>OX038880.1:4525627-5779668 GCA_943789525.1 Agriphila geniculea
ATACATCTGTTACATGAATGGAGATGAGACTTAAAAAAAACACATACCTAATTTTGATATCACTTTGATACTATCAGAGACTCAACGGTACGGTAACCTCACGGTAACATTCAAATAATGTGGATTATTTTTAATTACTAACAAACTAAGTAGGGAAATCATTTGTAACAACATTAATACAATAATAAGAATCTTTAATTTTGTTACATCATTTGTAACAAAATTAAATATTCTTATCTTCTTAAAAGCCGTATCACAAATTCAATTCATCACTGAACTTGTTTTCATTCTCTAGAAAAATTGCTTTCAAATTCAAAATACAATGGATACCTGAACTAAATATACACATCAACTTTGTCTAGGGATACAGGTGTTATTTTCATACAAACGAGGTAACTTTGAAGCCTTGGTTTCCTGCCAGATATGTACCGTGCTGTAATCTGATTATGGCCATCCAGGAACTGAATGGAGTAGATTCAGATCGCTATACACACCCAACTGATCTGATCAGCATTCTAAAAGATTAATGGGTCGGAGTTCCCAGTTTGAGGATTTCCATACATTTTCATGCTATTTTCGCGGATTTTTTAAACATGTCCATTACGTTTTTAGAATGCTGGTCAGATCAGTTGGGTGTATATAACGATCTGAATCTCCTCCATTCACTCCCTAGATAGCCGTCATCAGATCACAGCACAGTACATCCCTGGCAGGAAACCAAGGCTTCAAAATTACCTCGTTTGTATGAAAATAGCACCTGTATCCCTAGACAAAGTTCTGTTGATGTGTGTATTTTGTACCTACTACACTCAAGTCATAAAATTGTACTCTTTAACAATATCGCCATCATCATATTCGATACAACCGCGCGAGACACCGATATTGTGATTTTTTGGCACATTCACAATGCAATACAGCGGGAGACGCGATTTAAAATTTAACAGACGAGAAATGTTTTGAAGGGTTATTCCCCAAAGATAATCCAAAAGGGGAAACAAGGGAATGCACCATTTGTTTCAAGACAGTCTTCTTATAAAATATTCGGTGCAGCTTTTGGAGTTTTCATCTTGTTTTGGTCGTCTTTGTTAGAAATGTTAAAGTTACTCATGTGAATAATGTTTGATTGTTAAAATTATATTGCTTCAATTTAATGTTAAAAAAAGTAATAGACATAAGCATTAACTTTAAAAAGAGCCTTAAATTGATATTTATTTATGTTGATGTTAAAACAGAGAAATCTGAATTCGTGATTATTGAATTAATAAAATTTTAAATAATTGGTTTTCACTTTCGCTAATCAAAATTTAAACACTTACGGGGTATTTACATGATTTGACTTGGCAGGCAACTTGACAGGCGGCTTGAGTCAATTAGCGCTTTTTATCGAAAAAAGCTTGTGAAATCGAATCGCCAACTCATCGAAATTCGATTTTTCAAAAAGTCCTCTGCCAAGTAGCTCCATGTAAATAAACTATAACATATTAATACTAATGAAAAAAATCGTTTTCTCTAGAGTTTGTTTAATTTCTTATATTGTTAGGTTATTTGGAATTATATTATAAGGCATTTAGTTTCCCAAAACCATAGACGAATTTGTATTTACAAACTGTCCCATTCATAGGACAGTAATGTTTAGTCTATTGGCTCCGTGCACGCTTTTAGCGCCACCTAGCGTGTTGCAACTTTGTTGGCTCTGACCTGACCGTTTTGACGTTTTGATATGTAATGGCGGCATTGTGACAAAATATAAAAAAAAATACTATACATATTGTGTTATTAATGTAAATTTCAAAATTACTATGATTTGGGTGGACAAAGTGTTGTGAAATCATTTTTGGTCATTGAAATTAAATATGGCAAGTAAGATCTATTCAAAAAGAGTGTTTTATTTTGGTTATATCAGGGTTTGTTTACTTCTTTTTTAGTTGTAGATTTTGTAAAACAAGAGGATAAAGCTACTTTAATAATTTTACTAAGTGGTAATAAACATATATCATTATTCCTGTATCGCTAGTAATAAATTAAATATAGTTTTCAAGCAGATTACAGAGCCTTCTTTATTTCTACTTTTTGCCACCATGAGCGCTGCGATCGATTATTATACCTTCGCACCCACCCAATAGTAGTAAACGTGGTCTAGGTTGTTTTGGTTTCAATATCCTACTGTTATTTAGAGTTGCAGCGGTCGTTCACTATTTTATTAAAAAAAAGATTAACTCTACCACCAACCAAAATCAACGTATTTTTTTCTTCCGGGAAACGATTATGAGACCCAAAATCTGAAACCAGGAGAATGCAAATTGTTATGACATACCTTTTTGTACTAGGTTTATTTAAGACAGAGTTTACATTTAGTTTACAAAATAACTATCGAGCCTAGAAAAGGCCAATTGATTGAATTAATTTTACCTTTCAATTATTGTCGTTATAATTTCTTCTTTATATTTTTACTAGGAGAAACTTATTTAGCAATACCGACCCTCCGCTAATTATTCTTTAATTGAAATTTGATTGTCTTCCTTGAAGAAGCTCTTAATTTATTACTTTTTAAACTAAAATAAAAATTCTCTGTAATTTGAATTAATTTATTCTTATATAAAAATTTGCCTAATTAACTTTGTTCTTATGAATCTACAAAATCTTTGTTAAAAAAAATATGTACAGATAACCGCACATTAGATGTAACATATTGACCTTGAGACCGCCTTTATACCCTACGTAACAAAAACCTGTTGTCACAGTTCAACGGTTTCACTTCATGTGGTGTCGTTTGTGCATATAAGCATTATAATTTCTATCACTATGACTACTTTAGTAGGACGGAGGAGATCCAGATTGCTAAACTCAGTTTCAGGATGTTCATATTTCAATTGGTTATTTTTCAAACCCAAACAGCTCTTAGAATGCTGATCAGATCAGTTGGGTGTATGTGTAAAGCGATCTGGGTCTCTTCCATTCACTCCTTAGATAGCCATTATCAGATCACAGCGCGATCAATCCCTGGCGGAGAACCCAATGCTTCAAAGTTACCTATCTCGTTTGTGTGAAAATTGATTAGTATTTCTAATTATCCGTTCACCACTGTAAATACTAGACAAATCCCACTGCAGATTAAGTAAATACAATCTTAAAACACATTTATAATGCAATTTACGAGTATAAAGATAATCAAACGAATTTTCCTTACTCCAAACTCAATCTTGACTAAACTATCCTCCAAAAGTCACAAACAAAGCTTCAGTTTTTATCGCAACATAAGAGCGACAGTGAAACAGCTATCTTTGCTACTCATTCCAAGTTTAACAAACATATCAGAAGCTAGTAAATCACCAGTAGCGTCGGATGAATAGCGAGCAGCCAGGCTCACCCACAATGTAGTCTTGCGATTGTTGCTTGGGGCTATCTCAGAATGATTTATAGTTGGAAGTTGGAGTTGCGTAAGATTAAGATGATCGGTACCATCGGCAACTCACGTATTTTAGCACTTAGCAGAAAAAATTTATGCTTGCGTATTGCCCCTGCCTTCCTAGCATGACCACCAAAACACGATATACAGTTATACAGCGGTGGCCGGATAATTAGAAACACCATTCGATTTTCATACAAACGAGGTAACTTTGAAGCCTTGGTTCTGCGCCAGGGATTGATCTAGCTGTGAATTGATGATGGCCATCCAGGGAATGAATGGAGGAGATTCAGATCGCTATACACACCCGTCTTTCGTTTCTTTTCGTTTGTTTTAGTTTTATATTGCGTGATATAGCATTTTATCGAAACTCGTCATCGTCATGCTAGGGGGGCAACCCCTCTAGCATGACCACAGAAACGCGAAATGTTATCGATTTATCACGTTTAACTGACAAAAGACAGTGGATTTTGACAGTTGAGTGTCGATAAAATGCTATATCACGCGATATATGTATATCGTGTTTGAGCGGTCATGCTAGGGGGGCTGCACGAACTAAACGTACCTATTTCACGAAGTGCGTTCGGCTATGAATGTTTTTGGGCATGCCACATTCACATTGTTTTAGTGTGCGTAACCGCACAAGCGAATGACGAGCGCTCTCGACTCGAGGTTACGCACACTAAAACAAAGTGCACGTGCACGCCTAACAACATCCTTAGGAGTGGCAAAGTGGAAGTGTTGTCGATAGTAGATCATAAATTTGGTAAAATGACTGTGGCACGATTTAAGTAAGATGATTCTTTTTTGCTTTGACAGTAAATCAGCTATGGGCTAGCATCCCTGTACTAATGTACAGCTGCTATTGAGCAAGTAAAATAGATACTTAGTAAAACACAGTACCTACCTAGATCATTATTTTTACAAGTAAAAATCTCAATGTCAGTCTTCGTTTTATTTACAATATCAGCTAGTCTAGCTTAGTGTTTTCTATAGCAACATGTTTTCTTTTTTCTAAATAGTTCATAGGGTAATTTATAGCTCCTTCGTAATGTTTCATGTATTTATCTATGGGAAAATATCCGGCGTATCCATTCATACTTGACACAACGTAGGGTGGACGATATTCACCGCGTTTAGCCATTAAAACTTATGTTAAAAGAAAGTCGAACAGAAACTCATGATACTACACGATACTACCAGTCTGTGAGAAAATAATTCGAAAGTTTACAAAGTATGAAATAAAACACTTTTTAACGGATACTAGCGCGGTTTTATTGAATGTACTTTGGTATTTAGTTGGTATTTGGTTTGATTTTTGGTTTTCCCGAAGTTTCGGCACCTTTGCAGCTGCCGTGGTCACGGGGGACTGTCCCCCGTGTCTAGTGAGCGCGTAAGCTTGAGAAGTGAATAGTTTACAAAGTAATAAAAGTTCTTAAGTCACAAATATCAGCCCCCTGATTACGTAACGCTATTGCTAACATTTCTCGATTGAAATTGTTTGAAATCGTTTGAAATTAATAAAATTTGTCAACTAACAGAGTGCTAGCTCTTTTAGCAACTGAAACTAACTCAGCCAATCAATTTCAATCAAGACCACATTTCATAATAACATATTGGCGTATATCGACATCGCGAGACAGCGAGACAGCGCGATATTTTTCTAATACGTCACGTAATCACGAAATTAAAAATGAATATTAGTTCTCACTTTTACACACTGATCAGCCATTTTAATGTCTTGATGGGGCACAGGCCTTCCTTATGGGTGGGTTAAGGAGGATGGGCCATAACCTTGGCCTTGCCATAACCCACCACGCGTCCTAATTCAGAAATGCAACCGAGATCGACGTCCTAACGTGCTGCAAGGCACGAAGGAACTCGAGGTAATAAATTTTTGGTCATCAATCCCCTTGCAAAAGTTGCTTAATATCTGCAATCGCAGGGCCAGGCACTAAACCACTGCGCCACCAAGCTCCTAATAATTTACATACAAAAGCATATTACTGCATCAAATTTAGTTTCCGTCAATATGGAGGTGCCGAAAGCTTAGCAATATCGCTTTGCGCCAGTAAATATTATTCACGGCCTCAGAATTAACTCGCTTTATCGACGTAATGGGTTTCATTCTTTTTTATTACTGACATTTGTTTCAGTAAAGGCTTTTACTCTATATGGTAATGCTGTGGTTATCTTCATAATGTTAAATTTATTGCCGCAAAAATTGTAACATTTTCGCAAAATGATCATTATTTCTGATATCAAGTTATACTAAAATGGAAGACTATGTTTTCCATTTTAGCAAAGTAGCAAATAAATAAAAATGTGTACCATTTACAATAACAATCCTTTATGGAACAAACTGCCTACTACGTTTATTATAGTAATAATAATAAATACATACATTAAACATTTATTTAAGTACATAAAAGTCTTGCGGTCAACTTGCCGATCGTTGTGGAGATCCTTGAGGTATACCCATCTGTAGGCCTCATGTAGCTGGTAATTGATGTACACTTGGCCATCAGTCATTTTAATGTCCCCATTGCTGGGGCACAGGCCTTCCTTATGGGTTGATAAGGAGTTTGGGTCACCCACCACGCGGGCCCAAATCGGCCCAATAAGAATGGGTAGGTGTTAACAACTGCATATGCATCCGAGTCCAACGGCTTAACGTGCACGCAGGAGCTCGAGATAATAAATTTTTGAACACCCATCCCAAGACTGACCCTTGCGAAAGTTGTTTTACCTCCGCAATCGCTGGGCCAGGTACTATACCACTGCGCTATCGAGCTCCTTTTTTAGGGTTCCGTAGCCTAAATGGCAAAAAACGGAACCCTTATAGATTCGTCATGTCTGTCTGTCTGTCTGTCCGTATGTCACAGCCACTTTATTCCGAAAGTATTAAGATTACACGATTGAAACTTGGTAGATAGATGTATTCTGTTAACCGCTTAACGAATTAAATACAAAAATACGAAAAATAAAAAATTAAGGGGGGGCTCCCCATACATGGAACTAAAACTGAATATTTTTTTTTTCTTCAAACCAACCCGCGTTGGGTGTCTATAGATAGGTCTTAAAAAATGACATTAAGGTTTTTAAGACAACTTTTTCTCAAAGTCAACCGTTTGAATGATATTCACCGCCAAAGTGGTAAAATGTGTGTCCCCCCCCCCCCTTTAACTTTTGAAATAAGAGAGTGAAAAATCTAAAAAATATAAATACTGTAGATCTTAATAAACACTTTCAACCAAAATTGGTTTAAACGAGATATAGTAATTAGTTTTTGAGATATAGCACATTTTCCAAAACCGCAAATATAACTTTGTCATTCATACCAACACTGTGAAAAACAGTTATTTTTACAGACGAAAAATTATTGGTGGTATTAAATATGGTATGGTATAAGGTAACTATGGAACCCTATGGCGCGTGGCCCGACACGCACTTGGCCGGTTTTTTTTACTTGCTGGATCCAGCATACCGTGCTTGATCCAGCGGCGCGGATCCGCAAACGTATCAAATTTGAAACTAGTTACTTTCTTCGTCTTTGTCTTTAATAGCCGCCTTTTTTCGATCGAAGACGATCATTTATCTATGGTTTAAGACTATTTGATGACCTTAGACGAGAACGTAGAGGCCAAAAGGCCCTTTTCAGCAGCCGGCTATACTTTATACAATTCTGTGCAATGTAGGTAACTGGTAAGGCGATAAGTCTATAAAATATGTTTTTTAATGTCTCACTTCCACAGCTAACTCAAAAACCTAAATAACTTATCTCTCTGTTGTTAAGAGTAAATGTAAGTACATTTGTGTCGTTAGGATACAGTATAGGTACTTACAGGCTGGTTTGTAGTTGTACTTGTAGCAACTAGCCAGTAAGTAGCCATAGGTAAAGATTGATTGCGAGTTTGCGACTGATTATGCGTCCTTATTACTTTAGATAATTTTATTCAGAGATTACCTAATTAAAGCCATTGTCTTCGATGTTGAATACGATTTTTCTTTCTTCATAAAACACAATACTGATACATTATTTAGATATCAAATAACTAAGAACTAAGAAACCAAACCAAAATTAATAAAGTTTCCATCAAATGAGTAAAGGTTTTTATTTAAGTAGTTTTATAGAAAAGCTTAGATGATTAAATAAACAAAAAAACATTAATATAATGTATTTATTTTGATTCAATATTTTGCTGGATCCGCGCTGGATCAAGCTGGATTTAGACCAATCTTGCAAAAATCCAGCTGGATTGAAAATGCTGCTAGTAATGTAGACCTAATATTATTTGTAATTTTTGTCAAATTGTAAAAATAAATATTTCCAGCCTAATCCTTAAACCTTTTTACGGCAAGCTCCTCAAGGGCTTTCAAAAGCCTCTAATGTAATATAACAAACTGGATTTTGATAAGTAGAATATTCTACGAGCTAGACTCGAACATTGTTTCGGATCAGTGGGGCTATGCAGGCCATCAAATATGCAGTGTATTCGGGGAACGCATTAGTGAAAACGTGCGCTTTGCAGTTGCGCAGATTAGTCGTTTTGTGAATATAGTAGATGTAAAGCACAGACTTTAGTACTTATTGTATGGTTTGTGATGTAGAGGATACAAAGGTACGCGGTAAGCTGGGATTGATCCTGGCGAGGGAAACCTATGTAGTCCTGGGATATGACGTGTTGTTTCATTATATGAAAATACTAGCGACCCGCCCTCGCTTCGCTTCGGTGTAGTGTGGAAATTGACACCATGTATTATGGTTACAAACCTTCCTCTTGAATCATTCTATCTATTGAAAAAAACCACATCAAAATCCGTTGCGAAGTTTTAAAGAACTAAGCATACATACATAGGGACAGACATCGGGAAGCGACTTTGTCTTTTACACGACTGCCCAAAGCAAAAAGAGTGTATATGTGTTCAGGGTTCATGTATGTTTGTGGGTATGTGAGTTTCTTTATTCCACCATAACTTCTAAATGCTTGAACTGATTTGGATAAATAGGGTATCGTTAGAATCCTTACAGCACCCCTAGTGACACTGGCTATATTTTTTTTGAAAAAAATAATATGGCGACTGTACGACGCCATTTTCAAATGTGAATAAAAAATATTTTTTCTTCTATTATTACAATATGGGCATCAAATAAAAGGCCTTGATGAGCACATTCCAAAACTATATAATATGTCACTAAAATGTGTGAAATAAAAATCAATAAACTAAAAAAATATTAAAAACACGACTGCCCTGCCAAAAACGAACTAAAAAGTTAAACAACAAGTGTCATTGCAGTCGGGAGACCTCTTTGATCAAAAATTGGTCCATAATAAGGTCGCCCGACTGCAATGACACTTGTTGTTTAACTTTTTAGTTCGTTTTTGGCAGGGCAGACGTGTTTTTAATATTTTTTTAATTTATTTATTTTTATACTAAGTAGTGATGAAGAATGAATAAGATGTGAGTAACAAAAAGCACCAAAATTCTATTCATTTTGGGCTGTTTATATGACTAAGCAAATGTGTACAGTAAAATCTTTATTATTGTACGCAGTGTTAGTTTTTTAACAACATAAATTTCTACAAAAAAGTTACATAGATCACTTTACAGTTTGTCGATAAAATTGACCAATTTTGTGACAATAAATCATTATTATACTTAGTTGCAACACACTAAATAAATTATTTACCCAATCCAATCGAGAAGTAGCTATTTCAATTCATTATTTCAAACAAGACTTGAAACATGGTCCTGCTCAAATCACACACGACAACATAATAATATAAATTAGACAAACGTGTAAGTAATAACTATTGAATACAAGTAAATTTACGACCAGATTCCGGCAAACAACGACGTGCGTATAAATTCAACAAATTGAGACTTTACACCCCGCGGCGGCGTATTTACAAACACCATCCTTCACGGCCGCACGGATCACTGGGTCTGAACAACTCGACCCGGTGGTAGGGCTGACAGATTTTTTCAAATGTTTTTTTATTTGAACTAAATCCTAGCCACAATGAGGATAAATTCTTATTTCCTGACAATGTGGAAAGATATACATAATAAGAGGACACAATATTGACTAAGCCAATAAGGAGAGCCTCTCGTATCTACCACTATAAAAAATATCTAAAAAAGTATGTAGGTATTTATCTTATCTTATCTTCCAATTCTGAAACTCTCAATTTGTCGCCTCTAGGTAGTTAGGTATATTTATTTGCTTTAGATTATGGATAGTCTAAAATTTTAAATCAATTTCAACCCAGAAATATGAGCTTTGTCAACTGTGGAAAAAATCAATAATAATAAAAAACTATTTATACGCTACGCTACTGCACAAAAGGGTTTTTGTTCATGATATTCCAGCACTTGTAATTTAAACTCGTTTCAACAGATAGGTTGAAGAATTATTGCTTACGTGGTGTAATACTGGAGATCGTGCTTTTGCCTTTTGCCCGATGATAAACTAACTAACCATCGATTCTGTCGCATCCCTACACGTACAATTTATTCATTGCGCGGCGAACAGTGTAGCGTAGATTTATGAGGCGCGATATCGCTTCCGCCGCGTATGAAACATCGATTTCTCGAGACACGGTGATGCTCGGTGTATAGAAATGTTTATAGGATGTTGTAACTACGCTGCCTTGTACCATGTGAATAAATTTGTAAATTATTTATTTTTACTTTCTATTAAGGGGCCATAATAGGAAAACATGGTTTGCGCGGGCCATATTTTTATATAGAAAACGTAAAGTTGTAGCCACAAAAAACAAACATACGACAAGCTAAAGAGATTATCTAGTAGCTACAAGTATTAAATTTCCTATTTACCTCACAGATGATTGTAAAAAAAATCGAAATATCATCAAAAGCCTTGTTGCGGGCCATATTTTTGGCGTAAATAATAGGGGAAACGTATTGAATTCTACATCAAAATACACTTTAACGTACTGTGCAGTTCCTCCAATAACTTTTTTTCAAGAAAGATAATTGTGCTAAAGAGAATGATGAAAAAACAACGAAAAACATCGAAAAAGTGCAGAAGTGAAGTTATTTTTCCAAGCTCTTTACACGTAAAGAAAAAGACGGAGACAAATGATTTCGCATAACGGATCCTTAATACTTTATTTTTGTTTGGTGCCGCAAAAGTAAAAAGTAAAAAAATACTACGAAAATTCTGTAAAACAATTCATACATATGCCGGTCAGATCAGTTGGGTGTGTATAGCAATCTGAATCTTCTCCATTCAGTCCCTGGATGGCCATCATCAGATCACAGCACAGTACATCCCGATCCCAGCAGAAAACCAAGGCTTCAAAGTTACCTCGTTTGTATGAAAATAACACCTGTATCCCTAGACAAAGTTGATGTGTGTAATTACAGTACTTAGTTTTAAATTATCCACTTCTCAAGCTTACGCGCTCACTAGACATGAAATAAAACACTTTTTAACGGATACTAGCGCAGTTTTATTAAAAGTACTTTTTTTTTTTAGATAGAATAATTATTTATTTTCAATAAGTGCACATACAATGTTTTTGTACAAGGTTTACATAGGAACAGTATATAACGTGTGCCTGAACTAGGAAATCCTGTGTTTCAGGCGACTTTGGTAATTAGTTGGTACTTATTTGGTGAGATTTTTTATTTTTCCGGCGTTTTAAATTAATTTAGGGAATAATTTATCATTTTCTTACAGCAAAAAGCGTTGTAGGTTCTTATAATCAAATAAGTAAGTAAGTAATCAAATACCTAGTACCAGTTCAAATATTTTACTCCATCCAATAATAATGTTATTAAATCTTGTGCAACTTGAATTTATTAATATTTATCTCAACTATGGGCAATTTAAAGTAATGCGGTCCATTTCTAAGCATTATTACTTTAATAATAACTCTTATACCACAGAATAATAGCACTAACGCTTATACCTTAATCGCACTAGTTGAGTAAGGGTAGGAGCACACGTACCACAATCATAACAAGTAACCAATACAACACAACTTTAAGACCGCACCACAGTTACCGTAAAAGGCGGGTTTCTATGAAAAATAGTTAATTTACTGTCATGGATAGCATTTTTTTATAAATTGTACCCCCTCCTTCTGGGAATCGAACCTTGCGTCTTAAACGGAAGAGCGAGTTACAAAACCACAGAGGTGGTTAATAGTTACAAAGTCATATTGTCCCTCGACATTATTAAGTGGCAGCGTATAAACAACGCTGCTATATCGTGTGGCTGTGGCACATGTGAAAAGGTCCTAATAAGTAATGAGTAGAAATCCTTTACTTTTTTATTATGAATAGTAAAGAGAATATATCAAACTACCCAGGCGATGGATTCGTTACTCAACTAATAAACGCAAGTTTTGGAATAAACAGACAGCTTATTTGCTTTTCCACAATTCTTGTCTTGATTCCGGGGTCACGACTTTTCAAACCCCATTTATATTCCGCCTCGGTATCTGATAAATCCGGATAGTTTAACTAAATAACTATTACTGTAGTAACACTACGCTGTTCCAAATAACAGTCGCGTGCTTTTGAGATTATACTTAGTCACTTTGGCGTTCGTAACTTATGACCTGTTTGTTTGACTTTGCTCTATATTTTCCTCCATAAGCTCATTAAATCAAATGATCACTTAACTCTGTTTGCAGAGAGTTGATAAAAAAGCAAAAATCAGGGTTTCTCAACTCACAAAAAATTACGGCCCGCTAATTATTTCAATCGACATCAGACATTTTAATGTCTTGCTGCTGGGGCACAGGCCTTTCTTATGGGTGGATAAATAAGGAGGATGGGCCCTAATAGACCACACGGGCACCCATCCCATGAACTCTTGCAAAAATCGCAGGGTCAGGCGCTAAACCACTGCGCCACCGAGTATTATATTTATTCCTTAGAATAATAACACCTAGAAACCGTGTCCTCGTATGCAAAGTAAGGCAACTAATACCAAGCCAGAATGGCTTAGTATTCAGATTTATATCCTTCATACGTTACCTAATCGTAATTAAAATCCAATAATATAGTAACTAACCTAATAAATAAAGGAAAATTAAAACTGTTTTGTACTTATTAGGTATGATTAGGTAATAATGGCGAATAAAAATCTGAAAACAGGGCCATTTTGGCTGTTTTAGTTGCCACACTTTTGACAGTGCGCTTTGTAGAGAACTATCGTTCTAGGTGTTATTATTCTAAGATTTATTCCAATACAACAATGATAAAGGGACACCCGTCGTAAAAAATACGATAGAAACGTTACCATAATATTTATCATTCTCGACGACTATTATGGCTTTAAGAGTCCGTACAACGCTAAAAATACATTTTTGAACAAAAAATTCACGCAGTAATACTTTATTTATCGGTCTCAAAAATAATGTAGAAAGTAGATTATAGTACTCAGTTTTGTGGTTGACAGAAACATGATAGGTAGCTACAACTTTTCTCCAATTTTTCACTGAAGTGCCAACCGAAATCCCCATGATCTTGAAACTATAATAAAAAAACCTTAACTATAGCTCTATCGTTTTGTGATTGTCAGTTTTCCAAAATAAGAAATAGTTTCGTAGTTATTAATTCAAAACGATAAAAATTAAAATAATTTAGATAATTTTTACAATGAAAATTGCTTCCAGTATGACAGATCTCTTAAGTATTAAAACAACTGCATTATTCAATTTTGTTACAACTACCAATCTAACTAACACCGGCTTTCAGAGACGGCGATCAAATAGTGAGTGAAATGTGTTGTGAGTCTTGCATATTTATAAAAAAAATTGAACTATCATAATACTCGAAAGGAATCTAAAACCAAGATTCGTAAATGGTTATGCGAGTTAAGCTATGATGATACTGAGTCTCTTTTAGATATCATTACCTAAATCTGGTGCTTGACACTGACCAACAGGCAGGTTGATGTTGTGTCACTGATCCCAAGATTCTAATAGAATCGTAGGGCTAGCATCAGAATCATGCCTAGGCTTTGCTCACTTTGTTGATCACTATTAATTTAGGGACAATGATTTACTAGCAAACTCACACTAAATAATAAAAATTATACAAATTACTTAATAATTATATAAAAAAACACAAAGACAATTACAACTTACGATCACAGAATATTATCAATAACTGAGGCGGAGTCCCTGTTAACTATAATAATCTATATTCGGTGCTTAACACTGACTAACAATTGCGCAAGCACTGTTTCACTGAACCCAAGATTAAAATAAAATCGTAGGGTAAGCACCAGAACCATCCCTTTTTGTTCATTTTGAGATAGGGTCATTTTGATGAGTAATATTTTGACAACATTATATATGTGTAGTAAAATTTATACCAAACCATAACTACTACTCAAATTAACACAAATACAATTACAGTTTCTGAATAAATTACACGACTACTTAATATTATTAATCAAGACCTTTTTTCCGCTAGCTATTATTTACTTCAACCTGATGCTTGACACTGATCAACAATTGCGCAAGCACTGTTTCCTTGACCCCAAGATTGAAACAATTATACGATCACAGGGCAAGCACCAGGATTATCCCATGGGCTAGCGCACTCTTAAGATAGGATTTTGTTAATTTATCCTAAACTTACACTAAGTAACAACGCAATTATGATAATTTAATCAAAATACAATTACGACTACAACTAAACTAGTACGACTATTTACTACTTACACTTAACTAGTACCTAAACTTACACTAAGTTACAAAAACAATATCTTAATCAAAATACAATTCAACTTACAACTAAATTAGCATGATTTATCTATTACCTACACTTGTCACTCTTTTTCCATCTTATACAAACGACATTATTAAGTAAGTCACAAATGTATTATTAAGTATTTAATTAATAATAGGTATTAGTCTACCTATTCGTTCTAGAAAACAAAAAAGGAAACTTTTTAATAAAATTAAACTAACCACTTATTCTTTTATATTAATATATATTTCTATATAGTTGATGAATAACTTCTTCCAAAATTTAAATATCTTAACTTTTAACTTTTAATAAAATAAAGGAACTATCAGTATGGTGGGTAAGAAGAAAAAAAAAAGTGTTCAAACAAAATGCTAGTACTTTTTCTTTCTCCTAGAATCACATCTAAACAATATACTTAAAAATAGGTTATGCATTGTATAATACTATATTCATTATTCCGGGTATTGGAGACCTGGTGACCTGTAAAACGGGTTTATAACCTAAGTTCGGGCGCCAGTCTCCACATTACTTTTTAAAACACTTACTTTTATACAATCTAACCTTAAATGTATGAATTGTAATTGTGGAGAAAATAAAGCATATTTTTTTTTTTTTTTTTTTTATAACTATTATTAATTTGTATTTATTTGTGTCTCAAAAGCACCAAACACCATAATCCCCAACCAATAATTCCAGAATATAAGCTGGAAGTAAGCCGAATAGCTATCAGCGCAATATGAGCGCTTCCGTTCCCAATTTACGACCACCAAGTCCCTAAGGAGCCGTCAGTATTCTTTTGTACGCCCACTATATGACTTATAAGCTGTTTACTCAAGAAACGCCGATATTTAGCACCCATTTCCAGTGTGGATATTGGGAAAATTTTTCGCTGCAAGAATAACATTTTCTCCGACATCTTTGTAATAAGAAAAGCTAAGTTTGTTTCCTTTGTTTGTTTTAGGTTACTTACTGTAAGAATATGTATGACTCGCATCTGCAAATGCGAAAGTTTGTGGTGATAATATTGAAGGCATAATTTCGATGAGGAACTGATACGGGTAGACAACTCGCGTGCCTTCCTCTTTGAAAGTGAAAAAAATATTTCGTACTTTTTATATTTTAATCTGATGTGTTTTTTTGCACTGAGGAATGCAAAAAAATCAAATAGGCTGAATATTTTTTAGAAAAATATTTCAGAATTTTCGGTTGCGTAAAAGACCTTTTTAAATTTTTTCACGCAACCGAAAAATCTATACCTTTTAAATTACTAAGGGAGCTTATTCCTACCTATAAAAAAATATTCAACCAATTTGGTTTTTTTTCGGAAATTCCCCATTGTTTGATGGCGTTGCCAAATTGAAAATGTACATTAGTCTGTCATAGTCTTTGAAAACAGATATCTGCTAACTGAGGATTGAAAAATCAGCCCTAAAGGTGCCTCGAGTGTTTATTTACCACAAACTGTGTGTATGTGCTCTAACTTCTTATCTGCCATTTGTCAATCAGACAGTTTCTATAAGAACCGACAACTTGCCCTATAAATAAACAAGCTGGACGTAACAGTGTCCGTGTAAATAATTAGGTAGACAATAACGACGAAAACAGCGACACAAGTGTCCTTTATTATTTTCATGTTGCACCTAATTGCTTGGTAGACCCCATTAATCAGAGGTTTTTGGGTGAGGTTACAGTGATGAACGAAGGCGAGGAAATGGTAAAGCCTGATTCACACTTATCAGTGAAGTCACAGTTCCGGCACAGTACCATCACCGTGATAATTTATTCTTTCATACATTCTCTATGAACGCGTCCACACCCGTCAGTGTCAGTGTGTAATGTCAGTGAACTCGTGGCGAACATACAGTACTGTGCCGGAACTGCGACTTCACTAATATGTGTGAATCGGATTATTTTTTTCATATCAAGAATATTGTACAAAGAAATGGTTTACTACCATTCGTTTAAATAATTAAATATTACAATACATATATCAGTGTAATATTGAACCGATGGCCGTTGGGGCGGAAAGGTTCTTCAATGGCGACCGCGCACCGGACGACGCTCCGTGGGTAGGCCCCCGACAAGGTGGACCAACGATCTGGTGCGCGGTCACGGTGCGCCGCTGGATGCGGGCAGCGCAGGACCGATCGTCGTGGAGATCTTTGGGGGAGGCCTATACCCAGCAGTGGGTATCATGCGGCTGATATGATGATGATGATGATCAGTGTAAACTTATCCTATTGATTTCGCCTATAATTTGAACTTACAGGTTCAACCTTTTAATTTATTTTAGTCATACAATAGATACATACCGTATGTACCAAAATACTGTGTGTAATTGTCAAGTAGTTTGAACTCAAAGTGTTAGAATAAAATCGCTATCTTGCTTTACTATGATCAAGCCTTTAACTTAGCTGTTCGGACACAAATCGTGTGCAGATTTTATTTACATTCAATCTAATAATTAACTAAACCCTTGCGTGTATATAATATAATTATTTACAGTGCAGTAATCAGAATGTTTAGAAAAAGTCAAAGTTCGATGTGATTAAGAAAATAATTTACAAAAAACACATATACACAACTGAATAATTAATTACACTTTTTGTTTTTTTAGGCAGTCGTGTAAAAGAAACATTGGCTATACAACATAATATTTTTCCCTACAACGTGGGTGTAAACATTGCAATAAAACAAAAGCTTCAAAAAAGTATACTTTGTGTGGTTTCGTTATATAAATTTTGAATGGTTATTTTTTGCATTAAAAATAACAAAGGCAGAAACAAACAAAAACTTTAATCGAATTGACTGCTGAAAAACAAAAGAAAACGGTTTCATTTCAGTGATATTTTTTTGCTTTCAACTCAATTAAGGCGGTACCCTGACTATTGTAGGGCAGCGAGGGGCTTGTTGTAATATTTTTTACAAAACTTAGTATATCTTGAGATGTATTGATTTAATGACCACCAAATAAACATTGATTGATACTCTAATTATTCCTCTATTAAGTCAAATTGAAAAAATATCAAATCTATATGTAACTTCTTCACAATTACATTTTTATTAAAAAAAAGGCGGTGTTACAACTTACCCCGTGCTTGGGGTTTGTTGTAACATCTATTGGGGCAAGTAGTAACAGTAAAAAAACGAGAATGTAACACCTTTAATAACTTATTTGTTTCACACCTTGAACCATTTTGCTTTGTTTTCAATAAACAAAAAGTAGGTATTTCCTTAATATGTATTTTTATCATGTAATCAACTGTAACATACTTTTTATTTAATTAATAAATTTGAGAATTAGTTTTTAACTATTAATCTTATTTTATACTTAAATACTCGTACTACTATTATAGGTACTTATATATCAACATGGCGCTTTCAAATCACAGTAAGTTAAATTATAAACCTTCAAATTAAGTCTCATAAGTAACCTTTACTTTTACCTTAGATATTTAACAAATCAGTCTTTTAATAAGTTTCTATATCAATGAATTTAGTTTCAGTTGATACAAACAAAAAAAGTACTTCTTGTGACACAAACAAATTAGATAAATTACATTAAACATAATAAAAGAAACATACAACAATATGGGGGGCAAGTTGTAACATGTTACAAGAAACCCCAAGATTTTGTTACAATTAACCCCAAGGTATAGTTTTTAATATTTATCACGATAATTATTTAATCAACTTAGTAATCTCGAAAACTGTGACACAACATCTTATAAAGATAAATTGTAACACCAAATAAAATACTAAAACCTTCAATTAGTCTATAATTGTAAAGCTAACCAAAATTTTACGAAAGTAAAAATATACGTTACCTAGGAAAAATGAAGCACTTGTTCATATTTACTCAGTGCGCTGCCTAGACATTGGGTGTGATGTAGTGGTGGGGCGCGGTATAACGGTAAGATTGAGTCGTAGAAATACATTAATAAGTTTATATTCCTAGTGAACAAGCCCTGTTACTACTTACCCCTGTGACAACAAACCCCTCGCTCCCCTACTAATAATTCTAGTACACAATTTTAATAAAACTTTACATGGAAATTTTAGAGCCCATAGTCTCGTGTTTTTAGATGGTATCATTATTTATTCCCTCGTAGTCACTGCTAGAAGTAGATAGCAAAACTGCTAAAAGTGTCCGTTTTGACACATTTGCTATCTACTTCTACGAATGACTACGAGGGAATATAGTGATATATTTTAAAAATACATCCTAGACTATGTGCCGTTAAAATTCCACGTAAATTATTATTACAGATAAAATAATACTATTGGTATTATTAAAATCTATTTCTATTAACAACTTATTAAATAAAAACCTCTGAGGTCGCATCATAGAAAAAGTTTTTAAAGCATTTCACAATTCATTAGAGATTGAGAACAATTATGTAACGGTGTAATTGTGAAGATTATTGAAAAATTAACTGTATTAAATTATTTAACGCACCTTTTCAAAGACTGCACCATTAAAATAGTTTTCAAGATCTTAGAGTATTGTGTGAACAACTGAAAACATTCAAAACTTTATGAAAATAATTACAGTAATCATTGAATTTCACATAAAACACCCATTCTTATACAATATAACTAACATGAGAAATGCCAGTGCCTCAGCATTGGGGACCATAAAAAATGATTATACCCGTAAGAAATAGTTAACGTAAGTAACAATTACTTATGCTTACTATTTATTTTGGGTTAGTAATTATTACTTACGTTAACTATTTATTTTGGGCGTCATCGTCTTTATTGGCCCCCTCTTGAGCCATTTCTCATAGTTGTATAGGAATGGATGTATTGTGTGTAACTCAATGATTAGAAAATGTTATAATTAATTTAAGAAAGTTTAGAGGTTTTCATGTATTTCCATGACATTATTTCATGTTTATCATAATCCCAATGGGATGGCATACTATTAAAGTAATATGTGGCTTTGCCGATGTGAAAATTACTGTGCAGTCCCTAGGGTGCACAATGTTGCAAGCACATAATAAGTAATCAATACCTCGCACAGTTTATTTCCGGTCTCGAACCACTCAAATATTTACTCACCGCGAGAATCAGCCCGGCTGTGGATGTGGCCACGAAATTGACGGAACCAAATAGTCTCGTTAAACCTTATGCCCTGTTAAAATTAGATTGATTGCACAGTTGTTACTGGGCAGCCCCCTTGAATGCACAATATTGCAAGCACCATATCTCGCGCAGGCACAGTTTATTTCCAGTTGCGATCCACTCAAATATTTACTTAACGTGAGAATCATCCCTATTTTGGATGTGTCCACGGAAATGACGGAGCAAAGTGTCTTTCAGCATTTTTTTAATATATGAAAATAATTTACAAATTAAAACCATTAAAATAAGAGAGCACCTTAATTTGATTAACGAAGTATTTTTGATACAAACAAAGGAAATCCGACACATCCCATAAAAAAAAATTGGCATTAACAGCTGACATTTGGTTGACAGATACCACAGATTAATATGTGAACAAATACAAGCTAATTCTGAATTACAGTTTCATAATAGTTATTTATGCGACTGTACTTTAATGAGGGATATTGAAACACTATTCGCCTCGTGTAATAATAGCATCACATGTGTGTTTTAATACCTTATTATGTACAGGTTGCATATAAGACTTTATCCACACCCATTTTTAGGGTTCCGTACCAAAATGGTAAAAAAGGAACCCTTATGGTGTGACTCAGTCTGTCTGTCTGTCTGTCACAGCTGGATATCTCAAGAACTACTAATGGTATCAACTTGAAATTTGGAATAGTATAAGATGACATTTGCCCAACTATTTTGCAAATAAGAAATAAATAAAAAAATTAATAGCTTTTTTACAGCAGGGCCTGAAAAGGGGTCTTAAAAATTTGAAGTGGGGCTACTAGGGCATGTGGGGTATCATATGAAAGAGCGCCGTTCGCACGTTTTTAATCATTTTTTATTTTTTTTCTAGACCATATAGTTTTCGACTTATGATGAAAAATGTAAAAAAAAAATACCGTTCCCCCCCCCTTATCTCCGAAGTTTGCAAAGAGAAAAATCTAAAATAATTCTATGTGATAGCAGTTTATATAAAGATTACAGGAAAAATAAAACGATGTCTCAATATAGCACACTTTGTTAGTAATTATCAAATTTCTAAAAAAGTTAACATTAGTTCCATTATCGGTCAAGAGATGGCGCTGACCTAAAACTATGGTTTAATGGTGCAATTATGATGGTACGGAACCCTCGGTGCGGGAGTCCGACTCGCTCTTGACCGGTTTTTTTTATTTGGGAAACAAACAATATTTTAATACATATGGGTTAAAAACATCGATGATATTTATTTACACCCATATGTATCCTCGTGTCATGATTTTAGTAATTTTCCATAGCATTAAAATGGCAACACTGATATGTGCCGGTTCTTGGCGCCGTTTTTAGGAGTTCGCGCCAATTTGTAATGATACGAGTGGAGGGGGTAGATAATGTAAAAGCACGGTTTCAGTCTCAAACATTCATTCTGTTGTAATCCTCCGGAGCAAGAAGTTGAATAGGGAAACCTATGCCAGTCTGACTACAAATATAAGTTATAGATTTAAGTAAAAGTTATTGAAGTGTTAAAATATAGAAGTATTATTTAAAAGCAGTGGTTTTTATTTCAACTCAGAAGAGGGTGAAACCAAGGTATGTACGCTCACAAGTTTTTTTACTTTTCCAATGTTTTAAACCGAGCTAAAATTACGAAATTATGTTGGGTAGTTTCAAGTTTAAATACATTCAAGTGATATTAAATACTACAATACACACAATTTACACTCATTGCACGTGGCCGAGGCTACTCTTCGGCCGTGCATATACAATTTACACTCATTGCACGTGGCCGAGGCTACTCTTCGGCCGTGCATACATAATTTACACTCACTGCACTTGGTCGAGGCTACTCTTCGACAGTGCATACATACCTCATAATCATTGCACGTGGCCGAGGCTACACTTCGGCCGTGCATACTTACTTCACAATCATCGCACGTGGTCGAGGCTACTCTTCGGCCGTGCATACATACCACACTTCACAATCATTGCACGTGGTCGAGGCTACTCTTCGACAGTGCATACATACCTCACAATCATTGCACGTGGTCGAGGCTACTCTTCGACAGTGCATACATACCTCACAATCATTGCACGTGGCCGAGGCTACACTTCGGCAGTGCATACATACTTCACAATCATCGCACGTGGCCGAGGCAACTCTTCGGTCGTGCATTACACAGGTACACACAACTGCACTCTGAATCGTCACCATGAATCTAGTGCATGTAACTATCATGATATCCTATTCAATTTCACGACTGGAGGTTATTAATGAAAAGTTTTTTTATTCTTAACTACCTACCCAACTGTAACTTTCGTGACTTCAACTCTTCCAATGAATAAAGAAAATAGGATTTCGTTAATGAACAAATTTTAGATTCCTAGTAAATCTTTTTACTCTAAATTCTTGTAAATGAATTCGATATTCTGAAAAACTAATGAGTAAATTTTAGATTTTGAGTTAACGAGTACCTCCTCTTTTAAATCAATGAAGTAGGTTATCTATTTTCATTTTCACTTCATAGATCCATTATGTTCAATGTTTTGGAATAGAAAAACATTTATTTGAGACAAAAGAATTAAAATACACAAGTAATAAAACAAGTTTTGGTTGATAAATCTGTTCTTGTGATACTTATTATTTTATCTTATTCATAGATACATTTTTGTTACTTTCCTCAAAATACTAACGCACTTTTGCGTATTCCATATCTTATTACATTTTCATATATGACATTTTATTATTATAAATTATTCGAATAAATGCATTTGTATTGTTCTTCTTTGCTATAATTTTTTGGACGTGCTATTCGCTAAGTGAAGTGAGCTATAATGAACTCAGATGTTTCTTGTATTTTAAGTAAGCTATATTGTCTCTCTGGATTGAGTGGGCATGTCGTTCACTGGATAACGATAGGGGGCGAGGTATGTTGGCTCACTGGTTTACTGCGTAGGTATGTTTCCTACGGGTTGTTGAGTGAACTGCATACACTTGTCGGATTTAGATAATGATAGGGGGCGAGGTATGTTGGCTCACTGGTTTATTGCGTAGGTATGTTTCCTACGGGTTGTTGAGTGAACTGCATACACTTGTCGGATTTTTTTTAGTAAGCTATGTATGCTTACTGGTTAATTGTTATACAAATTTTTTTTTTTAGTAAGCTATGTATGCTTACTGGTTAATTGTTATACTAATTAATGAGGATAATACTCACTTACATGGATATCTATACTTTTTTATTTCATGGTCATAAAGGATAGTGATATAATATGAGGATAATACTTATTTACATGGATATCTATACTTTTCTATTTCATGATATGATGTGAGGATGACAGTTATTTACATGTATATCAGTCTATACTTTTTTTACTTCATGATTATAAAGATAATGATATAATGAAGCAATTATGGTTTCATTAGACATTTAAGATTAAAATAAAATTGTTTAATTAGTTTAGTTATTCATCATTATGACTATTGGTGCTCTAGAACTTTTCTTTTTTTTTATTTAAAACTTGTCAGTTGACCTTTGTTTTGGTTAATATGTATGGAACAGACTCTTGTCGAATATACTCCATCATTAATTTCAGTATCCAATGGGATCTGAGAAGGAAGGCGGCACGCCGCCAGGTACGCCTCCAAAGCGAAGGCGGCTGACCAAGAAGAGAGCTGGGCAAAGGAGTTCCTCTTCTTCGTCCACGTCGAGCAGTGAGCCTGTTCCTAAGAAGTCACGTAAGGTTTCAAATCGCCTTTCCACTAAAGATGTGTTGAACCTGCTCGCCAATTGGAGAAAAGAAGAGAACAATAAGTCTTCATCTAAGGTTTTGAACAATAATAGCTTGAACAATGTTGTACCACAGTTTGACCCTGCAGATAGGACTCAAACTGTTGAATGCTGGCTAAGAAAAGTAAATGAATGTGCCATAATTTACGAATGGGATGAAAAACAAGTAATACATTTTTCTTTACAAAAATTGGTCGGGCTAGCAAAGAAATGGTTCGAGTCCTTACCTACAGTAGTCTACACTTGGGATGAGTGGCAAGCAAAACTCCGAAAGGCGTTCCCCAGTGATGAGAACTATGGACGTCTTTTGGAGGAGATGCTTAACCGTGTTTCTAGATGTGACGAAAGTTTACGTGAATATTTTTTTGATAAATTATGTTTGTTAAATAGATGTGATATTAAGGGGAAAAAGGCTGTTGACTGTATTGTCTATGGTATTTCTGATAGATCGATTCGTAACGGAGCACAGGCGTTAAATTCTTCGGAACCCGAGGATCTACTTAACTTTCTTTGTTCCCAAAAGTCACAATTACATCCATATAATAGGTCGAAGGATCGAATAGCTCCGAAAGGTGGCAATCCTAGCGCTACTTCGAGCCTTAAGTTTCGAAATTCTACTGCTGAATCGATTATTTGTTACAACTGTCGATCTAAAGGTCATCCTTATTATAAATGCACAAAACCAATACTGAAATGCAAGCACTGTAATAGAATTGGGCATAACAATGACAACTGTAAGTTGGATCCTTTGAAAATGACTAATTCTAGCACTACATTTACTGAAAACAATTCTGAAAAGCAAACTTTAAAAATTAATATTGGGGTAAATAGTAATGATAAGTTCTTTAAATCT
Source organism: Agriphila geniculea (assembly GCA_943789525.1). NCBI lineage: Eukaryota > Metazoa > Arthropoda > Insecta > Lepidoptera > Crambidae > Agriphila > Agriphila geniculea. Next base: position 4,549,521 of record OX038880.1, read on the forward strand.
GTCTCTGTTAATGACCACACTTTGAAAGCTTACATTGATTTTGGCAGTGAATGCTCTCTCCTTAGTAATACAAGCGCAGACTCCTTAAATCTAGTCAAAACATATGACGACATTCCTATCGTACGAGGATTTGGTCAGTTTACCGTTGCTCCAAAATACAAGTCTTTAGTTTCAGTGAAAGTCGATGATGTTGAAGCGGACATAGAGGTGCTAGTCGTTGACGATTCACACATGCAGAATTCTATGATTATAGGGCAAAACTTTACGGAATTGCCAAATCTTACTGTGCTCAAAGATAGTCAAAGGCTGACTTTTTACCAAGAGCCCAGCAGTGATTTAATATCTTTCGATGATGTTAGTCTTAAGCTTCACATAGCTACTTCTGTCAAAGTCCAAAAAATCAATATCATTCCCGTCTATGTCGATTCCAATTACACAGGAGATGTTTTTATAGAGGGTTATAACGCTATCGAGCCAGGAAAAGAATATCGGTTACTTCAGGGTGCCTTCCATATTTCCAACGGTAAAGGAGAAGTAGTCGTTTCTAACTTGTCACACCATGCCATAACTTTAGAAAAAGATACGTGGGTAGCTAGAGCCGTACCTTTCTCAGAACAGAAAATCTGTCAAATAAATAGAATTCAAACTGATGTCTCCACACTGAAACCTTTGAACAAGGAAGACATCAAGACTGGACCAGGACTTAGTGTAGAACAAACAGACAGACTTTATTCCCTCTTACAAAAATATCGCGATTGTTTTGCTACTAGCTTGGAAGAGTTAGGCTGTGCGGTCGACGTGGAGATGAAAATTGATCTTACGGACAATAAACAGATTGTGTACCGACCTTACCGCCTGTCTCATGCCGAGCGAGAGACTGTTCAAGAGACTATCGATGAGCTTTTAAAGAATGACATCATACAGGAATCCAAATCTGACTATGCCAGCCCCATTTTGATGGTCAGAAAGAAGACCGGAGAGCAGCGGCTCTGTGTTGATTTTAGGGCCTTGAATAACAAAACTGTCAAGGATCGCTTTCCTCTTCCACTAATTGAAGACCAGATTTCCAATCTAAGTGGCAATAGCTTCTTTACTACTCTTGACCTTGCTTCTGGTTACTACCAAATTCCTGTGGCTGAAGGTAGTCGTCATCTTACCGGATTCGTCACTCCTGATGGGCATTATGAGTTTAAGAGGATGCCTTTCGGATTGGCGAATGCTCCGGCTGTTTTCCAGAGAATGATCAACAAAATCCTTGGTAATAAGCGTTTTGAGTTTGCATTAGCTTACCTGGATGATGTCCTGATACCCTCAAGAAACGTGGAAGAAATGTTCCAACGACTCGAAGACGTACTAGTTCTTTTTAGACAGAACTGTCTCACCTTAAAACTCTCGAAATGTCGTTTTTTTGATACCACCGTCAACTACTTGGGTTATGATATATCATTGCAAGGTATTCAACCCAGTGAAACTAAAGTATTGGCAGTTAAGAAATTCCCTACACCACGTAATGTGCACGAAGTTCGACAATTTTTAGGCCTGACTGGCTACTTCCGTAAATTCATACAGGGTTACGGGGAGATTGCGCGTCCTTTGACATCTTTGTTAAAAAAAGACTCTGAATGGCGGTGGTCAGACATTGAAAATCAGTCTTTCAATTTTTTAAAAGACAAACTAGTTTGTCGTCCTGTTTTGGCACTTTACGACCCCAAACTTGAAACTGAAATACATACAGACGCCAGTTCTCTCGGTATCGGAGGTATTCTAATGCAGTGGCAGAAGGATTCGAGAGTCCTAAAGCCAGTCGCATATTTTAGTCGACAAACAACTCCCGAGGAACGACACCTGCATTCTTACGAGCTTGAAACGCTCGCTGTCATTTGCTCTCTAAAAAAATTTCGAGTATATCTTTTGGGTCTGCATTTCAAGGTTTACACAGATTGTGCAGCTCTTAGAACCACGATGAGTAAGAGAGATCTGATTCCACGGATAGCAAGGTGGTGGCTCCAAATGAGCGAGTTCACATTCGATATTGAGTATCGGCCTGGTACTCAAATGTCGCACGTAGACGCTCTGAGCAGAAACACTAAACTTTCCGAAGAAACAGATGATAATTCACTTGTATCTGTCTACACTATTGAAAAACAGAATTGGCTTCTAACATTACAAATAGCAGATCCAGATATTTCTAGAATTCATAATATTTTAAAACCCGAAGATAGTCTCGAATGTAGGGATATTAAAAAAAACTACACTATTAAAAACCACGCAGTATACAGGAAAGTTGAGGACCGTTTATGTCTAGTCGTACCACGTTGTGCAAGATGGCAAATATGTCGTGCTAACCATGACGAAATTGGTCATCTTGGTTACTCAAAGACACTAGAAAAAATTCAGGGTGATTACTGGTTTCCAAAGCTAAGGAAGTTCGTAAAGAAATACGTTGCTGCTTGCTTAGAATGCGCTTATAATAAGGATACTGCTTCAAGGCAGAAGTCGGGTCACTTGTACCCAATTAAAAAAGTAAATATACCTTTTCATACGATCCATATAGATCATCTAGGTCCTTTTGTTAGGAGCAAAGATGGCAACTGCTATATTTTAACAGTGGTAGACTCTTTTAGTAAGTATGTTTTCGTTAGAGCTGTTAAGGATCTTAAAACCAAAACTACTATTAAAATTTTGGAAAAAATATTCTATGACTTCGGGGTTCCAGCTAGGATAGTGTCAGACCGCGGTACCAGCTTTACGTCCACAGCCTTTAAAGAATTTTGTGATGCTCATGGTATCAAACATGTACTAACTGCCGTCGCTTGCCCCAGGGCAAATGGCCAGGCCGAAAGGTTTAACCAAACTATTTTAAACTCATTAGCATCACAAAATGCCTTTGGTAACGAACGTGAATGGGACAGATATTTGGGTAAAATTCAATTTGGTATCAATAACACTGTCAATGCATCGACTCGGAAAACTGCGACAGAGGCTTTGTTTGGTTACAAGTTACGTGATAATTTACTGAATAAACTTGATATTAGTAATTTAGAAAATAATGGGAATAACTCTGATTTACAACAAATTCGAAATGAAATTAGTAGCAATATAGACAAGGTTCAAGCCAAGCAAAAAGAAAGGCATGATGCAAATCATGCTCCTGCTGTTACTTATGAAAAGGGTGACTTAGTCAAAATTTCTCGAAATAATTTTGAAAATAACAAACAAAGTATAAAGCTTCTGTCGAAATTTGTGGGTCCCTATAAAATAACCGAAGTATTAGGAAATGATCGCTATAGAATATCTGATGTTCCGGGTTTCATAAAAAAAGGAAAACCATACAATACTGTTATAGCTGCTGACAGAATTAGACCTTGGATACATATAAAGACTCTGGAAGTACATAATACGGATAGTAGTAGCTCTGATGAGCGTAATAGCGAAAGTGAGTAACTGAACAATTTGGTATTATGTATTTCCGTAGCCTAAATCTATCAAAAATTCTGTAAAAATGTAAATTGTGTAAAGTGTGGTATTATGAAATAAAGTAGTAGTAAATTACCGAATGTCATGATTTTAATTTTGTTATAATTACTAGTTACTTTAATTCTGTACCAAGATTATATTTAATTATTACATTGATGTTGTTTAATGATTAGACTTAATTAGAATAGTTATACTTACTTATTAGGGAATTATATTAATTAGAATTTTTAAATGTATAAAAAAACAATTTAAATTATGAACTTTAGATATTGAAACTGTGTGACTGGGTTTTCTTATTATTTGATTTGAATATTTTATAAGTACCTATAATACTTACTTATTACATTAATGATGTACCGTGTGTGATTAAAATTACAATTTGATGATGTATCGTGATTTAAATTATTATTTTCTTACTTATTACTTACCTTATTGTTGTACCATGAATAAATGTAAATATATGTAAATGTGCGTCGGGAGCCAGCACAATATCGGATGGCCGAATGTCATGATTTTAGTAATTTTCCATAGCATTAAAATGGCAACACTGATATGTGCCGGTTCTTGGCGCCGTTTTTAGGAGTTCGCGCCAATTTGTAATGATACGAGTGGAGGGGGTAGATAATGTAAAAGCACGGTTTCAGTCTCAAACATTCATTCTGTTGTAATCCTCCGGAGCAAGAAGTTGAATAGGGAAACCTATGCCAGTCTGACTACAAATATAAGTTATAGATTTAAGTAAAAGTTATTGAAGTGTTAAAATATAGAAGTATTATTTAAAAGCAGTGGTTTTTATTTCACTCGATAAAAGGTTTTTACTTTGTCTTTGACTTTTCTCTTCCTACTCGTCATTTTACCATCCGAACAAGTGTTATACTGAGTTTCATAATGTAATTCATCGCGTGTGGGTGCGGGAAGAAGCGCGACAACTTCTCGCTTGGATATTGTAATGTTGGCAGAAAGGTAACCATTTCAGGGGGTCTATTACGAAAAGTTTAATGCGATATACGCAGTTGCGTCCGTGCTTCGTTTTGATTGTTTCCTATTACAAATCACTTTCGTATGCGATATTGCAAAGTGATTGCGTGAGTTTGACAGTTTTTCTCTAGCTAGTGTATCCGACATTTTCGTTTAGTAGTCTATGAACTACGGTAGCCAAATTCAAAATGTTTGTTATAACTACAACCAGCGAACTGCGGACGATTATCGTGGCCAAGTGACTGCGTTACGCAATTGCGTACGTTATTTTCGTAATAGGCCCCCTGAACCCTTTACAGAGGGTTTAAAGCATGGGTGTAGATAAATTAAAAAGTGTACAACTTTAGCATAAAATTACAGGTCTCTTTTATTACCTACTCCCGTCATAAACATCGCTTCTTCTATGGCAATACAAGTAAAGTCTTGAGTTTACTCGTTACCGGTGCGTCGACATCGTACTCAACTAATAGACGAGAGTCCTTACCTTAGGGTTCCAACTATTTTAGTAGAAACCCTTTCTAAGGACCCTGCTCACCGTAGCCGCAGTTCAATTTGTAGACATATCTCAAGTGTTTTTAAGGTTAGCTTTTGTAGCAATACATTTACTAACGAAAAGTAATTTATCATTTTCGTACAGGTAATATGTCTTAATGGCAACTATTGGGGGTGATTAATGAGATCTTGAAGCTTACCTTATGATTGGATTTCAAAAACCAATTTTGAACTTTCTCACCTCGTTTTAAAGTATACAATTGAAGCATGTTCACGTATATGACTGAACTGGATATTGCAATATTGATGTAAATGAATATGTCAACATGGAGGCATTGATATGTCAATCAGAAAATCAAGTCAATTAAATAATTATTAAATACAATGTGACTAAATTGACAATAGACTAGAACTAGAAGATTGCAACTTCAGAGCACTTGCGGCACTGACGTCAATTATACATGTATAATTGACGTCAATTATACATGTATAATTGACGTCAGTGACTTGCGGGATAAAAAAAAAACATTTTAGTTTGTACAATTTTCTCTTTGCCATACATTTTCGAGTGAATATAGTTGTAGCGGATCCCGTCTATTGTCAATTTAGTCACATTGTATTTATGGGAAAATCGGAAAATCGTGTTTGGCCGGTAACATATATATATACAGGGTGTCCCAAAACTTTGCCACACGGAGGGAAAGTACTTTGAATATTGAAGATAGGAAAATTTGCTGACAGAAGACTTCATTTTGTTTTTAAAAAGAAACGGAACTGAATTCAACGTTTTTTTTTAATCGTATACGATCGGATACAAATTGATACAAACCGTAATAAATGAAATTTAAATGTTAAATTTCATGGTCTTTCTTTTCTTTAAGATGCTATGTCACTTATGAAAAAATAATCCTTATAAGTAACCCTTTCGATTGGTATCGTAAAAAATAATATTAAAAAATCTTTGGGTGGGTTCGATTCCTGGTTAAGGCAGACGAGTTTCCAAAAATCTTTGAATGCAGTTCCAATTATTTTTAAAAACAAAATGAAGTCTTCTTTCAGTAAAATTTCCCATCTTCAAAATTTAACCTGCAACACAGGTATTACACCTAGCGTAGGCATCAGTCTCACACAAACTTAAATTGTATAAGCTCCATGTACCAAAGTCATGTTCATGTAAGTTTGTGATGGGAAAATAAACGCATATTATTATTATTATTATTTAAGGTAGTTTCCTTCCGTGTGGCAAAGTTTTGGGACACCCCGTTGACTTTTCAATATATTGTCTTTCTGTTGAATGATTGGTGCATGTTTTGTTACCTTTAGCGCTAAGCACTTTTGATAATTTTGAAATTCAGCATAAAGCACTTAGGAGATACGCCAATCTAGTTCTCGATCGGTTATATCCGAACCGATGATTTAGTATACTTCCACCTTGCGGTCGCAGAGTACACCCGACACCATATTTAGTTAAGCAGTTAAACTGCGAAAACAGCTTTTATTACGCATGGTATAAAGATGGTTTCAATGTCGACATGTATATTATCTTGATGTGCCGTCTCGCCTGTACTTGCGACTCGATAATTCATGGTCGACGTCTTAACATAAAGACTATAAATTATTTGCCGTTACAAGCGACATCGTAACTAACGTGCTGCCTTTTATCTGCGATAGGATAGCACGTGTATATGTTACGGCTAATACCCGAAGTGCGGCTAAACCTAGTTTTAGCCGGCTAAAACTAGGTGTAGCCGATAGCTGTTGGCTAAAACTAGGTGAACTGATCTGTTTTACCCCTGTAGGTCCTGTTTAGGCCATTTTCTATAATTATAATTTCGCGCGTGTTTTTCATGATGTGGCTCCTTATATCCTATCCCTTTCCCACTCACCTACGCCGAGTGAAAGAAAAAAAAGGTGCACCGTGATCAACGCGACAGTAGCGCCGGAATTGTGCTATTTTGCCGTTCGACGGTGCGAGGAACTCTCTCGATCTGCTTATCAACGAATCATGTCAGCGCAGTGATTTGCGTTGCGTCCCGCTTTAAAATATATAGAAAACCGCAAAATATTGTTACCGCGTCTATACACAGACTTTTATAAACTATTTAGTGTTCTAGTGCTTGTGTGTGGTGTGGAATTAAGCCGGCCGGCAGTGAAAGAACTAAATTGCCTGTCCATCCGAGGTATTGGGTGTGAGACGCTAAGTACGGCGTTTCCTGAAGAGGAAACTGATGCAGAACATGCGTTGGTGAGTCCTCTTGTCTTTTCCACTACCTTCAAAGGCTCCACATCATATCTTCTCAACCGCCCCGCTTCGCAACCTATACAGTCCACGGAAACCGCCATACCATTTCGTTGGTCACTTCGAGCCATATTGTCGACCATTTCTGGTCAGATTTCGAACCGAAAATAGGGACCTTCCTTTCGCGTTCTCATTATATTTGGTGTTAAACTCTGATAGTTTACACGTATTCAACCCGCTTTTCATACTTAGACGTATCTAACCCGCTTAGTTCATACTTATTTGGTGCTAAACTCCGATAGTTTGCACGTAAAATCAACCCGCCATCTTGTAGGTATTGTAATTACACGTCGATCGCAACGCACTGCGTTGATCGCGTTTCCCGCCTTTTCCCGCGCCGCTTATTATTTACCTATTTAGGTGTTCATTTATTTCCAAATACTTAATTATTTTGTTGTTTTCACACGCTAATCGTGATGAAAAAGTAGAAGTTTACTGCTTTATACATAGGTACTTACCTATTTTACGTCGCATTCTACCATACTTACTCATTAAATCTACCTACCTATAGGCGTGCTATAGGTGTATTATATTCTGGTATTTATTTACCTATCTAAATCACAGGATTTCAGTATTAGTGGGCATTCTATACGTCTGTCGTGTATACCTACATAATAAAAACCGCTTTCGTTTACTTACATACCTAAGTTACTTACTTACGGTACACATTTTTTCCTTACCTGTGCACCATTTTGTTCACCATGGCAGCTAAAATAGCAATATTACAAGCTAAAAACAATGCAATTTTCGCTCGTTTAACTAGTCTCAATGATTTAACAAAAAAAATATCTTTGTCTACCGCCGATCGTCGTTCCACGGAAGCGTTCATGGCAGAAACCGAAACGCTGTCGGTCATACGTCAAGAATTCATTTGCAATCTAGACTCCATTAATGAGCTAGGATTTGTCGACAACCCAAAGTTTGTACCTAATTATGAAGCTCTCAACGCATTTGAAGATATTTACGCTAGAATACAAAGAGTGCGTTCCCGTATCATCGAGCATTCGTCACAGCAAAGCGCGCGCTCGTGCGAAAATAAAGCTCCGCTTTCACCACTCAAAATTAAATTGCCGCCGATAACCATTGCTTCGTTTGATGGAAAAATGGATAGTTGGCCCATATTTTATGAGTCGTTTAAAACTAATATACATTTGAATGAATCGTTAACGGATGCTCAAAGAATGCAATATTTAACCGGGAAATTAACCGGTCCCGCCTTAAAAATAATCGCTGGCATCATTCCATCAGGCGAAAATTACGCATCTATTTGGGAAAGTTTAGTTAAAAAATACCAAGATAAGAGAGCTTTAGGGTGTCATTACATGTCTATACTTTTTAATATCAAACCCGCAACGAATAATTCCTCGTCTTTAAATACTTTTGTTGAAACTTTCGACGCCGCTGTTTCCGCTTTGGAGCAATTAAAATTTGACGATTTAAAAGATTTCATTTTATTAAATATTGCAATGCGTAAAATCGATTCTGCCACCGCACATGCCTTTGAATCTTTTATCAGAGACAAGGAAATTCCTTCTTATAAGGATTTCATAGAATTCACAAAGAGTCAAGTTAAAATATTAGATCGTACTTCGTCATCGCAATCAAACCGCTCAGTGCAACCACACCTTAACAATGCGAAACCTATCCGCGCGCGCGACACCTATCAGTCGCAGACGTTTTTTACAAGTAACGGCAAGGGTGTTGAGTCTTGTATGATGTGTAATAAGTCTGATCATCAGCAGTTATACAAATGTCCCGCATTTAAATCGCTTCCCGCCAGGGGTCGTTTCGATTTCGTTAAATCCAAACGAGGATGTATAAATTGTCTTAGTTTATCTCATACCGCTTCGCATTGTAACTCCACTTTTACGTGCAAATCTTGTAAAAGGGCCCATCACAGCCTGTTACATTTGGAGGGTAATAACACGCCATCTTGGCAACGACAACCATCGACAGCGAACCCGCCCGCGGGGACGCCCCCCGCGCCCGCTCTCTTTGCGTCTTCGCTCCACGCGCCCGCGCCCGCACTCCCCGCGCCCGCCCGTCCTGCGCAATCGTTTCCAGCGTCGGGCGCTGTCGCCGCCGCCGACGACGCCGCTAAGTTGCCGTCCCGCTCGCACTCGCAGCCTGCTCCCGCTAACGTGTCGCTATGCGCTCGCTCTGATGAAACGCCGCTTCATAATATAACTAGCTCGCCGCGTACTACGGTACTTCTTTCAACCGCTCAAGTAAATATTGTAAATAATGACAAACAAAACATTTCGATTAGATGTTTAATTGATAACGCTTCGCAGAATAACTTGATTACTTCCGCATGTTGTGAACAGCTTAAAATAAAACCTATTTCGCTTTCAAACTCGTTTATTAAGGGCATCGGGTCCGCTTCACAAACGGTTTACGGTTACGTTCCGCTACTTGTGACCACAAAAGATAAAAAATTCACTTATAACATTACCGCTTTGGTTGTTGATAACATTACCGACCGCTTGCCTTCCGAATATGTTGACACTTCGGTAGTGCAACATTTAGTTAACTTACCGCTTGCTGATCCGTTTTGGCATATTCCGGGCGAAATCGAATTGATACTTGGCGCTCAGCTGTTTCCGCATTTGTTGTTAGGTGGTAGGGTTGTCGCGCCCCCCGCACCGTCCGCTATTGAAACCGTGTTTGGTTATATTTTAATGGGTGACGCCCCGACTAGCAATTTTAATAAAAATAATACCGCATGCACTTTACAAAATATAAACACCGCTACGTTCTTCACGTGTTCTAATGACGTGGAGATGCCTTATCGCTTAGATGAACTTCATCTTGATAAAACGTTGAGTAAATTTTGGGAAATGGAGGAAATGCCTTCCAAGGGGATTCTCAGTCCAGAAGATAGTCAATGTGAAGACATTTACACAGCTACCGTGTCGCGTGATGTAAATGGTCGTTATTGCACCGCTTTACCTTTCTGCCGGGATCCGTCTGAGCTAGGGGATTCTCGCGTCGTCGCAGTTCGCCGGCTGCTCTCTTTGGAGCGCAAACTTAAAGATCCTGAACTACGGGCCAGTTATAATGAGGTTGTACAGGATTACATAGATAACGATTATTTGTCCGAGGTCCCGCCTAGCAGCGAGGATTATTCGCAAGGTTATTTCATCCCGCATCATGCCGTCGTTCGCCGCGATAAAGATACTACGAAAGTTCGTATTGTACTTGACGCTAGTGCTAAATGTCATAATGACATTTCACTCAATGACATTCTTCATACAGGGCCGAATCTTCAGGCCGACATTTTTGTGCTATTACTTAATTTCCGCTTGTTTGCAGTCGCCTTAGCGGCAGACATAAAACAAATGTATCTTAGAATTCTTCTTCAACCAGAGCATCGCAAATATCAAAAGATTTTATTCCGCTTTGACCCCGCGCAACCTATTCGCGAATTTCAGTTTAATCGAGTCGCGTTCGGTTTAAAGTGCAGTCCCTTTTTAGCTATGCGCACTGTGCGACAGCTAGCGATCGACGAACGAGATCGTTTTCCGCGCGCCGCTGATGTGGCATCTCACGAGTTATATATGGACGATTTAACCACTTCTGTCCCTACAGTGGACGAGAGAAAATCGCTTTCACGCGAGCTCATTGACTTATTTAAGTCTGGTGGGTTTCATTTGACTAAATGGGCCAGTAACTCACCTGAGTTATTAGATGCTGTGCCGCAGTCTAACCGCGCCGCTATAGAATTTTCGGATAATCAAAATATGAAGGTGTTAGGCCTTAAATGGCTACCCACCCAGGATATATTTACTTTTTCAACTTCTCCTATAAAGGAAACATTTACTAAAAGGACCATTCTTTCAAGCATCGCCCGCTTATGGGACGTACTTGGGTTCGCCGCTCCAGTGATATTATTCGCCAAACTCTTAATTAAAGAGCTATGGCTACTTAAAGTCGATTGGGACGATCCCTTACCCAACAATATACTTTCGTTATTTCAAAGTTTTAATGAACAACTACCGCTTCTTTCCGCATGTAAAATCCCGCGTCATCTAGGGGTAGTGATGGGCAGTGGATAAATATCCTAAAGGTAAAAAACTCGGATATTTATCAAAAATAGATAAATATCCGATTTTTAGCCATTTTTAGCGGATTTTTATCCAAAAATGCCGGATAAATATATTCAGGCCTGAATATACACAATAGATTTGCTTCTTGTTAACTACATTTTTGACGAAAACAGTATTTTGTGCTCGAAACAATGTTTTCTTAATTTTATTATCTGTATAGCGTTGTACGTAGTGATGGGCAGTGGATGAAAACTCAAAAGGTAAAAAACTCGGATATTTACCATAAATGGCGGATAAATATATTAAGACCTGTTTCTATACACTAGTTTTGGTCCCACGTGAGGCCCCGCCCCCGCTACTAACCCAACCACGATGACAACTGTACCTGGCAACATATAGCAAGCGCACATTGAGGACTGGTCCCTAGGCTAAATGGTGTCGTTTCATCGCCTACAAGTCCCTTGTCAACGACGTGATTACCATCGCAATTGTGTTGACCAGGGTATGCTGGCCGACTTATGGAGAGGGAGAACCTATTTACGATGAACTGTTTTTTCAGGAAGAGATAATACCAACGCATAATCCAAGATAGCGGCCAGCTTTTTTGTTTTTGGGCCGATTTCGATGAAACTTTGTTTAGGGCACAATTTTTAAAAGAAAACAGCAGAGCAATATTGAAAATGTGAAATTTAAGATGGCGGTCATCTTTTTTGTTTATGGGCCCACTTCGATGAAACTCTGTTTTTTGTACTAGGTATTTTCACAAGAAAACAGCGCAACGCAATGTTAAAAATGATAAAAATGCAAGATGGCGGCAAACTTTTTTGTTTGTGGGCTGATTTCGATGATACTCGGTTTATGTACTATTTTGACAAGAAAACAGCAACGCAATGTTAAAAATATGAAAAATCAAAGATGGCAGCCAACTTTCTTGTTTTTGGGCCGATTTCGATGAAACTCGGTTTTTTGTACTATTTTGACAAGAAAACAGCAAAGTTATATTAAAAATGACAAAAATCTAAGATGGCGGCCAAACTTTTTGTTTGTGAGCCGATTTCGATGAAACTCGGTTTTTGGTATTATTTAGACAAGAAAACAGCTACGCAATGTTATAATTATAAAAAATCAACGAGTGCGGCCAACTTTTTTTTGGGCCGATTTCGATGAAACTTTGTTTGGGGCACTATTTTTAAAAGAAAACAGCAACGCAATATTAAAAATCTTAAAATCTAACATGGCGATTGGCGGCCAACCTTTTTGTTTGTGAGCGGATTTCGATGAAACTCGGTTTTTAGTACTATTTTGACAAGAAAACAGCAAAGCAATATTAAAAATGACAAAAATCTAAGATGGCGGCCAAACTTTTTGTTTGTGAGATGAAACTCGGTTTTTGGTACTATTTAGACAAGAAAACAGCAACGCAATGTTATAAATATGAAAAATCAACGATGGCGGCCAACTTTTTTTTGGGCCGATTTCGATGAAACTTTGTTTGGGGCACTATTTTTAAAAGAAAACAGCAACGCAATATTAATAATGTCAAAATCTAACATGGCGGCCAACCTTTTTGTTTGTGAGCGGATTTCGATGAAACTCGGTTTTTGGTACTGTTTTGACAAGAAAACAGCATCGCAATGTTAAAAATATGAAAAATCAAAGATGGCGGCCATCTTTTTTGTTTGTGGGTTCATTTCGATGAAACTCAGTTTTTTGTACTATTTTGACAAGAAAACAGCAACGCAATGGTTAAAATTAGAAAAAGCCAACATGGCACCCAATTTTTTATTTGTATGTCGATTTAGATGAAACACGGTTTTGGTACTACTTTAACAATAAAACAGCAACGCAATGTTAAAAATATAAAAAAATCCACGACGGCGGCTAACTTTTTTGTTTGTGAGCCGATTTCGATGAAACTCGGTTTTTGGTACTATTTTCACAAAAAAACAGCAACGCAATGTTAAAAACATAAAAATGTGAAATGGCGGCCAACTTTTTGGTTTGTAAGCCGTTTTCGATGAATCATCGAAATCAGCCTACATACAACAAAGTTGGCCACTATCTTGGTTGGATTTTAACATTATTAACATTGCGTTGTTGTTTTCTTGTCAAAATAGTATCAAAAACCAAGTTTCATCAAAATCGGCCCACAAACAAAAAAGTTAGCCGCAATCTTAGATTTTTGATATTTTTAATATTGCATTGCTGTTTTCTTTTGAAAATAGTGTCCCGAACCGATTTTCATCGAAATCAGCTCGAAAACAAAAAATTTGGCCGCTATCTTGGATTTTTCATATTTTTAACATTGCGTTGCTGTTTTCTTGTCAAAATAGTACAAAAATGGAGTTTCGTCGAAATCAGCCCACAAACAAAAAAGTTTGCCGCCATCTTGGATTTTTGACATTTTTAATATTGCGTTGCTGTTTTCTTTTAAAAACAGTGCCCCAAACAAAGTTTCATCGAAATCGGCCCAAAAAAAAGTTGGCCGCCATCGTTGATTTTTCATATTTTTAACATTACGTTGCTGTTTTCTTGTCAAAATAGTACAAAAATTGAGTTTCATCGAAATCAGCCCACAAACAAAACAGTCTGCCGCCATCTTGCATTTTTAACATTGCGTTGCTGTTTGCTTGTCAAAACAGTGCCAAAAACCGAGTTTCATCGAAATGAGCCCAAAAACAAAAAAGATGACCGCCATCTTGGATTTTGGACATTTTTAACATTGCGTTGCTGTTTTCTTTTAAAAATAGTGCCCCAAACAAAGTTTCATCAAAGTCGGCCCACAAACTAAAAAGTTGGCCGCCATCTTAGATTTTTGATATTTTTAATATTGCATTGCTGTTTTCTTTTAAAAATTGTGCCCTAAACAAAGTTTCATCGAAATCGGTCCAAAAACAAAAAAGCTGGCCGCTATCTTGGATTATGCGTTGGTATTATCTCTTCCTGAAAAAACAGTTCATCGTAAATAGGTTCTCCTTCTCCATAAGTCGGCCAGCATACCCTGGTCAACACAATTGCGATGGTAATCACGTCGTTGACAAGGGACTTGTGGGCGATGAAACGACACCATTTAGCCTAGGGACCAGTCCTCAATGTGCGCTTGTTATATGTTGCCAGGTACAGTTGTAAGTGTTGTTAAAAACAAAAAAGTTGGCCGCTATCTTGGATTTTGATATTTTTAACATTGCGATGCTGTTTTCTTGTCAAAACAGTACCAAAAACCGAGTTTCATCGAAATCCGCTCACCAACAAAAAGGTTGGCCGCCATGTTAGATTTTGACATTATTAATATTGCGTTGCTGTTTTCTTTTAAAAATAGTGCCCCAAACAAAAGTACGGCCCAAAAAAAAGTTGGCCGCCATCGTTGATTTTTCATATTTTTAACATTGCGTTGCTGTTTTCTTGTCAAAATAGTACAAAAATCGAGTTTCGTCGAAATCAGCCCACAAACAAAAAAGTTTGCCGCCATCTTGGATTTTTGACATTTTTAATATTGCGTTGCTGTTTTCTTTTAAAAATAGTGCCCCAAACAAAGTTTCATCGAAATCGGCCCAAAAAAAAGTTGGCCGCCATCGTTGATTTTTCATATTTTTAACATTACGTTGCTGTTTTCTTGTCAAAATAGTACAAAAATTGAGTTTCATCGAAATCAGCCCACAAACAAAACAGTTTGCCGCCATCTTGCATTTTTAACATTGCGTTGCTGTTTGCTTGTCAAAATAGTGCCAAAAACCGAGTTTCATCGAAATGAGCCCAAAAACAAAAAAGATGACCGCCATCTTGGATTTTTGACATTTTTAACATTGCGTTGCTGTTTTCTTTTAAAAATAGTGCCCCAAACAAAGTTTCATCAAAGTCGGCCCACAAACTAAAAAGTTGGCCGCCATCTTAGATTTTTGATATTTTTAATATTGCATTGCTGTTTTCTTTTAAAAATGGTGTCCCAAACCAATTTTCATCTAAATCGGCCCAAAAACAAAAAAGCTGGCCGCCATCTTGGATTTTTCATATTTATAACATTGCGTTGCTGTTTTCTTGTCAAAATAGTACAAAAAACCGACTTTCATCGAAATCGGCCCAAATACAAAAAAATTGGCCGCTATCTTGGATTTTTCATATTTTTAACATTGCGTTGCTGTTTTCTTGTCAAAATAGTACAAAAAAAAAAGTTTCATCGAAATCGGCCCACAAACAAAAAAGTTAGCCGCTATCTTGGACTTTTGACACACTAAACATTGCGTTGCTGTTTTCTTGTCAAAATAGTACCAAAAACCAAGTTTCATCGAAATCGGCCCATAAACAAAAAAGTTGGCCGCCATCGTACATTTTCGACATTTTTAATATTGCTTTACTGTTTTTTTTTTAAATAGTGCCCAAACCGAGTTTCATCGAATTCGGCCCAATAACAAAATAGTTGGCTGCCATCATGGTATTTTTTTACAATATTAACTGGTTTCCGAACCCTGCGTGTCAAGTAAATTTTGTGACAACCCTTCCGTTTTTGCGTAAAACTACGTGCTACGTACGTTGGGGGCTGGGGGTGCTAGAGTCATCGAACGAATTCATTCATAATTCTGATGTAGTTTGAGAATTCTCAGGATGTAGTTTTCATTCTTCTATTGCATTTTTTGGATTTCTTAATTATAATGCACTTCAATAGCACTTATTTTGTTTAAAATTATTAACTACCTTTATTTTAATTTCAAAATTTACGTGACATATCAAGAAAAGGGTTTTAAAATAAATATTTCATTAGGACGGATAAATATCCGTCCTTTTGGATAAAAACTCGGCTAAAAACGGATCTTTATTGAGTTTTTATCCATTTTGAGTTTTTATCCGGTCAAAAACCCATCACTATCTAGGGGTAACCAGTGGTTGCTCCACCAACATTGTAGCGTTCGCGGACGCAAGCATGAAGGCGTACGGTTGCGTTGTATATCTGCACGTCACTGACAGCGAGGGAAATGTGCATATCGATTTAATATGCGCCAAATCTAAAGTGGCCCCTGTCAAAGTAGTTTCGTTAGCAAGATTAGAATTATGCGCCGCCGTCCTTATGTCAAAACTAGTGCGTCTGATTCATGGAACATACAGTGCTCGTACAAACATTGATAATATATTCGCATTTTCAGATTCGAAAATAGCGCTTTCATGGATTAATTCTTTACCGCATAGATGGGATATTTACGTTAGTAACCGCGTTGCAAAATGTCACGAAAATCTTGATTCGCGTCATTTCTATCATGTCAGTGGGATAGAGAATCCCAGTGATTGCCTTTCTCGAGGTCTTTTGCCAGAACAATTGCTCTCTCATCCGCTATGGTGGCACGGCCCTCCTTGGCTTTGTGCTCCAGTATCAAACTGGCCGATCAAACCTTTTATTCCAGAGGCCTGTGAGACATTACCTGAATATAAGAGTAAAACTTTCGTGTGTTCGACTTCTAAATCCGCTCCTGGCGTACTTTATGAACTTACACAGAAATTTTCATCCTGGAATAAAATTATCCGCATTATTGCATATGTTCTGATATTTACTAAAAAATTACCGCGTAATAACCGACTATCCGCTTTTCAGCTCATAATAGCTGAAAGATATTTAATCCGAATTGTTCAGAGTTTTCACTTTGCTCAATTAATTCATGACTTAAAAACTAATAAAGTTATTTCTTCGCCGCTGAGAAAATTAGACTTGTTTATCGATGAACACGGAATTGTAAGAGTAGGAGGTAGACTTTCAAATAGTAACTTACCATACGAAGCTCAACATCCCGCGTTATTACCTAAACATGACCATGTTACTCACCTTTTAATCGATTACTATCACCGCCTGCATTGTCACACTGGTGCCAATGTATTGAGTTCGTTATTGCGCCAAAAATATTGGATTTTATCTTCAAGAAATGTAATTAGGCAACGTGTTCACGCCTGTAATTTTTGTTTCAAAAACTCTCCATCTCATCTTAATACTAAAATGGCTGATTTACCATCTTACCGCGTGCAAGAAACTAAAGCATTCGTTCATTCCGCCGCTGACTACGCTGGGCCTATAAAAATTACCTTATGTAGACGCCGAGGACAAAGAAGTCAGAAGGCTTATATTTGTTTGTTTATCTGCTTAGTAACCAAAGCAGTTCACATTGAACTAGTTTCCGATCTGTCATCTGAAGCTTTTATTTCCGCGTTCAAACGCTTCATTTCGAGGCGTGGTCCAGTGTCGCACATGTATTCCGATAATGGGACGAATTTTGTAGGCGCTAAGTCTCAGATAAACGAATTGCTTACCGACCATCGCATCGAATGGCATATGATCCCGCCCCGTGCTCCTCATTTCGGAGGACTCTGGGAGTCGAACATTAAAAGCATGAAGCTTCATTTATACCGCGTTATTGGATCTCAGTTACTTACCTATGAAGAACTGTTAACTGTTTTGACACAAGTCGAAACCATTTTAAACTCTAGACCGCTTTGTATTTTATCAGAGGACCCGCATCCCGAGCCTCTTACTCCCGCGCATTTTATAATGGCTTCTCCATTGAAATACCTACCTACCGCGCCTATTTCCGAAGATACTAAGACTCTGCGTCATAGAAAACAATTATTAGATCAAATGGTGCATAGTTACTGGAAAAGATGGCGTTTAGAATATCTTAATTCATTACAAGTGAGACAAAAATGGCTTACTAATACTGAAAACGTTAAACCAGGTATTATTGTATTGATACATCAGGATGATGTTCCCCCGCTCCGCTGGCCGTTGGGCATTATACAGGAGGTTTATCCGGGTAAAGATGGTAGAGTTCGCGTCGCCTTAGTTAAAACTGCATCTGGCACGTTTAAACGACCTATCGTCAAACTTTGTCCTTTACCTTCTCAATAAATTATAAATAATTTAATCCTCATAGTTTAGGTAGGTAATTATAATAAGTATTTCGTATGTTACTTTAGTAATTTTTTCCCTTTGTTTTGACCGCTCTTTTTTGATAATACTACGTATTATCAAGGCCGGGAGGATGTTTAGGCCATTTTCTATAATTATAATTTCGCGCGTGTTTTTCATGATGTGGCTCCTTATATCCTATCCCTTTCCCACTCACCTACGCCGAGTGAAAGAAAAAAAAGGTGCACCGTGATCAACGCGACAGTAGCGCCGGAATTGTGCTATTTTGCCGTTCGACGGTGCGAGGAACTCTCTCGATCTGCTTATCAACGAATCATGTCAGCGCAGTGATTTGCGTTGCGTCCCGCTTTAAAATATATAGAAAACCGCAAAATATTGTTACCGCGTCTATACACAGACTTTTATAAACTATTTAGTGTTCTAGTGCTTGTGTGTGGTGTGGAATTAAGCCGGCCGGCAGTGAAAGAACTAAATTGCCTGTCCATCCGAGGTATTGGGTGTGAGACGCTAAGTACGGCGTTTCCTGAAGAGGAAACTGATGCAGAACATGCGTTGGTGAGTCCTCTTGTCTTTTCCACTACCTTCAAAGGCTCCACATCATATCTTCTCAACCGCCCCGCTTCGCAACCTATACAGTCCACGGAAACCGCCATACCAGGTCCCGAATATAGGTTAGAAATTTAAGGCGAGCGCGAAGCGCAGCGTAGCGTGAGCCTTAAATTTCGACGTTATTTTTTTCAACAGACAAAAGAAAAAACTTTTTTAATACCCCATGCTACACCTAGTTTTAGCCGACTACACCTAGTATTAGCCGCGAGCAAATCAACTACACCTATTTTTAGCCAACAGCTATCGGCTACACCTAGTTTTAGCCGGCTAAAACTATGTTTAGCCGCACTTCGGATATTAGCCGTAACATACACCTACATCATGTATCAAAAAACCCTGTCAGATCCTGAAACAGGTGATAGTGTTGCTAAAACTGAACAACATTCACCATGGAACATAAGTCGAAAAACGAAAAAAAATTCAAACTCCCATACATATTCGTCAGCTGACCGACTTACTACGGAAAGGCGAAAAAATGAAAATTCCTTTTTCGACCTATGTTCCTTGGATAATTTTGTTCAGTTTTAGCAACACTATCACCTGTTTCAGGATCTGACAGGATTTTTTGATACATGATATTGTATGCCGACAGGAAAAAAAATCAAGGAATAATTTATGATTAACGATTAATGCCTTTGGACTGCTGAAAAAATTTGGTTACATTTATCTAATTTTTTTTGTTATATTCTATCAAAATTATTATTATCAAATGACAATCGTTAAATGTATAAAATACGAAGTTTATTTCAAATGCCAAATTACTAACAGTTTCAAAGCTTAAATCGGAGTAAATTTTGAAGGCATTTGCCTCGACGGATCCAGCCCCCGGTTAGATATCTTTTAACTAATTTTATCCTATTTTCGAAATAACTACGCTCGATTCACATATGTTCATAATGCTTATTGCTCGACTCAACTACTGTTTAACTTGCCTAATTTTAATTGAACGTAAATCAATTGAGATATTGGATGTTTCAACTATGTGCAATATGTCTATTGGTCGACCTACGGTTTTTCAACTATCAATAAGTTGAGGATTACACGCCAGCAGGTCAGTTCTGTCGCAATGGAACATACATCCTCCTCGCTCGCTACGCTCGCCTTTGGTAAACAGATTATTAAGTACGACGACGAGCGAGCGTAGCGAGCGAGGAGGAGGTTATGTTCCATTGCGACCAACAACGCACGAGCCGAGCGAGCGAAGCAAGCGTGCCGCGGCAGCGGCCAGCGAGGTGCCAGAACCGACCTGCTGGCGTTTAAGTTAACCCCAAATCAACAGTAGGTAAATAGTTTGTTAGTTCAGGCAACTTAAGGTGAGTTGATTGTAGTTGAATTAACCGTAGGTGAGTCATGCTTTATGCATTTCGTTCATTAATTATCACAAAAATAGGTGAAACGTTCTATAGTTATTCTAAACAATAGGTCTTTTGGCCTTAGCTATTTCGAGAATAGATGAAATGGGTTTAGTTATTATGATATGTAACCCCAGCCCCCCTAGCATCACTACCGAAACATATCGAGTGATATAGCGATTTATCGACACTAACACTATTATGTATTCTTTGACTCAACTGTCAAAATCCATAGTCTTTTGACAGTTAAATATACGGCTTTTATCATATCAGGTTTCGATGGTCATAGATCATAGATAGATCTAGTAATAAATAAATTATCATAATAGAACTTTTCTTCGAAAATATTTTTATTACATTTAATTTGTTCATTCGTCATCCGTTTAAGTTTCTTTAATAACGTTAAACTTATTGTTCACTAGTGACTTACTATCATAGACAAACTCTACCATACCGTCACAAAGGGCCCTTAATTCATAGGCGAAAGTCACTTAATCGGTTTGTTGCGATTGAACCGGTTGCTGTAATTGTCGGTTACGCGTGCTTTACGGTTTCACATAATAACAGGACAGCTTTTGGAATAAGCAAATTCACTTCATATTTTGTACACGTGACTGTATGAAAACAAAGTTGATTAGCTTATGCAAATCAAAGTAAAACTTTCTAATTGTTTTTTTACTAGTATTTCTGGTCAAAATTAGGATAACAAAATTTGGAACTGAATGAGTCAATCTTATTGGACATATTAAAAATATTATTGAGTATAATTATTACAGTAAAACAACATATCACATATTGAAGACTGAGCAATAAAAGACTAGCACATTTTTTCATATTTTTGTTCAAGTGAAAATGGGTAAAAAAAATCTCAGAGAAATATTAACCGCACTCTGAATTCTTGTGGGGAAAACCTTGTCAAAGTTCTTATACATATTTCCTGAAAACTGAAAAATAAAATTAAATATGACGCATCAAACTCGATGAGTCACAGACTTTCCCTAGCATGTGATTGCAAACAATTATACCAACGATTTATGAAATTCATGGTGTTTATGATTCATCACCTTTTCAGCTAGCCATTCATTAGATACTCTAAGAGCTTGTAGGTAGGTAGTAGAGATATAAAATAAAATTATTAACTAAAAAGCTTTGTAATGTATTTTGAGCTCATTAGCAGCATTTGCGCATGGACAGAGAAACAAATCTGTATATTATATATGATTTTCAAAGAAAAACCCTACTATTATATACATCGTGTATCAAAAAACCCTGTCAAATCCTGAAAATGATAGTGCTGCTAAAATTGAACAACATTTTCCAAGGAACATAGGTCGAAAAACTAATTTCTTTTTCGCTTTTCGATAGTAAGTCAGTCAGCTGACCAAAACATTTTGTATGGGAGTATGAAATATTTTTTTCGTTTTTCGACCTATATTCCATGGAGAATATTGTTCAGTCTCAGCCACAATACCACCTGTTTCAGGATCTGACAGGGTTATTTGATAAATGATGTATGTAAATAACTTGTATTAAAATTATTAAATCAGTGAATTTCATTGGTACCTACCTAATGTAAGCCAAAAAAAACTTTTTAGAAAAATATTCACCCTTCGTTTTACAATTGTCAATATATCGATATCTAATTTATTTCCTTATGTATTGAATCACGCAAACCAATAAAACAATAAAGATTCAATCTTTGATAATAATTATTCATTAAAAACCTTAACTCAATTTTGCTTCGATAATATTTCACCAATATATCGTTTAAAACAGTCATGAAACTGAAATAACAATAAATTTAGAAACACACAATCCAATACAGCTTTACCGTATTTATGGTGAGGCTTGTTTGAGGAACATTTCCTTAAACGAAGGAATCTATATATTACAATAGAAATGTAAATGGCAAATATCTGTACATAAAAAAAAAAACAAATTTAAGGCTCTGACCGAAGTGGCACCGTGGTAAATTTCATTCAATAATACACAATTTTTATAAAACTTCCCGTGCAATTTTTTGTGGCCGTTTTTAACTCATTTTTGCTGGGTATCAACTTCTATAAATGACTACGAGGGAATGTATGTGATGCCTTCTATAAATACTAGCATATGAGCCCTAGAAATTCCATTAAAAGTTTTATTAAATTCTTTTTCTATTAACAACTTATTAAATAAATACCTGTGAGGGTGCCACTTTCAGTGGGGTATTCGCCTTAAAAAGTGGAATACTTATAAGAAGAAACACGAGGTTTCATCAATTATATTAAATACTTTTAATATCATTGGGTTTCATGCGTTTCTTTATATTGCTAGAAGATCTAAGACCCGTTTTATCTTAAAAACAGACGAAGGTGCGGGCAGCAGCTAGTATTTTAGTCCTAAATCTGGCTCCATTGTTCCATAGGTTCACCCACTCGTAACACCAATGAAGTATAAAATTATTGGCATGTATATGAATAATTTGACGATTTGCAATGAAATTTCATTGGATAGCCAGACAGATATTGACACGTAATTGAAAATTATTATCATTCTTGTTTCATTTTGTCATTTAATATTTATTTCTGATACTTAAATACTTATCTGGAAATAGTTTAAGAAACATTGAATACTGGTATTTAGTGTTATAATTAATATAATTCTGTTATTGTGTTAACTTAATCTTTTTCATGTTTGTTTTCTTTTATACTCTCCAGGAATTAAAAATATTACTATTAGTAGCTCCGTGAAGTTTACGTTAGAAAGTTACTCAAATTGAAACTGTTGTTTAAAAATAAATAATCAATCTTATGTTCTGTCACAACCTTATTATTTTCAAATTTCAAATATTGATCAAAAAGATTTTCATTGATTTTGAACTTTTGAATGTTCTAAAAATAAAAAACAAAATCTGCTTTGCACCGCTAACAAAAAAGGTTTGTGTTATTTTTGAACATTTTTCAAAACGGCTGAAATATGTTTTTTACATACGGCCGGTTTCTGAATTGAGAAATTGTAGTTGAGCACTACTTAAGTACAAATTTTGTATGGGTGAGTAAGATTTGAGCAGTGCTCAACATCAATTTCTCAATTCAGAAACCGGCCGATAGTCAAAGTCAAAGTCAAAATTAGCTTTATTCAAATAAACTTAATTATTAAGTACTTTTGAATCGTCTATATTTTCCTACCACCCGTTCAAGACTTTTTTAACTGACAAGAAGAACGGGCGCAAGAAACTTATCAGCTTTAATAGCAATAAGTAACGATATTTACAAACTTAAATAATATATCGTTACCAAATAATTACAACAGGGTGACAGGATTACTGGCAACAAACATAGACTTATTACATTACTATCATTGGCAACAAAGTACTTATAGTAGTTATGTTTTACATCATTTCCACGCATTTTGATCTTTAAGATAATCGTCTACTTTATAATAACCTTTACCCATGAGCTTTTTTTTAACATGGTTTTTAAATTCATGCAAAGGAAGATCAATTACTTGTTGTGGAACTTTAATAATAAAGGCTATGCCTTTCCCCATAAATGAACCTCTAGTTTTTGCAAGCCTAAATCTTGGAACGGCAAGTCTATCTTTATTTCTTGTATTAAACTGGTGATTATTGCTGTTCTTAGCAAATGAATCATAGTTTTTTCTTACACAAACTAAATTTTCATATATGTATTGACCTGCCAAAGTTAAAATATTTATTTCTTTAAACAGTTCTCTCAAGGTATCTCTCCGCCGAAGATTGTATATGCCGCGAACAGCTCTTTTTTGGAGTGCAAAAATATATATACATATCTCTGCCATATTAAAGAAATTCGATAAACTGCCTCTACAGAAAAATTCTATATAATTATCGAACTTGCTCACAAAATTTCACGAGAATCGGTTGAGAAATGCGACCTGTAGAGGAGAACAGACGGACATCCGGAAGGAGATAAGAAAGATTTTTTGCCAACGCTGAATCAGAAACGCTTCGCGCTCGCTCGGTTAAAAAACTCTTTTTAAAATCTTCAATCTTTTGTAATAGTTGTTTCACTAGAAACACTAAAATAAAGACACTACAATGTTATTCAGCCAATGTTTTAATATCATTGAGCTTTAAATGCTGCTCTACTAGCATAAAACTACTGTAAGCTTTAGAACACGCAGTGTACTACCTAAGTAACGAGGTCAGGTTTACCTTTTTATTTGCAAACTTTCTGTTTACACCCTTGGTTACGTGAGTGCTGAGATTTCTTGAAAGTTTTCATTTACAGTTGCCCACTGAACTTTGTTGGCCACTGTGCTCCCGAACTAAATTACTTCTCGATAGTGATGGGGCGTGATATCCGAAAGTATGTAGGTAGAGTATTTTTTCTTCATCAAAATAAGGGTATCGTATTTTGTCCTTAGTACGCAATAAATAATCCCTAAAACTTGTGCTAAACCAATAACAAAAAATAAGTCAGGAGTAAATTGTGTAAAAGTAAAAATTTTATGATCGAGCTTCAAAATCTAGCAAGGTGAAAATAACGTATAAGTAAAAAAACGCTACAAGGAATTGAATACTACATTTCTTAAGTTCACTTTTTTAAGGTACAAACCATGCTGTCTTTCGTCTCAAACATCAGACGGTGTTCATTGAGTGTCAGAAACATTTACACCCACAATAATTATTATTGTAATCGTTTTTTTTTTGGTGAATTAGACTGAATGATGATTTGTTTGCGCCCCAAATAGTGAGCGGCCTTGGGGTGGGTGAATTATATCAGATAAAGAATTTATCTCAATGGCGCGAAATTCAAATAAAATTTTCGCGGAAATAAGGAAAACGAACATGAGGCATACTATCATTTATACAGACAATTACTTTTTATAATACCAAAACTTGTTTTTTTAAGAGAAAACTAAACCATCATACATTCTGTCTAATTCACCAAAAAGAACAACGCTACAAGTGTTCTACATAAATGTATGTCAAAATTACACATTTATACGCCGGAATATCCGAAACAGTTTCACCCCTCCCTAGTTCGTCGACTCCATCGGTTACCGTCGATATTAAAACCGGGCAATGGTTGCTTGTTAGAGTTTGTTTATTCGACCGACTTCACCAACTTCGAATAAGCTTTTAATGTCTTGACGTGATTCATTTCAGTTATTGTTTTATTTGTTTCAAGCGTTTCTTATTAGTTTCTGTTGGTTTTTAGGGTTCCGTACCAAAATGGTAAAAAAGGAACCCTTATGGTGTGACTCAGTCTGTCTGTCTGTCACAGCTGGATATCTCGAGAAGTACTAATGGTATCAACTTAAAATTTGGAATAGTTTAAGATGACATTTGCCCAACTATTTTGCAAATAAGAAAGAAATAAAAAAAATAATATTTTTTTTACAACAGGGACTGAAAAGGGGTCTTAAAAATTTGAAGTGAGGTGACTAGGGCGTGTGGGGTATCATATGAAAGAGCGCTGTTTGCACATTTTAAAACATTTTTTTCTTTTTTCTTAGGCCGCATAGTTTTCGACTTATGATGAAAAATGTAAAAAAAAAATACCGTTCCCCCCCCTTATCTCCAAAGTTTGCAAAGAGAAAAATCTGAAATAATTATATGTGATAGTAGTTTACGTAAAGATTACAGGAAAAATAAAACGAGGTCTCAATATAACACACTTTTTTAGAAATTCAAAAAACAAACAAGAATTCTTTAGTTTCACTACCCGTCAATAGATGGCGGTGACCTAAGAATGCTGACTTGCGAATTAAAATAGTACCACTATCGGTCAAGAGATGGCGCAACCTAATACTACAGTAATAATTGGTGACTGGTTCTTATATAAATAACCTACTATTTGCCGTACGAATAAACGAAGAATAAGTTCCTACTTAGTAATATAAACAGTTTGCAATGTGGAGCGGCTGAAACGTTTTTCAGTCACCATAAGCAACTGTGGTTAAGATTTGTAAATTAACTGTCCGCCTGTTCGCCCTTCCACCTGTCTGCCGTTTATCCTACTTTTTTAAAGACTGTACTAAAGTAACATATCCAAATATATTTATGATTGTACGGAACCCTCGGTGCGCGAGTCCGACTCGCTCTTGACCGGTTTTTTGTATTGATTGTTCGTTTTTGTTACAGGTAAGAAGCAGAACTCTATTTGAGTATTTTTACAGGTATTTAATTTACGCATGTCGCTAACAGATACTTTAAAAATAAATCCATTAAAATCAGTTATTATAAAAAGTTTTTTTTAATAATAACAAATTTTTAAAAACTATTATAATGAGAATATAATATATTCTCATAATAATAGTGTTTTTTATAATAACTGATTTTTATTGCATTTATTATTTTGCAAAGCTGTAGAAACTTCAGAATTACAAAAAATCAAATACATATAAAAATTATTATTTTTGATATAATTAAAAAAATATTTTGCTTTTTTATTCTTTTTAAGACAATTTTGTTAACTGAATTGACGTTTAGGGACTTGTTTATTACATTCTATAATTCCAAAGTGTAATACTCACCTACTGATATTGGAAATGAAAAAATTGAAAAGGGGTTGTTAACAGGTATCCTTTATTTATTATTAGCAACTTTACCAAGTTGATGATACAAATGAGCAAGATAGTATTTGATTTTTAGAGCTTCTTTTTAACGTAACTGAATAAATTCAACTGTTTAGTATGGGTACTTAGGAGTTGTCAAATTTGGAAAACAGTTATATACTGGTGATTTTTAGTACGTTTTTAGGGTTCCGTACCGAAAGTCTAAAAACGGGACCCTATTACTAAGACTCCGCTGTCCGTCTGTCTGTCTGTCTGTCCGCCTGTCCGTCTGTCTGTCTGTCTGCCTGTCTGTCTGTCTGTCTGTCTGTCTGTCTGTCTGTCTGTCTGTCTGTCTGTCTGTCTGTCTGTCTGTCTGTCTGTCTGTCTCTGTCTGTCACCAGGCTGTATCTCATGAACCGTGATAGATAGACAGTTGAAATTTTCACAGATGATGTGTTTCTGTTGCCGCTATAACAACAAATACTAAAAACAGAATTAAATTAATATACAGGGTCACTGGAAATATGACGTATTCCTGCTAAGGGGTTACAGATGAGGTCAAAACAAATGTTTTTTGTCATATAACTTTTTCTCAAAAAATTAATAGTTTTTGAGTAAATTGAAATTAAGTATTTTTTTACCAAAAGTACGTTTTCAGACACAAAAATTTAACATAAAAGATAACTACTCATTGGATTCCGGATTTTTCATTATTTTGGGATAGAAAACAATCTATATGTTGATAATGAATAAAAAAAGTTACAAAAAGTACATGTGTTTAAATTGTAATCAATCCTTAAAAACATTTTTTATTTTTATTTTTTCAGATTTTTTAGAAAAGGCAGCAAATATCTTTAAAAAATTCCTAGTAACTAAGCGTGCATAATATTTTAAAAACATCACCATCTATTCAGCTTTCAGTTGAGGTATAAAACTTAATAATAACTTAAATAAAAACTGAGAAATTAAGACTTAACTAAATAGTAGTCCCATTTTATGTAGCAAAAATTTCCTACTTCAAGCGCTTCGAAGGTGGCCGTATTATCCTACTTATTCCATAAATGTGAAAGTTTGCTTGTTTGGATGATTGTTAATCAATCACGCAAGACGACTTAACGGATTTGGATGAAATTTGGCACACAGACAGTTTATAAACAGGATTTAAACATAGGAGGATTCTATTATCTTGGTTAAAGGTTCCCTAGGGATTTTCTCGAATGTAATTGCGGACAAAGTCGCGGGCGGAAGCTAGTTTGCCATTAATGATCGTGCTTACTAAAAATACTTTCGTCCGAGTGAGTTTGAAACAGAATTATTTTCCGCCGATGAGTCAAAATTTTATACAGACAGCATCAAAAATAACCATGCATATCAGCCATTTTTAATGACCCGCTGCGGGGGAACAGGCCTTCCTTTCCTTTTGGGATAAAGCGGACGGGCCATAACCCACCACGTGGGCCCAATGCGGATTGGTCGGTGTTAACTCAATGTACCTCACATTGAGCCCTTGGTTCTGGCTGCATTTACAGTCGTTAACACTGACCAATCCACATTGGGTCCACGTGGTGGGTATGGCCCGTCCGCTTTATCCATCCACAAGCCAAAAGGTAGGCCAGTTCCCCAGCAGCGCGGCATTAAAAATAGCTGATATGCATGGTTATTTGTGACACAGTTTGTATAAAATTTTGACTCATGGGCGGAAAATAATCCTGTCTCAAACTCACTCGGACGAAAGCATTTTTAGTAAGTACGACCCTTTATGGCAAACTAGTTTCCGCTCGCGACTGCATTCGCATTTACATTCGAGAAAATCCCTAGGGAACCCTTAACCAAGATAATAGTATCCTCATATGTTTTAATCCGGCTTATAAACTATCTGTGTGCCAAATTTCATCCAAATCCGTTCAGCCGTTTTGCGTGATTGATTAACAATCATCCGAACAAGCAAACTTTCACATTTATGGAATAAGTAAGATAATACGGCCACCTCCGAAGCGCTTGAAGTAGGAATTTTTTGCTACATGAAATGGGACTGCTATTTAGTTAAGTCTTAATTTCTCAGTTTTTATTTAAGTTATTATTAAGTTTTATACCTCAACTGAAAGCTGAATAGATGGTGATGTTTATAAAATATTATGCACGCTTAATTACTAGGACTTTTTTTAAAGATATTTGATGCTATTTCTACAAAATCCGAAAAAAATAAAAAAATTAATGCATTTAAGGATTGATTTTTTTATAAACACCTGTACTTTTTCAAATTTTTTTTATTCATTATCAACACATAGATTGTTTTCTATCCTAAAATAATGAAAAATCCGGAATCCAATGAGTAGTTATCTTTTATTTTATATTTTTGTGTCTGAAAACGTACTTTTGGTAAAAAAATACTTAATTTCAATTAACTCAAAAACTATTAATTTTTTGAGAAAAAGTTATATGACAAAAAATATTTGTTTTGACCACATCTATAACCCCTTAGCAGGAATACGTCATATTTCCAGTGACCCTGTATAAGAGGGGCTCCTATACAACAAACGTGATTTTTTTTGCCGTTTTTTGCTCGATATTAATAACGACAACAGGTAGATAGTTGAAATTTTCACAGATGATGTATTTTTGTTGCCACTATAACAACAAATACTAAAAACAGAATAAAATTAATATTTAAGGGGGGCTCCCATACAACAAACGTATTTTTTTTGCCGTTTTTTGGTACGGAACCTTTCGTGCGCGAGTCCGACTCGCACTTGGCCGGTTTTTTTTAAAACGAGGAACGTATGGCATTTACAGTCACTGTTTTAAATGGACAGGCAAGCTTTTAATATTCTTAGGCAGACTTTGACACTCTAAGTCAGTATATTTCGATATGGCAAGGAACTAAGATACTTTATCATAAAATTATCTTTATGAAATGCCGTCTCATAGCTCGTATTTCCTAACATAAAATTTCAAGCTTTCTAACCTCATAATCAATTCGTCAGAGTTGAACCCAAAGTTCACGATGCATAGAACCATATAATTACGTTACGTTAATAGTCCTTCATTACAGTTAATTGATATTGCATGCTAATTTAGGACTAATTGATATGGGTAGATTGTAACTAATGCATCAGATCTGCTGTTGTCGCCTACATGATTCGTAGGTAATTTTCCTGACATAATAAACAATATGTTTTTGAAAAAACTTCATTTGAAAAAGTAATGAAATTATTTTGTACAATTTCTAAAAAACAAGATACAGCCAAATGAAAACAAAACTCGCTATTGTGACGCAGTAATTTATTTCGGCGTTGACGATTCGAAATGTGCTTTTTGTAGAATTGTGATGTTTATTTCAGACCGTAAAAAAATAAATAAAAAATACATTAGTTACTCAATACTACTGTCTCAACTGTCTGTGGGTCCTAGATACCTATTTTACTAATTTAATCCTACTTCCTACTAATATTATAAATGTGAGTTTGTAGTTTGGATGTTTGTTTCTCAATCATGCAAAAACGTCTGAACAGATTTGGATGAAATTTGACACACAGATAATTAATAGCCTGGATTAAAACATAGAAAACGTTTTTTCATCCCAGCCAAAGGTTCCCTAAGGATTTTCCGAATGTCCAAGTGGACGAAGTCGCGGGAGGAAGCTAGTTAGTTAATAAATAAGCACTTGTACAAATAAAAATACCTTTTTTTATTTTACAGCATAAAATATATTATCAATAGTATTTTCTTTACAATAATAATTATTTTAATACATCAAAACATCTTCTTTGGATTTTTTTTCTGTTATTTAGACGTGTTCACACATCCCAAGTTTATATTCTTTGTCTCGTTTCAAAGTAAACCCCATACATCCGCAATGCAAACAATAAGACAACACACAAAACACGGCAATATCAATAAAACAAATCACAAAGCAAAGCAACCACGTATTCGGATACGAAATAAATGAGCGCGCCACACAAGGAGTTCGGCAAATTTACACTGCACTCCACTGGCAACACTGACTATTTCACTCATACGTAAACAAACTTATACGCTAACACTTAAAAATTCCAAAATCACAGCTTTAAACCCTTAAACATTAGTGCTAAAGCATAAATTCCGCTGCGTCATTGCTTCAGAAACGGCACGCGTTAAAGTGGTTTTTTAACTCCACTTGTGCAAGTTTGTGCTATTACATGTCAAAGGATTATAAACTGTAAGTTGGTTAGAATAACAATTAAAATGAGGACACAGAAGGGTGGAGGCGTGGGCAGAAGGCAGAAGGTGAAGGAGAAATTTATGAAGTGTCTGTATGTAAATGAAGGGAACTTACTGTGGATTTGTTTTTATTGCAGCATCAACAAATCCTTGCCTTAAGATTTGGGTGCATATTTTTTTTATAATTTGCATAAAAAAAGTAAAAACAAATTTTTTTTTAGAATTAGGTCAGGAGGGAACTAGACATTTTATAAAGCCAAAAAATACTATGGCATTTTGTTTATTTTCATGAAAAAAAATCACAGATTATGCAGCCCCCGCAAGAATTGAACAATGAATACAAAATTTACGAAAAACCAAAATCAAATCAAATGCATAATCCTATTATACTTTTAAGTTACCTAGATTAGGTAGTACCTATTTATTTTTACGTTGTGACAACCACCAATTACCATGACGATTGGTCAATAAACATAGAAGCTACATCACTTTTTTATGTACGGAAACACCGGTTTTTCTACAATTCCAAATCTAAAGGAACCACTACCAGGGTCACAATTATTAACCGATTTTATTAAAATTATTAAACTAACACCCTTTTCTTTAATTTTTTAAGTTGGTTTTTTTTCCGAAATATTTACAATTTACAAACAAACACCCCTCAAAAACCCGAATTTCGAAAAACTCCAAAAAAGTAACCAGTAGATTTTCAAAACTCAAACGTTCACACGTGTCTCGATGAATTTCTCAACTTATGGTAGTATTCCCATCTCAATCCTTCCAAAATCCTTCGAGACTATATGGCCAAAAATATAAATTAAAAAATATTAAAAACACGGCTGCCCTGCCAAAAACGAACTTAAAAATTAAATAACAAGTGTCATTGCAGTCGGGGGACCGTTTTGTGGAACAATTTTTGATCAAAGAGGTCCCCCGACTGCAATGACACTTGTTATTTAATTTTTAAGTTCGTTTTTGTCAGGGCAGTCATGTTTTTAATATTTTTTAAATTTATTTAATTTTATTTCACACATTTTAGTGACAAATTATACAGTTTTGAAATGTGCTCATTAGGGCCTTTCATTTGATGCACATATTGTAATAATTGAAGAAAAATTTTTTTTTCAAATTTGATAATGGCGTAGTACAGTCGCCATATTGACTTTTTCCAAAAAAAATATAACCAGTGTCAGTGCCAGTGTAAGGATTCTAACGATATTTCATACATCCAAATTCGTTGAGCCATTTAGAAGTTATGGTGGAATAAAGAAACTCACATACCCACAAACATACATGAACCCTGAACACATATACACTCCTTTTTGGGCAGTCGTGTAAAAAATAGGTCTCAGGCGATTTGCATCTGATAACCATTTTCAATGGTAAAACTCAAAAATATTTTCCTTGTTGTGATTGGCATCCTGGACTATAATGCGCTTAGCTTCAAAAATATTTATAAAATGAAACCGTTTATTTTCTGTTTGCACTAACAAAACGGTAACGATTTAGTTTTTGTTTCACCGTTCAAAATTACCTAATGTATTCTAAGTTCCGTGCAAAGTTTACATTGTGGTTAATATTTACAACTGGCTTAGGCGTCGAAGTGTCGATTCGATTGTCGATTAAGGTTGTATTTACAGTGTTACAACCGATTCCAATGTCGACTTCATTAGTAGCAGTTTGTTCTGCAGATTGTGAATTGAAAGGGAACTAGCGTGTAAATGGGTTTGAATAATATTAAACCTAAAGTATTTTAAATTGGAAAATATTATGGCTATTATGGGACTAACGAGGTTTGTGTTGTTGTGAGTTTCAATCTTAAAGATTTGGGAAAAAACGTATGTAACGAGAGAAGTTGAGAACATGGACAGTTTTGTATCATGTTCTTGATACGTTTCACTTAGACCAGAATAAGGCGAAACTGAGATGCTGACATCTTTTCGGATGGCCGAAAACCGTACCGCATGAACTGACCTCATACACCGAGTGACTTCATGCTATCGCGGCCCTCATTCATGAGGATGCGAAGAAGAGAAAATTGAACTTAAACTTATTCTTATTTAAACACTTCATCATCATCATCATCATCATATCGGCCGTATAAGAGGCCTGATAGGCATAGGAATGCCAAAAATCACATTGTCGATTGATCCCGTCTGCCTGCATGCCAGCGACTTTCCGCTACCATCACCAGACCGTACGGTCCACTTTACACTCAACGTAAAATCTATCAAAATAAACTTTTTAATTGAAGAATTTTTCTTGATTATTATATGGAAACCGTTAGGCCAATATTCCTTGTTACTTCTTCATAATGTATGAGGATTATACAGGGTCATTTTTAACTTACCATCCAAATTTTAAGGATGTGTCCAGTCCATGAAACTAAACAACTTTCTCTAAGAAACATGTGTCAAATTTCATCACAAAATTTTGGTCATCCCATACTAAATTGATCACGTGATCTCTCTAATTTGTATGGAAAGTCGATTTTTATTTTACATATTTGACCATGTGTTCCTTGGAGAAAGTTGTTCAGTTTCATGGACTGAACACATCCTCAAAATATGGATGGTATATTCAAAATGACCCGATATAGGGCTGCTTCTGAGGTTTTAAAGTTAATCAAGCCGCCTGTAAGGCCTCTAACTTGGCGTGATCGGGATTATCACCATGTACCTTTTTTAAAATAGGTACTTCTTTTTTAAAAATCTTCAAAAATAAAAAGGTACATGGTGAAAATCCCGATATAGTATATTTTAATAACATTAAGGGCAGGTACCTTAACCGTCATAGTTACAGGAAAACGTTCCTAGGAGACCATCCATAACTTTTTAAGATATTATGAACTGCATTCACAGATTTTGGAAAAAAAATACGGTTAGCAAAAAAATAGCTAAAATACCAAAAAAAAATTTTTTATGCCAATCGATCCTATTTCGTATGGGGATCAAAATACTTTAGAGGACCATTTAAGGTATGAGTACTAGAAACGACAGAAATCGCCAAAAACTTTTCCCATACATTTTGTACTGAAAAACAATAAATCAACTCGAAATATTTTTTATTGCCAATCGATCCTATTTCTTACTGTGATCAAAATAGTCTTTAAGGATAACTGAAATTTGAGTATATTGCTTCTATATAATAGTGCAAGTAATGCGTACTGTCTGTCCGTCTCGTGAAAGCCAAACCGTTGGGCCCCCTTTCTTTGCACATCGTTGATTTATACAAACCTTTGGTCTTACTAACGTTCTTCAAAGCATTTGCATCTTGTTTAAGCACATGACACAGTTTCCTTGAATAATTTTATTACGATTTTATTTAATAAGTTTTAGAGCTTGTTACAGAACAGCATTATTTCTAGTTTATTTAAAGAACATAACAAACTTTGAATTTGTCTGTCGAATAATTAAATCAGAACTTATCTGCGTTCATCTTACCACGTCATTGGATCTTGCTGTCATTGAAGTCGGAAGTGCATAATGGTATTTATTACTTGTACATATTAATAAAATAAAATTAAAAAAAATATTTTTAAATATTATTTAAAGATTATTTTCTGCGACAATATGCTAAAAACGAAAAATCACATTCTACTAATCCTACTAATATTAGAAACGTGAAAGTTTGTGGGTTTGGATGTTTGTTCCTCAGTCACGCAAAAACGGCTGAACAGATTTGGATGAAATTTGACACATAGATAGTTTATAGCCTGGATTATACATTGGATATTTTTTATCCCGATCAAAGGTTCCTTGGGATTTTCCGAATATCCACGCGGACAAAGTCATGGGTGGAAGCTAGTGTTTTTAGAATTCTAAATCATACAGGAATATAATGTGTTACTTTTTTACAACGAGATAGCAGCCAGAATTCTTGTTTACAGAAGAAGAAAAAGGGAGCGTTGTATTTCATTCCTAATAGTCAAGTTAATCTATGACACTATTAAAAACGATATTTATAGCATTTAATAAAGCGATAAATTATCATGTAGTTACCATGGTACAGTTTTCGGTCTAATATCCGCAACCCTAGCTCGTTATTCATTGAATGTTTTATAGGTTGCTAACCAGTGTAGGTACATGTGACAGCCATTCATGGATGTAATAAATCTGTATTTAAAGCAGTTGCATGGTTACATGTCTTGATGACAGGTCTGTTGCGTTTACAAGTTACTGGTGGTATATTCGGATTTATAGACTTGAAATAAATTTTAGCCTATCATTAACAAATGGAAACTTCATTGTGATAAAAACGTTTCATTGTGTCAGATTTCCATATGATTTTACTTTATCCTAGGAGTTTCGCTTTTATAACTCTTGAACATATACCACCTACCAATAAATCGTAAAATAAGAATTGTGTTCTTTCAAATTATTTTTTCTTTCTTCCTTCGTCAAACTTAAACGTTGACAGAGATTCACAGTGTTAAACTATATGTCAAACAAACTTAATTAGCAAGTAAAAGAAAGAAGAAGAAAGAAAGAAAATACATTTATTTGACAAAATAAGATACATGCTGCAGGTACATTAGTGAAGGAAAAAAAATTAAAAATAAATCTAAAACATAACATATTAAGTAAAAAGTATGTTATTATGTCAATTTTGGTCACCTGTGACGGTCGACTTTAGTCACCTAGCAAGTCACTTCCAAAATTGAATCGCAGGTGATGGCGTCGCTGTCGTCTAGGTATATGGTTGATGGCATAACCTATAGGTATAGGCATATAACTTGGCAAGACAAAGATGAGACAAAACATGCGCCGAGTTTAGTGTTTGTAGATACTGCGCATCTTTTGTCTCGTTTTTATCTTGCCAAGTTACGTGCTGGGCGGTATATAACAATATGTAATAACGTAGTTCAAGTTTTGGCTACCGGATCAAATAATTTTGTTCAGTCACCTGTGGCCTAGACCGAATTGCCATTTTTTTTTTTTTTTTTTATTTATTTAATTCTTAATGCACAATTGTAAAATGGCGGACTTAATGCCTTAGGCATTCTCTACCAGTCAACCTTAGGGTGATGCGGAGAGTTTGTGTGATAGGGTGCACAACCAGGGTAAATAAGAAAAATAAGAAAAAATATCATATAACTACATAATATAGATATATGCTCTCTTATATATTATATATAAATAATTATTAATATAATGTATCTATGTGTACGGACTAAAATATATATTTATACGGTCGATTTACGCTGTGCCGCGAAAGTTGTACGGCTTTAGTCGCCCATGTAAATACCACATTATGCACTAAACTGTCACTAATAATTTGTTTGAATATTTAAGCAATTATTTCGTTTACGTCTGCCATAGGCTAAAACTTCCCCAGATGAATGTTTCCGTTATCTCCTTGCGTCATAAAGGACGAAGGTTTCCTTTATTACATAAGTAGTACACGCTTCATGTAAATTAGACACGTTGCGACAGAGGTTTATGCTCTCTGGTATCTTGATGACGAAACCGTGTAAGTCTTGCCTTGCCTACTGTTATTTTGCATCAATTTGCTAGCAAGACGTCTTAGTAATTCCATTCTTGGAGACAGATTTTTTAGATTACTTGTCTACGGTATAATCTACGAATAAGCTTTTTAGAACTTGCCTTCTTTGTTCTCAAGGCTCTGTCTAATTTATTGTTTCCTCTTAAAACAAAAGAAAATTCTCAAAGCAAAAGTTTTTATAATTTGGGAAAAATCTAAGCTTGGATATACACAAAAATTACAGAACTAACCTGCTTGCTGACAAAATCATAGTATTATAAATGTTGTTATTATGATTACCGACCATCTAACTTTTAAAAAGGCTGCACCAGATATAAAACATATAAAAATTGGCACAAATATAATTTTGCCATACACACAGAAAATATTGTTCAGCTCAAAGGAAATTTTTATTTTGTTTCCAACACAGGTTCGTTTGTACAAAATAGCTTTGTTGGCACATTCGTTTTATCTATAAAACTATTGAAAATTCACATCACACGTGCTCCTATTCCAGGGTGTGTCGAGTTGGTGCTTCGAACAGAGTAAATAATAGGTCAGGGACAACGCTCACAACTTTATATGATTATCTGGGTTCTTCTATAACAGGGATGCATAGACATATTGAGAACATGGGCCACTTGGGCAAATGATGAACAAATGGTGGCCCACCAGCACAAACTAAAAATAGACAAAAAATAATTTTCGTTCAAATGTACAAGGGAATATTTTTGCTGGCCGGGCCACTGTTATATTGCCGAGGGGCCATATATGGCCCGCGGGCCAAGGTCTGTGCATGTGCATCCCTGTTCTATAACTAAGCACAAAACTATTTTAGTGCCATCTTTCACTTGGGAAATCATTGTTCCCAATCATTCAGTCAGTTTAGTTTCTTAAGATATTTCCCATTATTGTAGAATAGATTCTACAATGATCATATATCACTAACCAAAAGAGTACCTACTAGTCTATAACAATAAAAATTAACTCTTTGTTTCACCATAAGAATTTGGTATAAGATTACATTGCTGCGAATAAAAAGTTGTATAAAACAATCTTGTCTTCTTTGTACTTTTTTTTCCCATTACGTTTGCTTTCCTAATCTTGAGACACACATTCACGCCGTATTGGTATTTTACAGACAGGCCCATTTTCTTCTTTTGTAATCATATTCATCACGTAAATCTATTTAAAATCACTGTTATATTAAAGTTCTGTTCGATGTTCACATCTGTGTATAAACTTGGAGTTAGTTATTCGTGCTATATGCATCTGTCTGTTTGTGTGGTGATACACATCGATAGCTACGCGGTAATGTAATAGCAAATATTTGAGTTGGAAAGGGTTGACGTGGTTTATATGTAGCAACATGTCTAATTGCTATGATTTTTAGTGCAGCTTCATTCTAAGCGACTCATTTCGATTCACTTTCACGGATTTAAGTCCTTCAAGTCGGATTTTTGTTCAATATGGATTATAAAATGTTTGCTTAGTTTGAGCCTTAATAAGTTAATCTTGTTGTTTGAAATTTTCTTTTAAGTATTTGTCGTCTGCTTGTTTATTATACGAGCACTAGTTGTAACTACATCGTGAAATCTTAATCAATTGGTTCCCACAGTGGGGTGGTTCCACTCATGATTACAAGCAACTTTTACAATGAGGCCAAATCTGATATCGCTAAAAAATAAGCTGTTCAAATCATTAAGGTCGAGTAGGTATTGCACTTTTGTATGGACCAGCTGATTTTTTTTCGCGATATCAGAGTTTGCCCCATAGTAATAGTTGCTTGTAATTATGAGTGGAACCATCCCACAGCTGGAACGAAATGATTAAAATTTCAGCGTGTATATTATACGTGTTATAAATAAAACCTTAATGCCCAATATGGTAGATAGGGTCCATCAAACTGATATTTTTTACTGTGAGACCAACTCTGAAATCCTGAAAAAAAAATCTGCTGTTTCATACAAGATTTAATAACGAGAATATCAAAATGAATGAAGCAGCTGTTTTTAGGGTTCCGTACCCAAAGGGTAAAAACAGGACCCTATTACTATGAAGACTATCTCTCGGCTGTGCTATTACTAAGACTCCGCTGTCCGCCTGTCTGTCTGTCTGTCACCAGGCTGTATCTCATGAACCGTGATAGCTTGAAATTTTCACAGATGATGTATTTCTGTTGCCGCTATAACAACAAATACTAAAAACAGAAAAAAAATATTTAAGGGGGGCTCCCACAACAAACGTGATTTTTTTGCCGTTTTTAGCTCGCTATTAATAACGACTGCAGGTATATAGTTGAAATTTTCACATATGATGTATTTTGTTGCAGCTATAACAACAAATACTAAAAACAGAATAAAATTAATATTTACAACAAACGTAATATTTTGCCATTTTTGGTACGGAACCCTTTGTGCGCGAGTCCGGCTCGCACTTGGCCGGTTTTTTTAGGGTTCCGTACCCAAAGGGTAAAAACGGGACCCTATTACTAAGACTTCGCTGTCCGTCTGTCGGTCACCAGGCTGTATCTCGTGAACCGTGATAGCTAGACAGCTGAAATTTTCACAGATGATGTATTTCTGTTGCCGCTATAACAACAAATACTAAAACTAGCATAAAATAAATATTTAAGGGGGGCTCCCATACAACAAACGTGATTTTTTGCCGTTTTTGCTTCATATTAATAACGACAACAAGTAGACAGTTGAAATTTTCACAAATGATGTATTTTTATTGCCGCTATAATAACAAATACTAAAAACAGAATAAAATAAATATTTAAGGGGGGCTCCCATACAACAAACGTGATTTTTTGCCGTTTTTTGGTACGGAACCCTTCGTGCGCGAGTCCGACTCGCACTTGGCGATTTCAGAGTTGGTTCTATAGTAACAGATGTTCAGTTTAATGGTCCGTATCTACCATATTCGGCCTTAGAGGTTTTTTATGTTGCATAGGTATTAATAAAGTAAATATTTTTTTGGCTTAAAATGCTATTAAAATGTCTGATTTAATGTTTTTCCATCGTCTTTAATCCGAGGAAGCTTAAAAACAAAATGCTAATAGATTGAATGCAGTAGAGTGGAGCGTGCATTAATCCGACGCGATTCATACTAAACTGCCGCGTCCGATCTACATCAGCCTTAACTCATAGTACAGGAGCTAGTGTTGATTAAGACTAATAATAATAAATTAATAATCAATGTCAGACAACTAATTTAATTAAGCAGCGGCTGTTCTGATAAAATTTTCTTATCTCACAGGCTTTGAAAAACCAAATAATACAAAATGCAATTTGAAAGTAATTTCACCGCACACGTCATATACCTAATATCACAGAACAAAATTAAATAACAGTTACTTACCTTTTTTTAATTTTAGATTTTAGCATACACAATGCTGTTTTTATACAATACTAAATGATATGCTAGATAAAATCGATTCTCACCAGATCATATTGTCAGACAGGAATCGAACCCGCGACATTTGGAAGTCCGCCTTTCTATTGTCTAATTTCAAAATCTATCGCAATCGCTTTCAGGATGTAATACATTAAAGCTTCTTCTTGGCACAAATAAAAACTTACCAAAGAAATGCAGCAATGTGTCACATCCATCTGTCAAACGAAAGCGATTGCGATAGATTTTTAAATTAGACAATTAGCTCCCTGGTCGCGCAGTTGGAAGAGCATTGGACTGGACTTCCAAAGATCGCCGGTTCGATTCCCGCCGGGGAATTATGATCTGGTGCAGGTCGAATTTTTCTAGTATATAATTTAGTTATTGTACCTATCCTACATATCAAAATCTTATCTTTTTGCTAACTTTTAGACCACATTTAAAATAATGTTTTTCAGCTAACAAAACGAATAAAAAAGATTCCGATTTGAAAGGTCAAACGAACAACTAATATATTTCTTGTACACGATCGACCCATACATTTTCCCAGAAGGCCATTGGCCCTTACACTCAATCACTGCTCTCTATTTCCGGACACAATTATGTTGAATTCTGCAGTTCGATTTTAGACCTTATGTCTGAAGATTTAAGAATAAACTCTTCGAAGCGTCACAGTGATTTTTTTCTAAGATAGATTTGTCATTACAAGTCGGACAGATTAACAAGATTGATGGAAAAGTGTAAAAGGACGCTTAGTCTCTGCCTTTTTATGGAATCAAAGAGATATTTTGTTTTGAAAGCGAAATGCGGTGTCGTATTTTTGGTAACTTTTATTTTATGGTGGTTTAAAAATAACTGAGGCGATAAATATGAGGCTTTTAGCTGGAAAGTTGATATTTGGGGACATAAAAATCGTAACTTATTAAGATTTTTTACACCTCAAAATTTGGCTTATTAACCAACTATTATGTATTCTGTGACTTAACTATAAACTCAAAGAAAACCTAACTATAAAAAAAACCGGTCAAGAGCGAGTCGGACTCGTGCACCGAGGGTTCCGTACCATCATAATTGCACTATTAAACCACACTGCAGAGTAGAATAATAAAATTAGTATTGCAATTTTAGGTAAGCGCTATCTCTCGACCGGAACTAATGTTAACTTTTTTAGAAATTTGATAATTTCTAAAAACGTGTGCTATATTGAGACATCGCTTTATTTTTCCAGTAATCTTTATAGAAACTGCTATCACATAGAATTATTTCAGATTTTTCTCTTTTCAAACTTCGGAGATAAGGGGGGGGGAGAACAATTTTAAATTTTTAAGACCCCTTTTCAGGCCCTGCTGTAAAAAAGATATTTATTTTTTTATTTATTTCTTATTTGCAAAATACTTGGGCAAATGTCATCTTAAACTATTCCAAATTTCAAGTTGATACCATAAGTAGTTCTCGAGATATCCAGGTGTGACAGACAGACAGACTGAGTCACACCATAAGGGTCCCTTTTTTACCATTTTGGTACGGAACCCTAAAAAAGAAACAAACTATTTTCTTTAAATGTTTTCAAATTAGTCTATATTTTGAATTGAATGCCCGATTCAATTAAGTCATATTCGTAATAACTACTATAATAAGACTTAAGTTTCTAATTTCACTGGAAAAACTTACCTCCCTTTCTTTTTATTTCATCAACTTGTAAACAATATACAAGGGTTACAATTGCATTTATGATCCTGCCCTCGGAATTAGTTTCCGCATCTGGGATCATAATTCAGAACCCTTTCCTGATAATTTAATCCGTCAGCAATTCGCCTTTTGTCAGGACACTCTCGCATCGTTCACACCGGATGTCATGGATAACGCCGCAATTGGATGCTGGAAGAGACTAAAAAATGTTATCATTTAATATACTTAATTATTATTTAAAAAAATATCTTCTGCACTTACTATTGCGATATGATCACCTATGATCAATCACATAATACTCGTACGTAGTGGCCATCAACAGTGGAGGTGGACCCTAATAAAGAATAAATAATATTATTAAAACAATCTAAACAAGAAAAGGTGATCAATATCATTCACGTGAAAACTGTTGATACTAAATATTGCACATTTACACACGAAATTAATATATATTTTTTTACTTTTTGGTATAAAAGTTCGCTAGTGTTTCGCAAAGATTACAATGAACAGTAAAGTATTGTGTGACTTACTTATTTCAGTGTTACACGATAAAATGTAAGGAATTGTAGTTGGTAATTTGATTAACATAAAATTACGATTAATAATAATTATTATTAAATAACAATAACAAAAAAAACCTTGATAGTTACAAAAACTAATAGATAGCTTATTTAGGTTGCGTTGATTTGAGCGATTTTTCCTATTTCTATCTAGACCTATCCAGTTATTCGGGTTATTCTAGCTCCGCATCCTATGTACGAATAGTGGTCCTATGACGTCCGGGAGTCGATTCCTGCACCATTAAATGCGATACCTTCGCTCTATTGAGCTCGCACACTCTAGGGAAACTTGCAACCAATAATGGTTGCACCCTATTCAGACAAAGTTATATGTATACGCCGTAAAGGGTGTAAGTATATACAATAGTGCAAAATTGTAAAACTTTGAACTAGACATACTTAGCTACAATTAAGTGGTTTTGATAAGGTATTAGCTACAATTAAGTGTTTTTGATAAGGTATCATCGGAATAAGTGTTTTGAACGCAGCATTGGTAGGTACACCGACAATATTTGAAGATTTGCTCAGCTGACGCGGTGCACGTTACATATAGCTAGGCTCTTTGGCTGCAGTGCCTAAAAGTAGGCCGAAAAACTGAAATATTTCTAAACAATACTAAATAATATACTAGAAAAAATAC
Organism: Agriphila geniculea; assembly: GCA_943789525.1. Lineage (NCBI taxonomy): Eukaryota > Metazoa > Arthropoda > Insecta > Lepidoptera > Crambidae > Agriphila > Agriphila geniculea. The sequence goes on from OX038880.1 coordinate 4,592,175, forward strand.
GACTCGCACCAGATCAATACTCAGACGGGAATCGAACCCGCGACCTTTGGATATCCGGTCCAATGCTCTGACCGCTGAGCTACCGAGTCACTAGTGACATCGTCGAATTTTTCCTAGTATATCCTAAACTCTTACGCTATAAGCCAGCGTTATTTCACCAATGTGAGGAATTACCTCGACATTCAATTGAAATATCTTTCCAGATATTTTAACAATTGATTAAGATGAAATAGCTATATAATTTTTAAATTTGAGATTTTTGCATTTACAATGCTATTTTTAAACAATACTAAATAATATACTAGAAAAAATACGACTCGCACCAGATCAATACTCAGACGGGAATCGAACCCGCGACCTTTGGATATCCGGTCCAATGCTCTGACCGCTGAGCTACCGAGTCACTAGTGACATCGTCGAATTTTTCCTAGTATATCCTAAACTCTTACGCTATAAGCCAGCGTTATTTCACCAATGTGAGGAATTACCTCGACATTCAATTGAAATATCTTTCCAGATATTTTATTCGTATCAGATTTCGTATTTTTTCTAGTATATTATTTAGTATTGTTTAAAAATAGCATTGTAAATGCAAAAATCTCAAATTTAAAAATTATATAGCTATTTCATCTTAATCAATTGTTAAAATATCTGGAAAGATATTTCAATTGAATGTCGAGGTAATTCCTCACATTGGTGAAATAACGCTGGCTTATAGCGTAAGAGTTTAGGATATACTAGGAAAAATTCGACGATGTCACTAGTGACTCGGTAGCTCAGCGGTCAGAGCATTGGACCGGATATCCAAAGGTCGCGGGTTCGATTCCCGTCTGAGTATTGATCTGGTGCGAGTCGTATTTTTTCTAGTATATTATTTAGTATTGTTTAAAAATAGCATTGTAAATGCAAAAATCTCAAATTTAAAAATTATATAGCTATTTCATCTTAATCAATTGTTAAAATATCTGGAAAGATATTTCAATTGAATGTCGAGGTAATTCCTCACATTGGTGAAATAACGCTGGCTTATAGCGTAAGAGTTTAGGATATACTAGGAAAAATTCGACGATGTCACTAGTGACTCGGTAGCTCAGCGGTCAGAGCATTGGACCGGATATCCAAAGGTCGCGGGTTCGATTCCCGTCTGAGTATTGATCTGGTGCGAGTCGTATTTTTTCTAGTATATTATTTAGTATTGTTTAAAAATAGCATTGTAAATGCAAAAATCTCAAATTTAAAAATTATATAGCTATTTCATCTTAATCAATTGTTAAAATATCTGGAAAGATATTTCAATTGAATGTCGAGGTAATTCCTCACATTGGTGAAATAACGCTGGCTTATAGCGTAAGAGTTTAGGATATACTAGGAAAAATTCGACGATGTCACTAGTGACTCGGTAGCTCAGCGGTCAGAGCATTGGACCGGATATCCAAAGGTCGCGGGTTCGATTCCCGTCTGAGTATTGATCTGGTGCGAGTCGTATTTTTTCTAGTATATTATTTAGTATTGTTTAAAAATAGCATTGTAAATGCAAAAATCTCAAATTTAAAAATTATATAGCTATTTCATCTTAATCAATTGTTAAAATATCTGGAAAGATATTTCAATTGAATGTCGAGGTAATTCCTCACATTGGTGAAATAACGCTGGCTTATAGCGTAAGAGTTTAGGATATACTAGGAAAAATTCGACGATGTCACTAGTGACTCGGTAGCTCAGCGGTCAGAGCATTGGACCGGATATCCAAAGGTCGCGGGTTCGATTCCCGTCTGAGTATTGATCTGGTGCGAGTCGTATTTTTTCTAGTATATTATTTAGTATTGTTTAAAAATAGCATTGTAAATGCAAAAATCTCAAATTTAAAAATTATATAGCTATTTCATCTTAATCAATTGTTAAAATATCTGGAAAGATATTTCAATTGAATGTCGAGGTAATTCCTCACATTGGTGAAATAACGCTGGCTTATAGCGTAAGAGTTTAGGATATACTAGGAAAAATTCGACGATGTCACTAGTGACTCGGTAGCTCAGCGGTCAGAGCATTGGACCGGATATCCAAAGGTCGCGGGTTCGATTCCCGTCTGAGTATTGATCTGGTGCGAGTCGTATTTTTTCTAGTATATTATTTAGTATTGTTTAAAAATAGCATTGTAAATGCAAAAATCTCAAATTTAAAAATTATATAGCTATTTCATCTTAATCAATTGTTAAAATATCTGGAAAGATATTTCAATTGAATGTCGAGGTAATTCCTCACATTGGTGAAATAACGCTGGCTTATAGCGTAAGAGTTTAGGATATACTAGGAAAAATTCGACGATGTCACTAGTGACTCGGTAGCTCAGCGGTCAGAGCATTGGACCGGATATCCAAAGGTCGCGGGTTCGATTCCCGTCTGAGTATTGATCTGGTGCGAGTCGTATTTTTTCTAGTATATTATTTAGTATTGTTTAAAAATAGCATTGTAAATGCAAAAATCTCAAATTTAAAAAAACTGAAATATTTCGTGAAGCCGCTGGATACCTACCGGGCAGCGCAGCAGAACCGCCCCCTGATTATCTAAAAGGAAACTATTTAGCGACCGGTTTCATTCCACATACATTGCTACTTTTCTTTGGTATGTTTTTTTTAATCCAAAAAGAAGTAGCAATGGATCACTATCATCTATGAACTGCAACCAGTCGCTAGGTGGTTTTTAATTAGTTAATCAGCCTGCCGGTCGTCTTTTTTAGTAGGGTTCCGTACCCAAAGGGTAAAAACGGGACCCTATTACTAAGACTCCGCTGTCCGTCTGTCTGTCTGTCTGTCTGTCACCAGGCTGTATCTCATGAACCGTGATAGCTAGAAAGTTGAAATTTTTACAGATGATGTATTTCTGTTGCCGCTATAACAACAAATACTAAAAACAGAACAAAATGAATATTTAAGGGGGGCTCCCGTACAACAAACGTATTTTTTTTGCCGTTTTTGGTACAGAACCCTTCATGCGCGAGTCCGACTCGCACTTGGCCGGTTTTTTTTAAAATAGGTGTAGGTAGTAGGTACCTATTAAAAGTATGCAAATAGCTTAAAGAAATTAAAAACGGAATACACCGCACTTTGAATCGAGTGCTTTTTACATATGTAAGTGTAATATTCACTAGACAATTCAGTATCTAAAACGATCTTATGAACAGTGATTCTACTCAACATCTATTGCGCATTCTCCTAATGCCGACAGTTTATCTCGAGTATCTAAGCAAGCAATTGGCCGCAACAAAGGCGACTCGTCTAGACGCAGAATGCCAACAATTTATTGCTAATGGACAGAATCCATTACAAAAATAGTCGAGTAAACCATCCGGTGGATCCGGCGCTTTTCCGGGAACGGAACGGTTGCGCGAACCGGAGAGGATAGCGTCCAGTCCTAAAGCTTGGCTTAAATCGAAAAAAGAAAAAGAACTTGATTCTCAATTATTTGAAATAGAGATTTTGTTACTTAGACCCTTAGAACAATAACAACCTAGAGCGATAGTTCCCTACAAAGTGCACTGTCAAAAGTGAGGCAAAAAAATGCCTCAGTTTTCAGATTTTTATCCTTCATATTATAATGCCTAATCGTACCTATACGAACGAAACAGTTTCAATTTACCTTACCTTTAGTTAGGGGATAAGTTACTATTTTATTCGATTTTAGTTTCGATTAGTTAATGTATGAAGGATATAAATCTTTTTTGCCTCACTTTACATACAAGTACTCGGCTTCTAGTAGTTATTATTCTAAGTTTAGACCAATAAACGATGAAGACTTTGTTTCTGTAAAATCATTATAAAAAACTATTATTTTGGGCTTTATCTATTCTCTCTATCATTCTAAAATTAAAAAATGTAACAAAGAAAATGGCATGCTTTTATAAATAACATCATTTTTAAACAGCAACTAAAATAATTGTAAAAATAAATATACACCAGCGTAAACTCAAGACTACCGAAACTAAAGCTTCTTTTCGTAATTTTTGAAGTACACTTATTCATAAGTAGTTTGGTCCACTTCATTTAACTTTTCTAGGCTAGTAAGAGCGTTTAAGCAAATCGAATTCTTACTAACTCACTTTGTCAACGCCACATTAACAAGAACATGTGGAGTATACTCAGAAAAAGACCACCGGAAGCCAAGTTAAATAAAATTATCACATAGTCATTGTGACGATCTAAGTATAGCACCTGAGTCATGTTGTTAATCCCACCAGCTCTACACCGATTTAAACGCTGAGTTTGATACTGAAAAAACTAATTTTAAAACAAATGAGTCACCAAAAATGGGGAAACCGTTACTTGGGGCCATAAAACTGAACAACTTTTACTATGGGACCAACTCTGAAATCTCAAAAAATAAAATCAGCTGTCATGAGCTGTCTTAACTCATCATATTGATATTTTCGTTCTCAATTTTTGTATGAAGCAGCAGATTTTTAGGGTTCCGTGGCCTAAATGGCAAAAAACGGAACCCTTATAGATTCGTCATGTCTGTCTATCTGTCTGTCTGTCCGTATGTCACAGCCACTTTATTCCGAAAGTATTAAGACTACACAGTTGAAACTTGGTAGGTAGATGTATTCTGTTAACCGCTTAACGAATTTAATACAAAAATAAGAAAAATAAAAGATTAAGGGGGGGCTCCCCATACATGGAACTGAAACTGAAAAATTTTTTTTTCTTCGAACCAACACGTGTTGGGTGTCTATAGATAGGTCTTTAAAAATGACATTAAGGTTTCTAAGACAACTTTTTCTCAAAGTCAACCGTTTGAAAGATATTCACCGCCAAAGTGGTAAAATGTATGTCCCCCCCCTTTAACTTTTGAAATAAGAGAGTGAAAAGTCTAAAAAAAATATATGCTATAGATCTTAATAAACACTTTCAACCAAAATTAGTTTGAACGAGATATAGTAATTAATTTTTGAGATATAGCACATTTTCCATAACCGCAAATATAACTTTGTCATTCATACCAACACTGTGAAAAACAAAGTTATTTTTACAGACGAAAAATTATAGGTGGTATTAAATATGGTATGGTATAAGGTAACTACGGAACCCTATGGCGCATGGCCCGACACGCACTTGGCCGGTTTTTTTTTCACGGTTTCAGAGTTGGTCCCATAGTAAAAGTTGATCAATTTAATGGCCCAAAGAAACGGTTTTCTCATTTTCGGTTCATTCATTAACACGTTGCATACATTTGATGACGACAATGACACTGTCAGTGGTAAACTACATCCAGTTTGCAACTTTTGTGTTTAACTTAACATGATATATGTATAAGATGCACATCATACAAAAAAGAAAACTCAATAGTTGGTGATTTTGCCTTTTAAACTTTTCAATCTGAGCACGACATGAAAATGTAATCAAAGATTTTTTTTTAGCTTTTACTAGCTTCCACTTCATAGCGGAACACAATATCAAGATGCATGTTGTGAGTGCGTTGAGCTAATAGTTGTCTCAATTGGCTTAACTGTGAAATGTATTTCTAAACGGCATGTCCTGTATTGTGTCTGGAACAATGCTTAGTGTCCGGGGAACCGTGTGACGTCACTTTAATTACTATTGGGTTATAAAGACATCTTAAGTTGGTCGCAAATGTTGGCAATTGGCTTTGATAACTTTTTGAACATGACTGGAAATCTCAAAACCATTTCGAGGAATAAGCTTTCGGTACAGTGTCTACTAATTAAATTTAAAAATAAGTCTATATTTTTAAAGATATTTATAATATTCAATAAAAAGCTTTAACCTTCAAATGACCTTCATATGACGTCATCACATACAGATCTCCCAGCCATAATAAAAAAAAGAAAAAAGTGCAAAGACAATTTTGACAATGAACTTGGCATTAGGGATGGTGGAAGGTGGAAGTGAAAAAATATCGATATAGGTAATATTTCTCAGAAAAAAATGGGATGAAATGGGACGATGACTAAGTAATGGATTCTAATTTTAAGGTATTGTAAAACATAAAAAATAGCAAAATAAACCCCTATGCGAAATTTTGGCTCGATTTGACGAATTTTACGATGATTTTAAGACTCAAAGTTGGAAAAAATCAAAATGCTCCAGTGACAAAATAGTGTCGACTATTAGAATCCATACGTAATTACCAAAAAAATGTTTTGGAAAAATTATTGTAAAAACATCTATCGATATATCAGAGTATTTAATATCGCCCGAAAAATATCGATGAACTTATCTCGTAATTTTTTCCACATCCCTACTATTAAATGTTTGTAAATAGAAATAAAGTATGCACATATTTTCACAATGTTTATTATGTTATCCTGCAAATTTATCAGTCCACAAGCAATCGTTACAATTTCATCCATGAAGCCTACATCCAAAATAGACACAATACATACAATACATTTCGCAATTTGGGTAGATTGGGCGTGTCAGTTTTTACAAAGTTTTTCAGCAGAGTTTCCACTGGTAAGCATTTTTATTATAATTTTACCACCTCAAAAAATATTGCGGCAAATTAAGAAGGTAGGCTAGAACCGTCACAACTGGATTAAATGAATAAAATAAAAGAAATATTAACTATAACTTATTTGTTTACAAACAACCATAAAGTCATTATGACAGTTGATGACACTTGGCCTTTCTTTTTCTATAAGTAGATGGCAAAGGTTTTCTTCTTAAACTTTCATGCCACTAATGACGTCATTCCGGTTGACCATATCCGCTCGACAAATATATTTATAAAAAAATAAATACGGGACCAAATGTTAAAATATTCAAATTAGTTTCTTAAATTGGCCTAATCTGTAGTAAAAAAATATAAAAAAAATACCTTTTATTTTTTAACCAAAGCCAATTGAGTTGCTGGAATTTCTGGCCGCATTAAGAGTTTGATTTCTTGAGCTGTTTTGAGCATTTTTTGCGAAAATTTTGGCAGACAATAGCTTTTAGTTAGATTTTAATAAAATAAAACAAAAAGACTTAATTGTATTTAATACTAAAGCAACGGAGTTTTATTTGCAAAGCGCTGTAATTATCTTAAAGTAATGGACAATCACGCTTTGTTACACCAAGCCCAAAAAAAACCTGATCAAATCACAAATTAAGAAAATCATCAAAGCAAAAAGATAATTTTAATTGCAACGAATAAAAATGTAAACAACCTAAAATAATTATGTACCTAAATTCTTCAAGTGATTTCTTACGAGAATTTGCAATCTGGGAATAAATGGCTTCTGATTGACGTCCAATTAAGTTGATGTGTAGTTTACAACTGTCGTAAATTACCCGCTCATGGTAGAAAGATAGATTCTCTGACAATCGGAGTGGGGGGAATTTTAATTCGTGATTTGTTATGAAAAATTTGTACTAATTAAGATGCTAGGTTTTTAATGGTTAATACTTTGTTTGCGGGACCCCACAATTGCGGTTTTGGTTCAAATTTCTCAAGGGACATAATTATTTGGGTTACATTTTTTGTACTTATGTTAAAATCTGGTGTCTAGAATCTGATGTTTCGACTGTAAATGAACTTAAGAGGGACATTTATAAAAATACCATATAACTTGATTACCGTTACTTAAGTTATAAGGAGGATATAGCAACGTAAACTATCTCATAACATAAACTAAGGTATGGAAATCGTTTACAATGTACTTGAAAAAGCTTTTAGTCCTGGAATTCCCTTTAACGAAGAACTCAACCCATACAATGACTATACAAAAAGTAAATATATTACTCAGTATCGATGGAATGTGGATGCAAGCAATCAACGCAATTGCAAGATGCGTCCGCTACGTGCTGCCTCGCAAATTCCACAGTAACGACAATTCTTGGGTAATTTCACCTTTAATTGATTGGTGGTGCTATTATCGTAAATTCTCGGCGCACTGAACCCGCTTGTTTGGGGCGTGTTAAATCTTAAATAATCAACATTGTTCATGGCGTTAGATTTCGTAAATGTTTGGTTTGGTGTTGCTAATAACAGCTTCTGATATCGGACACGTGGCTTTACCAGAAATAAATCAAAATTCAATTCACCTAAAGCTTTGTCCAGACTAGTCCATTTTGGCGTATCAGATCACCGTATCTTTAACATACATCGCTAGTTTGGTTGGGCGTTGAAGTAATATCAACGCACGCCCAACCAAACTAGCGATGTATGTTAAAGATGTATTGAACGGTGATCTGATACGCCAAAATGATACAAGTCCGGACAAAGCTTTATACTGTTTCGATATTATTTAAATTTAGTTAAGACTGTATATCCGCATTTCAAAGAAATTTGTGTTTTCCAATAATTTCCATCTAAAGAATGAAAGCATCTATTGATGTAAACTTTAGTTTTAGGAAGCAAAATTCTTAAATTAGTGCCGTACTCGATATACGTATCGAGAGAAAAACATAATAAATTATCAGGTATTTTAAAACGAAGACAATCTGTTCAAGTGCAATCTCAAATTTGCTTGTGAGAGGTATTTTTCACAAAAGTTTCAACTGTAGCAAATAAGAATACGACTCAAATTTATTTTTTTACTTATTGTTTTTTATTGTCAAGGAGTGCACTATAGAGAGAAAATTTAAAAAAATGTTTTTAATTACAGAGAAAATAAAATATTAAAAAATGCTCAAATTGGTAAACTTTGACATGTTAAGATTCTAAAGTAATATTCTATTTTTTTAGGAATAATGAGGTATTTGTCTAATGTATTGCGTATTTTGTATATCCGTTAGGCTCAAAGACGGTCTTTGAGCCTAACATATCCATATATCTATTTAGTAATTTAATAGGATTTTTTAAAGTTCGCCCTCATTACGGCTCGCGCAGAGTTGTTTCGATCATTTGTATAAAAAATTTAAAAATAGAACGTGATGCGTAAATACACCCTTAAGGGTTAATTTCTTACAAGCATTTTGGACACTTAGACGGTATTTTAATTTAAAAATATAATTGTGCCTTCGTGATGCAGAAAACGTTTAGAAACAGCGTTTTTGCAAATACTTACTGGTATTTCTGTTATCATATCCTTACTAATATTATAAATGCGAAGGTCTGTTTGTTTGTTTGTTTTGCCTTAACGTTCTTTCATCCAGAAAGAAGTACTGTTCCCGAGGGATAGCAAAAAAACTTTTTACGCAGATGAAGTCACGGGCGGTCGCTAGTTTTTTATAATTTAAAATGATTAATGCATTTAACTAATTGTTTTGCAACATATAGTTTCATTAAACTCATCTTTTTCAAATTCTTCCAGTTTATTGCGAACATAAATTTCGTTTAACTACCTTCTATCAGTTTCATCGGATGATGTGATCACCGCAATGAGCGTCGTTACGAGCGTCGTTAGAGCATCATTAGTCCAACTAAGTCTATCTGATGACACCGTGATTGATCTACAGTTTAGTAAGTTCTTTGTTCTTTCTGAAGCTTTGTTACTGTGTAGTGCTTTGTTTGGGTCATATTCCTGTGTAGCTTTTAATTGACTGATTTTTAATTGTGAAAAACCTAGATACTTTCGTAACTCAACTGCTTTTATTTTTAATCACAGTTGATAATTTATCATTTATCACCATCAGTCATTTGGAATAAGTTCCAAATATAAGCTTATTTTGTGGAAAAGAATTCATGAAAAAATAAACTCAAAAGAGTCCTTTGATTTTTTCACATCTTACGTCACTATAAGCCCTTCATTCACAAAAAAAATCCACCCTTTACTACTTCACTAAGGAATTTGCAGTTTCTCCGTTTACGATCAAAGCACTTGCTAATGAACTTGCAGAAATAGAAGAACACGGTAAAATAACTCTTATTCTAAATGAAAATAAGCATATTTTTACATACACGCTTACAGATATTGTTAGTTTGTAAAATTCTCTTTAAAGTTACGTTATGAGTAATTTACAAACACTTTTAGAGTACCTAACACCCTGCTTTACGCGACTCCGTTATGCGCGATTTCGGTTTTACGTGAATTTCAAATTTTGCGTTAAAGGCCTCGCTTATGAAAATATTTTACGAGAACGCAACCGAAACGCAACCCAGAAGACTATAGATACAAAAATGCATAATGTAACTCTGCACAATGTGTTTTTAGGATTAATGTACCTATTGATTTGCATTTTGTACTGATTGGTTGACTTTTGGCTATGTTTAAATGCAAACCCATATTTACGCTTTTACGCAATGTATCCTTCGCGTAAAACGGGGTATAATTATTCAATCGAAAGAGCTTAGTGCAGTCATTCGATTGAAAATATTTATTACCCGTGATCATAAAATCCATCTGCTAATAATAGTTTTCTATTCGCAATGAAGTCATTGAACTATCTTCAAACGAGTAGGTGTAACGTAACTGTAATGAGTGTTGATAGTGTTAATGACATAATATGGCTGTGACACAAAACATGCCTATCATCCAATCACCAGCCCACTCAGACATCCCACTGGTCAAATAGTTAGATATAAACTTCTATGTCGTGCGCGGTTCGAGTTATAGTGGTGTACGCATGATAGTTTCCTGCAAAACGGGAAGTATTTCAGCATAGGAAGCAACGTTTGACAAGACAGGGCTGTCACTTTGTAAATATACTTAATTCTACTAAAGATATTTATACTCAAAAATAAAAATGAGAAAGAAATGAATTTAATGAAGAATATGTATGTTAGTCAGTGAAAAAAATAATGACCCATAAACATGCAAAACCGTTGTCAAATTAAAACCTCATTTTGAGAAATGCTTTTGTATTCTCGGTTGTAAATATTTCATACGTCCAATCCTGAATACAATGCTAATGATTTACTCGCAACCAAAACAACTTGAAGACACAATCAAGTTTATAAATTATCCATCACACCGGTATATTGTAAAGGGAATTACACTAAATTCAGACCACGAATGGCAAGAATAGGCCATAAATAATATCCACAAAGAGCCCTCTCATACACAAGAAAAAAGCTCGCGATAAGAGTAATTTATGTGAAGGAAGCGGCATTAAAATAATATTAATTCGTTTGTAACGCGTTGCGTCCGCCATCACTGCTCTCTGGGGAGCCGTCACTTGATATTATCGCTGTCGGAACTAGTATTGGTTGGGGCAGCAGTGTAGGCGAGTGTCAATAATAGCTTAAATACTAACTGTAATTGTCACAGGCTATTCAATTGTGTCTGCAAGAGATAAGCTGTAATTTAAGCTTATGATGAACAAATCCCGGAAAGGTTCCGCGCACCGGACGACGCTCCGTGGGTAGGCCACCGACAAGGTATGAAATCAACAACAGCAGGCACCGCAGGACCGATCGTTATGGAGATCCTTGAGGGAGTCCACCCAGCAGTGGGCTGATATGGTGATGATGGAACACATCCCAATCTTCGGAAATAATCGAGGAATTTGATTAAATTAACAATATCCATCCATCCAAGAAGTATCTTAAAAAATATTATCGTAAAAATAAACTTATTACATGTTGATGTATTTGATTGAATCAGGCGTCACTTGGCGGAAGTCCCAAACCATTTTGAAAAATGAAATATATGTAGCTTACTTCCGCAAACAATACATACAAGATGCACCGCCCGCCCGCCAGCAAAAAAATGCACATGCACACCACAAAATATCAGTGCACAATTCCTGCATTTAGCCAGACAGCAGCACACCTTGCACCTTCACCAATTAGACTACTCTACACGTGTTTCGCCCCAACTCAGGAGTTAGATCGTGTGTAAACCAGCACTGAACCATCATTCGGTACATATATTTCTTTTTTCAACATGCTGATGTATCAATCTTTAGTCTATAATGAAATTGAGTGCAGTTTTCTGCATTCAAACATTTTTTTTAGAAAATTAACATATTTTACCATGTTAGTTTTCAACTAGGGATTGCAATTGCTGGATCCAGCATACCGTACTGGATCCAGCGGCGCGGATCCGCAAACGTTACTTCTTTAATAGCCGCCTTTTTTCGATCGAAGGCGATCATTTATCTATGGTTTAAGACTATTTAATAACCTTAGGCCAGAACGTAGAGGCCAAAAGTGCCTTTTTAGCAGCCGGCTATACTTTATGAAGTTTTGTGCAAAGTAGGTAACTGGTAAGGTGATAAGACTATAAAATATGTTTTTTATGTCTCACTTCCAGTTTTCAGGTAACTCAAAAACCAAAATTAATTATATAAGGAGTGTCGGTAATTTACACAAATGTAATTACATTTGTGTCTTTATAGGATGTACTGGGTTGTAGTTGTAGCAACTAGCCAGTAAGTAGCCATTTTAAGTTAAAGAGAGGTAAATATTGATTGCGACTGATTTACGTCCTTATTACCTAAGATAATTCTTCTATTTAGACATTACTTAAGTTTTAACTTAATACAAAGATTTAACATCTTTGATGTTGAATTCGATTTTTCTTACTTCATAAAACATAATACTGATACATTATTTTGATCTCAAATAACAAAGAACTAAGAAACCAAACCAAAATTAATAAAGTACCATCAAATGAGTAAAGTTTTTTATTTGAGTAGATTGTAGAGAAAAGCTTAAATGATTAAATAAACAAAAAAAAACATGAATATCATGTATTTATTTTAATTCAATATTTTGCTGGATCCGCGCTGGATCCAGCTGGATTGAAAATGCTGCTGGATTGTAATCCCTATTTTCAACCTATTGCTATTTCATTATATTCTGTCAAAGTACCTTATATAAAAACACAAGTGTATTATTATCAGTTAGACAAAAACCTTTCCCACAACATATTATATTAATTCATAGCACAGATGAATACACAGTTAAATTGTATAACAAATAGAATCAAGGACCTATTTCTAACTAAATTCATTTGTAACACTTCGCGTTCCATATTATTGCGCCCCAGGGAGTCGTTGTTACAATTCGAGCTACCAAAGCTTAATTGCTTTAATATATGTCTGTAAATTGAATGCCCAAGCAAGAAACGGTAAGGACCCTTAATGGGGATTTTGTTGTAATATATGTTCGTTACATAATTATTAGTTTTTTTTTATTAGGCATGAAAATAAAGGGGATAGAGATCCACGCAGCGCTAGTAGGTACTGATTGTCGAGGAAATCTTAGGGGGAAAGCTATTTAGTAAGTCAAGCAGTGGGCGTTCTTATGGCTGGCAATGATGATGATGATCAAGTTAATATTTGACAAAATAATGTATTTACACAAAAGCTTACTTACAGTAGCTTTATTTTTAAATGATGTGGACATTAAGTAATTTGGTGAGAGAAATACCGATCGTATCAAAAAGTTGCTCTTTTTGATCTTGATCAAATTCCAAGTTCAACTCTCTTAACAAGTAGTTGTTTTACATGATGATGTGATGATACTTATCGTACTCCGCGGTCGAGTTACGTGGTCAAAAAATACGATGAAATACATTTTTCTTAGTAAAAATGTATTTTTTTATTGGTTTGACCTTTGACCAGTCATTCAGCTATAAAGTGTTGTACCGTTTTGAATTTGAAATAGGTACTTGTTTGGGGAGTAAGTAACGTACCTAAACTCATCAACGAAATTCATTCCCCACTCTAAATTTCAAATTTAAGAACGTGATGAACCAATCCTCCACATAAATGCGGAACCTCCCGCATTCTTTTTTCAAATGTAATGATTATATTTCAGAGCAATAATTATGTGAGAAAATATTTTTACCATTTCTATGATCTTTTGTCTCCAGAGCTAAAACGAGTCAAAAGTTTCAGTGAAAACTAAGAAATATTGAGTTAACTTTATTTCTACAGCTAGCATTGAAAGTTCTTAATGTTTGTTAGAGAAGCGATGAACCAACTCGCATAAACGCCAGCAACGTGCCCCCAGGTCAACGTTTGAGTAACTTTTGCATTCGTTATCTTTATTAGAGAAGATGTAATTAAAACGAGAGAAGTTTTTGTTCGCGGTCGTTTGCGCGGAGATAGTCCCCGATCACCACTATTACGACAGATCGCAGTTGTGACAACTTTGGATTTAAGCAGAGTGCATCGCACTAATAAGTACTTTTTGTTTGAGGGGATTATTGTTTTAATTAAGGGACATGATTCCAATATTACACAGACAGATTAAAAACACAGAACGAAAGGACAGGCTCGTTACCTTGCTACCACAGACTATATGTCTGACTGTCTGTGCTTGCTACTATCCTGTACGTGAATGACTAAATCTTTTGCTTATTTTTTCTATGTTGTGTTTTTTATGTGTTCTAAAAACACATAAGCCTTTATCCTACAAGTTGCTACTGACACCATTGCATTAGCTTGAAACATATATTTTTTCTGTATAATAGATTAGAGTAGTAGATAGAGTTTGACACAGAAAAATCATAACAGTATTTTTTTTGTCAGTGCACTCACTGACACATTGTCAACAATTTGTTGACACTGCATAATTACTTTCAAAATTTTGGTACTAACTAAGTTAAAATGTAGAGACAAATAAATTACACTATTTTTGTTTGCCAACCCTATTTAATGGAAGTGGGGATTTGTACAGTTAGCTCCGGCGCCGTTGATTGACCTGGGACACGGGAATAGAGTGGACATAAAGTGCTCTTCTTTTGGGTTAAAGTTATTATTCTTTTAGAGTACCTAGTTTAATATTTTGTAATTTATGGTAATTTGGAGAGCATGAAACGGAGAGTTGTTCATTTTTATTTAATCATTTTATTTCAGGCATCAATGGCCCATACAATAAATACCTTATAGACTAACATACATTAAAAAAATCTTGTATTTAACTTTAGCACGTAGGTGTTGATGGCAACGTGTTATATTATATATATATAGTATTAAATATAGTTATACTAGCGGCTGCCCGCGACTTCGTCTGCGTAGAAAGTTTTTTTGCTATCCCTCGGGAACAATACTTTAATGGTGATAGGTACCCTATGTCCTTCTCTGTACCCCTGACAACGTGTATGCAAAATTTCATGATGATCAGTTCAGTAGTTAAGACGTGAAGGCGTAACAAACAAACAAACAAACGGACTTTCGCATTTATAATATTCGTAAGGATAGTAAGTATTTCATTAAAATCATTTAAGAAAATATATTATTATTTGATTAGTATTCTCCTTCGATGCGTATTATTAAATTTAGTATTTTAAATTAACAACAGATGAACTATTAAAACCACAGTTTGGAAGGGATCAGTTAAGAGAAATGTTGGCCGCCCAAAACAACGTTGGTCCGATGACATTTACAAGTTGTAAAAACAGGCTGGATAGAAAGCTAAGGGGGCCTACTCAAGTGGCAAACGTTTCCAAGCGTTTTTCTTTCTACAACATTCAACGCTCTGGCGTTATCGATGAACGCTCCGCTCATTCTCTCGATTTCAAAGAGTAAAGTAATATAGGTTAATAAAAGAGGACATGATATATTGTTTTTGGTTTCTTAAGTATTACACTATATTTCTTTTTACTTTTTTGCAATATTCTTTATTTATAGCAAATAAATGAAAAAATAATAAAATAAAACAAAAATAAATATTATAAATAAAAGTTAATGGTTAAGATACAGAAATGACGCTACTTTTTTTCGATCGTTTGCGTTGTTCTGTGTGTACCTACTGTGTGATCTGTGGTTAACGATAACGTTGCGTAATCAAATGGTACCCAAGTGGCTGTTTTAGCGTCTGCGATTGTCGACTGAGCTATTCGATTCTTGTGTAGCGGAGCGAACGCCGAGACCCTGTAGATACAGAATGTAGTCGTACGCTAGCGCACACACGCGCCTCATTTTCTAATTTTGAAAACTAATTATTAGGTATTATTCGTTGTTTTCATCACGTTTTCACACCGTTAATAAAATGTGTTCATGGCTACCTACCATTTACCATTTTGATTTATTTATTACTAGCTTCCGCCCGCGACTTCGTCTGCGTGAAAAGTTTTTTTGCTATCCCTCGGGAATATAACTTTTTTTCGGGATGAAAGGTACCCTGTCTTTCTCTGTACCCCTGACAACGTGTATGCAAAATTTCATGATGATCGGTTCAGAAGTTAAGGCGCAAAGGCGTAACAAACATACAAACAAACGGACTTTCGCATTTATAATATTAGTAAGGATTATTACCTATTTCAAAATTTTGAAAGTCCTGTCAAAAATCCGGACATTTCAATAAAAGTCCGGACATTTTTTTTTTCAAAAACAACTAACTGAAAATGATGTATTCCAGCGTAATGTAATTACCTATTTTTGTTGTGTGCTTACGTTTTAAAGCACAACATAAAATGTTCCTTCCAAAACACAAAGTTATTTTAGATAAATTGTATTATTAGAAACTGTTTATCGTGTCTTTACCTATTTTTTGGTATAGTATACCATAAAACAGGTAAGTAAATAGTGGGCCAGATTCCATACATTTTGGGACATTTCTTTCGAACACTACTGTATGTATGTTTTACAACAAGTATTACACCGCTCAATAGCCGGACAAATTACAAAGCCGAACATAGTCCGGACAAATTTCTAAGTGTTCTAAAAATGTTGAATCTACCTACTACATTCAAAATGAGTTTTCCTGGCCATGGGCCTAGATTTACTTAAGTTTTGTTTGGTAGATATGATAGTAGACAAAATGAAGAAAGGTTAGCATAATAATCAATATTTATTTTATAATTAGATCTAAACCAATACAATACATGATTTTTAAAGTACGAAGTACACAACAGCCAGCAGTCATTTTTCCAGCATGCTCCTTTATATTATTATTACAGTACCTAAAGTTTCATAGTCTTGCTTGTCGCTTGGAGTAAAATATTCGTTACTATGGTTTTCTTCGGTACTAGCTTCCCGGCATCTTTTCTTGCCAATATAAGAGGTACTAGTTTATTATATTCTGCGAAGTCATTAAACCTATATTGAATTGTATGTATCTGGAATAAATAATAGATAAATTATTAAAAAGTACAATTTGGGTTACAAGATTGGGTTAATAACAGTTTAGGTAAATAATAGACTATTGAAAACCATTGCAGTATTTTGATCTTATTATTATGTAATGTACTTAATAGGTACCACAATGTTTAAATAAAACCACTAAGTATTTAGTATTATTTACCTACATGATCACTTGTAAACCAATTGTAAACACCTCTAGTCTCTGCCTTTTGTTTGTTCAACATTTCTTGCCAATTATATTCCGCAATGCCATTACTTATTTATTTATAGGTTTTGTATATCTGAAATAAAATATAGGTAAGTAATTTATTGATAAGTTCATAAGATAAGTCTTATTGAAAACCATTGCGGTGTTTTGATTTGATGTAATAAGTAGTTACTTACCCAGTAAGTATATAGGTACCTAAGTGCCTTTGTACGTATTACCTACGTATTAATATTATTTAAAAAGCACATGGGCACTGAGCAAGGATTTGTTTTATAGAAAATTGGTAATTATTAAGTCGCCGACGCTCAACGACACGACAGACAAAGACAAAACGTAGTGATTTTTTATTACATTGTGTGCATTCCAATAGACTAATCGCTGAGTCATCGATCACCGTAGAGTGGTCACCAAACTCTAACCATGGAAAGTAATGAGAGCTTTTAAAATGACAAAAAACTGTAAGTTCGGTGGATGGCGTAGATAAAAATGGGTGTGTCAATCTATTTTTAACCGTATTCAAAAAAACAAAAAATGATGTTCTTAATTTGACCTGTATGTATGTATGTTTGTATGTATGTATGTCTGTTTGTCCGCGATTATTTCGTGTTTGGCTGAACCGATTTTGATGCGGTTTTCAGAAAAGTATTTGTTACACTTAGAAGGTTTTAGTATTTTAACCAACTTCAAAAAAAGAAGGTTCTTAGTTTGACTCGTAATATGTAGGTATGTGTATCCGCGATTATCTCGCTTTTTGCTGAACCGATTTTGATACGGTTTTCAGAAAAGTATTTGTTACACTTAGGACAATATTTTGGTATTTTAACCGACTTCAAAAAAGGAGGTTCTCTTCTCAGTTTGACCCGTATGCATGGTTGTCCGCGATTTTCTCACGTTTGGCTAAACCGATTTTTCTATCTACCAAGATAATATTTATATCTAATGCAGAAGGTAATTACACTAAAAATAAAAAAAAATAAAAAATTGTCTTGAAAAACAAAAAAACGGACTTCAAAACCCCATTCTACCTCTAAAAAGCAATAAATAATATTGAAATCACTATACTCCGACCCCTAATTCGGTGCAATGATTTAACAGCTCAAACTGTCAGTAAAATTATGTTGCCACCTCATGTCTACTAGTGACTTGAACAAAACCGGCCAAGTGCGAGTCGGACTCACGCACGAAGGGTTCCGTACCAAAAAATGGCAAAAAATTACGTTTGTTGTATGGGAGCCCCCCTTAAATATTAATTTTATTCCGTTTTTAGTATTTGTTGTTACAGCGGCAACAGAAATACATCATCTGTGAAAATTTCAACTTTCTAGCTATCACGGTTCATGAGATACAGCCTGGTAACACACAGACAGACAGACGGATAGCGTAGTCTTAGTAATAGATCCTGCTTTTACCCTTTGGGTACGGAACCCTAAAAACCAATTAAATCGTGTTCAATTGGATTGTTGTGGTAATTTTTTTTGGCCGTTAGTTTAAATTAATTATTAGTAGTAGTTTAGTTAGTTTAATTATTAGAGTAAAACAAAATGCAACATTTATTAGCTTTATTTAAATAATTGCCAAATATTATGAATATAATGATACAGTTTTATGTTAATGCCTAATTAATAATAATATTGAAAATATACTATTCCGTAATAAGTATTGGAGATGCTTGGAAATAATGAAAAACAAAGTCACGGGCGGCCGCTAGTAAAAAATAAAATAATAAATCAATATTTTTTTCGGAATTATGAAAAATGATTTGACATACCGGTAAATTGGGTGACTAGCAACATGCGTGGTGTGGTGACTAACATCGTTGACATTTTTGATAGAAAAAAAAATAGGTAAATAAGATCAAAATGACATTAATTTTATAGAAAAGTGTTTTAAGAACAGGCCGAATAAGCTCATTTTCAATTTTTCATATTGAAAATGTACCTAGCTGTATATTATTCACCACCCAAGTTGCTAATCACCCCAGTTTACGGTACCTACTTAAGTATACACTTAAGTATACAATCATACGATTGTTTGATAATTTTGAGTATGAATTACAGATAGCAATTTAAAATACAAACGATATGTGTACAGACGCACTATTTCTCTTAATACTAAAATAGCTCACTTAAAAAAACATTATTGAAATTTAAATTCAGTTAACTTCCATTAACATTTAAATAAAACATATACACGTAGCATCATCAGTCATCACAGTATTTATAATATTTGGCTGTTTTAAAAACCTAGTTTAAGCATAAAACCTATAACAGAACACTTTTAATTTTCGATTTAATTTTAATACAATATTTATATTTAATATTTATATATTTTGGGCTACTTCAATCAGAAATGGATTCGCGGGCTGATTTTCTGCGATTTACTGATTAAGACATCTGGCAACCCTGCCACAGACTACGACAATACCCTGCCCCTCGACCCGCGCAAAATGTTTTGTTTGTGTACGTGTTTTCCAAAACAAAAACATTGTTTCTCTACACAAAAATGTTTCGCGAAACAATGTTTTGTGTAGATGTTTTTGTTGATTGTGTAGAGCAAAATATGTGCTATGGAACCGGCCTTACATGGCCGCATGAACCAATTTAAAAAAATCTCATTTTTACTCAGAAAATTGTATGTTCTCGCATTTTAGCAGAAAAGTATTATACAAGCCTTGTACTGGAATTATCGCGGATCCAGGGGGGTGTACCTTTGCAATTTTGTCATTGAAAATGACAGTAAAAAAAAATATTTATTCTTATTGTTTTAATTTTTTATGTAGGTGGCAAGGAGGTTTATATAGGGAGTGAGTACTATACAAAAATTCTCACTATTCGTTTAAAAAAAATTCAACTTTATTGCCTTTGTCATAGAGTTGAAATTCTATCGATGACATTGACTGAAGACTCTACTGTGTGAATGAAACAACACTATGTGGAGGTCGGTGTCTCGTTCGCACAATTGCCATTACTAAACAATAATACCACGATAGTAGGAAAAAAAATGTACGTTACCAATCACGTAGTGTATCAAAGTTAAGGATTCGGAGTGGAATATTGAAAATATATTACTTAAATATTAATTTAGAAAAATATTAATTTAGAATAACACATAGTAATTATAAAATAAAACTGAACTTACTCTTTTGATTTAATTAGATTTCTACAATAATGCTAATCAGCATTATTATAGTTGTATAAATTCAATTGTCAATCCTGGCAACTCCGATCCGATTTTGACTTTGGCGCCGAATTTCAATTTTAGAATTTCAATATTCAGGAAATATTCTTTTACAAAACTAGGGTGACCATAAATACTACACCATTTCAGATTTCATAAAAACGAAATTGTTCTATCAATTGAAATAACTGGAAGTCGCAGGCGAGGAGTAAAGTTAATATTAATAATCAAATTCATGTTTATGCGCCGATTTCGATGAAACTCGGTTTATGGTACTATTTCGACAAGAAAATAATAACGCAGTGTTGAAAATATTAAAAAATCCAAGATGGCGGCCAACTTTTACGTATGTAGGCCGATTTTGATGAAATTCGGTTTTTGGTACTATTTAGACAAGAACATTACAAAATATTTTTTTAAGTAATAAAATTCAAAATGGCGGCTAACTCTTTTGTTTGTGGGCCGATTTCGATGAAACTCGGTTTTTGGCACTATTTTGATAAGAAAATAACAACGCATTTTTAAAATATTAAAAAATCCAAGATGGCGGCCAACTTTTAAGTTTGTATGCCGATTTTGATGAAATTCGGTTTTTGATACTATTTAGACAAGAAAATTACAAAGTAAGTTTTTAAGTATATAAAATTCAAAATGGCGGCCAACTTTTTTGTTTGTGGGCCGATTTCGATGAAACTCTGTTTTTGGCACTATTTTGATAAGAAAATAACAACGCATTTTTTAAATATTAAAAAATTCAAGATGGCGGCCAACTTTTTTGTTTATGGGCCGATTTCGATGAAACTCGGTTTTTGGCACTATTTCCACATGAAAACAACAACGCAATGTTGAAAATATTAAAAAATCTAAGATGGTTGGCAACTCTTTTGTTTGTGGGCGCCGATTTCGATGAAACTCGGGTTTTGGTACTATTTTGACAAGAAAACAGCAACACAATGTTAAAAATATAAAAAATTTCAAGGTGGCGGCCAAATGTTTTTCTTGTTCTTTTTTTTTTTCAACCCAGTAATATCAAAATCAACCCGAAAACAAAATTAGTAGCTATTTTGACCTTTTGACATTGTTTACGTTGCATATTACCATATTTACTATATTTATAAATCAAAACAAAAAATTTAATAAAAACGCGATAAATAACTTGTTTATAAAAAAAAATAGTTTCTGCTTTTTAGTTAACGAGCTAAACTGAAAATATACCACCTCCTATCAGAGCTCTCGTCAAGAGGAATCAAACGAGCTCAAACTCAATGGGGTTGCATGGTTTTATTACAGAATTCCAGTGGCCTTCTTTCGGCTTCATCATTAGACCCTGGAAACTATTTCCTATCAGAGTACTCGTCAATACGATTCAAACAAACCCAAACTCGATGGGGTTGCATGATTTTATTACAAAGTTCCAATGGCCTTCTTCCGGCTCCTTCATCAGCCCCTTGGATATTATTCCCCAACAGAGTACTTGCCGAGACGATTCTAACGAACCCAAACACGATGGGGTTGTATGGTTTCATCATAGTGTTCCTGTGGCGTTCTTCCGGCTCCATCGTCAGATCAGCTCAATGATACTATACATTACCTTCTAGTTCTGTGTTCAAAGTTTCAAGTCTCTAGTTCATCGGGAAGTTAGTATAAAATCGTTTGCAAAATTTGTGCTCAAACAAACAAACGAAAACACAAACAAACGAGCAAGCAACCTTTTAAAAACTTGGTAAAAGTATTAATTGTAAATATAGAACTACCTAAGTACCTAAGTTTATATTAAACAGTTTAAAGTAATAAGTATGTCTTCGACCAACCATACAGTTTAAATAAAATAAATAAATAAAATAAAAAAATAATTTATTGTCTTTTTTGTTTACATGGATACATGAATTAAAAATAATACAATCCACAGAGACAAAAGGAGATAGCTCAGCTTGTGTTGGTCTTGACCTAGATCTTGACCAACGCTGTTTTTCAGCTATTCCCAAACTCTAAGATGTAATGCGAGTTACAGGATATGCGGACTAAATACGATTCGATACAGTAAGACTAAACTAAAAATTAAAAGCTAATATTTTAAATTTAAATGATACTAAAGATGTTTACTAAGTAATCGTTAATAAGTATGCTGCGGAATTACAGATTAGACAAATACGTAGGGCCAAAAGGGGGAAAAAAATCTTTAAGCAGTAAATTTTTTTGACTTGCATGTTTCAAGTTCTCACCAGCAATTTGTTTCCGGAGCAAGGCTATTTTATAGTGCTTTTTAAATGTTGCAGGAGTAACCTTTTTGCGTAACGGAGGTGGGAGATCATTCCATATCTTTGCAGCTCTGTACCTGAAACATCCCTTATACCGTACGGTTTTATGGGGTGGGATTATTAGCCCGTTAGATGTTACCGATCTCAGTTGTTTTTGGCTTATATCTTTGCAAAACGTCAATTTTTCAAATAAGTAAATGGGATTCTTATTCCATAACACCTTCTGTACTAAACTTGCATATTGGAGCTCTCTCCTGGCACTCATATTCAGGATGTTGTGTTTGTTCAAGTATGGAGTTATGTAGTCACGTTTAGGAACCTGGAAACAGAAGCGGATGCAGGCGTTTTGGACTCGCTGTATAGCTCTCTCTGCACTAGCGTTTATCCTGGGTCCATAGATTGTGTTACAGTAGTTAAAAGGAGACAACACAAGCGATTCCACCAACTGAACGCGAATTTCCTCTCTAATATACCTTCTAATTTGATAAAGTGCTTTCAGTTTGACAAAGGCTCCCCTTATTTTGTTGTTGATGTGATTAACATATTTCTGTTCTCCGTCTAATATTACGCCCAAGTTGCGCGCCTCAGTTGTATACTCCACTACCGTATTATTTATCCTAACAGGTTCACCAAAATCTAAGACCCGTTTAATTTGATTTTTTGTCCCGAGTATCAAAGCTTTAGATTTAAGAGGGTTCAGTGACAAAGAATTCTCCTGAGACCATTTCCAAATATGCTGCAAATCTTGATTAATGCAGTCGATAGCCTTTTTTGTATCATTTGTATCAAATGAAAGGTAGATCTGCGTGTCATCGGCGTATAGGTGATATTTGCACGCCTGTATATACTCCGGAAGATCAGCAGTAAACATTGTAAATAGAGTAGGGCTCAAAATTGAGCCTTGTGGCACGCCTCTCTCAAGCCTCTCTACCTTAGAAATCCTTCGTTCACCATCTGCAGCCTCCATTGACACAACCTGCTCTCTATCGGTAAGGAAAGATTGGAACCATTGCAGTGCATTACCTGAGAATCCATAATGTTTTAACTTGGCCAATAGCAATTTTTGATGCAAGCAATCGAATGCTCTCGAGTAGTCTAGAAGGACCATAATACTAGCGTGTCCTCTGTCAGAAGCTTCTGTTATATCACCTGTAACTTGTAAAAGCGCGGTCTCAGTACCATGACCTTTTCGAAAGCCGGACTGAAACTTTGGTATAATATCAGTGGTTTTTAAATACTCTTGAACTTGCTTCAGGACAACTCTTTCTAAAACTTTTGACAGAACTGGGAGGATAGATATTGGGCGAAGATCTTTAAGGTTTTCAACAGAATTGCACTTGGGTATAGGTCTTACAAGTGCCCTTTTCCAGCAATTAGGAAACACGCCCGTTTCAATCGACGTGTTAACGATCTTAGTGATGACTGGTGCTGTGACTTCCATTGTCAGTAAGATCATATCTATATTGATATCATCACAACCCGTAGCTTTCGTTTTAATATCGTGCAAAACATCCAATATATCTTTTTGTGTCACTTGTTTTAAATAAAATTTATTCTCACAATCATAAGATTCTTTCTCAAAGTACTGTAATAAATTAAGATCCACATGATCACCTCCTTGAACTGTTACAAAATGTCTATTCATTTTATCTGGGTCAATCAAATGTTCAGGTATTGTTCTTGGAGAAGGGTTAAGAACTTTCGTAGTTTTCTTGATGTGGTGCCATAGTTTCTTGGTATTAGTTAAATTATTATTTATGAAACTATTGAAGTAAGCTGTTTTCTCCCTCTGAGTGGTTGACGTAACTAAGTTCCTAAAGCTCCGATAGTATTCCATGGCGCCATCCGTTTTCTTCTTCTGTGCTGCTGCCAGAGCTTCATCCCTCAATTCCATCATAAATTTAATCATTTCAGTAATCCATGGCTTAATTTCTTCTCTAATTATTTTTTTCTGAATTGGAGCATGACAGTCATATAAGGCCAACAAATTTTTGTTAAAATTTTGTATCATCGAGTTCACATCATTAGCTGTCTTTTAGTTAGCTGTTTATTAGTTTGGTCACCCTAATGAAGAAAAGGACACACACATCTACTTGACCTCTCTGTCGGCTCGTTTTGGGGCGAAGAGCTCATCTGGTTTATACCGAAGGGATGTGCTACGTCTATGGTAGGTGGTGTCAGTGTCTCTAAATTTTTTTTTAATAATAAAACGTGGCCCGAGTTGGGTTTCTATCTGACAGACATTTGACGCATTTGACAAGCAAGGTTTCTAGGCGTGCGGCTGGCGCTAAGCTGTGACAGGCATTTTTTAATTTAGCGGGTCTCGCTGTGAAATCTCGCATACATGCTCCAATCACGCAAGCCTTGCTGCGCAAGCTACCCGTCCACCCGGATGAAACCGCGTATTATAAGATTAGTGAATAAATAAAAACGGCGCAGCGCGAGTAGCGCGACCCCCTTTTTTACTGTAAACAGACAAGATTAGTGGATGAAACTGACAATAAATCGCGCTGCGCGGCCCTTTTTTAGGGTTCCGTATCCAAAGGGTAAAAACGGGACACTATTACTAAGACTCCGCTGTCTGTCTGTCTGTCTATCTGTCACAACACAAGGCTGCATCTAATGAACCGTGACAGCTAGACAGTTGAAATTTTCACAGATGATGTATTTCTGTTGCCGCTATAACAATAAATATTAAAAACACAATAAAATAAATATTTAAGGGGGGCTCCCATACAACAAATGTGATTCTTTTGCCGTTTTTTGCTCGATATAAATAACGACAACAAGTAGACAGTTGAATTTTTCACAGATGATGTATTTCTGTTGCCGCTATAACCAAAAATATTAAAAACATAATAAAATAAACATTTAAGGGGGGCTCCCATACAACGAATGTGATTTTTTGCCGTTTTTTGCTCGATATAAATAAAGACAACAGGTAGACAGTTGAAATTTTCACAGATGATGTATTTCTGTTGCCGCTATAACAACAAATAGTAAAAACAGAATAAAATAAATATTTAAAGGGGCTCCTATACAACAAACGTGATTTTTTTGCCGTTTTTGCTCGATATTAATAACGACAACAGCTAGCTAGACAGTTGAAATTTTCAGAGATGATGTATTTCTATTGCCACTATAACAACAAATATTAAAAACACAGTAAAATAAATATTTAAGGGGGCTCCCATACCACAAACGTAATTTTTTTGACGTTTTTTGTTACGGAACCCTTCGTGCGCGAGTCCGACTCGCACTTGGCCGGTTTTTACTATAGACAAGCAAGAGTACGTAGATGCAACTGACTAAAAATGCCATTGCGCGGTCGTATTTTTTATTGTAGACAAGACAAGATTGGTGGATGATAGTGACTAAAAGTGGCGCTGCGCGGCCATATTTTTTACTATAGACAGACAAGATTAGTGGATGAAACTGACTAAAAATCGCGCTGCATGGCCGTTTTTTTACTATAGAATTTTTTTTTATCTGTTGTTTTGTGCATCCTAGACAGGCATCCTCCCTTATATTCTCGGCTGTAATGTGCTATTACTCGAACCACATTAGTGCGTGCTGAAAAAATCAGGGGCTGAAAATAACTAGCACAGAGGAAATAATCACTACGATAACTAGGACGAATTTAAATGACCGATGACTCAGCGGCTAGTCTGTCAGAATGCACCCGAATTTACGAGACGAGATTGTCCGTGTTTTAGTTTTATGTATTCTGTGGTTGTAGAATAGAACAAGCGTTTGCTATGCTAATGTACACTTGGGTACGAAATTCGTGTCGAAAACGTTGAAGCGTCGAGTTTTGTATAGAGAAACGCTTAGAAACGTTTTTGTGCAATTTGATTTGACTTGATTTTGGATTAGTTAGGGTTTTAAATTAACAATAATGCAATGTTATGTTTGTTAAACAGTCACAGGCATCCGATGGACGACTATTTGTTTCATATAAGGTAAGATCACAGTTTTATTTCATCAAATAGAAACATTGTACACTTGGGTACGAATTAACAAATTCGTTACGCTTGATCACGTGACATATGTCAATCCCATACATTGTCATTCTATTCTACTAGCGTTATTGTTAGTAGAATGGCCACTTGAGTAGGCCCCCAGAACAGAAAAGAATGGAATGGAGCAACCCAAGAAGGGATCCATAGCAAAGAAAATTAAAATAATATTTGCAAACCAATATGTACATTTACTATGGAATACAAGCTTAATTATTATTATTACTATTATTATATTGAATTATTTTCTCCACGTTAAAACCTATTCTTCTGAAAAGTTTCATTGAGGCAACAAGGCAGCAATATTTTGCTGATAAATCAGAAACTAGATTGAAAGTAGAGATCTTTTTAGGGTTCCGTACCCAAAGGGTAAAAGCGGGACCCTATTATTAAGACTCTGCTGTCCGTCTGTCTGTCTGTCTGTCACCAGGCTGTACTCATAAACCATGATAGCTAGAAAGTTGAAATTTTCACAGATGATGTATTTCTGTTGCCGCTATAACAACAAATACTAAAAACAGAATAAAATTAATATTTAAGGGGGGCTCCCATACGACAAACGTGTTTTTTTTTGCCGTTTTTTGCTCGGTATTAATAACGAAAACAGGTAGACAGTTGAAATTTTCACAGATGATGTATTTTTGTTGCTGCTATAACAACAAATAATAAAAACAGAATAAAATTAATATTTAAGGGGGGGCTCCCGTACAACAAACGTATTTTTTTTTTTGCTGTTTTTTGGTACGGAACCCTTCGTGCGCGAGTCCGACTCGTACTTGGCCAGTTTTTTTTTTAAGAATTATATGTAGCTTACTTCCGCAAACAATATAATTGCAAGATGCACCGCCCGCCCGCCCGCAAAAATATGCACATGCACACACAAAATATCAGTGCACAAACCTGCATTTAGCAAGACAGCAACACACCTTGCACCTTCACCAATTAGGCTACTCTACACGTGTTTCGCCCCAACCCGGAGCATCCTCAGGAGTTAGATCGTGCGTAAACCAACACCGAATGATTCTAATTAATAATATTGTTTGCATATATTGTAAGCTACAAATATTTATTCACTTCTCAAGCTTACGCGCTCACTAGACATGAAATAAAACAATTTATAACGGATACTAGCGCGGTTTAATTGAAAGTACTTTGGTAATTGGTTGGTATTTGGTTTGATTTTTGGTACATTTGTATTGTTATTATTATTATTATATTGTTCTACAAATATATCTTTTTCAAAATGGTTTGGGACTTCTGCTAAGTGACGCCTGATTCAATCAAATAGTGGAGATCACTTTATCCCCAAAGTACACTAAAGCATTATCATCTATCTATCCTCACACAACAAAATGGCCAGTCGAAGTGTTAGATAACCCAGAGTTGGTAAGAAATGGCTACTTTAGAGGAAAGTTTCCACATTTTCGAGATACGACGGCTTGTGGAGTTGCGCGCTACATTGTTAGTTTTCAGTGTAGAGATCGAGGCTAGCTGAGATACAATTGAGAGTTTTAGAACGGCTTGAGGAAAAAGCGAGTGCGATAATAAAATTTCTTATTTGTTTGAAATAAATCTAAACCAGTATTCTGTTTTGACTAGGTCAGTATACCCACTTATAAATATATTTTTAGTAAATTATTATCTCTATCAGGCACCACACAGAACAAAAACTTAAATACCAACACCTAAATATATTTTTGTCACAATAAAAATTGCTATCTAATTAAGTATAAATTTGAGTTATTTCAGGTCCTTAAGTGACATAGAATTAACGTCTATTTATAAGATCTTTATAGCAACATTCAAAATACGAGTAATTTACATTTAAATTTGAAAATTTAAGATCTTAACTCGGGCGCCTGTAGACCACCTGCAGAGTATTGCGCAATATTTGAAAAGGTGGTGAAAATGATTACTCGGAGTTTCACCGACTTTAAACTAAACACAAATATTTATTCAAGTAAAGGCTACGAGGCTGGCAGTAGGAGGCAATAAATTCTAAAGACAAGATTAAACTTGTCAAGGGACCCCATTTACTTAACGCAAATTTATGCAAATTCCACTCCTCTTGTTAATGCCTCTGCAAATCGTGGAGATGTTTTTGTTTCTTGCCGATTCTCTGATACGTGAAGCGTCCTAAATAGTTTCGTAAGTTGGGAGACGTCATCCATCAGCTATATGTTGACTCGCCGATGCTGACGTCTTCATTATTAATTATCTTTTGGTTATTTGCTTTATTCAAAATCTGAAAAGTTTAAAAAGTTTAAATACGAGATACGAATACGACTTTACTGTCTTATTCCTAACTCGATAGAACAACTCTAACTTCAATCTCTTCTGCAGATAAACAATATCGCTCAGCTCCCGAAAGAGGTATCTCCAAAGCGCCCGAGTGGCTTTATTTCGCATTTGTCTTATCGCCGCTTCCATGTCGGATGCCTCGTGTTTTTCTCACGACGTGTCTCTTTTAGATTTATAGTCAGCGCCTTAGATTAAAACGTTCTCAACTTTCGGCGTGTACGAGTCTTCATTAAAACTTTTTTCTTTTCCCCATTGTGCGGGCACCGCTATTACTTCTACTAATACATCAATGTACCGATTAGACACTTGCCCGTGTACGCCGCGATCTGTTTCATTAATCACATCAATGTGAATACTAAACGCACGTGCGATTACTAAACTAACTGGCACGTTATTTGTAGTAGCGTAAAGTTCACTATTGTCTGCGGTTCAGGGAACAGGGAGATTAGAATGCGGTATTTAGCAGGATCAGGTTGATTGATTGGCGTCGGCCAGGTCAGAGATCATTGCGCCTCCACTAATACGTTTGTGGCGATTATTATGATCGATTACAACCCACGGTGTATTGTTTGTTATTTTCATTAAACGATTACAATGGAGCTATTTTGTATTGTACTTCGAGGCTTTATGATAATTTTCTCAGGTAATAACTTACTTTCAAGATATCAAACAATAACACGTGTAAGTGTAGTTTAAGTATATTGTAAAGAGGGCTCCACACTCGCGCCGCGAACCGCGGCTGCGAATCACGGGCGCGGTTTGCGCATGAAAACGGTGCGAAAAATATAGCCCTCCAGACTCGCGCGTGAACCGCGGCCGCGAATCACAGCAACATTAGTTCGGCACAAGTTCTTTGACGCGGACCAAAAACCGCCACCGGACGGGAAACACCGCGAAGCGCGAACGCGAAGCCGCGAAGCCCATACGCGAAGCCGCGAGACCCTCCACACTCGCGGTTCGCAGCCTTCGCGGGCTTTCGCGGCGCGAGTGTGGAGCCCTCTTTATACGATTATTTGTAAAGAGTCGGTACTTACACATAAATTCTGCTTGTGGAATCTTAAACAAAACTTGGCTATTTCATCCACAAACAAAAGTATTCTCAATTTTGATTCAGACCAACCATAAAATCTGAACGACAAACAAAACAATCGTGGCTTTACGTTCAGTTTTTCCACTTATAACTTCTTTGGAACTTAAGTAGTAAACCTAAGTATGAACGTGATAATAACTTCTGTGGGTTCACCAACAGCTAATATCTTTGATTTTCAGCTTTGAATCTTAAGTCTGTATATTTAAAAGTCAATTTAGTTTGTTTGGATAACATTTTGAGAGTTTGCTGATGTCTAATTTGCAAATGGAACCGTGTCCTAGGCCGTGCAATTTGGCTTAAGCGAAATCTCTTAGCACGTCATTCCCAGAAATAGTCTAAAAAAACACTGCTGATTTTAAGAGGTCTAGAACGAAATACGCTGAGGACTTATTTAATAAAACCACACTTACCTTTTTCGCTCCCAATCCCGAAATTAAGACTTTTTATTTCATTTTCCTACTTCAAATACAGTCATAAAATTTTTGGCTTCCAAGGATGTTATTTAAGGCGGTTGTATGACCGAAATTGGCGCAATCAGAGGTTTTTATTGAATAAGTTATTAATAGAAAGGGATTTTAATAGGTAATGTTTTACGTAGAATTTTTAGGGGCCATGGTCTAGTATTTTTAGAAGGTATCACTATGCCCTCGTAGTCATTCGTAGAAGTAGCAAATGTGTCAAAAACGGCCACTTTTTGGAGTTTTGCTATCTATTTCTAGCAGTGACTACAAGGGAATGTAACGATACCGTCTAAAAATACTAGACTGTGGGGCCTAAAAATTCCACTTAAAACATTATTAAAATTGTGTATTAGAATTATTATAATTTCAAAAAAAATCACCGCGGGGTCACTTTCGCTCAGGGTGCCACCTGTGAAAAATTTGAATAAAGTTTACTCCGTATTCGATTACTTCGAAACAGACATACTTACATACATCATTTTTTTGGATGTTAGTAATGAAAATGTATGCCTGTGGGTAGGCCACCAACGATCTGGGTGAAGGTTGCGTGCGGGAAGCTTATGGATGCGGGCAGCGCTGGACCGATCAATGTGATGGTATAGAATAGAGCTATAGAGACAATAAAAATAAATATTTTAGATAAAAATTATCGTGTTAGGACTAGGACCTAAATTACAAATATTTTTAAAAGTAAATAAGTTAGGTTTCTGAATCATTTATGTACATATAAACGTATCACGTACTCTATAAATTAGGAACTTCTGGCACTGGAGAGCCGTACATGTTTATCGGACGAAGTTTATCTACGAGAAATGTCGAGGGATCTCATTTCTGTTTCGGACTTCATTTATGGATGCTGATGAAACTCAATATAATAAAGTTTATGCAATATTTTCATAATCATGAAAAAAAATTTTTTTTATGAGGGCTTTTCAAAGTGACATTTAAAAAATAAAAATAGTTATGTACTATTTGCCTCACTAGATGGCGTCGATGGTAAGAGAAATGTCAAAATTGTCTTTTAAAAATAAACGGCCTGTACCATAGAAGAAAGTAAGCGCTCGCTGGCTGACATCTGCCCAAAGAGAAACGTTTTGGGGTTATATCTGCATGCCTACCTGAGTACTTTTCGAAGCTTAGTAAAAAAACACATTGACATATACATTTTTATCAACGCCATCTATCGAGACTACAGTTTTTTATCATTTTGAAAAGCCCTCATTGTGACTCTAACAGTAGTTGACGTGAAAAAGCATTACTTACCTATTTTAAATTTGTTTTTATTTCCATGAAGAATATAAAAGAGAATTTGCTGTTATATTATAATAGAATCTAGATTTTTTTTTTAACAAAGCGAAGTACTTGTTCTTCATCTCACCTGATAATAAGTGACGATAAGGCCAAAGAGGAGCTCGATAGCGTAGTAGTTTAGCGCATTGGCCTGCGATTGTTGAGGTTAAGCAACTTTCGCAAGGATCGGTCATGGAATGGGTGACCAAAAATTTATTAGCTCCTCCGTGCTTTAGAAGGCACTTTAAGCCGTTGGTCTTGGCTGCATTTGCAGTTGTTCATCATCATCATATCAGCCGCACAACACCCACTGCTGGGTATAGGCCTCCCCTAAGGATCTCCACGACGATCGGTCCTGCGCTGCCCGCATCCAGTGACTTTCACCAGATCGTCGGTCCACCTTGTCGGGAGCCTACCCACGGAGCGTCGTCCGGTGCGCGGTCGCCATTTCAGAACCTTTCCGCCCCAACGGCCATCGGTTCTTCTCGCTATGTGTCCTGCCCATTACCACTTCAGCTCAGCAATCCTTCGAGCGATGTCGGTTACTTTAGTTCTCCTGCGGATCTCCTCGTTTCACCCACCAATCCGCATTGGGCCTATCCTCCTTATCCACCCATAAGGAAGGTCTGTTAGATCTGGCCTGAAAGATCATGCACAAGTAAGTCAAGTCAAAGTCAAAAAAAGCTTTATTCAAAAAAACTTAATTATTAAGTACTTTTAAACCGTCCATATTTTCCTATCAACCGTTCAAGACGTTTTTAACTGTAAAAAAGTTATAACATAATGAATACTTAATTACCTAAATCATATCATCTCACAATTTTATCTCACATCATAAATCACAATTCTAAAATATTTGCACATCGATAATATAACGATAGAATATGTTGAAAATAAGTTAGTTTAAGAACGCTTTTGTTACCGTATTCTTGCAAATAAATTACTTAAATAAAAAAAGTACTGAAGTCAAAAGTTGAAAGTAAACTTTTTCTTTTTGGAAACAATTTAAGTATTAGTTATTAGCCATTGATTGTTTTACCCTTTTGAACGTAGTCGATGTGGATTTTACCGCGTGAATCCCAAAAAACGGTCGCCATGACTTTATTGGCTGACAAACCCAATTCACCCTGAGAAACTCACTGCCTTGACTACTTTTTGGTCTCTAGTGTGTTGTGGTGAATCCACGTTTCATCCACGATCCACACAAACTCGTCCATATTGCGGTTGAACAACGCCAAACACTCCGCGAAGTTGGCACAAGAAATTAACTATTTCCATTTTTTCCTAAAATCACGATTTAGTCTGCTATTAATAGCTATCAAATACAAACTAAATGACGCAGCTTGTTCAAATTTTGATAAGAGTCAACTGAAAGATGCCTGTTGACAGGAGCAGTTATCCTTTCAGTAAAGTCACGGGAAATATAGAAATAATATAGACTTATTGACCCGCCCTAGTATAATAAATTAATAAGTATATATATAAAAAGCATATAAGTAATATATCAATTGTCTAGCACCCATATTACAAGCTTTGCTTAGTTTGGGGCTAGATAGCGCTGTGTTAAATTGTCCAAGCATTTATTATTATTATTATATCAGCCGTACACCCACTGCCCCAGCAGTATAGGCCTCATATACCCATATAGGCCTCCTAGCTAGACTAGCTTTTATACACTAAGGAGATCATCTTATTGTAAGTTGGAAAAGGGATACCTACTGGGGATTTTTCGACTGTCCACGTGGACGAAGTTGTGAGCGGAAGCTAAAAACAACATTTTCAATAATAATTTCACATTTATAATCCTTTAGCAAACCATTAGTTTGCTAAAGGATTATATAGGTATATTGTATGTTTTGATAAGTATCATAATATATTTCGAAACTATTTAAGTTAGTCGCAAGTTTTGAAGAGCCAGGACGTAGATAAATTACTCTTAGAGTCGGAATACGAAGTCGCATTACGTTTGATATAACTATAAGTATATCACTGCATAATGTAACGCCTTCTGGTATATTTCAATATATTAGGGATGTGAACATCCAAATATATGAAATTTATTAATCATCGATTGACTTTGAGTTAAAGCCAAAGTCAGGCCTCCATCACTCACTCAAGGTCGCGCGATAAGCACCTACCGCCAGCCGTTCTGTTCGTTCGAACGAACAAGTGAACAGAGGGCCGCCATACGCCCGCCTGTAGTCGCGCGGCCCCTAACTGCCTGCGTAGGTATTGTCTCTTTATAATAGTAACAATGTCGAATCGACATTACTGTGCCGTATACGGATGTCAAAATCAAAAAACCAATAAACGAATTGTCGTTTTTCACATTATGATATATGTAATGCTACGCATTTCATTTATAAGAAGACAACCCTAACGTTGCGTCATCAGAAAAGGTTCTGAGCACGTGATAGAAAGAGAGGCAACTACTAGGTGAATATAACTGTACTGTGGGCCATTGCGCGACCTGAATTGCACTTTATTGTGTAGTAGCAAAAGTCGCTATATATTTAAATTACTATGCGAAGTGCTGCTTCTGTACTTGTACTATTAGTTATTCTGTGCCAAAGTACGAGACTTTGGCTTCTCAGTCTCAGTTTGGAACTTAAAGACTAAAATAAATCAAAGTAAATATTATATTCTGGGTGTAACAAGACCTTCAACGAAGCCGAGGTCTACGTATTCCACCCATCATCAGGACCTCTGTTCAAAATTATTACTGGGAAACGATTTTGATTTTTGGTGTGAAAAATCATTGCATACTTTACCACGCAATGTAACGCGGACAACAAACCGCGCCTGCGAGTGTATGCTACACAGCTGCGTGCGGCCGAGTTGAAAGGCAGCGTTTGTGACTATGTGCGTGCTCATGAGATACATCGAGTGACGACGTGTTGAAGCCATTGTTTGTCACAAAATACTTAAAATTTTGATAATGTTTCATTGGACATAAAGTAGGCAATAACGAATAAAAAAATATTACATAAAATTAAGAAAAAAATTTTTTCACTTTGACCTTCAAAAACTTCATAGCTATTAGTTTCCCAGGTATAGTCTAAAAGACAAAAATGATCCTGATGATGAGCAAAATACGTGGACTTCGGCTTCGTTGAAGGCCTTGTTACACCCGTTATAAATACTTATCACCTTATTTTGTTTTATCTTACTAACGTACTAAGTAGCATTAGAAAATGCAATGAAGAACTAATGTCTTCCGTGTTTTTTCTGAATGAAAATTATTCATTTGCCTACAGACTTTTGTCTCTTAATTTAATAACAGGTGCTATTTTCACGTTTCAAGCTCACAATCTGCTTAATATCCGTATATCGATAAATCATTTTTCAACACATCTCTAGAGCATCGCGAATGCGACCGATCTTATTTGCTTCCCGAGATGTCATACATAAGTAATACGCGCTCATTAGCGGTGATGGCTATGAAGTAATGAAGTTAGTTTCGATGGTTATTTAATATTAAATTCTGTGTGAATAGTTCTCTACTGGTTGACAATTATTTCCACACAATGACCTTACATTATCGAATAAATATTTAGATTGTAAGTCCCTGTTGTGAATTATATCACAATCTAATTAGAATCATAGCTAGATATTGTTTTACATTACTCATTTTAGTCAATGGACTACTACAAAGGTAAAGTAAAGTAATAAAAACAATTTTACTAATTTCTTATTTTTCTGTGCTTAAGAAATATTGTTAAAAACAAAGAATTTGTATTGTAAGCTTTGTTTACTTCTAGACTATTGTATTAAATTATGAAATAAATGAAAAAAAAGAACCTTCTAAATCTCCCGCGAACCTCGTTAGTGGACGTAAAATAAACGAATTTTTCCAGAAGAAACAAAATCAAATTACTTCAGACTCGAGAAAATTCATCAAAGAATTTTCGGTTACAATTTCTATTATGTATATTTGTAAACAAAAAAACGAGGCCTCAAGCAATTAAATTAACCCGGGGCAAGCAGATAATCTAAATGAAACATCTAAACCTGATTTTCCGAGTCGGTTCATATATCAAGCTGTATGAGTCTCGATAACAAATTCTCAAGGGATGAGTGGGGAATAAATCGAACCAGCCCCCTTATTCGTGAATTTTGTCCCCGACGCTTGGGGCACCCCAATTTCGGTAGTTTTTGCTGCTGATTCAGGTGATCTCATGCCTTAGGCTAGATTGGGCAGCATGGCTGCTAACTAATTACTTTTAAGAAACTTACTGGATAATATAGTAAGCCAA
This sequence comes from Agriphila geniculea, assembly GCA_943789525.1. Taxonomy (NCBI): domain Eukaryota; kingdom Metazoa; phylum Arthropoda; class Insecta; order Lepidoptera; family Crambidae; genus Agriphila; species Agriphila geniculea. The sequence goes on from OX038880.1 coordinate 4,628,154, forward strand.
AGGGCAACACAGTGGAAACAATGCTAGATAGTATCAAACTGGAATTAAATTATTTGTACATACATTAAATTTTCAACATTAAATCATTAATCATATTTCAAAAGCCTGAAAATTATACATGTAGATAGTTTGTTTAATAAAATACAATTTCAACCAAAGAGGCTTAGACAGAGATAAATTATTCTTTTATTATACTCGTAACATAAAAATAAAAAATCTTAGCCAGAATAATAAATCTACCTACTTTTAGTTTAGGATCAGTCAGTTTGTTTTGAAAATGAAAATACAATTTTGGGAAAGGTCAAAGCTACATCGCTACAAAGGACTTGTTTTTGTAATGGAAAAACAATTGTTTTTCAGGCAGTTGTTACAAACGAGTGAAGTAGTTTTTAATTCAGATATATTTAATTGAAAGTAAAATGAGTGAGGAATTTCTAAATGTTTATCTACCAAACATTTTCATTTTTTAGGGTTCCGTACCTCAAAAGAAAAAAAAATTGAACCCTTAGGATCCCTTTGTTTCAAACGTGTGAAGGTATCGAGTTGAAATTAAGACCATATACTCAAGTCTACGGTTTTTTGAAGCTGTAAAAATCAAACTTTTAAGTGTACCTAAAAAAGATACGTCCGTTTATGCCGCAAAAAATGCATATATCGAGACTCTCAAAGGAATCAAAATTTATACGATATTGAACTAGAACTATGAAAGGCAAGTAATATTGTCATATACTACAAATACCGGTAAAAATCTGTAAACTATACATTTGTAATTAAATCATAAAAAAGTCTTTATTTGAGTACCAACCAACAAATTTATACGGAATCCTTGGTGGGCGAGTCCGACTCGCACTTTTATATCTAATTTTAGTTTATTTTTTAATTTATTTTAATTTATTTTTGTTTGTTTCAGGTAAACTCAACATAACATTGTCAGCGGAGTCGTATAAATTTTAAACAAGTCAATATTTACAGTAATTAATGAAATGAACCAGAGCGTAAATTACATGTAAGTTTGACTACGTTTTTGTTACACTACCGTATGCAATTTGAGTTGAAACAAACATTTTCTTCGCTATAGTGTTACAGAATGTGAATTTTAATAAGAATAATACCATTATTGTGTTCTATTTGTTTCAAAATTCATTTATTCAATCTAGGCTGTTACAAGCACTTGTGAATGTGATAGGAGCTACGCCATCATTTCGAAAGCCTGAAGCGGGAGACCTTGTAACGAGAACCTGCAAGTTTTCTCCCTGTATATTTCATACAGTGTCGTGAAAATTGAAAAATGACCTCAGCATTTAAAGTGAGTTCATTTTCTATCACAATGACAACCACGTTTTAAAACGTAAGGCCACACTAATTACTACTTAGTTCAGGCAATGAACGCTCAAAAAAAGGTATAGAGGGAAAGGCGTGGAACACAATTTTTGACTTCGTAACTTTGTTTGGACCACTTAGGAGGTCAACATACCTGAAAAACCGAAAAATGGGACCTTCAAACCCCCCGGCATAGGGGCTATGGGCGGGGACTTTTGATATGTTCACTTCCTAGCTGGTCCAAACAAAGTTACGAAGTCAAAAATTGTGTTCCAATCATTTCCCTCTACACCTTTTCGTTTACTGGGCTATACTTATCGCGCTAATGTTTAGAAAATTATTAAAGTTAAGCTATAATAAAAAGCTACCAAAGCTCGGATTGAGGAAGCTCTATGGCGCAGTGGTTTAGCGCTTGGCCCAGTGATTGCGGAGGTTAAGCAACTTTCGCAAGGGTCGGTCATGGGATGGGTGACCAAAAATATATTATCTCGAAATCGTCCGTGCTTCAGAAGGCATGTAAGGCCATTGATCCCGACTGCATTTCTAGTCATTAACACCCACCAATCCGCATTGGGCCCGCATAGTGAGTTATGGCCCATCCTCCTTATTCACCCATAAGGAAGGCCTGTGTCCCAGCAATCGGGACATTAAAAATGGCTGATGGTCATGGTTAAGCTTCGGTTTTCGTTATTTATCGCTACAATCACCGCTGACCGAAATTTATCATAGAGCAAAAACCGCAGTGGGGTCAATCTAGCACTAGCGACATCTGACGATAAGTAATAGGAAGGAGGCGTGGAAATGTGACAGACAGGGGCTGGATAGTCGCAATCATAAGGGTCCCACACGATCGCACCAAAGCCTACACAGGAAAAGCGAAGGCAGAAAGTTGGGTCAGAAAATTAAGCTTAATATAATTGCATGGGTCCCTCTGTACAAAATCAAAAAATCTACTTTAGTTAACATACTTTGACATCAAACCTCCAAATTAGTCTAATTATCGATGTTAAATAATATTCAACATTTTGTTTGTTCATATGTAGCAAATTAATTACAATATTTGTAAATACCTACATTAGAATTTAGGCGGGATGTACCTAGTCCAAGAAACTACGTAACGAAATAATTGACTTTATTTACACTGCTACTTTTATAATAATAAAATCTGTGATTGACGTTCCGGTATTTCATTAGAGTTCAGCCCCCCTACTCTCGACGGGAATTAATGAGTTCGAGTTCACATCAGGATCGAATAAACGTCAAAAATCTGTTATTTTGGTACATTGAAAACGGTTGCCATGGTTTGACGTTTACTTGATACCAATTCGATCTCAGATTGTTGTTCGCATTCGGGAGTAACCCCCACGATATTAATGCAATCCCAACACTTTATTATTTATCTAGTCTAGTATCTTTATTTGTGTGAATGAATTTGCCTTACATTGGTTTTTATATATAAAAAAAAATCGGGTTGCACTCCAAGAGTGCCGGCAGAAGTGAAAACTTGAATATTAACGTTGTGCATTTTTGATATTTTGGAATGGTTAGGGAAGAATTTTGCACGAATTGCCGTCTTAAGAATTTACTCTGCATTTTAATTTACGAATACAGAACAGTATTGTACGAAAGTCTTATCCATAGGCTCTGCAGCAAATCTAGAGCTTAGACATTGAATTAAAAAATTAGCGCGTTGCTATGGTGACACAAGTGTTTACGTCTTGAAATGACGCGCCGCCATTTTTGCCGCGCCCCGTAGAAAGAGAAGTGGATACTTCCGCCGCCGGCTGTCTACTCTCCATCCGTCACATCCGTCTTACGAATTTTTGAACAGGGTCACGTGAATGTGACTGACTGACGCGAGTTTAACATTTTTTCCCCATTACAAAAAAGCGTACAACGCCGCTAAAGAAGTTTTCACTTCAAAAAATTGTGCAATATCACAAATATTTTTATTTCTTTGCGACCCATCCTTCTGTTTATCTATTTATTGTCTATGATTAATGCACTGGCCCAGGGGCGGGGGGGACACAATGAAACTCCTGAAGGTCCGTAACAAATGGTCCGGCTGCGATGAGTTTGGGTTATTCCGAATGCGGTCCAAACCGGATATATCCGGATTTGCTGTACATTTACACTTTGTGCTAGAAAATTGAGTTACTTATCTCCAGAAATTATCATGTTATGACATACTAGTATATTCTTTTTAAATGAAATATAAGACTTTAAGAGAGTTAAACAACTTCATAATATGCCCCTTCAATGGATGGGTCACCAAAAAAGGAGACCCGGCACTTGCTATAGAAAAAAATGCTTATCTTGTACACGATACGATTGAGTTTGGTATTAAAACAAAGCCAATAATATTTTTATATATTGATCACGTTCTGTCTTATTTTAAGCTCTTGTAAAAAAAGTAACTAAAATATGAATATTTTTTTATATGGAAACACTACGGGAACAAACATTGAAAAACGTTCCGTTATCCACATTCAATTTTCAAAGGGCAGAAAAGTCACAATGAAATGTAAAAACATGGCTACATAAACCATAATTATTTTCCTTTTTTCGAAATTAAGACAACGAAATGTCAATTTAACTTCCGATTTGAAATTGATCTGTCGTTTGATTGACAGATACTACAGACTAATAAGTGAAAAAGTACAGCATAAAAGGCCTGCCCACTCATTGACTAATTTCAAAATCTATCGCAATCGCTTTCATTTGACAGAACGTTGATGCTTATTTTTGCCACAAATAAAAATGTACCAAAGAAATGCAGCAATGTGTTACATCCATCTGTCAAAGCGATTGTGATAGATTTTGAAATAAGACAATTAGCCCCCAAACACCTTTAATCTCGAATTTATTCCATGCTTCGGAATTTTTACAGACTGTTTTCTCTAAAGAGGGCTCTACACTCGCGCCGCGAACCGCGGCCGCGAATCACGGGCGCGGTTTGCGCATGAAAACGGTGCGAAAAATATAGCCCTCCAGATTCGCACGTGAACCGCGGCCGCGAATCACGGCAACATTAGTTCGCACACAAGTTCTTTGACGCGGACCAAAAAACCGCCACCGGACGGGGAAAGCCGCGAAGCGCGAACGCGAAGCCCATACGCGAAGCCGCGAAACCCTTCCAAACTCGCGGTTCGCGGCCTTCGCGGGCTTTCGCGGCGCGAGTGTGGAGCCCTCTTAATATGAACAATTCTATGACTTGACTTAAAGCTCGAAGAGAAAGTCAATGATTTCTTAAATCTAAATAACATTTCAAAACCATAAAGTTAAAACCGAACAATATTAATACAGTTGTACTGTGAAATTAATCACCTTAATTAATAAGCGGCTAGTCGGTATCTCTAATTTTAATAACCAAATCGATATTAATAAATCAAAGGTTATTTCTTTATTATGCTAATATTATGATGTAAAACGCAATAATTAAAGATAAGTCGATGTTTAACTAAAGATTACTGTTATCTCAGCATGTTGTAAGATATAAAGTTTGTAGTTAATGTCAAAATGAAATTTATTTTTCCTATAAATCACATCATTATCTCAAAGATAGTACTTTCTCTTCATCTTTGACTTTTTATGACTGGAGTATACTAAATTTTAATGATTGCAGATGCTTTTTATGATGATTTGTAAATATGAAACCTTTATTGCAAACGTGTGTATAAGTGATATACAGAAAAAAAGGACATTTTACTATAACTATCATCATTTTGTACCATCTTCATACTGAAGTTTAGAGATCCGACATTTTAACTACGAGTATCTAAAATAGCAAAATATTTGATTATTATAATATATAAAAGTGTAAATTTTATCAACATGGTAATTTATAAAATTACCGGCAGGTGGTAAAATAATAACTTTCTACACGGTAAGTCATATTTTTGTAATGGATTAGCAAGAGTAATAGGTATTACGAATGTTTTTAAAATATTCACAAGTATACTCAAAACCAGCATAAATTGCCTTAATAAAACATACGACCTTTTAACATTATCTGTTAAAGTGTAATAAAGCCGTAAGCCATTAAAACGGTAATGAGAGAATAGAATCTCAACAATTTTGACAATTTAACGTTAAATATAAATTTGTGTAATAAACTTAAATGTGACCAAAGATGTATACGTATACATACATTTTGTGGAATCGTTTGATAGTGTATAATGAAGACATAAAACACCATAGATTTGGTTCGGTAATGAACCATCAATGTGTTAATGAGGCATCGTATTGTAAGGCTGAGTACTCACTTATACACCGTCATTTTTAGTAGATTTCATAACCTTAAGGGAATGTTCTACCAATGACGATGAAGTCGAGTTTATTGAGAGTACAAAATTTCTAGGTATCACACTCTCGACTGCAATGGGATCCACATATTGAAGCCTTGTCAAGTAGACTTAGTTCAGCGGCATTCGCTGTTAAGAAAATAAGGCTTTTAACTGATATTGAAACGGCAAGGTTAGTATACTTTAGCTATTTTCATAGTGTAATGTCGTATGGACTGCTATTGTGGGGCTCAGCTGCCAGTATTGAAAATATTTTTGTACTTCAAAAAAGAGCTGTTCGCGCCATATACAATCTACGGCGAAGAGATAACTTGAGAGAATTGTTCAAAGAAATAAATATTTTAACTTTGGCAGGCCAATACATTTATGAAAATTTAGTTTATGTAAGGAAACACTATGATTCATTTGCTAAGAACAGCAATATTCACCAGTTTAATACAAGAAATAAAGATAAACTTGCCGTTCCAAGATTAGGCTTGCAAAAACTAGAGGTTCATTTATGGGGAAAGGCATAGCCTTTATTAATAAAGTTCCACAACAAGTGATTGATCTTCCTTTGCATGAATTTAAAAACCATGTTAAAAAAAACGCTCATGGGTAAAGGTTATTATAAAGTAGACGATTATCTTAAAGATCAAAATGCGTGGAAATGATGTAACACATAACTTGCTACTATAAGTACTTTGTTGAAGTAATATAACAATAAGTCTATGTTGTTGCCAATAATCCTGTCACCCTGTTGTAATTATCTGGTAACGATATATTAAAGTTTGTAAATATCGTTACTTATGGCTGTTACAGCTGATAAGTTTCTTGCGCCCGTTCTTCTTGTCAGCTAAAAAAGTCTGGAACGGGTGGTAGGAAAATATAGACGATTCAAAAGTACTTAATAATTAAGTTTATTTGAATAAAGCTTATTTGATTTGATTTAAATGAAACTTACTATTTTTGACAAAGAAATATGGGTCGAAAAATTACAAAAAAAAAATACTTTCCCGTACTAATACAAATTTTTTGCTGTTTAGTTAGTATGGAAGAACTAAAATTTTTGACATTTTTCGATCCATGTTTCTTTGGCAAAAATGGTAAATTTCATCAGTAGAACACAGGGTAAGTTAATTAAATCAACTACAAAATGACGGTGTATAACATAAGGGATAATAAAATTTATTGGTAGAGAAGGTTAGTTTTGTTTTACTTATTTTACAGCTTAGCTGCGATGCAGCTCAAGCAGGAACCGTAACTTTATTTGCCTTCTATTGCTAAATTAATGTGCTAATTTTCCTATTAAACTCATGTCCATTAACAATAATATTTAACAAAAAATCCTGAAAAACTAATGATGAGAAAAAAAACTAAACCATAATCTAACAATTCCAATTGGTAAGTTCAAAAAGCTTTACAATACACAAGCAAGGTTATGCCTGCTAACAATTTCTTTTTTTGCATTTCTTTCCTAATTTTTATGTCGTAACATTTTTAAGGTATTTTAACGAATGGATTACAAACTCTGGTATCACCTTTGAAAATTATTTGTCCAATAAACAATTTTTTTCTTTGTTTTTTTTCACCCTTCTGTACATCCCCTTACTCTAATGCTATGGTAATAGACACTATAAAATCATGTAATCTACGATTTTGGGAAGCTCGTGTTCCCGTCTTACACAAATGTACATGTTCCCGTAAGATAATTGCTTCATTAATTAAAATATCGTGTTGATTATTCATTTGGTTTAAGTACGCCCTACTCTCTTTTAATTATTATGACTTAAAAAATGTTCCTCTTGTCATCAAATAAAATCAAATAAAAAAATGACAAGAAGGACAAAATTTTTGCTTTACCTTTTCTAGCACAGTTTTAATTACCTTTTACAGCACAGTTTTAAACTAAGAATAATTCTTAGTTTAAAAGTGTGCTAGAAAAGGTAAGGCAAAACCTTACGTTTCCTCGCTTCGATGCCCGGAAAATGAGACACAATAGATTTTATATTGTTATCCGGCCGCATGCGGCCGCGCGGGCATTAAAGGATTAAACTAACCATTATTCTCTAAGGAAAAAATATGAATGATTGTAACTCTGAACTTCACTACACCTAATTTGACACTAATATTGACAAAAAATATTAAAATAATAAATTACGAGAAAACTTTTCAGAGGTTTCATATAATTTTTTGTGTCCAGAAAAAAAATATTTTTTACGTATACAAAACCAACATCCATATGAATATTATATTTTATTACCGTAATCGAATATGTAACATAATGTAAACGGTACCATAGCTCTCTTTGAATAGAAAATCGGTACAATTTGAGTATTATTGTGTTATGAAACGTTTCAGTAAGTGTATTAAATTGCATAATAATGCGCATACAATAATCATAATAGAGTGAAAGCTTTTGGAAGTTGTTCTTAGTTTAGCGTAAATAAATATTTATTTGTCTTATAATGACAGTGTTTAGTAAAATCTTCGTTTTGAATTAGTCTTCTTTTTCTTATCGTATGAGGATTAGTGGCCACCTCTGGTGTTAGAGTTTATCAAGCCGCCTATAAGGCCTCTAACTTGGCTTAACGACTGTTATCGGATAACAACAGCCGGGACCGATGACTTAACGTGCCCTCCGAAACACGGAAGCGCTCAGTAGTAATGCCACTTAACGGTCACCCATCCGACACCTGACCGGACCGATTGCTTAACAAATGTGATCGAGTACGATCACTCTGTCAAGCTCCACCATGAGCGCTTAGAATTAATTATTTGATGTATCTGTTCCAATTTCCCCAAAAGTTATTTCTGTCAATGTAAAGGAATATGCCGATTTTACTATACAAGCTAGGCCATGATGCGCTTTGATGAAATTACCAAAATACTATAGTAATTTTATAGTGATTGCGTGGGAAGAATATCATTAAAATATAATGCGGGAGAAAAGAGAAATCTCAATCTCAAGGAGCCGTTTGGGGTTACATTTACCTATTATATGACATTTTGTTATCTACCCCTTTTTGACATGACATGAGTCTGTCACAGATATGTATGGTTAATGCGCATCATGGCCCAGAATGCGGAATGATCCTCATCATTATTGTACCTACAATATATTCAAGTTTTAGATTTTTATTCCCAAAAAATTCACTAAGCTCTTACTTTACTTGACACGTCTATTCAACGCAAATTATTGTTGAAAATCTTTTAATGTTTTTGCTTTTAAGGAAAATAAAAAACGCTTTCGTTATTCATAAAATATTTAGACAAGACTGTAAATTCTTCCTTTGAATTGAATGTTTATCTGTACATTGAACATTGTAATTCAAATTCACTTTGAAGTTGGTAAATATATTTAGCACCTAAGTCTCAAATTTTGTATTTAAAACAGCTTCCCTGTTGATTTGGTATGCTCGATTATATAATAAATTCTGTACAAACCGCTAGATTATTTTGGCTTGTTTTTTTTAATTATATTTAGATTTAATAGAATATAGTAAGAGTTTGGAATTTCAACATTGTTTGTCCTCATAAATAGTCAAAACCATCTTTGATTATTGCGTTCATATAGCATGATTAGTCTACTTACTGGACATGCTAATTAGTTGTATTTTGTTTTCAACTACTTTTGAAATAGATGTAAACGAAATATTTACAGGTTACAAAACCCATAAATAGTCAATAATATCCGTTTTTATCTCCATACCAACATCTAAAACAATAAAAACCCAGATTAAATCAAACAGAATGAAGAATTTAAACAAGAATCTGAACTTTTCAAACTTTCTGTCGCCGTTACGGAACTTCGGGAGTAAATCGCGTCACATTCTACAACTAATCGAAGGCCATTCGAAGTTTGATCCGATCAGCATCAGAACTTTCTGGAATAATGAAGGCCCTCTTTATCAGAACTTGACTGATTGATATTAGGAACTCCTTATACCTTTCGAGAGGTCGTATTACATGTACTTCACTAAAAGTTCTCACAACTTTGATATTACTTCTTTCATATGGGAACAAAGGAAATCGTATTAAATTGAAGTTGGATTTTCATAATGGAATGTTCGTTCGAGGAAAAAAGATTACGATAATTTTATGTCATCAATATGATTTCGTTGGAAGATAAAGAAGTTTTCAATTTTCGCAAAAAAACTTTTCATGTTTCTTTGCAGCGAACTAAAATCTATGGAAGTGTAATTGCCAACAAATATTGCTTAAAAATGGCACCACGGGGTTGAAAAAGTACAACCCGCTCAGCTTTAGTCGGGCCAGTCACGCACCCGGTGACTGACGTTAGTGTTCTTTTCAATAAATTTCAATTTGTATTGTAGAGAAAAGATAGAAAGAGATAATTTATTAGAAATGACGTCCTTTTTTGTGAAATGGTGTAAAAGATGCAAAGAAGGCAGTAAAAAGATGCAGAAATAACGTATCTTATTTTTTCGTTTAAGTAAGTATTAACAATATCTATAAGTATACAAATTATGGTCGCTAATAAGCAACCAGTGCTCAAACGCTTTGAGCTGCATAATTAAATGCCAGCATTTTTAGCTCTATCCACTTAGTTGTACTTTTCGTGTGGTACCATTTTTAGAGCAGAATGCTTATTCCATAAATTTTAGTTCGCTGGTTCTTTGGCTGCTTCAGTCGTAATATTTTTGTTATAGATTTTTTTATATTATCTATAATGTCACTTTTGTCATACTTATACAAAATGTTACAAAAATACCCCTAATGCCGAATATGATAGATAGGGATCATCAAACTGAACAACTTTTACTATGGGACCAACTCTAAAATCGCAAAAATCAGGTGTTCCATACATTTTGATATTTTCGTTATTAATTTTTGTATGAAACAGCAGATTTTTTACGCGATTTCAGAGTTGGCCCCATAGTAAAAGTTGTTCAGTTTGATGGTCCCTATCTACCATATTCGGCATTAGGGGTATTTTTGTAACACGTTGTATATTACATTCTACACAAAAGGTACCTAAAGCAATTTAGGTAAGTAAGTACATTCTACACAACAGGTTCTTACCTAAAACAAATGGAAACTATTACAAAAATAAAAACCAGTCAAGAGCAAGTCGTACTCGCGCACCGAGGGTTCCGTACAATCATAAATATATTTGGATATGTTACTTTAGTACAGTCTATAAAAAAGTAGGATAAACGGCGGACAGGTGGAAGGGCGAACAGGCGGACAGTTAATTTACAAATCTTATCCACAGATGCTTATGGTGACTGAAAAACGTTTCAGCCACTCCACATTGCAAACTGTTTATAAGGGAACGGTTTTTTTTACATTTGTCATCATAAGTCGAAAACTATGCGGCCTAAAAAATAAAAGAATGTTTTAAAATGTGCAAACAGCGCTCTTTCATGCCCTAGTCACCCCACTTCAAATTTTTAAGACCCCTTTTCAGTCCCTTTTGTAATTTTTTTTACTTCTTTCTTATTTGCAAAATAGTTGGGCAAATGTCGTCTTAAACTATTCCAAATTTCAAGTTGGTACCATTAGTAGTTTTCGAGATATCCAGCTGTGACAGACAGACAGACAGACAGACTGAGTCACACCATAAGGGTTCCTTTTTACCTTTTTGGTACGGAACCCTAATTAACTCGGTACATTATTCTGGTCCACTCGTAAATTGTTTAAAAGTCTTAAGGGAGTTAAGGCAATACCTTAAAGAAAACCGACTCCGTACTTGCACGGAAATAATGAAAGTTGGTCCTGCGAGCCGGACTTCCAGTTCACCAACTAGGAAATAAGTCGTTCAAGAATGCGGCCCGACTTGATAAGGGGCCTCTCTTTAATGAGCTTAATTTGCAAAAGTCACGGCAAAAAGATAAAGTCCTTACGCTAATAGAACTTTGTCAAAGGACAGTTTGGAAGGGTTCGTGAGAAGTGTGACGCTTTGTTAGGGACTGATTAATTTTATTATGACGTCGATTTGAATGGTCGTTGATTGTTTGATACCAACACAATTTTCTGGAACTTCCAGTTGGAAAGGTATTTCGGTATTAAGAGTTGAAAGTTCTTTGATAATTAATTTCAAATATGAAATTCATTCTTATTCATCAAATATTTCAGATAAATAGATTTCAAATCTACGACTAAGTTTGTATATTTAGGCGATATGTAATGTCGCTACAACGTCAGTTATAATTTAAAGTAAAAGTTTTAGAAAGAAATATTAATGACATAAAAATATGGCACAAAGTCGTAATGAATCCGATAAAAATAATAATAAGTACCTAATGTATCTCTTATATAAAAGTGAAGGGGTGACTTACAGACTATTTCCCAGCCCAAACTACTGAACCTAAAGTCTTCAAATTTTGTACATAGATATTTTATACAGTGTAAACACCCACTAAGAAGGGATTTATGGAAATTCCACTCCTAAACGGTGGCAATGGGGGTACAAAGTTTGTATGGAAAAAAATAAATAAAATCTATGCAAGTCAGTCGTTTACATTTCAATCAAAATTTTATCACGTAAGTTCATGCCCATAATTTAAATCATAAATTAACTTAATTTAAATAAAAAAATACATTTAAAATAAAATTTCATACCAAGTATATGAATAGCCTTTTATTTTAGAAAAAAAAAACTTAATTAAATGTTGAAAGTACATTTAATTAAGATTTTTTTTCTAAAATAAAAGGCCATAAGGCCAATAAGGATTAGTGTTAATTTCTAAAAGAAAAAACAAAGCTGTTAGGTACTAGGAATAATCATCGTTCATTTTGCTTCATATAGCGTAACCGCTCACGGGCGACTTTTTGTAGCTACGATAATCGCGGCGTTAATCGCCCGCGAAATGACACGACAAAGGTTTTACTTAGCCAGCGACAAAAAAGCGCCGCGATTATCGCCGCGATTAACGCTGCGTTTATCGCAGCTACAAAAAGTAGCTCGTGGGCGTTTACGTATAGAACTCCGTATGTTCTATTCTCAGCGACAAAAAATCGCTCAGCGATTAATCGCCCGTCAGCGGGGACGCTTGTTTTCATAGAGCATTAAGCAATTACAAATTACAAAAGCAATTATCTAGTCAAAGCAAATGATATCATTAGTTGTATGTTATTTCTATTTTCAGAAGCTCTTTAAGTGCCTTAAATGGCTGGTTAGCTATTTCCCAGGGAGTGGCAAGCCAAGTGCTCAACCTCTAAATTGTCGGCTGTGGTGCCAAATTGTTAATACTTTATTTCTTCTTTGTTTAAACTTGGTTTGTTATCCTAGTCATGAACTTTATGTACCTAGGTGGTGACTTTCTAAAAGTTGCTAACTTTTTGTTTATACGAGTAGGTACATAATTATCATATTAAATAGGTATATAACCGCCGAACCTTCATTAACATAAAATACAACCATTTCAAAAGTTTTTTTAACAAGATTCTGCTTTCCAATTTCAGTTTAATTTACTAAAGTCTAGACGTTTCAAAATTATTAGAATACCGCTATGAAGAATGGTCATAGAAATTTTGATATCTTAATTAATTGTACTGAAAACAAATCTCTCCGAGATAAGCATTTTATTAAAGCGAGTAAATACAATGCTGAGAAAAAAATATCGTAAGAATATAATCTCATGAACCAAATAAATGATTCATCATTTATCTAGTTCATTGGTGGTATATTGATCTGGTGAAGGTCGCAAGAAGCCACTGGATGCCGGCAGCGCAGGACCGATCGTCGTGGAGATCCTTGGGGAAGGCCTATACCCAGCAGTGGGTGTCGTGCGGCTGAAATAAGAATACCAAACAATAATTACAACCAAAAATCCATTAGCAAAATTAATACCCTAAAATGATATCCACGTGTACCCTTCACATGAAAAGCCGTTAAACAGCACTCGGTTTATCGGACAACCCTTTGTTTGTTCGAGTAGTATCATGATAAAGTGCAGTCAGGCTCCGATGCAGGCGCAGAAATTAGTTAATGAGCTGCCGGACGCTATTCGTCAACAACGTGGTACAGTGCCAATATCATCTATTATGTATTGTATGGCACTAGTGTATGAAATGTTCTCATGTAAGCAATGTAATGTAATGTAATAAAGAAATAGGGTAAGTGTCAGATAAATATTTCGTTTAATGAGACTGTTCTAAAAATGCGTCCAGATTTAGGAAGACAGCAGATACTTTTAAACATTCAAACTGTCAAGTACTAAACCAATCGATATACACCTATATATATGCGTGTTTCTTGGACCTTTCAAGGGCCTTTGAAATGGTTCATTACGATGCTTTGTGGCAAAAACTAAATGATATCTCTATGCCACAAGAACTGATACACATCTTCGAGTTCTGGTACCAGAACCAGATCAACTTTGTTCAATGGTCAAACACGTTATCGGAGCCGTACAGGTTGGAGTGTGGGGTGAGGCAGGGGGGGCTGATCTCCCCCAGGCTTTTTAACTTGTACGTGAACTCCCTGATAGAGGAGCTCAGCAGCACACGTGTCGGCTGTCATACTGATGGAGTCTCTGTCAATAACATTAGCTATGCGGACGACATGGTGCTGCTCAGCGCCTCTGTATGTGGGCTGAGAAAATTGTTGGGCATTTGTGAAACCTAGGCACGTGGTCATGGTCTGCTCTATAATGCAAGAAAGAGTGAATGCATGGTCTTCCGGGCGAGGGGCAAATGTCCGGATACAATGCCGCCCATTACATTGAACGGTACTGTACTTAAATGGGTGGAGCAATTTAAGTATCTAGGACATTTGGTAAACCCTGACCTGACAGACGATGCAGACATAGAGAGGGAGCGAAGAGCGTTGTCTGTCAGAGCCAATATAATACCCCGCAGGCTTGCTCGTTGTTCTAAGGAAGTTACACTCTCTTTAAGCATTTTTCACATCAATCTACACGAGCAGCCTGTGGGTGACATATACGCAAAAGCAATTCAACTTGTCGCATGTCGATTCGACCTTACGCAGGGCAGTCATGTTTTTAATATTTTTAAATTTTAATTTATTTTTTACTCTTGTAGCTTTACTTTTTATTTTCATACTGATGTAACCACAGCACACAGTTCACTTTTTCCCGAATACATAAGTAGGTACTATAAAACTTTTGATGTTACGATCTTGCTATTTGTTAAAACTTCGATCTCATAAACGTCCGATTTCATAAGCTTTCGATGTCATGAACGATCGATCTCATGAACTTTTGATGTGATGAAATATCGATGTATTGATTGTAAAGCTACCGATGTAACGTGTTCGATCTTATGAAACCTCGATGTAGTGTAATTTGATGTGGCGTTCCGGACGCCTGTATCCACTTCACTATACAGGTGTCGAAATTAAGTAATGAACCTCGCCGCAACCCTATCGCATATCGGGGATCACCATAGAGCCACGGAATAAACGAGCACCAAACTGTATTTTTAATGCAAAATTTTGTTCATCAGAATTAATAAAATTATTTTATGTAAAATACGAATTCCGTTAAAATAAGTCTTTGCATAAACCATTTAAAAGATATTGTAACTTTGTCTTATAAAATGGCGTATTGAGTGAAATAGTTTATTCCTAGTAAAATCTTATTTACTTTTTAAATTTTTTCTGCCCAAAACAAGTCAGTGCTTGGTCCTCATCTCCCCTGATTTTGTGTGATGATAAGGCTGACGGCAGAAGTGCACTGCTTCCGGGATCCTCAACCAACTTAACTAAAACACGTATCCAATACACAAGACTCGTCAAAAAGTTCGTAAACCATTACCAATTTACCTACCATTTGTCAAACTCTCATTGCCCAGTCTGTGACGCTTCGCTATGACACGACCAATATCGACAGATAACCGGCAAAACAGCCTGAACAAACGCCACTGAAAGTTTGATAGAACAACGCCAGACGAGCCGACAGATTGGTGTAAATCCGATCACGGATTTAACAAGATATGTCGGATAGACGCGACGCGATATGTAACAAACCAAAAAAGGTTTGAGCTGTCACACTAATTTTTCCGTTCTGCAAACAGAGTTTTATCGGAGTTTCATTTGTCCTATTGCAGAGCTTACAAACCTTTTATCGTGCGGTCGCTTCAAAACAGTTTAAAACAGAAAAAAACCTGTGAACAAAACAGCTTCAAAATTAAATACCTCTTTTGAAGTTGTTTTGTTTACAGATTTTTTGAAGGAGGTTTTTCTTTTTTTTAATGTTTTTTATTTTCAACATTTTAGTGGTAAGTATGTTAGCGTGTGAATATTTTTTAGACGACTGCCCAAAAAGGAGTGTATATGTGTTCAGGATTCATGAATGTTTGTGGGTATGTGAGTTTCTTTATTCAACCATAACTTCCAAATGGCTTTACAGATTTGGATGTATGGGGTATCGTTAGAATTCATTTCATAGAATTCATTCCAAGTGACACTGGCTATATTTTTTTTTGGGAAAAGTCAATATGGCGACTGTACGAACGACGCCACTTTCAAATGTAAAAAAAATGTTTTTCTTCAATTATTATAATATGGGCATCAAATGAAAGCCTTAGGAAATGAGCACATTCCAAAACTATATCTTTGTCACTAAAATGTGTAAAATAAACGAACTAAACAGTTAAATAACAAGTGTCATTGCAGTCGGGGGACCTCTCTGATTAAAACTTGTTTCACAAAACGGTCCCCCGACTGCAATGACACATGTTATTTAACTTTTTATTTCGTTTTTGGCAGGGCAGTCGTGTTTTTAATATTTTTTTAATTTATTTTTTAATTTTATATAATATTTTCAATGATCCAATGCCCATAACTCAATTTACAAATTTTCGCTGTTTGTTTTTAAGGAGTTCCGTTGTGCCTTCGTAGTCCAAGTTTAGTCCAGACCGTCACCGTCGCAGACCATGGCCTGGTTTGTTTTGGATTGACATAAATAAACCCGCCACGATCTCAATCACTATAGTCATATCCTATTTGACTTTGAGGAGTTCCCTTGTGTGTTTTCGAAGTCCAAGGTCTAATACCACTGTGATTCACCCAATCACAAAGGCAATCCAGGGCAACCTTCAATACCTCAGAGACAACCAACAGCTCGTCTCACTATTTTGGATAAGGGCCCATGTCGGAGTGAAAGGGAACGAGAGGGCGGATCAACTGGCGAAGGAGGCGGTTCTCAAGTTGAAAACCAGATCGGACTATGACTGTAGTCCCATCTCGTTCATTAAACGTCACATCCGGGCGGAAACGATCGAGACATGGGACTGCAGGTATAGGTCTGAAAACACGGCCGAGACCACCAAGGTCTTTTTCCCTGATGGGGTGGCAGCTTACGGTATGGTGAGAGAGATGTCCATCGATCGATTGGCGTCGCAAATACTGACTGGTCACGGAGGGTTCTGTGCATACCTGCACAGATTTAAGCGCAGGGACAGCCCCTCCTGTATTTGCGACCCAGCAGCGATCGAGGACATCTTTCACATCATACTGGACTGTCCAATACACAGTATCGATAGGCACACTCTGCAACAAAAAATTGACACAAAATTGAGTAAAGACACCCTGAAGGAAATAATGAGCATCAAGAAAGAAAGAATGTTACTAATGCAGTATGCCAAAAAAGTAGTAGAAATCGTAATAAGGAGGAACAAGGATTGACTGGCACCAATTAGACCCAAATTTATAAACAGGCAGGCAATTATAATGTAAAGCCATCTATTTAGTAAATAAGAAATTGTAATACAGTTATGAAGAAAAATTACAACATTAGAAAATAAACAGGTAGAAACAAGATTGTACAAGAGTAAGAGATATACAATTAAAATATGTATGAAAAAATAGAAACTGTAAATTAATATATTATATGAATTGTACTAGAATCAATATACATTATATATAAGAAACAACATTGTAATAAAATAGAAAAAAAAACAATGTAATATATACAGGGTCACTGGAAATATGACGTATTCCTGCTAAAGAGTTATAGATGAGGTCAAAACAAATATTTTTGTTATATTACTTTTTCTCAAAAAGTTCATAGTTTTTGAGTAAATTGAAATTAAGTAATTTTTTACCAAAAGTACGTTTTCAAAAACAAAAATTGAAAATAAAAGATAACTACTCGTTCTATTCCGGTTTTTTTATTATTTTAAGATAGAAAACAGTCTAAATGTTGATAATGTATAAAAAAAATACAAAATGTACAGGTGTTTATAAAAAAATCAATCCTTAAAAGCATTTTTTATTTTTATTTTTTCAGATTTTTTAGAAAAGGCAGCAAATATCTTTAAAAAATTCCTAGTAACTAAGCATGCATAATATTTTAAAAACATCACCATCTATTCAGCTTTCAGTTGAGGTATAAAACTTAATAATATCTTAAATAAAAAATGAGAAATTAAGACTTAAGTAAATTGCAGTCCCATTTCATGTACCAAAAATTTCCTACTTCGAGCGCTTCGGAGGTGGCCGTATTATCCTACTTATATCATAAATGTGAAAGTTTTTTTTTTTGATGATTGTTAATCTATCATGCAAAACGGCTGAACGGATTTGGATGAAATATGGCGCACAGATAGTTTAAAAGCTGGATTAAAACATAGAAGGAGGCCACCTCCGAAGCGCTCGAAGTAGGAAATTTTTGCTACATGAAATGGGACTGCAATTCACTTAAGTTTTAATTTCTCTTTTTTTATTTAAATTATTATAAAGTTTTATACCTCAACTGAAAGCTGAATAGATGGTGATGTTTTTAAAATATTATGCACGCTTAGTTACTAGGAATTTTTTAAAGATATTTGCTGCCTTTTCTAGAAAATCTGAAAAAATAAAATTAAAAAATGTTTTTAAGGATTGATTTTTTTATAAACACATGTACTTTTTGTAACTTTTTTTATTCATTATCAACATTTAGACTGTTTTCTATACCAAAATAATAAAAAAATCGGAATCGAACGAGTAATTATCTTTTATGTAAATTTTTGGTATTTGAAAACGTACTTTTGGTAAAAAATTACTTAATTTTAATTTACTCAAAAACTATGAACTTTTTGAGAAAAAGTAAAATAACAAAAAATATTTGTTTTGACCTCATCTATAACCATTTAGCAGGAATACGTCATATTTCCAGTGACCCTGTATAAGAAGAAGAAAACTGCAAAAGATATAAAAACTGTAATATTGAGAAAGAAGAACAAAAAGAGAAAAAAGATACAAGTAAGCTCTTAGAGCATAGAAAAAAAGAAAAAAAGACAAGTAATAAAAGCATAAAATAGCAAAAAAGGTCCTGCCAAAAAGCGGGGAGCAGTTGTATAATAAACAAAAAAAAAAATAAAAAAAACCACTGTGATTAGAATATTACCACTCTTGAGGTAGGTATACACTTTTAAACAAATAAAGAATTATTTAAAATGGTTTATATACAAAGAAGTTATGCCTGAAAAACTCGTGCAACAGTAATATTTTTCAGGATTATGAAAAACTACTAATATTTCTGTAATTTTTTTATGGGGCCACACCTGAACTATGTACTTTTATATAAAAAAATATATAAATCGGTTAACAACTGGTAAAACGTACATAAAAAACACCGTCGACTTGATAACCTCCTCCTTTTTTTGAAGTCGATTAAAAAGAGGATAGATACATTTATAGTTTATAGTTAACAACTGGTAAAACGTACATAAAAAACACCGTCGACTTGATAACCTCCTCCTTTTTTTGAAGTCGATTAAAAAGAGGATAGATACATTTATAGTTTATATTCAAATGTATTTGATGAAATTAAATATTCACAATTCAACAATCAAAGTATTTTCATCATCATCATCATCATTGAGTCAAATCAAAGCCTAGGCAAGATTATTAGGAGAACGCGTATAAGCCTTCGGCGCAGTGTGCATTCCAAATGCTACTAACGAAGCCCTGGCTTGCCGCATCTCATGCGCACAAATTACATACAATTACAGCCCCACTGCCTAAAAACCAACCAAAACTGACCTCCCACCCCTCCCAACCAAGCTTCAAAACAGGCGATAAAAGGAAAACGGAATACAAAGCAACAGGTCAAATTACCGTGGTCGCTTTCCATCCCCATCCACCAGTTTATTGTGACTTTAGACCGGTATATCGTGTTTTATGTGCGGAATCTACCTTCAGCGGTGCTGTTAAGGTTGCTATTCGGTTGATTGGCATTGTTTGGAGGTTTAGGCGGTAGGCAATACAAATTGATCTCATCGCCGCTGCTAGCTAGGACGGTGTTTAAGGAGGATGCGTCCTGATGGCCCAAATCGGACTATTTGTCTGTACGCCAATTTAAGGGGTATTAAGTAATAATTCGGTTAATCTGTAAAGGCATGGGTTGCGTATATTGTCTTATTTACTCAAGTTAGTGAGCTTATAATTATGTATAGCTGACCTGACTGACTGCTAATTTTCAGGTTAGGACTGACATCATTGTCGTTGTATGTTTAGTAACTTAGTAGTGTTCAATACTAATTGAACAAAAAAGATACCAACTTTTTTGTCCATACAGAGAAGTGTAAGATTAGCATCAAATACAGCAATGAAACACCGTCCATTTAACTTTATCGGTTTCATGCAAAAATTCACATAATACCACACATCACTCTTATCACTGCACCACCGTGTACAAAGCAGATAGGGTGGACCTAGGGGTATGACTTACGGGCCATTACTGGCCCGTGCCAAACGGCGACAGTAGCGATGTGAAACAAGTGAAAACAGAAGGATTCCTTTTTTTAAACAATACTAAATAATAATAGTAAGGATTTCTTTTTACCAATTTGAAGCATATGCGACATGAATCAAAGTTATCTCTTATATAAAAGTGAAGGGGTGACTGACATATCAACGCCCAGCCCAAACCACTGGACCTAGAGACTTGAAATTTTGTACATAGATACTTTATACAGTGCAGCCATCCACTAAGAAGGGATTTTTGGAAATTCCACCCCTGAAGGGGTGAAATGGGAGTTCAAAGTTTGTATGGAAAAAAAATATTAAATAGACATTTTGTTTTGAAACTTTGTAAGAGTACTTCTCAAAACAAATAAACAAACACGTGTTTCGTGGTTTTCCCAAAATCAAACCCATAGGGAGTAAATGGGGCAAAAAAAGCCCAAAATGACTGACAAATCAACGCACAGCCCAAACTACTGGACCAAGAGACTTGAAATTTTGTACACAGGTACCTTATACAGCGTAAGCATCTATAAAAAAGAAGGAGTTTTGAAAATTCCATCCCCAAGGAGATGAAAAAGGAATTAAATTTTGTATGACAGTCCCTCAGTTTTGAAGCTAGGATCTCTAAATTTTGTGTTTAGGCTGACGATTAAAAATTATTAAATATGTGCCTCAGCGTTATCTAAAATTCTACCCCCAAAGGGGTGAAAAGGGGGATAAAGTTGTGTATAGAAGAAAATCCTTCATTTTCGAAGTAAAAATCGCTAAATTTATAATTTAGGCTTCTGGATGGAAATCAAACGCAACGTATATTGTTATTATTAGTGTTTTAACTCCTATGGGGATGAAATGGGGTAAATAAACCTTAAAATAGATATGAATGTCGTCATTGGGGTTTTCTGTGATGACGATTGCGAAAATGACATTTATTTTGAAGTCCAACACGGTGGACATGATTTAACCCCTACAAGGGTGAAAATGGGTTTCAAACTTTTGTTAATGGGCCGGAGGCGGGAAGGGAGAGGGAGAGGGGACTTATTATTGTAATAACCTAGCTTTTGCCCGCGACTTCGTCCGCGTGGATATTAGAGAAAATCATTAGGAAACCTTCAACCAGGATCCGAGCAGCCGTTTTTACGCGATTAGGCGGGCCCCCACCTAGCGAGCAGCTTCGTGCGAGGCCCGGGCCCGCCACATGCGGCAAACGTCTTACCGTGCGAGGCAGCGCGCTTGGTGGGGGTGGGGACCTGCCTCATATCCACGTGGACAAAGTCGCGGGCAAAAGCTAGTACATAATACAGTGACATATCACTCCTATAGGGTGTTGCCACAACTTTCAGGCTTGGCCGGAAGGTGGGACATTGCAATGTTAAACCGCTTGTAAAATCTTGCTATCTCTTTTTTGCTCCACCGAGGCTAAAGTGCAACTCTAACTAACTCTAAAGACAATGGGGAACTGGATTAAATGGTTCCGATCAGGAAGACTGGTCACCCGTCCGGCTTCGCTGGCGATCCCTCTTCTAAGTAAAATAATAAATAATAACTCTAAAGATATAGTCGCCTTTCCGATACAGTGTCCGACAAAGGGTAGTGCTAAACTCTACCTGTACGTCACACACAATGCTAATGCTGGAATTGGATTTAATACAAAAAATACGTTAATCAGTTCTCTATCTTTGTATAACAATTCTCAATTTTTTATCTGTGTTTTTTAGGGTTCCGTAGCCTAAATGGCAAAAAACGGAACCCTTATAGATTCGTCATGTCTGTCTGTCTGTCTGTCCGTATGTCACAGCCACTTTATTCCGAAAGTATTAAGACTGCACAGTTGAAACTTAGTAGGTAGATGTATTCTGTTAACCGCTTAACGAATTTAATACAAAAATAAGAAAAATAAAAGATTAAGGGGGGGCTCCCCATACATGGAACTGAAACTGAAAAAATTTTTTTTCTTCACATCAACACGTGTTGGGTGTCTATAGATAGGTCTTTAAAAATGACATTAAGGTTCCTAAGACAACTTTTTCTCAAAGTCAACCGTTTGAAAGATATTCACCGCCAAAGTGGTAAAATGTGTGTCCCCCCCCCCTTTAACTTTTGAAATAAGAGAGTGAAAAATAAAAAAAAAATATACTGTAGATCTTAATAAACACTTTCAACCAAAATTGGTTTGAACGAGATATAGTAATTAGTTCTTGAGATATAGCACATTTTCCAAAACCGCAAATATAACTTTGTCATTCATACTAACACTATGAAAAACAAAGTTATTTTTACAGACGAAAAATTATAGGTGGTATTAAATATGGTATAGTATAAGGTAACTACGGAACCATATGGCGCGTGGCCCGACACGCGCTTGGCCGGTTTTATTTGACTTATATGGAAAAAGACATGCTGCGTTACCAATATTCTACGCCCGGAAACGTATTAGCGTACAACCGGACCGGGGTGTGTTTGCCAAACTCGCAATATATGGCAATAGCTTGCGTATTGATCCCAACACATAATACTATATCAGCATTTGAGATGAAAAAACTATACCTATCTATTTTGTTATACCTCTATTATGTGGTTATATTATACAACGTGTTACGAAAATAACCCCTAATACCTTCTTTCTTTCTTTCTTTCTTATCAAATGAGGATTAGTGGCCACCTCTGGTGTTAAAGTTTATCAAGCCGCCTGTAAGACCTCTAACTTGGCATAACGACTATTACCAGATGATAAAAGCCAGGACCGACAGTTTAAAGCGCCCTCTGAAGCACGGAAGCGCTCAGTTGTAATGCCACTTGAAGCGGTCACCCTTCCGACACCTGACCGGACCGAGTATTGCTTAACAAACGTGATCGAGTACGATCAGTCTGTCAAGTTCCGCCATGAGCGATAACCCCTAATGCCGAATATGGTAGATAGGGACCATCAAACTGAACAATTTTTACTATGGGACCAACTCTAAAATAATAAAAGAAAATAAAAATTCGTTATTAGTTTTTATATGAAACAACTGTTTTTTTTTCTCGATTTAAGAGTAGGTCCCATAGTAAAAGTTATTCAGCTTGATGGTCCCTATCTACTATATTCGGCAATAGGGCTTATTTTGTAACATGTATAAACCACAAAAACAAACAAAAAAAAAAGAGTTTATGGTAAATAAATTGTGAAACGATCCCTATAAATATGATGAACCTGAAATTTTAAAGTTTTTACAATACATTTTTAAATCAACAGATACAAAAATCTTGGATATACCTCTCTTTGTAGAAGTCTATTTTGAGCACGGTAACATTAATTTACTTGAAAAATTATTTATACGGGTTCACAGTGAAAGTGTTTCAAACCCGTAAAATTTTGATTTTATTTGTATGATGGAAAACCTGAAAAGTGCCAACCCTAGACGACAATAGACTATTGTTTTCAATAATTAATCAAAACAAAAGCAAAACACAATTTAGGTCTAAGGTTGCCACTATGCAGTTTATCATGAAAAAAAAAGTGGCGGTTTTCAGGAGTAAAGTATAATAATTTTCCGGGCTTGTATGCATGGTAGATACCCTATCTACCATATTCGGGTTTAGGGGTTTTTTGCAGTGTTACTTTCAGGTACTACTCCAAGGGGGCGGTGCCCCTCCGGAGCAGCCTAAGTGCCCCCCGGAGAAAAATGTGTTGTGTGTAGGTAGTCGGACAATCTAGTGTATAGTACGAGGCATGTAACTTGAACTCGGGTGGGGATTGCGCAGCATGCGTATTTTGGGTATGCGTAACGGTGAGGGGCGCGGGTGGCGCGCGCTATTGGTCACTCACATGAGCACATGCGCGAACTGATCCCCACTCCGTCGAAAAAAATTCAAGTTACGTGCCTCGCACTATAGTGATCGACGAACAAGCTCCCCCGAATCACTTAATTGCCCCCCCGGAGAATTTTGTCTGAAAGAAACACTGTTTTGTAACAATTTGTATACGACAGGGAACATCTCTTAGAAGTCGACTATTTTTGCGCGACAAAGAAATTTAACTTTACGACTTTTATCATCTTTATCAGATCTTAATTAAAATCCTTTATTAACTTTGCCTCGTTGACTTAATAGCACCAACTATAAATCGTATTTTAGGCAACCATCAAGTGATTCAGATAATTGAAACTAATTGTGAAACGACAATCGCCAGTTCGAGGAAACATCTGGTGACAGGAGCGACAAATTGTTGCGGCGTACCTTATCTCCCATCGTCGATCGGCCGATTGTAAAACAAATTTATTTCGTGTGACTGTTAGGGATGTCAAAAATAAGAAAAGGCGAGATTAATGAGAATGTGGATTTATTAATTTCGGAATTAAAAGATTAACAAATTGTTCAAGTTTAAATGTACAGTTTGTTAGCACCTATCCTAGACTTGTTCTTGCGACAGTGTTCCACTCACTGTCACTTTAAGAATAAGAATAAGAATAAGAAATCTTTATTTGCACAAAACATGGTATAAAGGTGTTAAGTTGTTTAAATGGACTCATATTTAACCAATTTTAATATGGTAAGCAAATGACATTGTAATGAAGCTAAAAAAATAAACAATTTCACAAATAAAATAATTCAAATTAATTCATATTTCATATTAAAATTATCAGTAACATTATACAATACCTACTATTAAGTTTATTCTATTTATAGTCAAATATCGTTTTTATACTTAGTCAAAAACATCTTTGGTCAAACAACTCATTAATGCTATAAAAATTCTTATTAATAAGCCACTTAAATAATTCCCTTTTAAATGATTCAGGTCTTAATGCTTTGAATTCATTAGGAATTTTATTGAATACTCTGACACTCATGGCTAAACAATTTTTTCCGTAACGGACATATTTATTCATTGCATTCGGAACTAATGTATGAGGGTATCTACGTTGTCTAGAGTTTGAGCAGTCGCTAGCTTTATTAAATAAATGTCTGTTTCTGACCACAAAGTTACAAATTTCTTTAGTTAATATACTTTGCATGGCATATGAAAATCTACCTTTTATTAAAAATACGTATCTTTAAAAACATTCTAGAAGATTTATTTAAATACAGCTATATGCTAAATACAGCATCGGCTTGTAAAAAATTTTTGTATTACTATACAACGTGTTACAAAAATACCCCTAATGCCGAATATGGTAGATATAAAAAACAGCTGTTAGAGATAAAAATCAATAAAGAAAATATCAAAATGTATGAAAAAGCAGATATTTTTTCACAATTTTTGAGTTTCCATAGTAAAAGTTGTTCAGTTTGTACCATATTCGGCATTAGGGGTATTTTTGCAAAACTTTGTATAACCCTGCTAGAAACAATCAACATTTTTAATTTTATTTAAAAAATTAACAGTGTATCCCACAACCCTACATCCAAAAACATTTATATTGTGTCGAGATAGTATTGTGACTGGTGACACCCGCATCGGCTGTCGATGGGCCGATACGGGTCGATCACGATTTGATGACTATCGACAAGCCTCAGATGACATAAGAGATTATTATCAAACAATTGAGTTGTGTGAACCGAGCGCTTGTTGCATACTTGAAGCAGCAAATTCTGATGATTTTGATCTTAAGATTAACCTCCCTGTGGTCCAGTAGTTCGCCCAATCGTGTAAGACGCAGGGGTCCCGGGTTCAATTCCCAGGGAGGGTACAATTTGTACTCGGTTTGGTTGGTTGTAGGGCTGGCTTATTTCAAGTCCACCTGGCTAGCTACCATCATCTTACATAAGTCTGACGCCATAACAACAATTTAAAAATTGTTGTGTTCTGGCAGTTAGAGGTAAGATAGCCAGTTCCTCAATGATGAGAATTCTGGGTGTAGTGCGCTTCCACCTTCGGCCCTATCGTTATCGTTACTTAACATCAAGCAAGGTGAATGCCAAGCAATATCGCGTTGTGCATAAAAAAACAGGCAACATCCCTTCCCTCTCTTTCAGAATGACCTCTTCGCTGAAAGACCATTCACGTTGGATGACATTTATTTAATCGTATGGCATTTATTGGATGACATGAAAGCAAGATACAGTACTAGGCACGTATCTTGAAATTTTTTCGACGGAGTGGGGATAAGTTCGCGCATGCGCTCTTGTGAGCGACCAATAGCGCGCGCCCCTCTCCAGCCGCCCGCGCCCCTCACCGCTACGCATACCCAAAATACGCGTTTCGCGCAATCCCCACCCAATTTCAAGTTATATGCCTCGTACCGTACCTAGATTCTTCTACTATGGAACAAAAGCTTGTGCTAAATATAATTACCTTATATGCCACTTTGTTTTGTTTTTGTTTGCCAATTATTACAAAAGTGCCTTAAATAGATTTCCCGCGACATACATACGCGTCGATAAATATTTAAATAAATTCTATGTTCTGTAGGTCAGTCATTAGGTAATATTATCTAGAAAAACACACAAATTCTTCTACCGTTGGGTTGACATAGAAATGTTTTTAGCCTTAAATCTTAAGATAATAAAAAAATATGCTTGATATAAATACCTAACTTTTGCAAAGGTGGTACCTACCTACTTTTAAGTTAGGAAAGTCTTACAGTTAGCCAAAATTTGGTACTTATATGAATAATATTATAGTACATTAATTTTAGATCTACAGCAGCTACGTTACAAATTGCATCAAACTATGATTATAATATAATTCATTTTTGTTAACATTAAATAAACTAAAAACCAGAAATAAGATATATTATCTAAAAACCTGAACTAAAGAGCGATACACACTGGATGCGTAAGCGTATGCGTAAGCGTGCACGTAGACGTACCATGACGTTGTAAAGCCCGCCGGTAACGATCAATTGCGATTGTCAATTTTTCCGTCAATGCCATTGTTGGAGCAATTGACAATCGCTTCAATTGCACGTGTAAACGATCAATTTTCCGTAAATGGGCGTCAATTGCGGAAAAATTGACAATCGCAATTGATCGTTACCGGTGGGCTTAATGCCTGAAACTTTATGAGACATGGCACACCGCTTGCGTAACGTACGCGTGCACGTAGACCGATGCGTAACCCTACGCATTGCAGCTAGCGTTGCCAGTTTGGAAGTCCAAAATATCTGGAGAAAAATCGAAAATTTCGGGATTTTGCGGTTGTTATCGATAGAATAATTATTTAAAATAATTGTAACTAAAATGCTTGTATATATTAAGAAAACAGCCGCGCGGCGCGATTTTTAGTCAGTTGGATCCACTGATCTTTCAAGTTTTCATCTTGCCTGTCAATTGTAAAAAAATGGCCGCGCAGCGCGATTTTCAGTCAGTTTTATCCAATAATTTTGTAATCTGTGGTTTCATCCGTGAAAATTATTGCTTTCTAGAGAAATTTCGGAACATCTGATTTTCCAGGAGCTTTTTAGATTTTTCGGGAGTCGGGAGATCACCTGACACCGGGAGAATCCAGGCGAATCCCAACCATCTGGCAACCCTAATTGCAGCTATTGCCATGATACAAACAGGCTGCGTACCTACGCAGAGCGGAACGCATTGATGACGTTGTAGTCAATGGCATTCCCTATTGGACGTCACACCGAACAAATTCGAACACGCACGTATCTTATCTGCGCGTCACTACGCGCGTAACCATGCGCGTGACTACGCATTCAGTTGTATTTGTTTACAAATAGTACCGGTACTACCGGTAGTAAGTGGTGTTTTATTTTGTTTTTAAATAAAGAATAACGATATTAAAGGAAAACTAATTGAATTAGTGCGAAATAATTAGTCCATTTACTCAATCTTCGTCTAACATCGCGCACTAGAGTCGCAAACATGGCTGCCGCAGCGACTGGATATGCAAGGGACAGGTTGCGTTGCGTGCCGCGTAGACGTATGCGTAACCCGGTGTGTCAGGGGGTTACGTGCGTAACTACGCGCGTGTCTACGCGCGCGTGTCTACGCAGCCGGTGTGCCCAGGCCTTAAACGTCGCATTTACCACTGTAAAATATATTCAAAATTATACTGAAACTGAGTTTATGCAAGTGGGGAACATAAAACTGAAAATTGATATCCCACCCATGTGAAAGCTCAGCCTTATCCAAATGAAAAAGTATAACCCTTCGCAGCTTGTTCTCTTGAAACTTCACAGAAGCAAGCTAAATTAGACGTTATGGAAATAAGAAAGTGCAATGCCTCCATTGTGGTGCAACGGGATCGTTGGCTCTTAAATCCATTGCGCTTAGAAGCATTCGCTACGACATTTTGAAGAACTTCGATAAAGACTAAAATTTAGTCAAGCTTATTTTTAGCAATTTTTCCACCCTTATGTAGGTTATTTTACAGCTCTTTATTTCTTAATACCTACATTGTTATTATTTTATTTCGCCGTTTTGGTAAATTGCTTTCATTATTATCTAGAAAGAAATAATGTGCTACTTCTATTTCAAGGTTTTGTTGAAAATTGTCATTGAGTCAAAGTTGCAAGTCAGTGATTACATTTTTTATTAATTGATAACTTAGAGAAACTATTTATTTCAGGAGTCTTTAATGCAAT
This sequence comes from Agriphila geniculea, assembly GCA_943789525.1. Classification (NCBI taxonomy): domain Eukaryota; kingdom Metazoa; phylum Arthropoda; class Insecta; order Lepidoptera; family Crambidae; genus Agriphila; species Agriphila geniculea. The sequence continues at coordinate 4,656,941 of OX038880.1, forward strand.
TGTTCTAAAGGAGATCACAACAAAGTGTATATTTGGACGATGAAATCCCCCTAATAGATATTATTTAATGTCTTTATCAAAGCATCCCACCGACGCGAAATCGTCTTCCGTATAAATTTTCTTTCCACTTCATCTTAAATCTTATTTTGCAGATAATTCAATAAATACTTTTTAATCTGCCACTGTTATGTCTTCATAAAGCTGCGAACGGCGCAACGCGTGTCCTATCGAACCATCAGCTGATCAAACACTAAGATTGCTTCCTTCAACGCCATTGACTTTCAATTCAACATCAGTAGACTTTCTCCTTTCGAAAACAAGGTCCATTTCTGCTTGCAAATGATGGTAAATAATGGTCTCATGATTGTGTGCCACTTGTTTCTGCTCCGTAGATTTCCTTTTGTCATTAACGGCGTTGTTTAAGATGAATATTTATTGATAATGGCAGGTGGTTTCTGTTTAACGATGAAGTTTAATGTAATGTCTTGGTTAAATGTTTCATTTATAATTCTTGGCATTGCTTTTTTATTTTTAACTAGCGACCCGCCCTCGCTTCGCTTCGGTGTAGTGTGGAATTTGACACCATGTACTGTATATACATTTAAACCTTCCTCTTGAATCAATCAATCTTTAAAAAACCGCATCAAAATCCGTTGGGTAGTTTTAAAGATCTAAGCATAGGGACAGTCAGCGGGAAGCAGTAGTTGAGAAATCTAATTGTAAACTTTTCGTTGTAAGTAGGTGTTATTTTGTTATTGATTAACTCTATTGATATTCTTTACCATTTCTAGGAGAGAAGATAAATGTAGGAGTTTGATTATAGCTATTAACTCTGCAACTACCATTATTACAATATTGTAATCCAAGTGTTTATTGTTATTCAAGCTCAATTTAATTTCAATAAGCAACATGTTAGCAAGCTAAAACGACTCACGTTTCGATCCCCAGTTCTCACTACTCAACATGCAAATGAAAACTCTTGAAAGGGGTCCGAACTAATCTAAGTAACGCTTTACGGGGTTATTATGCCCACACAAGGTTTGGGCAACCCCCATCTATATCCTCGTCAAACAAAGATGCCCCACAAACGGGGAAATTGAGACGTTTGTCTTGGATCGGATATGAACAAACAGGGGTGACGGTGCGAGCAAGGTCGGTGCGGCAAAGGATAGTACTAAGTCCTATGTTACAATCGATAGTTTTAGAGTGTATCAATAGTCAATATGTATCAATAGTGAAATTCTAACAAGAAACAATATATTTGTGAAGTTTCATGGATCAAATTCAATGAATGGGTAAAGAACAATAACATAATAATGATTGTACTATGGGCAACAGCGTCGCTTAACCACTACTTAGGTTAAAATCGCTTGCACGCCACGCCGTCGATTGATTACGTAAGTCTGTTGCTAACAATCCTCGATTGAAATCGATTGAAAGCGCAGTTGCATTGCTGCTTTAAGTAAGATAGTTGTTACATTGGTTTTAACTAAAGCAGCAATGTAACTATGATTTCTGTGAGAGTTGATTGCAACAAAGTTACATATAATTACCCCCCTGGTTAAGCGACGCTGTTGCCCATAGTACATGAAAAAATAAAATTCGCAATAATACTCGTATAAACTTAGAAACAATTTATTGTAATAAATGGTAAGCGACTTCCATTGTTATAAAAATCGGAGTTTAGCGACATTTATTTCTTGATTGGCAGCGCTAGTGGACGCGCGAGAAGAAGAGGCCACAGAAAAGCAAATTCTAAATTTCTTTTCGATACCGTAGAGTAGACAATCAATGGCTTTCGTATTCCAAAATACAAACCCCTTAAGAGTCCGCTTGCAAAATTTTTACGTGCGTTCGCTGCCCCCCACCCACTTATTTTACTCGCAACTGTCTCGCTCCCGCACTCTATCGCGCGGCCGAGCGCTTTGTGTCCATCGTTCTGGCAGCGCCCCGGTTTCCGATTTTTAAAGTGCAAAATTTTCAACTGATTTAAAAATTATATTTTATATGATTTTTATGTATCTCTTCGCCTGCAAACAAGGCTTGATCAATTCTGAGAACACTCATTAGAATTATAAAGGTAAGTATAAAAGTAAGTAATATAACTATAGATAAGTATTTATATTTTTGTGGCAAGCTTACATAGCTTAATAAGAAAGAAAGAAAATTAAAGAAAATGCTTTTTACTATTCCCCATTCAGTATATTCACATATTATTAGTTAGGTACTAAGAAGAAAGAAAGAAAGAAAGAAAGAAAAACTATTTATTGACCGTAAAACATTAGAGACAGTAAGGTAATTAAAAATAAAAGTTATAAAGCAAAAAAAAAAGAGAACAATGTACCTACACGAACTTAGAACTAATTTGTGTGCGGCCTACTAGGCCCTAACCTCAGCAATGCTACAGTGGCATACCGGAGCATACCACTGCAACGCTAGTATTCTGGAGGAGCCTACTTGGTGACGACAACCGACAGACAAACAAAAAAAAACAATTCTACTTCCTATAAAATACAGAAAAGACAATTTCAACGAAATACATAATAATAATACCAACGCGATAATGCGATATCAGTGGCTGAGTTCTGGTCCTCAAAATTCAGCACTGTTTCTCTTCCGGTGACTGAAATACAATACTTGTGAAAGGTAACCATATTATATGAATGAAACCAGGACAAGTAGTTTTTTTATTTACTTTGACATCATACGTTAGGTTAGGTAGGCCTTTATAGCGCGGACAGCAAGGCCTGCAATGATGACTAAGCTTGAAGGCCGAGAGCGTAGTTAAGCTTAGCTCGAGGCCATCATACATAACGTGGCCAGCAGTGCAGTCATTGTGGACCAAGGCTTGTATAGTGCTTTACTAAAAAATGCGAGTACTACCTACTATACTATAGTAAGTACTTCATTTGAAAAAAATATACAAAAATGCAAATATCTCGGAAACGGTGCATCAGAGCCAAAAAATAAGGTTTTCTTCGACCTCCCTATGGTACCCCGGAAGTAGATAAGAAGTATTTATTGAAAGGTCAAAAAACGGTCAAGTGCGAGTTTTTTATACAGGGTAATTTTTTTAACACCATCCAATTTTTTTCTAGGCATTAGGTATCATTAAAACTCTTCAATTTTGAAAAAAATAAATAGGTAGGTAATTTTTTGCAAAAAAATATTTTGTCCGAGTGAATTATGACATCAGCATGGTTACTAGTCAAATACTATCGTCCTACATGTTTTGAATGAGAGGCAACAAGGAGAGGTTCCTATAGAATAGATACCATTTCTGAATCGATCCAATATTGAATTAAATACAAAAAATTCTATTGGATTTGCACATCCTGGAGGTATGTGGGACACGCCGAGGCACTACCCACAACCCTCTATTTACCATCCCGCACTAACACGCAGGACTTACGTAGACCGTCGGCCAACCAGGGTCATTTTCGATCTATCGCATATTGGGACGAGACCAAATTGGCAAGATACCCATTAGCTTGGTGTTAACAAAAATCATTGTCTGGGTTGCGAAGTAGCAAGCTTCTGGGAGATATACCACCCTGAACATGGTCACCCATCGCTAAAAAAATATCGATCGCATATTTACGTAAATGGTGAACAGGGTCCTGGGTGGCATCATTACCTGAACAATTTTATGTGTTTTCATATCGATCGAATAATGAACAAGAATCACAAGAGCATATGTGAAATCTACTTACCTGCCCTGACCTCCTAGACGCTTCCTGAAAGCGACGCAAGACTATGGTTTTATATTCGCTTGGGACCTGCCCCACCCCCTGAATGTAATTACATGCCAATATGTAGTCGATTATTTTTTTGGAAAAAAGGCTCTATGTTTCTACCCTGGCCGCGCGCATGCTTCCTAAAAACTAACCAAGCCGATGTCTAACATGTTTGTAATGATGCCATCTACCATCCTGTTCCCCATTTATATCAATATGCGATCGATTATTTTTTGCGATCGGAGATCATTGTATGGGAGGCCATATGTTCAGGGTGGCATATCTCCCAGAAGCTTCCTACTTCACAACCCAGACGACAATATTTGATAACACCAAATTAATGGATATCTTGCCAATGTGGTCTGGTACGAATATGCAATAGATTGAAAATGAGCTTCTGGGCCGACGGTCCAACGGGACCGTGGTGTCTTGCACCATGTGTTCCTGGTGTTAACGCCTCATCAGGCCCGGCACTTGGGGACGGACTAGGCAAACAGCCATCTCCCTCTTGAAGACTAGGGGTGAATGAGGTGTGCGTGACACCTCCTTATCCTCCCCAGCCGTCGTCGCCGGAGCTTGTCCGCGTTGGTGTCTTCCTCTAGAACCTGGGGCCCTATTTTTGAACCGCTCGACTCCAGTCGAGCGCTCGTTTCTACTGATTTTCGTTCGACTTCTCATACATTTGAGTCATATGTCGAACGAAAATCAGTCGAAAAGAGCGCTCGGCGCCTGCCGCGATTCAAAAATAGGGCCTCTGCTCCAAGGCCTCCTTCTGTGCGATAATATCTTCACTAAAGGAGACCATCGCCTATTATGCCCTATCACTTCTCAGCATGGCAATTGTCACGCTGGGTACCGAGAGGTGCTCTCCCACCTGACACCTGTGCCATCATAGTCTGTCGTGGGGTCGACCACGCGGGACAGCCCATTAGGACGTTCCGAGCGGTGTCCAATCTCTGGATTCGATGCACGTACTTATCGAAGCAACCGTGCCCGGTAAGTACCTTCGTCAATCTAAAAGTTTGAGTGCCGTGCTCCCTGTTCCGCCACTCTCTCAGGATTGGGAATATGGCTGCGAGCGGCCTGTGTCCAGCAACGGGAGTTTCCAATTGAGTCTCCCTCTCCCGCTGCATCCGCTCCTCCGCGTTTTGACGGATGCTCGCCCTTTCCTCCGGGGCAAGGGTTTCGCCCCTTTCCTTTCCTTCCTTTTTTTGCTTGTGTACCTCCGAGAGCACCTGGGCTTCAAGCTCCCAGGGAGGTGCACCAGCAAGGATGCATGCGGCTATCTCAAAGACCGTTCTAGTCCCTAATTATTCTCGAGGCTATGACCCTCTGCGGCCGACGAAGAGCAGCCATATTGGTTTCTCTCAAGGCATCTGCCCACACTGGTGCCACATACCATAAAGTGCCATCCTGTGGATGGCTGCCGCAAACAGACGACGGCAACTGTGGTTTGGACCCCCTGTGTTCGGCAGGAGTCTTCCTAGTGCCGCACCTGCACTGACAAATTTTGGGGCAAGTTGCTGGTAATGTTCACCGAAATTCCATCGGCCGTCCAGTACCAGCCCGATATTTCATGTGGAGGCACAGAGAAACTCTCACCTCGTGAATGAGTTTATCCGCCCCTGGCGGCGGACCTTGTCTTGGGCCATGAAAGCCTATGACTTGGCTCTTTTCGACCGCGACTTCCAAATACCTACTTACCTAATTAGACTACCTAAGTTACACAATATTATTTGATTTTGCATGATCTCAGGGAGCCAAGAATTATTTAATGGTTTCAGCGATACTTTTAAAGACCTACTTCTCATTTTTAATGTTTTAAAAATAAAAGAGAACATTCTAATTGATAAACTATGTCTTTTTATTCTTTCCTGTCAATAAATGAAACAAAAAACACTTGAAGGTCACGCCGCCGACGGCGCCGCCGCCGCCGACCCCAAAAAGTCGGCGCGCCGCCGCCGCCTTTTTACCCATCGGCGCTCATATCTAACGGCAACTGACGAACAACCCGACTGTCTCGTTCTAGCAGACGTGCGGAACATGAGAGAGAAAATCGCGCGCGTAATCATCTGCTAAGCACGGTGTATTGTGTCAGCAAATGTAGTTTTATTTTGGATAACTTTGTATATAATATAGCCAAAAACACGTGTTTCATAATTTAAATTAATAATAAAAAATAATAATTTAAAAAATTAATATATAACAGAAATTTTTGCTAAATGTAAGCGTATCTGGTTTTGATTCCATTGTTATCTGAGGTAGGTACAGTAAGTAAGTTGTTTATATGCAAAACGTCAGCATTGAGGAGCCATACAAATTGCGTTCTCCAGTACTACTGAGCTAAAAATTAAAAAAAAATAGCAAGTACTTTACACATTTGCTGCTAAACGATGCATTAATTTTCTAAAGTATTCAACTGGTACTTAGCGAGTTCCAGAGTGGCTCCTCAAACCTGATGTTTAGACTGAGGAGCCACCTTTGCATTGATACCTCTCGTGATATATTATGATGCTAACTTCAGGATTTGTGCTACAAAATAATCTACTTTGCTGCTAAATAATGGTGTGACGTGGCTCCTCAAACCTAATAATGGACATTTACGTACATCTTCGGATGTACCTCTACCAGTGGGGGGCGATCAAACCTACTTTCTCCCGAGCTCCCGACTGGCAAAAAATTGACATTCGTGGTGTATTTAATTCACGCAAATCGGAAACCGTGGCGCTGCCAGAACGATGAACACGCGCGCTTTGCTGTTTGGTACCCATACCACAGTTATACAATCTTTATCATAGAAATTTGAGGGAAACCGCCCTAACCCTCGCGAAATCCCCTCCGTTGCTCTGCGCAAGTACATACATTAAACAACTGTATAGATAGATTGCAAAGCAATGCTCGTACTAATAATAAATTCGATGCGCGAGCGACACACGTCCTACCTCGACGGCGCACTGCGCAGTACTAACGAAGGCGGCGCCCGCAGCGCGCTGGTATTTAATCTCTTTTTTGGTAATAACAATAGTAATAATTAATATATACGATTTTTGTGCCGTCAGTCACTGGAACACGTAATTTGCTTTTGATTTACATAAATTTTGCTCAAAAACGATGTATAATTAAAGAGATATTTCAAAAAATCCCCTAAAAAGGACATGTTTTCAGAATAAAAAACTATCGAGCCAAACTCAATAATTTCTGAAATCCTGCCGTCATCCACTAAATGAAGGTCCATAAAAGCATATATCTGAATTTGACATTCATTGAGATTGTACAGACGTCACTATTTGAGTTCAAATATTGCCAAATTCTGGGAGCCTCCTCTTAACCGTACTTCACGTAACTCAATAACGAAAGGCCTATATTATCAGAACCTCCTGAAATTCCTTCTCATACTATTTTCGTCCCAACACAGCCTAACCCTAAAGCCACTTAAGTCTGTCCATAACCAATTGCATTAACAGAGTGTCCCAACTAAACTGAACCAGTCCCACAAGCCCTTGCAGCCGACTGAACACGCCGCCCTCGGGACCGATTCAATAATTTAACCACGATTCTTCACAGATGCCTTCACAGTACACGGGTGTCAGCAGTATACAAAAATATCTAGGGGCTGTCTCTACGAGCGAGAGAATTGCGACGATGTTACGTATTTCCATACAACTATCGCCGCGATAACATCGCCATGTGTAGACAGACACGCAGAGAGTGTATAGGAATAGACGACGATAACATCATCGGCGATTCTCTTGCTCGTGGAGACAGAAAGACGACAACTTCCTACATATCAAATTAATAGTTGATAAATTATTTAAGAGGAGACGATGTCCTTTTACTCATTAATTGATAGCGATTATTATTTCATCGTTAGTTAAAAAAACATCTTTGCAAAATTTCAAACGAATCCTTGTGATTTTCTATTGCCACGAAGTTATTATACTTCTAAAATGATGCTAGGTTCTTTTAAATAATTAAATTTTTTGGTCTTTCTTTTAATTTGATTATGTTTGAATAATTCGTTGTTTTTATTTTACCGTCACTGTTGATCAGGAAACGTGTTAAAATGTCTAAATTTGAATGGCCTAAGGTCGTAACACTTGTGGACGAAAGACCTTATTTTAAAACACCTATCTTCGTAAAACCTAATCTTTGTTAGAGCTAAGTATTTAATGCCTACGTTTTATAATACCTATGGACGAAAAACCTAATTAAGAACACCTAACCGTCGCAAAACCTAACCATTGTTAGACCTAAGTTTAAAATGCCTCACCGTAATTTTGAGAAACATTTAACAAAACATTCACTGACACTTTATTTAACTGTGTGCTTTCTCTGCGTTAATGTAGCTTTTACTCAATTTACATTCTGATACTCATTGGAGTTTTGCTTTTTCTATATTATTTCCATTGACTTATGCATTACTTTTGTCTGGGGAGAATTGATTTGCGAACACTCTACATCTTTGGTTTTTCTGATATTTCTATAGTCAATGTTAATTATTTTTGATAAAACTATCTCATATACCTAAATTATTCATCTCATGTACTAAGTGTTTATGACATTCCTTTCAAATTGGGTATGTACGTCAAATTAAGAATGTGTCAAAGAAAAGAATGTGAAAAAAAAAGCTGTTAATTGTTCACTAATCAAACATATCAAAAAAGGATTGAAACAAAAACACACCCATGTATTCAAGTTATTCTTTTGATACCATCTGTCGACAAAAAATCCTATCTTTCCACCGACCAGCGCTTGGAATCTCATACAATATGCACAGTTCCTGGAACCGAATATTATACCACCCAGAGAATTCCAATATCAACACAAGTGTACGTTACGTGTTGAAAGAAGTTAAGTCCGCGGACGACGGGCATCGTAATCTTACTTAGACCTACACTGGAATACCGACCTAAGCGAACGACCACAGCACAGCGAAATCGCGTCCAACTATTCTAAATTTTGGAAATTTTACTGGGTATTTCTAATCTTAGCGTCTAGCATGTGTCGTCCATATTTCTCTAGTAGCATAATCGGAATTTACGTCGCCCAATTCACGGCATATCTCTCCCCTAGTTTCGGGGGTGAGACACACGCGACGTGGGTCATACGCAAATGTTTGCCCAAATATTACCGCGGTGGTGTCCCGACTTCGCACATGTTAAAGGCCCTTCGTCCTGAATTATTGAGATACATACCGCTTGTTTTAACACCAGATGCTATTTAGATGTTCTCAAGTTTATTAGTTCGTCCCTAGTAATTTGTCATAGGACGTGTTGATAGGTGTTATTTAGAGCGCACATTGTGCCCACGTACTCTTGATAGATTTACGAGCGAGATAGGTATGAGAAATAGCCACTGGGGTGGCTTTAAAATTCGAGGTGGCAGGACCAACTTTTAATAAGCCTGGATAGTGAAATGAAAATGATGTTTACATTGAAAACTGCCATTGCAGCAATAAAAAGACGAGCGGTGACTCACAATGAAATGCGCAATAAAATGGTTTGAGTGCTCTTTTTACGGTTTGAAACTTCATAATAAATTGCTGTGAGAACCAGTGTTCGCGTGAAGAATAGTGAAAGAGCCTTAGACTCACATGAATGAGGGTAGCTGATAAAAGAAATTCCTCAAGAGATCAAACGGAGGGAAATAAATGGTTGGGTACTGCGCCCTTAGAGGCTGGTGAATGTAGAACTGTTCGGAAAATCGGATATTCCACTACTTCGCAACATTTTCCTATGACATTTGTTATTCGCTACCTTAGCTATTATCTGTCACTGTCTCTTGCCTTTTTCGTTGGGATTTGTACGGTTTCAAAATAAGCTTTTTTATTTCCAGTGACTTTTGTCTTTTGACTAAATTGAGTAGATTTTGATTTTAGGCCTTTGTCAATTTTCAAGATGAATAGGTTTTTGTTTCGTGTTTGCAAACCTTCATTTCTTATCTACCAGCAGAACCTGAATCTTCCATAAGTTAAACCCAGAGCAGTGGTTTTCTTCAACACCAGTCCTTGTCGGGAAAAGGTTAGTTAAAAACGCGTTTAAAACCTGTGTTTACTAATGTAATAAAATCTTGGACGAATAATAAAATGCAACGCAAAAGTTTAAAAGTGTATATCAGTCCTTGTTGTTTCATTTTGAGCAAAAGTCGCCATATCCTATCTCCCTTAAATTATAACTTAATGCTTTGATTATTTAAGATTTAATGCAAGTAGTCTTGATTACAAAATATTGTATATCTACCAGTGGCGAGGGGTGAAATTCTGGCGAAGGTAAGCCGGTCTACAAAAATGTTATGATCTGCATAGAAGATCGCTGGGGTAACAAGCAGTCAACGTCTACTAAATTTAAGCTTGATGTTAAATACCGTTCATGTAACTTGATATTACACTTCATTCTGTTAAATATTAGCGTCGTTAGTTTTAATTACAACAAGCTATTTGCAAATTGAATCCTAGCGTATGTTGATGTTAAAATATATTACCTACATTTACTGAATTAAAGTCTACCTCTATTACACGAGGTAATTTAACGTTGCAAGTAAGTGAAAGTTTTATAATAATTTCGACAATCAATTTAAAATTTAAAACCTCCGCCAAACGCAAAGCTTTTTTGCAACGTCAACGTTGCAATATAAAATATTTGCTGCGTTGCAAATACCTTATACCTACACCTATTTCATTTCCATCATCTATAATTTTTACATAAGCATTTATATTAAGGCGGTACCCTGAGCGAAAGTGGCGCCACGGTGAATTTAATTTAATATTATAATTCTAATACACAATTTTAATAATGTTTATCGTGGAGATTTTAGGGCCCACACTCTAGTATTTTTAGACGGTATCATTACTTTCCCTCGTAGTCACTGCTAGAAGTAGATAGAAAAACTGCTAAAAGTAGCCGTTTTTGACACATTTGCTATCTACTTCTACGAATGACTACGAGGGCATGTAGTGATACCTTCTAAAAATACTAGACCATGGGCCCTAAAATCTCCACGATAAACATTATTAAAATCTTTTTCTAATAATAACTTATTAAATAAAAACCTTTGAGGGCGCCACTTTCGGTCATACAACCGCCTTAAAAAGATATATATTCTACAGAGGTTAAATTTAAAATCTCACAAACAAATTAGTTATGCCCAAAAAACACCGACTTAAAAGTCTTGCTCCCCGTTTTTAATCGCGACTGATCAAAGTAAAAAGAAAATTACTAGCCAAATGAAACCAATTTATAAAGCGGGTTCCTTTGGACGTGAAGAAACACAAACTGTGAGGGGCTGTGTATCTCAGTTCAGCTGAGCGGTTCCGGACAAAGGCTGTCCGCATGCGGACGGACACTCCCTAATATCCCTTAATACACATCCCCTGCCTTATCTTGATTAATTTTCTAATACATTTTTAGCCAGTTACAACAGATAAGCTTGGTAATGACGGGATCCGGAGCTGCAACGTTAAGTTTTGGATAATATGTTGTACATTTCGTGAGTTTCAACCTTTAATAATTTGAAAGAGTTTATGAAATGCTTAAGGCCTTTAATTATTGTCTTATTTTAGGCATAGTGTACAAAATTTAAGCCTGAAAATTTTCAAGGTTGGCGCCAGTCAGTTTGATAACAGCTACTAATTACATTTCAACATTGCGAAAAAGTGGTCGCTGACAACGCGAGTTTTTGAGAAGGCCATTAAAAATTCCGACAATATTTTGTATGACTTCGCTTGTACCGATCTAGAAAATAAATGTGAATAAGCCTGTTCTGTTGAAGATACTCGTAATTTATAAAAAAAAAACAGTAAAATACATACAATTTTGCTGATCGTAGCTTTGACGGAAGTTGTCTTACGAGGAAAGTCCCTGGGAAATCAAAATCATTCAATTCCGATGATGATCAAATGATCAAGCTGACTTTAACGGTAGTAAAAAGAATGCGCAATGTGACATTTTGTTGTAAGTATCAACTTCAATAGTATTTATGTTTAGTAAAAATAGATAGAATGTTACCCTTTGTTGACTTGTAAGAAGCCTGTAGAATATAATGACCTACGTATGTGCAACTAATGTTTACATTAGAAAGGATACAAGGTGCTAAAACACACTTCGGTTTACCAACTAACAACGAAATAAGTTGCCAGCGATTAAAGTTATTTTATTCATCCAGACGTACAATTAGCATGCATTAGTGTTGAAGTCCAACTTTGATTAAGTATTTGTTGTTGCAATAATGTCCTGTTGAATAACACCCGTTAACATACAATAAATAAAGAGGTATTGCTTTGCATATAGGCATATTGTATGACATTTAAACTCTCAACCATTAATGTATGCGTTTGCATATCATTATACGGGTCAAGCTAGGTCTAAATGATTTTAGTTAGATTAATGTTCTGTATAAATCGTTGTAAATGCTTATTATCTATTGACATGTAGTTTAGAAGATGAATGGGAATCAAAAGGAACCTTATTCGTATCTATGTATTGAATACTTTTAATTACCGCTTCTTCTTTTTGTCAAGCTACTGATCATTAGATCAATTTTAATCATGATGTGGTGATTTAGCCAAATCATTTAGTAATATCGTCTAATGAAATCAGGTGAGACCAAGATCGATCTATTCTTTAGTGCTCCTTATCACTCATTACGAAGGCCTCTACCTACCCCAGTAATGGGGACATTAAAAATTATTTGAAAGAAGGAAATGATCAAAAATGCTTATTCATATAAACAGACATAGTAAAATAAACAGAACGTCATCAACATAAATTTAATCGCTGAATTGTGATAATAAGTTTAAAACGGTCGAAACTTTCCCGAGCGCGACTGTTGTTGTAACAACAACAAGTAACTCGGGAAATTAAAGTCGTCCCTTGAGCACGCAAACTTCGCACCACTTAACGCAGACCTCCGCCTATGCACGCACAGTATCTTATTTTTTACTTTTTATTTTGACATTATATCGTTATACTTATCACAGAAATTACTTCCTTAAATAGGAGGCTTCGTTATAACAGGCTATTTTAGCCCAATATAACTTTATGCTCTACAATTCGTCCACTATAAGATTTAAAAACACCTTGACAACACAGATTAATGCACAGCACGCGCACTAACTTCTATTTATCATTATTATTTTCGAAACTATTTAATTTTGATGATAAAATTATTAATTTTAAATGTAAATATATTTAATCAGATAACTTGACAAGATAAGTCATCAAGATTATTTGAATAAATTTACTTTTGTCATATTTTCAACACAATATTTGCAGTAGGTAAACTTCTGACTTAGATTTAAGTACAAGTTACTAGTTAGATTTAAGTAGGTGTTGAAACTAACACATCTTAACACTACTAGTTAATGATTTACCACAGCCCTAAGGAAAATGGTGGTAAATTTTCTTAATATCACAGTTGTTGTCATCCTAAACGCACCACGGTTTGATAATTATTTATCCCGAGTTCAGAGACGGCATGTTCTAGTTTCGTAGTATCTTTAGCGGTTTATCTTGAAACACAAATAATTGTCTCATTTGATTATGTTGATTTGGGTAACTTTGAGCTTACTGTACCAGATTTTGAATTTCGTATTTGTTTTGTATATGGTAGGAACGTTTGGCTACTTCCGTACTGCTTACTCGTATGTAAAACTCCACTGCAATTAGTTATAAAATCGACGATGGCGTTACAATTTTATAATAGGAAATTACCAACATTAAAATTTATAAATGAAGAGCTTTGAGGTTTTAAGTCCCGCCACATACAGACGGAATCTGATTCGGAATTCCGAAACGGAATATCGATAATGTATAAAAATTCCGAACGGAAAATTACCGCATGTAGCTATGTGGACAACACACACAAATCTATGGACCTATCCATAGATTTCTGTGGATTAGCTGCGTTCGGAGCGATTCCGTTTCGAAATTCCGTCTGTATGTTATCGTCTGTATGTTCCATCTTATTCTTCTTTCAGCTAATAATAATTTGATATCAAGCAGGTAAATTTATATTGAAACTCACTATATTTTTCTTTTCGTACAGATACACAGAGCGAAAGCGATTATGTAGCTCTCTGACAAAATTATTCAGATTTAAGTTCTTTGTACGAACGAACATTCATTTGTCTATAGTATATATTATAGTTATTACTCAAACTTTAAAAATCACAAAAAGTGTAAAGTTCAATTTGCAAAATTTTCTTACTTATATGAAATACCAAATATGATTTTATTCAAAGTTAATTAAAATACCTACACTCTGCTGGCCTATCGTGGAGTAGGCTTATATCAAATTTATACGTACGGCTTTTGCAGAACCTCCGTCATTTTAACTAAATGAACATCATTTAGCAGAATACTCTCTCCTCTTACCTAAAGCGTTATTAAATTTGTAAAATTATATATTACCAAATACGGAGAATCTTAAATATTGTATAAATGGTATAAGCTTGATAAGAGAGTAAATGAATTCAGTACCGATGATTTTCTTTTAGGTATAAGTGTAAGGACACAGAAACATTAGAGTAAAATTCCAGAATCCGTAAAAAAAAACATAAGTTCAAATAATGATAGCCAGTAAGTCAGATTTAAGTTACTAGGTAATTAAAATTTTTATTTTACTTTTAACTCAATGTAAAATACATCATCGTCAATTCTGTCATAACATTAAATGGTTAGCCCTCACTAACCCATAAAAATATTTCGAGAGGCATTAAGTAACCCACAAAAAGCATTTAACACTAAAAACAACTACATCGAGAAACATCTTTACGGCGCCACATTCAGAAGACAACTCAAATATTTATTGCCCAATACGGTATGAAGCTGTTTAACAAAAACAAGAAATAAACGACCCATAACTTGAAAGTCAGATCGCGGTTTAAGTTTTACAAGCGTGGGTTTCTCTCCAGAAATCGTAAATAAAGAGATATTAAAATAAATCTCATTGGGTGCGAGACAAAACAAACGGTACTAAAGTCATATTCAAAAGTAGGTTCCTACATTACTTTATAGTATTTGAATGAGAATCTAATTCATCTTACTGGAAATAATAAAGCTATGTTTGCTAAGAATCGTATAGGAATAAATCGAGTCGTGTTTCGTTTCCTGACGTCGATAAATAAAACAATTGACTTCACAAACGAGTATCTACCCACAGGCTTTGTTTAAACTACCTCTAGTTCATGCAGTTTTCAATCGATATCTCCCACTTAATCATACATCACTTTCCAAACAAAACCTGTGAAAACCTCTATTGTGCTCTCCGCCAACTCTGTTACATTGGAAACTAGATCTAAACATTTCGATGGTTCTGATTTATGGTGCGGTGTATCTCCTGTGTTACTTCCCTCCGGGTCTTTGATATCTTTATAGCCCCATCGAATGTTTATCATTCATTGTTTTGATTTCAAACTAGTGTTCGATGCCTTTTATTGTTATTATCCAAAATCGTCGGGTTTAAAACGATTTTATCTAAAGTGGACGCATCGTATTTTAATCTATAGATATTAAGTTCTTCGAATCTATAATAAGAGACCTTTAAATCATTGTTTATACCTTTACCCACTTTGCAAACATTTACAGTCTCTTAACTTTTCACGGTCCAAATAACAAACAACATTTAACAGAACAAACGTAGCGATCTAATCGAAATTCCGTCCCAAATCCTTAGTTAATCTTCGATCACAACACCGAAACAATTAGTAAAGCTGTGTCGAAGGCACCAGTGATTAGACAAGTACGCGTGGCGACACCAGTAAGGCCCAACTATTCGTCCCTATCGACCGCCATTTGAAATTCAGATGGCAAGGCAATAGTCCCGTAATTGCTATCACTTCAACTCCCCGCATACTAATTCTGATGTATTAAATTTTGGTCCGCTTTCCTCGTGACGGTGCAAATATATTAAATTTATTCAACAAACGTTATTTCATCTTATTCAGCATCACAAAAATATTCAGGATGTTCAAATAACTGTGGATTAAAGAGCTGGCGAAAGACCACCATTTCTATAATAGCAATGTCTTGGGGTAGGTATTATGCAACCGGAAACTTACAAAATATGACTGAGTTTTCTCTAAAGATTCCTTAATTCAAGTTTGAATCGAGGTGATGCAATAAAATCGGTTAATTCGTCTTAACATAAGACGAGTATCAACTCGTCTTATCAATATTAGGCACTTTGGCATCACATAAACTTTTAACCATCATGAAAGAAAGGCAATGCCAAAGTTTCAATTTCTGAAACAAAAGCTATTCATGAACAAATGAACGAATAGGTACACTCAACGTCATGTATTTCCGCAGATTTCCCCCGACAATAAAGCTCCACACTCATTACAAAAACTTGCAGTAGTAACTTTTCGAGTTTTGAACAAAACTTCCCAACTTAGGGAGCCCTTCTTAAAATATTTAAAACACTGCAGTGGATTAAATTAAAAAAGAAGCTGAACTGTCATCGCGCGAGGGTGTCTTAAACTCGGCGTTTGACGAAGTACAAAAGTTTAAATTAAATTTATACGAGCGTAGGGGCAGAGATGAATCGTCGGCCGCACACGTCCATGCTCCACTCTGCTAAATAACGACAATCTAGTTTTAATTGCAGCTATTTGTCTGCGAGTCGGGTGCTGCAGATTGCGTCGCCAATGGACCATTTTCGTTGAGTTTTAACATATTAATGAAGCTACGACTCCCAACACAAGGGGGGACACTTAACCGAACAACAATCTCTGACACTGTGAATATTTTAGAATATGACATCATCAAAACTTTTTGAAAGCCAATCAAAGGACCGTAACATTAAACCTGGATGGGTATAAAATAATCTAAATAGAAATTTCTAATGGCCATTTAGATGCAATGCGTTTTGATATGAGACGTAAGAGGAGCATTAGAATACGATGCATCAGACAGTATCGCGTTTTTATCTTTTAATTTTATTATGAGTAGTTTATTACAAAGACGGTAATGCGTGCAGCGGGCTCAAGTGGCTACGGTTTTTTGTGGCGGACGGCGCTTGAGGCCGCCACTCCGTTTTTAATGACTCTATTAAACTGATTAATAGGGTCTATCGTTTAAAAAACATCCATGTTTTTTTAACTGGGTACAAATTTAATTAATGTCGATAGAGATCTTTTAAGCGTGTCGGGATAGAAACATTAAAGGTCGTGTAGCTTAGTATCATCATTTTTAACATCTAATTACAATAACTTCTATGTTGCTGTATTATGCAATCTGTGGTAGTTGTAATAAAATAATCATGTCCATTTCATATATTATATAGGTAATTTTAGTAAGTCGAACGGTAAAAGACAGCGTTTATTTTTTGAATGGGTGTTTTTTTAGGGTTCCGTACCCAAAGGGTAAAAACGGGTCCCTATTACTAAGACTCCGCTGTCCGTCTGTCTGTCTGTCTGTCACCAGGCTGTATCTCATGAACCGTGATAGCTAGATAGTTGAAATTTTCACAGATGATGTATTTCTGTTGCCGCTATAAATACTAAAAACAGAATAAAATAAATATTTAAGGGGAGCTCCCATACAACAAACGTTATTTTTTTTTTGCCGTTTTTTGCACGATATTATTAACGACATCAGGTAGACAGTTGAAATTTTCACAGATGATATATTTTTGTTGCCGCTATAACACAAATACTAAAAACAGAATAAAATTAATATTTAAAGGGGGCTCCCATACATTAAAAGTATTTTTTTTGCCGTTTTTTAAGGTAATTATTTTGCATCAGCAATTTTTTCAAACGTTCATCCCTCTTGTGTACTATCATCAAAGCACAAGTATTTGCGTTTCATTTAGTTGGAATTGCACAGCTTAGTATCGACCGTGGCATCCCGCTCATCACAAGCCCTGCTAACTGGATTGCCGTCCCCTGCACCCTCCGATCTTCCGCGCGAGCTGCCGCCCAATTTGGCGATGTCTACAGCTTTTTGCGCATCCCTTTATGCCCATATGAGAACCCGCCATCAATAAGACTCCTCATATGGAACATTCTTTCCCGACATAACTCTTCACGTAAGCTTTTGACGTTCAACAAAAAACCACATAAATATTCATACCCTAAATTTTTGCAACAAACCCTTTTTTAACACTTGAATAAACAACATTTTTACCGAATTTCTGAAATTGCTTCCGTAAGTCCAATAAAGAAAATAGGGACACGACACGAATAAAGCGTGGAAGTGTATCCTTAAACGAGAATTCCCAAATGTTTCCGAAGCCCCATATCAAAGTTAACGTTGCAGCGCGCGCCTCGTGGTTCAGCCAGACAGTGGCGCTCCGCCTGCTGTACGAGTAGGACGCTGTGACGCTCCTCGCGCGCGAACCTATCGAACTCGAATACGATTCCACGATACACCATCTCGAAATTTAAATAACCATCCGATCTCAAAAACTGATTCAGACCGCTGCAGTTTTTAGTTTTTTCTTTTAGCTATTTAACCCGGTTTTGTTTGCGAGTGTTTTGTTTGTGTTTATTATTACGTTCTTTCTGAAACTCGATTGCGGTGAAGAATAGAGCGGGTTGTTAGCGTGAAAAGCGTCGGACCGGACGCTGCTATTGTGCGTACGATGTATCGGTCCATTTACGCAGGTTGGGCCTAACAACATTAGCGTCAAAGATGATTTCGGCGGGGTCCGACGAGGAAGGATCACCTGTTATGCTTTCATGAGGATAACTGAGCAACGATGATTTTAAAAATGGGAGGGAAGCTGCCTCCAGGCGCGAAAGTCGCGCCGGAGCCGCAGCCTCTGAGTACAAAGAAGGAGGAGAAGAAAGAAGAAAAGAAAGAGAACAAGAAGAAATGGGAAAGATGCGAGGACAGATGCCCAGGGGACCCGTGGGCATATTGTATAGTGTTGTGGTGTGCGTGTGCGATGAGCCTGATTTCGAGCGGGTATAGTTTATACAAACAGCAAGGGCTGCAAGATCGGTTGTCATTGCTAGAAGAGCAGCACTTGGCGTTAAGGAGTGCAGTCTTGGAGCCTCAGCAGCCGTTTCTGGAGAGGCTCAGGAGAGAAGTTTTAGTGAGACCACCTCCGAGCTATTGGAGACCCAGGAGAAGCATCAGGGATTATGGGGACTGCGTTTGTCCAGCAGGTAAGCTAAGAAGTTAAAACGGTAACTAATGGAGTTTAATTTAATACTTATTTATCTGAGCGTGACTTTCTCCTCACAGACTAACTTAGTAATAAGTTTTGCGAGACCATATTTATATTTGTCTCTGTTTAGTTTTAATAAATAAATAAAAATATCATAATAATCATATCCATAAACTTCAAAAGTTTCCAAAAACAACATAAAAAATTTAAAGCCAAATGTTTAACAAACTAAGGTAGGAATCTGTTTTTTTTTTCAAGTTTTTTCATACATTAATCATTCGTTATGATATGATCCATGGATTGTATTTTAGTAAAACGTTCAAACTAAAATAGATATGCAATGAACAATAAAAAACAAATTCAATGAACTGAAATAAACATACTTTCTTACCTTCATATTTGCCTTCACTACACTACCATCAATAAATTTACTTTTATCAACATTTATTCAAAAGAAAATGAAATCGTATCAGATTTACCATTCAACGATTCATTCGAATTTTATGTTCGAATGCATTGTCTTTTCACGAATGTATGATCAAAAACTAATTTGTATTCATGCTGGGTATTGTTATTGTTTACCAACATTTATTATTGTTAGGGAATTAATGACGGGATGAAAATGCCCGGCAATTGCAATGGACAGACGAAATAACACGATAAAATAATTCCATTGAAATATTTAGTAGAGTCACGAGAATAAACCTTTTTATTTTTAAAATTATCATCCACTTCAAAGAGGATATAAAACTACTTGCATTATAGAGTAGAGCTCACTACGCGTGATATCAAAACGGTCCCAAAGGACAATCACTTCAAAAAGCCTATTTAATTTTTATTTTCGCTCCACGGCCGCAATACGAAGTTAATCCCGAGTTGAAAGCTGTCAACTAACCCCACGGCGGGCCCAGCCGCGCTCCTGATCGAAAAAATGATAAACGCCCGATGGTGCGAATGCGAAGTTTCGAGGGTGACACTTTTATTTAAGACTCCAAATACGTAGCAGGTAATAAAGAAATGGCTCTTTTATTACACCCATTTAATACCCAGCTTAAAACTTACTTAGTTTAAAAGCTGGAACACATTTTGAATACGAATGGATCAGACCAAGTTACGACGGAGTAAATAGTCTATTTATCACAGATTTATGTTGGTTGTATTAATTGGAAGATTGTTGTACGAATGATGGGGATGAGACGGGTAATCAATAAAATAAGCTATGGGAGTTTTAGAGGCGATAAAATTGACGCGTGCACATGACACATGCTGGTCACCCTTCGATGTTTATTCGAATTATTGGAAACGGGCCTATGATTCCACAAATTTATTTGTTGCTGAGTATGTTGTGGTAATGGGCTTTACGGTCTCATTTATAAGGTTTATGTTATTGCAATTGGAATCACATTTAACGGATGATCGCCCACCCTTTGTTAAGTAGACATTTAGCACCAAACCATTGATGTTTTTAAATATATGCGTTCATTATACTCGTTTAAGGGAATCACTTGATTTCATACAAATGCCGAGCTTAAACATGCTATTTGTTATATTGAAGGATAATGGTCTGGTCTTACCAAGTATCTAAACTATTTTCATAATATCGTAAGAGTACAAAATTATTTAAGAGTTTGGATGAAGCCTCACGACCGCGGTTGCCGGGGGCCGAACTAACTCGTTGTTTAAGACGCAGAACCCTAAACAAGTATTTGCGAAGTAAAATTAATGTTTGGCGAGGCTTATTTCAGACTCTCCGTTATCTGAGCAAGCACGCGAAAGCCTAAAACTAATAGCGAGTCTAAACAATCCGGGTGTTCAATCAAACTATGTAAAAGCCGACGTCATGAAAGTGTGAAACCTTTGAAAATTTACCAACGAAAACTTACCGCGATGAATTTATAAATGGGGTCAACGAAACCCTACTCGCTTGCGATTATACACAAATGTTGTTATGTTACTGATACAAGTTTCGATTCACTAAAACTGCTGTTCGTAACACCTGAATGGGAGGTAATGAAATATTTAAACTTTCCAACAAACGCGTACGAGTTTTAAACTAATTTCTGTTTTGGAACAGTTTCGTAGAAGGTCGAGATGGAGCCGAGCGGAATAATAACGGGACAGGACGTGGGAACTATCACCATGACGTATTTTGTTAAGTTAAATTTACTTTGAGCAAAGTTAATTTTGGTAAAATAATGAGGGACCCATTTTGAACAAACAGAATAATTTGGCTTTAATAAAATGGCACAAATTACTTCATTGTTGCCTTCGATTCGTTGATATCGAGTAAATTGTGTTTGTTTCGTACCACTTATATCTATATCTCATAATTTTCTTAGAGAATGATGATCTTCTATTGTTATTTCAATAATAATTAATACTCTGGAACGGATGGTAGGAAAATATAGATGGTTCAAAAAGCGCTTTAACTTTTAGTTTATTTAAATAAATTATATTTTGACTTTTGATTTTACTTTTTTTATTCAAATTCATATCTTAATAATTTCTAAGAGCAATACGCCTGTTAAATTAAGTAATTGTTTTCATTATATCATCTATATTATAAAACTCTTCCATCAAGTCAAGAGCTTTTATGTTTATATCTCATTTGCCCAGTCATGTCTCTCCAAGGTTCATTACACGAATCTTATTAGTGGTGTTTGTCTTTACCTCTGAGGTTTTAAAAGCTCCGAGGTGGCGTCTGGGATGGGCTCTAATTGATTGTTTGCCCACCTCCGTCGATGGAGTCGTCACGAGCTGATATTTACATAAACCGGTGATCAAATGATAATTGAGTAGCTTTTCCTACGAAATCATCGTTTAATACTTTTGTACCAATATGATTCTTTTTAAAAGGTAGCAAGTTTTTTGCATTAAATGGTTTCTTTATGATTTCTTCTTTATGCTCATTAATAGTTGCTAATATTTTTACTTCAGTAGATACTATATCCATTTTATTAAAATGAAAGCTAATAAGTTCATCCAATAATCAAACAAGGATTTTTTCAGTTTGATTTAGGTTTTTATATCTTCCACAACTTGTAGCATTAAAAACTGTATGAAATATAAAATGATAAGCAAAGCAGCAATTTAAATTTCAGTTACCAGTTGTTTTATCTCTAGACACTGTAAAGTCGCCAAGGCATCTACTCCCACAATAAGTTAATCCCAACCTGACGACAGCTAACGTTACTAAACTACCAGGGTGAGAGACATTAAGACCAACCATCGATGGGGCAATTCCAGCGTTGATTGCTCGAGACGCGTTGACACCACAAATGGGTGCCATCAATTACGACACGAAGAAATCTTGGAATTGTACCGCGAACGTAATGATATAGCATTTAATAGGAGCGAGGAGCAAACGTTGAAGTTGAAAGAAAATTAAAACAAAAGTGAATCAACTACGAAATTAATTTTAATTAAAGTACGTTGCAAATACTTCCATTTTACCTTAAGCGTAACCGCTCACGGGCGACTTTTTGTAGCTGCAATAATCGCGGCATTAATCGCGGCAATAATCGCCCGCGAAATGACACGACAAAGGTTTTACTTCGCCAGCGACAAAAAAGCGCCGCGATTATCGCCGCGATTTTATCGCAGCTACAAAAAGTAGCTCGTGGGCGTTTACGTATAGAGCTCCGTATCGTCGGCGAAGAGTGAAACCTCGTAAATCCTCTTTCTTGTCTTTAAAACACTTTTGCCGAGCTTTTCGTCACTCATGACCTGCTTCTATCATTGACGAGGTTTTCATAAAATACAATACATGGCGTCGTACGCGTTTTAATGGAATATGAGTGAGATAAGAGGTTTTCTGTCAAAACTGCAAAAAAATGTTCTAGACATAAATGATATTTACGAGGTTTTCACTGTTCGCCGACGGTGTGTTCTATTCTCAGCGACAAAAAGTCGCTCAGCAATTAATCGCCCGTCAGCGGGGATGCTACTTGTTACCACTTTGCTTACAAAGCTTCTTTAGTTGTGAAATAAGAGCCATTTTTATTTATAGTTTATTTTAACGCAACTCGAATACTGCTTGCGAAATGTTTCTTTTGATTTCTATTTTGAGAAAATCAGTACAAAAAGCGTCATCATCTTCTTTGTAGTGTTACAACTATACAATTTAAACATACCGTAAAGACGTCAGTTAAATTAATTTAAATTTCAGATTCTCTTTCGAATTTGAATAATCCTTAACGTTTCAAACATTAATATATTCACTTACACCTCGATGCCGTCTCCGTTGATTAAGGCGGACGTGTGTAAGCCGCAAATGAAAACCATTCATTAGCAGGTCGGAAGATTGAAACCCCGAAGTCGAGACGAACATCTCTCGAAGAATCTGCGTCGCTTGCTCCAAGTTATGCCGTGATCTTTCGTTTAATAACGTTAGCGGAGTGCAGAGTACAAGCGCATTTGAAAAAACTTTCATTAAATGCCTTGCCTAATTACAGTTTGAACAGCATAAGAGATATAACAATACTTATTATGTCCATTTGTAATTTTAATGTCCCCACTGCTGGGGCACAGGCCTTACTTATGGGTATAGATAAGGAGGACGGGCCATAACCCACCAGGCGGGCCCAATGCAGATTGGTGGGTGTTAACGACTGCAAATGCAGCCGGGACCAATGGCTTAACGTGCCTCCCGAAGCACGGAGGAGCCCGAGATAATAAATTTTTGGTCACCCATCCCATGACCGACCCTTGCGAACGTTGCTTAACCTCCGCAATCGCTGGGCCAGGCGCTAAACCACTGCGCCACCGAGCTCCTCAATACTTATTATAATACATTACTAATAATAATTGAGACCCAAAAGTATTATTGCATGAAACCTTTCCCGTTTGGTTTGAAAATATCTGTCTACATAAGAACTGTTGGATAAAAATGTATGTACAGAAAATGGAAACCTTAGGGAAACAACCTATTCTATATCTTAAGTAAAATATTAACCTATAATTCCAAAATGTACTGTTAGTTACTAAGAATTTGCCAGAAACAATTTGAGTCGTTTGTCGCTTATGTCTTGTTCCTGTGACACCGAAATCACGGCATCGATGGTGGTATGACGCTAATTGATTCCTCCAAACTCACTGCACTGGCAGGAACTGTTGAATCAGCGGATGTTTCGCTAACTACCAAAGAACTGCTTTAAATATCAGTAGAGGTGAAAGTTGGCTTTAGTTTAAAAATTATGTAATCTGTTTTTTCCAAACTGGATAGTATTCAATGTTTGTTTGACACTTTGGTGAAGATTGGCCCGTTTCAACTAATTCTCTCTAAATAACATTGACGGCAAAACTTCAATTCACTATTCAACTATTAACTGGGAAGTCATTGAAGTCACTAATTTATTGTAGGATTCCCGGTAACATTACTAAGCGGAAGCATCATCAGTAAAATCATTTGAGGTTGTTAATAAAATTGAGGAAATCGCAAAAAGTATCAAACTAGAACCAAACTTAAACTTATGAAAGCAGCTCTAAAAGCTTCGTCAGCCATAGATAAAATATTTGTAAACAAACTTGTTACTTACGGTTCCATTCATAAAGAAGCGAGTCATCTTGTATCCAAATATGCCTAATAAATAAATATCTCGCCAAGCACTCAGAGTGTTTTAAAAATAAACACTCCAACTTGTTAGTCACGCTTGCTCAATCTAATCAGGGGAAGTACGATACGAACTTAATTTAGTTTTATTCTAGAAACTAGTAAAAAAAGCTGGATGTAAGTATATTTTCTATTCAGACATTTTTATATAGAACGTTATTTAATTACGGTTATTTGTAATTCCTTCAAAAAAATGTTGATTGCTAAAATGAGAGTTAAGGTATGATTCCGATGTCCGCAGCACTGCTGCGCTACACTACTGCGCAGCAGTGCTGCCGAGCTCGGAATGTAGTCTCATATAAACCTATAGAGAATGTATGGGGACCAGTGGTGCTGCGGCAGAAGTGCCGCGCAGCACTGCTGCGCAGCAGTATCGTGACGCTACTCCGCTCACTTCAAATTGAGCCTTTCAAACGTAACATTACGGTTCAATTTGGAGCACTGCTGCGCAGCAGTGCTGTGACATCGGAATCATACCTTTAAGATGCTCATGAAAAATATTTATTGAAATAAGAATTGTCTGCTGTCTATGCAGTATTTTTCTTTTATAATATCCAGCCCGTTGCTTATTAGGCATTTCCCTTTCGCCAACTATATAAAAGTTTGCCTCCTGCTTATTAATAATCTTGTAGTTCTGATGGTTTTAATTAAGTCTTTTGTCTTCAATTTGTTTTGTTCTTGTGTTTTCGTGTTCTATATTTTCGATCTTCATTTGTTTTCCATCTAGAGTTTTATTAGGGTTCCGTACCAAAATGGTAAAAAAGGAACCCTTATGGTGTGACTTAGTCTGTCTGTCTGTCTGTCACAGCTGGATATCTCGAGAACTACTAATGGTATCAATTTGAAATTTGGAATAGTTTAAGATGACATTTGGCCAACTATTTTGCAAATAAGAAAGAAATTAAAAAATAATATTTATTTTACAACAGGGACTGAAAAGGGGTCTTAAAAATTTAAAATGGGTGACTAGGGCATGTGGGGTATCATATAAAAGAGCGCTGTTTGCACATTTTAAAACATTTTTTCTTTTTTCTTAGGCCGCATAGTTTTTGACTTATGATGAAAAATGTAAAAAAAATACCGTCCCCCCCCCCTTATCTCCGAAGTTTGCAAGGAGAAAAATCTGAAATAATTCTAGGTGATAGTAGTTTATGTAAAGATTACAGGAAAAATAAAACGATGTCTCAATATAACACACTTTTTTAGAAATTAAAAAAACAAATAAAAATTCTTTAGTTTCACTACCAGTCAAAAGATAGCGCTGTCCTAAGAATACTGACCTAAGAAAAAAATAGTTCCACTATCGGTTAAGAGATGGCGCAACCTAATACTACTATAATAATTGGTGGCTGGTTCTAATATAATTACCTACTATTTGCCGTACGAATAAACGGAGAATAAGTTCCTACTTAGTAATATATAAACAGTTTGCAATGTGGAATGGCTGAAACGTTTTTCAGTCACCTAAGCAGCTGTGGTATAATTTGTAAATTAACTGTCCGCCTGTTCGCCCTTCCACCTGTCTGCCGTTTATCCTACTTTTTTAAAGACTGTACTAAAGTAACATATCCAAATATATGTATGATTGTACGGAACCCTCGGTGCGCGAGTCCGACTCGCTCTTAACCGGTTTTTTTTATCTTTGTATTCTCAATTAACCCAACGTGGCTTGCTCAGAGCCACGTGGTCTAAGGCAGGCGGTAGTCGGGTGCTTTAACGGCCACAAGTGCCTACTCGAGAAAACTATCACTGATTTATTAAACAACTGGATTACGGCATAGAATAACTAATAGTACAATTACGGCTTGCTGCTGTCTACTGTTTATTCTTCATATTGCTCCACTGATGATCACTGCTCTTGTAGCCCTTTTTGACGCAGCAAGCTGTTGTAAATTTTCTAAAAGCTGATGTCCTGCTAGAAACGGCGTCGGCAGAATGTAGTTTCTGTGATATCATTTGTGTTCAGCGGTTTAGAAACGTTTCCGTGACGGAAAACCGCTCGTGTACCATCACACTAATTACGACTCATCCCGAATTTCCGAAGCTCAGATAATTAATAACATTCCACGGATGCCTCGCGGTGTTACAGGGATGTGGTTCGCTTCCCACATTACAGACGATAGGTACATTCCTATGGATCACTGATTTGCTACTTTACTGTAAAATGTATGTATGTTTGCAAGCTTTGGTTAGATATTAAATGGATTATCATACATAGGTAAGTACTTTCGAAATGTTAATCACCAAACTAACCAACTATATGAAAATTGTACTGAAAAGATGTAAATAGGTATCAATACCTACTTACATCTTTATTATGTTGATGAGAACCGATTTGTAGCCATTAAATTAGCTATTATAGTTTTAATTCAAGTCGATAAGGTGAAAGTAGATAATTTAATTATTTAACGCATAAAAAATAGATTTGGTAACTGAATTTTTGTAAGCAATTGATATCTCCTTTGCAGCAAAACATTTTCAAATGTTCTTTAATACGCACACAACTTATACAATGTCAGATACGGAAAAAATACCGGTTTTTTGAATTATTATTCAATGGAAGCTTTTTCAAATTTGTTCAACGTTATGTTTGGCTTAGAAGCCGTGAAGCCAGATAGAGTCATTAGCAGGCAACGTAACTACTTTGTTAGCATTAGCAATTTTACCTTCTTTAAGCTTACGGTAGTTTTAAGCGTTAAATAACACTGTTTTGTATTCTTTGTGTAATCGTTCATTGTGTTGACAACTTTATTTTTCTTAAAGTCATTCTTTTTGATAAAAGATAAAATTGTATATGATTTGAAAGAGTATATTTCAAGTCTTTTAATTTATTTTACTTTACGATTTTTAACAGTGAGCGCTAACTTTATTTCATACACCTAAGTTACCCTAAGTAGTTTAAATAGTAATACAATCAGTGTAAACGTAGGTTACGGACAAAAAAAAAACAAATTCACCACTATTCCCAATATCCATACTATTTGCGGCAGTCATACAAAAGTTCTGAATGACACCGATCAAACATTCCCATGTTTGTCTGACTAACGTTGCCAATCAACGTTAAAAAAACGCAAACAAAGTGACAATGTCTTTTAGCGCAGGGCTAAAGGCTTTTAAAGCAAAATACATTTTATTACGTTGTAATAAAGTTGCTTTGAGGTATATTAGCAGAGTCAACCCCCTGTTACGCATTGACATAGTCTAGGTAGATAATAAGTATATTCTTTTAATTTCACATTTATGTGTGTGACTGTTGTGGTTATTTGATGTGTATTTTGATACAAAATAGTCACACAGTAGCTGGTATAAAGAAATATTATTTAATATATCTAAAAGTATCATTTATGCGTAGGTTTGTGCGTACCTCACAGCATTGAAACTCATAATAATGTACTTTAACCATAGTCTATTTTCTAGTTTCTGGAAAGTATAATTTAATTTCAAACACTTACTAAGTATAATGTTTCACAGTTTTATTCAATAACAGTAATTTATTTGGAACGAAAACCATTGAACCTTAAGTAATAAAATTATACTACAATTTGTCTGTAAAGTCGAAGTGATAATACTAAATATTTTCTTAGAAATGAATAGGTGATACCTTGATTATGTAATTCTTACATAAAAAAATAATAATTATGAGAAGACCTTTTAATATTCAAGATGTATGAAATAAATATTGTTTGTAACTTTTGCTAAAATTCAATACAGAAAGCAATTATGTTTAATTAATTTGTGTATTGTTTTGCTATCAAGTTCTTTGGTGCTTCAATCTGTAATGAAATAGACATATTTAATTGTTCCTTTCTCAATTTTATTTAAAGTTTTATCAATTTCTCATCTCTGAATCCAGCAACGTCATTTCGAATAAAAGTTTTTTTTTATAATAAAGCCTCCGAACCTTAATTGTTTAATGTGTCATTGTTTCTGACTACCATTTACACAAAAATTAAGATACTTCGGAAACGAAATAATCTAAGTGGGCATAATGCCCAACTTTCATTTACCATCATGACAATGTAAGGAGGAAGATAGTAACGATCGTATGGAATAATGAAAATAAAATTACATACCCTTTACTCCCATTTATATTACCTAGAACGTAGAACCATTTATGGTACCTAAACATTTTTAAGATCTGAACAAAAGCATAACTAAGCCTTATAATAAAGTAAAGTTTAAAGACGTTTCTAACAACATACTATTGTTATATAATAAATTGTAGGCTTGAATCAAATTAAATACGAGAATTTCAAGTTTATTTTAAAGGCATTTTGGCTGTGACATCTCCAGATGACCGTTAAAAGTTGTCTGCCGACTTTTTTTGATATCTAAATTGCTTTCATTTATATTTTTATCAAACTTCGGAGGTCTGCGAAGGATCAAATCAAATTTAATGCATATTTAATGGCTGTAAATAAATGATGGGACAACTTTTATTAATTGATATGAAAAAAGTTATAAAGTCATCTGAATCAAAGGACTATGATAAAAAAAAACCGGCCAAGTGCGAGTCGGACTCGCGCACGAAGGGTTCCGTACTAGGGTGGGTCACGAATGTATGGAGAAAAAAAAATGTCGCACATACAAACGTAATAGTGATAAAAAGGTGCCATGTTACGTTATTCTTAGACATGCAAAAAATGGTTACGATCAGATATCATCTTCAGCCTCCGGATTGACTTTGAAATTTCAAAAAAAGATAAAATAAAGATTTTTAGTAAATCTCCTCAAAGAATATCTATTTTGGTTTTAAATATTATATTTTGTAATTAAACCTTAGTTTATAGAACATAATTGTTAAATATTAAAAATTAAATGCCGTAGCTAATCTTATCATATCTAATTTATTATTTTTAATTTACCACAAAATCCTTCTTACTATCGAATTTTGGCATATCTTTGCGAAACGCCATCTGGGCACTTATGTAGCCTTTTCTTGCAAATTTGCTACTCAATGTACTTAAGAGCTTCTGTCACAGTCTTGACTGCCTTTTCCACTGCTTGGGTATGATATGGAAGATGTAGCAGAGACAACACACCCTCACCTTTTTGGTCAACAAAAACGGTAAATTTTCGACACTTAATCCCATAAAATTGTTGGTTCGGTGATATTTTTGCTGCCAATCAATCAGATCTATGTAGGAAGATGCATCTAAGTTAATCTGCAGAACTTTAAATAGGCGGATTTAGGTCTGTGTGATGGTGCGAGCTCAGCTAACTCACGAATGGGATCAGTAAGCGTTGCCAATAATAATTTTTCGGGGTGGGCGAAATAACTATTTCTCTGGATCACAGCACAGGGGATCGACCATAGTTTTAAGTTCCGCTGACAGGTACCTAGATGCAGAGATCAGCTTCCACAGGTGTCGTGCTCCATCCTTGCAAGTAGGATGAACGAATCAAGTCCGCGGAGCTATATTAGTTTTTGCATGTAGCACGAGCTCGCTCTCGATGTAATTGGACTCACCAGAATCGGGAGAAGTATAGAGAGCATTTCAAGTGGGACTGAAAGATGTCTTCTTCTATTCTTTTTACGTATTTCCTGATATTTGTGCACAGATTCTTGCTTTTGGAGCTTCTTTTTCAAAAATTCTTTGCTAGACTTGTAGTGGTGATATCAATATTTCCTATGAACATTTTTCTTGAGGTACATCGAGCTATTAAGAAGTTGTGTTCATTTTTAGGTACTCTACTAACTTATAGAGAAATACTATTGCTCAAATCTTTACACCTGCATGAGGAAATTTCGAAAAGAGCTTTGCTACCAAGCCGGAACTCTTTGAGACGTTTGCCTAGGATTTGAGTAATTTTTTGCATTTTAAATGATACGACTGTATCAATCTGGTATGTTAAACGGTCGACATTGATGCTTTTTCTTAGATTTCTTTAATTCTGTACGATACTACACTCGCAATTTCTTGAAATGATGGCTCCTTTTTTGTATCTTGGTCAAATTTTAAACGCCACTCGTCCACTCATAAAACTTCATTATATCTTCATAAGAAAGTAAATATATTATCTTTTAGATCACAAGTTTTACCAAAAAAGGGTCATTTCGTCGAGTTTCGATTGCGTTCAATTGTAAAAACAAGCAAAACACAACCTACCACTTAATTAATTTCAGTGAAAAATTACACGTGAAATGTGTCGCGCTAAGTGCAATCGGTGACCTCCGCCCCTTTACCTCATGCCTCCAATTGCTCCTTGCCGCTAGGGCAAGAGGTTTATTGACCTTATTTAGTAAAATGACAATATATTCTGTCAAATGGCGTTATAAAATATTTAAAATCCTCTGTTTAATTAATAACTATAGGCTCTCAAAGTTACTTCCTAAAACCATATTTTCCGAAACTTTGAAGTAAATCCGGAGGCAGTTAATCATATGCGAAAGTAATAATATTTTACACGTGTCATTTTTAGTCCATATAGCACCCTTTTGTTGCTATTAGAATACAGAAATTAGAAAAAAAATTTTTTGACCCACCCTATTCCGTACCAAAAAAAAAACCGGCCAAGTGCGAGTCGGACTAGCGCACGAAGGGTTCCGTACCAAAAAACGGAAAAAAAATATGTTTGTTGTTTTTAGTATTTGCTGTTATAGCGGCACCAAAAATACATCATCTGTGAAAATTTCAACTGTCTACCTATTGTCTTTATTAATATCGAGCAAAAAACGGTAAAAAAATCACGTTTGTTGTATGGGAGCCCCCCTTAAATATTAATTTTATTCTGTTTTTAGTATTTGTTGTTATAGCGGCAACAGAAATACATCATCTGTGAAAATTTCAACTTTCTAGCTATCACGGTTCATAAGATACAGCCTGGTGACAGACAGACAGACAGACAGACAGACAGACAGACAGACGGACAGACAGACGGACAGCGGAGTCTTAGTAATAGGGTCCCGTTTTTACCCTTTGGGTACGGAACCCTAAAAAAAAACACGTTTGTTGTATGGGACCCCCCCTCAAATATGTATTTTATTCTGTTTTTAGTATTTGTTGTTATAGCGGCAATAGAAATACATCATCTGTGAAAATTTCAACTTTCTAGCTATCACGGTTCATGAGATACAGCCTGGTGACAGACAGACAGACAGACAGACAGACGGACAGCGGAGTCTTAGTAATAGGGTCCCGTTTTTACCCTTTGGGTACGGAACCCTAAAAATAACAACAATGTTCAGTGTTTATTGATCTGACCAGTTTTATATAACTAATTTTGACACACATAGTTATTACTAATTAATAATATTCTATTGAATAGAGTTTATAGTGAGGAGTAAAGCTAGAATATTTAGTACGAAATACTTGGCAGGTCATATATGCTCTGACGTACATCATAAAAACCTAAACAGTCTCAAATATGATATTAAGTTTATTAAGGTAGGAGGTTCCCGAATTCTTTTGGCTACGGAATCCTTTTTGCTTCGCCGTTTTTGGGCGGAACCCTAGCTCAAATAAGAAGTAAACTTACTGTAATATTGTTTATTTTACGTGAAATCACACTATACTGAGGCTTTTTGGCTTGGTGTTCGCATCTTGTAAGTATAGTTTGATTTTAAAATAATGACTTTTTAATATAAAAAACAAGTTAAAACAAAAATGTATTTACTTATTTACCCTGAGAGCATTAAGTTTCTACTTTTTTATGAACAACGATTGGTAACATCTACGAGTATGTACTCAGTGAGAAAAACTGTATCCCCACGATTTAGAACAAACAAAAACTATACCGTACAAAAGAAACAGTCCCATTACAAACAAATAAACAAACTTTCGCATTTCAAACGGATAGTAATCCACTGTAATGGCAATTTTACAATCAACTCCAAACAAACGAAGGGTGGTTACCCTTTCAAACAGGCGTGATTTGGGGTCATTGTCTGACAAAAGGGACACTGCAGGACTCAGCCAGCCCTAGTGTAGAATTATACGCAAAGATATGAACATACCCATTTTAATACACTATCAATGAACATACCACAGAAAAATTTCCCATTACAATAAAAAAAATATATATGTATATGGCAGACTAAGGCATAACAGTAATTTTACATTGGGAAAATAGTTTTTCACGCTGGGACATTTATTAGCCAGTCTAATCAAACCTAATATCTGAAAAAAACTGACATTGCTTATTCTTCTCGCGTGGTCTTCGTATGTGTATAGCTTTCTGTTTAAACTATAAAGTATTATTGCTCATAGCTGCAATATATATATATATATATTTGTTTATTTAGAAAGAAGAAACTACCTACACAAAATCATTAATTATTGTTCTAATGAATAAAGTAGGAACCGAGATAATGTCTTTATAAACTAAAATTGGGCAGTAAAGTTAACAAGATCATGAACATATTCCTAAACACATTCAATTATCTGATAACTCTATTGATAAAAGGAATTTTCGAATAGCGAGAAATCGTAAAACTAACCCATTTTCACTAAGTAAAATGATATAAATGTTGAATCATAAAACAAAAATATTGACGTGCAATTTGTCTCAATACCCATGTTATTAAGAAACAATGTTTCTTTTATAACTTATTTCGTCTTGTATTAAAAAAAATTATATTACTGAAGATGAAGAATGTAATTTATATCAAATTTGTAGTAACAAAACGCATTTTGCTTTTTAAAAACAACAAAACAAATGCATACAAATAACATATTTCTCTACAATGTCAAAAATCAAAATACAATCCTTTGAATATTTTGTTTACGGTCACTGCTCATAGCACAAATTCGATGCAGCTGGTTGTGTTGTAAAAAACTTTTCAATTTACATAGCAAAGACCGGCATTTTGTGGCAACACTGCTTCTGTACCATAAAAAGATCATTTAAACCCCAGCCACCCAGTATTTAAATAAGTAGTTGTAGGGTTCTGTTTATTTAGTTACAGTTAGCGCTGAAGCCCATTATGACTTTTTTAGTTTTCAGTAATAAATTGTTGTTATTATCCGTAATAATCCGTTTCATATCAGATCAGTCCCCAAACACGAATATCTATGAAGAAAAAAAACGCGCGTAAAATTACTCGATAGTATAGATATAGGAAATCTCATTTCACTATTCGGCGGTAGAAATTTCGCATATAAAAACACTATCGAATTTATATACGCACGGTTTTTTCTCAGTAGATGTTCGTGCTACGGTACGGGTATGTTACACGGTAATTATTTCTTTGTGGCTTAAGCTAATCATATTAGAATAAAAGACGACTTTATGGGAAGCCACTGGATACGGGCAGGGCAGGACCGAAGGTCATAGAAATTCTTAAGGTGTGTTTTGACATTTGCTTTTCCGTTCCTCTTGCTTTTAATAGAGGCATGCCTCATTGCAATTAATAGCGTCTCTTACAAAAAAACGTCAAGTTTATATGGTAGACAGTTGAAAGTAAAGCGCATGGTTTAGAGGCAATATTGACGTCTGACGCAAGTTGGATTGAAAATTGAAGCAACTTGGTGAAGACATGCTATTTAGGAGAGGCCTATGTTCAGTCTAGTTGTCCTATAGTACGCATTATGCGTCTGACAATATCAGCGATATTAATGTCCCTTTTTAACCTACTTCAAAAAAAGGAGGAGGTACTCAATTCGATTGTATGTTTTTTTTATCGTTGTTCGCGCATATCTTCGACATTTATGGATAGATTTTAAATATTCTTTTTTTGTTTGATTGAATTTTATTGCGAGATGGTCCCATTTATTTTTTTTCAGATCGGTTCAGTAGTTTTTAAGTAATCCTGAAAATACTATAATTTTGCATTAACTATCTTGACGACTTTTTTATTGTTGGTTGCGCATATCTTCGTTATTTATGGACCGATTTTGATGATTCTTTCTTTGTTAGATAAAATTTTCTTGCAAAATGGTCCCATTTGATTTTTTTTCAGATCGGTTCAGTAGTTTTCAAGTAATCCTGAAAATACTATGATTTTGTATTAATTACCTTGTCGACTTTGTTATTTAAGAACCGAATTAGCTGATTTTTTGTTGAAAAAGGGATACCTTAAGTGTAGTTCTTTTAATTTCATTGACATTAAACATTGGACCTCGAAGATATCCAAGGGAACTCCTCAAACTCAAATAGGATATGTAATTGTGATTGAGATATTGGTAGGCTTATGAAAATCTAAAACAAACCGAGATATGGTCCGTATGCTACGTTCTGGACTATACTTGGACTAAGAAGGCACAACGGAACTCCTTTGGAAATTGAGTAATAGGAATTTTGAAAACATATAAAGTTAAAGAATACTACACGCTCACATACCACGAAAAAGCTTGTTAAAAAAAAGAAAAACCGCCTTCAAAAACCTAAAAATAAAAAATAAATAAATTCAAAATTAAAAAGCACTAAAAAGCAATAAATAATATTCAAATCACCAATACGCATATCAATTTTAATAAAAACCGTCTAATGAAGTCGGGTGGGGCTTTTAGAATTAAAAAAAAGTTGTCCTCCAGCCCCACCCGACTTCATTAGACGGTTTTTATTAAAATTGATATGCGTATTGGTGATTTGAATATTATTTATTGCTTTTTAGTGCTTTTTAATTTTGAATTATTTTAGTTTTTTTTTATTTTTAGGTTTTTTCTAACGCTAGTTCGATTCCCAGCTGGGTTCATTTGGACGATCTCTTTCCATATTATCTCGTAAGTCAGTTCTTTAATTCATTTTTTTAATTGTCACACTGCAATGCAGTAAACATTAAAATATTATATTTCTAGTTTATATTAGTAATAAACTTTGAAAGCATCGGATGCTCTTATATTTTCCTTTTCGTTTCCTTTTGACTCTTTAATTCCGTCGACTCCATGGGTTTATTCTGGTCTAGCTCAATGTATATTCTTAAGCTTTTGCTCTTATTGTCTGGTTTGCATTTAGATATCTTTTGTGGGACTTCATCTGTCTAGCTTATTTAGCTGTAAGAGGAGCTTTTAGTAGTTATTGTTTCATCATAATATTTAATTAAAGTCGGTATGAAGCTCCTGTAGCTGTTATATTTTCAATTTTATTTAGCTTTAGTTTAAAGAAGCTGTTAACACTAGACACTTTCATTATATTAAAGGAGGGCATGGTTTGTGTGGTACATAGAAAGAAAGATGTTTGAATTTGAGCCAAAATATCCATCATTATATTATTTTGAGACATTTTTTTTTTTGGTTGCTTTTATTACGTGATTACATGCTCTTTGGTCTTTGGCAGTTATGCTGAGCGTGCTATTTAAATATAAATAAACTCATAACAGTAATACACCATGTCTAGACTTAATGTTGCGTGGTATAATGTTGTGACAGTTATGTGTGACCAATCGCTAACTGCGTTACGTGGCCACCCGACGACGTCTTGGCGACGGCAAGCAAGGCTGTCTTTTAACAAACATAAAATTCAAAAAGTCTTATTAAAATTTATATCTGGGCGACCAAGCTATTTATAGTATAGTTATTACTATTTATTGTTATCTCAAACATTAACTACATTTTTTTAAACTTGCCTAAAAACAATAAAAAAATAAAAAAATATAAACTTGAACATATAAAAAAAACAAAAGATTCGAACCTGTAACAGTCGTTTCTTGCCGCCCGCGTCTTAACCCGCTGGACCAGATGGACAGTGGCTGCCCGAACGAAATTAGCAACCATATTCTGCGTCGAAAGAAAAACGCATGAAAACTCGAAAACACGCGTTTTTCCAAACATAAGACTAATCTAGATCGATTGTTATAACCTGGATTAAAACACAGAATACTTTATATTCTGGTCAGATTCCCTAAGGTCCACGCGGACGATGTCGCGAGGGGCCGCTAGTAAAAAAATAAAGAGATTTTTCTTGTTGAAGTATATGTACAATTAACTAGCTTCCGCCCATGACTTTGTCCACGTGGACATTCGAGAAAATCCTTAGGGGACATATAATCGGGGAAAAAATAATTTTAATAATTTATCAGCCGTTTTTCCGCAATAAGGCGGGTCGGACCAAGCGCGCTGCCTCGTGCAAGGCAGGAGTCAGGACGTTTTCCACGTGCAGCATACCTACGTGCGGCAAAAATACGACAAAATAAAAAAAAAATCTCTTTCAGCAATAGGTATTTTAAAAAGCTTTTATTGTTGAGTAATAAAAGTTTATAATAAATACCTGCTGCTGAAAGTGGATGTTTTTTGAATAAAGGATAGATTATAACTTAGCTGTATAGAAGCTATATAGTAGACAAGGCAATATGGAACAAATACTGTTTCTGTTTTCTGCATTCATTGTTTATTTAGACATCGGGATACAAAGTCAATGTACTATGTAAATTGGCATGACTTAGTATTTCAAAATTAGTGCCCCTTTTTAAAACAAACAACGAGGCGTTGTGACAGCCCTGCACAAAAGTCACGGTGCGTTACTTCTTACGACGTCTCGACACGACAACCGGCACTAATTGTTTATGTTTTTATTAAATTTAACAATATTTACACACGAACTACACAAATTGAGCGGAACACTGCGAGTTATGCAGCTTTTGTTTTTAAATACCGAGTTACGACAATTCAAAAAGATGGCCACTTGGTCGTATCCTTACTAAAATAATGAAAAAGACTGGGAGTTAAAAAGCAAGATTGTTGACAAAAAAGTTATTAAATATTGTTACTATTTGTTACCTAGATTATGCCGACGACTACATAGGTAGATGACAACGATGCCGTCATCAAATTATCACTAAGGCCTAAGCACTAATCTAGGCACCTGTCGGTGAGACATATATAGATATGTAACCAAGTAAAACGAACGTTCACGAATGTTCGCAACCGGCTGCACTGCACGCTAAGTGCCTCGATACATCCAGGCGACTATTTAAAATGTATCGTAGGTAGCACATAGGGGTAGGTATTTTGCGTTTTTAGCCGGTAAAAAATATTTTTGAATTTTTTGATGATGTACTATGGTCTGTATTGTGATTTAAATTAAAACAAGTTATTACAACATACAGTGACATACAAATGGTTTGCTATTTTTTTTTTAATATGTACAAAAATTGTTTAATATAAGATAAAATGTTATTTTTATATGGTCTACAGATCATATCCTGCATTAATCAGATGATAACAGGGTGCCAAGGTTCCCCTACAACAAAATAACAATCATGCTAATAACCAATCGACAAAAGTTAAAAAAAATATATTTATTACTGTCACTACTAAAGTGTAAGTAGGTTGAAAAGGTGCAAGAAGTGGCACCTAATTTCTGTAACAGCATAATGTTGATGGACTATTATATAAAACACAATAAAAAAAGTTTGCTCGGAAAGTTGCCGGAAGTATAACTAATAGACTCGTTAACATAGAAATACGATAAAAAAACATTCAAAAATACTAAATGATTCAAGGCGCAATTTATAGTGATAATCAAACAGAAAACGATATGAAATTATGACACAGATACGTGATCTTACCTGAACTAGAACAATCCGAAGCTTTTTTCGCCTAAGACTTCACCAAATAACGTATTATTAACTTAGGTTTCTGAGTAAAAATTTTCTCCAATAAATCAAATATGCACGCAAAAAAACGGTCAACTTTCGACAAGTATTGCAAGACGAACGACTGATGCAGCGGAGCGGGAAGAGTTGCCTATTGTTCACTAACTTCCTGGCTCGTAGTAGGTAGGTATGTGATTTTTTTCTCTGTAATAGTTTTGAGGAATTGGACTTTTTACCGGCTAGAAACGCATAATACCCCTATGTGCGTAGGCGCGAGGCTTATAACCAAAGACTTTGAGACCAAGGCGACTATCCTAGCGACTCACCCACCAGTGCCCCCTGGATATATCTAGGCACCTGTCAGTGCGTTTACAGCCTAAGTAGCAAGCGATCTGCTGGTCGACTAATCGCCTGCGACAAGCAATTAAAACCAACTCGTGTAAATCCCATATAAATTTAATACATTCTGTTTGAATCAATGAATAAGTATTCTATGTAAGCCATAAACTCGGCCCACACAATCCAATTAGTACTAACGAATGTTAGATAAAGATCTATTCATTGGCAATATTCGATTAAAATTGAAGATAGTAACGCAAATACTTTTGGTAAGCTCTCCAAATATTTATACAAGTATCTAAAGAAAATTTCTACAGAAAATTATTTACGTTTGATCTTCTTTAGCATGATATTCGAATTAGAAATCAAGTTATTTTAATGGGTAACAAAAATTATCTTCACCTTTTCATAATAATCTGGATTTTTATCAAAGAACAGAA
Organism: Agriphila geniculea; assembly: GCA_943789525.1. Taxonomy (NCBI): domain Eukaryota; kingdom Metazoa; phylum Arthropoda; class Insecta; order Lepidoptera; family Crambidae; genus Agriphila; species Agriphila geniculea. The sequence goes on from OX038880.1 coordinate 4,695,656, forward strand.
ATTTTATATTAGAATCCTTGTAAAGATTGAGGCGATGGAGTTACTAAATTGGCTAATATACTTTTTAGCGGTATCTCTCTATTTTTCTTTGAGAGTCTATAAAACAGTATCTTTTGAAAATTATTCTTCTTGTCCTAAGTGGGAAGAAGAAAATTAACGATTTAATAGCTTTAAAAAGTACATAATACCTCAGCTTGGACAGACTCCAATTCTGACCCACTCGACACTCAATTTTGATAAGTCTCGGAACTTCTAAAATTATTTTCAGTCTCATAAAATACTGAAAACTATTTTGACTATCACAAAACATGTCGTGAAATAACCAATGAAAATAATACCCAGTACATTGACATTTAGCTTTGTAACGGCAACAATGCTGCCCACAAGCTGCCTCATGAATTGTATGATACTGAAGTGGACAATATCTATATAGATACAACAACAGACAGACATGGATGGTGTATACGAGTATTAAGCCTGGGGCTGGCTGTTGAAGACTTTTAATAATACAATGTAAGGTCTGGTTAGAGCATTGATATTTATAAAATAAATGGTGATTCATATCCATTGAATAGAAAGACTTCTATTTTCTAGTTTTATTATACACCATTGAATCTAGAACTATTCTTAATATATTTATGCAAAGGAAAATAATATGAACTCAGATAGAATTTGAAGTTGTGTTACCCCTGATATGGAATTTTAACTTACTTGTAGTTATTTATAATCTAATGATATAAGAACTACTGTAACACTGTGGAATTCAATAAAGGGTATTGAATGCAAAAAGTGTAATAAAAAAAAACTTAATTAAAGCGAATGACGAATGGAGAGTTCCAAGATAAAAAATTCGGTTGGCACTCCGGGAGTGCCAGCAGAAGTGAAAACTTGAATATTTTACGTTGTGCATTTTTGATATTTTGAAATTAGCGGCAAAGGATTAAAGTTATTTTTTTCTTATTACTATACAGTCACACAATTCAATCAGTTTGTAATTAGAGAAAAATACTAATGATTTCGCGCCAGGGGTCTTTTTAATTTCTACATGCACGCATTCTACGATTTAAACTTAGATACAGACAGATATAGACAGATATAGACACAGAGTATAAATAAGTCTATGATTTCACCGGAGAGATCGCTGCTGTTAGTTCCATTTTCAAAATTAGCCCGTTGCTGGTGACACAAGTGTTTACGTCTTAAAATGACGCGCCGCCATTTTTTTTACCGCGCTCTTTAGAAAGAGAGGGGGATACTTCCACCGCCAGCTGTCTACTCTCCATCCGTCACATCCGTCTTACGCATTTTCGATCAGCCACGTGATTCTTACTGACGCGAGTTCATTTTTTCCCCATTACAAAAAAGCGTGCAACGCCGCTGAAGAAGTTTTCACTTCAAAAAAAAACTGAAGTATTTCAGGCAAACTCTATTGAGTAGTAGGTATCATTCATTATCCATAACCAGATGAAATATGCAACCGCAAAGTCGGCTTCAAGCACTTCATAAAAATATAAGAATCTTGAATGTCAAAAATGACCGCAAGCCGTTTTGATATTCATTTATTTTTAAGCTGACCGCTGTCATATGGAGTTACTCGTTCAGTACATTTAATGAAATTTTCTCATACAATAAGGTCCCCATCCATTGTGGCAAGCCTTTGTGGTATAAACAGCCTTGGAGCAGGATCAGCATCGGATTTCCTCGCCAAGTGATATTGGTGGTTTCCAGTGTATCCTTTCACTTGTATTCTGTTGTGGAGCATTGTGAAATTGTAAATGCTACACATTATAATGAATATATATGCAGGATGATTCTAGAATTGATTAACTTACGTCGTTTTCATTTTGTTTAGTATCAGAGCTTTACGTGACTTTCAATTGAATAAAACACTTCTTTGAAAAAATCAATAGCAACCAAGGATTAAAAAGTGTACTTAAACAAAATCACACTTTGACAATAGAAATCTGTACCTGGTGTTTAGATAACTATCACTAATATCAAATTTAAGTTAAATTGAAATTGAAAGAAACATAAAAGCACAGTCTCAAATAGAAACACATTAGCACCCAAACATTCCACTCTTTTAAACCATTAAATGTGTCAATGTACCCATAAATGGGGTGTCAAAATGGATCCTGTCAATTTTCACTCCCTCTCTTAATAGTGTTAAAATCCCATCAAAATCTTTGTTGGGGACAAAAGTATAGCATTACAGTCATAAGCTTCGTTCATATCGTCTCCAATTTCATCCCATTTTGCAACAGATGTTTGTGTTCAATACAACAACAACTGTTTTGTCTTTGTTTGTTGTTCTTTTGTTTCGAATGCGGCAGTTATTAAGTCGCTTCTTTTTTGTTTTGTTCTCCTGTGACATTTAATAAAAAGTTATTGATAAGGAACATATTGAAAAATTTGTGGACGATTTGGCAAAGAAATGACGGAAGATTCAAAATTACAAGGAATCGAAACCAATTGATTTGATTGAACCCTTCGTAGCATAATGTACAATACGTAACATGTACACCTGTTGCAAAATGTACACTACGCAAAACGTACATTCGCAAAATGTACAATACGCAAAATGTACAATACCCAAAACGTACATACTCAAAATGTACATACGCGAAATGTACAATTCGTAAAATGTACAATACGCAAAATATACATACGCAAATTGTACAAAAAGCATAACAACATATGATTTAAGAATGAAAAATACCCCTATCTTGAATGTCCTTTGTAGCATAAGTCATAATAAATATTTTTTCGTAAACATTAATAAAAATGTTTGCCATAAACAAAAAAAAAATACCCTTCGTAGATTTGAACATGATTAACAACATAAGACATTAAATTATTGGTAACTGACATTTTGATAAGAAAAGTGATTTTTTTTTAAACTTACTAGTGTATTGAAGTACCATACCTTGTCATTCATTATATGGAATCATAGTTTTAATGTTATTTTTTTAAGACATTTTTTGATTTTGATTTTTTATAGTACCCTAACTTTCGGTGTCGTTACTAAATCTAAGGAAATCAAGAGGATTTTCTGGAGCGTGATGTTTCGATTTAGAATAAAAGCCAAATAACATTTTCTGGCCCAATCATCATAAAAATGCAGACAAAATGTCACATATTTTATCCGAACATCAAAGTGCATTCGACAATAATGAAACTGTTAAAACATCCAAAACGTCACGATGAGACAAAGTTAACATTTGAAGTGTAAACAAAAGGTACAAGGGCACAAAAATAACTCTCTTAGAAGAGTCACCTCGTAAAATTTCAATATCCGTCTCGGCGTCTTTAATCTTCGGTAAATTTGTCCCCTGCTGTCGCGACTGCCCGAGATGAACGCAGTATATCAACTGAGGAACTTTAAGATTTGTTACCTTCAAGACTTTTTGTCAGTCACTGTAACAATTTAGATAAGCAGCTTTGAACAGTTTCATGATTGTATGAGGTATCAAGAAGTTTTAATGAACAACTAACTAACATTTCAAAAATCCATCCAGCATCTTCTCGCAACCGCAACCGATCGCCGGTCCACTTTTTAGTTCTAGATACACTGTGCCGAAGTTACGCGACCGAAGTTCGGCGGCAACGCTTTTATTATGAGAAACATGACGAATCTATAAGGGTTCCGTTTTTTGCCATTTAGGTTACGGAACCTTAAAAACGCAACGTAATTTGGGCAAAATCTGTCGTCAGTAATTCAAATAGCATTGCGGGCGTAATCATGCCGAACTTCGGTCGCGTAATTTCGGCATAGTGTGTCTAGACACTTAGGTGAACTAGGCGTAGAGTATCATCCGGTGCGCGGTCGCCTTCCATATTTCCAGAAAACCCAAAGATTGTGATATGTAAATAAGAAAACCGAACATATTGGCCCTAGAGAGCACAGAAAATAAATCTAACGGCCGAATACTCAAAGACTTCGTAGCTCAAATCTTTGTATAAGGTCTCCTGAACTTTAATAATAATAATAATAATAAGGAAGCTGTCAGTTTCATTGAGTTTCTGTCAAATCTGATAGCTTTTTAGAATTTCAGATGGCCTTAACTACAAGAGTGAGTAATTGGCTGTAAGGATATCAACCCCAATGGAAATTTTGGACTTCTAAAAAAATTACTCTATACAAAGCATGCTGGCTATATAGCCATATACGTAACTGAAGTAATTACACTGTTTAATCTTAATAACCTACGTTTCTTTTAAATAACTTAATAACATTTTACAACCAAACCCTCAGTAGTCAATACCGACTCAAATAATCCGGAAATGACCAAGATACTTTTTTCGTCATAACCAGGTGAAGAGGAAATTGCCCACCCTTATGGTCACAATTACAAACAAGCGGAAATGGAATCCAGGTACCGGTGGCCAATTCATTACTAAAGTGGGGTAAAAGTTCAAGTGTCATATTAGCATGGCAGGTGATTGGGTAGATAGGGTGAATTAGGCACGCGATAATAACGAAGCCTATTATTAGTTGTCAACAAATAAATTGTAGCACATAACGTGGTGAAATGGATCGGTTGTTTTAAATTTAAATTAGATAATACCAAAATAATAATACTAAGATATCTTTAAAATTAGCTGATGTACTTTTACTAATTTGCCATTCAGAACAGAAGTGGTACTTTTTATGCATCTGAGCACCTGAGCAACATTTTCATTTTTGTAGTACTTTTTTTGGTTTCAATCTTTCATAATTCAGATCTCCAAATACCCATAAAAGTGCCAATGTATGCCAATGTGACTAAAAAGTCACCCACAAACAAGCAAGTTATTCGATCGCACATTACCAGATAATTCACAACACTATTAACTAACAAAATAACAGACGTGTCGATACGAGCACCACTTTTGTCTGTTATTAAGTTTTCAGCAGCCTTGTGACTTGTGTAACTCGATTCTTCACTTACCTAAACTCTGAGACCTAAAAGTATGATCCATTTTTATTAAACTGTACATTTTGGAACTAGATGCTATACTGATGCTATACTGATTTTGGAACTACATCAGTTAGTATAAGTACTTATACTAACTGATGTAGTTCCAAAATCAAAATAGGCGATAGATGTGTAAAACGTGGGACAGCTGCTGCCCGGTTTTGCCAGCCGGCATGGCACATCTATCGCGCTCCAGTTAATACGCATAGTGATCGCTTAGAGATTTATTCAATGGAATAGATTTCTCTTTTTACCGACTTCAAAAGGAGAGAGGTACTCAATTCGACCAGTTTTTTTTTTTTTTTTTTTGTTTTTTGTATGTACACCGATTACTCGAAGACGGCTGGACCGATTGAAATGATTCAAACGTTATTACATTAGGTAAACTCCCAAGTTGGTCCAATTTTTTAAAATTTTGAAATCGGTTCAGTACTTTTCAAGTAATCTTGAAAAAAAGCACGAAAATAGTATGATTTTGTGTGAACTACCTCGATGATCAGTCGTATAACTTCTTTGTTTATGAACTGAATAAGATAATTATGTTTTTGTTGGAAAAGGGATATCTTAAGTGTAGTTCTTTAACCGACTTAAAAAAGGAGGTTTTCAGTTTGACCCGCATGTATGTATGTTTCTCCGCGATTAACTCACGTTTGGCTGTGCCGATTTTAATTTCTACCTAAATAATATACCTACACTACCTAATACAAAAGGTACCTACACTAAAAATAAAAAAATAAAAAATTGTTTAAAAAAACAAAAAACCGACTTCAAAAAACCTACCTCTAAAAAGCAAGAAATAATATTCGTAATAATAAAACACGTCTATTGAAGTCGGGTGGGGCTTTTAGAATAAAAAAAAAAGACATTTGTACTCCAGCCCCACCCGACTTCAATAGACGTGTTTTATTATTACGAATATTATTTCTTGCTTTTTAGAGGTAGGTTTTTTGAAGTCGGTTTTTTGTTTTTTTAAACAATTTTAAATGTAATGTTACCCCCTTACTAATAAAGATTGTATAGCAGCTGCATAGTTACACAGTGTTTTGTCACTTTCTTTCTAATGTCAAATTCAAATAGTTTGACAGAGAGTAACCATTGTGTAACTATACATCTACTATTCAGTCTTTATTAGTAAGGGGGTTAGTAAAATAAACATCGCTACTTATGAAAATACATTTTTATTGCTATTTTTCTTTTTTATGTTTTGATTGTGTCAACTTATTTCAATGATTATGTTTTTGGGAATCTCTACTATTTTTACACGGCTGCCCAAAAACAGAGAGTGTAATGTGTTCAGGGTTCATGAATTTTTCTGGGTATGTGAGTTTTTTTATTCCACCAAAACTTCTAAATGCTTTAATGGATTTGGAATCGCTAGAATCTTTACATCATCCCGAGTGACACTGGTTTTTTGTTTAATATAACAATAACATGGCGAATGTACGACGCCACTTTCAAATGTGAAAAAAAATCTTATATTATTATTACAATATGGGCATCAAAAAAAAGGCCTTGATGAGCACATTCCAAAACTATATCGATTGTCACTAAAATGTGTCATAACATATTTAACTTTTTAGTTTTTGGCAGGGCGGTCGTGTTTTTATAGTACATTATGATACAAGTTAGCTTAGGTTGCTTATTGCACACAAGGCTGTGGGTTGCAGCCCGAGCCGCAGGCGAGGGCGTAACTCAGCCGAGTGTGCAATAAGTAAGAGCTCACGAGTTTCATACGACGTTTTTCAACACATTTGCGAGGAAAAAACAAAGTAATTTACCACACAGCAACAAATACGACAAAAACAAAATGATAATCGTGATGAAAAAAGGCGCGCAGGATTTTTTTTTGTTTTTTTCACACGCCCAATGCTAGAGTATTTTGCGAACAAAGGGGTTAGTGAGCATACAGCCTACTTCAAAATTATAAATTTAGGTGATAAAATGCTAACATTTTAATATTTTATAACAAAATATTGCAAATTAGGAATAATTTGATAATAATAAATATTTGTTTGACTTAATTAAGGACCTATACACATTTATTTATTCCAAAAATGCAAATGAATTTTCAGCGGCATAAAACCTCTTTGTTGTTACTAAAAAAATAACTGTATTACCCGATTAAATTGAAAATGCTCTGTTTACTCGCATAGAACTTGCAGTAAGGTACCTATTTAACTTTGTAGGGATAATTCTATAACCAACTAGTGTTTTATATATTATTGCACGCGTTTGTTATAGTTCGGTTTATGGCCCTAAAAGCGATGTATTAGGGCTCACTTTACGAGCAAGTGTGTTGAAAACATTTTTTTTTATTTATTTATATTTTGTAAGCATAAATTTGAAGTAGCACCAAATGCTTGCCACAAATATTAAAAGTAATAAATGAGCAACAAGTGTAACTATGTATTGCCAAACCGGCCATACTCGTCAAAGTTTCTTAAAGTTAGATAAAGTACAGTTGGGGTGCTCAAAATAGTAAACTTAGTAGTGCTTCTGTAACATAATAAAGTACGAAATCTATTACATTAAACCACCAACAGTATCAAACAATACCCGAAGTCCAAGCCCACAGGAGCACAGGTACCGAAGTTTAACCACTTTTGGTAACTTTCCGATAACTGGCATGTTAGTTAAAACCGCAGCACTGTTTGAATACGTTAAAAGCTGCTGTAACTTAGTTGTTCGTACATAATTATTAAATAATCGTACATTAATCTTAATAAATTATTATTAAGAATCGCAAAAAGAAAAAAACCATCTAGCAAAGGCAAAATAAAGTAACAGTGCATGGTTGAACAGAGTTCACACTTGTCAGTATTTATTTTATTTTTATTGAAGTGAAAACTTCTTTAGCGGCGTTGTACGCTTTTTTGTAATGGGGAAAAAATGTTAAACTCGTGTCAGTAAGAATCACAAGTCAAAGTGTTCCCATTTTAGGTTATAAATTTATTTTTCTTTGCTATTTTTGAGTCTGTATGGGCTATTTACATGAGCCGATTTTAGTCACCTGTGACGGTCGACCTTAGTCACCTAGCAAGTCGCTTCCAAAATTGAATCGCAGGTGATGGCATCGCTGTCGTCTAGTTGATGGCGTACCTTAGGTAACAATATGTAATAACGTAGTTCCAGTTTTGGCCACAAGATCAGATAATTTTGTTCAGTTACCTGCGGCCTAGGCCGAGTTGCCATTTACACGGTCGATTTTTGCCATGCGGCGAAAATTGTGCGGTTTTAGTCACCCATGTAAATACCCCATAAAATATGACCAACTACCTACCTTGTATTATCGAAGGTTATATCGTCGGTGTTTAGCAGAATACTTGATCGGCAGGCTGATTATCTAAATAGAAACTATTTAGCGACGGGTTTCATTTGATATACATTGCTACTTTTCTTTGGTATGTTTTTTTACCCCAAAAAGAAGTAGCAATGTATCACATTCATCTGTCAAATGAGACCGGTCGCTAGGTGGTTTCTAATTAGATAATCAGCCCGCCGTTCATTCCAGTAGTCGAATATAGACTAATTCAATGTCTAATAGTAGGAAATAAATACACTTGTGACAAAACTACATACTATGTTACTAAACTTTACACTAGCATCTTTAAAACAAAAAGAACCAGAACTTGTCTCGTCCACACAATGACAAGAGCTACTAATTCCAACCAGGTTGTAATCAAATTTGAACCTTGACCTTTGGTGCTCAGAGTTGATTTCACATTATCTGTTCATTCGTGTGAAGTGGTGACAATATCGGCTGGCAGGTGGCCAGTGCGGGCCAGGTGGCGGTCGTAGGCAAATCCATAGACTTAACTATAGCGTAGGCCTTTCTGAGTTTTAATTTAAACTTTGAAACGCCATGATGATTTTGCTTTCCGACCTTACTTTAAATGCTGATGTCATTTTTCAATTTTTGACGACTTTATGAAACATGTAGGAAAAAAAAGCAGCCCTTGACGAGTTTCTAGCCGTTTCTTTTCGTTACAAGGTCCTCCCGCTTATGGTTTGCGAACCAATGGCGTAGCTTCTTTGACATTGTCACTTGGTAATTTGACCTTATACCTACTGGGTAAAAATCTCAAAACAAACTCCAGGGCTGGCACCGCCAATACAAAACTCACACTGACACTACTACATCATACACATCACTCCACACTCACCCCCTCACAGTCCACGAATCCTTCAAATATGTCATAACATTGTGTCATAATTAAAAGTAGACTTTGTTATTTTCTGTAGTCTGTAATGTTCAATATTTTATTACTATATTCTTCTTTTTATCAGTGGTCGCTCAAGTATGTAACTAAGTGTATGTAAAATGATTACCTACAGGGCAGGCTACCCTAGTGTAGGGATCATTGCAAATATTCTTTGAAATGACCTCATTCAATGTTCATGTAACTTTATTAATCTGAAGCTTATCAACTGACTCTTCTGTGTCAGTAAATATATTTTATTTTATTTATTTACATTCACAAGTTTTATTTTAACTTTGAATTTTGAGCAATTCCGGCCATGGTGACCACTTCTGACTCCGCATCAGGTTTTTCACTGGTCCCACATCTAGCCAAGTCCTAGTAATGCTGTGAAAGGGTGCAACTCTACCCTTACATTTAGAAAAAAACTAACTGGAGAAATAACACTGAAAAAGAACGAATCTCCACACTTACATTTGAAAAAGAAACTGATTGGAGGAATAAATATTTTAGTACGAATTGAATTTTCCTACTAAAAAATCTGTTTACTTTACAAAATCTTCTTTTACTTTTTCCGTGGTGATAAACATATCACGGTTGTTTATTTTTAATCATCAAGCTGAAATAAAAAATCAAATTAGCAAAACGTTATTAACCCTACTTTATTGCTCCAATTTCTTATAATAAGTTCGGAAACTTTAAAAAAATATATTGTGATAAATGTATGCAAATGTCAAAATGATCCTATGTCAACGATCTTTCTACTTTATAATAAGTCTATGGTCTAGACGTGGCCCAGACAGTGGCACGCGCTGAATATAAAAATGGCGGGAACTGCAATGCTGTCGATACTCACGTCACGACGCCAAAACTGAGGACTCGTTACCTTTTCTTTCGAAAATTGTCGTGAAATAAACTTAAACACTACAGAGGTGAGTTTTACAGGTAACTGAAAACCATTCATAGTAATTTTGCAACGGACGGTCCTGAACATGTCCAACTATAGGAGGCAAAAGTTCCTATAATTTGTTTGTTTGTTTATTTGATTGAAAAACCAACAGCATCAATAGTACTATAAGCTACACGGAAAGCCAATTGCGGCAAGTTTTCACCTAGTCTAATACTACTACTGCAACAAACTATATTTTAATGAGGTTATTGTTTGTAAATAAACTACAGAACATTAACTTCAATTGTACAATATGTGAATAAATTTTTGATACATTATGTACTTAGCAAACAATAAATTTAACTAAAATGAGGTCGCCTCTTTGTAGTCCAATAAAACTAGCTTTATCTGGACATAATTAATAAACTCGTTGTTCTTATTAGTTTATCGGATATTGATATTAAGTGTCAAATATTAATTAGATATGTGATGTAAGAAATCCGGGGTGGTAACCGTTTCATATAAAAATCATGAGATTTCGTACATTACCTAGCTTTTTCCTAAAAGCAAAATAGTTAACCAAATACCTTGTTAGTATAATTTTATGGTGCATTAAAATGCTATCACCTAATAGCAAAATTAAACTGAATCCAAATTCGCATGTTCGTTTTTTTTCACAGTATTTATCTGATCTCAATATCTAGATAAGCCAAAATGGTAACTATGATGCTTGTATCTTATTAAGCTATGCGTCTTTTTAGACATTTTAGACAAAAATTAAACATTTATTTTGTACGTTTTAATAATCATGTATTTCTCAGTGGTTATTTTATTTTTTAGTTGTATGCGAAGTTTCTAAATGTTTAATTCCTTTTATTTTAACTATAACTAACACTAATTTATGACATAGAAAAAGAAAATTTCAGTTATCTTATTATGTCCCGATAAAGCTAGTTTTATTGGACTATTGAGGTACCTATATAAGGTTAACTTTTGTATTTGTTTAAAATTTGCAACCCTACTAATAAATAACGCAAATATTTAGCGGTGACATGGCTTTTAATAATTGAAGAGTACTGAGCGAAAACGAATGAAACGAACGTAACGAGCAAATATTCTTTGTAATGTCTCTAAAATAAATCATAGACGTGTATCATTTAATCATACACCTTATTTCTAAAAATCTACGTACACATCATGTAAACCACACAAAACTTTCATGCAAACATAATCTCCATAAATATAACACCAACCAAATTGAAGGAACACATTTTGTAGAATCAAATATTTGCCACAAACGCGTCGGGGGAGTCGAACCCGCAACGCCGCGGGCGGCCAAACAAACTACCGCTCCGGAAGGGTAGCAGGCAAATATTTTTTGTCACTATTTACTTTTTATCAAGGATATGTTTATTGTCATGGTATTCTCAGAGGATCAAAAAATATACGTCTATTTTGGATTGAAATGTCAATTTTCTTTAAATATTTGTATTGTGAATTTGTTACACGTTTGTGACTTTTCTAATATTTTGGATTCTATTTATTAACTGATTTTACTCGATGTGGAAATCTTATTGTATAAAAAAAACGTGTTACATGCATACAACCCCGGAAAATTATTATAAAAACTGAAAAACGCTACATTTAAAAAAAAAATTTTTTTTCATGATAGACTGACCCAACCCTAGATCAATATTATGTTTTGATTTTGCCCATTAATGGGATTGATTATTGAAAACAATCAATAGTCTGTTTGCGTCTAGGATTGTTACTTTGCAGTTTTCCATACAAATAAAAAAACAAAATACAAGTTATTATGAAACACTGTACAAGTTTGAAAAATCCTTATAAATGCGAAAGTCCATTTGTTTGTTTGTTACGCCTTTACGTCCTAACTACTGAACCGATCATCATGAAATTTTGCATACACGTTGTCAGGGGTACAAAGAAGGAAATACCTTTCATCCAGAAAAAATATATGGTTCCCTAGGGATAAGAAAAAACCTTTCCACGCAGACGAAGTCGCGGGCGGCCGCTAGTATTTCATAATTGGAAAGTTTTTATTGATTTATTTATTAGTTTTTAGGAATTATTTGTGGAATTAAACTTTTCTATTATTTATTCTGTAGTCTATTAAATAAAAAAATATAAATCATGAAAATTAAAAACCTCATAATTTCTACAGCATAGATTAATATAGTTGTAGAAAGGTCAAAGCTTAGCTTGACTCATAAAAAAAACTCCACCTCATTTCCCGTAGTTGTTTTCCTCATAAGGCGGTAAATGAAAATGTTAATAGTTCTCTGTTCATGAATATTCCGATACGGCTTTAGAACGCTTCCTATTGTTGCTCAGTTAATGGTGGCGCTAGTGTGCCTTTATAAGAAAGTTGATAAGGGTTATACGGAGTTTTAATTCTGATAAGCATAAAATAAAATATTTGAATATTGGGAAATTCACCAAAAAACAGATTAAAACCTGCCTCCTGGCCAGATGTTTTCTTCTTGAAAACTTATGACAAACATAAATCTCTGGTATATATTCTTATTTTCTTAAAGAGTTCCAATAACGCTACCTTAATAGATCTTTAGGCACATTCTTAACCGGAAATTTCGCCGCGGTGAATATTGTAATTCTAATACACCATTTTAATAAAACTTCACGTAGAATTTTTGGGGCCCATAGTCTACTATTTTTAGACGGTATCATTACATTCCCTCGTAGTCACTGCTAGAAGTAGATGGCAAAACTGCTAAAAGTGGCCGTTTTCGAGACATTTGCTATTTACTTCTACGAATGACTGCGAGGGAATGTAGTGATACCTTCTAAAAATACTAGACTATGAACCATACAAATTTCACGAAAAGTTTTATTTAAATCCTTTTCTACTAACAACTTATAAAAAAAACCTTTGAGGGCGCCACTTTCGGTCAGAGAATCGCCGTAAGCAGGGTATAGCACGTAATGTAACTGATACTGTATCAAATGTGTACGTAGTTTTGAGCCTCGCGCCTACGGACTCATTCACGTAGGTACCCTGCTTTAGCACATTGGCATGGCTACACCCAATAATGTTTATGGGTAGTGTACTGTTAAACCATATTGACTATACGTCTTGTTGTCATCTGTCTGTGTACATGGTGTCAGCGAACTAAAGCTATGGAATAAGCATTCCGCTCAAAAAATGGCACCACACGAAAAGTACAAATAGAGCTAAAAATGCTGGCATCTAATTATGCAGCACAAAGCGTCTGAACACTGGTTGCTTATTAGCGACCATGATTTGTATATTTATAGATTTTTCTGTACTTAACAAAAAAATAGGATACGTTATTTTTGCATCTTTTTACTGCCTTCTTTGCATCTTTTACACAATTTGACTATAAAGGACGTCATTTCTAATAAACTCTCCCTTTCTATCTTTTCTCTACAATATTTATAAACTGCAATTTATTGAAAAGAACACTAACGTCAGTTACCGGGTGCGTGGCTGGACCGACTAAGGGTCCCCCCATACCTACCGGTTTCGTTTCTTTGCTTTGCTGTTCTACTTGCTGTTTAGACCGCCGGCCAACCAGGGTCATTTTCAATCTATCGCATATTTGAACCAGGGGCCGTACCGACCGGCTAACGAATCGAGCTTCGAAAAGTCTGCCGGGTTTCAAATTAAAACAGATAAATCGAGCCCCAATTGGGCGAAAATGGCGAACCCCATTTCATGATGTCACACGAACATCGTTACCTTCCAAATTACGTCAACAAAAAGTACAAGACGAAATTCCTTACTTTGATTTTTCAGTTTTAAGTTGAAACCGATTCAGATTTTTCGATAATCGATTCGTTAGCCGGTACGGCCCCTGACCAAATTGGCAAGATAGCCATTAGCTTGGTGTTATCAAATATCATCGTCTGGGTTGCGAAGTAGGAAGCTTCTGGGAGATATGCCACCCTGAACCTGGTCTCCGATCGCTAAAAATAAATCGATCGCATATTTATATAAATTGTGAACAGGGTTGTGGGTGTCATCATTACCTATCTGAACTATTTTTTTGTGTTTTCATAACGATCGTTTAAGGAAAAAAGCTCACAAGAACATTCTTATATGTGAAATGTACTTAGATTGAAAATATGCGATAGATTGAAAATGAGCCTCTTGGCCGGCGGTCCATTGCCGAACAGCAAAGCAAAGAACGGAAACCGGTAAGTCTGGGGGGACCCTTAATCTGAGCGGGTTGTACTTCTTCGGCCCCGTGGTGCCATTTTTTAAGCAATATTTGTTTGCAATTTACACTTTCATAGATTTTAGTTCGCTGCATGGTATTATGAAAATAAATATATTATTAGTATTAAAAAGGTAAATTAACGTAATATTATTATTGAAATAGTAAATTAAGTGTCTAGACATACTACGCCAAAGTTACGTGACCGAAGGTCGGTGCCGCCGATCTTTGGCAAGCATATGAAAAAAATACTAGATACGTTATTTTCGGCAGATGTGTTTCTAGCCATTAACAAAGCATTTCCGGCGTAGCTAGGCCGAACTTCGGTCGCGTAACTTCGGCATAAGTATGTCTGGATATTAACACTAGAACCACAGAATAGATATAATTACTACCGTACAGAAAGGACACTCTCCGCCCCGCCCCAGAATCAATTACCTCACCCCACCCAGCGAGTTCATGTGCCATATCGTGTGCTTGTTTTGGTCGTATTCATCAACTGTTTATTTTGATATTCAAAGCAATGCGTCGTAACTTTATTAACCAAAAAGTTAGAATTATAAATTGAAAGCCGCTCATACAGTACAAACTGTACGGTAGCCCTAGACTGTTGCGCGTGTACAAAAACGTCATTTATGAAGTCATCTATTTATAATGGCGCGGTTGTATAGACTGTCCGGGGTGTGCTAGAACCAGGGAATGTTAACGTTATTTTTAAATATAACGTTATTTCTTACTTTTTTTACCGTTAATTTTAACATTAATTTATGTTAATAAAAAACGTTAATTTTAACGTTAATTTGATAAATAACGTTAAATTTAACGTTGTTTACTGAAATAACGTTAATTTTAACGTCATTTCTTCCTTTTTTTACCGTCACTTTCAAATTAACGATATTCCAATTAATAACGTAAATTTTTTACCGATAATTTTACCGGTACTAAATTTAACGCTATTTTTAACGTTAATTTTACTGGTAAAGTATTTTTAACGTTATTTTTACCGATAAAATGTTTGAACGGTATTTTTAACGTAATTTTTTTATATCGTTATTTTTTTAACGGTATTTCAATCCCTGGCTAGAACTCCCATATCATTGATAAGATTTTATAGACATTATATACATATACATAGTTCCAATTAGGCCACCCAGAGATGGTACATACTAGTTAAGGCTTTAATTAATTTGCTAGCTAGTATCTTGTGGTGTGACTAAATTAAGTGTTATTGATTCCCGCGGCTTAATTTCGCGGTTTCGTGGAAAGGAAATGATATTTCCAAAGCGGCTTAGATATTTGATTCGTTTTCAAAGAATTTGTGTGAAGAGAAATATAAATAAAGTACCTATTTTATGTTATTTTTAATAAATTAGAAGTAAGGAATATTTGTTCGTAATATGATAAAGTAATAGGAGCTCGGTGGCGAAGTGGTTAATAAAATAATAATAATGGTTAAACTGGCCCTTCGAGTGAAGCGCTAATGGCGGAACTTGACAGACTGATCGTACTCGATCACGTTTGCTAAGTAACGCTCGGTCCGGTCAGGTGTCGGATGGGTGACCGTTAAAGTGGCATTACAACTGAACGCTTCCGTGCTTCGGAGGGCACGTTAAACCATCGGTCCCGGCTGTTGTCATCTGATAACAGTCGTTAAGCCAAGTTAGAGGCCTTACAGTCGGCTTGATAAACTCTAACACCAGAGGTGGCCACTAATCCTCATTCGATAAGAAGAAGAAGACTGGCCCTGCGACTACGGAGGTTAAGCAACTTTCGCAAGGGTTAGGCCCTGTCCTAATTGGCATCGGTCGTGCGATCATGCGTTGCGATTTCATCGTGCGATGAAACTGAACCATAGAAAATTTGGTCGCATCGCATGATCGCGCAACCGTCAATTAGGACATTGAATAGATATCACCAGGTTTGATCGCACGGTCGTACGACCAGTTTCATCGAACGAACGCATCATCGCACGACCCATGGCTAATTAGGACAGGGCTTCAATTACATGGGATGGGTGACCAAAAATTTATTATGGAGCTCTTCCGTGCTTCTGAAGGCACGTTCAGCCGTTGGTCCCGGGTATATTTGCAGTCGTTATCACCCACCAATCCGCATTGGGCCTGCGTGGTGGGTTATGGCCCATCCTCCTTTTCCACCCATAAGGAAGGCCTGTGCCTCAACAGTGGAGACATTAAAAATGGCTGATGTTCAAGAAATATTTGTTGGCTTTAAAATGCATCTGGGTTTTTTGCTACCTATAGGTTTACCTACACAACATACTTATGAATAAAGAAAACTCTAAATTTACCAAAACATAAACAGTTAAAAACGTTGTAAGCATCATATTTTTTAAATATTTTATTTTATTTCTCAATTTTTTTCTTATCATGTTGTATTCATTCCACGTTTTATTCTAGACAGTCTTGATCGTTTTTAAAATTTAGCCACAAAAAAGAAGTCATGGTATATTTATCTATGACATGATTATACAAGACCTAACTCTAGAAGCATGTCTAAACAAGTTGTCGGTTCATTAGATCTAGACTAGATCAATCAACTTGAGCTGTGTCCCACGTAAAAGAGACCAATGGACATTTCCCACGGTCCAAGGAACAGTCAACGTCTTTGATTTTCCGCGTATGGTCAGCAACGAAAGCCGCTTAATACTTAAGTATTTTGTCATAGCAATTTTTTTAATATTAAATATTTCAAACTGTTAAACATCCATCAATAAAGTTGCTATGACAAAGTACTAAACTGTTAAGCGACTTTTGTTGGTGACGTACCACAGGCTAGTACGAAAAAGTGTCACTATAATCGGACGCTATTCGTCGTTCAATTTACTTGATTTAAACCTTATTCGTGAGTCAATAGTACCACGGAATGGGATGAACATCGTACGCTTATCGCGATGCTTTTTTGTAATAGGCCCTCTGATACCTAGTTTACTCGGATGAGCTTCTCGTGTTATTCATGATTTGATATTCCACATTCAACAAAGTAAAATGAAATAAAAAATCTACAAAAATTGTGGAACCAGCGTTGGACAGTTAAGAAAAGCTTAATTTGTCAAAGTTATCGTACCAATAGTATTTTTACTAACAGATGAACCACCGACGAAAGTACATACCTCTGCAACCGGGCATAAGTCGGTCTCATGAAAACAAACTACAATACGAAAAAAATTTGTTTACACTACAATTTGGGTTTTTTTGTCTTTTATTTATAACTAAGAAAGTTTTCTTTGTATTTTATTATTTCAATGAAAACTGTATGATGTCTTTCTACATGAAGGCACATAAAGAAACTTTTAATGTTTGGAAATAGTATGATTATACCCGGGTGACCAAAAAAGTTCGTGCGGTTTTTATGATAAATATCAAAGTCTTGTAGATTTATGGACAAAACAATTTATATAAGCACCCTCGCATTCTACAATTCTTTTCCAACGAGATACTAGTTTATATATCCCGTCCTCGTAATAGCTTTTACTTTTTGAAGCAAAAAACTTGGCAACCTCCTCTTCGATATCAACTTGATTTTGAATTTTTTTATTTGTCATATGATTATTTAAAGCCAAGAAAGGTGATAATCCGTTGGAGACATGTCAGGAGAATACGGAGGATGAGGTAGTAACTGCCATTTTAAAACCTTGATTTTTTCCAGAGTGAGCTTGGCAACGTGTGGCCTAGCGTTGTCTTGTAAGAATATTACTTTCTTCCGGTTAACTTAGTCCAGGCTGTTTCTGAAGTAAAGATTTGTGTACACGATCGAACTGCATCGAGTAGACTTCGGCAGTAATTGATTGACCCTCGGGAAGAAACTCGTAGTGTATTATACCAGCAGCGGTCCACCACACACAAAGCATGATCTTCTGGCAATGAATTGGAGTATTCGATGTATGTGGTACTGGTTGGTTTGGGGACAACCAGTGATGGGTTCGTATTGTGATATAGTACACAATCCATTTTTCATCAGCTGTAAGTAAACAGTTCAAAAACGGCTCGGTTTTATAGCGCGAAAGCATTGCTGAACAAATTGATACTCGATGAAACCTGTGTTCGTCTGATAATTCATGAGGGGCCCATCTACTTAGCTTCCATGACTTACCTAACTGATGTAAGTGCAAACGAATTGTTCCGTCACTAACACCAAACATTTGCGAAAGTTCCTGACAAGTTAATTTTGAGTAATTTTCTATGACAGCCTGTAATTCTTTATTGTCAATAACAGAGGGTCTTCCCGAACGAGGTAAATCTTCAAGCGACTCGTCACCAGACAAGAACCTTTGAAACCACTTTTGTGCAGTGCGTTCTGATACTGCATCTTCACCAAATGCCGTACATATTTTACGAGACGCTTCTGCAGCTTTGGTGCCGAGTTTAAATTCGTAAAGCAAGCAAGCCCGAATCACACAAGCATTGACAGACATTTTGGTCAAAAATAATTTGGTTACGAAAAGCGTATTAACAAGAGGGAGTGCCTCAATAAACTGACGAGTCTATGTACGTTATGTTGATACTAAATGCTGGGAGCTAGAAATTGTAACAGAAGTCAAAAGATGTCTTTGAAGCGAGCGACGACTAAAACCGCACGAACTTTTTTGGTCACCATATTTGTATATCAAATCAAATTGGTAAAGAAATAAGATATTTTTTCACAAAATTTCTCAAAGACTGCTGGAATAATTTAATATCGTTCTGTCTAGATATCAATGTCTCAAGAAACTTTTTCTTTTCAACTTGTGACATGTATTGTTATTACATTCGATACATCCAATTACTATGCAGATCGAGAAGAAACAAAGTACAATAACCCTCAAAGATCTGACATTCAAACCTTTACAACTTGAATGAATAACGTGACTCCGATACCAATCACGGCACGGACACATTTTAAATCGATTCAATATCGTTGGAGTCTGCTATCGATAGTCATATCGATATTAGTTATTCGATGGATGTCGGAGAACGATTTTATCTAGCGCGCGGCTCGTATGAATTTGTATTAGATTTAATTAGAGAGATCTTGTAAGATAGAGATGATTAATCTCCCCGTACAGCTACTGGTGTTAGTCGGGTCGTTTCGTAAGTGGGATGAGTAAATTTGAAACTTACAAGAAGCTCCCGTATAAGATTAATATTAGTCAAGTCATCTTATTACTGATTGATTAAGTTTATCATTTTCGGTAAAGCATTATCTTTAAAAGTATCTTTATCTATGACATCATCTTTACTAATTAACTTATTCAGATTAAGGGCAATCTGTTTAAGATACTTAATATTTAACATTTATTTGGTTCTATATAAAACGCTTGTTGTATTAAAATAGAAATACCTTTGTCTGAACCTAATATCTTAGCACTAACTGTGGCACTGACTGTATTGATTTAATGCTGCTATTTTATCTCTTGCTGTATGTAAAAATTACTTAAATGTTATTTTAAGTATGTTACATTTTACGCTTGCATTAGCTTTGTGTGTCTTCTTTCGATTATAATTTATTAGTACACCTAGGTTTGCTACGTAATATACCTACTTATTATACTAATACATCCAAGCTATTATAGTACAATGCAGCTCTAAATTGTGAATTTGTATACGGTCTTTCTATGAGATCTTAATGGTCGCATGACTATGGTAATCAAACTAAATTCGTTGCTAAGATGTGATATGAGACAACTTGTAACAATGTTGTATCATAGTTTCACGAGCTTGCGTATATTGTGCTCTGTCATCTTAGCGCGCACGACTTCACGCACATGTCCCGAATAACGAAAGAGACTTGGATCTAAACGGTAGTATTGTTATGATGTAAGGTAAAAAAATGATACACATATGTATACTTCTAGGAGATAGGTAGGAGTTGGGTAGGAGAATAAAACAACCTTTTCATTTCATGCGGTTTCTTATCCTGAGACCTGGTAGGTACTATAAGTTGTAAAATGTGGATAAGTTACAACCGCATTCGAGTTACAATTTCTGATTTTTAATACTATGACAATAACTATTTTAAATCTTAACGCAATTGCGTTAACATTTAAAATGTGGTAAATTGCAATAGTAACGTTTGAGGTAATTTTCAACTTGACAGATTTTGAACTAGACGAATTTGCAACTCGACATACTGTCATGATATTGTCACAAAAGTACAATGGAGTAGAAACGTCATAAATAGACATCGGATTTTATGCATTAGCATATTTGCATATGCAAATATCTCTCTAATTACGGCGTTAATGCATATTTTAGCCTTTTTTTCCCAATCGTGCATATTTCGTATAGTAGCGACAGGTACGACGTAGGGAACTTTTTAAGTTAACCTGTATTTAAATCAATAGAAATACTGGAAATAATGATCGAACTCGCTAACGCCCTCCCTAATTCAATGTCAGCAGAGGTTTGTAAAAAAATAGACGCTATTTTGCGTAAAAAGCCCAATCTTGAAGACATGAAGAACATTAAGGTCTACATCAACGGCCTATCTTGTCTAATTTCAAAATCTATCGCAATCGCTTTCAAACTTACCAAAGAAATGTAACAGTTTATGTCACATTCATCTGTCAAATGAAAGCGATTGCGATTGATTTTGAAATTAGACAATTAGCCCCTAGGTTAGTAGCCTAAGTTGTATCCTGTCTAAACAGTTATCTGTAGAAATGGCGCCTTGTCCAATGACCTCAGTTGATGCAGAAGGGTCGTTTTTGGCGTACAAACAAATCGATACTGGGTGACAAACGTAACAAAGCTCTCGAAAATTAGGAAAAATACTTAATTGTATATTTCCACAAAAACAATGCAATATTTCAAGAGTATTTCGCTGTTATTACCGTCTTTAATTAAAATATATAAAATAATATTTGTTTTTTGATTTTTGATGGTGCATATTTTGGCCATATTAATAGTTTTTAGTGCATATTTCGACCTTTTTAGTGCATATTTGCATGCATATTTTGGCACTTTGTTAGTGCATATAATCCGATGTCTAACCATAAAATTATACATACCCATCGCATAGTAATAGTTTTCGATTCCTCTGGCTTGTGACAAAGACTAAGACATTTGAAAACTTTGGAACAAGTCCTAAAAAGATGTCAATTATGTACTCTATCATGAAGTCACGTAAGTATCGTTTTTGTTAGTCTTTGATTCAATATTTTTGTGTTATGTGATATTGATATTAATGCAATTTTCATTTGTATTGAAGTCTTCTGCTTCATGTTGACTATTATCTGATTGATTTGAAATTAAACTCAGTAAATCATTTTATAAGATATTGCTTTATGTGGAACAATTCCAACATATTTAAAACTATTAAAATTTAAGCAGACGGCGTTTAATTTATTTAGATATTTTAGGTACCTTACCACGCATAACTTACCATGAAAGAAACAGACTTACCAAAAACATAGAGAAGAAACATTTGGTCAAAGACCCGATTTAACTGATTGAAGTGCCAATTTTTTCTTTTGAGTATGTGCTCCAACTGAGTGATGAGTGTCCTTACGACAAAATATAACTTCAAGAGCGACAGCAAAAACAAAGCGGATCTCACCGAGATTTATTAATAGCCCACCAGATAATACAGTTGTCGTAACGTAATGATTTACTGTTCATGTGTCAACCCTCCTTCATTTATCATCAAAGGATAAAGAGGGACCAAATTAAGAAGATATTTTTAACGTTGCCACAAATAATGAAATCAAACATAATAAAGATTAAATCGAAACTGAATAAAAAACAAAAGACGAAGGGCTCAATAAAAAAGAATCGACAAAAAAGATTCAGATCGAAGTAACAAATCAGTTTTTTTTCTTTGTGGGTAAGATACAAGACAAGTTATCGAAAGTTGTGGGGTAAACACAGTTTCGCTTTCGGTTTGAGATATGTATCTCGATGTGGCCGATAATGTTCGTAATAAAAAGGATAATGTGAATTGTCTTATCTTGGACCTGTAATTTATTAATACGATTCAAGGAACTATCCAAAATAAAAGGACAATTATCATTGACATTGTGACCGTAATTTGAATATGAAACTGGGGGTAAAGTTGGTCTATACAGTAAAGATGAAATTTTAAATTAAAAAATACTAATTTGCTATCATTAGGTTTTTTAGGTCTTTACAATCTAAACTTATTGAGATTACTAATTACTTTTTACAGCATCCATGAAAACTGACAATCCACATAAGTCAACAATCACTACCGATTGTATGCAAACATGTCTTATAGATTCAAAAAATTTTTACAATGAAAACACAATGAAGTTTTTTGCTGCACCCCTGTCATAACAGAGTGGGGCTAATAAAAACACAATTGACTCCCGGAACTTCGTTATAAAAAGCCGCATAAATCACGGTACATTTGAGAAGGGAAATACGCGCCATTCGTGGAATACTTTAGATTTTTGGACTTCTCTAAAGGTCGGAACGGAAGCCTTAAGTTTCGCTAGAATGCCTGCGAAGTAGCTCTGTTACACCCGCCGGGAGCAGATACGTCTAAAACTTCCTTACGCTATAAATTATTTCAGTGTCCCACAAACTTTTGAAGTCGCGTATTAGGATAGTTCAATGCCTACCTCACGTCTTCTTGGGATGATTTCTGAGCAGTTATTTAGGCAGATTATATTCTTTGATCCCTTCATTTACGAGTATGTTTTTGTAACTGCTACAACTTGATTTATTATCTTTGATGTTTATTTCGTAAATCAAATCAAATCTTGTTAGGTTCTATCATCTCAATGTGATTTGGTTTCAGATTTTTTATTACAGATAAATAAGATTTTTCTACAACTTTCATTTCTATAGTTTTTTATTACTACTACTAGTGATTATGCTGTCTTTTTAATATATTCCTTAAGGTATTCAATATAAGAAATTACTGATAAGTTGAAAATATGCAGGGGTATCCCAACGACGTCCCATTCCCCCGGGGTCTCATTGCTGCAGTATCGTATCCAACATCGCGACTTAACAATGCAAACGATGGAATTTTTATCCCAGAGTTCCGAACTACCCATGCATTATTTACCTTGATCCAAGATACAGACTCTGGACTTCAATAATACTTTAAGCACAATGCGCATCTTTGGCATACAATAGTATTTAACATGAGTATGAACACAGAGTTTTATGGATATTCTATATCTATATACAACAATACAACTTCATCAATAAGATTTATGTATTCCGTATTCTACCCACTAGACTTTTTCAGGGTAAAGCAAGATAGCTCTTCAATGTCTTTGATACATATACCTATTACATAATAGGAATACTTCTTTCCTGATGTAGTTAGAGAAAAATCAGTATTTTTTTCTATAAGAACCACCCCATATCAACCAACATTGTCAACGATAACAATATTACATTAAGTTGTCTGACCTCACGTATCCTTTATTAAAATAATTTCATACTAGGCCGCTTATTGAATCCTTTTCACAAAGGAAAGGTCCACCATAATTCGTCGCCTCTGACCATCTCTGGCAATTTCTTCTATTTATTGCGCGTCCTACAGCAATCGGGTTTTCATCGCGGCCCCTCGGCACATTCGCGTTATTTATTTTTTCCATTAGGTGAAAAATGAGTGTTCCCTCCGTATGGGCACGATCGTTGAGATCTGCGGGTATGCGCGCTGGCGCAGCGAGCGGTCTTTTAGTGGGTAACCATGACTAAAGTACAAAGTAATTTAGCCATCCATCATTACCCACCGCATGACAGTGTTCGAAGATCTTTATAGAAAAATTTGAATTTCACTGTTCAATTTGGTTTCACAACAAACAAATTTGGATTTACAACACACCCCTATTAGATCTCTTGTAATCGTTACTTTATTAGTTGAAAAATCAACTAATAATGTTTTTTTTTTATTTAAACAATGCCAATTTCAATCTCTGGTTAAAACAAAATGTTAGCAGCTAAAATTTTTCTAAGATGTACTTTTTTCCCACGGAACAAGTAACGTTTGGCCACCCTCACTGGGTCCACGTCGGTGGTCCAGCCGCGGGGGTCCATACACGCTGTATACAGGCCCCCGGCTTTTGTCGCCCCCACCTGACTATGCATAGACTTACTGGTTCCTATGAACACGACTTTGATAACTTGTCATTATAAAAAACTGCCGATCATTTATAAAGAGCTACTAGCTATCAGCGTAATAGATTGTACTTGTATGCAATTGCATTTACGCTAGTAGAAAACGATTTACTAGCTTTAGCGGAAGACGAGAAATTAATGGATATTATTATGACTTACGATGTCTTATTCGTAGTTATGTTTTTTATTTGCATATTTCACAATCGGTAGCCACTTTTAGTGAATGCGTTGTCAATTTTTAGTGATTGCGACGAATGTACCTTCGATTGAGAGCACTACTTCATGTAATACAGAGATAGCTCTGTATTACATGGAGCGGATATACAAGGTCATTTTGTATTAACCATCCAAATTTTGAGAATGTGTTCCAGTCCATGAAACTGAACAACTTTCTCTAAGGAACACATGGTCAAACATGTAAAATAAAATCTACTTTCCATACAAATCAAAGAGATCACGTGATCAATTTAGTATGGGATGACCAAAAGTTTTTGGCGAAATTTGACACATGTTTCTTAGAGAAAGTTGTTTAGTTTCATGGACTGGACACATCCTTAAAATTTGGATGGAAGTTCAAAATGACCCGATATGTAGATCCGCTCCAGTAGTGACAAGAGTGACGAGAGTAATGGATTTGAACGAAAATATAATCTCAATCTAAACAATTTTATCCCGATATTCCCACGGGAACTCGTGCAAAGTCGGAGCGGGTTGCTAACTTGCTAGTCAAGAATATTGGACATTTTTGCGAACTGGACGTTCTGCGAACTGGACATTTTGCGAATTGGACATTTTGCGAACTGGACATTTTGCGAATTGGACATTTTGCGAATTGGTCATTTTGCGAATTGGACGTTTTGCGACCGCTGGACATTTTGCGAATTGGACATTCTGCGCCTAAACGAAATCACTGACACGTAAAAATTCATAGACTAAGAACTTTATACCTACTTTTAAAAACGTACAAAATCTAATTCTATAAGAATTGGTTAACCTATTTTCCTTACGGTTCACCGCAACATTTTCCTGTAAGGAGCCACTCAGTAATTGATTCGCAAGCTGCCTATCTTAGTGCGCAATTATACCTACTCTAGCGATATATGCTTAATGGCTTAATAGATTAGTGTTAATGAAAGCACTGAGCCCCATTCATCAGCCGCCTCATTATTAATTACAATGACTTTATTAGCTCCTATAACGTCACCGAACTGGCATTCCGACATATTGACCCTATCATAGAAGTTAGAAGGAGAACAGAAACAAAATTCAGTGAAACCACGATGCCGCTCGATTCACACACCAATAGGGAATATGCATAAGTCACCGATTTTGATAAATTTGAGTTAATCGCTGCAGACACGTATAAAAACATGATGGAGCAGAAAAATTAAAAAAATGTATTATTTTAGTTATATCACACAATGAAATCGGGGAAAATAGCGATATTTTTATATTTTCGGATATAATGTACTTAACAGTCAGATAGAATATTGAATAAATGAATAGTTTTATGTATGGCACAAATGTACTTCAACGCAAAATTTAGGGAGATAATTGAGTAACTCCATACCTAATAAACGCGCCTGAATCGTGACCGGTGACGTCACAAATCATAACCGTTTTGTATAGAGCGTGTTCGGCGGGTGCTATTGCGTGCAACCCGCAATGCCGAATATGGTAGAAGGAACCACATCAAACTCAACAAGTTTTACTATAGGACCAACTCTTAAATCGCGAAAATATAATCAGCTGTTTCATACATATTTATGTTTTCGTTATTGTTTTTGTATGAAACAGAACAGCTGATTTTTTCCGCGATTTAAGAGTTGGTTCTATAGTCAAAGTTGTTCAGTTTGATGGTCCCTATCTACCATATTCGGCATTCAGTTGTTTCGTTACACCCTTTAGTATCACGTAAAAAATTACAACGACGGAAGTCGCGTTGCTCTAAGACAGCTGTAATAACATTACCAAAAAGCTAACTGATAGATTACAACAGTCAGTAATAATTGAAGCGAGACTTTACTTCTGTTTGATTTAGTTAATCTGCATCTACACTACTTCTGCGCGTTTATTGATCTCTTTATCACAATTATTCTCATTGTTACCCCTATTCCGAAGTTCATTAAGTTCTTAATCAATTAGTAAAGCCACTTGATAAAGTTCTCCTACATTTTGACTCATCTTTAGTTCAACTAATGACAAAGATAGTGAATGAGATCTATGCTATTTAAAACTATAATAAAAGTTAGCACTGCATTTTTGTCTGATGTTAAATTTAAAATACAATCGATAAATTTTACAAATTCGACTCTCTATATTCAAGACATTGACACATATAAAGTCTATAAATATCTCAAAACTACGAAAGACTTCAAACGACATCAATTCTGTAAATTCTTATTTATGGTGTTTTGTGGATTGTGGAACATCTCATTTCGTGTTTATGATCCTAATATTAACAATAACCTGTCAGTAGAAAGCTAGTATATTAACCCACATTTTTCGAATAGGAAACATGTTACGGATAAAACAGTTAGTTGTATTAAAATGAAAACAGCATTTCCATATTTGATTAAACAAACAGAGTTCAGACTATGAAAGCTATTCATTGAGTTTCATACTGACAAATAACATACTTAATTAGTTATTTCGATTGTATTGTACTACTCTAAATGATAGTGTATATTTTTAAAATCCTGTCACCCTTAATATTTTTTGAACATATTGGACTGTAATTACTGGAATAAAACTTCGATAAATGGCGAAGGTTTGAAGAACACAAGGTTAGAAAAAAATCATCTAACTTCTTACAAGCTTGCGCGTTATGAAACCTTTTTAAACTTTTTATAAAACAAACCGCTCCAAGGAGTCTATTCTTGTAATTTTAAGTGAATAATTCATGCTACGACCCCCTTGTACCAGAAGATAATCACCATAAATCTTTAAATATTTGTTTAAACACAAACTTCTCGGAATTACTTGAAACTGCCCCTCGGCGGAAGTATTTGTATAAGTCCGCCGATTATGAAAAAATTAAGTCCTCCTTAAGTAAGATAGACTGGCAAACTCACTTGAATGGTAGATCACTGGACAGCGCCGTATCGTTTTTTTATGACTGTCTTTATTCTATTAGAGACGAATTTGTACCTTGTAAGTTAGTAAAGGCTCCTATATACCCACCGTGGTATAGTGCGCCTTTAAAAAAAGTTTTGAAGGAAAAGCTTAAATTTCTTACCAAATATCGTACCTATAAGAATAAACATGATTATAACGAATTTTCTCTATTAAGAAAACGAGCTAAAAATTTAGAGCAGAAATGTTATAGTACCTACATGCAAAAAGTTGAAGACTCGATAGTACATAATCCGAAGTTATTCTGGTCTTATATGAAATCCATTAAAAAAAATAGTAACTCTTTACCTTCAACATTATCGTATGAGGGACAGGTGGCCAACTCCGGTAATGAGATTTGCAATCTTTTTGCATCGTATTTTCAATCTATGTTTCTTCCTTCAGCAATTCCGGATAATAGTACCGCACCACAGTCACCACCTGGGAACGAAATGTTAGCTCCGGGGCCTACGTATGCAATTGGTAACATTTTTATAGACGAGGAGACCGTCTTCAAAATAATTAAGTCACTTGACTTATCCAAGGGTGCTGGACCGGATAGCATTCCACCTTTATTAATTGTAAACTGTGCCAAAGAGTTGACTATACCTTTGTCCATACTATTTCAGCGTTCTATTTCTGAAGGTCTTGTCCCCGCCCTATGGAAATCTGCATTTGTCACTCCTATTCACAAAGGTGGTGATAAGTGTAAAGTCAACAACTATCGTCCGATTTCTAAATTATGTTTATTCGCAAAAGTTTTGGAGCGTCTGGTCTATTCACAAGTTTATAACGCGCTATCGAACATTTTTATTCCAGAGCAACATGGATTTCTCAAAAATCGATCGACTACATCAAATCTACTGTCTTTTACTGATTACGTTTCTTCGGGCATGGAGTCTGAGGGTCAGGTCGACTGCATTTTCACCGACTATAGTAAAGCTTTCGACAGAATTGACCATAAGTTACTTCTCCAAAAGCTCCTCGCTGCGGGGATCCACGGAAACCTGTACAGATGGTTTTGCTCATACATACACAACAGAACGCAGGCTGTTGCCATGCACGGTTATACCTCCAACTGGAATGTGGTACCTTCTGGGGTTCCACAAGGGTCCCTTATCGGGCCACTGCTTTTCAATCTGTTTGTTAATGACATCAGCGCCTGCTTTGTTCACTCACACTTCCTGTTGTATGCTGACGATATGAAAATATTTAAATCAGTTAACAGTGATCTTGATTGTCACCTTCTGCAACATGACCTAGACAGACTGGATATCTATTGTAAAAATAATAAATTGGATTTGAACGTTTCCAAATGTAATCGTATCTCTTTTAGTCGCAAAACTTCTACCATTAATTTCCCATATTCGCTTAAGGGAACCGAACTTATGAAAGTTTACGAAATTCGAGACCTTGGTGTCATTCATGATACTAAATTGACATATGAAAAGCACATTGATCACATAGCCAAAAAAGCCAATCGGTCTCTCGGTTTCATTATTCGATCTTGCTCTCAGTTTTCTAGTGCCAAAATCGCCAAAGTATTGTTTTGCTCACTTGTGCGTAGCCATCTCGAGTATTGCTCACAGATTTGGAACCCACAGTATGGCGTCTATATAAACAGGTTGGAGACTATTCAACGTAAGTTTTTGAGATACTTGCAATTTAGGTGTAAAGGTTATGAGAAAGACTATTTTGCTAGATGCAAAAAACATCATATTTTACCTCTCGTTGAGCGACGAAAAATTGCCGATGTTGTTACACTTGCAAAATTATCACAATCTCTTATTGATTCCCCGCATCTTCTATCACTAATAAATTTCAAAATTCCAAACAGAAACAGTAGACACATCTACAACCTTAGTGTTCCGTATTGTGCTACCAACTACAGAAAAAACTCGTTTTTTATGCGATCAGCTGTTACTTTTAATAAAATCGTTGATGTTTCTGTGCTTGATATTTTTAACTCTAAACCGGAGCAATTTAGAAATGTTTTGAGTAGGAACTGGTTTGATGTGGTTTCTTAAGATTTCCTCTTTTATTTTGTTAGCGATTTTTTTTTTTTTTTTTTTTTTTTGTTGTTGTTTTCTAAGTATAATAGACCATACCAAAATTATTTCCTCCGATTCAAAAATGTATATCAAAATCTATACTTTGTGAATACAAATAAGCTTCTCGATGTTTATATGCGAAAACAAATTAAATGAGTATATTTGTATCATATTTAGTTATACTATTAGTTATAAATACTGTATGTTTTCCAATGAAAATAAAATAAAAATAAAATAAAAATAAAAATAACTACTAGAAGTCTCATGCCTGTAGCAATTACGAGAGTCGAGACCACAACTTTGTCCATAGAGTATATTATAGGTATACTAGAGAACTTCGTCACAATTAGTTGATTGAGGTCCAACGAATGTGCGTATACAAGGGTCGCCACTCCATTTACTTCTTTGTTTATTTTCTTGTACCCAGTAAATTGAATAATTGGATCCAGGTAATCGTTTGTGTGAGAGGAAAGGGAAAGCATTTGAAAAACGTAAAAGATAGACAAGTGTTTAAAATAAATAGCGTGAGCTATAAATTATTTAAGAGATTGGTTTTATTAGACACTTTCGTTTACTTTAAAACAAAAGCTAACGTATGCATCTGATATTAATCAACTAATGGCCTTACTCAGTAAATGATTAAGAGCTGTAATTCAAAGAAATAATGTGAAACAAAATTGACAGAATTAAATATCATCATTTTAATAACGAAAGATAAAATTGAAAAAAAAAAAACAAATGTGAAACTACACCCAGCGAAAACGTACAAGTAGCAAAGAAAATACAATTGCAAACCTTTAAAGAAATGAACAGCCGAAAATACACAAAGGAGGAAACGTAATAGAAAAACAGCAAACGAAATTGGCGGAAACCCAATTTGTCGGAAAGAAGCAGATCGAAGCTTAGAAGGCAAATAGTATTGAGAACATACCGTATCTCGTTTAGATAAGGTTAAGTATGTAGAGATAGAGATATTGTAGACAATACATCAATCACAGAGGATGATCTGGTGGATTCACTCTATATTTATTTCAGCCTGTGGATTTGTCGTCGCTCGAGAAACGCATAATGTCTTTTGCGACAGGGTTGGCAAATTAAAACAAAAATATATATATCATGGCAAGACACTATTAAGTACGTATAATTATTATGATAATGAATTGCAATATTTTTAAGAACAATAAGATTATGAATTTTGAATTTTTCGATCACGCTTTATTATCAGTAATTCAGGATTATTCTAATGGTTACGATTTTTAGATGTTTGTGATAGGAGCTTTGAAGCTACAGAGGTTGCTCACCATGATACCCACCCTTTTTGTAAAAAGAAAAAACAGAGAGGGAAGGGTGCAAACATATTCGTAGTTACCCTGAATCAGTTTATCTGCTAAGCGGCTGGGTGATGGCAGGGACGGCTTGTAGCAAGACATGAATAATTCCGGGCGACGTCGCGCGACATCAATCTTGCTGCTTCTTTCAGGGATGAGATTAGCGCCTGAAATATGCCAACGATCATCAGTTACACCTTCATTATTGTGCTTGTTCGAGAGAGTTAGTGTCATCGTGATTTTATTAGATGGTAACCCTAATTTGATTTTAATTATAGCAAATTTGTCATTTTACGTAATATGGTTTTATTTGATTCTGTAAAATAATATTCCTCTAGCATATTTAGTTCATTCATAATGGAATGTTTGCATTACGCGCAACCATATTTTATTAGAATATATAATAATATATTCCTGCAATGATTAATTATAGCCCAACAGGCTAATAAAGTTGTACCAAAACTACACTGGTATTAAAAAGTTGTTACAGTAAATATTCTACGACAAGCTTACAAAATATCGTATCGACAGCAATTAAAGCTGAACAGGGGCCCTATTTTTGAATCGCTCGGCAGGCGTCGAGCGCTCTTTTCGAGTGATTTTCGTTCGACATCTCATTGTTTTGAGTCATATGTCAAACGAAAATCAGTAGAAACTGGAGTCGAGCGATTCAAAAATAGGTCCCCAGTCTAGATACATACGAATTACGAGAAACAGCTTAGCGGCAACTTAATACTCTGATTGCTGGTCGTCAGATGCAAATAAATTCATAAATTCATTGCTTTTCATTAAATACTTAATTGATACGTGCTGTAAAGATCAAGTTGTCACTTTCTCTTGCTTTGACGGTCTTTTATTGACTACGATTTTATATCGGGAATGTTATGAAACGAGAATATGGGATCAATTTTAGTTACTTATAATTAGAATGTTTAGGTTTGTGAAAACAAAAATGTTTGAAGCAAAAATCTTTGTGTATTTAAGAAACATTTAGTTTTTCTTAACATTTAATCGATTTGGGTGACAATGTCCATTTATCACACTTTCAGAATAATAAATTGTGTCAGCTTTAACGTGGTCTCGTAGAAAGAAATAAATTACAATACAATCAATTTAACTTTTATGTAGTGTAATATTCTGCGTGTTACTCATATGTTTAAAGATAATTCTTTTAACTTACACGCAGAATAGATGGCATGCAACTTTATTTCAAAATATTTTGCAATAAGTCCCACATCTCGGACCAGTACTCCCATAGATAGTGTTCTATGAGTACTTCTCTAAGTCTGTCGTGCGTGAATAATTCAGGATGTGAGAGGACGAGCTCAATCACCGACAGGTGTCGTGGCCGACAGTGATGGACTGACGGCAGAGACACCTAGTTACTTAGAGTGCACTGTGATCTCATTTGTTACTGGAGGATGTTCACCTCATGCATTGTTTTGTTAAGCGATGCCTGCTTTTGTTTCTAATGTTTGGAAATTCTTTTGGTCTCTGTCTATGTGTCTATGTTCTTCGTGATGAACAAATAATTGTCATCATTTATTTTTGTACTAGCGGCGGCCCGCGGTTTCACTCGCGTGGTTCCCGTTCCCGTGGGAAAATCGGGATAAAAAGTATTCTATGTTTTAATCAAGGCTATCTTCTATTTGTGTGCCAAATTTCAACCAAATCCGTCCAGTAGTTTATGCGTGATTGAGGAACAAACATCCAAACATCCAAACCCACAAACTTTCACATTTATAATATTAGTAGGATATTAGTAGGATTATTCTTATATTGATATCTTGGTGGGATATCTCATAAAAATTGTTTTTAATTTATTTTTGAGTTAAAACTACCTAGTGGTTTCCGAAAAAGTGAAGTGAAAAAAACACTTAGCATTCCCCACGTTAAGTGTCAATAACTAATATTAATCTCTTTTCTATTTCAGGTACGTGACGACAAGCTCATCTCCATACAACAAGGTATTGTTTTGAAAGCTGTCGTAGGCTGATAATAAACTTAGGTAAGTTATTCACGACGCAGCGTTGTTACACGACAACAATCTAAATGATTCTACACCATCAACAATTTGCGGTTGAAAATCGATACCATCGTCTCTAATGCTTTGGAAATAAAATCTATCGACTTCTGCTTTCGGAAATGTTGTATCTAGTTAAATTTTAACTTTTTTGTTACAAGTTTCTTTTGTAACAGCATTGGTATTTGATTGCCTTCGTGTCTAACAAACAGGCAACGTTGTTCTACAACATGTTCCTCGATGGCTTCGGAACATGTTTATCAGTTATGTTAACGTGTTCCGCTATGGACTAGCAATCACTTCATCTCGGTAGATTCTTGTTGTCGGAATGTTCACGTGGGTTGCTCCTTATCTTTGCCTGACAACTCTACTTAGAAATACAAACTGGGCCTTTCATAACTCAGTCAAAGTCCATTAATCAAAAAACTATGAAACCTTAAATCTTAAATCAAATAATATAAACCATTCAGGAAGTGAATGGATCTATCTAAAATAAAAGCCAGTTTTAAGCGCAACTACTGTGGTCTTCTTGGCTCAAATAATATGCAATGTATACTCGCTGCCAGCAGTGACTGCAATAAAAAGTTTATTTCGAACGGCAATAATGATGCCAAAGAAAAGTGCACATGTTATACCCATTGCCCTACTATCGAGACCAGCCAAAGACACCCATGGTGCACTTGCCAAGCTGCCTAGCCAGCCACCCAGCGAACTAAAATCTATGGAACAAGCATTGCGCTCAAAAAATGGCACCACAAGAAAAGTACAACTAAGTGGATGGAGCTAAAAATGCTGGCATTTAATTATGCAGCACAAAGCGTCTGAGCACTGGTTGCTTATTAGCGATCATAATTTGTATAGGTACTCATAGATATTTTCTATACCTAAACGAAAAAATTTGATACGTTATTTCTGCATATTTTTACTGCCTTCTTTGCGTCTTTTACACCATTTGACTACAAAGGACGTCATTTCTGATGAACTTTCTCTTTCTCTCTTTTCTCTATAATACAAACTGCAAATATTATAAAGAACGCTAACGTCAGTCACCGGGTGCGTGGCTGTGGCTGGCCCGACTAAAACTGAGCGGGTTGTACTTTTTCGGCCCCGTGGTGCCATTTTTTAAGCAATATTTGTTAGCAATTACACTTCCATAGATTTTAGTTCGCTGCAGCCACCCATAGAGAACCGCATAACTCAGTCCACGGGAGGTGACGGGAGGCAGCGCGGCGGGTGCAACTGTCTTGGATTCCTGCACGCGATTTTGGTCTGATTCTGTACTGATTTATTTTATTTTAGGTTATTAAATAGAACGGCTGTAAAAATATTACGGTAGTTATAATGACGGCTTTATTATTTTCGTTGCTAGTATATAATACACAGGATTGAGTTGTCAGTTTAGACCACCAATGCTTGACATAAGAATGTCGAGCAATAATTATAATATAAATTATTATTTATAATACTTACTATACATTTGGATTATATTTCTATTTTTTTTACTATTGGAAAGATATGTTATCTAAGTAATGTTTATTTACTATGGGCAACAGCGTCGTCACTACATACGAACTAAACGTATGTAGTGACGGGCGCGGGCGGCTTACGACTTAATTATCTGTCACAATGTAAAAATAAAAAATCTGAACACCGGAACCAAAAATAACACTGCATTTATAACCTTCTTATCAATGCAGTATAACTTTTCATTTCAGTCTCGAATTAAGTTTAAAAAAATTGTTAAAATAAACAACAGTGACAGTAAACTAAAAGTTATTTTTGATCTTTAGGGATGGTATAGAAGGGTCGTAACAATAAGGAAGGAAGCACAAAACGGCGAGTGTTACTGTTTCCGACCCATAAACCGTGAGTGCCCTTGCACAGGAACAATCTCATGTACTCGCGGGGTCGATGACCTCACCCATTTCTGTCTAGTCAGTACAAAATTATTAATTCTGTGCTAGTTTTATACCAATTGATTTATTAAATTTTTAGTTTTGAACACGCACAATTTTAAAACATAAATTATATTTTTTATTATGACTGACACCCTCTTTGAAGTTAACTACAAAAATAAAAGGGCACACTTTAAGTTGCTGAAGTGAAGAATATAAAATTAATAATTTAAATAATCTTTCCTTGTTTGTTCTTAAATGATACACTCTTTGGTCGTTACCAATTGATCGATCTATTAAACTTTTGTAAACATGAAATAGCTTGGTCTATTGACTTTCAATCAGTATAGTTTCTGCATTTGTAAATAGTAGGAACTATTTATAACTATGCTTGTCTATCTGGCTGTTCTTCTAACGGCAATGTAGGTATACATTTTTTCTTGCGTAAACTTAATAAAATGTTGATTTTTATCACATTACGTAGCCAGAAACTAAAACTACGTAAAATGTAATTAGTCGAGTCAAATTAGCAAAAAGATTGGAAGTAATTCGTGTAGATGTAATTTTTTATGGAATCATTAGAAGACATAAATATAAGTTTTCTCCGAGTTTGTACCATCCCTGCTATGTACGAAAACATTGTTTAATGTTGGGTATTAACATTAAAGTCCCAATTTTTTTTTTTATTATAATACCTACAATAACAGTTATTTTCCATGTTTTGTTACAATTTTAATAACCTATCATTGTATACCTAGCTTGCTTAAATCAGATAAAAAGTTACCAAGATAATTGACAAAATCTAAACTTAGGAGGCGACACTTTTGTGACGTTGTAGATACTGGTTTCACTTGTTATTAAAAAAAATTGGGACTTTAATGTTAATACCTAACATCAAACGATGTTCCGTACATAGCAGGGATGGTGCAAACTTGGAGGAACCTTATATGCATGTCTTCTAATAATTCCATAACAAATTACAACTACACGAATTACTTCCAATCTTTTCGCAAATTTGATCTAATTTGACTATACTAAATGTTTAATATTTATTTCATTATACCTACGTCCTTTGAATTTCAAAACTTCTATACCTAATTATACCAAGTAAATTCAATAAGCAATTCTCGGTGAGATAAAATCTCCAGTAATTAAATCCAGAAATTGTTTACAGAATTCAGACGCAAGCTATCATTATTGGATTAAGTGGAGAGCTTTTGTGATTTATTATGGTTGTCAACATCTGCTGTATAAATTCTCATTTTATACTTATTTTAAAATTGATATGCTTGAACCACAAAACTAGTAAATACTCAAAAGAAAATAGGGGCTACCATATGGTTTTCCATACAAACGCTGAGAGTTTTTTTATAAATTCTATCAGATTTTATTTGAATTTGATATTGGTCTAAAGCTGTTATAGTCAACTTGCGGACTTTACTATTGAATTTAGTAAATTCGTCAGTAAAGTGCGGAATGGTAGTCAATTTGCTAAAGTTGCCTATTACAGCTTTCGAACAAAGTCAAATTTTGATTTGGACCCCGAACCTATAGTTATAAAAATGTCGTTTTAGTTAAATATCCTGGGGATTTTGATATGTTATAGATTTCGGTGCCCTGAGTAAAAGTCTCTATGGGTGCTACCACTGTTTCCGAGTCGCCTTCAGAGTTTCATCTGATGATGTACCCTCCTGATCAGATTATAAAAACTATAAACAACGGACAAAATGAAAGAAAACCAGTGTTTAGATTAAATATTATCAATCTATATTTACATAATACACCTCTACCGAAACATATTTTTTATAAATGTTACACTTTTAACTTTAAACTTTTACATTATTACCAAGATGTGAAATGATACACCTATAAATGCATATCGACGTGCATTTGAAGATGACATTCCCGCCATTTTATTTTTCTCTGAATGGCCAGCTTATCACAACATGTGTAGCATCCATAGAGACTTTTACTCAGGGCACCGAAATCTATAACATATCAAAATCCCAGGACACATAACTGAAACCACATTTTTCTAACTATAGGTTCGGGGTCCTTTGAAACTATAAAGTTATTATCAAACTATCACCAACATCACAAAACCTTTTAGTTTCACTTTTATCTTCTACCTAGAGAATTTCATTCAAAGTAGTACAAAACACGTTCTCGCGTAGCTTCCGTTGCAATGTAAGTAATGAATTTCTGCACGTACCTGCTTCTAGTAATTCACAGCGTTGTAAATTTTATCAATGGAGCTGGCTTTACGAGGGTGTGCACCGCGGTGGCTATCCAATGTGCCAGCTCAACGTTAAATGTCGGCTTTTACGCCTTTTTCCACTGCTGCCTACATAGCAACATTACACCAACTACCTGTTGTAAAAGTTTACTCCTCAGTAACGCTCTTATTACTTACGATACTGCGACACGTATCGTTTGTGTGATTTCATACTGTCTCGCTATCCGTTTTGGTTGCTTTTTGATTAGCACACTTTGAAGAGGATAATTCTAGGGTAGCTGCAATTTTATAAATCAACTCACCCCTTTTGGAGATTTTCTTTTCTTTTACTACTATACTAACATAAATAAATATTGTTCCTTTTACCTAAAACTTTCAGAATTAAAAGAATTCTAAGGACGATAAACCTAAATCAAATTCAGTTAATTAAAATTAATTTAATAAAAAAAAAGAAGTTACTTACTATTTTTATTTATCATGCCAGGTTATATGATCAGATAAAGATTTAACTAAGAAATCGATTAAAAAGATAGACAGTCCCAACATTATTAAAAGGCGTTCGAGCCAAAAATGACTAACAAACAGCAATAAAGTGTTTTAACTGTGGCTAAGTTTGGAATATAAAAGCCGCTTTGCCATATATGTCAGATTCCTCATAAACAGTGTTCCAACTACTGAATGATTGTGTTTTTGTGCGTAAACTATTCGAAAGCCCTGTCTCGACAAGTTCTCTTTATAGGGTTGTACAAATTTTAATAATATAACTTTTAATTAGATAAATGGTATATGTAATAGTCAAATAACAAATACATTAACTCATACACAAAATAACAACGGAGAAAACCAACCCCTGCAATTTAAATTAGACGTAACACTTTGTATTTTATTTTCATACTGATTAGGTTCTAAATGTGATTTTGAGATTTCACCTAAAACAATAAATAAAATTTTACACCTTTTTAAAAGCCATTTGATCTTTTTATAAGCTTTTTTATCTTATAAGTTTTGTAGGCGTTTATAGCTGGGAGCCCTATATCCCAACATGGTTTGCTCCCAAAATGGCTAGAGCTGACTGCAAGCTAATTGCCAGCGTGTCAGCTACGCAACATCACGGGTTCTGTCGCCCACTCACACCCACGCGTGGACAATGGTAAATGGGCCTTAGTTTTTTACGGACGTTAACAATCTTATGTCCGTTAATTAGGATCTTGTTCAGAATTTTAAAAGTCTTGTTATTGACGAAGTGTGCGGTATATCTTCAGATTATGTTTGCTTTACATCTACGTATGTCGAGGACAGCAAAGGAAACGGCGGTTGAAAGGGGAAAAGGAAGATTTAATAGCAGAAAAATGGAAACACATTTACAATAGCAAAGCAAAGCAATATGACAAGAATAGAGACAAGAGTAAAAACCATAGTATAGATATTTACATTACATGTAACTAATTACAGAGTATAAAATAAGTCTATACATGGGTGGGCCTGTCCTTGACAACGTATGAAGAAAAAACTGATACGACTATACTTGAAAATCGTCGATCACAGGAGATGGCTAAGATTTTTCTCATACCATTACTCATACTATCTTTCTTTATCATTAGGAACTTTAAAGAAATTTCCAGAACAGACAAAAACGATCTACTTTTGTATTACAACAACGTAAGCAGCAGATATATTACACAATAAAGTATTTTTGCGCAAAAACAAGAGTAAACAAAGTATCAGCTTATGATTATGAGTCACGTAGTGGCTTTATTGTGCTCAGAAGATCCGGGAATCATGTTCCCTCTATATATTTGGGAGCGAGCAACATTAAGAAAGCGGAATATTTTGCATCCCAGTTTTAACCTTCTAAAATTGTTGGTAAAATCTCTTTTATGCACACTCTGTGTCTATGTCAAATTATTTTTAACTCTAGCTGAAGGCAACTCTAGCAACGCTATTTCAATACTCTTCTTATTATTCATTTGACTTGCTATTGATACAACAAGTTGTTGTTTTTTAAGAATTTTAACTGTAGTTTATTTATGCAATGCAGGTTTACAAGGTGCATTGTAAATTAATAGTTAGTAACTGACATTGAAAAGACACAATATTGTACGTGTACATAGGAGGTGATTTTTATTTTAATTATTTACTCGCTAAAATCCAACATCATCATTAAGGATATTATTAATCTAGTTTCTTATGAAACCCAATTAGTATAAATATAAATATTTCAATCTATCTTAATCTAGGTTTTTGATCCAGCGTATATTTTACAAGTAGAGACGCAGGTGGTGGATTTCAGCAGTAGTTTATCTAATCTCATCATTATTCAAATAGTGTCGTCTATTCAACGACCTTATCCCAGTGGGATAGAGTTCATTCTGATTGAAACCCATTCGTATATCGAAATAACAGTTGTTCCATGAATAAGTGAATGATTCACACTTATCGTTCGTATTGTATCGTTCCAAACTTCTGGTTTTATGTTTTCTACTATACTTACAAAAACAAAAACATATCTTGTTAAGTCTTGAGTGGGGGCGGTAAAATATAGACAATTCAAAAGCACATAATTTCTAAGTTTAGTTAAATAATAAAAAAAAAAATTTGTTAGAGCTAGAAATCTTCACCGAGTATTTTTTTATCCAGTGGTAAAAATATAAAAAAGTTAAGTATCAAAAAATAATTAAGTGCACAAAATCTTATTATAAATCTAAATAATACTTGCAAGCGAAGGAACCTAAATAACAGCTGTTTAAGGCTGTAGAAAGGTTTAATGCAAACCAGAGTACACGCCAAACCGCTGTTAACCAGCCAGATTTATGTGAAAAAAAATAATTTAATTACCGCCGACGTCCACACAAAGGTGCGAACACGCGATCCTGGCGAATTCCGCTTATCGCACGCAACGTTAATAACTTAATATTTATACATAGAAAAAACCCTTTTGCTTGCCCTGAAGATTGCTAAAATTCTTCTAAATTAGGTTTTTGAAACTCGGTGTATCGATTTTGCAATTTTTGTGCATTTTGTCGGCGACATCGAAGACGATTTTACATCAGAGAATTAGATAATAGTTATTACTAACTAATAATAGTTAAATTCAGGCTCTGAAATGGATGGAACACGACGTATATTTGTTAATAAATCAAACCAGTCTATAAATGACAAACGTCTTGAAGAAACCCTTTAATAATTTATGAAATTGTTGAGTAATAGGGAATGCTGATTTGTGGGTGTTGTATTTACTAAAATATTTGAAGGCTAATGCACCAAGCGGATAATGCTAACAATACTAAAGAATATTAATATCTTTCAAAGAAATATATGCCTTCAATATAAAAGCGTAGGCGACCGACACAATCAAAAGTGCTCCAAAAGCACACAGGACGATTTATAGCCCCACTAAATGGCATAAAGTACTTCTAAATATACCCATTTATCAAGTACTTTAAATTCTGAATGATAAATAAGTGTTTGTTGAAGACAAATTGCATTTACGTGCTTTATGTCCTGACGTCGAGGTGGACAAGACTGATTGATTGGATTCTAGTGGGTGGGTGAATCAAACTTACAACTAATAATAGACTTTATTGTAACATATTTTTCCAAGGCAAACTCATCAATTTACTTTTATCGTGGATCACCAATTTCGATTTAATGTTTACAATTTCTGGTCTTCAACGATAATTTCATCGTACATTCGCTATAAATATTGATGGTCTAACATTTCATGGAAATTTATAAATACTAATTATAAGTTAACGCAACTAAGGACTACTTTTACTCGGCTTGAAATAAACTTCAACACAACAACGTGTGAAAGAACAAACATACTATCACAAACGAAAAGGCTCTCTACACGTACCTACTTATATGTTGCGAACATCGGTCTGTTATCGGCTGCGCCCCACGCGCCAAACTTCGTCTATAAACGCCTCGCCATTTTTTTTTATTTACAAAGGAAACTTCTGCTACTTTGCCGCTGTTGCTTGCTGTTTTCACTTTATTATTAGCTACTGAACGATGTTAAACTTGTAATACAGACATAATGCTATAGAAGTTTCCATAAAGGTTCCAAAGTTGCTTCTAATTTTTCTTCGGAAATATTTAGCCTTCAGCATGTTTAAAGTTATATCGAGTTTTTTTAAACCTCATTGGTATCTTCGTCTTTTTATCTCAATGAAACTTATATTTAATGATGTACCATCACGTACAAATTTATATCATTATTATAATACCTATATAATATGACATGGGCATTTTCATTACTATTCTAATCCATTTCAAAAGTTTATTCCTGTTGTTCGTGACCTTATCTGTTATATGGCAGTTCATACACTCTTAAGAGTTGTAAACTTTTATTTGGGTGCATTGGAGGTGACTGTTGATGAGACAGTTTATTATTATGGGCGGCGCGACTTTACGTGGCGTCGTAAAGTTATGGACCCAGGCTCGCTCCCTGCGGCATCCGCGTCGTCACTTTACAACTCAGTTTTTATTTCACACTTGAATTACGAACGTGTTAAACGTCATATACCGTGATTGGATCACGTCCGATAAGTGGGCGTATTTCCACTAAAGTCAAGACTTGGTGCTCGTTAAAGTCTTCTACACTATGTGGAATTTTATGGAGTGAGATAGATATCTTATTAATTGTTTCTTTCTTAATTATTTTCTTGATTTTAGCTGCTGCAACTTTAACTACCTATCTTAAAGTAGTATCAAGATAATATGTCAAAGATATTGTAATATGTTTCATTACTAATGCGGGGCATAAAATCTTAAAAAGCTTGACATTTCTAACTGTTCTTAAACTGATAAAATTCTTCGTGTAAATGTTGTTATAGTCTAAATCCCCTTAGTTTACTGTTGCTTGACCCATTCATCCTTAAAAGTACAATTTCATGGTTGTGTGGACACTGGCAAGTTGTAACGGCGCCATCTCGTTACTTAGGACGCGTATCGACGTTTGCGCCTGTATTGCCTCCGATAAAAACCGGCGATCGCACAATTTATCGCCAATAAACGTAGCCGTCCGTGTGGACAAACGGAGAGACCGTCAATGAATGAATTACATCGTACAGATGGATGTACTTTCTGAAACAGCGTTAAATGAATTGTGCTCCTTAATTAATTTATTCCGTTCTTTTTAAAGTGGTAATATTAAGGTAGTGTTTTTTCTGTCTTTTAGTATCAGTATTACCACATAATGTTTACCCCGCTTCGCGTGATTTTATAAAAGATATAAAAAGATTATTTGTCATGCATAATTAAAATATATGGGATCTTATAATGAAATGAAACATTTTGACACTTGAATGTTTAATGTAAGTAATAAATTTTCTACCTTTAATGATACTTTTCTCAAGTCAGATTGGTTAATTGAGTAATTAAACTTATTAGTAGGTGGTGTACCAATCAAGTTTATTGCATTCTGTAATACATCATTAATCGAGATATAGTTATAATTGTAAAAATAATTATAATTGTTCTGAAAATAAAGAATATTTATTCTTCTTAGTTTTTATATTACCTAACCCTAAAATATTTCGGCTAATACGGTGAAAATACATTTTGATATGGTTTAGAGAAATGAAAATAAAGGTATAAAATAGCAATAGAGTTTTTTGAATTCCTTTTGTTACTAATCCCCGGATGACAACTGCCAACCCATCCTGGCAAAGCGTT
This sequence comes from Agriphila geniculea, assembly GCA_943789525.1. NCBI lineage: Eukaryota > Metazoa > Arthropoda > Insecta > Lepidoptera > Crambidae > Agriphila > Agriphila geniculea. Next base: position 4,738,342 of record OX038880.1, read on the forward strand.
CCAATCTCTTTCACAGCCAAATCTCCTTATCGATGGATTGCTTAGTCAAACTTCGTTTGAAGACGGTTCTCGAGTGACCCTCCATTTATTTTTATAACCTTTACACATTCACGTACAGCAATATCATGCCTAAACATTTTAGCTTCTATATTTTTTACAACATCGTTATTTCTTTGTTTCAAAATGTTTTTCTTTATAAGTTCTTTATTAGATTTGTATTGTACAGCTTCTGTATATATTTCGGAATGTATCTTCATTTCAAGCGAGCACAATCTAATGTTTGCTTTAGTTCAAGTGTGGACAGGACCCTCCAATCGATGGCGATCGAACTCGACCGCGTCTCTACCAAAGGGAGCATTCCCTGTCGCCTGGGGGAGATATGTTAGTTTGACTGCAAACAAATAAAAAGTTTTCTCAGCTAAATCATTTGGTCGCTCATGCGTCACTGTTCCCGGAGAAAACTGTTCTAAACAGGCCATAAAACCGATGAGGGTGGATATTTTATTGGCTTTTAATATCCGTCGCGAATCACGTATTTTGTCTTTGAAGACAACAATGTTAACACATAGATTTATCTTCGTATTTTTGACAATAAATCTACTTGTTAAGATAACATTAGTACCTAATCAGAAATCAAAACGAGTATTGTGTTTGGGCAAACTTTTAATAATTACATATTATCTTTTCATTATGTGCCTTTAGTATATTTAAAAAGAATGTATACCTTTGTTAAGATATAGTCATCCCTATATTTTTGACTTAATATAGATATAAAATATTTACACAAATCTTTTGTTATGTCATTAATCAATAGCCTTACCGACTCATCATACATATTTTCATCCTTTTTTTTTTAAAAACAGAATCAGTTTTACTTTTATCAAGCGTCATAAGTCATAACAGTAGTTCCCAAGAAACGTGTTAGTGGGCATAATTATCAGCTCCCACTTTTATTGCATCAATAGCGCCAGGATAAGTCGGTGGTCGAGCGGAACTGATTTTACGGCCTGAGACACATAAATTAGCTGCGGTTTCACCGACCCCCAGTGCGATATAAGAACCAAAACGGGACCGTGTTTGTTCAAAGAGAAAATTAAATATTTAGTAGGTTTTATAGAATACGTGATATTGAATTCTTAAGATTTCAATTTTGAGATTGTGAAATCAAGTTTTCACCCCGTCATACATTTCTGCATTAATTTTTAATTTTATAATAATAATAATATAAGATTTATTTCAGATATTACATCCATATTTGTTAGTATTACTTAGACTATATTGTTAGTAACTTGAAAACTAAACGAATGGCAATTAAAAATTTACATTAATTTAAATATTTACGTGACCCGTACATGTGCATCTGGGTCCAATGCTTAGCGATAGGGCAGTCTGGTCTATCCTTTATTGCAATCAGGATGCTGTTAGAGCTTCCCCGAACCCTGTGCCACATAGAGGCAATACGCCTGCGAATAATAGCGAAGAAGTCATCAATTCGGGCCTCCGCAAACATACCTGACGCACTACAGTATTGGGGAAGACCCATCAACATCCGGAAAGCATTATTATATTGCACGCGGAGTGCGTTAAAAGTCTTTTGCGTGTACTTGACCCACAGGCTACAGGAGTAAAATGATTGGCAAAAGGCCTTGAACAACGAGATCTTCACTTCCTGTGTACACTTTGCAAACCTGCGGGCCAGCATGTTGCAACTGACTGCCAACGCTCTCCTCTCACGCTCTATATCACAATCATCAGACATGTTCTCGGTGACAATGTGCCCCAAATATTTAAATTGTGATACTCTGCTAAGTTCGGTGCCTAATAACTTTACAGGTGGCACAGATGAAAGTTTACGACCTCCTTGAGCTTGGAAAACAAGTAGTTCGCTCTTTTTGACGTAAAAGAGGAGGCCATGGGCGGAGACATAGGATTCACAAATTGCTATCAATTTTCGGAGAGCACCCACCGAAGGACCCAGCAACACCATATCATCAGCGTAACTGATATTATTGACCATAACGCCGTCGATAGAACAGCCGACGTTGGCGCCGCTAAGCTCCACGATGAGTGCATCCATGTACAAATTAAATAGTGATGGAGAAGATAGTCCACCTTGCCTCACACCACACTCCATTATATATTCTTCAGACAGCTCACCCGACCATCTGACCTGGTTGACTTGATGACGGTACCAATATTAAAAAGTCTTTGTTAATTCCGGGGGGAACCCGGAGTCCTTTAACTTATACCATAATACGTCATAATCAACCAGGTCAAATGCCCTGGATAGATCCAAAAACGCAGCATAAACCGGCGTTTTCCTTTGGGCATAATACTTGACGGTATGCTTAAGCATCAATATGGCACTTTCAGTCGAAAGGTTGGGTTTGCTGCATGCTTAATCTTTTACGTGCTATTATGATAGACAAAGCATTGAAAAATAAAAAGAACCAAATATGAGGAGTTAACTCTAAAACGTTCAACCGAACTCCAATAAGTTAAGCATAACTGTAATTTATAGTTTGATAGATCTAATTTAAAGATACGTAACAGCTGTTGCCGGTTTCACGCTTTTCACCTCAAGCGAAGCCAACTGTCCATAATGCATTCTAACAATCCTAGTCGCCACAAAGAGTAATTGCGTTCCAGAAACAAACAAACCGGCGTTTATGGCAGCAGTGACGGACGGCGTCGCGGAGTCGTGATTGAAAATCCAGGACGGGAGCGGACTCGTATAACCCGGAGCGATCAATTTTCTAATGCAGTTAACGTCAAAAGTATTCTATGGAACGTTGCATGCAATAGCGGCACAATCAAGAAATTAAAAATTCATATGCACTAACCATGGATAAAACTACTCAGAAACATTATTGGACTTGAAATTGATGGGGTTGTACTTACAATTGACGATAAATGACCGAAGGTTACGATAAAAAACAAAATTCGAGTAGGATTTTGACGTCTTAATTAGTTGCGTGGCGTGACGATGCCAAGTTAACCTTATCAAGCGGTAGAGTGTTTCCTCTCTCACTTTTGTATTTCACCAACAATTTGTTCGTTTAGAAATCCCTAATGTGTAATTCTCCTCAATTTATAAAGTAAAACGAAATAAAATCTCCATTGACCCGAACAACTTCGACTTCCGTGGCTTCTATTAGTTTCACTCACGCGTTACACAGCGTTTGTCAAAGATAAATCTTTTCTTAGGGGTGACACAGTCTCCTTTATTTCAGTGTCTAAACTAGACCTTTTCTTTCATATTACATCGAGCAATGGTGTATGTCTTCGATTAATAATTAAATTGGCAATGTGATTGAAAAAAAACCAGAAAAAGTGGTAAACAATTTTTGTTTAAACCTAACAGTGTTCACTTGAAAACGGAGAGGTAATGATTGGCTTTTTCAAACTTATGTTTGCTTAGAACTCGGTGTGGAATTTCTTATCCAAAATCAATACTAACACAGTTATAGGTAATAATAAATTCTACTATAGGACGTCCTAGCCCTGACTCGCTTTATAAATAGGAAGCACGCATTCCACATACTGACAGACAGGCTAATTTCCTACCGTCGGCCACCGCATAACATTTTATAACCACTCCGGAAGGATTTTAAAAATGTAAAGGAAATAGGCCCTTCGAAGCGTTGGATCAGAGTGTGAAGTCAGGGAAATTAATATTTATGTTTTATAGTCAGATGAAAGGAATATTGAGGATGATGATAATAAACTTTGTCTAACTGAGTAAAATAAAAAAGTTAAGATGTCGTTCTGTTTTTTATTCATAAATTTTGTTTCACAAAAGAGGTCACAAGTAAACCAGTCGATAGTTTTGAAGATAAAAGCGTAGATTTTGAACGAGCTCAGAGCGAGAGAAAGCTTCAATAAAGCACAAATACTTTTTCCATACGCGTCAGATTATGACAGTATTACAGAGACAATGATCAAAAGAGATGAGTCCCAATACGTCGTCAGCAGTGAGTGCTACATACAAATGCTATCGGAAAACGATTTGAGCGAGCGAACAAAGGCGCGCTGCACCGAACACTGAGTAAAACAAAGAAAACTTTTTATAACGGCCCACGTTATCCGGGTACTACCCCGGAACTCCATAAGGGTATATTTTTTCTTTTCACGATAAAACTATTATAACTCCCCCTTCCGTTTAATGTGTTAGGGAAAATTGTTTTTGGAAATATTCGCGTGTGGCTCACCATTTGTCTTTTGTTTATGTTTATTTTCATTCGCAGGTTCAATGGGTTTGAGAAAGGGTTCAACTGAGTCTCTTTTTTAATCGTGGGATTATCTGCGTTTTTAATAAACTCACATAGTAGAAACTAAAAAAAACAGTATGAATCGAGACTACGGTGCCAATAAATTAGAATTTATTGGAATTTGTTGTGAAATTTAATGCATATCGATTGTTCGAATTGGAACCACAATTCAACTTCCACACAGAAACGAAATCTGTCCGGAACTTTCATAATATCTACCTCAAACGCGAGTTCCCGCGACACAATCCTTGTCGTTTCCAGTATACCAGTATCCAACGGACCGGTAGCCTGACGTTTCACATTATAAACTAGACCTTGCTCTATAAACTGTTTAAAATATAGTTCGTTTTACATTCCGTCTTATATTAAGCACTTTCTAATAGAGCACAAATCGTTTGCAGCAGTGTACGTCAATAGTTTCTGTTTATAACTACTGCCAGTATTAAATCTGACACTAATGATTTTATTAGTATTTAACGCGCTTTTGACGTGCCTACAGAATCATTGCAGTTTATTTCTAGACTTAATAGAATTAGTTTTACAAATGTTAAACATTATCCAATCAAGTAATGTTATATATTATCATAATTATCACTTGTGTTCGAATAACTCAGTGAAATTGTTGCTACTCAGAAATCGTGCGGAGAAACCTACAAAGTTGTTCTTTAGTTACAACTTTATACACGAGCTGAACATTTCTTTCGACGCAAGTAAGTTCCCCTCTCTCCCTGGGGATGCTGTTTCCTTGTCGTGTATCCCGGTCACTTGTGCCAATTGTAGTTTTCAAGCTTCTTTACTTGTAAGGTATCGATCGATCAGTGGTTTGGGTTCACTACACCAACTGCTTTTATATTTGTATATATGTCATCAGAATCTTTACTTAAAATAAAAACATCAATTATACAACGTGTTTTTCTTGATATCCCATAACACTAGCGTATAGATGAGACCGTGAAACTGAACAACTTTTACTAAGCAACCAACTCTGAAATCGCGAAAAAAAACAGCTGTTTCATACATTTTCATAATTGCGTTATTAATTTTTGTATGAAACAACATTTTTTTCGCGATTTCGGAATTGGTTACATATAGTACAGTAGCCCGTAGAACATTTAAATCACCAAAAAGGTTACCGTTTGTCGTTGTGATATAGTTATTTATTACGAAATTATAGATACTTTAACTCGCTTAAAAGTTTTACAGATTGCAACCCGCCGTAACCTATATATGTGTATCCCCATTAATGCATTTTTTTATTGTTCAAGGTTTACCACATGATTTAGCTATTGTCGTGTTCTACAGCTTTGTTTGATTGCCACTGATAATAGTAAGACCATGGAAAGTGATCATACACAGATTTAAGACCAGATAAAGTCCAACCATTTTCATCAGGTCTTAAATCTGTGTATGGCTACTTTTTATAGTCTTACTTTTATCTGTGGCAATCAAACCAAGCTGTAAAACATGGCAATAGCTAAATTATGTGGTAAACCTCGAAAAATAAAAAAAATATCATTTTTGGAGATATACAAATAAAGGTTACGGCGGGTTGCGATCTGTAAAACTTGGGTTAAAGTATCTATAATTTCGTAATGAATAACTATATCACAACGGCAAACGGTAACCATTTTAGTGATTTAAATGGTCTACGGGCTACTGTACTAATAGTAAAAGTTGTTCAGTTTCACGGTCTTATTTATACCCTTGAGTTATGGGATATAAAAAAACACATTATATACAAAGACAGCTTTTCGTTTTAATTTCAAAACCCCAAAGCTGTTTGGAGCTATAAGTCGCAGTCACATTATTATTCACATGAAAAATTCAACACTGACGCCCGAGTTATTACTGTCTAAAAAAACACATAAGCGCTTTTAAAACAATGCTGTTGATCATAACTCATAATGATACCTTCGAATGGGCCGAGATGAATTATACATGATTTGAAACGTAAGTTCGTTTTTCAACAGCCAGAAATTATCACTTACCATTTTTGTCGTGTTAAACTTATCACAAGTTTATAGTCTAAGCGGTCATGGGATTTTTGGTAACGATCAAGGAAAAGCTTAGATTCATTTTCATGGGTTGTAGAGTGGTCCCCTAATGTGAATGATCTCGGTCTGCCTGCTCTCAGTGGTTGCAACTTCGAGTTATAGCGCTTACAAGAGGCTTCATTGTGACGAAAAAAAAACGATCAGAGAAATGGGTAGTTTTAGTATATATTCAAAGTATGTCGTCTCTGCAGATGAAGCAAGTTGGTCTGCCAGCTCATAGTGGTTGCATTTCTGAGCTATGACGTGCAAAAGTCACGTCATTGTTACGAAAAAAAAACGATACGGGAAATGGTCAGTTTTAGTACCTATTCAAAGTATAGTATCTCCACGTGTGAAACAAGTTGGTCTGCCGGCTCTCAGTGGTTGTATTTAAGAACTATCATTGTGTACGCAAGACGCTTATTTGTAGAGAAAGCCTAAAAAAACTTTAAAAAACGGGACAATAGGCAAATTTTTAAGTGCACGCCGGCCGCTTGCATATCTGCGACTATATGAGTCCCCTCCCCACCTTAAGGCATCTCTAAACATGCGCGCGAAAAGCCCCAAACCTCCCGCGAAGCAGTGTGCGTAGTGTGGAACCGATTTGAATCGAATCCACACACCCGCGCGTGAGTATGGAGAGGACTTGCCATGCCTGTGCCACCGCTCATCCCCCATCCCCTCCTCCCCCCCACTTCCGGTTTTAGCGTCAATAAAGATGTTCGATCCGGGTGCCTTGTATCGATATTTCGTATCGCCATGGATCGTAATTCACTGTATCGATCCAGATTATAGAATCTGGATTTATAGGCATCGGCTACACGCTCGGTAAATACTGTGGCCCAGCGCCATGGAGTAAATTTTAACCATGGAAAGTAAAATATTGAACATTCCATACAAATTACTTTTCATGGTTAAAATTTACTCTGTGGCGATGGATCACAGTTAGTCTAAGCGGTCACGCGATTTTTGGTAACGATCAAGGAAAAGGTTAGATGCTTTTTCATGGGTTAAAGAGTGGTCCCCTTATGTGAATGATGTCGGTCTGCCTGCTCTCAGTAGTTGCAACTTCGAGTTACAGTACATTTAACTCAACCTCCATACATTTGAGTCAAATGTTGAACGAAAATCAGTAGAAAAGAGCGCTCGACGCCAGCCGAGCGATTCAAAAATAGAGCCCCAGAACCACTTACCGTTAAAGGGGTTTTGATTGGGTATTTCATGAACCTCTTACCGTTAAAAGGGTTTTTGATTGGTTATTTCATAGACTTGTTTTCAAAATTCGCCAGCGATTCAAAAATAGGCCCCCTGGTCCTTCGGTCCAGGTAGAACTAGGTATAAATTGCTTGAACACGTTTTAAAACCCCTTCATAAAGCCTTCATAGGGTTTCCCCGATAGGGTTTTCGTATTCGGTAAGTGCTTACTTGGGTTACCCTTTCGATAGGGTTACCGTATTGATAGGGTTTTTGAAAACAAGTCCATGGAATACCCAATCAAAAACACCTTTAACGGAAAGCAATTCCGGTCCTTGCTCGTAAGTTCGACGACTTCCAACCTCCCGAACAAGCCGGGTTCCGAAAAAGCATTAGTACCATAGACCACATCAATAAAATCAGCTATTATGCTTGGCGTTCGTGGACTATGAGAAAGCCTTTGATTCGATTGAAACCTAGGCGATGCTGCAGTCTCTCCAAAGTTTCCAAGTGGACTACAGGTATATCGAGGTGATGTGGTACGAAAATGCCACCATGTTGATCCGAGTGTACTCGGTTGTGCTCTGGTTCTGTAGAACCAGAGCACAAATTGTATCCAACTGCAGCGAGATGTGGGACAGAGAGATACTATTTCCCCGAAACTATTCACAGCTGCGTTGGATGATATCTTTAAACTCTTAGACTGCTTAGACTGGAAAGGACTCAGAATCAAGATGAATGGCCAGTACCTAACACACCTTCGTTTTGCCGATGATATAGTTCTTATGGCGAAAACCTTGGAAGACCTTAACACAATGCTCGAAGATTTCCGTAAGTGCTTCCCAAAGAGTGGGTCTCAAGATGAACATTTATAAGACGAAAATCATATCGAATGCCCATGTTGTGCCCACTCCAGTTCATATTGGGAACACTAGGAGTTGTTGTCCATTACGTTGAAGTACCTAAGACAGGCAGTCCAGTTAGGTAAGTCCAACTGCGGGAAAGAGATCTCTCGTCGAATCAAACTCAGATTGGTAGCATTCGGGCAGCTTCGAAAACATCTTTCCGTCCGATTTACCTCAGTGTCTCAAGACGAAAGTCTATGACCAGTGTGTGTTGTCAGTGATGACTTCGGCAGTGAAACGTGGCCGCAAACTATGGGTCTCATAAGGAGGCTCAAGGTCACCCAGCGGGCAAAGGAGAGAGTCATAATCGGCGTTTTTCTGCGTGATCCGATCAGAAATGAGGAGATCCGCAGGAAAACTAAAGTAATCAACATCGCTCGAAGGATTGCTCAGTTAAAGTGGCAGTAGGCTGGACACATAGCGAGAAGAACCGATGGCCGTTGGGGTGGAAAGGTTCTGGAATGGCGACCGCGGACCGGACGACGCTCCGTGGGTAGACCCCCGACAAGGAGGACCGACGATCTGGTGAAGGTCGCGGGAAACCGCTGGATGCGAGCAGTGCAGGACCGTTCGTCATGGAGATCCTTGGAGGTGGCCTATACCCAGCAGTGGGTGTCGTGCGGCTGATATGATGATACATCCAAGTGATCTGAACGGCATTTTAAGAGCTGTATGTACCAAAGTTCTCAGTTTCAGGATTTCCATACCTTTTAATGCTATTTACGTGATTTTTTTAAACTTATCGAACAGATCTTACAATCCTGATAGATCAGTTGTGTGTATATTGCGATCTGGATCTCCTTCATTTACTTTCTTGATAGCCGTCTTCAAATCACAGCTTGATCAATCTCTGGCGGAGGATGTATGAAAATGAATTAACTGGTGCTTCTTATTATCTGTCGCATAAAAAAATATTGATGATTTTAGTTTCTGCTTGTTTCTATCAATGTTCATAAATACAATTTTGATCTTAATAATATATCTTCAAAATCTTTACTTTTGTTATAAATTACTTATAAACGAGCCTAATTTTTTTAGTAAAGTCCATATAAAGGTTTTAAAAAATCTTAATAAAATTTAGTTTCTATTGTTAATATTTTAAAAACTTCATTTATTTGAATATGATATTAATCATTGATCTGAATTAACCTTTTCTCTTTTTTTTTCTTTTTCCTTGTAAAATAATAATACTTTTTAGTTTGTAATAACCCGCCTGGGCCTTACTTAACATCCCGCTGCATTATGTTATTTTATTTGATTTATTATTGTAAAAAAGTCATCCATAGTAATAATAGTGACCAAAAGTTTTGTTGGCTTTTGTTGTGTTTTAATTGATGAGAAAGTAATAAATAACGACAAAATAATCAGTTTTTACTTAAAAATTACGATTTGATACTGTTTTGAAATCCAATATATCGCGCGTTGGCTGATAGTATAGGAGTATTTAAATGTTTAAAATAACAATAAAATATTGACGCAGAAGTAGTTTTGAGGCAGAAACAATTAGGAATTGGCCAAAAGAGCACATTGAATATCTCACTCCATACAAAAAAAAAACATAAAGTATTTTTTTCCGACCAATCTATTCATTTTAGACAAAAATGGCTTAAAACATTTTTTTCATTAAAATAAAGAGTTCTATCGATTAGTATTTTTAAAAATACAATTTGACGTTTTTGTTTGAACTTGCGCGCGTCATAGCTCTGAAATGCAACCACTGAGAGCCGGCAGACCACATCATTTCAGCTACGGAGACGCCATACTTTGAATAGGTACTAAAACTGACCATTTCTCTGATCGTTTTTTTTTCGTAACAATGAAGCCTTTTATAATCACTGTAACTCGAAGTTGCAACTACTGAGAGCAGGCAGACCGACATCATTCACATTAGGGGTCCACTCTTTAACCCATGAAAATGTATCTAACCTTTTCCTTGATCGTTACCAAAAATCCCGTGACCGCTTAGACTAACTGTGATCCATCGCCATAGAGTAAATTTTAACCATGCAAAGTAATTTGTATGGAATGTTCAATATTTTACTTTCCATGGTTAAATTTACTCTATGGCGCTGGGCCACAGTATTTACCGAGCGTGTAGCCGATGCCTATAAATCCAGATTCTATAATCTGGATCGATACAGTGAATTACGATCCATGGCGATCCGGAATATCGATACAAGGCACCCGGAACGAACATCTTTATTGACTCTAAAACCGGAAGTGGGGGGGAGGAGGGGATAGGGGATGAGCGGTGGCACAGGCATGGCAAGTCCTCTCCATACTCACGCGCGGGTGTGTGGATTCGATTCAAATCGGTTCCACACTACGCACACTGCTTCACGGGAGGTTTGGGGCTTTTCGCGCGCGAGTTTAGAGATGCCTTAAGGTGGGGAGGGAACTCATATAGTCGAAGATACGCAAGCGGCCGGCGTGCACTTAAAAATTTGCCTATTGTCCCGTTTTTCAAAGTTTTTTTAGGCTTTCTCTACAAATAAGCGTCTTGCGTACACAATGATAGTTCTTAAATACAACCACTGAGAGCCGGCAGACCAACTTGTTTCACACGTGGAGATACTATACTTTGAATAGGTACTAAAACTGACCATTTCCCGTATCGTTTTTTTTTTCGTAACAATGACGTGACTTGTGCACGTCATAGCTCAGAAATGCAACCACTATGAGCTGGCAGACCAACTTGCTTCATCTGCAGAGACGACATACTTTGAATATATACTAAAACTACCCATTTCTCTGATCGTTTTTTTTTCGTCACAATGAAGCCTCTTGTAAGCGCTATAACTCAAAGTTGCAACCACTGAGAGCAGGCAGACCGAGATCATTCACATTAGGGGACCACTCTACAACCCATGAAAATGAATCTAACCTTTTCCTTGATCGTTACCAAAAATTCCGCGACCGCTCAATCTATTACAGACACCAAAATAACTACCGATGTGTATAATGATTTAATGGAATAATTTATTTCTTCAAAGCCCAAATTGTAATTAATCTAATAATTTCAAAAGAATAAGAATGTGCAATACTGGTAATAAGGAAAAACTTATGAGCAATGTCTTTTTCTTTCTTAATGAAATAATAGATTTGAACAATCAACTTTATCAGACATAACACAGACATAGTTATTAGTTACACTAAAAATAAAAATAATGTTCCTGCAATCTGTGAAAATATTTATGTGTGTTTTTAGTATAAACCCCGCTTTCAAAGCCTTCATTTAAAGTCATTTGCGAGAGAAGCGTGAATGAACCAACCACACACGAAAGGGATAAGTAGTAGCTATTCAGGCCATACAAATTGCTGGCTCTCTGCTACCAGGAGCATATAATTTAGTAATAGTGATTCACGTTATACCTACAGTCTCAAATTTAGCTTTTGACTTTGTACAAGACAAGAAACAAAATCGCTCAGAAAAATAACAAAGTCACTCTTTCAAAACTTTAAAGACTTCAATAAAAAGCATCCTTCCAAGTATTACGATCAAAAATTATGATTCTCCGTACATAGTATCTTTAAAAAGTGGCATAAAACCTTTTTAAAATGCCAACCTTATTAAGTTTCGTATAATGTCAGCAGTAAACGTTTTAAGCACCAAAAATATAAAACAAGTACTGTAACTTAATGCAGATAAGTATACTTCTATAAATTCCTAGAGAACGTTCACAGGCCAGAGAAACCATTCAATATAAATAAACTAAATTAGAACCGACGATATGTTTTAGGTTACATTGAGTTGCAACCAGTGAATGCATTCGGCTTCTACTATTCATTTAACATGTAAATTCTGTTCTAGAATACTGTTCATTGAAAACAAGCCCTCACTGATATTATTACTTTGTAATGTGTCAAGTTTAGTAGCACGCTCTGAATGCAAATCTCTGTATTATTAAAGTCAACGATCATTTACATGCATACCATGTTTCGCTTCTTTAAGTGCCTTTTTAACTTATACGAGACCATATTAAACTCATTCTTTTAATGTGACATCAAATTATATTGAAACAGGTCTCTTTATTGCCTCTTAAACATTATTGCAAGCTTAAGAGTTGATTAAAAAAGAACATAGAGTTTTATTCATGTATCCTTGTAAATTAATTTTGTCACAACCGTAACTAGTCTGTGACAAAGACAGTTAAAATTTTATTGCACCACGTCACCGGTATTCCGAAACGTACAATAAAACTGAGAGTGGAGAGGAAACAAACGAATAAACGTCAATCAATGGCTGAGACAGCCTCAGGAGGGACTATTGACAAGTAAAAGCGGTGATGGAAAGTGGATTCTGTGGCGAAGTGGAAACCTTTCTGTCGCACTTTGTTGCCTTGTATAGACTCATGTTTAACAACGAAACAATACAATCCAGTAAGTCATTAAATAAATATTTTACACATCATACTTTAGGTTAGCTTTATAACACTATTTTTGGGAGTGGAATTCTACATACTACATACTTTCCAAATAGAACAAGTTATTTAATTTCAAATTAAAAATAATTCAACTTCATAAATGTTGTTATTAGTTACGTAAAATTGTGAAAAGGGAGTTAAATTAACTGCTACGTACAAGCAAAACGTGTTATTATGAAATCGTCCGTTTCCGGACATAAATCAGATAAACTCTAATAGCGTTTTAGACAATAATGGTTGTAGGAAATTGCCCTTGAAATTTCAATACACCACTGAATGTTATAGTTCAAAGGATTGGAAGGTTGCGATTTAATCTAAACGCGACCCCTTTGATAAGTTATGAAGTTTACGCATCAGATAAGGTAAGTTTAAATGACGTGACAGAACAACTCGAAGACACCCCACACTTACTTTTTTTGAACAATCTGAAATTACATACGTCAGCGGGCGCAATGGGGCGTTTTAAAAGCATTTCTCACGAGTTCCCCATGAGGCTATTTTGGGAAAGCAGATGCAGATAGCGAGTGCCAATATCCTGCGAAAACACTACAGATCCTTTAAGCTAAGTGGGTGATCGTCTTACAAAAAACGTTGAAGATGGATTAATAGTTCCTAACGGTGTGACATCAACTTGAGCATTTGAAAAGGATTTGGGTGAAGCACATAATTTATTATCTTCTCAATACACTCCACTGAAAACGTTTTGACTAATAGAATTGAAGCACTGTTTATTGACAGCAACGGTTTAACGCAAATCAATCATGAACGAACAAATTAAGTTAAATGGAATAATTATTTGCTTCGCTGTCGTGAATTTATTTCAAACATGGCAACATTTAACATAAAGAATCGTCCAAATTAATGCATTTAACCCTTGAAAACTTAAACTTTGTAAATGATTTTGTGAGAAATTAAGTCTTGAATCCCTACTGTTATTTAATAATTATTATTCATGTTGAAATGGAAGATTCCAACGCAGCGCTTAAATAATGTCACCTGTCTGAAATAAAAATAATAAAAAATAACTCAACATGTCGGAGATTTGAAAACAATAGACGACACCGCGCTATCACCAGTATCCGTTCCGATATAAATAAATCTCGCGCGAAGCCATCCGACTCAAGTAAGAGCCAGAAGTGACGACGCCACCGAAATAAAGTTTGTCACCGCGTGTCGCGGTCGCGTCAATCTGTCGCGCTAATTTACGACAGCGACGCGACCGGCGACGCGGCGGCGTGACGAGACCGTAGTATTTATGGAACGCAATACGATTCTGATCGACTTGTGTTACTCTTTCAACGCTTTCTACGCGTCGTTACAACTTAGAGAGAGAGAGAGAGAGAGAGAGAGAGAGAGAGAGAATCTATTTATTGACCTTAACAATAATACGTACAATGATTAAAACATGGCTTATGTTAAAATGTAACAACACGTTAATAAAAATAAATGGAAAACACGTAATAGTACATTATGATATAAGTGCGGTACGTTGAAAATTACAGCCGAGGCGATATTGCTAGCCCGAGCCGTAGGCGAGGGCTACAAGAAAGCCGAGGCTGTAATTATCAAAGCGCACGTATGTCATACGACGTTTTATAACATATTTGCGAGGAAATAAATAAAACTCGGACTTTGCACCTTTGCTTGTTTTCCATATGATTAAATTTTGATACGCTTGTAAGTATCTTATCGGTCAATTTTTCGGGCAAGAGGCTTAGAGTAGCCTTTTTCGCTGCCTCTGAGACTTCTGGCGGTATTGAATTAATAAATTCATCACTACTTGACGACATTTTTAAATAAAAACAATATAGCAAAAAAAAATTAAATTAGCAATTCGCGCGCATCAGCGCTTTTTTTTAAGGCAAAGGCATAAAAACAGCCAGTATTACTAATAAAGTAAATTAATATTTTTGTGTTTTTGTTACAGATAAATGGTTGTAATTTATTGTCAACATTAATTAAATTGAATAATTAAATGTTTATTTATTATATTTTATCTTCCAAAGTTAATTTTATCCATAAAATGTTGACCTCTTTTTCTGACATAGAAACTCTTTGCTAAGATTTAAAAAAGTACCGTTCGTTTTAGACGAAGTATCTTAATAAACCGTGCGGTAATGTAAAGTAAAACGCACGGTTTATCAAGGAAACCGTGCGTTTTACTTTACATTACCGCACAAGTTCGTAATGAGATACAATACGATATTGAAATTGGTGTAATAAGAGACCCTTTACGAGCAAATATGTTATAAAACATATTTAAGGTCAATCAGGACCCTGCCTCAGCTCGTGTCGATACGCCAGGTAATATCGTATCGACGCTGGTACTGGAACTTGTTTATAGTATTTTTAATACTTTACTTAGCCTAATATATGTTGAAAGTTATGAAGTGTCTTTTTTTCTGGGCTTAGACAGGGTTATTTCCTGAGGATCATGTCCCGGAGGATCCTGAATAGTTTTTATCTTCATGAACTTAATCAATACACATTCGAGATCCTCTGGGATAGGATCCTCGGGGAATGAGATCTTCAGGGAAAAACCTTTTTGACATACATTTTGAAGTCAAAATTAACTTTAATAATTCATTATTCAACATTGACAAAAAAAAATGCAAAATTACAAGATAAAGTTTTTTTTGACAATACACAGGTATTCACTTTTAAAATTATAATTAACACAAAAGCACATTTTAGGGAGGAATGTCGAAATTCTAGGCGCTTCCTTTATTTTAAAAGACCCTGATTAAAAGACATGGACCATTGCACGCAGACTTCTCGGCTGCAGATTTCCGGTCATCACTCGCGACGGGGTAAGCCCCGTGACACACCTGCCAACTAATCCTTCAGTCTGCGCAGGATGCCACACATTTCACCGATCCCTGCAATGCAAAGAAGTGAATGGGTTCTTTGATGGCTCTTTATGAAATTGTTTCATTTTCTTTTTTGGTTTCAATAGTTAGGCAGGTAGCTAGGATGCAGTAAATTTATAAAAACCCTCATTACTTCTTTAAGCTATCTTACAAAACTCTATTCTCTAATAATCTAATCTTTTTTTTATTGTCTTCGATAGTAGGTATTAATTATTAGTTTATTTCAATAATAATAGATTCTAATAACAAATTAAATAGCAATATTTTCATATTTGTATTCAATTTTATTGCAACTATTTTTAGCTGAAGCGATTTAATATGGAATGCGCTTGCAAAATTGATCATGTTGGAGGACGCTCTACTTAGCTCCACGGCAATATCACTGAAAATCTTGAGATAAGAATAAGTGGCAAGAAACTTTTTTCTAGGCATCTTTAGTTTTGAAAAAAGTCTAGCTTCATGGACATAATAAATATACTATTAGGAAGGGAAAACATTTTATACCAGTAGGTTGCTCAGTTATTAAGTACTTATTCGTGAAACAAAAGACAAAGGGTTAGAAAAACAAAATACTTTATCAGAATATCATGTTCTGTGATCGTTTTGGTACTTATTTTTATTCAACTTTTTCAATGAAAAGATAAATCAAGATAAAAGTGATAAATAAAACAGTCACTCGTAGGTACGTAATATATTTTTGGAAATGGTTTTAACAATACTTGTCCCTTCAAATTCAGGTTACAGGTTTTACCTCAATAAAGGTTTCACGAGCGTAAGCGAACTTACAAAGCAATATTACTGGCTACGTAAAAATATGACGGGACGCAAAAGGCAATAACTATATGAATTTATTCCTCAGGCTTTCTATGGGATTCCGTGATGTCATTTGGGGTGAACTTTGTTTTCCCAATGTGGACCAACACAAAACACCAATGAATTGAATAAAAGACCTATCCTATAAGGTGCCACTACCTTTAAGGTACATAATGAGGACAGAATTTTTAATCACTTCAAATCTGATTTATGTGATCTTTGAATTGAAAAATCTTTGAATTATGAACGTGACACAGAATTAGATAAAAGATTTTAAGTACCTAATTGAATAGGAGAGCTTAATGTATTTTTCCATAAACATTTTGATACTTTTACTAATTAAGCACACTCGTTAGATGCGACAGCATTATACGAATTATAAGTCTCATTCGTAAAACCCTATGTTTTATGCATCAAGATTCTAAGTGGAAGCTCTAAAACAAGCAATAAAGATATTATCTGCATCTTGTTAATTAGATTCGTAATTATCAAGATGGTATTTTTATGCCTAGTGATTTAAGCAAAAAGATGTTAACGTCAAATTATGATGATCAGTGGGAAGCGAGAGTAGCTACTTTTGAGACTTTAATTTTGCTGTAATTGCCTACACTTTAGTTTAAGATGGTGGGTCGTAAATAAACGCCAGCATTAATTTCATATTCATAGAGGGAATATAACTTTAACAAGAAAAAGTTTTATTGCCCCACATATCGAGATAACTTCCATTTAACTGCGGGTTATACGAGGTGGCTATAGCTGTTGCGGCGAGATGAAATCTTTGGTCATAACCACGAAGAAATTTCTGCTGAATGAAATTGTGAATTGTGAAGCTAATGAAATAAACTCCTCGTTACTTTTTATCGTTGAAGAAAGTAATTGCAAATATTTAAGTATATTGTTGTCCATTTACCATCCACCACACCATTTACACTTTTCTCAAGGTACCTAGTACCTACATCAAAGTGAATTTCTGTCAATTACAATTCAAATAAACGGAACGTTAAATCGTCGTCCAAAATATTAAAATTTTGCAGAGGTCATTAAAATCGAAACGTTTCTTAGATCCCAAAATTTCGTGTCAACAAGTCTTACCTTTCGTCTAATTGCTGCCATTATTCTTACGAGTCGCGCAGGTATTGTGGGTCCTTTTACTCTAGGGTCCTCGTGAAGGGCCAATCGTGGAGGGTCCTCTGCAAGGACCCCGTCAGCAGGACTCGGCCCATAAAATTTTATCGCGGTCCCACATCTGCGCTCTCTCGATATCGACGCTCAGATTTTGTTAGCACTCTCTACGACACTTTTCGGTGAATGACTGCGACATGCGAAGTATTGTGATGTTTTACGGCATTTTGATTACTTATTTTATCCTGTCTGGTTATTGCTTCAGCGAGATATATTTGTTCGTGATTTCTGATTAAAATATATTTGTTCGTGATTTCTGATTAAATCCTTTTTTAATGAAATGTAACCTTGCATTATTCAGAACAAAGCTAAATACTACAATGTTGTGAATTATTGTAAACATTGTTTTACGTATTGATCATTAGACAAAATATTTTTTACAACAATTCCATTAAGTACGCTTTAATGTAAAGAAAGAAATATTTTTATTAAAAGCTCAATGAATGTTGGAAATGAATGACTGTTATTAATGTTAAATATATTGGTTTTACATTTTAATAGTAGGTCATATTCAAATTATCGGTCAATCCAAACATCCAAAATACGGAACTAAAGAGCACAATAGATTGACTGATTGAATCTCCATCGATTTTATAGAAGGCAATATCTAAGATTTATGAGACATAAAAATCTAAAAGGTAATTGAACGAATAGTGTCAGTCATCTGGAAAAATAAATGGAAAGTCCGGTCACCTGAACAGACTATAGTTTCACCTGCGGAGAAGCGTGAGAATAGCAGCCAATCGGAAATGAAACTGCACGAATCTTGGATGGTCTGTTGACAAGACAGATTTAAGATAGACTAGTAATAAAAAGACTTGACGTGTGCTATAAAATATCGTATTGGCATTAGTCCACGTAGATAGACGCACCTACTCGCATTGCATATCGTCTTTTGTCAAACACTTTTTTTACTAACTTTTTTAATTTAAAGTAACCAAACAAATAAAAATAAAAATAACCCGCCACTGCCACAGTTTATTACTGAAAAGTAAGCAAGACACACATTTTATTTGCAAGTTTAAGTTAATAATTTATGACTCAAAATATTTATATACGTCCATAAGGTACTCGTACGTCTAACTAATTTTGTATGGTTTATAAACTTTGTGAAATGTTTGGTTACCAAGTATACCGCCATTGTTGTCCGTTAACTGTACATTCACATATTGTGTTTACATTAAATAAATCCCCTGTTTACAGTCATAGATTTAGATTTACGCGTAATCCTATTTCCAAACATGATTTGCTTGGTAATCGTTCGCATTAACGCCTTTAATACTGTTTGTTCAATAGGACAAACTGAGTTGAAATGATTTTTGAATAATTGAAGCTACATTTAATTGAAACTGAAATACTCAGTTTACAACCTATTTGATGTGGTAACTGCACGTGTAGAGGATGCTTTATGGGCATTTACAAAGGGTGATTTTCTATGGATGCTGGTCGGTTTTAGTAGGCTAGTGTTTTTTATCGACAATCGCTAGTAAAATCGAATCGCTACCTCATTGACATTAGGTTAGTGATTCGATTTTACAAGCCCTAGTTGACTAAAATTTACCAGCAAATCGACCGGGAAATCGACTCTTGTGAATCTCACATGGTGAAATATAAAATACATTCTTACTGTTCCCAAAAACAAAAAGATTACATTTATCTTGGGTAAGATTTTTCGCCTACGGCGGACTTTGACCCTTGGGATTTATTGATAAACCTTTTACCAATTCTCTTAAACATTTACATGAATATTTTATAGATCATAATTGCATCTTAGATTCTCGGGTTTTTTAAATAAATTATTTGTAGCCAAGAACATTAAAAATATGATTCACTGTTTTAGCTCTATACGTTCAGAATGTTGATGACTTCATTTTAGATAATTATTTGATACATTTTTATATCAACCATAGCAGCACTAGAATGCAACGTGTCGGATGCTTGGACGAGTTAACCGCGGTTTATGTAATTGATTTATATTATTTACTGCACAAGTTCTGCTCTAACATCCTTTTTGAAACTTACTGGAACAGAATTTCTTGAAGAAAAAGCTTCTGATCTGATCCATTTTTAGGGTTCCGTACCCAAAGGGTAAAAACGGAACCCTATTACTAAGACTCCACTGTCTGTCTGTCACCAGGCCTCATGAACCGTGATAGCAAGACAGTTGAAATTTTTACAGATGATGTATTTCGATTGCCGCTATAACAACAAATACTAAAAATGTAATAAAATAAATATTTAAGGGGGTCCTCATACAACAAACGTAAATACTTGCCGTTTTTTGCTTTATATTAATAATGACAACAGGGAGACAGTTGAAATTTTTAAAGATGATGTATTTCTGTTGCCGCTATAACAACAAATACTAAAAAAACGAAAAAAAATATTTAAGGGGGCTCCCATACAGCAAACGTGATTTTTTTGCCGTTTTTTGGTACGGAACCCTTCGTGCGAGAGTACGACTCGCACTGAGCCGGTTTTTTTTCAAAATGGTTTGGGACTTCCGCCAAATGACGCCTGACTTAATAAAAAAAAAACTTCTGATCCTTCCATTAAGTATTTTACGTCATCGACGTGATTTCAAAATAATCTTAAGTAGACAGATGAAGACAATACATCAGTAGCCATCAATGGAACGATTTCCACCATAGCAGGTAATTGTCAATCATGTGTGTGTTTCACAGCTTTGTTCTGAAGGAATGTTCTATTTGAATTTCACTTTAGGGCTATGGATGACACCAGCTCAGTGCTAATTATTGTTTTACGCTTTATGGTTTTAATTGAACTATGTGACAGTATAATAATATACCGTGTTGGTCATGAAAATGATCATGAAATAAAGCCTAATATCGTCTTTGTATAACATAAATATTAAAGTTGAGATTTATAACTAGAACTACGTAGTTAGGATTCAGAAGGTTCAGAACATTTCCTTAAAACTATTTAAGGTTTTGTCAATCTTTACAAAAGCTTTCATAGATTATAAATAATCATCATGTATGGAATGAAGTCAAGTAATGGTTAACTTGAAATATAAAGTTGAAAAAGTATGTTTTTACTCTCACCCATCAAAAGATAACTGTTATTCCAGTACGAAGGTATTCAGTTCCATCAATGGATATTTTTTTGCCGATACCACAACAGACCTTTTTCTGATTGTTGTGATTGTGAATGCGTTAGAGACAACCCTGCAGAATCAAACAAAAGCACACGTCCCGAACATTGTGATCCAAAAATGTTTACACAAAACATTTTAGTGTCGCGCGTCAAAGAGGCATAGAAGACAGGTGTGACTGTCATTTGTCTCGTTGCGTTCGCGCATCGCTGAGTCATAATGTGATGTGACATCGCGTTAACACTCTGAAACACTGCACAAATGCTACCTACTGTGGAAGTTTCTATTTTAATTGGAAACAAGCCTTCTCGATATTCGTGGATTCGCAGTTGTGACGGTTTGTCATTGGTCTTATTGTCCTCGTGTCACTGTTGTATTGGGTTCAGCTGGTGGTTTGTTTGTGAAACAAATACGTCGATTCACAGAGCAAATAGCTTAGACCAGATCAATAGAGACACTGCTTTGTTTGATGCATACATAATGTTTGGAGGTAACTTTGCAAGCAGAAGTGCTTTAAGCTTTTTGACACAGTTTGTAAGATGTTTCGCAGTGAAAACATGTTTAATTTTCATTTTATAAGGACTACTTTAAACTGTACTAAATACTTAATTTTTTTTTTCAAGGAAGCCATTTCTCGTAGATTATTCTTGAAGCTTAAAGGCGAATATAACAACCGATTGTCTTTCTAAGATTTCATCAATACTTACATATTCACAACAATAATCTCTGTCAGCACATTGTAAATCCGCATTCAAGCTCTCGTACAACCCTCCACCGTATTAATTCTAGTTAAGTCAAATAAATTATTCAACCTTCAGATCCCGCTTAAGGTAAAGAACATCGTCTGGGGAGCGACGGCTTTTTAGCGCCTCTCAACACTCCCAAATATCAAAGTACCGACCTTTAATATTTAAGGAGATATAACCGGAACTGTTGCTTAAGATACCATCATCAATTTCGTAAGAAACATTTAAGTTATTAACGGTTTAATATTCAAAGGTTTCGTCCTAATTCATCATCCCGTCTGTTTTCAGTTACGTTTCAGAAGTTCCTTTTATGTTTATTTGATAATTTTGTCCGTTCGCTCATATTATTATTCTAAAAGTATTTTCGAAATTGTCTGTAAGTACTACATTATTTATTTACTGTGCTGAGAACTTTACAATAAGTACCTATTCAAATTCAAATTCGTTAAATCTAAAGCGACTTACTAGACATGAAATAAAAATTTCATGTCTAGTGAGCGCGTAAGCTTGAGAAGTGAATACGACTTACTAGAACTGAGTTGCAAATGCAATAAAATCTAAAACCGGTGAGATAAGATCAAGTTTAAATAGCTAACAAAATTTCTAAGAAGAATTAAAAAGATATAATTGACATGATTGTAGTTGAAGCGATTTAAGAAACAAATAAATTTAATATTGATGTGAAGAAGTTATATGCGAAAACTTATAATGGTGCATAGACTCCTACACGCATTACTAACAAAGCTATTAAGACTTTGTATGTCTTCCTATGAAATAGAATAAAAATACAATAAATTAAATAAATAAAGCACTCGTGTTCAAGAACCCAAAAGAGAAACATTGATTTTCAACTATTGCTATCATAATCGAACGACATCAATGTTTAATCTGGTTTCTTTCTACTACTAATAATCATCTTTATTCTAACCTGCTTACTACTATTTCTACTCATTGCGGTGACTTTGTAATATTGGGCATTGTTTTTAGTTACTTCAACATCGTAACTTCAAAAAAGGACGTAAACTTCGTCTATTGATTCGCTAAATATATTAAAAGTCTTAAATATCTTACCTTAAAATGTTTACCAAAACAAAATAGTCGTAAATTTAATCCAACTAATTAAAAGGAACCTGTGAGCGAGATTAAGCGAGGCCCGTCTCGCCAAGTTAGCGACTTTAGCTTATTCTATTACGTTTGAGGTCGAGGTCGGTGAAAGACAGATAACCTCGAACAGGCACCATGAATCGCAACCGATATTCGATAATGTCAATGCTTAAATAACTGTACGGACTTTGGTTAATGAAGGCTTTAATCTATTATGTGATAAAGATACAATGGAATAGAGATTTTATTATCTATAGGATATTCCATACGTTTGTATCTAACAGTTGAATTTATTGGATAGCGAGTACGTACACCACTTTTTTACTTCTGATTATTTTCTTGACCTCAATCTTCTTGGCAGCTAAAAGACTTGTAATCTTGAACAGGTGGCAGAGAGAAATGCTTTAAATTAAAGCTTAACTGGCTAACTTTTCGTTTTCGATTGGGACATTTGGTATTACAGGTAAATGTTTGCTATAAAAACAAAATACAATCTAACCAAAAACAACAGTCCAAGGTCGACACCACTGGAGCGTAGACTGCTGAATGCCGCAGCGATGTGTCGATCACATCGACTGGATAATTTCATTATTCCGTCTGCCCGCGTGTGCATTACCGTGATTGCGGCGAGCCAGCCACGGGTCGCTCAATGGACATTATTCTTGGCGGATTTATTGACTGAAACAAATAGGACTGAAATAGAAATTAATTTACAATGTGAGTATAAAATTGTTAATATACTCCCACTGTACTACAAAATTCAAGCCATAAAATGAAATCCGATGAAAAGAAAATTAAAGTGAAAGAAATATTCCCAGATATGCACTAAAGGACTTTTCAAAACCCTCTCAGCAAACGGGAATCGGAATTGGCAACTGGTCTTGTCTACAAAATACAAACATCTAAACACTACACTACTTAAAGGAATAAACTGGTTAGAAACTTTTCAATCAAATGGAGGCCTTCATTATTCAATATATAACGTCATCATCAGAAGCGTTAAGGGTAAAATAACGTCACTATTGTACTGTACCTTCTAAATGAATCTCGCTTGATCATGATCAAGAATAAGTCGGCTAACCCTTCCAACTTCAACACGCATTTGTATAACGTAACAAAATCTTGAAAGACATAATTAATCACCGGGGCGCGACAAACTTGCCCAAAGCCCAAACTCTCGCGCGCGACGCATTGTCCCAACAATAAAGGTCCACGGCTCGGATTACCGACTTGCCCGGTTTGCCCCCGAGTGGCCCGCAATATGTTTAGTTACCCCCCAAGCCCTCGAATCACCCCCCATCGCCCTCATGCTACGCAAATTGTCTACGTCTTGAGCTCGTAATTGAATTTATAATGGGTTAGTTTAAGAGGTATTTAGTGTTTTCAGTTGGATGTTAGTGGCTTTCCCTAATGCGGGGGATGCTCTGTGACATTTCTGATCGTTGGCTTGCAAAAGATAAATCAAGACAAAAATTCTCTTTTTTACTAAAATAGGTACAAAAGCTTGGTTGGGAGTACAGGCCATCTAAGGTAGAAGTTATATAGAACTTAAAGCTTGGTTCAGATACAACAATAAAATCGAGCGTTCACTGTTGCTCGTTCACTGTTAAATTAAAAATATAGATCTTTTTAAGATTTTGACTTGAAAACTTCTAGCAATAAGAACTATTTCTTCGACTCTATCACTATGGCTTAAATTGTCATCCGAAATTCTGGTTTAATTTTATCCTCTTTTGTTAGTTCCGCTATTTCAGAACCAGTCCAGTCGCAGTAATTTGATCTACTACCAATCTCAATAACTCTGTAGATTCGATAAACCAACTCGGTAACTTCATCGGGAAGTGCGCAGCTGCAGTCTCTAAGATATTCATAACGCGCTGCACCAATTACGCGGCTTCCATTAGCACATTGCCGATTGTGCAGCTTGCGTTTCTAACCGATTCCTTATTCGTTGCACTGTATGTTGTTTTGGGGTATGTGAAGAAATGGATGAATCATTCAGTTGAGATTTTATTCTTAAATTAAATGCCAATAATAGGAACTCTCAACTTCTTCGAGAATATGAAGAGCGTCTGCGAGTGCCTATTTCTCTTAGATAGAACTGTTCGAATTGAACGTATTCATAGCTAAAAGGGGGTCAAGTCTGCTAATGTTTTTGTGAAAATCGTAGTTCAATGGTGTTTGAATGGTAATGCTTTTTGACACAGTTCTTGTTTCTTAAACACAAAAACAAACACATTTTGTTTCTTAAACCCAAAACGGAAACATTTTGTGACTTGATTTGTGTTTAAGAAAGAAGAACTGTATCAAAAAGCATTATCATTAGAACACCATTGAACTACGATTTTGACGAAAACATTAGCAGACTTGACCCTCAGATCATAAAGCCTTTTTAAATTTGAGTAGGTATACACTGTTAATTTTTATGTATATTTAAAAATGAAATAGGGATATCAGACTACGTTTCTGAGTATGAACGTGCAGTTATGAGTTAAAAATTAATGGTTTGAAAATATCGGAAAAAAAATTGATTAATCGGCAAACTCACAAAAATAGCAAGATGCGTGCGTAGATTCATTCTTTTCATTATTTACGTAAGTAAACTAGACAGTCTCTTTTGATTACACTCGTGTAATTCTATGAATGAGCTCTAAATCCAGAAATCAGTAAAATTTTGGGACATATACAAACCTCAATATCTTGAGCAATTATTAAATATTAAAACTTTTAACTGTACATACTCGATTAGAATAGTGAAAAGATACACTCATTTAATTTTAAGATATACTTAAAAATTAACCGTGTATAGTATAGGACCTATAAAGATCAAAATTATTTCAAAGGTAACTTTGAAATTAACTATATTTTTTGCGGAAAGATAAAGCTGATCAAACCACTTGAATAAGGCAGCAGCGAGGTTCAACTACGCTTGCGTTTGAATTCTTTATTCTTTTGGCAACAAACAGTCATTCAAACAAAAGCTATAACAGACCTATAGTGTCGATAAGGATGATTATTCGGACAAGTTATGTGATATCATAATACTTAACGAAAAATAAAACAGTAGCAAGGACATCAATTAATAGTCTAGACTTATTTACACCTCAGTAGTACACATCAGTCGCTTTGTGTATTAAGGTTTGCACATATTAGACGATTAAATTTAGGTAAAGGTTTATTGAAAATATCCACTGAATCTTGATCAACTATGTCAAGATTACAATAATCATAATTATATTTATTTAAACTTCTGATTAGAAATCGATTACATGTATAATTTTTACCTGCGGTGGGTGGCACGAAGACATAAGGATACTAAAGCCCGCCGGTAACGATCAATTGCGATTGTCAATTTTTCCGTCAATTCCATTGTTGGAGCAATTGACAATCGCTTCAATTGCACGCGTAAACGATCAATTTTTCCGTCAATGGGTGTCAATTGCGGAAAAATTGACAATCGCAATTGATCGTTACCGGTGGGCTTTATTGTTTAGTGATTTGACTCGTGTTTTGTGAAAATACCTACAGATGAATTTGATACGGCCACTGTGACATCGAGTCCCTGGAAAAATGCAACCTATCTACTAATATTAGACGAACTTGCTAAATTGTCAAGGCATAATATTTATGTTACTTATATTGACTGACTTTAACGCTCCCTACTAACAGAAGCAAACTTTATCTTTCTCCACTTCAGTGAATTTCGCTTTTTCAATATTTCCTTTTTTTAATTCATCAACTCCCTGAATAAAAACTGTAGCTTTGTTGTTAATTGAAGCGTATGCAAACGCTCGATCACTGTTGCAACAGTTCGAGCTAATTGACATGCAGTTTTAACTTTAAACTCGAGGGCAACTGTTGTTCCGCACAAATTATGAAGTGTAACTTCACCCCCATATAAAGTTTCCCGTTGAGTATTATGCAATGAAACTTGTACCATCGAAAGCCACGAATGAACATTTCTAGTTGATGTTCTTTAAGTTTTGGGATAATCTTTCTTTTTATGTTGATACATTTATCTGTGCTTTAAAATTGAACAGTTTGCGTATACTTATAATTGCAACTGTAATAGAATCAAAATTTATTTAGTATATAACAACGTGATCTCGTAAATCATTTACCTAATTAAATTATCCTCGAAATAAAATAAAGATCAAGAAAACAAATAATATAAGGGCTAGTTTCAAAGGCTCTGAAGAATATGTTCCAGATATATTCAAAAACAAATTAACTGCTTTTAGCTATATATTAAAACTGTATGTTTTCAAATGAAAATAAAATAAAATATCATAACCTGACAGATGATTCCATACTGATTCTGTTAAATTTATTAATTAAACCAGAAGATGCTATCCGAAACTTGTGATTACAATCATTATTAATATAAGCGTAAATATACACAACACTAAATATTTCAGTCACATCGAAAGTTTATCATTTCTCCACTACGTTTCATGTTCAATGAACAGTTTTAAGCAACTCATCCATCATCATCACATTTGGCATAAACCAATGAACTGAAAATATTTCATACATACCTTAAAATTTATGTGCGTTAGTGACGTATTAGCTACTCACAATATAGTATAGTATGTTTTCTGTGTCATCATAATACACATTTTCGCAATTAAAAAGTTTCGAATAATTAATTATAGATGTCCCACAGGTTCTTCTAGTTTAATAAAGTTCGTTGTATTTTAACTGAAACCCGTAAAACTAACCGTAAATATTTTGATTTTACAATTATTAAAATAAATAATACAGCATTTTGATTTATTTGCTTAACTTTCATAAGCTTGTGATTATAAAATATAATATTAACCTAATTGAATATTAAGTAATATACTTACATAATGAAATATTAAATAACTTATGAGATCATAAATGGATTTCTAATATAAACAAGCTTTTATACTCGTATATCTCCGCTGTTAATGTTAATAACTGTATCTGGTAACTTCATTACGCCCTATCTTCTGAGCTCTCGGCTAAACCTCCCTTTTAATATATCAATTAATTATCTCCCTTTCACTCTTACAAGGAAGACTATAATGCCATCCTTGTCACACTTTCACCAGTAATAAATGAGTATTAGTGTATCTCACATTATAGACAGTCTTTTTGTTGTATCATCCTTAATTGTTTCATCTATTTGTGTTGTTTAATTATGTTTTCATTAGGATTTTATTGCTCTTAATAAACACTTGGAGTTTTGTTTCAAATTAAATAATCTTTATTTTTAAAAACTCAACATGCAAAAAAAAACAAAAAGGGAAAGACTGTTTGTTATTAAAAGTAAAAGATTTTCTTTACACTCTTTTTTAACACGTTTTTAATTTTTTCCAAAGAATTCAACTTCGTCTAAAAAGTTTTAAAAGTTTTATTATGTAAAACTTTGTGTTGTCTTATGTTAATGTAAAGCATTTTAAGTGTTTAAAAAGTATTTCATTTGGATTAAAAATTAAAGTTGATAGTCTCAAACCAGTATAAAACTGCACTTAACTGTTTTTATCGCTCAAAAGTGCCATAATTTAAGCATTACATTACATTGTAACATTTATGACGCTATCAATTTGATAATCATGCTGTGTCAGCTTGTTTTTATTGTAAAGGTCTTAACAACATACAAGATAACCACGTATTATCAGATTTTGTTGCTTTAGAATCATCCATTCAATTCAACCACATTCATCAATCATACAAAAACGCTTCTTTATAATCCGGAAAATTCAATTTCTATACGTGTCGGAGCTACTTTTGAAAACTCTTCAGTTATAAATGTTTCAGGGTGCATCGGCTATCAATCTTGCTTAGAGTTTGTTCAAGTTTTACACTTTCCATGCGGATATGTGATTTTTTTATAAACTTTGAACTATTAATTGAAAGTTTAAATACGTTTTTCGAAAACCACATACGTATGTGAGAATTTTTATCTATAAGAAAATCTATTTTTGTTTGTACAAAATTTTTATAGATTCAAAATTATTTTCCCCTTCAACAAAAATCAACAATTTCCGAATTTGTTTTTTGGTTTTCAAGTCTATGCAATTTAAGAATTTTTTACAACAAATTGATAAACAGATCCGATGCTTAATTTAAGAGCAAATAACAGACAAAATTATTCTTTGTCAATATTACAATAATTGTTAAAACTATGTCTTATTCTCGGTCTAGTGTTTACCTTTTCAATATCTAGTTATTGAATAAACTGGTAAAATAGTGACTAAAACACAAGCATTTTTAACTTCAAAAAGCGTATTGGCACATATAATGCGATAATGAATTAAAATTGACAATATACTGTGATTTGCTGCAACTTTACTAGAGTTTATATGGCAAAGAGAAAATTTTACAGCTTAAAATACCTCGTTTTATACCGTACTGAAGTTTGTCACTTCAGTTGTACTTACATTGATAAATTAATGGCATTGTACATTGAGAATATTGTCGACCGACAGCTGTTCACGTCGAATCGTTTAATTTTTAAACTGCTTATTTATATTTCATTTAAATGTGCGTTGTAATTACAACGCGCGAAAGCTGTTATTATCGTAGGCGGGTCGAGTCGTAGTGTAAAACTAACAGATGTGCCGTTGTTGTCGTGAATGAGTTATGTCTTTCTTTTTAACGTTACGATTATTATTATTTTTTTCAGATGTTTTTATTAAAGATAGAAGTTAATTTTAAGAATTGAATGAAATAAATTTAACTGAAAATATTTTTTTTTTGCTTATAACTATACAAGTACTTATATTTTTTTAATTACCAGACAAACTTTAGGGGGTGGTAGTATCCATCAATAATTGTGAAATAAATGAGCTGTTCCATAGAAAAGTACAATAACTAGGTAGTCTAGCTATTAATTTTTTTTTCGCGATCAATAGTCATTCGTATTGGTGGATAATTGGAAATTAACACCCCCTAAAGTTTCTCTGGTAAGTAATTAAAAAAATACGGTGTATTAAATCATTGTGGCAAAAAGATTAGATAGCTACTAATAATTTCGTTATCCAGTTAAAAACAAAAGGGGCATTATGTGCTTTATTATCTATCCAAGAATCTTTCTACACTGTGGCGTAGAGAAACATCGGTGGTACTTATTAATCGGAGTCCAGTAAAGTATGAAGACATCAACCGCGCCCTCTGAACGTACCGCGTCGTATCATTAAAATAATCTCAAGCATGTTTGTTTATTTATATACTGCTGATTGTATGTTTCCTCAACGGAAAGAGTTTACTCAGCGTCAGCAGATATACATTTCGAGAAGCAATTAACTTTGAAGATAGTAAATTAATGTGTATTTGTACTTTAAATGGAAAATAAATAAATTCTACTTATTTTTAGTAATAATATCAAATGGGTTTGTAAGATGTTAAGACTTTACATAAAATAATAAAACTTAGGTCACAATATCGACACAAAAGAAAGATTCAATTATAAAACATTTAATATTTTTCTAAGGCCTATCAGTGATCAAACGGACAGAGGATCCCATCTGTCCGCAATGTAAAGAAAAAGAAGAAACAAGCTACCACTTCATGGCAGAATGCCCGATATACGCATCACTGCGCTGGGAGCTCTTTGGGGTGGATAAGCTTAAGGAAGAGGATCTAAAGCAGTTAACGATAAGTCAACTCAGCAGGTACTGTAAGCGTACAGGTAGGTTCGAGGGTCCGACGCCGGTGGGGTAAATGATAACCCGCCTCTCCTTCCGGGGATTTGGGGAAATGGGTGAAATGGTCCCAATCAAAGTGACTGATCACCCGTCTGGCTTCGCTGGTGTCCCCCCTTCTAAATAATAAAAAATAAAAAAAATAAAAAAGGCCTATCTTTAAATGATCACCATACCACACCCCGGACATACCATACAAGCGCCACGTTTTAACTACCTATTGCACAGACGCTACAGACGAAATTGTAATTTGTATACGCGCAACTGTGTGCGTGAAGCTAGGGCTAACGACTACGCCGCGCCGTCCGGCGCATCAAGCCCGTCGCCGATGGCCGAACAATAGATCGCCGCGCGCCGCAAATGGAGCGTTGACACTAGTAATATAATAAGTCTATGGTTGACACCCAACTAAAATGAGCACACTATTCGGCACACGAACTCGCTCGGCGGGGTGAGGTAATTGATTGTGGGGCGGGGAGGAGAGTTTCCTTTCTTTACGGTAGTACTTATATCTATTCTGTGACCATACTAACCTAACCTAACCCAGAATTAGTAAATGCTCTTCAAATCTTTTTGGGCGGTTTAGGAATTGGTGAGCATTTACTAATTTCGAGGAACAAACAGATTTTTTGGTATGCTAAAATATTAATTCCCTTATTCTAATGCCTAAAGTACAAGTATATCCTTTCTTGTAGTTTTTTTTTTAAAGTAATAGGGACTTAAGTATGAAATTGCCGTTTTGTATGAAGAATTTTAAAGAATTTGCATTTTACATACTAACACTTTCTTAATTTATTTAACTACCATGAACGCCAATATTTTAAAACTTAATGCACAAATGTTTAAAGTCAGCTAACTAATGCCACGTCATGTGTTAAGTGAAAAAAATAATATAGGCTAAGCTACAACGATATAAGTGTATTCATTATTGCTAACGGGAAATAAATGATTATGATTATGATTATGATTATGATTATGATTATGATTATGATTATGATTATGATTATGATTATGATTATGATTATGATTATGATTATGATTATGATTATGATTATGATTATGATTATGATTATGATTATGATTATGATTATGATTATGATTATGATTATGATTATGATTATGATTATGATTATGATTATGATTATGATTATGATTATGATTATGATTATGATTATGATTATGATTATGATTATGATTATGATTATGATTATGATTATGATTATGATTATGATTATGATTATGATTATGATTATGATTATGATTATGATTATGATTATGATTATGATTATGATTATGATTATGATTATGATTATGAATACGAAAAAGTAAGGAAAAAGAGGAAAGAAAATCAGAAATATTTTTATCGCTGATAGTGGGCCACCATGATCATGATTCGAAATCATCATCACAGCCATTTTAATGTCCCCACTGCTGGGGCACAGGCCTTCCTTATGGGTGGATAAGGAGGACGGGCCATTAACCCACCACGCGGGCCCAATGCGGATTGGTGGGTATTAACGACTGCAAATGCAGCCGGGACCAACGGCTTAACGTGCCTTCCGAAGCACGGAGGAGTTCGAGATGATAAATTTTTGGTCACCCATCCCATGACCGACCCTTGCGAACGTTGCTTAACCTCCGCAATCGCTGGGCCAGGCGCTAAACCACTGCGCCACCGAGCTCCACTGATTCGAAATAATAACAAGTAACTGAAGCATCTTTATCATCATAGAAGATATGAGAGCCTCTGTGTGTGAAAAAAAATCGGCAATTTAATTACACATAGCACGGATGACTACTAAAATACAAAAAGTACACAATACACGGAGCTTGCATACCAGCTGTCTGGCGCAAAACTTTCTACACTGTGGCGAGTTCACATAGCCCCGGGGATAAAGTGTCACATCCATAGCCTTTGTTGTTCAGCTTTTACCTCGCAAGCCCTTAAATAAACATTTATGAAGTCACTTTCTAGAATTTTACATAAACTCTGAACACATTGTTTGTTACCAACCTTGCTTACAATATTACCTATTCAATTCAAGAATTTCGAAGTTGTCTTAGATTTTCAATAAATCAGTCATGTTTCAAAATGAACAATTTATTGTGCAGAATACGGAACGGTAAATGTTCATATTCGTAATAATTTCAAGAATCTGTTATGCTTTATTTACTTGTTCTGTTAAACTAGGTACTAAACAAGTTTGTCTATTTTTCATTGTCATTTCGTTGTATTTCTTAGCTTTAATACTCTCATAAAAATCTTTAAATGGTTTTAAAGATGTTGATGGCTGATTTAAGTATTTAAAATAATGATCTTCAGAACACTTGTTTACATATTTAAATAAGAAAGCATAGTAACCGAAACTTAAAAAAATATGTCACTATTAGTTTCAGTTTCGTTTTACATAACCTCCTCTTTTTTATTTTTAGATCTTACATAAACCTCCTATTTAAATATTAATGTTGATGATTCACAAACTCATTTAATTTGATGCTCATTCAATAACGAAAACAATCTGACGATTTGTAATACCTCACATAGCAGTGCATTTATTCGACTGCAACAATAAACTGTCAGCAAACATTCAAATAAACCGTCGGGAAAGATTCAGTAAGATAGATCGGCGCACTCTGCGTGCAGTAACTCGATACTGCACTGCGGTAAATGCAGTTGTCGAAGTAAGTAAATAAACATTAGATATGTAGAATCGACACCAAACATTTTTAATGCCCCACTGCTGGGCCTTTCTTATGGGTGGATTTGGAGGATGGACCAAAATCCACCAGGCAGGCCCCATGTGGATTGGTGGGTGTTGACGACTGCAAACCAAGCAAGCCGAGGCTGGTTTTTCAGTTTTACACTACAAAACTTAAGTTAACCGTATTTAAATTTCGTAGCCTAATGATAGTCGGTAATTAAAAATAAGTATCGTTATAGAAACTAATGCAACTGACATTACTAAGCTAACAAAGCTAACACTCATAAAGAAATATCACACAGTAAATACACAACATTTTCTGCATTTATTCATCGGAGAGTTACTTAATACGAAGTGTACTATAAAGTTCATTTGAAATCATCTGCCCTATCGATAAATCACCTCTGGTTTGCTAAGGGCTGGCCCGCCCAACCATCCCGCTGACAACTTAATACATAACTTAATAACTTCAATAACAGCTGATAAACGACCACGTTTCAGTGCAGTTTCTAGCATACTTCAATGTCGCAGATATCTGATAAATTCTACATTTAACGGCTTTCTGATTCAATCTTCTTGATAAATATGTGGAGAATACCAATCGCTATTCTTAATAAAGAATTTTTGAAGGCCAACGTTAGAACTTAGAAAGCACGATACGAAACACTCGGAATTCAAAAAATGATAGGTAACGAAAACAATATTTTCAGAATTTTCTGAAAACTACGATTTCAAAAATGGGATCGACTTGTGAACAAATCTCATGTAATAACGTTTGAATTAAATTCAATAAATTCAGCTGTTTTCATGTTATCGGGGAACATACCTAAAAATATATGCAAACAAATAGATAACCTCCTCTTTTTCAATTTTTGAAGTCAGTTAAAAATAAGACTCTCGCCAATACATACATACATTTCTAGAGATATTTTTTGCACTTTTATAAAATTGTTTGTAGTCAATGTGTATTGATGTGATTCATGTGATATAATTAATCTTCTACTACGGATGGGTTTACATGCCTTGCTCAATTCCTTATATCTTATGAGATAATCCTAGCTTAGCTCTCTCTAAACTTTAAGCACAGAATTAGTATAGTAAGTACGGTTATCCCAATAGGTATAATCAACTAAGCTTTTACAACAAAACTAGACAAGACAGACCTTGTTGGCTTTAGTTGAGTACGCCTTCTCAGATTTGAAATCTGCGTAGATATGTAAGTTAGAGGAAATGACACTGGCGACAAATGGGATAATAACAATAAAATAAGCCTAAGTTTAAGTATATCTAGATAAATGTATGTAATGTGTTTCAACAAAGGAGAACTACCAAATTCGAACTAAATAACGAACTGTCCAGCGGTCACTAGTTAATTATTACTTCCAATGATGGCTCCCTTTGACAGATAATCTCGGGGGCCATAATTAAGAGCCGGCGAAGTGCGAGCGGCGATAAACCCTAATTGAGACGTAGGACCGGGCCGTAATTATGGAACCCCTGTGTTTTGTTAGCGAGTAATGAGCACGCGAGATACTGACGTAATGGTCTGAGATATTGTTCAAATTACTAGCATCATATTTGTAAACCCGCGTGTTATAAGGTAAGACCATTTCTTAGAAGAGCGTAATATTGAGCAATTACACCATAGCGCTATTTACTGTTATTCTTTTTAAAATGATCTTAACGAACCCGATTGGCGGTAAAATTAGGAAGGTACCTATCAGCGGGTCTACCGTCTAAAAACACTGAAGTTCATGTAAGCTTTGATTTCACAATATGATGTGATACATTGCTACTTCTTTTTAGTACCTTCAAATAAAAACTTACCAAAGAAAGGTAGCAATTTACCACATCCATCTGCCAAATCAAAGTGATTACGACAGCATTATAAGTAAGGCGGTAAAATCCCAGATTACTTACTTACATTGAATCACAAAATAAAAAATGCTTTTTAATTTTCGTGGGTTCAAATAGACCTTTAAACATACTCGTAGGCTTAGCCTAGCTTAACCCCTGTACTATATAAACTACTTAAAATTCTATTCGCCCAAGAAATAGTAACCTGCTTACTTGTATAATTACTTACCATAGTAAATAACTCATTTCCTACTGTTCTTATAACCTCTTCTTTATGAATGACTTGCTCCACATCCCATTTAGAATTCTGCAATATCATACAATAATCATGACCTTAATAAGAACCAATCAATTAATGATCAGACTTCACGGTGCCAGCTCTGGATTATGAAATTATCTCTCATCAAAGAAAAGTGAATATCATTTGTGACGAATTCTTTGTAGTTTTTCCAAATATCACTGTACTGTTATAATTACCATTGTGACTAGCTTATACTAACAGAATTACTATTAGGCCCGTATTTATAAGATCATACATACTTGACATGCGCTTTTTATAGGAACAGCATCTCATGTATGATCTCAAGATAGCTCTCAACGTTGAAAGCGGTTTATAAATACGGGCCTTAGTGTTCGTATTTTTCTGAGCACAGAAACCTTGTTGTATACTGCCTATTGATGACAAATCCCTTTAGCTGGATACGAAACCGTAAGTTCGTAACCAGTTGCAAATAAGGAAAAAAATATCCTTGTACTGGTTAGCATATTCAAAGACCGATAAAATGAAATTACCTGTTAGTTCTCCAACAATTTTTTCTGGTATCGTGGTAGTACTTATATCTATTATGTGGTATCGTACTTGGTTGAATTCTAGGCGTTTTGAACACCGTCATTCTACTCAGCATATATTTTCATTATCCCAGGCAGCGAACTAAAGCTATGGAATAAGCATTCCGCTAAAAAAATGGCACCACATGAAAAGTACAACTAAGTGGATAGAGCTAAAAATGCTGGCATTTAATTATGCAGCACAAAGTGTCTGAATACTGGTTTCTTATTAGCGACCATAATTTGGATACTTAAAGATCTTTTCTGTACTTAAACGAAAAAATAAGATGCGTTACTTCTGCATCTTTTTACTGTCTTCTTTGCATCTTTTACTCCATTTGACTATAAAGGACGTCATTTCTAATAAACTCTCCCTTTCTATCTTTTCTCTACAATATAAACTACAATTAATTGAATTAAATTAAATTTAAGAACACTAACATCAGTCGCCGGGTGCGTGGCTGGCCCGACTAAAGCTGAGCGGGTTGTACTTTTTCAGCCCCATGGTGCCATTTTTTAAGCAATATATGTTTGCAATTACACTTCCATAGATTTGAGTTCGCTGATCCCAGGTAAAAAAATTCTGTCCTCGCATCCAGAAATGAGAATAGGTTCCAGAAGAGTAGTGTTTAGCAGCAAATGTTTTATTATTTTACCAAACTTAAGACAAACTTTATGTTGAGGAGAATGACGGCATTCAAAATGCCTGGAGATTCACCCACTTATCATATTTCTCATATCACATCACAACTCAAACAATTCAACAAAATTACGATTTCACAATTGCGCAGTCGTTCTTCAGGACGGAACGTCTTCAAATATTTGTCGGGTTATTCAATTACATCGTCTATAATACATAATATGCCAACCCACTTCGCAGAATTGTCGGCTGGCTATATCGAGGTACATGTATGAGTACCAGTAATTTCTCAAGTAGTGTAGGAAAGGAAGGCAGTGAACCCCCACAGCAAATCCTCAGTAGATGAAACTTTACAGTATGATAAAGTATCATAAATGAAACGTATTTTTTAAATTATCCAAATTGATTATTATTTGTTTTTGGATATTTGTACATAGGTTTTGGTCCATACTATATTACATCCCTGCAAAGTTTCATCGACTGAGGATTTAATGATGGGGTCTTCATACAAAAGATCGCTTTATTTCCTACACTAAAGTGTCCGACCTGAACGAGAGTTGTATGAACAACTATTGCTAGATAAAACCAAAAAGTTCAGAATCTTAAAAAGGGGCTTCCAATACAAAAATGTTCAGTCACTTGACTACATTTTGTATGGGAGACTCAATATTTTTACTCCTATTTTTTTTAGTTTTGCTTAGCAAGCGTCACTGAACCTTTTGAAATGATTACACTGTGTTTTCAACTGTTTAGTAACTAGTGAAAAATGTGATTATAAAAAAAAATACCTATTAGATTTAAAACTAAGTACTTTTTTAAATAATCAGACTCTTTTGGTTGTACATTTCCAAGATATCGTGATATTTATGGAATTAATAGTTATTAATGAAACCCTATTTCATGATGTATAAAATTTAAAACAAAATAATCTATAGTACGAAAGCTTATACTATAGATACCTTTCTTCACATAATACACTCTTTGAAACATTTCCATCGTTGTGTGCTGAAATTGTGCAAACATTTTGTGGATGATTCAATTACTCGTAGTGTGTGACGGAAACACACACAGCACTTTATTCACTATGTATGTAGTGTCTCCTATTTTAAGGAACAATGTTAGTTCAACAGAAAAGTGTTGTCACAAATTGTTTACCAAAATCAGTTTTGTTGTTAAAATTCTTTTGTAAGATATTATTCAATTCTTTAACTGGGTATGATTAATAATTGGCTCCATTGGGAAACAGCGTTATGTTAATAAAATAGAAATTATGATAATAGAGAGGTGCTAAAATATTACGAAAGTCTAAAGCTGTCAAAATTACTTACACATCAAATTTTTTTCTGACGATGTAGTGAATAATATCAACGTTTCTAGCTACTACAAAAACTGTTACGATTACCGTGATTGATTAAACAATTTTAAAAACCCTTTTTTCATTTTTTTCAGTTTTCATTTTTCAGTTTCGTAGGCCAAATTTTACATATAAACCGTCTATACTAGTACATTATTGGTAGTCAAATTCTTTGCAATGCATTTTCTCCTGTAACATAATTCTTTTTGTAATCGCCAATTTATTTTGCCCTCCACTGTTCCTTGGGGCCTACTGTAATAAACGAAATACGATAATCGTACGACGTTCGTTCCTTTCGTTACATTATTGGCTTGATTGGGAGCAATGTACAAAATTAGCTGCACGAATGTCGTCCAACAACCGCAATAGCCGTTTTCATAGTAAGCCCTCTGATGTCGTAGGGTCTGATTAATTAGCTGTGCACACCAGCAGCGCCCCCTGGTGTCCGGTTACTGGCATGCTTTTGCTTACCCTGTTAATTGCGGGATTCGGTGACAAAGTTGACCTGGGTTTTGACATAATGCCTTATACGAGGGAAGGAAAGAAGATACCTACAAATTTTGTCAAAAAAAGCATGTGGTCGATTAGAGACTCAGTAATCAATATTAAACAATGGTGTTTTGAAAACTTTTCATGTGTATTTAAAATAATAAATAAATAGGTAGGTTCTGAATATTAGTAGGTGTCATATCATACCGAATCTTAATTAGCGCGCTGCTACAATATTTAAGATTTTGCGATATTTTTTATCATACGATATAAAATTAATGCTCCCTAAACCTATAAAGTAGCCGTACCTATCCTATTTGAATAAAACTTTATTTTTATCCTGAATACATCACACTAATCTCATATTTCTTTCTTTACAGGTAAAACCAGCAGAAGTTACGAGGTTCACACGTTCGACAAATCGTTTGTATATTGACGTAGATATTGTCACGTTGTCACGCAATGCATCTCCTTGCATTATCCAGATCCGTGCAAATCTGTGCATTTTGAAACTTAGCTTTTGAGATACTGTCACGTAGCTTCGTGATACTGCACCGTCAGTAAAAGCGTACTACATGCTTATACTATAGATATACCTTTATAGGTAGAGTATTTAGTACAAAAGTTTGAGTATTAATGCTAATGTTAATTGATATTAACATAACTAACGCTAAAGGGCATTAGCGTAACATTGCTAGATTTTAATCCTTTTACAAAAAGATTTTAGCAAAAGCCATGGTGACTTCATCGCGTCGATATATATGGCACCTGTTTACAAAATTGTTTTAAAAAACAAAAAACTCCACTCTACCTCTAAAAAGCAATAAATAATATTGAAATCACTAGATACGCATTATCATTGTAATAAAAGACGTCTATTGAAGTCGGGTGGGGCTGGAGGACAACTTTTTATTTATTTATTTTAACAGCCCCACCCGACTTCAATAGACGTGTTTTATTACAATAATAATGCGTATCTAGTGATTTCAATATTATTTATTGCTTTCTAGAGGTAGAGTGGAGTTTTGAAGTCGGTTTTTTTGTTTTTTAAAACATTTTTTTTTCTTTTTAGTGTAAGTACCTTCTGTATTAGATATATTATCTAGATTGATAGAAAAATCGTTTTGGCCAAACGTCAGATAATCGCGGACAACCATGCATACGGGTCAAACTGAGAAGATAACCTCCTTTTTTGAAGTCGGTTAAAATACTTAAACCTTGTCCTAAGTGTAAAAAAAACTTTTCTGAAAACCGCATCAAAATTGGTTCAGCTAAACGCGAGATAATCGCGGACAAACATACATACATACGAGTCAAACTCAGAACCTTCTTTTTTTGAAGTCGGTTAAAACACTAAAACCTTCTCTTAAGTATAACAAATACTTTTCTGAAAACCGTATCAAAATCAGTTTACCCAAACGCGAGATAATCGCGGACAAACATACAGGTCAAACTGAGACCTCCTTTTTTTTGTTTTTTGAAGTCGGTTAAAAATAGCTGGCTTTACTACGTAATGCTACCAAAGCAAAGCAAACAGGAACCTTCAATAAACCTAATGTCTACCGACACATAAAATCAATAACTAGGTACATCTCCCAAAGCCCACATTTCACATTTCTGTCACGCGGTCACGCAGCGTATCTCCAATACATCTTCTACCAAGGGGTCGCAGCCACTTTTAATTAAAATTGTATGAATATTTATTTTGAAGTGCCATAGTGGGAGATACCGTCACGTAAGCGACCCAGTAATGCGTCTTCAGATCACGTGTTGGTTTTATTAATTACAAGGAACACTAATACACCTGCTATGGGTTGCTTTATTACTTACACAGTTATTTTTACTTACTTTACGAGGAAAGAATGTTACTTTACTATTTTTTGCAAAAACAAAAGTTTACTAATTGTAATTCTCAAAATGATTATCTGTATACAGTTTTGGTTATTGATTAAAAAATAGCTAGTAGTGGCGAATTTACAAATTTCGTTTTACTAAAATGTCTGTTTCAGTATATTAATGAACATAAAAACTATAATAATACAATTCATACACAAATTATTGAGCTTTTGGACAATGAAATAGATTTTTTTTCTAATACATTTTCTTTCCCCTTAGAAAAATCGAATTACGAAATGGCGAAGTTCTAACTGTTTTCTTTAACTTCTTACCGTAAAATAATATCTTACTTTATTTCATCAAAACCAACTTATTACTAATTTTGAAAACGAGTTTAATTTTTATCAACATCAAATGAATTCTCAAAACGTCTTCCAACCAAGAGACTAAAATGTTTCTCATTTATTTTCTCATAGAATAAAAATAAAAAGGAATCCACAGAAATGTATTTTAAATTGGACTCAATTAGAACCGCTAATAGTAAGCCTCCGGCGAAACTGTAGAACATTTGCTGCTAGTTCCCTCTGTTCTTGCTTCGTACTGATATATTAACTTACCGTAATAGGTTTTGTCAGTTCAATATCGAACATTATATTCGTATTACTGAACGCTAGTTAACTTAGAACAAACATGTTTCAATGTGAAGGAAAACGCTCTGTTCAATTAACTACGTAAGTTTAAGTGATTTTTATCTTGATTAGTATTTTTTTTTTCTAAAGACGGCTCCCAGAATTTGGCAATATTTGAACTCAAATAGTGACGTCTCTACAATCTCAATGAATGCTGAATTTTGATAGGCATATGCTTTTATATACCTTCATTGAGTAGAAGACATGCAGGAGTTCAGAAATTATTGAGTTTAGCTAAATATTTTTTTAGTCTTTTTTAGGGGAATTTTTGAAATGATCTCTTTAATTATACATTATTTCTGAACAAAATTTATGTAATTCATAAGCGATTTTTGCAAGCGGACTCTTAATGTGTAACATTAAAAAATATCTGAGAGATAGAAATTATATAAATCATTTTGTTTTTTACTGCTTACTTTATTGCAAAAGTACAATATTACCTATATTATAGTGATCTAAACTTAAAAGAAATGTGAAAAGCTGTTTTCAGTTCGTAAATTCAGCTAGCAGCTAAAAAACTTGATGGACTCTGGCTACAGTCTAATCTAGTCTTCTCAGTTGAAAAGATTAGATTTTGTCCCATCATTGGTTGAAAAGTAATCTAATTTAAGTACCTACTTTTATAAAACAATCTCAAAGATTTCTTCTATAAAGACTAAAGTTTTGAAGATTTACTAAAAATCATTTTAAAAAGTTACCGGACAATAAGTGGCTAAAGCACGTGGCTGGTTCTGCTTAGTTCTCGTTCGTGCGATAAGCAGCACGTAATTAGAACCGAGCGGGCCATACTTCACGGCTCCTGGCCGATATGACCGAGTTACGAGACCACAGCGGTTAGCGATACCGATGGCCTTAATGTGCTGCGTACGAATGCGTCTCAGACGAAAGGAACGAAACACAAAATGCGACGTCGTGGCTGAAAAGATGCAATCTTGCTCGACACATCGCAAGATAATATTTTTTTCGTATAATATTTGCGAAATTTTCATCGCAGTTCACAGCTTTCTGTTTCTGAGTTGCTTTCTAACACGCACCGCGCTGATTTCAGCTCTAATAGGTAAGTACTAAGTAATACCAAGTGAGGTTACTTACTTATTTATTCACGACAGACAATATCATTAGGTAAAAAATAATGCAAAGTTTTGACTTCTCGGCAAAAGCATCTAACTTATTATTGTTAGCTAGTGATAAGACGTCTAAAATGGAAGTCGCGTATCTCTTATAACTTGTACCAC
This sequence comes from Agriphila geniculea, assembly GCA_943789525.1. Classification (NCBI taxonomy): domain Eukaryota; kingdom Metazoa; phylum Arthropoda; class Insecta; order Lepidoptera; family Crambidae; genus Agriphila; species Agriphila geniculea. The sequence continues at coordinate 4,780,302 of OX038880.1, forward strand.
ACGTCAACGCTTCCGTTCCACTAGGCTACGTGCTCGATCTGTGCCGCGATGCGCTCTAAATTGAATCGCACTTCACTAACCTTCGCAGGTGAATCCAACCGCTTGTCGCTCGTAACTTAACGTCTAGTTCCGATGGCAGAGGTTCCATTTAGGAATTGATGGGTCCGGGTTAATTGTTGGGTACTAACGACCACGCCTATTAAGTTAGTGTTACTAGGTGTTACTGGCCTCTTGTTTTAATTAAATTGTTGATCGGTGGTTTGATATGTGTTCTATAGGTATCTTTGTATAATTCTGGAAAGTAAACTTCGTGATTAATTTAATAGTAAGACAAACTTTCGTTCTTTACGTTTTCATTTTTCGTTTTTCTGACTTACCTACTACGACACGTAGCGAAATTTTTTTTTCAATTACTTCAAAATAAATGTTGCCTTTTAGTTTGATGTAATGTCTTTTCTTTAGCGTAGGTACTAATATTTAGCAATTATTTAAATAAAGCTAATAAATGTTGCATTTTGTTTTATTCTAATAATTAAACTAACTAAACTACTACCTACAACTAATTAATTAAAATAATAGCAAAAAAAAAAATTCCGCAACCAATTAAACACGATTCAATTGGTTTTTGTTCGCATCACTAGTAGACATGAGGTGGCAACATAATTTTACTAACTGACAGTTTGAGCTGTCAAATTACTGCACCGAATCGAACCGAATCTACGAGTCGGAGTATAGTGATATGCGATAATTATTATTTCGAGTATTTAGAAATCCTGAATTAAACCAGCGCGGTTTTTTATTTCATGTCTAGTGAGCGCGTAAGCTTAAGAGGTGAATATCATCAAATTCTATTAAATATTTTCAATATTCCCAACGATTAACCGAAAATTCCATCACAATCTTAGTCACTTTACGAATAATTTTCTCTGAACGGGGGTCAATCAAAGTGTCATTGGGGAAACTTGGATAATAACACCCAGAACGTTTCTCGACCGCCAAATCTCATTTCTGGCAAATTGATGATGCGCAAGCGACAAATTTAATGTCATCCGAACGATAAAAAAGACTTTTACGAATTTCACGGACGAAGAGTTATGAAATTAAGTTGGCCCCTTGTTCCGAGAATTGCGTAAAAACTCGTCCGTGATAAAGAACTCGTGATATCGCGAGTTACTGACTATTCGGATAAAATAATTTGGAACTTTTTGTCCGAATTGACACTTTTTAATTTAATTATTTTTTTCACTGGCGATTTGGACACCATATAAAACAGTAATTTTAAGTGACGCTTTTTTTCAAGGAATTTATAACTTTTTGTCTGACTGTACAAACGCTATTTGTAAAAAATATTTAAATTAAAACGTTAGAATTTTTTTTTCCGAAACGTAACTCAAAATAGTTTGATGGAAGTGAGCTTCTGGACAGTTTTGGTAGAAAATAATAATATCGTTCTCGAAAAAGTGGTAGAAATTCAATTACCTACGATGACTTAATTTATTTTAATTACAGCCTTGATTCAGAATTAATAATATCGTATCTAGTATTTTGGTTATGATCCTCTGTGTGCCCTCTAGCAAAGGTTTCCTCCAAACTCTTCCACTCATTCCTCTCTTTAGCCTCTCTCATCCAGTTTCTCCCTGCCATCTTTACCGAATCATCCTCCTATCTTTTCAGTGGCTTCCCTTTCCCTTTTTTCCCATCACTACTAGGATACCAATTGATTGGTTACCATCTTACTTACGACTACTTATAATGGCTTTTCATAATTAATAGAAAACTTGTAGCCAGGTTCAACATTTTCCTTATCGTATTCATAGCTTGATTTGATTTTTTTAAACTAAACTTATTTTAAACTTGATTATGATTATGGTAAACTATAAGCAAGGGTAATTGAGTGTCCTTTGCTTAGAAGTAAAAAAAATGTTTGCTACTTTCAGTTTAGTTAAACTCAAAAACTCGATACATACACAGGTACATACATGAACCCTAAAAACATTACACAAATTTTTTGGGCAGTCGTGTAAAAACTCCCCAATCAAGACTCAGTATTTTTATCTGTTTAAAATGACAACTATAAATGGATGAAAATCTTAACAGTAATAAAATATTGGTAGACAAAGAAGTCTATACAAAGACCCAACTTCCCCAAATTACTTGCATAGAAATAAAACGTAGTATAACGTTTCCCTATTCATCACAATAAAATAAATCGCCCGAAAATGGTCACCGCTCAGAAACGAACGACCTATAAACCAATGACAATGGCTCCACTGTTTGTACTAATAGCATTATACGATAGATTATAGACCATAGGACGCTTAGATAGAGTACAAATTTACGTTTTCATTAAATGTAATGAACGTTTGCTAAATTTGTTCGAAAAGAATAAAAAAATTAAGGTAATTTAGGCAATCTACGATTACTTTGAGCTCTGCAAAGAAACTTAATTAGACGATATAAAAAAACAAACTTTTTCTAATTTTCAAAGCAAATACGATGTAAATGTTACTATATTTCAATTATTTTTGAAGCATACATATACTATAGGTACAGTACAACGTTTTACAAAAATCCCTAATGCCGAATATGGTAGATAGGGACCATCAAACTGTACAACGTTTTATTATGGAACCAACTCTCAAATCGCTTAAGAAAATCACCTGTTTCATACAAAATTTAATAACAAAATATCTGAAACAGCTGATTTTGTGTCGCGATTTCAGAGTTGGTCCTGTAGTAAAAGTTGTTCAGTTTGATGGTCCCTATCTACCCTATTCGTTTTTTTTTACACGTTGTATTAATATAAGTCCTGCGTCTAAAATTTTGTACATAGATTCAGATCCACATTTTATATTTAAGTATAATGTACATCTAATGTTCAACGGACAATAAAATATTTTAATAATTATATTTACAGACAAAACATTAAACGATCAATAGAATTCGAAAAGGATAAACAAATTAAAAAAGTAATTACTTATCTACATCCAACCAAATCTAATACTTAATATTAGTTTATGCTCGCCAAAATAACAATATTTATGAAACACATTACCAGCGACAGTCAAAACAAAATAAACATACAACGAAAGGAATTAAAAATTAAAATGGCTCATTAAACCCCGTTTACACGCGTAAAGCCTGTGTTTGGAAGCACTAATAGTCTTTATTCGCAAATATCCACCCCCACAGATTAACGAATCAATTTATGAAAAACGAGCCTTAAATTTCCATATTATTGAACGGGCGCGTAGGGCTGCCTTGTGTTGGATTTTATAGCGTCCTGAAAATAAATTGTCACCGCATCGTTAGGTTGCATTAATTAAACCCAAAATCGTTAGTATTTTCATAGGCCAGGGGCTGTATTATGACCTCTTATTTCCTGGCAGTTTTCCGACTGGCTATCAATCTATCTCTTTTAATTGCTATACAGCGAGAAAGAGATGTAACTATAGCAATTCATAAACCTGGCAAGTTTTAAAAGGTTGTGATACCCCCCCAGGCCAGTTTTTCGGGGGGGATCAAGGCCAGGTTTTTGAAGAAGTCGGTCGGTACGTTAAAAAACGCTTGACTGAAAAAAGATTTTACTAAGTATATTTTTAATATGCTTGTAAATTAAGGACACAATTCAATTCAACACTAATTCTACTAAAGTTGTTACATCTCACGAATTCCGATGAATTAAACTAGTTTCAACTTTACTGCAAAGAGATAAGAGCGTCGACGACGGACTTCGTGAGATAGAACAAACTATAACTTAGCACCTAAATCAATTAAAATAGTTCAGAACTGAATATTTCAAGCAAAGTACAACTAAATAACACAACGAAATAGTGAAGATTTTAGTCAACATTAAATTTATTATTGTCTTGTCAATGCGTTCACTTCAATTATAATATCAATATACAATCTAAACGCAACAATTCTTAGATAATCGTATAATATATTTATAGCTGTAGTTTCAATAGTTTCTATGCCTAAAATTCACATAAATCCAGGATAAATACCAAACTCACTATAAGATTAAAATCAAGTTAGTATAAATCATTCTAAGCCATTTGAGATAATTCCATTAAATATAGGACATGTTTCAAGCTATGGAAATAACATAACAAACTTTTTTTTTAATATCTGTAGAATTAATAGAACTACTGACCCGATTTTTCTAGAAAATTTAATGAGACCTTTTCGGGAGAAAAACCATTATTACTATTTTCCAAAATCACTAAAATACAAAAGAAGAAAATAACATCCACCACACCTCCTTTTTTATTTTTTTTTATTTAATTTATTTATAAATTTTGTACACACAATTTTATAACATAAAAGAAGTGGACAGAAGAGTAGTACAAGGGCACCGCTTTATGTCAGCTAATGAAAAAAATTGCTTTGACTCTATATTGAATAACGAAATTTGAGCTAAATGTGCAGTCTTCCTAATTTATCTTTAAAATATAACCAAAAGTCTTCAAGTGTAATCTAGTGCAACATGTCTCAGAGATTCTTTGACTATTTATTGTTAGAACTCCACTACTGAAATCTAATGACGACACTAGAGAAAAGCTGTTTTTCTTTAACCAAAAAGTTTAACATTATCAAAAAACTATAAATTATCATCAGGCACTTTCCTGACCGAAAGTAGCGCCGCGGTGAATTTAATTTATAATTTTAATTCTAATACACAATTTAATAAAACTTCACGTAGAATTTTTCGAGTTCATAGTCTAGTATTTTTAGACGGTGTCATTACTTTCTCTCGTAGTCACTGCTAAAAGTAGATATCAAAACTGCTAAAAGTGGGCGTTTTTGACACATTTGCTATCTACTTCTGCGAGTAACTGCGAAGAAATGTAGCCAATGAGCCCTTAAAATTCCACCAAAAGTTTTTTAAAATTCTTGTATAGACAAGGATATATAGACAAGTTAATAGTAACAACTATTAACCCGGCGTCATTGTGGCGGAAAAAAGTTACACTAACGTTGAGGGGGGTCATTATGACCCTGGTTACAATTGTTAAAATTTGGCATAGTATAAAATAATTTTTTATTTTAAACATTTTATATTTATTATAAATACTGTATTTATAATCAGTAGCAGCAATAAAACACATTGGTAATGAGTGAAATAATTTTTATTTTTAATTTTTCCTATAGACTGTTAATTATACAACAAAACTGTAACTCTTTTCTTAATTTTCTTTTATCAACAAAAAACAATATCGTTTCTAACAAAAATGATACTTAAATCAAATTTATACTACCTAACCTCTCTATCATTAGAAGATTACGAACACTAACATAATCTTTATATAAAATATATAAAAAAGTATATGGCACCAAAACAGCAACGTCACCGTTGAGCTGGGTCATAATTACCCTGTCGCAGGTTTACACACGTTTTGCTCCTTGCGCGGGTGATGGACGAATGAAGTGAAGTACGTGGCGGGGAGGGGTGATCCTTAGCTGCAGCTACTGAGACAGACAGTTGTGTGTGGCAAATATTTCTAAGCATTTTTTCATATGCAAAACATGCAGGGTCATGTTGACCCTGCATCAATGACGCCGGGTTAAATAAAAACCTCTGAGGGCGCCACTTTCGGTCAGGGAATCCCCTTAAGCATATCCTTACTAATATTATAAATGCGAAAGTCCGCTTGTTTGTTTGTTTGTTACGCCTTCACGTCACAACTACTGAACCGATCGTCATGAAATTTTGCATACACGTTGTCAGGGGTACAGAGAAAGACATAAGGTACCTTTCATCCCGAAAGAGTACTGTTCTCTTTACACACAGACGAAGTCGCGGGCGGCTGCTAGTTATAATATATCTTTTAGTTTAGTGTTAGATATGTTTTAGAGGTATAGCATACGTAGCTACAATATTCAATTGTCCAAACCGCAGCGACCACCGTCAATGGACAACCCTACCGGTGCATTATTTATTGCGGTCCACGGATTCCGAGCACGTAGACGCAGTGCTAGTGTAAAATTTACAACAGTACGTTAAGTTTGACCTAAACAAAACGAAAATCTATGTTCTCTAGAGTTGTTTGTAGGAATTGAAGAATAGTACATTCAGACATAATAGCGTGTATAATTATGCTAATTTCGTAGGGTGTTCAAAAATAGCTTTTAAAAGAAACATACCTACTGCCTCTACAATATTGACAATCAGCCATTTTAATGACATTTAAAACATAATGCTGAAAGAGATTTTTTGTAGTTTTGAATCGCGGCAAAATTCAAATAAATCTCCGATCAGAATGGAAACGCATTTTACGTGAAATTTAGATTGTAGAATTGACTTTACATTACGACAACGAGCATTAGATCATCTCGCAATGATTATTGTCATAATTTAACGATCTTAACTCTTCTTCTTCTTCTTATTTTTGTTTTGGCAATCTACTTTCCTCTTGGAAGTAATTTTTGCCAGTGTCAAGTGTTGAATAGTTCAGTGGTAGATTGTTTCAGTTTACATTAGAATGTGGGTGCATCGCATTCCAATGCTGCTTGGAGCATTTGGCACCAAGTATATCAAGACAGTTTACTCGGTAAGAGTTCTGCCGAGGTAGCCACCACTACACTAAAAGTCTCGGCTTCACACAACCAAGATCGCGTCTATTTCAATTATCCCACATATTGTTCAGTTGCGTAGACACTTGTACCATAAAACTGCACCAATTTTAAAACACAACATCCACTATGAATCAATTTACAAATAATTAAAATAGACACCAAACCGAACTTGACAAATGGCACCAAAAAACTCCGATCTTAACTCAGCTTAAATAAACAGTAAGTTTTTTTTTTAATAATTGGAGTTAAAGTGTATCATAATTTTGGTCTGTACAATCTAGTCAGACATTAATATACATACAAGGTTATTTTTAGTATATACGAAACCTGAAAACTGTTTGTTCAGAATCAGTAATAGAATCGATTGCAATATTTTTTATATGATGTTATATTTTGACTAAATAATATTTACAAAACCATAATTAACGCACACCCTACTAAAATGCCTCGCGCGCACAACACAAAAAGCTTGTAACTTGTAAGGTATCATTATCATTTTTAGGGTTCTGTACCAAAATGGTAAAAAAGGAACCCTTATGGTGTGACTCTGTCTGTCTGTCTGTCTGTCACAGCATATCTCGAGAACTACTAATGGTATCAATTTGTAATTTAGAATAGTTTTAGATGATATTTGTCCAACTATTTTGCAAATAAGAAAAAAAATATATACCTTTTTTATAACAGGGACTGAAAAGGGGTCTTAAAAATTTTAAGTGGAGCTACTAGGGCATGTGGGGCATCATATGAAAGAACGCCGTTTGCACGTTTTTAAACATTTTTTCTTTTTGTTTCAGGCCGCATAGTTTTCGATTTATAATGAAAAATGTAAAAAAAAAATTGTTTAAAAAAACAAAAAACCGACTTCAAAAAACCTACCTCTAAAAAGCAAGAAATAAAATTCGTAATAATAAAAACACGTCTATTGAAGTCGGGTGGGGCTGGAGTACAAATTCCTTTTTTTTTAAAAGCCACACCCGACTTCAATAGACGTGTTTTTATTATTACGAATTTTATTTCTTGCTTTTTAGAGGTAGGTTTTTTGAAGTCGGTTTTTTGTTTTTTTAAACAATTTTTTATTTTTTAATTTTTAGTGTAGGTACCTTTTGTATTAGGTAGTGTAGGTATATTATTTAGGTAGAAAAATCGGCTCAGCCAAAAGTGAGTTAATCGCGGAGAAACACATACATGCGTGTCAAACTAAGGACCTCCTTTTTTAAGTCGGTTAAGAACTACACTTAGGATATCTTTTTTCCAACAAAAAAATAATTATCTTATTCAGTTCATAAACAAAGAAGTTATACGACTGATCATCGAGGTAGTTCACACAAAATCATACTATTTGCGTGCTTTTTTCAAGATTACTTGAAAAGTACTGAACCGATTTCAAAATTTTAAAAAATGGGACCAACTCGGGAGTTTACTTAATGTAATAACGTTTGAATCATTTCAATCGGTCCAGCCGTCTTCGAGTAATCGGTGTACATACAAAAAACAAAAAAAAAAAAAAAAAAAAACGGGTCGAATTGAGTACCTCCCTCCTTTTGAAGTCGGTAAAAATACCGTTCCCCCCCCCCTTATCTCCGAAGTTTGCAAAGAGAAAAATCTGAAATAATTCTATGTGATAGCAGTTTATATAAAAATTACAGGAAAAATAAAACGATGTCTCAACATAGCACACTTTTTTATAAATTATCAAATTTCTAAAAAAAGTTAATATTAGTTCCACTATCGGTCAAGAGATGGCGCTGACCTAAAACTGTAATTCTAATTTTATTATAATCTACTCTGCAGTGTGGTTTAATGGTGCAATTATGATGGTACGGAACCCTCGGTGCGCGAGTCCGACTCGCTCTTGACCGGTTTTTTTTAAACTGATTCTGAAAATGAAAATCGTGATTCGGCTTTCGTATACAAGAAATTATGTTATAGGGAGATTTATGTCACTGAATTTGTACTATTAAGTTTTCTGCAACTGAGTTTGCCTTCTGTTTTCACCTGTGTCATGTGCCAAGGCAACCTCGAGAGGTCTCTCAATGAACCCGGCAGAGGGCTCTATGCCTCCGGAGAGGTCTGCGAGGGTTTATTAAGGCGGCTCTCTTGTTATACTCCCGAGTGCTTGTAAAATGACAATCAAGTCAGGTGCGTTTAAGTAAAGTGTTAGTTTTGCAATCCTATGCGAGTGCGACTATTGCAAGGTTTTATGTTGACTGAAGTTTTTTAATTACTGCAATAAACCAAACTGTATAGGTACTGAAATAAGATAATAGACAACAAGATCATACAGTTCCAAACAAAGATGAAAAAGGAATAGTGAATATAAAAAATACATTTTAAAGTAACGTTTTAAATAAAAACAATTTTAACAGTCAAAAAGGTGTTAATTTACGCAGTGATGTCTGTAGTAAAATAAAAAAAAAACCATTTGACAGATTAACAACTTCCTGAGTCTCACGGTAGTAAAGTTCTCAGTGAGTAAGTTATGAAACTAAAATGTTTCCATGACTTATGTGACTTAAGTCATAAAATGTCTTCTTTCGGATGAGAACCAATAACTCAAAAGACGTAAAAAGCAGATCTTCCTTTCTCCAGATGTATATAAGTACCTCAATTGTCGAGAACACTTTTGATTTCAACAACCAACAAATACAAATACAAATACAAATACAAATACAAATTCTTTATTGCGAATTAAGTGTAGGTACAGAGGTGTTATAAATAGTAAGAACTTAAATACTTAATCGCCCTTTTCGGACACAGCAATTTAAAGGAAAAGTTTCAAAAAACTTAACCACTCAGAAAAACTTAAGTAACTTAAACCTAAAACTTAAATCTAAATAAAATAGGTATATTTTTTTTTGAGATCCTAGCTTTCACATGTTTTTATTAATAAAAAATTATCAACTACCATACTAGATTAGATACTAATCTAAACATCACCCATCCTTTTGTTTTACTTACACAATATTGAATTCGCTATAGGTATAATTTTTAAAGGGAAAACTACATTAAAAAGGGTATTTATTAAAAGATAAATAATCATTCACGGAATAAAAACAGTTTGCAATTAGAAAATCTCTTAGTTGGTTTTGGAAAGAATTGAGGGTTGGTTGATTCTTTATTTCAGGTGGTAATTTATTAAATATTTTAATTGCCATATAGTATGGGCTGCAGTTTAACATTTTGATTCTAGAATAAGGTAAGTACAATCTATTTTTGTGTCGTGTATTTATTGGGTGGGTATCACTAACTTTTATAAATTTCTTACTATTTTTAAATACAAATATACATATTTCATAGATATAAATGGATGGTAAAGTAAGGATTCTAAATTTTTGAAAATATGGTTTGCAACTTTCAGTATTATCTATATGCGCAATAATTCTTATACATCTTTTTTGCATTATGAATAGTTCTTGAGCATTATAATGAATCGATACAGTACTTATATTTAACTATTTGGCAAAATTCTTATGCCATTTTTGGTTGAAAGTGGCATACAGTATTTCAATAATAATTCTTGTTAAAGTGGGAGCACTCGATCCTCAAATACTTGTCGACACTTCTAGGTGTTAAATTTCCCTTCGTAATCCGACCCGACTTGCCTTCACTTAAGTATAGATTAACACTTGCTCGGTTTGACCAAGGCTTATAATTAGTTGATATTACGTATAATTTAAAGGTTTTGGTATAATAATAAATAGCTTCATTAATTACATAAATGAATACATTTTTATCAAATATACACATCAACTTTGAACGCTGGTCAGATCAGTTGGGTGTGTATAGCAATCTGAATCTCCTCCATTCACTCCTTGGGTTGTCGTCATCAGATCACAGCACGGTACATCCCTGGCAGGAAACCAAGGCTTCAAAGTTACCTCGTTTGTATGAAAATAGCACCTGTATCCCTAGACAAAGTTGATGTGTGTACTTGCAGAACTGAAACATAAAATGACATGTCATAATCTTATCATTTAACAACATTAAATAAACAGTACTGAATGAGATATTTAAATCTTTTATTATTTAATACATATAAATATATGATGTTTAAAGATTATATGATTTTTATTTCAATTTATAGCCCGCGGAATGTTAGTAAGTAAAAGAGCCAGTAAAACCATAATATCCATATGGATGTCTCAAGAAACCAGTCAGTATCTACCTTATTTTAAAAAATACTTAAGAAATCAATTCTCAGTTTCTAATACATAAACAGCAAGTAAGACAACATATCAAAAAGACACAAGAAACCGGACAGTATAATACTTTAAAGAAATCAATTTAACCCGAGACGTCTCAGGTTGAGCTAACGCCAACCTATTAATTAAAAAGCCACTGAGGAGCCAAAGCTTTGATGAAAGCCTTCGTTAGGACCACAAAGACGCAATCTTACGGTCCGCGAGGACAAGATATTACCTGTGGGATTAGACCTACCGTCTGACAGATTCGTAGGGACGCCATACAAAATTGAGGTTCTTTAATAAGTTAAAATGACACACGACCGACTTTTGGAAGACTCGACTCGTATCATAAAAAGTAATTAATTCCAATGTGCCAAGCCCAATGCACACGTTCTACAAAAAAATGGTGAGCACGCTAATAGTTATTTATGTAACTGTAGTATAATGAATGGTATTAAAACACAAGTGTGAGTTTATCTCAGGTGATACTAGTATCACATGAGTATTTAATACCTAATTATGTACAGTTGCATACAATTTAACAACACCCATGATATGAATCCTCTATTAAGGGTTTTGAAACAGTAGCATAAAGCCAACATTAAAACAACCAGTGTTATGGTAGACGTAATACGAGCGAGGGCTGATCGCGCCTCCCGCGCGTGCACCCGCCCCGCGCGCAAGTCATTCATAAGGTAGACTTCGGAGCAATGCGGCTTGCGGCTTGCGTCATGCATCTTACGGCTTGCTTCATGCATTTTGCGGCTTGCGTCATGAGTCCAGCGGCCAACGCGGCCATGCGGATGTACTTTGCTTCGGAAGCCGCACCGTATCGCGTGCGGCCGTGACAAATCGCTGGGAAAGGGATCTCAGCCGCATGGCCGTGTGGGCCGCAAGTGACTGCAAGTGACTGCTGCAAGTGACTGCAAGCCGCATTGCTCCGAAGGGTACCTGATCATTCAAACGTTTGTTTTTCGGGCGTGGGCGCGGGGAGCGTGACATACTCTCGTTCGGATATTGTGGTGAATTTGTTATTTTAATAAGAAGTTTTGATTTCTAGATAAAAAAAAAACTTGTATAATGAACAACCGAGTAATGAGAATCATTCGAAACAGAATTAAAATATTTAACATTAAATACAGGAGACTAAAAACAGTCAGATTTTCTTCGTAGGTTTTTATCATTTATCTTTTTCACCTGGCGACCCTGAACACGTGTGTAAGGGCCTAATCCCTCTTTGTGTGTCGCGTGAAAGGCGAGCCCTTCTTCTATGGGTCGGGTGTCTTATCCCAGAATACAAGGGACATGAATAGGAAGAATTAAGGTGGATTAGGGGATATGCTCTCTTTTACCATGATAGCTGTCGCAAATAGTCGTACATGTGAAAACAAGATGCTCACCTTTAGATATTTTCCCCTAAATTGTATTAAGGCTCTTAAGATAAATATGCTTTTGATGAAATTATCACCAACAAATATTTTTGAAGCAGCATTTTTCTTAAATTCTAAATCTTGTTATACCTATTCCTTTATATCCAAGATCTTCAAATTCAAACGCAACAGTAATATTTATTAGTGTATGCATAATTTCAGAAGCAAACTTTTAAAGTGAGTCTTACCTATTAAATACCGTTCCCAAGGAAGCAATTTCCAGCGCTATCTCCTATCAATTTATTATTTGGCCGTATCGGAATGAAAGCGTAATAAAAATATTCAAATGGCGGCGGCGCGTCGCTGACAAATTGTCCCGATAAACTCCCGGGACGTAATTCGGGACGGGAACAATGACTGTCACTAGCTATCCTAATTCAGGATGCATCTATTTACGCATCATGATTTTCCTACATGCTTTGTAATTGTGCAATATTAGGACATCAAAATCACTTTGCCCATTGAAAATGTCTGGTATTTATTGAAATTGTCATTGATAAAATAAGACGAAAACGTCAGCACTTTTTCTTTGTTATCAAATTATTTAGTTATTTTGGTGTTAGGAATTAGTATTATACCGTATTGTTTTGTTCCTGGGTGTAATTCCATGTTTCAAGAAGAGAAATTTGCTTGCTTCAGATGTTTAATTTACCCAATATATCAAACTCTGCCATTATGTGATGTCACTCTTCCACGATCTATTGATTTGCTCATGTAAAGTTTGTAATGAAATTCGTAATCGCTAAGTCGAATAATTTGGTTGTCATAAGACATCCTGTTGAGAAATCCCATACTGTACATAAGTACAGTATGGGATTTCTCATCAGCAACTACTTGTCAATTAACTAGTAGCTCTGGTAGATAAGCTTCTCTTTCCTATAAAGCTTCAGCTACCCCGATTACAACCTACCATTCAATGTATAAGAGTTGATATTAAAGCTCTTGACTAACAGAACTTAATTTTACACCTTGTTCCGAACTACTCGCAAAGAACCTTTGAATCCAATTTTAGTTCTCTTTTAGTCACTACAGTTTCAAGATCTCTATTTAATTTAAGACGTCTCACAAAATTATCTCCAAGTTTCTTCCATTCGAGAACTCGTTTACTTCGATTGTCGAATCTTCGACAGATGCTAGTATATGAGAATCGTTTGTCAAATTGTATAGATAAGTTTGATTCGCCTGTCGAACACAAACGCGTAGCTTGTGACCTCATGTGATTAATTTATTCTGCACATCTCTTGACAGATCAAATTGTTTAGCACAATACCAATTTTTATTTGTACCTATTACTACTGCATATATGAGTTGTAGGGCATAATGTTAAATAAGATATATTTAGTCGTCGAAAAATTTGTTGGCACTGTCTTAAAATTGAATCTTAATAAACTCTTAACTTAAGACTGTAGGTAACAAGTCGTATTTAATTTCGTATCTTTTAATTTAGTTGAAGTAGTTGAATTAATATTATGTTCTAAATAACGCTTTGAAGACTCAGTGTTAATATAGCCACTGTGATATAGCGACATACTTAAAACGAGATATTGAGGTCGATCAACATAATATGTCAACCCTTTTTGATCAAAGTTCTATTCCAATGCATATTGGCATCATGCGGTAGAGCAATTGAGATAAATAAGCAGCCAGCCAATGCGCTACTTCCGTTCATAATTTAGTAATAGCATAAGCGATTCATATATTTCCATTCATAAAAGCTTTGGATTCATTCAGCAGCAGTAATTTTTTTTAGTGAATGCACATCGCATTCAATTTATCCCTATCATTGATGATTCGTCTGAAAATATCTGTTTAGTAGAATTTTACTTTTGGTACAGAAATAATTCTTTAATAGTTACTGTCAAACATTGCTTTTCATTCAAAGTTCCATTCAAATGCATATTGGAGTTACTTAATTATAAATCTTTCTATTTTAATGCTTTATAATAAATTATGATTATATTCTTATAGGTCTACATTTTCTATAAAAGCAATTTAAACAACTTTTTTTATCAACATCTCAGTAGATAGAAAAAAAAAATAAGAAAAGGTAATACATATTAGGAGTTTAATCACAAAATCGTCCACATACAAGAACAATAACGTCTTCCCCTCCGTTTATTCAAATACTAGTCCCAAACCAATCTCAATGCGATCTGACTCCCATATTTCGTGTAATACCAGTGTTCATAAATATGTGGCGTCGTCGCATCTCATACATATACCGCGGTTCCTCCCGAGTGGATCGCGATATCCAATATTGATGTTAATCGCTGTACGTGGCCTGGGAGCCAATGGGTCATTTCCTTGTGTCAGACTTAATCCATCATTTGACGGTAGTACTTATATTTATTCTGTGGTTTGAGGGTAAACGTAGTATTTGACAGTGGAAAATGCCTTAACAATATTTGGTACCTAGTCGTTTTATTTTCTCCTCTTACACAAACGGTGAAAAGCATTTCCTAGTTTCTCCAATTCTGCAATCCTGATGGCTGCTTCGTTTTCAGTTTTTACTTTTCCAAAATACCCTTGCTAATGCGAACGCATTACGATGAAATAAAGCTCTGTGATTGGTTAATTTGTTTTGTGTATGACGTGTGATTGGCAGGTAGGACGCTGTGAGACCTCATAGTAATAATTGTTAATACGGTGTTAGTGATGAATGAACTAGAAGTATTTTTGTTTAATTTTTTTTTTAGTCTAGACATTTCCTCTTATAAGATTATTTTGACAAATTCACAACCATCCTATGCAAAACCACATGGTAGAGGCACCCATCTAAAAACAAAGCACGATTGTGATAAATGTGGGGTGTTACTGTCGTTCGCATCGCACTCACGACGTCATATCTCGTCCGGAGTCCGTGAATCAACGTCTATGACGTCACGCCTGGGACATACGATTTCAAATTGTTTTACGTACTGTGGGGGACGTGACGGCAAAAGGGATCCTCCTGTACCGAATAGTCCCCCTGCATCTTGAAAGATTTTTATTTAAGCAATGAAAGATTGTAGCCAAGAGGAATTTGACTCGAGGGGGTCGTAACGATCTTATTTTTCACCGGGATAGGTTGCGTACTAGATTTCTTTGATTCCGATATAAAATAAATTACTTACATAGATAAAATTTCACAGGTATGAACACTATTGAAACAAATCAAAGCAATGTTTGTGTTGTGAAGGATAACATAAAAACGAAGTATTTTCAACTAAGGATTAAAGTGATCACATTACCTGAGATCCTGAAAAGTAGACAAAAAATGTAAGGATAGGATATTTAGGTGCCAGACTGACAAATTCGCTGTATTAGGGACTATTTCTCTCAAAAAGTAGAAATGATTACGACTTCCAAAAATCATGTTTTTATTGACCTTTTACGTACGATGCAATATTAGGGAGTAATTTTTAGCAGATTTTTATGAATGTACCTAACCCAATTATATCAAAAGTTTTTCGACCATAATAATATTATTGTTTTTAAAAATAGGTTTTCGTGACAGCAAAAATAATTAAATCATATTTTTAAGTTTTAGAAATGAAGAAAAACCGCAAAAAATTATTGTTCGCGGGCAACGAGACGCGGTGTACTAACCACCACGCATGTGCTGATTTGTACTTTAACGTTAAAGCCTTAAGTTCAATATTAGTTCGAACGTCATAAAGATATTAATTATGATCTAGGTTTAACCTTAACCTAAAAACTTAAACTAGTGGCTCCGTGAGCTGTAGACCTCGCGTTAAAAAGTAGCTCAAATGGTATGTTTATTAAAAACAAATAACACAGTATAGATATTAGTTTTGCAACTAATAAGCATCTAATCTATACTGTGCAAATAATATACAAAGTCACAACCTTATTTATTTTCAAATTTTTACTTTGCACCGCTAACAAAAAAAGGTTTGTTGCACTTTTGATAACTTTTCGAAATTGTTCGAATATATCTTTTTTTTACATATCTCCGTCATTTCGAAAAATTTCGAAAAACTGGCCCGACTGAAAAATTCTATATAATTATCAAACCTGCTCAGAAAATTTCACGAGAATCGGTTGAGAAATACGACCTGTAGACGAGAACAGCCAGCGCCGGAAAACCGGACTGAAATAAGTTCTTTTTACATATCTCCCCCATTTTGAAAAATTTCGAAACATTGGCTTGATTAAAAAAATCTATATAATACTTGAAGCTCACAAATTTTCACGAGAATCGGTTGAGAAATGTGACCAGTAGAGGAAAAAAACAGCGCCGGAAAGTCGGACTGAAACAGGTTATTTTTACATATCTCCACCATTTTGAAAAATTTCGAAAAACTAGCTTGACAAAAAAATGTAATTTTCGAACCTGTTCACAAATTTTCACGAGAATCGGTTAAGAAATGCGACCTGTAGAGGAGAACAACATACGAAATCATTTTTCCCCAAGCTGAAGCAGAGACGTTTCGCTCGCACTTCGTGCTCGCTCGGTCAATTATTTCGGAGCATTTTCACGGGTCGATTTTCCGGGTGACTTGCTAGACGACTTTAGTCGGATAAGGATTTTTATCCAATATCGCTTGTAAAATCAAATCGCAAACCTAATTTCAATGAGGTGACGACCAAAGTCACCTGTCAAGTTGCCCGGAAAATCCAACCGCGTTAGTGCCCCATTGGTAGACTATGATGCCATCCTACCTAATTATTAAAAACTCAAATATTTAACGATTTTTCATAATTATCTGGTAGCTTTGGCAGTACCTCTCAGTTGAATTGAATAAAGGTCTCTATTGCACTTAATATTATGAAACATTATTCAAAATTTATGGCAGCTGTTAACAAGGATTAACAGTCTTTTGAAACCGTTTAATGTCACATCCCGTTGTCCTCAGAAGGATGTAATGGCGGGTGCCACTTTTGTGAGGCTCGATTCTACAGTAAATAATTTAATAATTAAATCCTTGCCTCCGCGAACATCACTTTACAATGAGGAGAGACGTAAGCCAATTGGAGCTTAGCACAAGTTACATGCTATTGGATATTGTCGAAAAACTGTATAAGGACATTAGATTAGAAAATTTAAGCAATACATTCAGCTTAAAGTCCCCGCCAACTACAGACCAAACTGTCGGCCGATAGTTGGGTCCGGCCTTTAATCCAGTATGAAGAAGTATGCAAGTACGCGCACTTCAACGATTTGGTATCGGCCGACTCTTTATACAAAAACCAACTATCGGCCAACCATCGGCCTACAGAAAGTCTGTCGTCTGCTTATCATGCTGAAAGTCATTTATGATACCTACTGCAAGGACCGGAATCGCTTACCGTTAAAGGGGTTTTTGATTGGGTATTTCATAGACTTGTTTTCAAGAACCCTATCAAACGGGTAACCCAAGTAAGCACTTACCGAATACGAAAACCCTATCGAGGAAACCCTATGAAGGCTTTATGAAAGGGTTTTAAAACGTGTTCAAGCAAGTACCGTCAAAAGGGTTTTTGATTGGGTATTTCATAGACTTATTTACAAAAACCCTATCAATACGGTAAGCATGAATTCGACTAACCCTATCGAAAGGGAAACCCTATCATTTGGTAAGCTTTTTAATAGGGTTTCCCTATCAATTATATACAATTGGGTTAACCAAAAAAAGGGGTTTTCCGGTCCCTGACCTACTGATATTTAAAAATAAAATAAAATTTAAAACATGATTTTACATCGTATTACAAAGAGTAGATTTATTGCAAAACATTATCACAAAGGATAACAAACGTATTTCTTTCAAATGGAATTCTAAATCACCTATGAGCACCTCTTATGACTTGCGCCAGACAACTGCCGTCATAATTGAGTGGAAACCACGTCTTTTGTCCGTCGCTGCTTATTATCAAGTGGCGCTTTTCACAGCAATTAAGTGCAGAGCGTCGGGAGTGGGGAGGGCCGGGAAAGATGGCGGGCGCCAAAGCAAAACGCATTACTCCTCGGAACACTCATCATGGTGGAATCGGCGAGTAATTAAAATGCCGCTCCCGGATATTGCGCAAATTGTTACACATAACGAGTGTGAGATGGAGCTTACGCCGCGGGACATTTCGCCGCCGGCTGCTAATATTAAGATAATTGCCACTCGCGGTTTGGTCTGCCAAAATGTGCTGGAATTAATTAACAAAAAGAATTACATGCTTTACGGGAAAAACGATAATAAACCTTAATGCATAAAGACATTGTAACTATATTGCATCCAGAAACATTACCTAAAGATGTAGCCTTGGTAGTTTTACGCATTTAAGAACCATCTTTTAACGAACCGGTTGAAGATGTAGGTCAGCACGGATATGCCAAAACTAATAATGATGATTCTACACGGTGACAGCTTTAATGTAAAAAGTTTTAACTCACTTTTAAAAGTAAATTGAAGGCAGTTTCAATAATCGTGATACATCTAACCCTTAGTCAACCAGCAATATTGACACAGTTCAAATAAATCTCACTGCAAAATAGAGGAAATCAGAACTAGCCCTTTAGTTCTATCGGGCAGTGACACCGATAGATAGGATCTATTCCAGGCAGTTTACTCCTGCCTATAAAGCTTCCAATACAGGATACTTTCAGGGCTGCCTTTTTAAAATAGTAAAGTTTATAGATAATATTGACTATCTATATGTAGGGATATAGTATTGAACAGAGTTTGTAGACTTACATTTTGTAATACTGCAAGTATATTTCTATAAACTTCGGTTCACGATAAAAATCGGCATGGTTTTGTAATAAAATACACTACTCAAATGGTGGATATAATAAAAAGTGCTCGATCTAAAATCAATCAACATCAAGAATCTTATTGATCCTGTAGATTGCGTAAAAAAGGATAATCTTTTAGTTGAAACTCAAAAGAGGTATTCAGGCCAAAATTTAAATACAGAATGATGCATTGAAATTAGGTAGTAAACAAATTCAGAAGCTTTTAATAGATGCGTAGTTGAAGGATTTGGGTTTTAAATTCAAAATAATTTAAGATGATGATGAATGGGAACAAAATAAAGAATCAAGATAAGAGATTTTTGTTATATTTATTGTAATTTAAGAACTCTAAGAAATGCAATAATAAACTTTGTCATTTTCGTACAATACTATAGAAGCGTAAGTAATTTGTCTACTCCCATTGTTTGAAACTTCCTCCCTTAATAATTAATCACCTTGTATTTTTTGTACCATCCCTAGCTATCAGGACATCGCCTGAATTATTCGTCCCTTCAGGAGGCGATCTGGAGACACAAGCCGCAAGCAAGTAATTAGATTAGGACCTTACCACAGTCGATAATACTATTGCTCCACTGGTTACACCACTTCCTGGTTCAAGTTAACTTCCATTACAATTCGATTCTGCAATTGATATTCTAGTTCTAGTTTATGCTAATTTGAAGCCAGCGTGAGTGTTTCTGATGCAGTAAAATGACTGTAATTTTAATAAAGATGTAGAATTTAGAAGAAACTGAAATAAAGAACTTGTATATTAAAATGATAAAATGATGTATATCTTTTATCTTTTTTTAATGATAGATAGGTAAGCTTTTTCGCGCTATCACGCCTGATGGTAAGCGATGATGCGATCTAAGATGAAACGCGTCTGCCTAGAAAATATCTGTTCACTCGCGACTTGAAGTATTGTACCTATCGGGAAACACAGACTCAGGCAAGGAGTTCTTCCTGAGTCTATCATTACTTTCATTTATTGACATTCCTATGGATATATGTTTCTATAATTATTGTTCTATAAACTATTATCCCTTTTAGTGTAAACGAGGTTTGTTAAAGATGAATGCACTTTAACATCAATAGGCTTTAGCTCTTCATATTTCTCATAAACAATCTGATTCCACTTATTCACAACTGGTGTTATATAAGATAAAGCCATTAGAAATCCTGTAGGCGTTATCTGCCGCACGGAAGGCAACGTTTGTGTCAAAACTACAATCCCTGATAATGGGCAGTTGCCTCACAAGAAACGCAGCTGTCTCAATCTGACCCAACTATTTATCGTCGCTAGTATTTCATTGGTTGCTGTTTTGATTTTAAACAAACCATTTATTCTCTCAGCAGCTGTTATTAACTAAACCAATTACTGTAAATAATAAGTGAATATATTAATTTCCTCAATGACATTACTTTGTTGTATCGGTCTTTCATTTCTTGTTTGTGTTTTCTAGTAATGTGTTATTATTACCGTCAGTTTCATACACCTTTCATATTCATTTATTAGAGTTAAATTCTACTGTACTCTTTTAGTAATCAATTAGTAGCTCGCAAATGTCTACTTTCTTCTGATTTCGGTTCCTAAAGTTTTGAGCACTAGCAACAATAGATTTTATTAGCTTTTACTGTATGCTTTAGCAACTAATTAGTAGCATGCAAATATCTACTTTTTTAATGTTGATTCTAAAATATTGAGTATAATAACAACAAATACGTAAAACTTATAGCACAACTAAAACCCACTTCACACCTAATGCCGGTCTGAGCAAATCAAAAACTAGCATAACTCAAAACGCCGAAGCTACTGCCGCTAATGCAGCGCGCTATTGTCGTCAGTTCATATTTCAGAGTAATGGTGATAACTGGCAGCATTCACAGAAGCCTTATATAAATGAGAAGCGATTCATAGTCATAATAATTATAAGGAAGATATAGAGAAACGAGACACAGACAGTCTACTGTATAGTCCTACTGTTGTTATTAGCAATTGATCTTCCAATAAAGCATCCGAGTAAGTAAAGAGTAGTATTGTATTCATAAGCAGTTTAAGAATCAAATACTTGCCTATTTAGAGGTAGTCTAGAAACTTGTGAAACATAAGTAAAATTATTTTTATTATACACACGTGGTTGTTGCATTACAAAAGTAATTATGTGTTGTTTATACAATAACACTAATGAGACAAAAAAAATATGACTTTCTTGACAGACTCTATGCAACAACCACGTATTTTAGTAAAAATTTTACTTCCGTTTCATGAGTTTCT
The DNA here is from genome assembly GCA_943789525.1 of Agriphila geniculea. Taxonomy (NCBI): domain Eukaryota; kingdom Metazoa; phylum Arthropoda; class Insecta; order Lepidoptera; family Crambidae; genus Agriphila; species Agriphila geniculea. The sequence goes on from OX038880.1 coordinate 4,801,479, forward strand.
GGACAGCCTCTCATCAAAATTATCTCGCATGGAACATAAAAGATTAATATTGAACAATTAATAAAAAACGTACGAGAACTAATTCCATTTCATTATGACAATATTATTGAAACAATTTCGAGTAATAATCACACAATTGACGAACAAGCAGCAGCTTCCTCAAACGAAATCCCAATAACTCCCCTCAAAATAAACACAATCATTGTAGGCGAGGACCCAGATCCCTTAAACTACTGGTATAATTGTGACGGAGTGCACGGTGGAACTAAAGCGCTATGCTCATAAATTAAGGTAATCTTGGGATTATTTCGGGTGCGGGCTAGAGATGCGCTTTCACACAGTGAGTAGAGATATGGACGTTTTTATTTTTTACTAGCTTTTGCCCGCGACTTTATCTGCGTGAACATTCAGACAATCCGTAGGGAACCTTTGCCTGGGATAAAAGTATCATATCCTTAAACCCAGGCTATAACTATCTGTGTCCCATTCTAAATTCGTCCGTTGTTATTTAATTATTTTTATTAAATGAATAAGTAAACAAGAAGATCTAAAAGACGAGTTAAAAATTAAAGCAGCATGCTAGATCTACGGTTATTTAAATAAATTCAAAGTTTGCAATGTTGACTGTATATTTTTATAACCTTTCTCAATCTCAACTGAACCAATAAGTTTAAGCTACGAGTTTTTCATTATCTTATATTAGAATCACCGCACAACACTAGTGCACCAGAGAAATAATATCACCCAAGTCAGACTCTGATGCTCATTTCGTATTTTTATTGGGTGTCAAATTAACGACGCCATTAATACTGTTATGACATTTGTGTCTTACAGGTTTAAATTATATTATATGGATTCATAAACAACTCTGCTTTCTTGATTCATTCGACGCTTCTGGGCCCTTATTTGTGGCCCGGTCCTAATTAAACAAGGCCTGTAATCTCGTTACCAACCCTTTTAATGTGCTAAGCACAGCGTGAAACGGAGCGTCCGAGTACTTAAAAGCTTTAAACATTTTTTATGCATTCAATAAAGTTAGTATAGATATCTATGATGGTTGACAGTTTTTTTTTCGCTATTCATATTTAGGGTTCCATAGCTCAAAAGGAAAAAAACGGAACCCTTACACGATCACTTTGTTGTCCGTCTTAATTAGCGATAAAATCCAAAGTTGTTGTCCATACCTACCTACTCGGTTGAAATACTAACGATTAGATCCCTTTTAATTAAACAGAAGGAAGTAATATATTCCAAAAAACAACATTTAAACTTCCTTAAAATTAAGGAAGTCAGTTTTGTAATTCCACCAAATATTGCGTGTACTAGAGTCATTGCAGGACCGGATGTAAAAGAAGCAACAGAGGTAGTATCAGTACCACCTATCTGACGGAAGTCGCCATCAATCCCGTTATCTTACCGAGTCTTTACTTGAACAAGATTCCCCGCGAAACCTACCAGGGGTTCCGTGACGTCATTTATAGCCCTTTCCCCGCCATAGAATACATTTCAACGGCCATTAAACTTTATGACATCAACTTTTCAGCCACCAACAATAAAATCATTTGCGTTATTTATGTCTGTCTCTGTCCCGCTACTGTACAGCAATTCATTTTACTGCCTCACTGTGCTACAAATAAAACAATACTTTATTTCTTTTTTTAATATCATTACGGAAATGACCTTTCCCAGTTTAATTGCTCCTAGGATATCTGCATTAAGAACTCTTCAGTCGAAGAAACGTTGAAATGACTTTTATGTTGATGGCCTTAGAGTTGAGAATTCTAGGTGAATTTCCCAGGTGATGCGCATTTCAATCTAGACTTTGAGGTACTTTTTGCTGGTGCAATTAGGGGCCACGACAAAGTAGAAGGACATTCCAAGGGATTAAATGTTTCTATTAGAATGGTTTTTGTCGTCCGTGAGCTAGCCATTACTTATGGGGATTGTTAAGAAACTATTTTAGTTTTCTTTTAATTTAATTAGGAAGTAAAAGGATTTCCTATTTGTGTTCATTATCACAGAGCATTATAAAATACTGTGGTCAAATAAGATAAGATTGTTAATTTAATTATATCTCTTCTTTTACAGGTACGTTATCGAATTTTCTTCTCCGATGTGATGTCATCAAATAACGTAAATGCGGTAAGCACATAATTTGTAATAAAAAAAATATTCTTATTTAACAACCTGCTAAAAAGTCAATTTAGGTACGTAATTAATTAAAATTAATACCTACCTATAATTTTTTACTTGCAAAGAAAACTTTTTGTCGAATTTATATTTTGTAACTTTACAAGTTTTGAGTAAACAGTAGTTACTTATTTAGGCAGTTTCAATCAAGCATTTTCCATGTCCACGACATCTGAAAAGTAGCTTTTATGAAGTCTTTTAAAACAACAACACAACTCAATTCAAATATGGTATGTACTATCAAAATTATTTAATGTTATTTTTATAACAATGTTATATTAAAGCAATAATCAACTCATATTTTTCAAACGGCGAACAAAGCTTATTTCTAGAAGCTTTAATAAGACATAATTCCAAGCTTATCATCTGCTATACATCAGACAGTGGCAGTCATCATTCTATTGTTCGTCCATAATGAAGGAACCTCAATATCTGAAATAATTTCAGCCCTGTAATTACCGCAGCCTTTAATAAAGGTTTCTTCAGCGAGACCGATGCATATTAATTAGAATTTCCTTATTGAATCTATGAGTACGATAGCTAATTTAATAGTTTTGGAAACTATAATTTGCTTTAGTTTTTACACGACTGCCCAAAAAGGAGTGTATATGTCTTTAGGGTTCATGTATGTTTGTGGGTATGTACGTTTCTATATTCCACCATAACTTCTGAATGACTTAACTGATTTGGACGTATGGGGTATCGTTAGAATCCTTACAATGCCATCGTCCCGAGTGATACAGTACGAGGCACGTATCTTGAAATCGGGTGGGGATTGCGCGAAACGCGAATTTTGGGTATGCGTAGCGGTGAGGGGCGCGGGCGGCGGGAGATGGGCTCGCGCTATTGGTCGCTCACAAGAGCACATGCGCGAACTTGTCCCCACTCCGTCGAAAAAATTTCAAGATACGTGCCTCGTACTATACTGGCTATATATATATTTTTTAAATTCAATGGCGACTTTACGCCGCCACTTTCAAATGTGAAAAAAAATATTTTTTTCTTCTATTATTACAATATGGGCATCAAATGAAAGGCCTTGATGAGCACAGTCCAAAACTATATAATTAGTTACTAAAATGTGTGAAATAAAAATAAATAAATTTTATAAATATTAAAAACACGACTGCCCTGCCAAAAACGAACTAAAAAGTTAAATAACAAGTGTCATTGCGGTCGGGGGACCTCTTTGATCAAAAATTGTTTCATTAAACGGTCCCCCGACCGCAATGACACTTGTATATATTTACCTACTATTGAATAAGTCATCTTATAAACCAAATTATTTTCATTTGACTATTGCAATATGTCATACGCGAAATGTGGGTATTCGACGTTTGATGTAAGTTTCTTTTTTAGTTTCTTTATTGGAATAAAGAAACTCACATACCCACAAATATACATGAACCCAAAACACAATTATACACTCCTTTTTGGGCAGTTATGGTGGACCATAACTTCTAAATGCCTTAACTGATTTGGATGTATGGGGTATCGTTAGAATCCTTACATCATTCCGAGTGACACTGGCCATATATTTTTTGAAATACTTCAATATTTAAACTATTTAATAGTAGAAAAGTACCTGAATCCTAACCACTTTGCGTGCTAAGGACATAGCTTTCGTTTTCATACAAACAATCGCATAATATTATTCTGAATAGTTACATCATCAAAACACTGCGAGCTTTATTTTTTTTCGATTTCCAACCACAGCAAAATATTCACATTTTTATTCCTTCCTTGTATACGTTCCAATCGGTCAGAGGACGTGCCAAACGACAAGGGTGTGAGGAGTGAAAGAGAGGGAAAAAAGACTCGTATCGTTGAGCGAGCTAGCGATATATTTACTTTTTAATAAAATCGTCGACCATCGACACGGGGTGTGAATCTATCATCGGCTTCGTGGCTGATTTGAAAAAGAGACTCTCGAATTTCCACCTACGTGATTGTTCAGAAACTTGAACGAGATAAATCAAAATTTAGCGGTTTTATCTAAAAATTGGTGTTAACCCGATTATGGTTTTACTGGCAAACAACTTTTTGGTAAATCTTTGATACAGGGTTGATCTGATATTTTCAGGGTTCCGTACCCAAAGGGTATAAACGGGACCCTATTACTCTACCCTATTACCCTATGACTCCGCTGTCCGTCTGTCCGTCTGTCTGTCTGTCTGTCTGTCTGTCACCAGGCTGTATCTCATAAACCGTGATAGCTAGAAAGTTGAAATTTTCACAAATGATGTATTTTTGTTGCCGCTATAACAACAAATACTAAAAACAGAATAAAATTAATATTTAAGGGGGGCTCCCATACAACAAACGTGATTTTTTTTGCCGTTTTTTGCTCGATATTAATAACGACAACAGGTAGACAGTTGAAATTTTCACAGATGATGTATTTTTGTTGCCGCTATAACAACAAATACTAAAAATAGAATAAAATTATTATTTAAGGGGGGCTCCCATACAACAAACGTATTTTTTGCCGTTTTTTGGTTCGACTCGCACTTGGCCGGTTTTTTAATGTCATTTGACGATATTCCGAAGTTCAGTGGCTAGCAGTAAAGTCTATTGTTACCTTGTAAAATATTTTAGCAGTGTAATTGACTAGGATATTGTTAACACGATAAATGATTTAGCTACTCGAGATTGGAGAAATGCATGTAATGATTTACAAAAAAATATGCTGTCCCTATTTAAATGGACAAATTTCTATTCGTTTGCCAATCTTAAATCCAAGCTTAAAATTAAGCATTAGATGATTTAAGTCACATGTCGCAAGGTAATGTAAATCACATGCATTGTTGTTTTGTATGGAACGAATTGTTGGACAGGTTTACGACACTGAATTTTATAGCTCATCGCTTATTTTTAAGTATTAAGTTGGCGAACGAATAAAATATTTGTCATTTCAATCATAAAATTCTCAACTTCTTCAAACTTTCACTTTCACTTCAAATTTTTCATTTTCAATTTATCAGAATGTGAAATGGTTTTAACTATGGAATAAGTAAATAACCATTAACTGTTCGCCGAACAATCGGCTTAACGGTTACAAAACGGCCTAATCGACCGCATCCTGATAGTTGACAAACTTATGGAATAGTTTCTAACTCGATCGGAATTAAGCGTCCTCAGCCAATTAGGAGAGTCCCTTCGCGGGAAATTACAAATCGGGACATGTCCCGGGGGACAGCACGTCTCCCCCTGTCCCATGTCCCGTGTCTGGGGACTACCCTCGATATATGGTTACATTGATTACCCCTCACGTCTTCAGTTCGATTCATCGCTCGTTCTTAAAGTTTCTGTAGTTTGTCTTTCATGTTTGTGATGAAATATTTTCTTCAAAACCTCTCGAAAATAATTAATGGCTAATAAGATTAAAAGGAACCTCCCTTTTTCTGTATCTTGTATTGTCCAGTGAGTTTATGAGTTATTTTAAGATATTAAAGGCGTAATGTATGTAAAATTTTCAAATGTGGATATAGAAGTGATATCGATGAAATTATGCCGGTCTCAAGTTATAATTGCGGTTATGAAATTGTTTGAGAATAATAATTACTCACCTGATGGTTGACCAATAATTATAATTTACCAAGAAATACTGGGTGGAGACGACAATGCGACAATAAATGAAAACCTTGGTGACACTAGTTCATAGAAGTATTTTTAAACTATCAAATAATTCCTAGGAACTAAATAATAAAAAAAATGTTTAAAACTAAATAGCACAAAAAGGACATCATCTATGTTTCATACATTTTTGGTCCAAATATAAAAGTGCCGGCCAAAAGACAAAAGTGTTTTATTCTGATAGACTTTGTCCATCTAAGCATTTTTTATTATGGCACCGAAGCTGTAGCACCGCTTCACATTTGTGTCAAAATGCATGAAAAGACAGATTTTTGAACTCAATTAAAATCAAGTACAGCAGTGCTACGGCTTCGCTGCCATAATAAGAAATGCTTAGGCGGACAAAATCTATCAGAATTTGCTTTTTGGCCGACTTTTTTACATTTGTGCCAAAATGTATGAAAAGACAGACTTTTTGAACTTATTTAAAATCAAGTATAGCGGTGCTACAGCTTCGATGCCATAATAAGAAATGCTTAGGTAGACAAAATCTATCAGAATAAAGTACTTTTGCTTTTTGGCCGGTGCTTTCACATTTGGACCAAAATGGATGTCAAAGTCAAAGTCAAAGTCAAATAAGCTTTATTCAAATAAACTTAATAATTAAGTACTTTTAAATCGTCTATATTTACCTGCCACCCGTTCCAGACTTTTTTAGCTGACAAGAAGAACGGGCGCAAGAAACTTATCAGCTGTAACAGCCATAAGTAACGATATTTACAAACTTGAATATATCGTTACCAAATAATTACAATAGGGTGACAGGATTATTGGCAACAACATAGACTTATTACACTATATTACTTCAACAAAGTACTTATAGTAGCAAGTTATGTGTTACATCATTTCCACGCATTTTGATCTTTAAGATAATCATCTACTTTATAATAACCTTTACTCATGAGCGTTTTTTTAACATGGTTTTTAAATTCATGCAAAGGAAGATCAATCACTTGTTGTGGAACTTTATTAATAAAGGCTATGCTTTTCCCCATAAATGAACCTCTAGTTTTTGCAAGCCTAAATCATACATACAAAAACGCAATACTTCCTTAATGTATGGAACAGCTGCTTGATTTTTCATGATATCAGTTCGGCCCATAGTAAAACTTGCTTGTAATCATGACTGGAACCACCCCGCTGCGGGAACCAAATGATTAAAATTTCAGCGTGTATAATATATTATGGTATTGTAGAATTATTAGCATATTTACCCAAAAATAATGTCACTCACATTGAATTTGGTTCACAGTAAAAAAATGGTCCATTAAGCTCATTCAGCAATATTATTTGCGGTTGCAGAGTAATTACTTTAGTGTCTATAACGTGCCCCATCACTGAATTAGTCTGAAAAGTTTCAGCTCGTCTGCCACTCCACGGTTGAAAAATATCGAAGGTTTCATTATTTTAAGTGGTAGTATAGGGACAGAACGAACTGTTATTAAACATAATGTGATTAAAAAACTTATAAGTTTAAGTTTAATTCAAATGAAGTGGGTATCGCCATCATCATCCTTATCTTGTCAGAAAAAAATGTGCTTAATTTAGTATATTTTAATAGGTCTTATTTTACTTTTTGCTTTAAGTGGACACTGCAGCGTTCACATGCGCGACTGGACTCGGTCTAGAAAGAAATCCGGGCGCAACTGGTTTTATTAACACATATGCCCATTTGGCCTTGTATTTCGACAGAGGGGAACACTTCAAATGGCTACCTTCCGGTACGGAAGCCGTGTTGCTCTAAGCATTAGCCATTTTTTTTAATTCTCCACTGTTGGAGCACAGTCCTTCCTTATGGGTGGATAAGGAGGATGGGCCATAACCTACCACGCAGGCCCAATGTGGATTAGTGGGTGTTAACAACTGCATATACAGCAGGGACCAAAGGCTTAACGTGCCTTCCAAAGCACGGAGGAAATGGAGATAGTAGCATTATTAATATAGCATTTTTAATCACCCATCCCATGACGACCATTGCCAAAGTTGCTTCTTAAAACCACCGCAATCGTAGGGCCAGTTGCTAAACCAGTGAGCCACCGAACTCCTCAATATGATTAGTAACTTGAACTTGTTTTACTGGTAAGAAAATTGTTGGGCTTTACTTGTGAGAGCTGATAGATTTTTAACAAAATAAATTGGTAAACTTTTTACACTTCTTCAGTGCAGAACAGAAGTACAATTCAATGTATCTTTACCAATTGACTCTCTCAAAATATTATATTAAATCCGCGATAGAACCCGACGTTAAGGCGGGCCACGACATCACTGCGCGAGCGTCCTGCGTCTTGCGTCACGATAACCACTGCGCTGCACTGCGACGACGAGCTGAGAGGCCGACACATCGAGACAGTGCGCAATGGTTGCCGAGACGTACAGTACGAGGCATATATCTTGAAATTTTTTCGACGTAGTGGGGATAAGTTTGCGCATGTGCTCTTGTGAGCTACCAATAGCGCGCGCTCCTCTCCCGCCGCCCACGCCCCTCACCACTACGCATGCCCAAAATACGCATTCCGCGCAATCCCCACCCGATTTCAAGATATATGCCTCGTACTGTAAGACAGGACGCGCCCGCCACAGCCAGCCGTGGCGGGCGCCGCCGCGGCAAGCGAATTCAATAATCACTGCGCTCTATCTCGATAGCGGCCTCTCAGCTCGTTGTCACGACCGCGCAGTAATTACCGCATTCGGTTGCCACGACGACGCCCGCCGCGGCTGGCTGTGGCCGGGCCGTTAAAGCTGGCCATAAAAGCACAGACAAAGCTGTCTGGTCTCGTTCATATTTCAAAGAGTGTCCGTAATTACTTGTGGCGACATTAGCGTCCGTGGCAGACTTACCCAAAGGGTAATGCGACTTTTCGTTCTGTCTGTGGCTTATTTGTGGGCATTTAGTACCTACTTTACAGAAAATCTGTTTAAAAATGAATTAATTTCGAAGTGAACAACCTTTATTCAATCTTTCCCGAATCGAACCCGAGACCCCTGCGTCTTTACACAGGTAGGCAAAACACTAGACCACAGAGGCAGTTACATCTTAAGTTCCATCTCGTGAGAAATTAAACCTTAAACAAATTATGTAAACCCATAAGTGCAAAATATTTACCACAGCTCTAGAACTAATAACTGGAATCTTAGTCAGAAATTGAAATCTTTTGACTGAGTAAGCACACCAAAAGTTGGTGAATAATTTAGTTGCTAACCACTTAGATAGTTTCAAACTAAATGAATTACCAATACCGAATTTAGAAGTTTATTTGTAGAAGAATAAAACACTCCTTGAAATAATTTTAAAGTCACCGATTTTGATAAATTTGAGCTTGGTCGCTGCGGACACGTATAAAAACATGATGTAACAGGAAAAAATTTAAAAAAAATCATTATTTTACTTTTATCACATAGGGGGAAATAACGTTTTTTTTTTCATTTTCAGATATAATGCACTTAACAGTCGGATAGAATATCGAATAAGAAATAATATTTTCTATGACACATATGTACTTAACCGGACTCAACAGAAGCGTCGGACCCTAGAGCAGTACCTGTGGAGCGCTGTGAGGAGAGTGATCTACCTCTGATCACGTCAGACGAAGTGCAGTACGCTCTAGGCAAAATGCAACGTGGGAAAGCATCTGGAGAAGACGGGGTGCATGTTGAGATGCTTCAGGCAGGCGGAGAGCCTGTCCTAAATGTTTTTGTAAAACTTTTCAACACCGTTCTTTCCCAGGCGGTTATACCAGGTTCCTGGAAGAAGGCTATGGTCGGGATTCTTCACAAAAAGGGAGACAAGTCAAAATTGACTAATTACCGCCCCATCAGCCTCCTCTCTCAGGTCTATAAACTGTTCGCCAAGGTCCTTTGCCACCGTCTGACTAACACCCTCTACGAATACCAACCTGTCGAACAAGCTGGCTTCCGGAGTAGATACTCGACAATGGACCACATCCATGCAGTATAGCAGCTGATGGAGAAGTGCAAAGAGTATGAGCAGCCCTTGTGTTTCGCCTTCGTCGACTATGAGAAGGCATTCGACAGTGTCGAACACTGGGCAGTATTCCACTCTCTCCATCGCTGCGGTATTGACAAGCGATATGTGGATATCCTCCGGGAGCTGTACGGGTCCGCGACAATGCAGGTGCGCATGCACATAAACACCAACTCCGTGTCTATAGACCGGGGTGTCCGCCAAGGGGACAATCTCTCGCCCAAACTTTTCACTAACGTTCTTGAAGACATAATGAAGACGTTGGATTGGAGCGAGAGTGGAGTCAACGTTAACGGGGAGCGCATGTCGCATCTTAGATTCGCGGATGACCTCATTCTCGTTGCCGAACGCGCCGAAGATCTTCAGCATATGCTCGCAGAACTGCATGAAGCTTCCCTGAGGGTCGGTCTTAGGATGAACGTGCCCAAGACCAAGATCATGACGATTCGCTCTACACGAATACCAGATATAACCGTTGGTAATGACACCATATAGGTGGTCAGCGATTACGTCTATCTTGGACATCGTTTGTCCTTTGATCGAGAAGCGCAGGTGAAGGAGATCGAAAGACGCATCGGATTAGGGTGGGCTGCCTTCGGTAAACTCGAGGACGTCTTTAAGTCTAAACTCCCACAGTGCCTTAAGACCAAGGTGTACAACCAATGTGTCTTGCCTATCCTCACCTACGGTGCTGAAACTTGGACGCTCACTAAGCAGAATATACACAAAATTAAGGTAGCATAAAGAGCAATGGAGCGTTCTATGTTAGGTATCTCTCTTGTTGACCGTATACCAAACGTCGAAATTCGACAAGAAACGAAAGTCGAAGACGTGGGTAGGCGGATAACAAGGTTAAGGTGGAGATGGGCGGGACACTTGGCTAGACGGGATGACGGACGGTGGACCAAGGCAGTTACAGAGTGGTGGCCAAGAGGAGCAACAAGGCCAGTGGGCAGACCACCGGCCCGATGGTCAGACGATATCGTCAAATTGACGGGATCTCACTGGATGAGGCTGGCACAGGACCGTGAGGAATGGCGCTATAGAGAAGAGATCTATACCCAGCAGTGAGTTGATGTGGGCTGAATATGATGATGATGATATGTACTTAAACGCAATATTTAGGGAGATATTTGAAAATTCTTGGCTAACTCCATATAATGCGCCTGAAACGTGACATGAGTGACGTCACAAATGTTAACCTTTTTGTATAGAGCGTTTTCTGCAGGAGCTGATGCGTGCTAACTTCAAGTGACTATATCACGAGAAAAAAACGCATGAGAAAAGCTTTAATATTACAGTTGATTTTCTCACGCATTATACTTTTGATTTTGATACAAAAAAAATTTATGCATGTTCCCTTACAAGACGCAGACCTCGTATTATTAGATCAACTTGTAATACTTGTTTCGCTCATCGGTTTTAATATGTTGCAGGACCAATATTGTATGACAAAATTATTAAAAAAATTAATGTCTTTGGCCAATCTCAACACACATGTAAGAAAACTTTGAAAAAGTGGTTGTTGACACTGGACTATCAATTAACGGAAGAACTACTCTCCATAGTAAAATAATATTCATCAAAAGCAAGTAACTTTTATACACATACACAAACACAATCACAAAATCATATAGCGCACACAAACCATTTTTTACAAAGAGCATAAGTGCCTATAAGAACAGGTTCGACCTAGTTTAGGTACTTAAGTGTCATAATTTTAAGCTATGTAATATTTTTTGGAACAATATAAGATTTTTATTATTATTATGTACGCTTAAGAATTCACGGGTCAAAAGTGACCCGGTCCTTTAAGGCTTGCGTGGGGATATGGATCCAACACATAGAGGCCATTTTTAGCGACTTTATTATAAAATTTGCATGCGGTACACCTGCTGGATCTAATCTCTGACCACATCAGTTTAATATACTCAGAGACTTTCCCCAGCTATGGAATCTGCTGGTAAATGACTAGTGGGCTATTGGTTTGGGATTTGGTTGGATGGACTAGGATTTGGACTATGGAAAGAGACCTACCGGACACCTGCCTTATCATAGTCTCTGGACTGAAAAATTGGCAGGCGGTGACTAGCCAAGGACAAGGCTCTCCAAATTAGCCACTATGGCAAGAGAGCAACATCGGTGTCCTCGGCTGCAGGGTGTAGAGAGGTGTGCACCGCTTTCTACCCACTGTACTACAAGCGACAGTGTGCCAACTCGCGTCTTACGCATATTTCACTTCCACCCTGTGAGCGTATAGCTCTAACGACTCCACCCTGGACGGCCGTTGAAGGCGAGCCAGGGGCGGGAGTCCGCAGGCCCCCTTGGGGTCCACCCTTGCAGCGGGGACGAGGGCCTGGATTGACTCCCGGGAGCACTCGGATCCGTGGTGTCGCTACTCACCAACAGCTTGCCACAAGCTGCCCTGCGGGTTTATTATTATTATTATTATTATTTAAAACATTCACCCTTAGAGCATACCCATTGAGATTGTTCATAACATTTTGTTTGGAAAAGGTCATAACCACAAACCTTTAGGATCTTTCGCTATTATGCACACATTTTGTGGTAAACCTTATTCCGTCCCTTCACGAACAAATATCTTTCATACACAATTACATTAAACCTACGAGAAAAATGTGATATTGGGTTAAGTGAACGCATAATTTTAAATAAAATAGATTAACTATTTTTAGGGTTCCGTACCCAAAGGGTAAAAACGGGACCCTATTACTAAGACTACGCTGTCCGTCTGTCTGTCTGTCTGTCTGTCACCAGGCTGTATCTCATGAACCGTGATAGCTAGAAAGTTGAAATTTTCACAGATGATGTATTTCTGTTGGCGCTATAACAACAAATACTAAAAAAACAGAATAAAATTAATATTTAAGGGGAGCTCCCATAAAACAAACGTGATTTTTTTGGAACCCTTCGTGCGCGAGTCCGACTCGCACTTGGCCGGTTTTTTGCACACAATAACGATATTCGGAATTGAAATTGAAAAATTCTTTATTTAAATTATAAGCTCACATAATAAGCATTTTTTAAATCGTCAATTCTTTTACTCTGCCACCCATTATAACGTTTTCTATCTGACTGGAGTAAAGAAATACATTTTAGTCCCTTTCAGAAAACGTAGGTACTTTATCTAAAAAAAAATCCAGTCTAGTCTTTTGATGAGTGCCAGAACTAATCAAATGGAGAACTAAAGTTTTGATTTCGTATTAAACAAAAGAGATAAAGATAATCCTTTGAAGTTAAAATATTCACAATCAAATAAAATGACCTATTGCTGTTATTTCGACGCTGAATTCTAAACCCTTTGAAATAAAATTACGTGTTTCATGTTTGGAATGTCTGCCAGTACCATTTACGATACTAAACAAAGCTTATCTCTGTCAAAGCGATGCCTGAAGCGACTGCCCGATAGACATTAAAGAGTTTTCAGGATTTTTCACGGCTTCATTTTGTTTTTCTATTGGATGACACTTTCGATCCACAGCTTTTTAGAGGGGAGAAATAACTATGAAACGGGGTATTAATTGAATCAATTTTTGTCCCTTGGGAAAACCTTTTGTGTAATGTTGCTACAGGCTACTTCTATTGGTATGATGATATACTATAACTTTTTTGGTGTATTTGCTATGTCAAAGTCAAATAAGCTTTATTCAAATAAACTTAATTATTAAGTACTTTTGAATCGTCTATATTTTCATACCACCCGTTCCAGACTTTTTTAGCTTTTTAGCTATTTACCACATTTATTAATAAATAACAACTTCGATTGCTACTTAAAGGCTAGTTTTATTGTATTTTAAAACCATTCAAGCAGTCACATCACATCTGTAAATAAAATATTTACTATAACAAAAAAAAAAACAACTGTTTCATACAAAAATCAATAACGAAAATATCAAAATGTTAGTAACAGCTGTTTTTTTTGCTATTTCAGAGTTGGTTCTATAGTACAGATGCCGGCATATACATACAGGGTCATTTTGAACTTACCATCCAAATTTTGAGGATGTGTTCAGTTCATGAAACTGAACAACTTTCTCTAAGGAACACATGGTCAAATATGTAAAATAAAAATTTACTTTCCATACAAATCAAAGAGATCACGTGATTAATTTAGTATGGGATGACCAAAATTTTTTGGCGAAATTTGACACATGTTTCTTAAAGAAAGTTGTTTAGTTTCATGGACTGGACACATCCTTAAAATTTGGATGGTAAGTTCAAAATGACCCGATATATTGGCAAGAGAATGAAAGAGACAAAAGATGCGCAGTATCTACCATATTCAGCATTAGGGGTTATTATGTAACACATTGTATAAGTGGATTAAGCTATTATTTATTCTGTGCTTCAAGCTCTATACTTCTAAAATATAACCATTGATAAGACTAGACCAAACGGTAAATTTTAAACTAGTAATAAAATCGTACAACCAACCAGAGAGCCAATATCCATAGCACAAATAAAATGTTTAGTTTGATGCTAACCACATCTTTAACGATGCACTAGGAACTAACAGCGCACATCTTTTGCTAACTTCCCCGCAAAGATCTAGGAAAAGAGTTCCAAAGAATTGTAGAACTATTTCTGCCTTTATTTGAAGCAGTAAATGCAGTAGAAATACTCCTACCATCCTCAACTTTAAGAATGCAATGCAATCTAGGTTTTATGTTACCCAACTTCACGATCTTTTTTCTGCAACTTCAATGAAAATCCGAATAATGGTGTGTTTTGTTTTGGTTTTCAATTTAGTGCTTTGTCAAAAAAATTCAATGAGATTGTGACATCACATAAATTTTGCATAGGTTTTCTTTCATTCAATTTCTGCTGCCCGCTTAGGCTTAATTTATAATAGACGATGCCGTAAAAAAATCTGTTAATATAAGGATCCAGTATCTTTTTCTAAAAGAAACAATAACATAGTTATCATATCATGTTAAATTTTTAGGGTTTTGTTTTTACGGGCCTTGAAAACGCAACATTCCATCTGGGCTAGGTCCAATGCAATTGATGGGTAGTTTTTTTTTTCTTCATTTATATTGGTGCTTTTGTCTTCGGAAGAGTGTTAACGATTGCTATATCAAAGTCAACACACCTTTATTTAAAAAGTTAAGCACTTTAGAATCGTCTATATTTTCCTACCACCCGTTCCAGACTTTTTTAACTGATAAGAAAAATGGGCGGAAGAAACTTGCTATAGCTCTAAGAGAAATAAGTAACGATATTTACAAATTTAAATATACCGTTACCAAATGCAGACCATATGCAACGATGGCTATTCACTCACATTAAACGATATTTAAACATTTTATGGTCACCCATTCGATAACCAACTTTTACGAAAGTTGCTCTACAACAAAACAACGGGTAACACAGAAAGGAAGTTTAATATTTTGCTTTGAAAACAAGATGGAACTAAGTAAACTTCACTCAGGCATCGACCACAGAACATGTGTTACAAACTATGAGAAATCGCTAATGTACATTTTGATAACAACTGCCATCTTCTCGAGGAGATGATATGCTTTTGATGGGAAATACTTATTTGCGAAAGTTTCACCCTAAAAACGGGCAAAATTAATAAAAAGCTTAAGTAATTCAATGTTGTGAAGAGCTGTTACATAATGAGGACCCTTGTTCTATCCAGGGATTTTAAATACCGTTAAAAAACATTGCGATATCAAAAAAAATCAGTTAAACCCGACATTTTAACGGTATTTTATTAGATTTAACGGTATTTTTACCAATTATAACGGAAAAATAACTTTATTTACTGGAATAACAGTAATTACGGCCAATTAACGTTTGATTTTCACAACCTTTTCCACTGTATCTCTGCTATTAAAATTCATTAAACATTAAATCTTTTTCACAACTGTTTGTCACTGTATCTCTGCCATTAAAATTAATTGTACATTAATAGTGTATCTGGTTCACGCTACATAATACATACCATGAGACCAATTTGCCACCTACGCCCGACAAATTATTTACAAATTGACGGAATTAGCGTTATTTATTGTGAAGAGAATTTGATGGCAACATTATGAGTGCCCATTTCTCACTTCACACCGTAATTTGGTTTGGATGGGAATTTAATGATATAACGATATTACATCCGTATCAGTGGAGCACTCACAAAAACAATTTGTTTACGGAACACAACATATTGTTATTAACGAAAGTTTTATAGATCATCAGAAATAGATTTGTTGACTGCACATAATATTATGTTTCTAAATTGTAGGTCTATCGATCAAAAATATTGGACATTTTTTTACCTACCTAACTGTTTTATACCGAAGGATTGCTCAGCTGAAGTGGCAGGGACACAGCGAAAAGAACCGATGGCCGTTGGGGCGGGGCGGTTCTGAAATGGCGACCGCACACCGGACGACGCTCCGTGGGTAGATATAGACTGGGCAGGCATTTGACCACCATCTTGCTTGGTAAACAGGATGTGGTCTAAGGTGTAGCATGCATGCCCAGGAAATGCCTATTCACTCTTGCCTTGAAATGACCAAGGTTGTAATTATCGGGGAACACATGAGCAGGTAGCGCATTCCATTCTTTAGCAGCTCGCATAAGAAATGTATTGGCAAAGCGCTTGGTGCGGACCTTTGGAGTATCTACTATTATAAGGGTGATATGCTAATCTGCGTCTGGTATCCCGATGGTGGAAAGGGGCTAGAGAAACAAGGTTATGCAGTTCCCTCGCACATTCTCCAAAGTGTATTCTATAAAAAACCGATAGACTAGCAACTTTGCGACGGTGACTGAGGCTATGAAGTTCTGCCGTGGCCAATGTTGAGTTGCCTATTAGCCTCCTGGCACGGTTTTCAATCGATTCAAGAAGTTCAAGCTGATATTTAACAAAACATGCCATTCAGGCCATGGAGTGTGAGCTCTGCATTCCACCGTTAGCTGTGCGAAGACTATTTTTATCGTTTAAACATTGTTTGAAAGCTCAATCTTTTGTTAATAATCCAACACTATCATTATTAGTGAACCTGAATACACTTTGCTCTAATAGGTACTGGCAGAATAAGAAAAACCACTGTTGGTGTCCACTTATAATAAAACAAAAGATGAAAATATGCACTCGAGCTATCCATTAGCTATGTTTACCCTTCCTACATGGATCTCCAATTTCCGAGTAGGTAAAATTATAAATACCGATCTTGATTGTGTAAAATTGCCAAAAAGGAATAACGAGTTCAATGTATTAAGTTAAGAGTTCAATTTGAGTATGTATTGAGAGCTGGTTCGGTGAGAAGTAGCGCGACGTGAGAGTGAAGGTCGCGGTGCGCCGCTGGATGCGGGCACCGCAGGACAGAGCGTCGTGGAGATCCTTGTGGGAGGCCTATACCCAGCAGTGGGTGTCGTGCGGCTGGTATAATGATGATGATGATGAACTGTTTTCTAAATATGAATCGTAGTGGTAAACCTCAAACCACATCGTATTTATTTGTTTACTTGAAAATTACGATTTTTACGTAAAATTAACCACAGTAGTTTCAAAGTAAGAAACAAACATGACTACACACGAAATGAAATTCAGAACAAAAGAAGAAATAATGCCAACCTTGGCCACATCTCATATATATAACGAACTATTCACTTAAAGATTGTTTAATATACTTACACAAAACTTTCTTCATATACATTTTATCCAGAGAGTTCATATCAATATGCTCATACTCTTGATACTGAAATGGCCTCTGATAAAAAAATGCCCATAAAAACCTTTAAATTGTGGTGTGGGATTAAATTACTTTAATTTAGATAGTGGACACCGGTCAATAGATCTACTTAATAGATTGTTGAACGAAGCTCGTAAGATGCGATCGAGGGAGTGGTAAACATGCAGTATGCAGTGACCAATGCATGTTACTGTACCGTAAATAACTAGGTAGTGAAACCTTCTACTATCCCCGCCAGTTGCAAATGCGCCAGGCAGCCATTTTTAACCGACTTCAAAAATTTGAAAAGGAGGAGGTTATCTATTCGTCGCGTATATTTTTTTTATTTATATGTATGTACACCGATTACTC
Organism: Agriphila geniculea; assembly: GCA_943789525.1. Classification (NCBI taxonomy): domain Eukaryota; kingdom Metazoa; phylum Arthropoda; class Insecta; order Lepidoptera; family Crambidae; genus Agriphila; species Agriphila geniculea. The sequence continues at coordinate 4,819,359 of OX038880.1, forward strand.
GAAGACAGCTGAACCGATTGAAATGATTCAAACGTTATTACATTAGGTAAACTTCCATGTTGATCCCATTTTTTAAAATTTTGAAATCGGTTCAGTACTTTTCAAATAATCTTGAAAAAAGCACGAAAATAGTGTGATTTTGTGTGAACTACCTCGATGATCAGTCGTATAACTTCTTTGTTTATGAACTGAATAAGATAATTATTTTTTTTGTTAAAAAGGGGTTATCTTAAGTGTAGTTCTTTAACCGACTTAAAAAAGGAGGTTCTCAGTTTGACCCGCATGTATGTATGTTTCTCCGCGATTAACTCACGTTTGGCTGAGCCGATATTTCTACCTAAATAATATACCTACACTACCTAATACAAAAGGCACCTACAATAAAAATTAAAAAAATCAAAAATTGTTTAAAAACCAAAAAACCTACCTCTAGCAAGAAATAATATTCATAATAATAAAAACACGTCTATTGAAGACGGGTGTGGCTTTTAGAATAAAAAATAAAGGAATTTGTACTCCAGCCTCACTCTACTTCAATGTCTTCAATAGACGTGTTTTTATTATTGCGAATATTATTTCTTGCTTATTAGAGGTAGGTTTTTTGAAGTCGGTTTTTTTAACCACAAAAAGGAAATAAAATGTAATATACTCTTAAGTACTTAAACACTCTCATAATGAAAATAAAAATTCAATAATTAATATATTAAATTCCCTATTAGAATTTTCTTCATTCATGTAATTTTCAGTTGCGGATGTTAATGTGACAAGATTCCTGCGCATTAGCAATGGGGAATGTCCGAAAAAAATCAAATTGGCTGAATATTTTTTATAGGTAGGATAAGGTCCCTTAGTAATAGAAAAAAGTATAAGAATTTTCGGTGGCGTGAAAAAAATTAAAAAAATTAAAGTCTCTTCGACTTCACAAATCTTAAGTCACAAATGTACAAAAGTAACAGCAGAATGGAGATTATAGACCTTTGCCACCACCTGCCACAACCGCAACATGGTATTAAAAAAGTTTTAATATAAAATGTCGAAACTTTTTTTTCTTAATACATGTCGTGGTTGTGGCAGTTAGCGGCAAAAGTTACAATCTCCATTCTGATGTTACTTTCGTACATTTGTGAAGTCGAAGAGACTTTAATTTCTAAAAAAATTTTCACGCAACCGAAAATTCTGAAACTTCTTTCTATTACTAAGGGACCTTATTCCTATCTATAAAATAATATTTAGCTGATTTGATTTTTTCGGACATTCCATATTGGTGGGGATAATAAATACTGTCATTTTATTTAATTAGATATCAGTTTATCGACATAAAAATGTAAAAGTTATAACAATATCATTATTGGCAAATTATGTTTTTAGCAAGATAGCGTAGTACGTTTGGTTAAAAAGCTACATATATCTAAAGCAACAGGGGGGCTACTCAAATGGCCACTTTTCTATTCGTTCGCTAACTTAAAAATAAGCCATAAATTCCAAAATTACGTGTCGTAGGCTTGTCAATTCTATACAATACAACAATGTCTATGATTTACATAAACTTGCGACGTGTGACTTGATCGTTTAATTGCTTATTTTTAAGCTTTAAGTTAGCGAACGAATAGAAAAGTCGCCATTTGAGTAGGGGGGCAGAACTTAGTAGGACAGGACACTTGCAAAAATCCTTATTTCGAATAAATAGAAAGATATATGTTGATGAATCACGCAATTATGTATGACTCTGATTATTCGGAAGTTACATTGTTCTTATACTACAATATAATGAGAAACAATATCCCTATTCGTATCTTACTATTTCGTTTTCGTTTATGATCTTGTTATGATCTTCTTTGTGATCGCATAATAAGGATATCCGTCGGTCAACTAATAGGAAACCTCATTACGCCCAAGGGTATAATTGACCCTTGACTTATCAGATGGTTAATTTCTTGTCAGAACTTGTGTACCTATTTACTAGACTGATTGGGCTTTGGGTTCCATTATTATTATTTATGCTATGAATTTATTTAATCATAGAGTAAATATTGCGGAATGCGCATGCCCAGTAGCTCTACCATGGTAGAGTTTATTTACGGTATATAATATAATATAGTATAATAGTTTCCGGTATTAACTCATGAGTTAATACCGTAAACTATCGGATATACTGCTAACAGTCAATTCGAGTGAAATAAAACGATAGTTTACTGTAGTGAAAACAGTTTTGCATCAAGTCATGGTGCACAAAAAAATATTAATGTTGGAATCTTGAATAAAAAATTGGTTGTATGTAAAGTCGGTTTACGGACGATAATTATTTTACGTGTTAACGTCATAAGAAAACATTGGTATTCACGTTTAACACAGTTGACAATGCATTACAAGCCAAACGCTTGCGGAACGTGTCAATTTTTCGTACATGCAGCCGGCGTTCATCGATTTATAAGACGTTATAATGACAAAAAAATCTTGACAGACACATAGAATGAGTACGAAAATATTTTTTTAACCGAATGAGAAAAAACGCCACGTTATAATAGCAGTCAAGAAAAGAAGATCTCTTCGCTAAATCAATACCAAAGCATTTATTTCTAGCAATGAAAAAACTCTGCTCGTTATAGGCAAATACTGAATGGGATCTACTAATGACCAAAATTTCAAGAAAATGAAGATGCTGAAATAAATAGCAATACAAAAATGGCTCCGATCCATTTCTCGGAACAAACAGTAAAAATTAAAAACAACAAGATTTTCATGAATTGATAAATGAATTGGCTTGGAGTTCAAAGTAAAAGAAATTGCACTTTGAAATCGTTACTTCATAATTTTTTCATGAAACTAATTACGTAAAACATTTCCAGATCGCCTTTGCTTCCAAGCTAATGGAATTGAAAATGTAAATTATTTAGTCGATAGCTGCAGACGTTGTAACGATTAAAGGAATTTATGCGTTTGAAGATCAGTATTTTAGCAACATTTTTAGAACTAGAATTTTTAACCAAATGTAATTCTTGTTCTGCGGCGTCAATTATAGTAAATAAATAGCATTCACTTGTAAATTAAAACCGGTCAAGAGCGAGTCGGACTCGCGCTCCGAGGTTTCCGTACAATCGTAAATATATTTGGAAATGTTACTTTAGTACAGTTTTTAAAAAAAGTAGGATAAACGGCAGACAGGTGGAAGGGCGAACAGGCGGACAGTTAATTTACAAATCTTAACCACAGCTGCTTATGGTGACTGAACAACGTTTCAGCCACTTTACATTGCAAACTGTTTATATTACTAAGTAGGAACTTATTCTTCGTTTATTCGTACGGCACAGCCACCAATAAAATTATTATTGTAGTATTAGGTTGCGGCATCTCGTGACCGATAGTGGAACAATTTTTTTTCATAGGACAGCGCCATCTGTTGACTGGTAGTGAAACTAAAGAATTTTTTGTTTTTTGAATTGACGGATTTGGATGAAATTTGGCACACAGATAGTAGATAGCCTAGATTAAAACATAGGATACTTTTTATTCCGATATTCTTACGGGAACGAGAACCACGCAGGTGTAACCGCGGGCGGCCGCTAGTCTTTACATAAACTACTATCACATAGAATTATTTCAGATTTTTCTCTTTGCAAACTTCGGAGATAAGGGGGGGGGGGAACGGTTTTTTTTTACATTTTTCATCATAAGTCGAAAACTATGCGGCCTAAGAAAAAAAAATGTTTTAAAATGTGCAAACAGCGCTCTTTCATATGATACCTCACATGCCCTATAGTCACCTCACTACAAATTTTTAAGACCCCTTTTCAGTCCCTGTTGTAAAAAAATATTTTTTTTTTATTTCTTTCTTATTTGCAAAATAGTTGGGCAAATGTCATCTCAAACTATTCCAAATTTCAAGTTGATACCATTAGTAGTTCTCGAGATATCCAGATGTGACAGACAGACAGACTGAGTCACACCATGAGGGTTCCTTTTTTACCATTTTGGTACGGAACCCTAAAAATATATCTTTAACCGATAATATAAAACCAAAAGCAATTGAAGAATATCCTTTATTTGATTAGTTACCACTAAAACTGCAATAAATTTCTTCCATCGACAACGAACACGTGATTTAGTGCAGAAAGTCTAACAGCGTAGTTTAAGGATCTTTAAATCTTCAGGTTTATTACTCTTCACAATTAGCACCGACAGAAGTAATACGCTAGGTAGATACAATCATAATTTCTCTTTCGCTATTTTGGACAATAGACAACAGTTCACATACTATATGGCATACAAGTCGTTCTTCATTGGAGAAAATGTTGACGTTGTAGTTTTCAAGTACTTGAGTTCAAACAGTTTTATTTTTGGTCATAAACGAAACAATGTACCTCTACATTCCATTTAAATACCTACTCTGATAGTAAACATGTGTTTTAACGCCTTTTGAACATACTGTTAAAGATTTGCAGTAAAATACAAATGTTATTCAAATGCTTTAGCCACAGTGAAGTTCTAAACCTCTTAACACGTTGAGCGCCACGCGGGGCACCATGTGGGCCAACCTAGGCCTGGGGGCCTATTACGAAAATAACGTACGCAATTGCGTAACGCAGTCACTTGGCCACGATAGTCGTCCGCAGTTCGTTGGTTGTAGTTATAACAAACATTTTGAATTTGGTTATCGTAGTCCATAGACTACTAAACGAACGATGTCGGATACGCTAGAGAGAAACTGTCAAACTCACGCAATCACTTCGCAATATCGCATACGAAAGTGATTTGTAATAGGAAACAATCAAAACGAAGTACGGACGCAGCTGCGTGTATCGCATTAAACTTTTCGTAATAGACCCCCAGTTCGTTGGAGCCATCGGAAATTCGCATAAACCACAAATTTTCACAATGTTGGATTATAGTTATTATCAATAAGAAATGTAATAATTAGCGCTATAAACTAAAAACTCTGGTGTTTTTCTTTCTAAAACTGAAGAAATTTTAAGTTGGCACACGGGTATCCCCCATGGCCTCTGCGGAAGGAATTCCGCTTTTTCTTCCGCGGGGGCCACAGGGATCACAGTTTGGCCCACCCCACATAACTACTCCGCATGCTCATATTGTGAAATTTGTCCGAATAACCCGTGATTGTGTTATTAGACTGTTTTAATAGTAGGGGAAGGTGGGGATCAGCGTTACAAAAAATATATAAACCCTCGTTGTAATCAAAATATTTATTGTATGGACCTTTTGAATTCCTTTGGGGGTGCTATTAACACGAAGGGCATGTATAATAAAACTGCAAAACTTTTGTAGAAAATAATGATTTTCTACAAAATAATATATGTCAAAATTCACATAATATTCTAAAAAACGGACTAAATTATTACAAAAAAATCAGACTAAAACATTAAAACGGACTAGTAAACACAGACTAAAAAGTAAAAAATAAATTCTTCTGTAAATATTTATAACCTACAGAAATTTTAAACCTATAAACGTGGGGCGCATTTTGTAAAATTTATCATTCATATTATTTTTAGCATGCGCCCCACGTTTTTAGGATTAAAATTTTTGTAAGTAAAATCATCTTGAGTACTCGTCAAGACGATTCTAACGATCCCAAACACAATGGGGTTGTATGGTTTCATCATAGAGTTCCTGTGGCCTGCTTCCGGCTTCATCATCAAATCAGCTCAATGGCACCATATTATTGCATTACCTTCCAATTCTAACCTATGTTTAAAGTTTCAAGTCTCTAGCTCATCGGGAAGCTAGTATAAAATCGTTCGCAAACTTTGTGGAGAAACAAACAAACACACAAACGAGAAAGCAAACTAATAAAAACGTGTTAATAAAATCATAAAATTTTTGAAAAAAGGAATGAATAAACTTGGTTTTTTAAGTTCTACGATCATATATTTAATATAATGAAATCCTGTGTTCTTAATTCTATGGCGTTTATAATAATTTTTTCATCGATAAATCCAATCGCAGTCTTCCTCTTTCTATTCAGCACCATTTTTCGTATAAAAAATCAATTTTTCAAAAGAGGCACACTATAATAATAATAGTAGCCAGTTACACTGTACCAAAACAAACATGCAAAAAATTATAGGTTATTATTTCAGGCAGTATATCTAGTAGGTACCTAACCTATTAAAAAGTGTATATAAAAATATCAGTATAATATAAAATAAACGTACTCACCAAACTGCAATAATTTAGATTAAAATACAAAATACTATAGCGATGTTAGAATTCTAGAATACCGAAAATATAATATTTTTTTATTTTGACATACTGCAGAAACAATGGCCAAAATTTATAACTGGCATGTGATAGCGACAGGTGCGTTTGATAATAGAGCTAAGAAACGCTATTGAAATATTAGTAAGCGACAGAGAGCCACTGTTAAGACTATACCCCTTGTTACACTATTCCCCAATTTCCCCTACTCATTTAAAAAAAAATGAAATCATTTTACGTATTTTTGTTCTTTTTATTGATTTATTGTTTTTTTTTTTTTTTTTTTTATTCTTAAATTTTTTTTTACGAGGGTTTTTCCTTAGGAAATGCCACCCTCATAGGTAAAACAAGGTACATTATGAAGTTCATCTACGTTTAAGACCACACTGCACAATATAATATAACATCCTGGCCGTTTTTGATAACGGTGTTGCCAAAATGCTATTACAGAAACCTGTCTCCCCTTTAAACTGGGTATAGATAAAGAGTTGCAATCTCTCCGCGACATTTCGCTCACATTCCATCATAATGTGATAGGCATCTTCGATAATTCCACACTCGCTACAATTAGGAGATTCTGTTTTTTTCATGAGGTATGCAAAGCTGTTTAATGGAATGTGACCGGAACGCAGCCTGAGCGCTGTAACAATTTCTTCCCTACTCATGTTGGCATCGTCAAACCAAGGGATTCCATTTAGATTTGGTTGAATCGTCTTGTACCAAATGCCTTTTGAGAGTGATCTCTCATTGAAGTATTCTTTCCAGCTGTCTTGACTGCTTAATTTAGCTAATCTCAAAAGGTCAGTAAAGTATGGTAAACACTTATTAGAAACTCCAATGATAGCTGCTTCTTTAGCTAACGAATCTGCATGTTCGTTACCTACGATGCCCACATGAGCAGGGATCCACTGCAGAGTAACATATTTTTGCTTTTTAGATAGATTAAATATAGACTGCAAAATCCAATAGGCAATCGGTGTTCCTCGAAAATTCGAGGTACAGCGAGCCAGATGTTGCACGGCGCTTTTTGAGTCCGTCAAAATGACAAAGTTATCATATTTGATCGAGTCGATATAAGATAAGGCTTCATGTATCGCTATTAGCTCAGCGTGCATGATAGAAATTTTGGCATCTATCTTCAATCTACAGCAGCTATTAGTTTGTGGATCTACGAATGCAACTCCAATATCACAATTATCCATAGACGCATCAGTATAAATTTTATAGAATTCAGAGTATTTGTACAATATGGAATGCTCACATAAGCGTTTCAGATTTTCTTTTGTATAGTGATGTTTCGGTTGGTCTACACTATCCATATCAGTTTTTAAGTATCTTGAAAGATCCATATTACCCATCCATGTCGGTAAAGAGTACATACCCAACTGTCTCTCTTGATGAATAGGTAAATTATCAAATTTCTCATGTACTTGTAAAAGTTCAGGTATTTTTTTACGTCGCCAATAAGGTCTTCCCTTTAGGGACTGAAGATCATCAAGTAAGTCTATATTTTCATTATTTTCGAATGATTTACATTTGAGCCAAAACTTACTAGCCAAATATAGTCTCCTAATCTGCAGTGGGGGTATTGCAAGTTCATTTTCCATTACGTGGATTGGAGTAGATTTAATGAAGTTGCCCACTAGTCTTAAACATTGGTTTTGTAGTTTGTCTAGTCTGCCCAAGTGAGTTTTGCAACTATTACCATATAGAAAACTTCCGTAATCAAGTCTACTACGTATCAAACCGATATAGATCCTTCTAAGATGTGTCGGATGTACACCCCATCCTGGACCACGTAATATTTTAATTATATTTATTAATTTAACTAATCGTTCTGCTAGTTCGTTAATTTGTTTTGTCCATCTTAGAGATCTGTCAAGCCATAAGCCCAAGTATTTTACAGCATCTGTTAAAGCTAAATTATGATTATTTATTCTCAACACAACTGAATCCTTTTTAAATCCTCTTTGGAAAATACATACTTTTGATTTTGATGTAGAAATATCCAGACCAATGGGTTCTAGACATTTTTCCAATGAATGTAAAGCTACTTGAAGTTCCCTAGTGCTAACATTAAGATTTTCATATGAGGCATAGAGGACTATATCATCTGCGTATTGAGACATACAAACATTTTTAATTTTTGAGCAAATATCCATTGTAACTATGTTAAATAACAAAGGGGATAGAGGGTCTCCTTGGGCCAAGCCAATACTAGTTTTTCTTTCAATTTCCGTGTTATCAAATTTAATTTTAAGATTTCTGTCTTTAAGAAAATTCCATAGATAATTACAAATTTTTGAACCGGCCCCAATACGTTCTAATACCGACAGCAAATGCAAGATATTAACATTGTTATATGCATTATTTATGTCGACAAAGCAAGCAACTGTAGGCCTATTTTCTGTGAACCCGATAAGAATACGAGACACTAGACTACTTAAGCTGTCAATACATGAATTTGCTTTTCTGAAGCCTGTAACGTTGGAGGCAAATAGTTTGTTTTTCTCGCAATACCATTCTAATCTTTTATTAACTATGCTGTGAAAAAGTTTACAAAAACAAGACATAAGAGAAATTGGTCTCAAAGCATTATTGCTTAACTCTCGGCCTCCTTTTGGAATTGGTAATACAGAAATATCTCGCCATTGATGTGGTACGAAAGAAGAAGAGAAAATCATATTGTACAGATATACCAAAATTAATTTTGCATTGTCTGGTAGGTTGTATATCATTAAATGAGAAATTCCGTCACAGCCAGGAGCGGTATGTTTTTGTGAAATACTATTATTAAGTTCAGAGAGTGATATGCTTGATTCTAGAGTTGGGTTAATTGAAGAAAAAGTGGGGCTATTCGGTACAGTAAAATCAGGGGTTAAACTCTCAAGAGTTTAACCCCTGATTTTACTGTACCGAATAGCCTGTAGGTTATAAGCCTTGTTTTTATCCACACAAGCACCTGGGTTCCTATAACCTTTCAACCACTTCATTTTACGCCATAAGTCACCAGCTGAAGTTGACTGATCACAGGATGAACAAAATTCTTGAAAGCTGTTATCTCTAGCTCTATATAATAAATTTCTAGATTGATCGATCTTTTCTTTTAATAAGTCTGAATTACGTGGTGTTGGATTGCGTCGAAATGTAGCCAGCGCAAGACGTCGTTCTGCTACAGCTTTGGACAGTGAAGCATTCCAGTACTGTTTGGGGACGAACTTCTCGTTGAGATTGGTGTTATATTTAATGTAGGGAATAGAAACCTCCGCGGCTGTATTAACGTGTTCTATAAACATATCATAGTCCCTTTGTATGTCATTGGTATAACAAAAGTGTTCAAGTGATTTGGACAGGGTTTCTTTGTATTTTGACCAATCTGCTTTTTTAAAATTTCTTTTTTTTACGAATTGAACAGGTATATTAATTGCTGTTGTTAGTTTTACCATAGAGTGGTCGCTGCCCAAGGTTTCTTTTAAGACTTTGTAATTAAGTTCTAAAGCTATGTCGGTTGTTGCTAGTATCAAGTCAGGAGAATATTGATGTAAAACCCCATTAACCAATTTGACCCTGGTAGGAGTATCATCATTGAGTGAAACATAGCAACTTTCTGATAAAACCTTCACTATTTGCTCACCTCTGTGATCAGTTTTACGGGACCAGCTTGTATGATGACCGTTGATATCACTGAGAATAACAGATTTATTATTTGCTAAGGAAAATATCATATCCCAGTCATCAGTACTTGTGCGGATATTAGAAGGACAGTAAACACTTATGATATTCTCGATATTCACACAATTAAGGACCTGGATTTGCAATATTTGGATACCTGAATTTTTATGAATGACATTACATCTTAATGATTTGACCGATTTATGAACCAATACAGCAATGCCTCCATAGGAGTCTTCCCGGTCAGAGCGGTGGATATTATAATCCTTAATTCTAAGAGATCTATCCGGATTTAGCCATGTTTCGCAAATTGAAGCGATATGGATCTTTTCCTGCAATAACACATTTTCAAAGCAAATTAATTTAGGCCCTAAGCTTTGAGCATTCCAATGTAAAATATTTAACTTAACAATCTTAGTTGAGCTAGCCATTTAAATAGTCTAAAATAATTTTTAATATGGGCCAATCTGCAATATTCTCAACTACGACTAAAATAATCCACTCTAGGCAACACTTAAAAACTAGTTTAACTTTCTGACTAAAAGAACTACTATTATTTAAAAACACTATTTCTCTTAATCTATTGAGCAGTTCCATGAAAGTGATGTCTTTCTTCCGATCAAATGTATCACTCTTCTCTTTCTCTTGTGTTTTATCAAATCGTGAATGATCCATATCAACCTCTGGTACAATAGGATTATTGTAGTTTCGTCGCTTTTTCGAGAGAGGGGTCATTTCTGCCTTTGCACAATCAGCATCCCTATGAATATCGGCACGGAATTTAGTGACCTTTGCGTATGTTTCCCTCTCCTGTGCTGGAGTTTCTATAAAACTTGATAGAGGAGAAAAGAAATTGGTCTCTTGTTTTGTAAATGAGTTTTCTGGCTTTGTCGTTCCTTTCGGATAACTAAGTATAGGCGATTTTGGTACATACATGGTGCAGGCTTTACGGTAGGTACAGTTAAATTCCGACATCAGTTCACGAATCCTTTTTTTTTTTGATAAGCGGGACACGACTTGTCTAATGCCATATGATTACCATGGCAATTCACACACACATACACCAGTGTGTCACAGTTTTCATGGCTACCGTTGCATTTAGGGCAAGCAATTTTGTCAGAGGGGCATCTAGCATGTGTATGCCCTAGTTTCCAGCATTTTGAGCACTGAGACACTGGGAATATATAGGGGTCTACTTTAATTCGAAGGTTATCCACGTATACAAAAGCTGGCAAACTAGAACCTTTGAAGCAAATGCGTACAGTTTCACACGGAACCCATTCACCAGCCGATGATCTTCGCTTCAAACGGTTGACAGATGCTATGATGATACCCCTATCACAGGATATGCTCTGAAGTATGTCCTCATCAGTTAGGTCTATATCAACATCTTTAATAGTTCCATAAGAGTAACTAACTTGAAACGCTTTTTGGAAGTTCCACCCTTGATCAATTAATTCTTTACAGTTGATTAATTTTTCCATGCATTTATTGTTTTCAAAATCCACTCTGATCTTATACGGGTTCAGATATTTTATTTTATTTATGTCCACTATCCCAAGATTTTTGAAAAGTTTTGCAATCGCAAACTGTTTAGGTAACTTTTCTTTATTTGTTATGTACACTTCTAGATTATCTTGTGTTTTCAGTTTTTTTCCGCTTGTTACTAAATTCCATCCTTCTTCTTCATCCTCCTCTCTTCCTCTTTTCGTGGGTCCCATGTTTTCTTCATTTATTTGTGTATTTTCTTCTTTGTGTAATAAATATTCATCTGTACTCATAAACCTAGACGGACTTGGCGTTCGTACGGTTTCCCCTCTGGCCGCCACATCACTATTCTTCTCTTCGCCGTAAACATCCATTTTACGTTAGGTTATAAACGTTATAAACACTGCGTAATTCATATCGTACGATGTGCCGCACGAACAATAGGCCGCCCGATAAGCGACCGGCCGCGCGGCGATCAGCAGGTAGGTAGGTATATGGAGCTATGGCTCGCTCGTTTAACGTAAACAACTATTCGACGCGGACACGTCTAACTCACACGGGTACCGCGGCGAGACTCCGTTTTATTGTATTATCTCAAGAAGACAATCACTTTATTTTAGTTTAAAATATTTCATTTAGTGACACTCGAAAAAATCCTTACAAGCATAGAAAATCGTAAATAATTTCTAAGTCTTTTGTGAAAAATAAGAACCAAGCTGACTGAATGTTCTACAGGGCCGCGCGGCCCATTTACATTACTTTGTTGTATGATACCGATGCTCCGTGGCTTGTAAATTAAGTTTGAATAGAAGCATTGCGATGGCCCATCGATGACCCCCGTGGCCTGAACGGATTATTTGGGTTTGGCACACATGTGTCCCCAGTGGCTCAAATGAACAGTCTCACGTTTTCTTGTGGCGTTCAACGTGTTAAACTCTGTTAGAGTTGACATCACTGACAATGTATACCATACCTAATAAAGTGGACTAACTTAAGAGGCTCTTCTTCTTTTTTAATTCATTGGTAACTTATTAAAATGTTGATGTTTAGTTTGTCAAATTAACTCTGCTAGCTTTGCCAAATACAGGTGTGCATACATTTTTTTCCTAGTAATTGTCTTTTTATTTAAAATCTGCGTCGTTTGACGTCGGCGTTTTCCTTTGTGTGTTTTGATTGTCAGTTTAGAAATTAGCTTTGAAAATCTATATTTTTGCCTTTCTGCTATAATATAGTTCTTTCCATTACGTAGCCGTCTTTTATTTTAGTTATCAATTATTAACTACATAGTTTACAGTCCATCATTCACATAGGATGTTTGATTCACTTTTCACACAGCATAATATTTATCTATTAATTTTTGTTTTCAACGCAACACAAACACCACAAACATTATTTTATAATAAATAAAAAAATGTGTAGAATTGTGAACTGATTCGTAACTTCAAGAGTAACTTCGAAATAAACCAGCAACTTCTAATCAATCATTCTTCTTGATTATACACTTCATAATGAATTGCACGTAGATGATTCTACAATTACATTTCCCACGCCATCGTGTGCTCGAAGCATTGCACCTAACGCGTCATATTTCCGCGCTATTACTCTTAATATCCGAGGGCGTGTATGTCCGTAATGAAGTGTGGAATTACACACCGCTATCAGAACACCACGCTCACAGCCCACGTCGATTGGGATGAAGATTGCCACTTCCAAGTCTTCGCAATTTACGCGAGCAACAGGTACAATCTGCCACGTGTGTTCAATTATTTAATTTGCCTTTTATATTTTTGAACTCGCTGTAATGTAGAGACACAGAATAGATATAAGCAGCTACCGTACAGAAAGGACACTCTCTGCCCCGCCCCAGAATCAATTTATTGAGTCAATTCGATAGTGGAGTGTCATGTCAACTTTCTGACTGTATAAAACCCAGTTACGAAAAAAGTGGATTTGCAATACAGTGCGTGACACATCCATCATTATTACCAAAGTTTCTGGGTAAGTAAGTACCTACCTACCTAACCAATAAAGACTGCACACGGTAGTCGTTAGCCCTAGACTTTACGCACACAGTTGCGCGTGTCAAAAACGTCATCTCTGTAGCGTCTGTGTAGGTAGTTATAACGCAGCGGTTGTATAGAGTGTCCAGGGTGTGGTAGAGTTAAGAACTCTATTTATTAGAAGCCGACGGTTTTAATAAAAATCAGGCATTACTTAGAACAAGAGACCCTTCTAATGAGACTACAATTTAACCCCTTGATTGACTTACAGAACAAAATATTAAACCTAGGGGCTTACTCCCGACGTGAGCGAGAATATCGAGATCGAGTTGGAATCAAGGAACTATGGAACCGTTTTCAATGAACCAAAATAACAGATTTTTGGCGTTTATTTGATCCTGATGTGAACTCGATACCGTCAATTGCCGTCGCAAATGGGGGGCTAGTCTAAAACTACTACGATTTTTGTCTGCCCTTTAACGAAAGAAACTTTCTTTCGTGTCATCAGTTTTATTTAAAATAAGTAGGGTGAGAGACAAACAGAAATCAAGCCATTCAAGGAAATGAAATAAAGTACTTATCAGCATCTGCAAGTCAAATCAGCTTTCATAAGTTTTGTAATTTCAACTTATTGAAGATTCAGTATTTATCTGAGGCTTTTTTTGCAAAATCTTCTTTTACCCAATACTTTATAGTAACTTGAAGTTAGGACTATCGTTGGAACAATCTCCCACACATTCAGCTTCAGGTCAGCTTAATTGGCCCATGGACAGCGTCAGCGTGGCGGGCCTGGATGACAGCGGGTAATGCAGTTAACACGGCGCGACATGCCGCTAGAGAGCATCGACAGGGTTGCTTAGACTAGCAACTTGTGCATTTAAATGTACGGAAAACATAACAAATCTAAACATCTCTATCAAACCAAATCAGCAAAGACTGAGACAGAGAGATTAATTGGCTTGAATTATTTATGAAATGCTAGTGACTTTATGGCTACCTGCCATTAGTTTGTCTTTAAATGACTCGGAGTCTATTCTGGCACTTAATTTTGTGTGTGAACCAAACGTATCTTCAACAACAGAAAATATAAGATAAGCACGGATTAAAAATTTAAAGGACATCATCCATTTTGGTCCAAATGTGAAAGTGCCAGCCAAAAAGCAAAAGTGCTTTATTCTGATAGATTTTATCCACCTTAGCATTTCTTATTATGGCACCGAAGCTGTAGCACCGCTATACTTGATTTTAAATAAGTGCAAAAATTCTGACTTTTCATACATTTTGGCACAAATGTAAAAAAGTCGGCCAAAAAGCAAATTCTGATAGATTTTGTCCACCTAAGCATTTCTTATTATTGCACCGAAGCTGTAGCACCGCTGTACTTGATTTTAATTGAGTTCAAAAAATCTGTCTTTTCATAGATTTTGACACAAATCTGAAGTGGTGCTACAACTTCGGTGCCATAATAAAAAATGCTTAGGTGGACAAAATCTATCAGAATAAAGCACTTTTGTCTTTTGGCCGGCACTTTCTTATTTGGACCAAAAATGTATTAAACATGGATGATGTCCTTTATAGCTGGCACGTTAAAGGGCAATAAAAGCTTTATCTAATTATGGTCTCTGAACATACATTTTGATTTTGACCCTGTCAGAATAACAGCGCCTCTGTGCTCATTTCTGCCCAACTGAGACTGGCACAGAGGCATAATGCTGAGGGTCTTTTTATTGGCCTCACACTGATGTGCGGTCAGCGGCACGTGTTGGGTTGTACAAAACGATCTTTAATTTTAAATTCTCTGATTGATCTGTTGTGGTAGCCCAGCGTGCCGTTGACTGTTCCCTGTCTATTTTTTTAAAGATTTTTTTTCTGTTTTTTATTGTACAAATTCCTTTGTTTTTTTTTTATTATTGTATACCTGTGTTGTTTCTGTTTTTCTCGTTTTATTTTCTGTAAATAATTGTGTGAGTGTTAATAAATGTTTATTCTATTCTTCATTTATGAAAGTCATCGGCGATTTAAGCGACTGGACCAGCCCTAAACAATTCACCAATACATCTAGAGGGGCGTCGCAGAGCACGTGCGATAATTGTTTTAGCACCCGTCTAGGCGCTCACCTGGTCTGGTCTCTCTGTGAGAGACAACTTGATAGAGTCGCGTTTGACATCGATCTGCACTTGCAAACCTAGCTGTTTCCGAGGCATCTGCAGATACTAATCTTGTCGCTTGACAAGGTATTGGGAGATTTGCTCTTCGTTTGAGCATATTAATTGCAGTTTGTCGTAATTAAGTTGAATGAAAGTAGTGTCCCGAATCAAATGAGAATTCATACGTCTGTGGTAGTGCTGGTTTCAAATGTGATAACCAAGTCTGTTAGGTATTTTGTTTGGTGTATCTCCAAATTTTTAGATAAATAAATTGTAACGTTACGTGGGATTTATCCCTAGGACATAAATTGGACCTAGTTTAAAAATGAGGCGGCGCGCGATTCGATTTTACATGCGATTTTCATAAAACGCGCTATAATAAATGTCTACCAGAAAATTGACGGGAAATTCGACCCGTGTAAATGCTCTCTTACTATAATATAAATCAGTTGAATGCAATGCTCACATTAAATTAATCATCCTCTCATCTTAACAGTTATAATTTCATAAGACTTTAATGATGATTGGAATTAAGGAAAAAGATCTCTTATAAAATATCCGCTCAATGACTCAAAAGGCAAAATCAATTTAGCTACTGACTCTAAATGTTATTAATTTCACAGAAACAAGGCTTAGCCATGTAAATTGGATGTTAACGCCGCTGAACTAGATTACAAGTAATAACGGAGGCAACGAGGCAAAGACAGACAGCGGACTGGCAGCGCATGCGGCTGCCAGGCACGATTCTAGGGCAATCGCAAATGGTTCTAAGAAACCGACGGCTATCGTACATTCTGAGTGACATGCTCAGTGGATAAGAAAAGCGAATTGAACCCAAGCTTAGTGGTTGTGACCAAATTTAGCTAAATAAACCGCACCCTGCTGTTTGTCTCATACTCGTGTTTATCGTGGGTTCGGCAACATCAGCACGTCAGCCAACGGTCTTTACTGCTTGTGTGGCCAATTAATTTCGTTAAGGATATGTATTATTATAGTTTTGAAGGTCCACCAGATACCATAAAACAGTCTTAACTCATTATGCTAACTTTTTAATTGGCTATGAACTGCTTATGTATCAAAAATGTGGCATTCGCAGCCTAATAAACATTGAAGAATAAGTAACTTGAGTTTGCCACTTTCTGTAGCAACTGCTTTATGAGGCACGGAAGATCTATGTAGGTATTGTTAACGTTATTATAACAGCCATGTTGGCATTATAACAGCCAAAATATATACTTACCCAAAAGGTAGGTATAACTCAAACAGTAAATCATTTTGTAATAAAACATAAAATTCAGTTACCAGCTAATGAAATCCTTTTTGATGCGTGGTATGAAATGGACAAGGAATGCAAAAACAAATATGAATCTATACAGTCGTCCATCGACGGACCGTAAACCTCGGGTCAGTTCGAGTCGTAAACTTTACGAGTTCGGGATCCGGCGTGAAAGCCGATGACAGCGGGGTATTGTGGCGAGAACACTGTGGACTTTGACGCGATTGTCCAGACGCATCATAGAAAGCGTCTGAAATAGCTAGACCACACACAGGAGTTTTAGTTAGTGTCTGGATGTGGATGAAGTTTCAAAAATAAAACCATTTAGACTTGTCTGCAGATAGCAAATTTCTTCGTGTGTAAGCGGTATTTCTACAAGTTTGTAACCATAGACATAGAAAAATTTTCGCTGTGCTCAAGAAGACCAACAAAGCGTGGAAAAGAGAAGTTAACATCGTACGGACACGGTCTATGTAAAAAAGAGACAAAGGATCAAGTGACATGTGCCAACATTTTTTACAGTAAGAGCCCCTAGCGTCCCGCCTAGCAAATGAGCAATCACAGTTTGCTTAAAATATTTTTTAATCTTAATTAGAATTTAAAATAAAGTTATCGTGGAGCTATGGTGTTTCCTGCTCTAAGTAATTGTGATGTAACAAAAAGAAACAATCCAAGTAATCACTATTTTCAAAGGTAAATAAGATATTGCCACACATTTCTCTAAAACCAAATTTCGCTACATGTATTCGTTTATCGACAAAGAAAACAGTATGGAACATAGTTTATTAACTTCCTTTGCCATAATATAGTCATATTTTATGAATCTAAGTCATATTTTACGTATCTCATATAAAATGTATGGATTCGTTTTCGGATCACCTGTTTATTGACTTTGTTATTCTTTGACATTCTATTTCTATGTTTGTAACCGTGGCACAGCCGACTTGTCGTAACGTACTTAGTTATCTATTTTCTGCCAGCAAAGATTTTCGTTTTGTGTTCATTGTGGATTACTTAGCTCTACGCGATACGCTCTACCTACGATACCAACTGGCTACTAAAAATCTTTTTAATAAGTGATTGAAATGTAAGATTTTGCTAGTGTCAATTGAGATCATCAAGATTCGGTGATCTGTCTATATCTATATCGATTAAAAAGGAAAAATCTCGTTTTACCCGTCGCAGTTTATAGTATGCAAATATAAACGTATACCAGTCGCGTATCGTGTCGTGTGTGGCAGTAATTAGGGATCTCGGAATGACAGCCGCTTTTCTTCAACGGGCGACAGGTGATGATTCACTCCCGGAGACGCATGCCAAAGTCACTGCTAAGAAAAACAGACAGACAGCTTTTTGAATCAGAATGAAATGACCAAAGCCTTTCCATCCTCCTATTGTGTAGTACCAAGAAAAGTAGCATGCCTTCTACATTTTGTATGAAATACGAATGTGAAGAAGATACTTGCTTGTAATCTGCGCATTTATCATCTTGCTCTATTAGCTAGCTTACCTAGAATAGTTTGGTAAGTCGATTGCAAGGGGACTTTAAATGGGGCAGTAATAAATTCGCTGTAATTCAATAAGTAAAATATTTTCTACAAATAGAAATAAACTTATCATCCGTCTTCAAAGAACTTCATACTTTCTAAGAAGGTGTGAGTGCTAACCAAACAGGTACTATGGGACACCATTCCCAGTGAGATGAGTACAATAGATTGACAAGGTACGTAATTACCATCTGTGTTGCTTCCCAGCTTCATTCATTAGCAACCTTTGCTATATTTGAATATCTTTTCAACCGTCAATACAAGATGATGACAAACTTATATGCAATTCTAATTCAGCTCGGTCGCTTGTGCCTCCTTCCTCATTTTGTTCAAAGGTCGTAAGAATGACTTGCTATACTGAGTTTTCCGTTCTTTCATCTCGTGCTTCCGGCAATAACTAAACCACGTTTTTATGACCACCTCAAAATTTATAAGCTCTCAAATCTCTCTTCTTTATATTAAAAATAGGAAACATTGTAAACGAAATATCATTTCCGTAGCTTGTCTTGGCGTGTGTCGTAAACTCGGACGAGGTTTAACCGTTTCATGAAAACTTCTATCCGTAAGTTGGTTTAAAATATTCAGTGCACAGTGGTAACTGCACAGTTAGCGGACTCAGTGTCAAGGGGACAAATATTTACTACGGATGCATTACGACAATGATATGAGCCTTTGACACGCCACTGGACTTCCCAGATAGGCCATTAAAATCTGTTAGCACTAACGACATGCTTATAGATAGAGGAACTAAAAAAATATTGTCATAGGATGCCAATATTTGAAGATACAATAAAACTGCAGTCTTACTAAATTCAAGTGCTGAAATTTTTTTAGATTTACTACCACCATCTTTATGAATTTAATTGTGTTTCTTGCATACATAGTAATAAATATTTCTATATTTGTTCTGATTCTCACCTTAAGGCATGAGCATAACAATAATCATGAATCGTGAAAGTCATGACGTTCTTAAACATTTATGGAATTGTTGTAAAATATGTCGAGTGTAGAGTCAACGGATGATTGTCGTTAAACAATACAGCTACAGGTTTCTACAGCAGGCTCGTTATGCGGCGGCACGCACCTTGACCGTTAGAGTTCTCGTCTGCCATGCTGAAGGTAGGTACTAACACTTGATGGGCTAAATCTGTTTGATTGGTTAAGTTGGCTGATGGTTAATATAAATTTAACAGCTTCAATAACTCTACACCTTAGTCAAAATGTGGCTTGGCCATTTCGCTACATGGAAAAAAAATATTCACTGTTAATTACTTTTCTGATAAACAATAGTTCTTGTAGTAACGAAACGGCTAAACCACATATTTTGACTAAGGTGTAGGTAGAGTTTTTGAAGTTAGGGCTTGAAGAGTTAGGGTGCGTATGCGTAGAGTTAAAAACTTGGCTCTACATGAGGTCTGATAACTTTTTGACAGTACGAGCCATGTGGAAGTTTTGGCAACATTATACAAGAAAATGTTTTGGTGGAATTATTTTTTACTCTTTTGGTCTATTTTCAAATATTGTCATTGGTAAGATATTATTAAAAAATAGAAGAATTATTTTATTTAAGAGATATTTATTCTCAATTACAACAAAACAGGCACTCTCAGAAGTCTTAATCTGATTGTAACATCGAACTCCACTCAAAATACCGATGCGCCATTTCCAACCGCCAACGCGAAATCATCGATGCGGAACAAATCTCGAATTCTCGATATGCTTCCTAATGAAGGTAGCAATAACGTTAAACTCATGTAAATACTTCCAAATAAAATTACGTACGTACTAATCAAGAATTCCGTCGCAAGCAAGCCCAAGCTGCTTGCGTATTCAAATTGGCGCCCAAACGTACACATATTCAAGAGGGTATCGATCACCTTTGACACCTCTCAACGATTCCAGGTGCAGCCAAACAAACATCAAAGGCTCGGAAATCAGCATATGGAAAAATTCCATCACACCCGGCCGTATCAAGTATTCTCCTTAGACGCGCCCGAAATCAGTAAAAGAGTGGCGTTTGGTGGGGGTGTTTAAAATTCAAGGATCAGACGCAACGCACAATCCTGAAAGGAACATTTCTTTTTATGGGGGTCACTCGGGTAAATAACGCGTCTTCATTTTGGGGGTGCGAGGTTCCGTATGCGGGGCACGTAGGCCCCCCCCTCTCCGCGAACCCCCGCCGCATCTCGGACAGTTTGAATATTTAACAACAGTTAATTCAGTCCGGCCCCCGTGTGCACGTAACGTAATTCCATTACATTACTGTAGTGGCGCCGCGACACTGATTCATTTAGCTAAATCGCTTATGGTCGAAATGTTTTCCATATTTTGCAGTGGGCACTCTGTTACTGTGTAAAACACTTTTATAGGTACAGTTCATTCAATAACAAGAGTAGAAGTTGCGTAATTTCCCACCTTTTTCACCTCATCATGTTAAAGTTGTCACCACTTTAGTTGTACAGTTGACACCACTTTAGCAGAACTCTGAAATAGGGGTTCTGTGGTTGTACTTTTGCAGATTTATCAGTTTTTAAATATTTAATATCTACTTACTACGGATTTCTAATTATAAAATATTCCTTTTGTTTCAACCAGCTTTGTTGGCTAATATTTTCCGAATGTTGCCACTTTTTGTATACAATTAACCACACACATTGTCAAGAACAGACGCTTATGTGAGGCTGTAAGCTGAAGTGAACAAAAACCGCTATTTCTCAAATGTCGGTGACAACAGCTTCAAGCTTCGGTCGCGCATTTCTTGTTGCTCAACATTAACATACGTTTATGTTTTTGTGTGAACTGAAGTTAATTTTATTAATATACAGTATGTTTTTTTTGAACAGTGATCAAATTTTGTGGTAATAAAAAAAAAACAGTTGTTCCATATATTTTGGTCGAGTTGAATTGATATTCTCTAAGGAACAGCTCAATTTTTTTTGCTCTGATTAAGTTGGTCATAGACAAAGTTGTTCAGTTTGATGGTCTAAGCCACACCACAAAATTTGATCACTGTTCAAAAAACCACACTGTATTGTAGTCATTTTGTCGTCAACTTTATCTACTGTATTTTTTTTTAGTTTAGATACTTTTTATCTACTGCGAGGAATTTGGGTTTCTTTATATTTATTTAAAGTTATATCAACATCTTTCTTTATTCTCATTTTCTCAAAGGGCTGCCAAAAATCGCAAACGATTAAAAGCTCTTGCGATACGGTTATATAACAAATCAAAATAAGTTCCTTAAACTGGTTATACGATGCTTATTTGAATTGATTCGTTCCGTCGTCGGGTTCGTACCCACCGACCGCGCGGGTATTTTCGTTACAAATAATTCGGGTCGACAATCTCGACAAGAAGACTAATGGATCGTATTCGAACCGATTATATATCACCGCGAACGCTAACGAATTCATCGCTCACACAGCTCTTTTACTTATTCTCTAAAACCTTTATTTTTTACTTTTTTTTCTCGTTTCCCTTCAGTAAACATTTCGCTTCGAATGGTAGGTCATAAACAACGTCCGCTGAAAATATTCCAGTAATAAAATCTGAGAAAATCTGAGTTCACAGTGATGGATGTCGGCGAAGTCCTGTCTGTGCAGATAAACCAATGATCCCTCAAGGGTTATTACCGTAGGACATAAATCAGTGGGTACAGTCGTAAAGTAGTAGATGCAGACGCGTCTGGCCGCGTGCCAGCGCGCACGCACGGTCACTGCCGCGCAAATACACGACGTTACTCATTATCGTCTCACTAATCTAGTTTTACCGCCTCCTTGTTTTAACGACAATCTGAGTTGGCAATTGGCAATTGTTTTAAGAAGTTCAATATTGTTTAAACAACGCGACTTCGTTTACGTGGATATTAATAAAATCTTTAGAGGACCTTTAATCCGGATAATTTAATCCGGACAAAAGCGTTTAAGGTTATAAACTATTGATGTGCCAAAGGAGACTGCCCAAAAAATGGCGAACGGTTGTGTCAGGTATTTCTGTAAACATACCTTTTGGGTGTAGCCCTTAAATGCAAAGGGGTATCAAAACAAAATATGGCCCGACAAAAACCCTTCAAAAAAGCTATACCTAGTCAGTGAAAAAAATCCATAAAAAACTAGAAACCTAAGGGCCTATTACAAAAAAGCATCGCGATAAACGTACGATGTTCATTCCATTCCGTGGCACTATTGACTCAAAAATAAGGTTCAATATCAAGGAAATTTAACGACGAATTGCGTCCGACTATCGTGATTCTTTTTTATAATAGGTCCTCTAAGTTCATAGTCAGTAAAAAGTATCAGCAACAGTAAAGTGTTTAATTCCAATAAATGTTCCATAGCTAGTGCGAGTTCCAATAGTTTCACAGGTTTCACAACCCACCCATTCTCATTTCACGTCTCATGGGCATTGGCGTTTGTATGCACCAGCTTATATTTGAGGCTATCAGGAGAAGTCATATGTGTTTGATTCCAAAAAATTTCCGTAGATGAACCGTATTATTTCTTAACTCCTGCCGACTAGTCAGTGTGCCTTCATCAAAAAAAAAAAGAAAAAATGTTAAATAAATAGGTGAGAGGTGGCATGAAAGGGACACGTATTGAAAGGGACAATTCAAATAACCCGTAAAATAAAAACGATTTCTAGACAACACTTTTTTTGTCGAATGGCGACCTTGACGCAAGTTCGTTCGCGGCTAACTTCATACTCCTGTCATTTCATACATGGCGGATTCGTGCGAGTGTTGTTAATGGGATTGAATAGTATTTTTTCTGTTATAATTGTGAAACGTTTTCTCGAGTGCTGCAATTTAATTATTTATGTGTGAATCACAGTTTAAGATAGGTTGGATATCCACAGGCACGAGAACAAAAGATCAGTGAACTTTAATTTGAACTTGTAGATTTTGTAGTTATGTTTTAAATTTTTGTATGATATTTATGAAAGGGACACAACATACAGTTATGAATGGGACATTGAGTTGTTGATTTGTCTTTTAATTTTATGTTAGTGTTTCATTTCTAGTTAATTATAAGGAGACTGTTGATTATAAATGTATTAAGAAAAGCTATCAATAATAATTTTAAGTTCATTATATCTGAGAAAAACACTAAAATATTGTTGATTTCTGTTTTAGGTCTATAAAATTGCTAAATTATATCAAACTTTAAGATAAAAACAGTAACGTTTAAAAATGAAAATAATTCCAGTCACATAAAAATGTAATTATAACATACCTCAGTAATTATTGTATACATACTACCTCCAAATTAGGTACTGTCCCTTTCATAAATTACTGCGTCCCTTTCAATTATTTATGAAAGGGACAAAATACATTGTTTTTAGAGATGTGAAAATAAACAACTAAGACTTGATTAATGAAAATTATTGCTTTTTATTTCAATAGTTTAATATTAAACGCTTCCTATGTGACTCCAACCTGTTCCAAATATTTTCTCGATCACTTACTAGGGCCTCAAAATCAAAAATGTTCCTTTCATACCACCCCTCCCCTACACAAACACAACTAAAAATGTTGGCCCTGCCAAAGAATGAACCAAAAAGTAAAAAAAAAATGTCATTGCAGTCGGGGATCGTTCTGTGGAACAATTTTTAATTTTCTAATATACAATTATGTTTATATTAATAAACAATTTCTAATAGATCACTCGACTGCAATGACACTTTTTTTTATTTTTAGTTAGTTTTTTGGCAAGGTCGTGTTTTTAATATATTTTTATAGTAAATTTTATTTCATACATTTTTGTGACTAATAATATAGTTTTGGAATATGCTCATCAAGGCCTTAAATTTGATACCCATATTGTAATAATTTAGGAAAATATTTTTTTTTTCACATTACAAAATGGCGTATTGCATCCGCCATTTTTATCTGTATCCGGTATCCGTCACTCGGGATGATTCAACAAGGTTTATGACAATTCTAATCCCACACATCCAAATCTAGTTAAGGTGAAACAAAAAAACTCACAAAAAGAATTGAACCCTGAATACAATACACTCTTGTTTTAGGCAGTCGTGTAACAAACGCAGTCTGAAAGAATCCGCAAAGTTTGATTTCAACAAATGTCCCCTAGTTAGTGTGAGCTCCGATAGTTTCACAGCCCATTCTCACGTCTGAGGGGCACTATCCGCAACGTTATAACGGCCTGGCCACAGCCAGCGTGGCAGGCGGCGAGGCAGGCGGTGCGGCAAGCGATTTGGGTAATCACTGCGCGGTCGTGACGACGAGCTGAGAGACCGCCAACGAGATAGCGCGCAGTGTTTATTGAACGCCGCCTGCCGTGCCGCCTTTCGCGCTGGCTGTGGCCGGGCCATAACGCCGGCTGGACGCACCAGCTTATATTTAATGCGATCACGACAAGGCGCACTGCGACACTGCAATGCGTACCATAATAGCTGCGCTTTAAGCATTTTTCGGACATATATTTTACGAGTTAATCTTGTTATATTTTTCGCTCTTAACAGAGACAAAACTATCATCGTTTTACTAGTTTCTTTTATGTCATTTTGTATTAAAAATTTTAAGTTTATTTGCGAACAATGAATAAAACTTTCTGACCCAGCAATTTATTTAGTTGCATCATTTTAATCATTATTTGTCTTGTTTCCAGGTAATACAATTTTCATTCGAAACACAAGCCTCTACAGTGTAAAGTCTACATTAGACGTGAGTAATAATCCTATTTGTTTCACTGTCTTCATTAACCATTCCAGTTAGTCATTCAGTAGAATCCCACGAAAATTCAAAAGGCACGTCCATTATTCCGTCGGGAAGAGAAACACCCAAACTGTGTCTGACGTCACGACCGTAAACAAGTGGACCGGCAAATTGTCCGTTTAACCGAGGGGTGTTGGGTGCTACGGTTTTTACATCACGGCCGAAGATCGGGACAGTTTGCAATCGCCCGGGACGGGGCGGAGCGTGGAACCGTGATATTGTAACGTTATGGCCACGTATTCTGCGATAGGATATTTAAACCAAGATCCAAATAAGATGA
Source organism: Agriphila geniculea (assembly GCA_943789525.1). Lineage (NCBI taxonomy): Eukaryota > Metazoa > Arthropoda > Insecta > Lepidoptera > Crambidae > Agriphila > Agriphila geniculea. The sequence continues at coordinate 4,844,718 of OX038880.1, forward strand.
CAGTAAAGTCAAACGTCATTGAGAAATCTGATGCAATGTCTTGTACATTGCAGATTTCGTTGACGGTTTTCTTGGCTATTGACAAGCTAATGTTTTTCTTGGCTATTGAAAAATATTTTCATAGTTCGGTTCTAGTAGATACTATGTAATGTAATAGTTTACTAGCAGGAAGTGTATTTGATTTTTTTCCCTCATGGGTACTGAACAAGGGGGCATTTTTCTCTCAATAAAACTTTTTAATTTATAAATGGACCACCACCGTAAATATCCTTGAAATCCTCAGTAAGTATTTAAAGTGCCCCCAACCTCCTTATATTTGGAGTCGTAAACGTCTTATTACTCCCAATAATATCTTTTTAAGTCGCCAAGTAATTTATTCTACAGTCTAAAGCTTCCATTTCATTACCATAATTTCCTAATATTTAAGTGTTACCGAAGTATTCATGGCTATTATTTCATTTAAGGTTGGGCAATCAGGGGAGTCCTGCGAAACGAGTCATGTTTCCTCGACACCGCCATTTTTCTGGCTCAGTGTTGCCAGAATATTGTCCACCGCTTAGCACATCGCAGTCGCACCCTTCAACATTTGCATATATTTACATTATAATCCTTGTTTTTGGCGTCGTCGTAGAAAGAGACTATTTAGATTACAGAATTTACAAAAGACTTAAAAATCTAAGAGTTTGTCCTTTGTTTGTTTCCCTTTGTTCGCAAGGAATACTCAATCTGATATCTGGAAAGTTTAGCGTCTGGTAAAGCTTGCATGCTTAGCATATCGTAAGAGTTGGATCCTTGAAAACAAATGATCACTGTCGTGCGTGACTTTACCATCATAGGAAATAAGTCTGATTTTGTTTATTAGACAGTCTTTGTCAGATCTTTTTATATATTAATTTTATACATTTTAATAAAGTTAATCAGACAATGTAGAGCATTATATCACTCAAACTTTTCTAACACTTTGTTCTCATCAATTGACTATCATGATGCAGTTTTAAATAATTGAAGGGCACACGGGACGAAGGGCTCATCGACAATTAGCGAAATTTGAGAAAATGGTTTTTTAAAGTTGAGTGGTTTATTTTTACTAAGGCGATTTACCGAGAAATGGGCCTCTTTTAGTTTGTTTTGAATATTCAATGGACCGTAGTTTGTTTTAAGTATGTCGATGCCATCGAATACGCATGTTAGTTTGAATTGAACAATTAGCAAAATATTATATGAAAATTGCTAATTAAAGATTTTATTACTTACTTACTTTATTTTTACTAAGACGATTTAACGAGAAATGGGCCCCTTTTAGTTTGTTTTGAATATGTCATTTGAAAGAGCCGGTCAAATGCTATCGAATGCAATTTGTTAGTTCAAATTGATCAAAAATGTCGATGAGCCCCTTTTTCCCGTGTGCCCGTCAATTGTTAACAAAACAAAATATAGGTCATATTACTAATAGTAGTTGCACTATTTCTAGTCTAGTACTTTTATAACTAGATAGTTGCCCACTTTGATTAATGCCTATCTCTCGGACACAGCGACCGACATACATATTTATTATTGCGGATGATAAACGAACTTACGGTTAATAGCTTTAAAAACTAAAGTTATTCATCATCGCGCAGTTGTTAATGACTGCATAGACATTACTTATCTTTTCTTTCTGCCACGCTTTTTATTGTGTTCTCATTTGAATCATTTTGCGAGTGTTCTTGTTAGCTTTTTCTTTGTAGTAGGGTCATTAAATGCAACACAGTTAATTTTTTTCATAAATATATTGTGTAAGCTTTCATGGTTTATAGATACTTGATACATTATTGTTGTCACTATTCTACTTTTGGGCATCACTGTCAATCAAAGTAACCTCTTCATAACGATATAGGTGGACAGTTGTTTTAGCTTTGTGCGTTGTGCCTTTTGTGTTGTCAGAACTGCTTTGATCTTTATACCGCTGGTGAAATGTTGCCATGTGGGGAAATCAAAGGAAGGCACGAATAAACGCCTCTTTTTGAGTCTCTTACTGAACGTCTACAGTGTTATAATTAGTAAGCAATTTTCAGATTATGATATTCTCAGGTCTATAGTCAAGAATGTATTATTTATTATTATTTATTATATAAAAACAATACAGAGACAACTTTATCCATAGTCTCGCAAAATTTAATACTAAGTTTGTCTGCGAGGACAAAGTACGAAGTAAGAATGAATAATATGTTGTTGAAAACACATCATTAATTTTTTTTAAAGTTATGACTTCTATGTTAGTTTTGGTCAAATATATTTTCCAAATATCAAAGTCAACAGCCTGAATTAATTCTAAAATTACGGTTGTTTTCTGTTCATTAAATTTTGTAATACAAACGGATTTACTTAAATGGCATTGTTGCAAAGTAATTTTCAACAATATAAATTTCCCTTATTTTTTTTTAATTTAAACAAAAATGCCCATTCGTATATTTCCTAATCCATGAACTTTCACTAATTCCTTCCCGCACAGTACCCATACAAATTTGCCAGTTTCACACGCTCTACGCGTTCGTGCCGTAACTCTCAGGAAACTCACTGCCATTATCACTCGCTTTGTGGTGAATCACTCTACATTGGGCCTTAAAGTTCTTAAAATAGATATAATATTATATCATAGCGTAATGACACTATGATGTAGGGCACGGGGCTGGAAGAAGTCACCACAGTTATTCAGGTGACGTCATTTCACTGCTACCCCGCAGGTGAGCCGTACCTAACGTTTTACTACTGAGAGTACGGTACAGCTGATAGTACTAGTCGTAATTCATCGCTGAGAATAAAATAAATTGATACTATTATCAAATAAAAAGAAATCTGTAGATTTTAGTTTACAAAATATCAGCTTATAATTTTATAAACCTTATATAGATAAGTTTTTTATTCTGTTGAAGTGCTCACCAAAACTTAATTTAAAGTCGATTCTAATTCCAATGCTGAGGGTAAATGACTATAGAAAACAGTATCATACAAGCCAAAAGTAAATACTCAGTAACAATGCGCCGGCGCCGACACAGATGCCGCGCGTTCTTTTGTGCGCTCACCTAATTATATAAGTGGCATGTCACCTGCTGTGCAACTATTTAGTCATAGAAGACACTGTTAAACTAGAAGCGAAGCGACAATTTCAAATCTTACACAGCAGAAGTCTGTCTCTATCATAAGCACAGAATTGATATAAGTACTACCGTACAGAAAGGAAACTCTCCGCCCCGCCTCACAATCAATTACCTCACCCCACCGGCGCCCACTGCGCGAGTTCGTGTGCCAATCCGTGTGCTCGTTCAATAGCTCGCACACAGTTGCGCGTGTGCAAAAACGTCACTGTGTAGCGTCTGTGTAATAGGTAGTTGAAACGCGACGCTTGTATGAAGTGCCCGGGGTGTGTCATAAGGTAACTTACTAAGCAAGCTCGCCTATCTTTTTGTCTAGACAGAAATAGAACATTCTATATTATCAAAATAAGTGACAATATCATCAGCGTCAAAAACAATTATATCGGTCCACCAGGGTTTTCCATAGCTCTGTCTCTTGCTGTCACCCAGAAACATCGCGCAGGTGATGGCATCGGTTGGTGTTCTCGTTGGTAGAGTCTTACCGTCTTTACTTTTCTACTACTTTAGTACTTTCAGTCTTAACTCCTCATCATCATAATAGACAATTAAAGTTCACTTAAGCACGTAGACTTCTGATGTAGAAGATTGTTGTCAAAATCTTCCAATTGGCACACAAGTGGTGATCGCAGTATACCATACCGACCTGCCGCTCTGCAAATCTACTGCTTTGCCTTTTCCTTGACAATCAAATATTGAAACAACCTGATCCTGCTGCCAGCTGTTATCGTAACCGCATTAGCTTTTACTTTACAATTGAATATTGAAAAAACAGTAGCTTTGCTATTCTCTAAAGTTAGCAGCGTCGAGGTCGTCGCTGCGGCAGCGTCGTCTGACAGATGTCATATTCCTATTACTGGTTAAACTTTTTCGAATCTATGGCACTTTGTCGAGTGACTCAGTAATGGCTATAAGACATCTGTAAGAATCTCGACGAAACGATCACTGAAATTGCATGTTAAAGAATAGCATTGCTGATCGTTCTGCTATAGTTTTTGGCTTCGCTTCACCTTGTCTTTTCGTCAGTGCGGTCAAGCCTTATAATAACCTCATTCCGCGCATATAATGACGCAGGTAGGACCTTTAAAGTGCATTACAAGCGCGTCTCTTTAACTGACTCTCCAATTATTTAATACTGGATCCCGAATAATGCCATTCAAACAATCCTTTTGTTGTCTCTTTAAATAAATGAGTATTTTTTTCAAATGCTCGCATAAAAGCTTTTAAGCGGTGATTATTTTTACACTCTGTTGACGTGTTTCATTCAAACTGATATAAATCCCATGAAAAGAAACAAAACACTGAACTATTGAATCAATTTTTAAACAAGCTAGATATTTGACATATGCAATGATGGATTACACAGCATGAACATATTGCAATCATTCTTGACACGAATTTCAGTTAGTGAATAAAATATATGAAAATGTAAGATTAGTTGGATCTATGGCAGGCCAAGCCCGCTGCTTATCCTTAAATGTTTTTTTTTTCAAAGAAACGTCTTTCTCTACATTGACAATTTTATTTCCAAATTTCAAATTGTAGACAATTATGATGAATGAGAATAATCAAATTTCATATATCCTGTGACATTAATTATATTTTAATCAAAGGATTGACACGATATCGTAAGTATATTAAATATGATGAGGCGCTCGAGACGCGCTGAGGTAATCCCATTAGGTAGAGCGGTGATGAAATTAATACTAATAATGTGCGTATAGGACGAAAGAGGAATGATGGTGTGTATGGTGCTGAGTTCAATGACCTGGGGGAAAATATAGTACTTATATTTAATGTGGCCACGGAAAAAATAATTCAACGAAGTGAAAAGAGATTTGTTGAAAAAATATGTAGCAATTCGCAACGATAAATTGTGGAGGTCAACATTTCAGAATTTGAATATAAATGAAGGAAAAATAACGTTTGATGAATTTCAAATAAACTAATTTTTGTTATATTAATCTCTTTAACAAATAGTTAAACGGTACCAAGTCAAAAATAAAGCTTCATGCACTGTACCAAAATTTAGAATTTTGATCGTTTTTCTGGAGTTTAGTATTAAATGTCATTTCATAATAGAAGTTAGAAAGTTAGAATCGTATAGTGACTCTGCTCAAGTTTACCCTTCCAAATAAAGAGATTCCTTCCTGAATAACGGATCCGATATTTAGTCTCCGATTTAGATGCTAAGAGTGCCCGCAAACTACAGACCAAACTGTCGGCCGATAGTCACACTACAACGATTTGGTTATCGGTTGATTCTTTATATAAAAACCAACTATCGGCCGATAGAAAGTCTGTAGTCTGTGGGCAAGCTAAATCGGATCCTACCTTGAATGCAATTAAACTTCTCTGAATTTAGTAGCGACTGAATATCGAATCCGTTATTCAGGAAAGTCTAATAACCTCTTTACCCTCTACTAATTAACGAACAATATTTGATCGTCGCATTTGTTCGTCTCGTCACTCGATACACCCGCTATTGGATTAAATGTGGTCGGATCTGTATTGACAGAATTACCGTTCATTGGATCGTTGTTGCTGTGATCCCGAGTGGATTAGTTAGTTACGTCAATAGCAGATTCATTTGGGTGTGAAGCTATTCCAATGTCAACTCAGCGAGTCAAATCAACAATTGTTTCGCCCCTGTTACTAAGTCAACGAAAATATTGATATTTTTTCATTTTATTTGTATGCGCCACGAAGAATTATATATATAGGGCCCAGTTTCAAAGTAATGGATCCTGATATCTTATTTGTTAAAATATTAAATATAAATTCTTTTCATTTTTTGTAAGCCGACAGGTGATATCTGCAACCGTGAAACGATTAAAGAACAATACTCAAACGCCCTTGCAAAGGCGAATGCACTGCGTTAAAATAGAGCTCTGATTACATTACATTATGATTGATACCTAGTTGGGCCACTGTGACTCCTCATAGTTATATGTTTGTGAAAACGGGTGTTAGTTTTTAATAATCATTTTTGACTTATTTTTTTAACGTCTAAATCTAGCTCTAGATACTTAGTTTAGAATCAAAGCAATGAATGTTATGATGCCAACATTTAATGCATACTAATATTATACTTAAATGCAAAACCAACTCTATCTTAACAGTTTTCATGCCTAAGCCTGTAACTACCCCTAAGTTATTGATGATATGATATGATTGAAGAGTTGAAGACTCGCTACCCTACTACCAATTTGCTAAGCTGTTTGATAATCTTTTAATCCTAGCTTTTATATAACCTAACACATACCTAACAATAAACTCTACTTATGGTGATTAACCGCTCGTCGGCTTTAAACCTAACAATGCCTATTTATGAATTGATTAAATGTTTGACCTAAGTTCTGCTTGGTTTTACTTCCTATAACCCTAATCTAATGGTGTGACCGAATATGCTACTGATTTGGCTTTTGTATGTGTGAAAGGGCTCGTGACTTCTAGCGATAGGACCCGGTTGTAAGCGTAGACCCATATTCTTGAGTACTGCTGTCTGATTGCTATTAAATACTAACTCTACACGCTGAATTTAAATTATCTATGCTCTGTTAATTAATAACCTAGGAATCTAATACAAAATAATGAACATTACTTCGCTTGATTTTAAATAGAATAGAATTTTATAAAATTATTTTTCTACATTAACTAACCCGAACCCTATACTATTCTTTTAACTTTGTGGAGTATTCTTGTTTGCTTATCAGCTGAAATAAATGCCTATACCATTATAAGGAGCGCTATGCCTACCAGCTCTATACCTACTGCTAGTAAAAGTGTGAACTATGCTAAACCTACTACCAAGATGATAGTTAATAATTAATTAGGAACTAAATTGAGATATGCAATTGGTTGCTATAAGTGATAAAGGGAAAGTGCGATGTGAACTGTGTGATTTCTAAAGAATTAGTTATAAAGTATCTTTTACCGATGCCGAATATTTATTGCTTTCATTTCTGTGGTTATGCTTAAATTGTACTATTAGTCATTACTAACTTATATGCTGGGTTGAACGACCCCTAAAAAGAAATAATCATTTAACTAGCTTCAGAGTAAGATTATCAATAAATGGTTAATACTAGTGGTTTATTCTGATAGAATAAAACTCATCATTTCCTATTATAATGTAAAACCCAGTACTGAATTTTCTATTATGGAACTTAATTTCTTATTTTTATGAGATAATATTATTGCTAAACCTTAACTTGATATGCGGATGTTATAAGAGTTAAGCAGAAGATATAAGAACAACACTACAGTTTCATTGTGAGTATGAGTAAGTATCAAATGTTATATCAGTCGAATAATTAATCAGTTGTGGAAAATCATTTATTGCCATCGGAAGGTATATCAGTTCATTATCTATCTTTTAGTTAAATGAGTTTATATTTATGGTAGAAAGTAACCAGTGTGTTTTTCCGGCTAATGGTGATGGCACCGCCCCGCCATCACGATAGGTCTCGACTCCAGACTAGGACAACCTTCTCCCAGATCAGCCAGTTAATATTATAGTCTATGTTTTGGTTTGTGGTTCTGGCATCTGGCAACCCTGCGAACGGCCGGCTCTTTGGCCTATGGCTGATTGTGCTTAACAAAGTGTAATGTTTGCATCATTAAATAAAAAGGTGATCTCCCATAAAATTCTTTTATTAACATTACTACATGGCGCAGCCGTACTAAAGAACCTGCCGATATTAAGATTTGATGGTGTTCACTGAAGAAACTCACGATCACGAAGAAGAAACAATGTCGGGCGTGGAATACCGCATGCCAGCACCGCTCAACCTCGACAATTTGGATGATCTTTATCCACAATGGAAGCGATTTCTTAACAGTTTTAAGATTTTCCTGTCTGCTTCTGGGCTAAATAAGGTAGCAGAGTCCAGAAAAGCTGCCATTTTTCTGAACTGCATTGGACAATCTGCTCAAGAACTTTACGAAAACACCTTGAAAGGCACGGTTTATAATGAAAAACTTGATGATGTTATAAAGATTTTTGAAGAGCATTTTAAACCTAAAACGAATGAGATCATAAATACGTTTCACTTTAACAAGAGAATTCAAGAAGACGGAGAAAATTTTGATGCATTTTACACAGATTTAAGAAAAATTGCACAAAACTGCAACTTTGGTGTATTTGAAGACAGAATGCTAAGAGACAAAATAATATATGGCATAAGAGACGTTCAAATTCAACAGAAACTCTTGATGAAGAAAAATCTGACTTTACAAGAAGCTGTGGAAACGTGCAGGACCTCAGAACTGGCTAAGAAACATGTGAAGGTCATCGCAGGTCAAGGTCTACCAGCTGCAGAAGTAGATGGGATTGGCATCCAGCATAGAAAATCATTTCCCTACAGCGCTGACCAACAACAGTCAAAAGCTAAGTATAAAACATCTAGTACATACCTGTGTAAAAAATGTAACAAACGTCATGGACCTAGAAATTGCCCTGCCTTTGGCAAAACTTGTTCTTTGTGTAAAAAAATGAATCATTTTGCTGTAGGTTGTAAATCTAAGAATTCCGTACATTACATTGAATCTAACGAGGAAATAGAAAAGCCAGAGGACTTATGACTCGTACGGGTTTGTAACTCCATTGAAGGTAATAATAAGGAATGGACTGAAGTAATAAACATACAGTCAAAATATGTAACTTTTAAGTGTGACTCGGGGGCACAAATTAATGTTTTGTCTTTAAAAGATCTTAAAAATATTGTCGATGATGAAAATCCTGAGTGGTCTGAGACAAAAATAATATTAGAAGTTTTTGGGGGATCACACATTAAGCCTGTTGGCAAAAGAATTTTAACTATTTTGAAAAACAATGTGGCTTTTAAGACTGAATTTATAATTGTTGATAAAAACGTTCGACCTATATTGGGTTTACCAACTTTGATAAAACTTAAACTTTTAAATATCAATAATAATCATAATGTAAATGTAATAAAAACTTATGTAAATGCTACTAAAAACAGCTTAATAGAAAAGTATTGTGAACTATTTCAGGGTGTCGGTCAATTCAAGAAGCCGTTGGAACTGCACATCCAGACTGGAGTAGACCCAGTTGTGAGACCACCGAGACGAGTCCCTAATGCACTTTTGACTCGGTTGCAAGAAAAATTAAAATCACTGGAGGATAGACAAATTATCTCCAAGGTCGAACATCCTAAGAGCTTTGTAAGTAATCTAGTAGTTATTGAAAAAAAAGATGGATCATTAAGAATCTGTCTCGATCCAAAAGATCTTAATAATGTGTTACTTAGAGAATATCATCTGATCCCTACTTTAGAGGAAATTTTACCTAAGATATCAAATAAGAAATTTTTCTCCGTATTAGACTTATCTGAAGGATTCTATAATATTAAACTGGATAATAATTCTAGTGAACTATGTACATTTAATAGTCCGTTTGGTTGTTATAAATTTAATAGACTTCCCTTTGGTTTATCTGTGGCCCCAGAAATTTTCCAAAAGTATAATGAAAATGCTTTTGGTGATATACCTGGAGTAATCATTTATTGTGATGATTTGCTAATATGTGCTGAAACAGAATCGGAGCATGATGCAATATTAGATAAAGTTTTTGAAAGAGCAAAATTATGCAATGTTCGCTTTAATAAAAATAAGTTTCAATATAAGTTAAGAGAAGTAAAATATTTTGGACACATTTTTTCCGAAGCAGGTATGAAAATTGATCCTAACAGAGTAGAAGCTATATTAAAGATTAATTGCCCGAAAGATAAAAAAGAACTTCAAATATTTCTTGGAATGGTGAATTACCTAAGACAGTTTGTTCCTAATCTTGCTAATATTGCATCACCTCTTCAACTCCTGTTGAAAAAGAATGTTGACTGGTTATGGACTAATGTGCATGACACAGCTTTTAAAAACATAAAATGCAAAATAAGTGAAGCACCTGTTTTACAGAATTTTAACCCTAAATTACCTATTGTAATACAATGTGATGCCTCCAAAGATGGTTTAGGTTGCTGTTTGTTACAGAATGATAAGCCGGTTTGTTTTGCATCTAGAAGTCTTACTAGTAGTGAAAAAAATTTTTCACAAATAGAAAAAGAACTTTTGAGTGTTGTTTGGTCGACTAGAAAATTTCATTATTACATTTATGGACAAAAATGTACAATATTAAATGATCATGAACCTTTAGAATCTCTGTTGAAAAAGTCTATTCATGATGTTCCGTCTCCACGATTACAAAGATTAAAATTAAAATTGTTAAAGTATGACTTGACCTTTAAATATCTCAAAGGAAAATTTATGTTCATTGCAGACTTGTTGTCCCGATCCTTTCTAAAATGTGATGATGTTGATGAATCTTACATGTATGAAGTAATCCACTGTGTTGGTCTGGCAAAATACCTTCAGTGTACAGAGGCGACCAAACAAAAATTAATATTGGAAACTAACAATGATTCAGAACTTAAAAAATTAATGGAATATACCAAAAATGGTTGGCCTAATAATGTTAAACATATTCATGATGAGGTACGTTATTATTATAAATTAAGATCTGATATTTCAATTGATGAAAATCTGCTATTCTTACGTGATAAGCTAATAATACCTAAAAGTATGAGGATGGAAATTCTGAAAATATTACATGAGGGTCATCTCGGCATCAGCAAAATGAAAAGTTTTGCACGAGAAATATATTACTGGCCTAAAATTGATTTACACATTGAACAGTTTGTAAGAAAATGTTTTGTTTGTCAAATGTATCAAAATAAAAATGTTAAAGAACCACTAATGTCTCATGACATTCCAGAATTGCCATTTTCAAAACTAGGAATTGATATCATGGAGTTTAAAAGCAAAAGTTATTTAGTAATATATGATTATTTCTCAAAATGGCTTGATGTACAGTTGCTTAGTAGTAAGAGCGCAAAAAGTATTAACAATGTATTAATTGGTATTTTTTGTTATTTTGGTACTCCAAATGAGATTGTGTCTGATCACATTCCATTTGATTCGAAGGAATGTAAGGACTTTGCTTCAGAATGGGGATTTAAGTTAACATTTTCCAGTCCTAAATATCCTCAGTCAAATGGAATGGCAGAGAGGGCAGTCCAGATTGCTAAGAAAATGTTAAAAAAATGTTATGAAGATAAGACTGATTTCAGGGTAGCTCTGTTACATTATAGAACTGCACCTGTGTGTGGTACAAAATTTTCACCAGCACAATTAACAATGAACAGAAATTTAAGAACTAAATTACCTGTTTGTTATAATTATTTAAAGCCAAAGCTAAATGAAAATGTAAATGTAGAATTTGAAAAGGGGCAAAATAGAAATTTAAGGCATTATAATTTAAATACTAGAGTTAAGGAGGACTTTTATGTTGGACAAAATATATTGTTTCTTAAAGATCCTAGTATCAATAAGTGGTTATCTGGTACTATAGCTAATAAGAATGGTTTAAGGTCATATGACATTATTGCCAGTAATGGTGTAAGATACACAAGAACCTCTTATCATGTTCGACCTTGCTAGATTTTTTTGTTTCAGTCCGTCTAGATCTCAGGGATGTGCAGTTGCAAAATTTTTTTTAGTTTGATAACTATAATTTTGTAGGATTTGTTTCAATCTCAAAGTTTGTTTGTAAAAGGGGGAAAGAAAAACAAAGTAATATGTATGTTGAATTTATTAACTTAAAAAAAAAAATTTGTAAAAAGGGATAGATGTAATATTATAGTCTATGTTTTGGTTTGTGGTTCTGGCATCTGGCAACCCTGCGAACGGCCGGCTCTTTGGCCTATGGCTGATTGTGCTTAACAAAGTGTAATGTTTGCATCATTAAATAAAAAGGTGATCTCCCATAAAATTCTTTTATTAACATTACTACAACTTTCTTACAAGCTTTATTATGTATTAAATATATTAAAGTCCATAGTCTATGTTAGTTTGTATTATTTCCAACTAAAAAGAGGACAAAGCAGAAAGCGCTTACAAGCGATTTACCAAATTTTCACAATTGAAATATTTCCTTTTCAATGTGATGGCTGATATAAAATTAAATTTAAGTTATTTTTTTTTTCATATATTGAACCAATTCTAAAGTTGACTTACTTTATGTCTCACGAATTCAATCTTACAATCCATGACAAAATTATGGGAATTGGTAAATCTTTTTTGTTCTGAAGGAAATATTTATTGGATAAAGGGACAAGATGTATGTACTAAGCAATAAATAACCCTCCTACACTTTACTTTCGCAAATTCTAAGTTTAGCTAAAATACTTCGACGCTGTGTTGTTAAAATGGCATTGACGGATTTGTTTTAAAATGGAAATAAATTGATATTAGTTTCTTCCAAATTGAAATGATCAGAAAACCTCCAGATCGCACCTGTGTCGACGCATCAACTGAGCACCAAAAACAAGTATTTTCGCCTGTATTCACTATATTCGGTACTGCTAGTGATAAGAGTTTAATGACATTTTCTTTCAGCCACTTCGTCACTTGTAAAATAAAATTTCATCTTAGTGGTTTTTATATGATCTCCACGAATCAACCTGGGAGAAATCATACATACCGGCCCTTCCTAACGACCAAAGATTTATTTCACTTCACAAATTATTAAATAGCTGTGTTATCACAAAGACAAAATAAATCACTATTAATGCGGCTTCACACGACACTTGTGATTACTTGATTTCAAATCTGGTGGTTCATATGACCAACCCAATTCAGAAATTTTACTATTATCATACTTTAGTAATTTACTAATTTATTAAATCGTTTACTTGGCTGGCTTTAGCATAAAAATAATTAATTAACACTCACTTGATTTTCACAATCGACGCCATTTTGTACAACCAAAACTCAACACAACACTGCAGATATTTTAAAAGGTTTACTGAGAATTAAATAGTATCATGGATTTGCTAAAATATCTTAGTAGATCTATTGATCTGCCGATAATAACCCTGTCTGAGAGATCTAAAATCATGATTTTCTTTATTTAGGTGATTATCTTTGATCCGCCATTTTGAAAACCAAGCGTCCATTTCATCCATGACAAATTTAACATTTAATTCTTACATAAAAATACCTATTTCTAGCTCAAGTTAGGGCAGCCATTTTGTGCGCCCCGAATTGAATTTTTCCTAACTACAAAATATTTCGGCCATTTTGTCGAATCACGCCTAATCGTTACCCCTAGCCAGCTCGCGACATCTAAACCAGCCTTTTGTCGTCGAAACAATACTAGCATATAGGCTACACTTTTCTGTTTAGAAATTTCCAAAAGTCGTTCTCCTATATAAAATATGTTCTTGCCTAGGTTTTGACCTAATCATATTTTCGTTTGATCAACATGGTCGCCTAACCGTTTACACACCTATTTCGCTCTATTAACGTCAACTCGAACCACCTTTCATCACAAAACCCACCCAATTTTTGTGATGCCTACTTAACCTTCGCGATACTAACCTTCATCTATCCTACAAGATTTTACCTGCCTAACCCAGACTAAATGAGAACTTCCTATGCAAATTGTGTGACGCTTACCTCGTCATCCGAAGCCCCGTTACCTGGACAGTTTGAGCAAGCAATACTCCCTGACCACCTAGTGCTTGACCGTGCCGAAGATGGATGGGAAGGAGCCATCTTCGGTCCCTAGCATGAGGTATAGCATAATCATGTACTTAAGGACTTGACCAAGGACCAGAATTACATTCTAACGACCTCATTTCTACGACGTCTGTCATCAGCCACGTCACACATGATTACACTATGTGACTTAACTAGGCAATCAACGAGTTGATGCCCGCTTATGAAGTCACACTCATAAGCTATCAGTTACCTCATTGCCCCCCCAGAAAGTCCATTACGGATCGCCCCAATATGACACAAATTTTCTAGTAATTATTCTAAATAGAATCTCCCTTCCCACATTTTATTTCATTTAAATTGATATTAATTTAATCTGATTTTACTAATTCTGGAATTTACTTGGAACAGCTAGCGTTAATTTTGATGTAACCTTTGCAAATAGAATTATATATTTCAGTCAAGGCTTGATTTTTACCATTTTAAAACCCTGTTTGAAATATTTCCCCAAAGAAAACTTGCCCCGATTGCAAGGCCTAAACAATGGACTTTCCTAATTTCACTAATTTGCTGACTTCTTCATATGTGCTTGAGTATAAAAAGAACTTGTTCTATGGCGCTTCTTACAGAGGGGAGGCAGAGATTCGTCTTCTTCTCGGCAGGTGGAAAAATGAGAGCGAGAATAAGCTCGTCGAAGCTTTTATAACCTAACCCCCACCCATTATTTTTCAAAGCGTCCCCTAGCTACACATAATTCCTAGTATTCTATTGTTTGTATCCTTAATGTGCCCTGTCACAATCTATTTCCCCAAAATGCTGGGAAATTTTCCACTAATTGACTTACAAAAATTGCCTAGTGCATTTAGTCCCCCTAAGTACCTGTAAGATACTTTAAATAAATGAATAAATAAATAAATATATATATTCTTTTTTTGACAATCACCCTCAAATATTTAAATTACGTGAACATTTTACGAATACAAAGATTAGTAATTACCTCCGTATCCAATAACTAATTTTGGTTAATCTAGAATTTACAAAGATCCTCAAGTAAATATATATTATATGACACAAGCAATTTAATCTTTCCTGTGTGTTCGAATAAATCTTTTGGTCTAATCAATTTCGCTAATCTTCAAAGAAAACCCCCTTATAATCAATAAATCCGCTATCAGCCTACTTTTATTATTTACGATTGATGCATGACTCTATTCATAATATTAATTATTCTTTGCGCCACCCATTTATTTATTCTATTTGCCAAAGAACGTTTCGTTACTGGCCAACTTATTTCTTTTTCATATAATTTCATTACTATGGGTATTTTATGATTTTATACTGGTATCATTTTTTTAAATCTTGGCGCCACCATTCTGAGCTATTATTTGCTGACTCTAAAGTTAACTCCCCCCAGATTCACGCGTTACGATTGGCTAAACACCAACTCAATTCATCTCCTTTTATGGTCACAAAACGCTTTGCAAGCTTACGATTGGCTACCACGAACCTCTCCCTTCATCTCTTGTTTATGGACAAAGAGAATGTAGAACGTTCCGTTTTTCCATATATATATTTTTTTGTCCAATTTTCTTACAACTTTTTACTAGTTATTGTTCTGATTTAATTATTTTCTTATTACAAATATAATCATTCATATTCTTTCTTTACTTTTAATATTAAACTGATTTTACTTTATCTATAATCCAGAACTTAACCGAAAGATTTGCGTTCCGTTACACACTGGTATCACACAAATTTATTTGCTCTAGCAAGTATGCTTACAAAACTTCCATTTTTCCAAATTTTAAATGTTATTCTACCTAAACAGTGATTAACTTTAATTATCATTTATTTATTTTGTAATTTTATAATCATTCGTCTCTTTTCTCTTAATTTATTAATGGTATAAATTTCCAAAGATTATTTCTTTTTTTTTTATAGAGTAGACTTTCTCGATGGAATGTCAGTTTTTAGTTCCAAAAACGTCCACCAAATGTCAAATACATTTGTCTATACCAAGTGTCAGACGATCTGTTTATTATTGTTGAAACATATTTTCAAGTTATTGAATTACCATAAAATTATCTGTTTTTTATATAGAAATACGGATATTTTGTCAATGTTGTATTTGCATATTGCAATCATAACTTATAAAGTGCATATGAACAATGGATTTGTGTTACAAGAACATCATTCTATCGTTAGTATAACTATGATATTTTGAATGCAGAATGAAATGCAATAAAACCTCACAAATTGCATAAACAACCATTCTTTTAGTAAAATGAGAATAACCACCCTCTTCATGGTAAGTTATTCAATGAATTTATTATTTGATTAATCGCATAACTTTACTTATTTGTGTTTACAACTATTTTTCCAACCCTGGATTTTTTTGTACTTTTACAGACTTCTAACTAGCCATAAATTGTGGACCCTCTGGAATGTGATAAAGAAGGTATCCGACAAGGAATAAGACCTACAGAAATCATGAAAACTAACCCCTGCATAAGTGGAATACTTAAAGTTTGTATTTTGTCCGCCTCCGGATCAATATTTGAGATAAAAGAAACATGTTCAATTTTGAACTGTTACAGCTCGACCCCAAAATTTATACACAGGTGACAATACAACGTATTGGATCCGAAGTAAAATTTTCTCCTCAAATCTCAAATATTTATATTACCCCAAAGATACACAATCTTCCCCCCTTTTTTTTTAATAACCCTAAACTTATTACTTCTCCAAGATCAAAGAATTGTTGGGTGAGCCCTAGTGTAAATGAAAATTTAAGATTGTAGAGTGTATTTAAACCAAGACCATATCAGAGATTATTAAGCGAGTTTTAAGTATTTGTTGCTTTTGCCAATTCCGTCGTATGCATATTCAGCACCAGAGTTGTACAACACTATGGTAAGGTGTAGGTTGTGAGGCTACAGCCCAGATTAGGCCTACCCGAAAAAATAGGCTCTTTTCTTACCTTATGAAAAGATTAAACGTATTCGTTCGTTGTATCCCTCCACAACATTGTAATCCTCCTTCCAAACCAAAGGTTTAGCGGTGATCATATACACAGACCATATATTTCCAAAAGCTCACTTAAGACTCTGGAACAACCTTAATATCACCTTGGAGAGTGTGCAGTTGCCGAATTTGAAATTAGCTTGTCAGCTTCTTGTGTAGTATGAATTTCAGACAGTCGTTCACACCAGGACAAGTTACAAACGTCAATAGTGTTTGTTTTCTCTCTTTTTTTTTTTCTCTAACCTAACACCAAAAGTCCTTCTGTACGAAATTCTATTTTGTCAACCCTAAACGCCGGCCCGGCCGCAAGCACAAACCAAACGCCAGAGCAGTGTGGTGGTCCTATCTCTTGGAAAAATAATAAGTCTGCATTCAGGTTTCACATATGTTATAATCCAAAGCCCTCCATATAGAATCTATATTTTAATTTCAGTTCCTTTCTCTCGTCAACTTCTCATTCTATTCATTCTCTTAAATCATCATTTCATACATACTCCTATCCTAATTTAGATTCTCATTTTATTCATCTTTTCTCATTACACAGCAACCACTATCGTCATTCACTAGCCTACATATACGCCACCCAAGATCATATCATAGCTATAGCCTGAATACAAAATATATACAAATAATGATAATGATTTTGTAATATAATTTCAATGTTAAGATTAAATTCGTCGATTTGTCACCATATGAATTCTACGCAAAATTACATCAAAAGATTGCAATTAATTTACGCAATAGTAACGCTTTACGCTTTAAAACCACTTTATCCTAAACATCCCATTAGTACGCATATCTACGCTACATTACGCAACTTTCCTATTATGCCACTCTACGCTAATTCTTTCCTTAATATGCCTCCCTATTCTAAAGTTTCTCAAATAATGCTCGACCCCAAGTGTGTATATAAATATATACATTTTTTTTTTATATTACTACTTTAACCATCCTTTTAATTTTAAATATTATTAACAAAAATATCTCACATTCCAATTTATCCGTTAAGTTTTTATTTTTAAATTTTATAATATATATATATATATATGTTTGGTTCATCGAAAGCAAATTTTTATTTATTTTAAATTTTTGCAAACGCCGTTCCTTTATTAGGATTCCTATTACCAACCGTTTTTTTTTTTAAGTATATATTTTTTTTTTTTTTTTTTTGTTATATTAGCAGAAAACCTTTCCATATCTCTAAATACTTATGAAAAATTTCCCCCCCGAGAAGAAAAGCCGCCAACTCTCCCCTCTATCTGACCTTACAATTTTAAGCAACGCAATAATTAAAACGTCCATTTGGTTTATGCGGACTTTGGTTAATTTAATAGAAAATTACTTTCATATGACAAGATGGGTTACCTTATTAACAACACTCTAAAGGTTAATGACTTTTACTTAGCCTGGTTTTTTTTTTCTTAAAATTGAGTCCTTAATTTTCTTGTAAGTTCAGATAGGCTTTTCCCGTTCCCAACAGACTTTATACAATTATACCCCATTATTATTTATTAATCAACTTAAATTACATCTTCATGTAGTTAACATAACATTAAACATTTCTTTTCCTTAAAATTAGACATGACATTAAATTTTACTTATAATACCTAGACAAATGTATAGCGTTAAACCTTCCTCTTTCTTTACCAGTCTCCGGATCAACAAGTAAATATACATTTTTAAACGGGTTAGCTCCAATCACAAACGGACCTTCATATAATGGTTCAAACTTTTTTGTTATTTTTAATTTTGCGTCAGACTTATTTAATTTCCTTAATTTTACTAAATCTCCTATCTGGAAATGGATAATTCTATATTTTTCATTAAATTTGTTTTGACGTAGTTGTCCTGCTTTCTTTAAATTTTCCCGTGCCTTTTCCCTAATTTCGTTAATAGGCGGTGGTACTAAATCAGTCGGTATGACATTATCAAATGATAATCTAGTAGGTTCACTGTATAAAATCTCACAAGGTGTAAACCCTGTACTTTCGTGATAAGTATTATTATAAAGAATTTCTAACTTCGGCAATAAATCTACCCAACTTTTGTGATTGGTCCTACAGTAAGTCCGAAATAACCGTCCTAACTCTTTATTTACTCTTTCGGTGGTATTAGGTCTAGGGTTCCTAACTGTAGTATAAATTACTCTAACCCCTTCTGCTTTCATAGTTTCTTTCCACAAGTTACTAGCAAATTGTGACCCATTATCTGACATGATCGCCGTAGGTTTTATTATGCGAAAGAATTTCCTCATTTTAGTTAATACTGATATTGCAGTTGCTCTTCTAAGATCATAAAATTTCACAAATTTACTAAAAGAGTCCTGAATAACTAAAATGTAATTCATACCAAACTTCCCAGATGGTAATGGTCCATATAAATCTACCATAACGATGTCCCCCACATTTTCAGTTATAATTGAACGACAAGGTCCTACATACTTAGCTGTATCACTTTTAGTGACCTGACAATCATGACACCCCCTTAATAAACGTTTGACCTGTTTAGTTAATCCCTTCCAAAAAAATCTATCCCTAATATATTTTATTACTTTGTACGCCCCTTGATGACCCATTTCGAAATGTACCTGCCAAATAACTTCTTCCCTAAGTGAATTTGGTAAGAATAACACTCTTTTATTCCCTTCTCCAAGTGAATAATATAATAGCCCGTCTACTAATGAACTTCTTTTAAAAATTTGACTCGATCTACTATTTGGTTCGACCCCACTATTCAGATTCTTAATTATTTCACCTATTTCTGTATCATCCTGTTGTATTTTTGCTAGATTCTTTAATTTATCGCGTAATTCTTTATTATTTCTAATTTCAGTATAAAATATCCTCGGTGAATTAATCTTATCCTCTTGTAATAAATCCCCTTCAGGTTGATATCTAGATAATACATCGGCTACCACATTATCCCTGCCTTTTACATGTTGAACCTCATATTGAAACTGCTCCAAATAGTTAATCCATCTAGTTACCCGCGCGTTGTACAACTTACAATTCTTTACAAATGTTAGTGCTTTATGATCCGTTCGAATTATCACTTTCGCTCCTCTTAAATATGTTTCAAATTTTTCTAAACAACAAATTATTGAATAAAATTCCTGTTCGGTTACCGTCCAATTTAATTGAGCCCCCCTTAATAATTTACTGTGAAACCCTAAAATCTTTACGTCCCCTTTATTCCGGCCTAAAGATTCACCCGGACACCAATTCATTTTAACCATCATACTATAATTTAGGTCCCCCGTGGCTGAAGCTGATCCGGAGACTAGAGTCTCAGCTTCCGCTAGTTTAACACTCCGCTACCATCTACATAAGTATTATTACTATTTAAGTTAACCGCTTGTACTTGATTCTCTCTAGGTTTCTGCCATTGCCTATAATTTTGCTGAATGCCTCTTTTCTTCTGTTCCCAATCCTTAGAACTTTTAGACGTTGAAGTGCTCGGTACTTCTTGTTTCTGTATGTTGTCCATACTTCTTAAAAATTCCGCCGCTTCTATTATATTTCCTATCTTATTGGTCACGAACGCTTGTTGAATATATTTCGGATAGTGTCGAATGATATCGCTAATTAATTGTTTTTCTGGAATGCTGTAGCTTAACATTTGCGCCTTGACTGTCAATTTCAAAAAATGTTCCACCATGGTGGGCGTCTCCGTCCTATTCCATACGCCTTGCACTATCTTCCTTCTCAACTCATTTTGTTCATTCTCTCCCCAATATGCTTTTAAGAAATCTACCTTAAAATCAGCCAACCCTGTCCATCTTCCTTTATATACTCTAAACCAGTCTTTCGAACTCGAAGTTAAACAGTCTTGTATTAAACTTAATTCGTTTTCAGCCTTCCCCGCCTTCTTCAAATAAGTTTCTAAATCTTCAATGAAATCGACCGGATGTATCGACGAATCCCCAAATTTAGGTCTATCTAAATGTATATTCTTGATGTTACAAATGACGTACTTTTGAATATCTTCAATCGCGTTAGGCTCCTTAATCACGTTCCTACTTTCTATTTCCACATCGTTCATCGGTGTTGCTTCAACTACTGGCGATTTTTCGACCTCACTAGTATCCTGATTAGAACCTTGAGTCCTTTTAACTTCATCGCTTAGGTCATCTATCCTCTTAGTTAACACGCCTACCGTGCGATTCAGCATTCTTTGTATTGTCATTAATTCGCGCGATCGCGTTACTTTCGGTTTCATTATGGTCTTTACTATCCGCTGTCTTGCCTCTACCGGTTGAGGCTCTCTATTTTCTATAACCTCGGATTCTGACTGGCGGGAACTACGTGGAACCTCCACTAATTCTGCCGGCTCCTCAGATGATTCATATCGCTTTGGCGCACGACGAACTCGGACCGGTTTCCCCATGGCGAGTCTTAATTGTCTGTTGCTTTAGTGTAAGGTCAGATCTATATAAAATATTAGCACACGTCCCTAATTAGCTTGATTTTATAATATCCAATAATTTGGATACGACAAAACCATGCTCCCAAATCTTAATTTGTTTTATTATAAAATATTTATTTTAGTTTTAGCAACGCGAGTTAGTTCTAATGTTATACCGAATAGTTTATTTGTTTAGTTTTAATTAATTCATTTACATTTCTTAATTTTTTTCATTTTCAATTATTTATTTTTGGTTCCGTTAACTTTTGTCACCCTACGCTTTACCCATAAAATTAATTATGATGTAATTAATTATATAGATAAGTTATTTTTATTTCTTATAACAAGGTAGAATTCTAAGTCAACTCTCAATAAAACCGTCATCATATATACTTCGAATCAAGAATTAAAAGTTAGGTTGGTCCGACATATACGATAGTTCTGAATAAAACCAAACATTTAATCCGCATTTGATCGCAAATGAACCCAGCGAAAAATGCCATAAATATAATTGTCCTCCTCATCAATATAATACCTCATTTACCTACTAGTATTTCTAGTAATAAACAATACAAGATTAACTTAATGATTTTAAAACTGTACGCTAAATAAAACCTTAATAGCAAAGCCTTTTCTCAGTTGTACCATTTTCAATGTCATTATCGCAGAAAACAGATGCCTATCATAGCGCTGTAACGCACAACCAAACTTGATACTTCAACATTCCGCTCTAACCGTTAGCGATAACTAAAAATAAATTTACTACAAAAATCATTACTCAACAATCCTATTAATATAAGGGAAGTCGCGGGCTGCTAATAGTTGCTGTTTAAAATAAACCCAAATCTTCATTGTTATTTCACAACTTTTATTGAAATTATAGACTTTGAATTTTTATCTCTAAGTATCGTTAAATTCTATTAGACATCCTATGGCAACCTGACTATTTCACTAAATATTTATTTTACCTATGTATTTCTTTACTCAAAAATCAACTTTAAACCTTTGGCTCATACACTAAATTTATTAACTAACAACTACCGTGCCTATTCCAACACCCAAGACTGTTGTGTCTACGTTCGGTTCGATAAGTTTAAGGTTAATTCAGTAAATAACTATTTGCTTCTAATTCGCTTGTAAAGGCTACCTAAGTATTCTCCGACCCCCATCATCAAAGGTCAAAATACTATCCTTAATCTAAGCTTACTTAAAACCCGCTCCGTTGAACACCAACCTTAGAATTTAAGCCGTTTTATCATTACCGTTTCTATCCTATTTACTCCCAAAAATACTTGTTTAATTAGAAATACTGTTAGCAAATGTTCTCATTATTTACTTACGGTCACCCATCACTCTAGCTTCCCATCTGGATTGTGCGTTTAACTCACTTAATCTACAAATACTCATAAGATTTTTAAACCATATTATTTAGTTTTGTTCATTGTAAAACCTTCATGTACTTAAACATGTTTTCTGAAATACAAACAATATCGTCCCTCCTTTTATCAAATTACCTTATAATTCTAGTCAAATCTATAAGTATTATGGCAAAATCTACTTACATTCAGTTATAAATTTCATTACATTCTAACTCGAGTCTTGTTATAAAGTTGACACTTTTAAAACTTGTTTAATCACACACTTTTCCGCTAACCTACTTTTATATTGTTCATTAACTATTTGATAACATTTTCACGAACAACTAACACATAAATCCATATTTGTAAGGTTTTAATTTTCGACAAAATAAAATATAACCTTTCGTTTTGTTTGTTGATAAACATACTAGGGTGACCAGCTACTTTTTACACAAATTCGCCTAATGCACCCCGAAAGAAAAATAAAAATTACCAATTTTTCATGAGAGAATTTACAACAATAACAAACTTTCGCGATAATTTTTACGCATTCATCAACGCAATAGTCAAGGTCAAAAATCTTTTATTTTTTAACATAGGTTAAAGATATCAATACTATTTGTAATTATGACGGCGCAGTTTTTCCTTTTTTTTTCAAATTACTGAACTTTAAATCTGAAGAAATGTAAGTTAAATCCGGGCACTCTATTAACAACAACGTTCGCGAGGACAGAACGGTGTGTTCCCAAAACTCTATATTCAAAATATACCGAAAATACACGTAGTCGCCAATTTAACTTCAATATTACACTCGGAAAAAGTCGCGAATTATACAGAATCCGTACTAAAACAGCATCTGGTCACCCTACAAGTTTTGACTTGGTTGCCAGTTTTGACATTGACATCTGTCAAAATGAACTATCGAACGAATCTCAATGAATGACAATCCAAAGGATCTATGCCGTTAGCTTACTAATCATTCGTTCTTCTATCCGTCATTCGTTCTTATTTTATATTTCTTTTCTTTAAATAAATGATCCTAAATGTATTTTTAACGTAAACGAACAGTCCACCAATTGATTCAACTAGTTTATATTTCATTAGCCCACAAATCTATTTTATTTTTCAATGCAAACGCAATTCTTATTTTCACCGATTTCGAATTTTAATTACCACTAACGCCATCTATGACATTTCTATGTACTATGTATACTTCAATCTAACTAAGGCATAGATTACACAATAGGTTTTGTTGTCAGTTTAACCACAGACACGAGCTATGACTGACGGGATCTGACTAACGCTTGCATGACCATGTAATGGCTGCAAAAGTCTATCGAATTAATAATCGTTCGTATGTCCGACCCCACGACTTATGCCCCGCTGCCGATCTAACTAAACGAGTCTAATACAATTTTTTTTTTTCTCTAGAGTTTATGATCTTCTTTCATTTAATATAGTTGACAGTAGATTAGACCTATTACATTTAATTTACCTACTTCCATCCATCCCAATACTTCTTCAAGATTTTAAACCTCAATTCTACGTCCTCACTTATCATAATCAAGATGGGCGGAAATAAAAACGCTCGTCAAAAAAAACGCTCATTCTAATAATTCCCGAAATAGCATAAAGAAAATATCAATAACGTTTGCGCTAACAAAATAACTCTAAAGTTAGTTAAATTTATTTGTTTCTTTTATTGATTGCTATTGAGTTTATATTTCTAAGCTTTATCTATGAAGTTAAATCTAAAAATTTAAATTCTAACATTTTCCGTCTAGTTTTAACATAGCTGCGCTAATGATTCTATATTGTTGCAATGAAATTTTTGAACTTTGAACTAACATTTGTTATGTGAATGCTAAATACGATATTTCTACATTTTTTTTCTATTTGTGCCCTATTGACAAAGTATTTCAGCAAACTCATCGCTAGGTCATCGGACCCCCTTAACCTAGTCTGCTTTATTTGACAGGACCCCTTTTTTTCTATCAAAGAAATCTAATCATTGTCATAATTTTCTTCATAACCTAACTAAATATTATCACAATGTTAATGTTTTTTTTGTTTTTCTCAAGAAATAACTTGTATCCCTAGTAGTGATGATCAAAGAAGGCGTAAACCAATGGTTTATTATAACAACTCATTACTACAACAACCTCCTTTGTAAGTATCAAAAATAAGTTGGCATTTTTTTTTGTGAAACACGATTTAATGTAAAATGTCAGTAAAATTAATGCCCCCAATCGAACTGAATGTTACTTTACCTCAATCATTAAGAAAACTCTCTCTCAAACGCTAACATACAACTCAATAATCATTAATGTGAAATTACATAACCTATTTTAATATTTTTCTTTAATTTCAGCTATAACCAAATGAATTACATGTCCAAAGTAATGGATTAAAATGAGTGCTAATATACTGAAATTATGGAAAATCAACAGCAGCCTCGTACACTCCACGACAGCAAAATGTGGCCGCACCATCTTAACCTGTATACGACCACCGCTTTCACACTACAAAAACCCTGGATTTGCAGAACCACCCGAGTTATAATCTACGATCTAAAGTAAGGTATTACCTTATCCTGGTCGACGGCATATCATAATGTAACTACCCCTAAGTTATTGATGATATGATATGATTGAAGAGTTGAAGACTCGCTACCCTACTACCAATTTGCTAAGCTGTTTGATAATCTTTTAATCCTAGCTTTTATATAACCTAACACATACCTAACAATAAACTCTACTTATGGTGATTAACCGCTCGTCGGCTTTAAACCTAACAATGCCTATTTATGAATTGATTAAATGTTTGACCTAAGTTCTGCTTGGTTTTACTTCCTATAACCCTAATCTAATGGTGTGACCGAATATGCTACTGATTTGGCTTTTGTATGTGTGAAAGGGCTCGTGACTTCTAGCGATAGGACCCGGTTGTAAGCGTAGACCCATATTCTTGAGTACTGCTGTCTGATTGCTATTAAATACTAACTCTACACGCTGAATTTAAATTATCTATGCTCTGTTAATTAATAACCTAGGAATCTAATACAAAATAATGAACATTACTTCGCTTGATTTTAAATAGAATAGAATTTTATAAAATTATTTTTCTACATTAACTAACCCGAACCCTATACTATTCTTTTAACTTTGTGGAGTATTCTTGTTTGCTTATCAGCTGAAATAAATGCCTATACCATTATAAGGAGCGCTATGCCTACCAGCTCTATACCTACTGCTAGTAAAAGTGTGAACTATGCTAAACCTACTACCAAGATGATAGTTAATAATTAATTAGGAACTAAATTGAGATATGCAATTGGTTGCTATAAGTGATAAAGGGAAAGTGCGATGTGAACTGTGTGATTTCTAAAGAATTAGTTATAAAGTATCTTTTACCGATGCCGAATATTTATTGCTTTCATTTCTGTGGTTATGCTTAAATTGTACTATTAGTCATTACTAACTTATATGCTGGGTTGAACGACCCCTAAAAAGAAATAATCATTTAACTAGCTTCAGAGTAAGATTATCAATAAATGGTTAATACTAGTGGTTTATTCTGATAGAATAAAACTCATCATTTCCTATTATAATGTAAAACCCAGTACTGAATTTTCTATTATGGAACTTAATTTCTTATTTTTATGAGATAATATTATTGCTAAACCTTAACTTGATATGCGGATGTTATAAGAGTTAAGCAGAAGATATAAGAACAACACTACAGTTTCATTGTGAGTATGAGTAAGTATCAAATGTTATATCAGTCGAATAATTAATCAGTTGTGGAAAATCATTTATTGCCATCGGAAGGTATATCAGTTCATTATCTATCTTTTAGTTAAATGAGTTTATATTTATGGTAGAAAGTAACCAGTGTGTTTTTCCGGCTAATGGTGATGGCACCGCCCCGCCATCACGATAGGTCTCGACTCCAGACTAGGACAACCTTCTCCCAGATCAGCCAGTTACTTTCTTACAAGCTTTATTATGTATTAAATATATTAAAGTCCATAGTCTATGTTAGTTTGTATTATTTCCAACTAAAAAGAGGACAAAGCAGAAAGCGCTTACAAGCGATTTACCAAATTTTCACAATTGAAATATTTCCTTTTCAATGTGATGGCTGATATAAAATTAAATTTAAGTTATTTTTTTTTTCATATATTGAACCAATTCTAAAGTTGACTTACTTTATGTCTCACGAATTCAATCTTACAATCCATGACAAAATTATGGGAATTGGTAAATCTTTTTTGTTCTGAAGGAAATATTTATTGGATAAAGGGACAAGATGTATGTACTAAGCAATAAATAACCCTCCTACACTTTACTTTCGCAAATTCTAAGTTTAGCTAAAATACTTCGACGCTGTGTTGTTAAAATGGCATTGACGGATTTGTTTTAAAATGGAAATAAATTGATATTAGTTTCTTCCAAATTGAAATGATCAGAAAACCTCCAGATCGCACCTGTGTCGACGCATCAACTGAGCACCAAAAACAAGTATTTTCGCCTGTATTCACTATATTCGGTACTGCTAGTGATAAGAGTTTAATGACATTTTCTTTCAGCCACTTCGTCACTTGTAAAATAAAATTTCATCTTAGTGGTTTTTATATGATCTCCACGAATCAACCTGGGAGAAATCATACATACCGGCCCTTCCTAACGACCAAAGATTTATTTCACTTCACAAATTATTAAATAGCTGTGTTATCACAAAGACAAAATAAATCACTATTAATGCGGCTTCACACGACACTTGTGATTACTTGATTTCAAATCTGGTGGTTCATATGACCAACCCAATTCAGAAATTTTACTATTATCATACTTTAGTAATTTACTAATTTATTAAATCGTTTACTTGGCTGGCTTTAGCATAAAAATAATTAATTAACACTCACTTGATTTTCACAATCGACGCCATTTTGTACAACCAAAACTCAACACAACACTGCAGATATTTTAAAAGGTTTACTGAGAATTAAATAGTATCATGGATTTGCTAAAATATCTTAGTAGATCTATTGATCTGCCGATAATAACCCTGTCTGAGAGATCTAAAATCATGATTTTCTTTATTTAGGTGATTATCTTTGATCCGCCATTTTGAAAACCAAGCGTCCATTTCATCCATGACAAATTTAACATTTAATTCTTACATAAAAATACCTATTTCTAGCTCAAGTTAGGGCAGCCATTTTGTGCGCCCCGAATTGAATTTTTCCTAACTACAAAATATTTCGGCCATTTTGTCGAATCACGCCTAATCGTTACCCCTAGCCAGCTCGCGACATCTAAACCAGCCTTTTGTCGTCGAAACAATACTAGCATATAGGCTACACTTTTCTGTTTAGAAATTTCCAAAAGTCGTTCTCCTATATAAAATATGTTCTTGCCTAGGTTTTGACCTAATCATATTTTCGTTTGATCAACATGGTCGCCTAACCGTTTACACACCTATTTCGCTCTATTAACGTCAACTCGAACCACCTTTCATCACAAAACCCACCCAATTTTTGTGATGCCTACTTAACCTTCGCGATACTAACCTTCATCTATCCTACAAGATTTTACCTGCCTAACCCAGACTAAATGAGAACTTCCTATGCAAATTGTGTGACGCTTACCTCGTCATCCGAAGCCCCGTTACCTGGACAGTTTGAGCAAGCAATACTCCCTGACCACCTAGTGCTTGACCGTGCCGAAGATGGATGGGAAGGAGCCATCTTCGGTCCCTAGCATGAGGTATAGCATAATCATGTACTTAAGGACTTGACCAAGGACCAGAATTACATTCTAACGACCTCATTTCTACGACGTCTGTCATCAGCCACGTCACACATGATTACACTATGTGACTTAACTAGGCAATCAACGAGTTGATGCCCGCTTATGAAGTCACACTCATAAGCTATCAGTTACCTCATTGCCCCCCCAGAAAGTCCATTACGGATCGCCCCAATATGACACAAATTTTCTAGTAATTATTCTAAATAGAATCTCCCTTCCCACATTTTATTTCATTTAAATTGATATTAATTTAATCTGATTTTACTAATTCTGGAATTTACTTGGAACAGCTAGCGTTAATTTTGATGTAACCTTTGCAAATAGAATTATATATTTCAGTCAAGGCTTGATTTTTACCATTTTAAAACCCTGTTTGAAATATTTCCCCAAAGAAAACTTGCCCCGATTGCAAGGCCTAAACAATGGACTTTCCTAATTTCACTAATTTGCTGACTTCTTCATATGTGCTTGAGTATAAAAAGAACTTGTTCTATGGCGCTTCTTACAGAGGGGAGGCAGAGATTCGTCTTCTTCTCGGCAGGTGGAAAAATGAGAGCGAGAATAAGCTCGTCGAAGCTTTTATAACCTAACCCCCACCCATTATTTTTCAAAGCGTCCCCTAGCTACACATAATTCCTAGTATTCTATTGTTTGTATCCTTAATGTGCCCTGTCACAATCTATTTCCCCAAAATGCTGGGAAATTTTCCACTAATTGACTTACAAAAATTGCCTAGTGCATTTAGTCCCCCTAAGTACCTGTAAGATACTTTAAATAAATGAATAAATAAATAAATATATATATTCTTTTTTTGACAATCACCCTCAAATATTTAAATTACGTGAACATTTTACGAATACAAAGATTAGTAATTACCTCCGTATCCAATAACTAATTTTGGTTAATCTAGAATTTACAAAGATCCTCAAGTAAATATATATTATATGACACAAGCAATTTAATCTTTCCTGTGTGTTCGAATAAATCTTTTGGTCTAATCAATTTCGCTAATCTTCAAAGAAAACCCCCTTATAATCAATAAATCCGCTATCAGCCTACTTTTATTATTTACGATTGATGCATGACTCTATTCATAATATTAATTATTCTTTGCGCCACCCATTTATTTATTCTATTTGCCAAAGAACGTTTCGTTACTGGCCAACTTATTTCTTTTTCATATAATTTCATTACTATGGGTATTTTATGATTTTATACTGGTATCATTTTTTTAAATCTTGGCGCCACCATTCTGAGCTATTATTTGCTGACTCTAAAGTTAACTCCCCCCAGATTCACGCGTTACGATTGGCTAAACACCAACTCAATTCATCTCCTTTTATGGTCACAAAACGCTTTGCAAGCTTACGATTGGCTACCACGAACCTCTCCCTTCATCTCTTGTTTATGGACAAAGAGAATGTAGAACGTTCCGTTTTTCCATATATATATTTTTTTGTCCAATTTTCTTACAACTTTTTACTAGTTATTGTTCTGATTTAATTATTTTCTTATTACAAATATAATCATTCATATTCTTTCTTTACTTTTAATATTAAACTGATTTTACTTTATCTATAATCCAGAACTTAACCGAAAGATTTGCGTTCCGTTACACACTGGTATCACACAAATTTATTTGCTCTAGCAAGTATGCTTACAAAACTTCCATTTTTCCAAATTTTAAATGTTATTCTACCTAAACAGTGATTAACTTTAATTATCATTTATTTATTTTGTAATTTTATAATCATTCGTCTCTTTTCTCTTAATTTATTAATGGTATAAATTTCCAAAGATTATTTCTTTTTTTTTTATAGAGTAGACTTTCTCGATGGAATGTCAGTTTTTAGTTCCAAAAACGTCCACCAAATGTCAAATACATTTGTCTATACCAAGTGTCAGACGATCTGTTTATTATTGTTGAAACATATTTTCAAGTTATTGAATTACCATAAAATTATCTGTTTTTTATATAGAAATACGGATATTTTGTCAATGTTGTATTTGCATATTGCAATCATAACTTATAAAGTGCATATGAACAATGGATTTGTGTTACAAGAACATCATTCTATCGTTAGTATAACTATGATATTTTGAATGCAGAATGAAATGCAATAAAACCTCACAAATTGCATAAACAACCATTCTTTTAGTAAAATGAGAATAACCACCCTCTTCATGGTAAGTTATTCAATGAATTTATTATTTGATTAATCGCATAACTTTACTTATTTGTGTTTACAACTATTTTTCCAACCCTGGATTTTTTTGTACTTTTACAGACTTCTAACTAGCCATAAATTGTGGACCCTCTGGAATGTGATAAAGAAGGTATCCGACAAGGAATAAGACCTACAGAAATCATGAAAACTAACCCCTGCATAAGTGGAATACTTAAAGTTTGTATTTTGTCCGCCTCCGGATCAATATTTGAGATAAAAGAAACATGTTCAATTTTGAACTGTTACAGCTCGACCCCAAAATTTATACACAGGTGACAATACAACGTATTGGATCCGAAGTAAAATTTTCTCCTCAAATCTCAAATATTTATATTACCCCAAAGATACACAATCTTCCCCCCTTTTTTTTTAATAACCCTAAACTTATTACTTCTCCAAGATCAAAGAATTGTTGGGTGAGCCCTAGTGTAAATGAAAATTTAAGATTGTAGAGTGTATTTAAACCAAGACCATATCAGAGATTATTAAGCGAGTTTTAAGTATTTGTTGCTTTTGCCAATTCCGTCGTATGCATATTCAGCACCAGAGTTGTACAACACTATGGTAAGGTGTAGGTTGTGAGGCTACAGCCCAGATTAGGCCTACCCGAAAAAATAGGCTCTTTTCTTACCTTATGAAAAGATTAAACGTATTCGTTCGTTGTATCCCTCCACAACATTGTAATCCTCCTTCCAAACCAAAGGTTTAGCGGTGATCATATACACAGACCATATATTTCCAAAAGCTCACTTAAGACTCTGGAACAACCTTAATATCACCTTGGAGAGTGTGCAGTTGCCGAATTTGAAATTAGCTTGTCAGCTTCTTGTGTAGTATGAATTTCAGACAGTCGTTCACACCAGGACAAGTTACAAACGTCAATAGTGTTTGTTTTCTCTCTTTTTTTTTTTCTCTAACCTAACACCAAAAGTCCTTCTGTACGAAATTCTATTTTGTCAACCCTAAACGCCGGCCCGGCCGCAAGCACAAACCAAACGCCAGAGCAGTGTGGTGGTCCTATCTCTTGGAAAAATAATAAGTCTGCATTCAGGTTTCACATATGTTATAATCCAAAGCCCTCCATATAGAATCTATATTTTAATTTCAGTTCCTTTCTCTCGTCAACTTCTCATTCTATTCATTCTCTTAAATCATCATTTCATACATACTCCTATCCTAATTTAGATTCTCATTTTATTCATCTTTTCTCATTACACAGCAACCACTATCGTCATTCACTAGCCTACATATACGCCACCCAAGATCATATCATAGCTATAGCCTGAATACAAAATATATACAAATAATGATAATGATTTTGTAATATAATTTCAATGTTAAGATTAAATTCGTCGATTTGTCACCATATGAATTCTACGCAAAATTACATCAAAAGATTGCAATTAATTTACGCAATAGTAACGCTTTACGCTTTAAAACCACTTTATCCTAAACATCCCATTAGTACGCATATCTACGCTACATTACGCAACTTTCCTATTATGCCACTCTACGCTAATTCTTTCCTTAATATGCCTCCCTATTCTAAAGTTTCTCAAATAATGCTCGACCCCAAGTGTGTATATAAATATATACATTTTTTTTTTATATTACTACTTTAACCATCCTTTTAATTTTAAATATTATTAACAAAAATATCTCACATTCCAATTTATCCGTTAAGTTTTTATTTTTAAATTTTATAATATATATATATATATATGTTTGGTTCATCGAAAGCAAATTTTTATTTATTTTAAATTTTTGCAAACGCCGTTCCTTTATTAGGATTCCTATTACCAACCGTTTTTTTTTTTAAGTATATATTTTTTTTTTTTTTTTTTTTTGTTATATTAGCAGAAAACCTTTCCATATCTCTAAATACTTATGAAAAATTTCCCCCCCGAGAAGAAAAGCCGCCAACTCTCCCCTCTATCTGACCTTACAATTTTAAGCAACGCAATAATTAAAACGTCCATTTGGTTTATGCGGACTTTGGTTAATTTAATAGAAAATTACTTTCATATGACAAGATGGGTTACCTTATTAACAACACTCTAAAGGTTAATGACTTTTACTTAGCCTGGTTTTTTTTTTCTTAAAATTGAGTCCTTAATTTTCTTGTAAGTTCAGATAGGCTTTTCCCGTTCCCAACAGACTTTATACAATTATACCCCATTATTATTTATTAATCAACTTAAATTACATCTTCATGTAGTTAACATAACATTAAACATTTCTTTTCCTTAAAATTAGACATGACATTAAATTTTACTTATAATACCTAGACAAATGTATAGCGTTAAACCTTCCTCTTTCTTTACCAGTCTCCGGATCAACAAGTAAATATACATTTTTAAACGGGTTAGCTCCAATCACAAACGGACCTTCATATAATGGTTCAAACTTTTTTGTTATTTTTAATTTTGCGTCAGACTTATTTAATTTCCTTAATTTTACTAAATCTCCTATCTGGAAATGGATAATTCTATATTTTTCATTAAATTTGTTTTGACGTAGTTGTCCTGCTTTCTTTAAATTTTCCCGTGCCTTTTCCCTAATTTCGTTAATAGGCGGTGGTACTAAATCAGTCGGTATGACATTATCAAATGATAATCTAGTAGGTTCACTGTATAAAATCTCACAAGGTGTAAACCCTGTACTTTCGTGATAAGTATTATTATAAAGAATTTCTAACTTCGGCAATAAATCTACCCAACTTTTGTGATTGGTCCTACAGTAAGTCCGAAATAACCGTCCTAACTCTTTATTTACTCTTTCGGTGGTATTAGGTCTAGGGTTCCTAACTGTAGTATAAATTACTCTAACCCCTTCTGCTTTCATAGTTTCTTTCCACAAGTTACTAGCAAATTGTGACCCATTATCTGACATGATCGCCGTAGGTTTTATTATGCGAAAGAATTTCCTCATTTTAGTTAATACTGATATTGCAGTTGCTCTTCTAAGATCATAAAATTTCACAAATTTACTAAAAGAGTCCTGAATAACTAAAATGTAATTCATACCAAACTTCCCAGATGGTAATGGTCCATATAAATCTACCATAACGATGTCCCCCACATTTTCAGTTATAATTGAACGACAAGGTCCTACATACTTAGCTGTATCACTTTTAGTGACCTGACAATCATGACACCCCCTTAATAAACGTTTGACCTGTTTAGTTAATCCCTTCCAAAAAAATCTATCCCTAATATATTTTATTACTTTGTACGCCCCTTGATGACCCATTTCGAAATGTACCTGCCAAATAACTTCTTCCCTAAGTGAATTTGGTAAGAATAACACTCTTTTATTCCCTTCTCCAAGTGAATAATATAATAGCCCGTCTACTAATGAACTTCTTTTAAAAATTTGACTCGATCTACTATTTGGTTCGACCCCACTATTCAGATTCTTAATTATTTCACCTATTTCTGTATCATCCTGTTGTATTTTTGCTAGATTCTTTAATTTATCGCGTAATTCTTTATTATTTCTAATTTCAGTATAAAATATCCTCGGTGAATTAATCTTATCCTCTTGTAATAAATCCCCTTCAGGTTGATATCTAGATAATACATCGGCTACCACATTATCCCTGCCTTTTACATGTTGAACCTCATATTGAAACTGCTCCAAATAGTTAATCCATCTAGTTACCCGCGCGTTGTACAACTTACAATTCTTTACAAATGTTAGTGCTTTATGATCCGTTCGAATTATCACTTTCGCTCCTCTTAAATATGTTTCAAATTTTTCTAAACAACAAATTATTGAATAAAATTCCTGTTCGGTTACCGTCCAATTTAATTGAGCCCCCCTTAATAATTTACTGTGAAACCCTAAAATCTTTACGTCCCCTTTATTCCGGCCTAAAGATTCACCCGGACACCAATTCATTTTAACCATCATACTATAATTTAGGTCCCCCGTGGCTGAAGCTGATCCGGAGACTAGAGTCTCAGCTTCCGCTAGTTTAACACTCCGCTACCATCTACATTAGTATTATTACTATTTAAGTTAACCGCTTGTACTTGATTCTCTCTAGGTTTCTGCCATTGCCTATAATTTTGCTGAATGCCTCTTTTCTTCTGTTCCCAATCCTTAGAACTTTTAGACGTTGAAGTGCTCGGTACTTCTTGTTTCTGTATGTTGTCCATACTTCTTAAAAATTCCGCCGCTTCTATTATATTTCCTATCTTATTGGTCACGAACGCTTGTTGAATATATTTCGGATAGTGTCGAATGATATCGCTAATTAATTGTTTTTCTGGAATGCTGTAGCTTAACATTTGCGCCTTGACTGTCAATTTCAAAAAATGTTCCACCATGGTGGGCGTCTCCGTCCTATTCCATACGCCTTGCACTATCTTCCTTCTCAACTCATTTTGTTCATTCTCTCCCCAATATGCTTTTAAGAAATCTACCTTAAAATCAGCCAACCCTGTCCATCTTCCTTTATATACTCTAAACCAGTCTTTCGAACTCGAAGTTAAACAGTCTTGTATTAAACTTAATTCGTTTTCAGCCTTCCCCGCCTTCTTCAAATAAGTTTCTAAATCTTCAATGAAATCGACCGGATGTATCGACGAATCCCCAAATTTAGGTCTATCTAAATGTATATTCTTGATGTTACAAATGACGTACTTCTGAATATCTTCAATCGCGTTAGGCTCCTTAATCACGTTCCTACTTTCTATTTCCACATCGTTCATCGGTGTTGCTTCAACTACTGGCGATTTTTCGACCTCACTAGTATCCTGATTAGAACCTTGAGTCCTTTTAACTTCATCGCTTAGGTCATCTATCCTCTTAGTTAACACGCCTACCGTGCGATTCAGCATTCTTTGTATTGTCATTAATTCGCGCGATCGCGTTACTTTCGGTTTCATTATGGTCTTTACTATCCGCTGTCTTGCCTCTACCGGTTGAGGCTCTCTATTTTCTATAACCTCGGATTCTGACTGGCGGGAACTACGTGGAACCTCCACTAATTCTGCCGGCTCCTCAGATGATTCATATCGCTTTGGCGCACGACGAACTCGGACCGGTTTCCCCATGGCGAGTCTTAATTGTCTGTTGCTTTAGTGTAAGGTCAGATCTATATAAAATATTAGCACACGTCCCTAATTAGCTTGATTTTATAATATCCAATAATTTGGATACGACAAAACCATGCTCCCAAATCTTAATTTGTTTTATTATAAAATATTTATTTTAGTTTTAGCAACGCGAGTTAGTTCTAATGTTATACCGAATAGTTTATTTGTTTAGTTTTAATTAATTCATTTACATTTCTTAATTTTTTTCATTTTCAATTATTTATTTTTGGTTCCGTTAACTTTTGTCACCCTACGCTTTACCCATAAAATTAATTATGATGTAATTAATTATATAGATAAGTTATTTTTATTTCTTATAACAAGGTAGAATTCTAAGTCAACTCTCAATAAAACCGTCATCATATATACTTCGAATCAAGAATTAAAAGTTAGGTTGGTCCGACATATACGATAGTTCTGAATAAAACCAAACATTTAATCCGCATTTGATCGCAAATGAACCCAGCGAAAAATGCCATAAATATAATTGTCCTCCTCATCAATATAATACCTCATTTACCTACTAGTATTTCTAGTAATAAACAATACAAGATTAACTTAATGATTTTAAAACTGTACGCTAAATAAAACCTTAATAGCAAAGCCTTTTCTCAGTTGTACCATTTTCAATGTCATTATCGCAGAAAACAGATGCCTATCATAGCGCTGTAACGCACAACCAAACTTGATACTTCAACATTCCGCTCTAACCGTTAGCGATAACTAAAAATAAATTTACTACAAAAATCATTACTCAACAATCCTATTAATATAAGGGAAGTCGCGGGCTGCTAATAGTTGCTGTTTAAAATAAACCCAAATCTTCATTGTTATTTCACAACTTTTATTGAAATTATAGACTTTGAATTTTTATCTCTAAGTATCGTTAAATTCTATTAGACATCCTATGGCAACCTGACTATTTCACTAAATATTTATTTTACCTATGTATTTCTTTACTCAAAAATCAACTTTAAACCTTTGGCTCATACACTAAATTTATTAACTAACAACTACCGTGCCTATTCCAACACCCAAGACTGTTGTGTCTACGTTCGGTTCGATAAGTTTAAGGTTAATTCAGTAAATAACTATTTGCTTCTAATTCGCTTGTAAAGGCTACCTAAGTATTCTCCGACCCCCATCATCAAAGGTCAAAATACTATCCTTAATCTAAGCTTACTTAAAACCCGCTCCGTTGAACACCAACCTTAGAATTTAAGCCGTTTTATCATTACCGTTTCTATCCTATTTACTCCCAAAAATACTTGTTTAATTAGAAATACTGTTAGCAAATGTTCTCATTATTTACTTACGGTCACCCATCACTCTAGCTTCCCATCTGGATTGTGCGTTTAACTCACTTAATCTACAAATACTCATAAGATTTTTAAACCATATTATTTAGTTTTGTTCATTGTAAAACCTTCATGTACTTAAACATGTTTTCTGAAATACAAACAATATCGTCCCTCCTTTTATCAAATTACCTTATAATTCTAGTCAAATCTATAAGTATTATGGCAAAATCTACTTACATTCAGTTATAAATTTCATTACATTCTAACTCGAGTCTTGTTATAAAGTTGACACTTTTAAAACTTGTTTAATCACACACTTTTCCGCTAACCTACTT
Organism: Agriphila geniculea; assembly: GCA_943789525.1. NCBI lineage: Eukaryota > Metazoa > Arthropoda > Insecta > Lepidoptera > Crambidae > Agriphila > Agriphila geniculea. Next base: position 4,882,001 of record OX038880.1, read on the forward strand.
TTATATTGTTCATTAACTATTTGATAACATTTTCACGAACAACTAACACATAAATCCATATTTGTAAGGTTTTAATTTTCGACAAAATAAAATATAACCTTTCGTTTTGTTTGTTGATAAACATACTAGGGTGACCAGCTACTTTTTACACAAATTCGCCTAATGCACCCCGAAAGAAAAATAAAAATTACCAATTTTTCATGAGAGAATTTACAACAATAACAAACTTTCGCGATAATTTTTACGCATTCATCAACGCAATAGTCAAGGTCAAAAATCTTTTATTTTTTAACATAGGTTAAAGATATCAATACTATTTGTAATTATGACGGCGCAGTTTTTCCTTTTTTTTTCAAATTACTGAACTTTAAATCTGAAGAAATGTAAGTTAAATCCGGGCACTCTATTAACAACAACGTTCGCGAGGACAGAACGGTGTGTTCCCAAAACTCTATATTCAAAATATACCGAAAATACACGTAGTCGCCAATTTAACTTCAATATTACACTCGGAAAAAGTCGCGAATTATACAGAATCCGTACTAAAACAGCATCTGGTCACCCTACAAGTTTTGACTTGGTTGCCAGTTTTGACATTGACATCTGTCAAAATGAACTATCGAACGAATCTCAATGAATGACAATCCAAAGGATCTATGCCGTTAGCTTACTAATCATTCGTTCTTCTATCCGTCATTCGTTCTTATTTTATATTTCTTTTCTTTAAATAAATGATCCTAAATGTATTTTTAACGTAAACGAACAGTCCACCAATTGATTCAACTAGTTTATATTTCATTAGCCCACAAATCTATTTTATTTTTCAATGCAAACGCAATTCTTATTTTCACCGATTTCGAATTTTAATTACCACTAACGCCATCTATGACATTTCTATGTACTATGTATACTTCAATCTAACTAAGGCATAGATTACACAATAGGTTTTGTTGTCAGTTTAACCACAGACACGAGCTATGACTGACGGGATCTGACTAACGCTTGCATGACCATGTAATGGCTGCAAAAGTCTATCGAATTAATAATCGTTCGTATGTCCGACCCCACGACTTATGCCCCGCTGCCGATCTAACTAAACGAGTCTAATACAATTTTTTTTTTTCTCTAGAGTTTATGATCTTCTTTCATTTAATATAGTTGACAGTAGATTAGACCTATTACATTTAATTTACCTACTTCCATCCATCCCAATACTTCTTCAAGATTTTAAACCTCAATTCTACGTCCTCACTTATCATAATCAAGATGGGCGGAAATAAAAACGCTCGTCAAAAAAAACGCTCATTCTAATAATTCCCGAAATAGCATAAAGAAAATATCAATAACGTTTGCGCTAACAAAATAACTCTAAAGTTAGTTAAATTTATTTGTTTCTTTTATTGATTGCTATTGAGTTTATATTTCTAAGCTTTATCTATGAAGTTAAATCTAAAAATTTAAATTCTAACATTTTCCGTCTAGTTTTAACATAGCTGCGCTAATGATTCTATATTGTTGCAATGAAATTTTTGAACTTTGAACTAACATTTGTTATGTGAATGCTAAATACGATATTTCTACATTTTTTTTCTATTTGTGCCCTATTGACAAAGTATTTCAGCAAACTCATCGCTAGGTCATCGGACCCCCTTAACCTAGTCTGCTTTATTTGACAGGACCCCTTTTTTTCTATCAAAGAAATCTAATCATTGTCATAATTTTCTTCATAACCTAACTAAATATTATCACAATGTTAATGTTTTTTTTGTTTTTCTCAAGAAATAACTTGTATCCCTAGTAGTGATGATCAAAGAAGGCGTAAACCAATGGTTTATTATAACAACTCATTACTACAACAACCTCCTTTGTAAGTATCAAAAATAAGTTGGCATTTTTTTTTGTGAAACACGATTTAATGTAAAATGTCAGTAAAATTAATGCCCCCAATCGAACTGAATGTTACTTTACCTCAATCATTAAGAAAACTCTCTCTCAAACGCTAACATACAACTCAATAATCATTAATGTGAAATTACATAACCTATTTTAATATTTTTCTTTAATTTCAGCTATAACCAAATGAATTACATGTCCAAAGTAATGGATTAAAATGAGTGCTAATATACTGAAATTATGGAAAATCAACAGCAGCCTCGTACACTCCACGACAGCAAAATGTGGCCGCACCATCTTAACCTGTATACGACCACCGCTTTCACACTACAAAAACCCTGGATTTGCAGAACCACCCGAGTTATAATCTACGATCTAAAGTAAGGTATTACCTTATCCTGGTCGACGGCATATCATAATGTAACTACCCCTAAGTTATTGATGATATGATATGATTGAAGAGTTGAAGACTCGCTACCCTACTACCAATTTGCTAAGCTGTTTGATAATCTTTTAATCCTAGCTTTTATATAACCTAACACATACCTAACAATAAACTCTACTTATGGTGATTAACCGCTCGTCGGCTTTAAACCTAACAATGCCTATTTATGAATTGATTAAATGTTTGACCTAAGTTCTGCTTGGTTTTACTTCCTATAACCCTAATCTAATGGTGTGACCGAATATGCTACTGATTTGGCTTTTGTATGTGTGAAAGGGCTCGTGACTTCTAGCGATAGGACCCGGTTGTAAGCGTAGACCCATATTCTTGAGTACTGCTGTCTGATTGCTATTAAATACTAACTCTACACGCTGAATTTAAATTATCTATGCTCTGTTAATTAATAACCTAGGAATCTAATACAAAATAATGAACATTACTTCGCTTGATTTTAAATAGAATAGAATTTTATAAAATTATTTTTCTACATTAACTAACCCGAACCCTATACTATTCTTTTAACTTTGTGGAGTATTCTTGTTTGCTTATCAGCTGAAATAAATGCCTATACCATTATAAGGAGCGCTATGCCTACCAGCTCTATACCTACTGCTAGTAAAAGTGTGAACTATGCTAAACCTACTACCAAGATGATAGTTAATAATTAATTAGGAACTAAATTGAGATATGCAATTGGTTGCTATAAGTGATAAAGGGAAAGTGCGATGTGAACTGTGTGATTTCTAAAGAATTAGTTATAAAGTATCTTTTACCGATGCCGAATATTTATTGCTTTCATTTCTGTGGTTATGCTTAAATTGTACTATTAGTCATTACTAACTTATATGCTGGGTTGAACGACCCCTAAAAAGAAATAATCATTTAACTAGCTTCAGAGTAAGATTATCAATAAATGGTTAATACTAGTGGTTTATTCTGATAGAATAAAACTCATCATTTCCTATTATAATGTAAAACCCAGTACTGAATTTTCTATTATGGAACTTAATTTCTTATTTTTATGAGATAATATTATTGCTAAACCTTAACTTGATATGCGGATGTTATAAGAGTTAAGCAGAAGATATAAGAACAACACTACAGTTTCATTGTGAGTATGAGTAAGTATCAAATGTTATATCAGTCGAATAATTAATCAGTTGTGGAAAATCATTTATTGCCATCGGAAGGTATATCAGTTCATTATCTATCTTTTAGTTAAATGAGTTTATATTTATGGTAGAAAGTAACCAGTGTGTTTTTCCGGCTAATGGTGATGGCACCGCCCCGCCATCACGATAGGTCTCGACTCCAGACTAGGACAACCTTCTCCCAGATCAGCCAGTTACTTTCTTACAAGCTTTATTATGTATTAAATATATTAAAGTCCATAGTCTATGTTAGTTTGTATTATTTCCAACTAAAAAGAGGACAAAGCAGAAAGCGCTTACAAGCGATTTACCAAATTTTCACAATTGAAATATTTCCTTTTCAATGTGATGGCTGATATAAAATTAAATTTAAGTTATTTTTTTTTTCATATATTGAACCAATTCTAAAGTTGACTTACTTTATGTCTCACGAATTCAATCTTACAATCCATGACAAAATTATGGGAATTGGTAAATCTTTTTTGTTCTGAAGGAAATATTTATTGGATAAAGGGACAAGATGTATGTACTAAGCAATAAATAACCCTCCTACACTTTACTTTCGCAAATTCTAAGTTTAGCTAAAATACTTCGACGCTGTGTTGTTAAAATGGCATTGACGGATTTGTTTTAAAATGGAAATAAATTGATATTAGTTTCTTCCAAATTGAAATGATCAGAAAACCTCCAGATCGCACCTGTGTCGACGCATCAACTGAGCACCAAAAACAAGTATTTTCGCCTGTATTCACTATATTCGGTACTGCTAGTGATAAGAGTTTAATGACATTTTCTTTCAGCCACTTCGTCACTTGTAAAATAAAATTTCATCTTAGTGGTTTTTATATGATCTCCACGAATCAACCTGGGAGAAATCATACATACCGGCCCTTCCTAACGACCAAAGATTTATTTCACTTCACAAATTATTAAATAGCTGTGTTATCACAAAGACAAAATAAATCACTATTAATGCGGCTTCACACGACACTTGTGATTACTTGATTTCAAATCTGGTGGTTCATATGACCAACCCAATTCAGAAATTTTACTATTATCATACTTTAGTAATTTACTAATTTATTAAATCGTTTACTTGGCTGGCTTTAGCATAAAAATAATTAATTAACACTCACTTGATTTTCACAATCGACGCCATTTTGTACAACCAAAACTCAACACAACACTGCAGATATTTTAAAAGGTTTACTGAGAATTAAATAGTATCATGGATTTGCTAAAATATCTTAGTAGATCTATTGATCTGCCGATAATAACCCTGTCTGAGAGATCTAAAATCATGATTTTCTTTATTTAGGTGATTATCTTTGATCCGCCATTTTGAAAACCAAGCGTCCATTTCATCCATGACAAATTTAACATTTAATTCTTACATAAAAATACCTATTTCTAGCTCAAGTTAGGGCAGCCATTTTGTGCGCCCCGAATTGAATTTTTCCTAACTACAAAATATTTCGGCCATTTTGTCGAATCACGCCTAATCGTTACCCCTAGCCAGCTCGCGACATCTAAACCAGCCTTTTGTCGTCGAAACAATACTAGCATATAGGCTACACTTTTCTGTTTAGAAATTTCCAAAAGTCGTTCTCCTATATAAAATATGTTCTTGCCTAGGTTTTGACCTAATCATATTTTCGTTTGATCAACATGGTCGCCTAACCGTTTACACACCTATTTCGCTCTATTAACGTCAACTCGAACCACCTTTCATCACAAAACCCACCCAATTTTTGTGATGCCTACTTAACCTTCGCGATACTAACCTTCATCTATCCTACAAGATTTTACCTGCCTAACCCAGACTAAATGAGAACTTCCTATGCAAATTGTGTGACGCTTACCTCGTCATCCGAAGCCCCGTTACCTGGACAGTTTGAGCAAGCAATACTCCCTGACCACCTAGTGCTTGACCGTGCCGAAGATGGATGGGAAGGAGCCATCTTCGGTCCCTAGCATGAGGTATAGCATAATCATGTACTTAAGGACTTGACCAAGGACCAGAATTACATTCTAACGACCTCATTTCTACGACGTCTGTCATCAGCCACGTCACACATGATTACACTATGTGACTTAACTAGGCAATCAACGAGTTGATGCCCGCTTATGAAGTCACACTCATAAGCTATCAGTTACCTCATTGCCCCCCCAGAAAGTCCATTACGGATCGCCCCAATATGACACAAATTTTCTAGTAATTATTCTAAATAGAATCTCCCTTCCCACATTTTATTTCATTTAAATTGATATTAATTTAATCTGATTTTACTAATTCTGGAATTTACTTGGAACAGCTAGCGTTAATTTTGATGTAACCTTTGCAAATAGAATTATATATTTCAGTCAAGGCTTGATTTTTACCATTTTAAAACCCTGTTTGAAATATTTCCCCAAAGAAAACTTGCCCCGATTGCAAGGCCTAAACAATGGACTTTCCTAATTTCACTAATTTGCTGACTTCTTCATATGTGCTTGAGTATAAAAAGAACTTGTTCTATGGCGCTTCTTACAGAGGGGAGGCAGAGATTCGTCTTCTTCTCGGCAGGTGGAAAAATGAGAGCGAGAATAAGCTCGTCGAAGCTTTTATAACCTAACCCCCACCCATTATTTTTCAAAGCGTCCCCTAGCTACACATAATTCCTAGTATTCTATTGTTTGTATCCTTAATGTGCCCTGTCACAATCTATTTCCCCAAAATGCTGGGAAATTTTCCACTAATTGACTTACAAAAATTGCCTAGTGCATTTAGTCCCCCTAAGTACCTGTAAGATACTTTAAATAAATGAATAAATAAATAAATATATATATTCTTTTTTTGACAATCACCCTCAAATATTTAAATTACGTGAACATTTTACGAATACAAAGATTAGTAATTACCTCCGTATCCAATAACTAATTTTGGTTAATCTAGAATTTACAAAGATCCTCAAGTAAATATATATTATATGACACAAGCAATTTAATCTTTCCTGTGTGTTCGAATAAATCTTTTGGTCTAATCAATTTCGCTAATCTTCAAAGAAAACCCCCTTATAATCAATAAATCCGCTATCAGCCTACTTTTATTATTTACGATTGATGCATGACTCTATTCATAATATTAATTATTCTTTGCGCCACCCATTTATTTATTCTATTTGCCAAAGAACGTTTCGTTACTGGCCAACTTATTTCTTTTTCATATAATTTCATTACTATGGGTATTTTATGATTTTATACTGGTATCATTTTTTTAAATCTTGGCGCCACCATTCTGAGCTATTATTTGCTGACTCTAAAGTTAACTCCCCCCAGATTCACGCGTTACGATTGGCTAAACACCAACTCAATTCATCTCCTTTTATGGTCACAAAACGCTTTGCAAGCTTACGATTGGCTACCACGAACCTCTCCCTTCATCTCTTGTTTATGGACAAAGAGAATGTAGAACGTTCCGTTTTTCCATATATATATTTTTTTGTCCAATTTTCTTACAACTTTTTACTAGTTATTGTTCTGATTTAATTATTTTCTTATTACAAATATAATCATTCATATTCTTTCTTTACTTTTAATATTAAACTGATTTTACTTTATCTATAATCCAGAACTTAACCGAAAGATTTGCGTTCCGTTACACACTGGTATCACACAAATTTATTTGCTCTAGCAAGTATGCTTACAAAACTTCCATTTTTCCAAATTTTAAATGTTATTCTACCTAAACAGTGATTAACTTTAATTATCATTTATTTATTTTGTAATTTTATAATCATTCGTCTCTTTTCTCTTAATTTATTAATGGTATAAATTTCCAAAGATTATTTCTTTTTTTTTTATAGAGTAGACTTTCTCGATGGAATGTCAGTTTTTAGTTCCAAAAACGTCCACCAAATGTCAAATACATTTGTCTATACCAAGTGTCAGACGATCTGTTTATTATTGTTGAAACATATTTTCAAGTTATTGAATTACCATAAAATTATCTGTTTTTTATATAGAAATACGGATATTTTGTCAATGTTGTATTTGCATATTGCAATCATAACTTATAAAGTGCATATGAACAATGGATTTGTGTTACAAGAACATCATTCTATCGTTAGTATAACTATGATATTTTGAATGCAGAATGAAATGCAATAAAACCTCACAAATTGCATAAACAACCATTCTTTTAGTAAAATGAGAATAACCACCCTCTTCATGGTAAGTTATTCAATGAATTTATTATTTGATTAATCGCATAACTTTACTTATTTGTGTTTACAACTATTTTTCCAACCCTGGATTTTTTTGTACTTTTACAGACTTCTAACTAGCCATAAATTGTGGACCCTCTGGAATGTGATAAAGAAGGTATCCGACAAGGAATAAGACCTACAGAAATCATGAAAACTAACCCCTGCATAAGTGGAATACTTAAAGTTTGTATTTTGTCCGCCTCCGGATCAATATTTGAGATAAAAGAAACATGTTCAATTTTGAACTGTTACAAGCCGCTGGACCGATTTTGACGAAATTTAGCACAGATATAGATAGAACTTTGGCGAAGGACATAAGTTATTTTTTATCCCACTGCTGGGAACGGGTCTCTGCCCGCACCATATGATTGTAGTCCACGCGAGCGAAACTGCGGGCGGAAAGCTAGTAATATGATATTTTAGTGAACAATTTGTATGTTTAGTATGATAAAATTATCTCGTAGTGTAGGTACTTGAAGCGCAGCAGGGGTATGTCATAATAATCTTAATATTATTAAGAATAACCATCTGGCCCGACAGGGAGCTTAGGCGATGCATCACTCATGGTCATGCGTCACAAAACTCTACGAAATTAAACTAGATAAGGATCTATCTATGGGGTATATAAGAAGGTTGATAGACGGTGATGCAGGCTAGAAGACAGTGTGTTTTTATATTGTTTTAGTTTTAATTATTATATGAGGATGAGAAGTATAATACCTAGTTATTTATGCAACTGTACTATAACGAGGGGTATTAAAACACGAATGTGGTTTATAGTATCACATGAGTGTTTTAATACCTAATTATGTACAGTTGCATACAAGACTTTATCTACACCCTTTTTTTTTTTTATTAGGTAAACAAACAATATTTTAATACATATGGATTAAAAACACCCATGATATTTATCTAAACCCATGATATGTATCCTCTATAAAGGTTTTGACTTTGACTTTGTCTTTGACTTTGATTTTCCTCTCCCTCCTCGTCATTATGTCTTCCGCAAGAGTGTTATAATGTTGTACTGAATTTCATAATGCAACGGCGCTGCAGAACCAGCTCTGGCTCGGGATATTGTAATTATGGCAGTAAGCTAACTGTTTCAGAACCCCTTACAGAGAATTTAAAGCATGGGTGTAGATAAAATATAAGAATGAATATTTTCAACATCATCAGTGGCATAAAAATACGATGTTTTCTGTTTCAACACTATTCAGCTTTTTAGTAAATATAAATATGTACCTACTGTACAGAGTATACACCAACCGTGTACAAATTCTAAGATATTTATTAATAAGTTATAAAAAACGAACACAGAACACGGCGCCCTTTCAAAATAAAAATTTAAAGTTTTTCAACAGATAACACTTGAACGACCCGCACTACATTTTGTTTATTTTCAGTTTGTTTCGTATTGGCATCAGTTTTATCTAGAGTCGTGGATAAAACAGATAGTTGACTAGTACCTTCGGAGTTACTGCGATAACTCCACAATCTCCACAACGACAGAAATAAAGTGCTCTTACATTGTACACCGATACGGCCATTTAATGTAATCCTACGCTAGATAAAAATATCTGAGCTTTCTTAAAGCTTTATTTATAGGGACATTTCGTTCAGACGATGTGCAAACGTATCGCTTTAATTTTTTCAATAAAGTATAGTTGATCTCACCTGAAGTTAAGTGCTAATAAGGCAGAATGTGTAAGCGCACTTCACCCGAAATCATAAACTACTGAGGAAATGGCTATCTTTTACTAAGGGAACACGACAATGTTAGGATAATGTTGAGAGTCACACTCGTATCTATAGATGAGTAATTTTACTTGTCTAAGTAAAAAAGTAGTTTTAGTGCTTACATTTTTACTTATACTTACAAGTAATTATTCGTCTACAGATACGTCCATATTTATAAACAGCTCTCAACATTGTGAGCTATTCTGAGATATTCTACTTGGGGGGCTACTCAAATGGCCACTTTTCTATTCGTTCGCTAACTTAAAAATTAAAAATAAGCCGTAAACTCTAAAATTACATGTCGGTGGCTTGTCAATTCTTTACAATACAATAATGTCTGTGATTTACATAAACTTGCGACGTCTGACTTGATCGTTTAATTGCCTATTTTTAGGGTTTAAGTTACCGAACGAATCGAAAAGTGGCCATATGAGTAGGGGGGCTGAGGTGTTGTTCCTATAAGAAGAGCATCTCAAGTATGATTTCAACAACGCCTAGAACTCTAAACCACATACTAATTTAGTGAAAAACTCGTTTAGCAGTTTTTCGTGAGAAAACCTCGTAATACATGTCTACATCGAAGAAACTCAGATTCGAAAATTGTAGTGCTATCTATTAATGTAAATGAGAACTTCGTGAAAAATTCTCACTATACTGTTTCTGCATCTTCTGTAAAATTTGAAGCAATGCACATACGACGTTTTCACAGCCCGCCGACAGATGGACTATGTAAGTAAAATGCTAAATTTAAACGTTAACTTAATAAATAGTTAAGTTTGCACTTTTGCATACTGTAACTGAGGCTAAAACTTGATCTGTAAGGGGACTAGCAGCTATGAATCTTGTAATATTTAATTTGATGGTTGGACCACACTTGATGAATTAATGCGCTGCCATAATAACACGTCTCGGTATAATTTATACGCGTAATGAATTACTGTACGTCATTTAACCGCTCTGTTAGGTGGTGTTTTCACTGCTGCATAGAAAGAGATAGAAATAGTTTAGTTTACATTACTTTTAGTAAAAAAAGACAATAATTTTGAGGGTAATGTTGGGCAATGAAATTAATGGCTCGCTTCGTTAAATTAATCTATCTATAAAAAAGAAATATTGACATGGAACAACAATTTTAAAGAAGATCCAATTTTACACCTTTTTAAAACTTAAACATACTCGTATTTCTTCCTACCCAGCTTATTTTAACAATAACATAACCCAATAGAAGACAATTAATTTTCTAATGCAAGAAATACATAAGTTCTCACTTCTCTTGGGTGCATCGTGAGTCCACTATAAAAAAACATTATTACAACGAAATAATTAACTATGTTACAATTTTATTTTGAAAAATATAAAACACTAGTATTAATAAACTATTCCTATATGCGTTTATTTTTAGTTTAAATATATTTGTGTAGTTACAATCTAGATCAACGCCTTTTACAAAAAAAGTTAATCAGTCAAACTAGTTTGTAGATATTTTTTCAGATTTTTATTAAACGTAGTTATTTCGTTATAATGATTTTTTTACGATTAGCGGTCCTAGTATCAGCTTGCAAAACGAACTTTCAAATTAATTTACGGTGTGAACTAAACTTTACACCCATCTCTAGAGCACATTATATCCACCTTCCTTCTCGATTACACGCAACTCGCGTCAAATTACAGATCGACGTTCTATGCAAATAGGGCGGATTCTTTATTATAATGCCCCTTAATCGATCCGATGATCATCGCTTAGGATGCGATTTCATTCCTCTGGTTGTCAATTAAATATCGAAAGCGCGTGGGCGGCTTTATCCGCGCCAGTGATCACTCGCGCGCATACAAATTGACGCATTAAAGACTCTTGCGCCGATTATAATCTTAATAGCTTTCTTATGAAGCTATATTGAATACTTATCTACGGTGAACGCTCAGATTGTTTCATTATTAGACGGGAGACAAGTCGTTAATTCTATATTTATGTTCAAAACTTTAATCTTAAGTTGTACTAAATCAGGGACTGATTAAGACTGCATTTCAATGTTTTGTTATGACTTCGGGAAATGGTTTAAATTTACATTTTTGAATAAATATCAAGTAAGTATTCTCGTTAAAGAAAATTATATTAACAGTTTGCTCTATTTCTTTACTTTATTGAATTTTCCTATTTAAATATATCTTACTTAGGAGTTTCAACAAATACTTTAATCCTTACTAAACAAAAAAACGGCAAGTTTTCTTAAAGTTACTCATTAAATAGTATGTACCATCTAGTTTTAGGTAAGAGTTTATAATAATTGTAAATATTCAAAGAATACTCTCCACGAATATTATTCATATCATTAGAAAATAAAAATAAAACTTGAAATCTATAAGTGTTTGCGATCAAATAGCTTTACCAATAAAGGTGCAAGTGTACAGAGGGAAACTAATTTAATTCGTCGCATAAAGTGGATAGACCGGACATATCGGCCGCGGTTCGGGGGCTAATTGAAAAACTTCGGTCGGTGAGGGTCGCGGCTGCGGAGTGTGGCCTCGCCTTTATTAACTTTTGTCGTGTAAGGGCAACAGCAGACACGATACTTTTGGCATCAACGATCGATTATTTAGCTACTTTTCGGAAGTTAGATGCAGCGACAAAACACTCGCCGCACACGGAAAATAGCGATCGTGGCAATAGAGTTACACAACACAGCGACTGAACGCTACACCTCGCATATCGTTTGAATGCCCTTCCAATGACAGCGACTATTTTGATACCGTGACCGAATGCAGCAAGTCCCCAAAACTCGATTTAAGTAGCATCGATGCTATCTTAAAAACGCTAATCGCCAAAACTAGCATGTTTGCTTGGACCCTAATGGATTGATAATTTGGGTAGTGTCATCCTTGCAGCAACTTTTGCTTACTATAGCTGTTAATGAGGTGAGATAATCGCCTTGTGTTTCAGTAATGTTATGTAACTGTTTTTCATTAACTTTTTTATCCAATTGTTACTAAATGTACGATAAAATGTTTATCGAAAAACTTCGGTCGGTGAGGGTCACGGCTGCGAAGTGTGCCCTCGCCTTTATTAACTTTTGCCGAATAATGGATTGACAATTCGGTGTGCCCTTGCAGCAACTGCTCCTAAGTAGAATAAGCTGTTAATAAGGTGAGATCACTGTATTGTGCTCCTTTAGTGCTTGTTATTATGAGTTTGGTTAGTTTTTGTACCTACAATGTTTCTAATTTGTATAACATTACAGGTAATTGCTTCTAAACATCTCTCTTATCTAAGAGCAAATTACCTATTCAATGTTATCAAGTGTTGTATCTGATGTCATTATAAGGTTTAACAACTTGTTTGACAATTAAATACAAGCAAATAATCCACTATCAACATTTATTAACACGTATTCAATGGAAACGCTTTCCATCAATATCATTATCACACTATTGAAACCACCATTGATTACAACAGCAATTACAACCCGTACCGACCACAATCCGATGATAAATACCGCATTCATGTTATTCGCGGACTCCCAACGGACACCGCCGGGCATTATACGCACCGGCGGAGTTTTTGAATCGCCCATTTTATTTCAAACTGCGTTGGGACGCTTAATTGGATTCCGGCAAAGCTCAAAGTGCTTGTAAAAACCTTCATAAATGGTGCCACCATTGGAATGGAAGCCCGTGACATCCTAACGTTGAAAATGATAGACGGATACCCTTCAATTTAAAGTCGATTAAAGAAATATTACGCTCCTTTGATCTGTGTCATTGCAGCAGATTTATTTATAATTTGAAATAACGTTTATGTCATTAAATAATAAATTTTTGTACCTAAGCGCAGCATACCAGTGGAGACACTTGAAATTCATAGATATGATACAAGCTTCCCACCTTATAAGAGATCTACTCTTGACTGGATCACGTTAAAACATACGATGAAGTTAGTAGTTCAAATTGACAGTTCTTATAAGCAAGCAAGTTTTAAATCTATTATCGATTTCTTTTATAATAGTGTACTATCATGTCCATATCAATAAGTACTCTGCAATGCAAAAGAACAAATAAACTTCAGCTCAGATGAAAGTAAATAAAGACGGACGAATTCGAATGATGTATTTTGTGTTGATTTTCAAACAGCAGCAATAACTTTACCTATTTTAAGTTTATTTCGCATAAACTTTGAATGAAAACAATGGGACTGGTTAAAGAGACATTCGCATGCCATAATACCAGACTGTAGCTTTACCACCCATTGCAAGTGATCAACTCCCCTCAATGGAGCCATTCATATATTTCATTCATGCACATTTTAACTGAATCGCATTGAATATTCTATAAGCTCTTCCTGAAATCCTTTGTCTACCTCCAAATGAAAGCTTTTTAAAATAATTAAAAGTTATTCAGAGAAGATTAAAATAAGAACAGTATCTGGTTAAAATATAATAACTACAATGTAATAATAAAACATTAGTTAAGTGTTTGAATATGTATATCGATCTATTAAGCGCTCGCTCGAAGTGAATTTTATTGAACAACCAATACCGTTATAGATTGTTTTGTTTATAAAGCACACTTTATTGATCTTGCAAATATATTCTTGAAGCATATTCCAAAAATATCAGTGCAGACACCTCTGAACGGTTACTCATCGATCACTCCTCCTTATTTTCTTAAAGACTTAGCTTTAAAGTCGTTATTCCATGCATCGTCTGATTAATGGTGTCTAAATATAGAGCTTCTATTTCCATCGTGGGTGACGCAATTACAACAAATAATTTAAAGTCTAGTGCTGGTAAATGGGGTAATCGTTGAGACCAAAGATTTAAATCGAAAGATGAGCCCTTACCATACTATAGCGGCCGAAAATGTGGCATCGTTGGGAAGAGTGAGCTCACTCTTCCCGTGTCAGTCGCTTGTAGAAAGCAGTGAGCGGTGCACGTTACGTAAACATATTTGATTTAGCTAATTAGGTTCGATAAGCTACAAAAATGCCTTCCTGTGCCTTCAGAAAGTGTTCTAATAACTCAAGAAACACAAACAAATCCAAGGGAATTACATTTCATGCGTAAGTACAGAATTATTAATTATTTTCACTGTTTCTAATTAAATAAACAAATTAAAATGGTGCCCGCCACGTGTTTGTATGACAGAGAGCGAATGGTTGCAATTTGCAGTATGAGTGAGCGAGATGACGCTGTGTCTCTTTTTTCGTCATTATAGCATTGGTTATATGCCAGATAAGATTGAGCTCTTGAATAACTGATCGTTGTCCGTACTAGGGGTCAAGTTTATGTAGACGTAAACAAACCGAGCGGCGAGCGTAGCCGAGCCACGCCGAGACCTACGAGTGAGGCCGAGCCGAGCGAAACTATCGGTACCGTCAGCAATAGAAATCATTATTTTTGTGTACATTAAAATTTATTTTTGTCCAAAGATAAATCTTTGTTTTTTTACCGAACGAAACGGAGGCACAGAATAACTAATACTACAAGTACAGAAGCAGCACGCCGCAAAGTCACTTAAATAAATAGCGACTTTTGCACCGACACAATAAAGTGCAATTCAGGTCGCGCAGCGCTAATGGCCTACAGTTATATTCACCTAGTAGTTGCCTCTCTGTCTAACGCGTGCTCTTACCTTTTCAGACGACGCAACGTTAGGGTTGACTTCTTTTAAATGAACTGCGTAGCATATATCATAATGTGAAAAACGACAATATTGTTTATTGGTTTTTTGATTTAGACATCCGTACACGGCACAGTAATGTCGATTCGACATTGTTACTATAAAGAGACAATACCTACACAGGCTGTAATGGATTTTAGATGGTTCTTAGATAGGTGTTACGATGTTTAGCCGCTAGGGAGCGCTGCGGTTATCATGTTCCCATTTATCTCCAAAATAGTTTGACCGATTTAGATGCGGTTTTCTGTAATGGGTTTCTAGTTAATCGGCATCAGTTTTTAGATGGATGTTATGGCGTTAAACCGCTAGGGGGTGCTGCAGTTATCATGTTCTAATTTTATGTCCAAAAGGATTTGACCGATTTAGATGCGGTTTTTAGAGTAGATAACGTATGAATTCTTTGAAAAGTTTTAAATAAAAAGCAAAATTAAATTTTTAAACCCACACTTAAAATAGTTATTCTTACGTGAATAAGAGTAAAAAATAGGTATTTTTAATTGAAAAAAGGTTAAATATTTTTTACGAAAATACCCCCCGACTAAAATGAATGTATGAGTATAAGTATAAATTATAATGTATAAGTATTAATATAAACTAAGTATATATTTAAATTTTTGTGTCAGTATTTGTTTGGAAGCCTTATTATCAATGTGTATTTAGTGCAGTCCTAATTAAGTACATACGTGTCAAATTGTATAACCTCCTTTTTAGGATTCCGTAGCCTAAATGGCAAAAAACGGAACCCTTATAGATTCGTCATGTCTGTCTGTCTGTCTGTCCGTATGTCACAGCCACTTTATTCCGAAAGTATTAAGACTACACAGTTGAAACTTGGTAGGTAGATGAATTCTGTTAACCGCTTAACGAATTTAATACAAAAATAAGAAAAATAAAAGATTAAGGGGGGGCTCCTCATACATGGAACTGAAACTGAAAAATTTTTTTTTCTTCAAACCAACACGTGTTGGGTGTCTACAGATAGGTCTTTAAAAATGACATTGAGGTTTCTAAGACAACTTTTTCTCAAAGTCAACCGTTTGAAAGATATTCACCGCCAAAGTGGTAAAATGTGTGTCCCCCCCCCCTTTAACTTGAAATAAGAGAGTGAAAAATCTAAAAAAAATATATGCTGTAGATCTTAATAAACACTTTCAACCAAAATTAGTTTGAACAAGATATAGTAATTAGTTTTTGAGATATAGCACATTTTCCAAAACCGCAAATATAACTTTGTCATTCATACCAACACTGTGAAAAACAAAGTTATTTTTGCAAACGAAAAATGATAGGTGGTATTAAATATGGTATGGTATAAGGTAACTACGGAACCCTATGGCGCGTGGCCCGACACGCACTTGGCCGGTTTTTGTTAATAAAGAATCGTTTGTGAAATTGTTTTTTTATTTTTAATTTTAAAATGCTCGTCCTGATAGAACGCAACCATCGCAATACAAACGCACCACTATATATTAATTACTTATTTATGTCGTAAAGACACCCAGGCCTTATTGTGTATGAGTACAGTTTTTGTTAGTTTGTTTTTGTGAAGTTTGTATGCTTCCAACGTTTTCCGATGCCCATTATTAATCTTGAAGTACTGTAAGAACATATCTCGAGCTAACTAGTGTTGTTCGCAACTATACCTTAGTATGTACCTAATAATTATTAAAGTTATTTATTGCTAACTTAACAAATCTAGAATGCTGACGGTACCTACCAAAATGAAGCGGCGGCGCGCGCCCATGTGTCGTGCGTGTGAGACGTTACGCACACAGACAATTTATGTGGACACTTTTCAGACGCACAGGGCTCATCTTTCGATTTAAATCTTTGGTTGAGACCATCTCGCGTGTCCGCCAGACAAATGTCCCCCTTCCCCCCACTCTAATGAGTAAATTGTTGTCCAGCGGAATTTAATATACTGGCGGACCGTCGTCACTCGCCTCCTCCCGCGATATATATCCGGAGATTTTTCTTACACTCCCTACAGTAACAGTTTTCTAGGGAAACTTCCTTAATGCCGGTTAATCAAACGTTAGCTTAAGAGATAAAACTTTAATAAAATCTCTTTGGAGATAACTTACCTTACTGACTTATAATTACTGTTACAAAGTACTAAAGTATTGAACGATAATTTGAAGTTGCTTTCCATAACATATTTCAGACTGATGAGATTGATACCCCAACCTGTTGCACTTAATTAAATGCTGATGTAAATGCATGATAAAGGGATGTCGAAATCTACATGTAAGTAATAGGTATAAGATTAGAATGGGAATAGATAGACGTAAGTCTGATAGATAGACATAAGGTGGACAAACGTGATTCTGACGTTAAATGTAAAATATTACTCGCCACCAAACCAGCAAAATAAAGATATCCAGTTTGCTGAAATCGCAACACCAAAGAGGCGGCACGATCGTTGGGAAACGAATAAAGACGACTTAAATGCGCGCACGTTGTCGCTCCAACGTCCAACTTCTAGGAATTGCATCACTGCAGTGTCCCGCCTTCTGGCAAATCAAAAAGTTAAATTTGCTCCAGTGCTCAGCTCCTTAATGAAAAGATTGTTCCAGTTACATCACTTTTCGAGTAGTTTATTACTTAATTCTCGTTACAATAGTAAGTTACAGCATCTTCTCGCTTTTGTGTTATGCAGAAGAAAACTCATGACAGATAAATATTCGCCTTTTGTTTGTAGCTTTTTTTAATTTGTGTTAGTAGTTAGTAGCTTTGTCGTGTACATGTTAATTGGATCATATCTGTTTAAACGGGGAATATTAATTATAATACTTACTTGACCAGAAAACAGCATTTCGCTTTTTTACATATTTATGTCACATTCATTAGAAGAAATAACTTCATTAGATTACTTCAACTTGGTAGGATTTTTATTTCATTGGTCTCGATTTGTTGCAGCTATTGGTGTAATGGACATTGATGACATGACCATTGCTAGAGAGGATGGAATTACATTGACTATGGACTATTCACGACCCGACAGCTTTCCAAGTACTAATACGAACGTTCATGTTGGGGCTATCGTAAATCCACTACAATGTGGCAAGTCGCGACCGCAACTAGCGATTTGTGTCACTGATTGTTATTACACCACGCCATCTGACTGAAGCTTAAATCGATCTCTTCTAAGAATTTTCAGAACGCTAAATGTTAGTATTATCTCTGAAAATGTTATCGTTTGCCTCTGAAACTCAGAGTTTTCATCAATTCGTATTTATTTGGACTCTGAAGGCAAAATAATGGCTGGATTTAGAATTATTTCTAAGAGCAATGATTTTATTTCTTAAAAACAATTATTATTTCTAGGCTTTGCTTTTATTGAAACAATAATTCTACATTTCGTGGGAATTCTAGTAAAAATATATGGCCTATTTCACTCAGGGATGAGATATAGCTTTCTTGAAATAAAATCAGAGGACACGTTTTGCAGATTATCTCAAACAACATAGAAAGTATATCTCTAAGATATTAGTATAGACTAAACAACAGCAGCTGCTCTACGGTGGTGGTCCAACAATATTTTTTGGTTCATTATTTTCCGGTCGTTGATTTGAGTGACAAATAGCTGACGCCCAATTATCATTCCGAGTGTGAGACCACCGGTTTTGGATCATTCAACGGAACAGATCTCACCGACGACGGTAGTATTTCTCGTGACGTCCAGATTTAGAACCCTCACTACAATCGCCTTAAATCATACCATGAGGTGCCACTCATCATTATCACAGTACAATAAATATCCTATGACGTTCAAAAAAGGAAATAAATAAATAACTTTGTTGATGTTACTTTTTAATTGGTAAAAAATATCGAAACCATTGATTTTGTACATACTTCACGCAACATACATAATTGTATGTAAAAGACGGATTCCAAATTTTAAAAAATATTACAAGGTAGGACTAAAGAAGAAGAAATTTCTTCGAGATTAAGTTAAAGTTCTATTAAAAGGCAAGCTTTCTTGGCAAACGTGACTCTTAAAACGATTGCTATGTCCATTGTCGAGATATCCCAGAGGGGATCATAATAATACCTATGTTTGGCAGAACACAAGTCTGGCCAAAAATGCTGAGCGAGGATTCAGGATTTGCTATTTTTTGCGCTGTTCGCATACTCGCGCGATTTTGGCACGCTTCCAAACACTCCTTCACTCGCGACAAAAACGATATTATTTATCCTGCCTGAAAAAATACATTATGCATCTTAACACGTCAAATTAAGGCTGTTTTTACTATGCATTCCTCTAGAGTTTATTAGTTCATTTGTTTATGTTCCACGACATTAATTACGGCTGCTCGGGCAGTTGATCTAATATTTATGATTGGTGGGCGTACGCTGAGATATGCGACAGGCTACATTTATTAATCCCGCTTATCTACACACATGTTCCCAACGCTGGGAGTGGCAGCTGATGCTGGTACTAACTACCCGCTGCATGATATTATCAAATTTATAAGTTATTACACGACGGATACAACTTTGTTGTTTTGTGTTGTTCGAAAATCAGGCATACGCGATACTCATACTCATACAGGTACTCATATTTTAACCCAGCAACGCCCGGATAATGAGACACAATTGATTTTCCATTGATGTCCGGACGCCGGCGTCCGCACAAGCATTGATGAGTTGAACTTTGATTGACTGATAGAACAGATCTCATATAGTTTCCATTCATGGGCAATATTTCATGATTATACTTTCTTTGATATAAGTACTTTATTATAACGTAGTTCCATGTCTATGAAGGTAGGTACATAATTTTTAACATTGTGTATTTTTATAACTGTCCAATAATAGGCTGTACTCAGGATAATTATCAGAAATGTTATTAACATCGAGCTTAATAATTATTTACAGATGAAACAATAGCAGGGTTTCTTTCTTAAAGTGGGGTCCACGGATCCCTTAAGGCACAGAATAGATACAAGCACTACCGTACTTAGGGATCAGTAGCATGTGTATCAGGGGTCCGCAGTTAACCCTTCCCGTAATGAAAAAACTACCAATAAAAGTGATTTTTTAATATAAAGCTTCTTTTCTTTACTTAAAATATTCTTTGCTAGTGGTCCGCGAAACTTTTTCAATTCTGAAAGTGATCCGTGACTGCAAAAAGTTTAAGAAACACTGCCGTAAGAGATACTTTGTACCTCTTTTCTTTCATTGCTTACTAACCTGTAGCTTTTTATCTAAAAACCATTTTGGATGTAAATATTTTGAGCTCTAACAAGAGTTAAAATTGTTGGTATCAGACGGCTCCCCATTTAATCAAGCCGTACAAACACGATTAATAAGGCACCTTGTTTATTTTATACGAGTCCCAGGAACGTTATAATTTGTATTTATAACGCCTCTTTGCTATCGGCCCAACAAAAACACGACCTGATAATAATTTGTTTATTTCAATCAAATACGAACATTTTATGTGAAACGAGAACGCCAATTTGTGTGTTGCACAAATTGAACATACGATTTCAGCGTGCCAATTAAAAGTGTCTTTGCTTTAACTTTAATGACAATGGGCTTTATTATAAACAAGTTTACTATCAATGAGTTGTTTCGGTTTTCAGAACCAATTTGTCTCAACTTTTTACAATTTATGAATTAAAACAACTTCTGATTCCATGAGTTGTTGTTCGTTGGGTTCGTTGTTTTCATTATCAACACCGATTTTGAGTGTATCTGCTACAATGATTGCATTATGTTTATCACTTTTAACTTTAATTTCCATAAATCTGTGTTCTAACAGAAGCTGTCTGATTACATTAGCCAACAAATCATGTTTGTATCGAGACACGCAGCCTGCGGCCAGTCCGTTGTTTACAAAGGCCTCCCCGGCTGGCCGGTCGGGAGCTGTGACGTCACGGGATTAGCCGTGGACGTTTACCAAGACCCGTGTGATTGTTGGCGGACGGGATAAGCGCAATTTTTAACAAGTCTGGAAGCGATGGTACTGAAAATATGAATTGTAAATTATAAGCTTAGAAAAGTTTAAAATTTTCGATAATTTTTGAGATCATTCTAAGTTTAAACACCATGTTTACGCTAAGAGAGCTTGTAACCATAAATTCTAGTAAACCAACTGATTTACGTAACAAGCCAAGCAACACACGTCAAATAGATGTAGGTACAGTCAATGACTCTAGAAAATAAAATAGATTTTTGTTAATATTTATTTAGTATGTAGTACGACTATTGGAAACATTTAACTTTAAAGGTTTTTAAGGTAGATTAGAGTAGAAGGCTGATTTTGGTTTCATAAACATGCTTACCTTCTACCCATCACACACAGGTATTAGTGACCTCTATCGTGATTTTACGCGAGTAGTTGCTGGCACTCGTAGGCAGGATAAACGGAATTTATAATGCAGATGAACAACCTATGGCCACAGTATTATACTATGTCTGACCATCACTCAAATGCCTAGAACTAGAACTCTCCTATTCCCTTTTAATTAAAAACGAAAACTCAGAAGTTTTAAGCACGGTTGCTTAATCTCTTAATTTATTGATATTTTGTTTTTTGACAACAGACGGTCATTTACAAAACATTTTGTATTATACAGTAATCTAAAGACAGACCTAGAGTGCCAACAAATATGATAAAACTAGAATCTGAAAGTCAAAGTAACTGGGTAATGGTTGAAGAAATTCAATTAAATTCCACAACAAATTATTGCAACCATTATCTCCACTCACTGCACGCGTAATATTCTGCACCTTGATATGACTTAGGTTCAGTACGCTGCATATTTTCCGTCATAGTTTTAAATTGCGTCGTAACTATACAAGTTCAAACGTTAATGTTATGTTTATTAGTGTTATTAGTCAACGAGCTGTTACGAGGGTTCCTGCTGAGATCTAACTGCACCATTGGGGACTTTACTAAAGACAAAAACCTCAAGTGTCAAGCTAAAATACAGAACACCCTTCACCACTGGTGATAAGAATGGGTTTTCAATGCAGTTGTCACGTTTCCTACGTCGTCAGAAGTACAGTAACGAAGATGCAATTATCTTCGCTGAGGGGGTATTGTTTGTCGCAGTTGAAGAAATGTAAATGTATGGTAATTAAGGCTGATCTGTTTGTCAGTATGCAGCGATATAGGGGACGCGTCATGACGTCTGATCACTTGCTTTGTTGTGCAATTAAACTTCATAACTTGGTAACTGTTGTGATATGTCTTCATTAGGATAAGAACTGTTTTGGAGGGA
This sequence comes from Agriphila geniculea, assembly GCA_943789525.1. NCBI lineage: Eukaryota > Metazoa > Arthropoda > Insecta > Lepidoptera > Crambidae > Agriphila > Agriphila geniculea. Next base: position 4,904,385 of record OX038880.1, read on the forward strand.
GATATTAATCTTCTTAAACGAACTCTTACTTCTTCTTAACGTAAGCTCTTTGCTTAAGTGATTTAAGCTGTGCATTGTTGTTGTAAGTTTGTTGTATTTGGATCACTGACATGAACAATTTTTTTTCTTATTAACTGGACTGGCTGTCTGTATGATTTGACACCAAAGTTCTTGTGCCTATTTGAAACGCCACTAGCGTGAGTCCAAAGAACTAATTTTGACGTCTACAATGAAAATGGTTGCCGTGATAGTCTCTCCAGACTTCAGACTTTAGTACCATGTCCCTCCCTATGCTCACGCTACGTCCTACAGCGCCAAAATGGCAGAAATCAAATAGGCACAAGAGCAGTTTAACAGCAGCCAGTCCAGTGTAATAATCAATGATTTGGATACTTATGTGTTTTACGACTCTTAATACCTAATAAGTAGTTAAAATTAGGGTTATGGTTAATCACAATAAACAAATTCTGACTTTCAGGCAAAACGAATATCTGAATTAAGTAGACTATAGCAATGTCTGCCAAGCAAATGATTTATTTACTGCACCGAGAAACAAAAATCAAAGATTTGTTGAACACTCAAAGAAAGAGCTATGCAAGGTTAGAAATGCGATGTGGTAAATACGTGTACTGAAACCGCAAGATGCGAAAATGCGGCGAGCAAGGGGTGAAGGGGGGATACAAATGTCGCCGCGACATTTAGAACCCGTTGACGAAATTGCACGTAATCGCTCTTACTCACATAGGGTTGTCGAACCTCGATTCAAACCTAAATAACTAAATGTAGTGGAAAGAGAAACTTGAAAACAAAATATAAATATAGGTAAAAACCAAGGTTTTACGTCATGATATCTGAAGAGAACAGCGTAAAAGAATGTTGTTGAGTGTTGACAAAGTAAATGAAGATTTAATAATATTCTCAGATTTTAAGAATTGGGTTTTAGAAATTGCAATATAAATAGTACGAGAGCTTATTCTCTCATTACAATTTTTATCTTACTACTATATTATTATCTCATTACAATTTTTATCTTACTACTATATTATTATCTCATTACAATTTTTATCTTACTAAAATTTTCGGATACGGCTTCCTCTACCTAAGCATTTGGATAACTCGTTATGCAAATAATTGCTACAAATATTCCAAGAATTCGAAAGGCAGCATTTATTGAAATTATTTCAGAAACCAATTGCGTCCCCACCCCTGGCCGCAAGCAGTGCGTGCGGGGTGAGGGGGGACAATATTAAGATTCCTCGTGCCAACCCCGGAACGCAATTTTTGCGAATACTTTATGCTAATGTTTACCGATACCGTATTAAGCCCCTTTCATTATGTGCGCGCGGCGCTCAGATAAATTTGAATTGAATTTTCGCTGAAAACAATCTGTTTGGACAAATTGAGAAGTTCGAGGGCGCTCTCATTTGCATAGAATAATACCGCGGCTGCGTTCCACCCGGGTTACCACCCGGAGTACTCGCCGCGGACAGTAATTCCCGTCTGATCCGGGCAGCGGTCTCACGGCGACGACAGCCATTTGTTAAAATTAAACCGTTAAACACTTCCCTGTCCTAAAATACACGCCGACGTCGCACGATTTATGCCAATCTGAAATACCATATCGTTTAAACGCGGCAGCGCTTATGTAAATTTATTTTATTGCAGCTGAAAAGTGCTGGAAGACGATAACGCGACGCTTTATCCTCTCGTCCGGATAAACCCAACCAGAACACAATCAACATAATGAAAAACTGTTTTCCTCTCAAGATTTATGGAGCAGGAAAACACGAGAGATGTATCAGCTCCTCCGCGGATCTTGTTATATCGCCGGATGTAATGTACCCTCCCAGAGATGTTTTGGGGTTATTTTTTTCATACTTCATTCCGATTATGACAAGTTTGGATTAATTGCAATTGCTTTTATCAAGCAACGATAGTGATAACGATTTAGTGAATCTTGACAATTTTACTGAGGGTGATGTGTTTTGAGGTGAATCAAGTTAAATAGCCCAAAAAATCAATTTAATTACCTACACTACTCTACTATCTTCGCTTTTGCTTCAGCAATAGCCAATTGGTCTTCTGGATAATTTATATTATGACCTATGTAATACTATACTCGTAAAATCTAGCACGGTTTTGCCAAGGCTAATATTTTCAGTCATTCACTTGATAATAACGACAGATTTACATGCCTCACCTTTAACTAACTTTGACTAACAGTTGAAATCGGATTATTTAGTCATAAATCTCTTAATACGATATTCCATTTTCAAAAAACCAACTCTAACTGTAAATAATAATATTATCGACAAAGTTGGAATTATTAAAAGTACGGTACTAATGTAGTAAGATAATTTCCGTGGCGGAAACGGCGACACTCAGCAATTTGAAACAACTTCCTAGGACTGTTCCGAGCAAGCGCAAGTCGTTCCACCCGGAGCGCGCAATATGGAGCAAACTTTGCTGCGGAATTTTTCAAATTACCTGAGGTGTTTCAGCTCGTTTGCTTTCTTCAATTCTCCAACTTCCCAAATATAAAATGAAACCTCACACCAATGAGTTAGAGCTGACTGTTGATCGAGGCGATGCAAAAGCCAGGCGCGTTCCTCTAATAGACAACGCGGTGTTATTTCAAAAGTTCGGCAATTGAGCCCCGAGTTATTAGGCCCCCATTAGTGGGTCAAATTAACTTTATAAATCACCTCTTGTTGAAATGTTTCTAATTTTAAGAAAAAGAGCAATAAAACATTCTCCCTTTCAGTGAAAAGCTCAACCCCTATTGATACTTTTATATACGTACAATTTAAGATATCTATCTAGAACCTTCCTCAAATATTTTGAAGAAATAGAAATTAAATGTGATCAACTATAAGAACATAATAACTCTAACGGTGCTCAAGAAAAAATCCACCACTTATTTTTCCCCTACGGTTGATCAACAAAAGATGGTACAAACTTGGTAAGCGCAGGATATTTGGAATCAGTTTATTCAATTCTTTCGCAATTTACGCTCAGAATAAATTCTGATTTCTCACAAGAGCATAACTTTAAAATCATATTCGCGACCGCGTGCCATTGGGAATAGTGTTGTGGATGTATCGATATTGTCATGTGGTAAATCTAATCTTTCTTTTAGTCTCATGAAACAGACGGTTTTTTTTAATAGACGGTTTTTACTTTACGGTTTACCACAATAGGACCCCACGCTGTTATTGTGTTCTGACATGTAGGTACGAGTAGTAAGATTGTAATAACCTGCCATATGCGTTGCTTGATATGTGAAGTTGATTGATAAGCCTGCTGAACTTGCCCCTTCAGTCCGTATAATTATGTACATACGGCAGCAGGTTGAATTACAACTGTATGCCAATATTTCTAAAATTTGGGGAATTTATCAGTTTTGTAATTAAGCTTGCCATTGACCTTAGATCCTGTAAAATAACAAATAAACATACTTGAAAAATTAGGTGCCAATAAAATAGTATACAGTATTGTGAATCAGTCAGTATTGTTGTGTTGTATCTTCTACTAACTATCGATACTCAAACAACACTTGCTAAGATACCTAGCGGACACAGTCTGAGTATCAGAGTGAAAAGTTTCTCTCCATTACGAAGACAATCCTGTGGTGCAATCACATGCACTAATGGTTATCAACCCTTTGCTAAAGTAAATAAGGTATGAAATCGCTCAGCACAAGTATGCACATCTTGACCAGCTCCAAGTGCTGAATACGACTATTCGCAAGATGTGATTTCCAAAAGTTTTAGTTACAGTTGTTTAATTTGCTTTTTGATGCTCACTTCCAACTTTAAACTGTAACGAACCAACAAAAGACATAAAATGCACTATCAGTACTTTTCCAAATATCACCCAAAGTTAATATCATTTACATCACAATATAGTCCTAGGTAGTAGAAGTAGTTTACATGATCAATAAATTCTTCAATTTATTATTCTACATGATAAAATATCATTATTAAATTAAAATATTTTCTTCAAAGCTTCACTAACTTACGTTCATCAAAATAAGTATAAGAAAAACGCAAGTCGTCGCACATTACGATCTACATAAGCACGCAATGTAAATAGAAAATTGCTTAAAGTCCTAAACTGAGTTAGCGCTCCCCAAGGCCCACTCCCCTCATGCTGATTGCAAATAAATACCATTCACACACCCTCCACTGAGGATAATTTCTTTAGCCGACGTGTTTTGCGCGCGATTGGAGTAGCTGACTCGTGTACAGAATACTGCATCACGATACTTAACTGGTGTCTGGTCTAACCACTAAAATTGAGATAAATTGAAAGGAAAAATTTGCTAGCTGTTTTTTTCATTTTCATTTTTTTTCCAGAAGTCATTTTTATAATGCGTTTGTTAAGGCTTTACAATTTTACTTAACATTTAACATTGATGAAATTTATATTATATAATTGAATATCGTGTGACGCGAATTTGGATCATCATATATCGATGTGTTTAATAATAGTACTTCCTAATACCTAAGCATATGGAATGAAATTAATGAAGTTTTATATTTACCTTTCAATAATTTTAGCAATTCCGAGGTTTTGTTTAATGTTTAGCTTAAATAAAACTCAAACATTGGCCTCTATTCCTAAAGCCATACACAAACTAGAGCCGAGTTACGACAACTAAAAGGTACTATTTAATTAGAGACTACTCTACTACTGCTTTTAATTAAGCTTTTATGTAGATCAACGTTCATATAGCTGAGTGAGACTTAACTATGAAGCTCGGCAAAGCGTCATAACCGAGAGAGGGCGTAATCTTTGGAATTAAGTTGGTGGTTTACGCTTGCCGAATGCAAACGCATCTTCAAGCACCTCTCGAAGACCATGCAACTATACACCTTATTGTAATGCAGTAAGGTTGGTCTGGAAAGGTGCACTTAATATTGCGTGGCAGTGACAGGGATCGATGCTCGGCGCGTTTGCAGAAAAATCTGCGAGTGTCGCGTTTGAGGGCTCACGTAGACGCAAGCTGAAGTGTTTGTGTTGTGGATTCGCTAGTCTGATTTGAAATAAAAAAAATCGGGTTGCGCTCCGGGAGTGCCGGCAGAAGTAGACTTGAATATAACGTTGTGCATTTTTGATATTTTGAAATTAGCGAAAAAGGATTAAAATTATTTCTTTCCTATTACTATACAGTCACACAATTCAATCAGTTTGTAATTAGAGAAAATTCTAAAGATTTCGCGCCAGTGGCCTTTTTAATTTCTACATGTACGCATTCTACGATTTAAACTTAGTCACAGAGTATAAATTAGTCTATGATTTCACCGAAGAGATCGCTGCTATTAGTTCCATTTTCAAATTTAGCGCGTTGCTAGTGACACAAGTGTTCACGTCTTAAAATGACGCGCCGCCATTTTCAACGCGCCCCGTAGAAAGATAGGAGGATACTTTCGCCGCCAGCTGTCTACTCTCCATCCGTCACATCCGTCTTACGCATTTTCGATCAGCAACGTGATTCTTACTGATTCGAGTTTAGCATTTTTTCCCCATTACAAAAAAGCGTACAACGCCGCTAAAGGCTAAAGAAATTTTCATTTCAAAAAATCTGGTATGGTAATAAAAAAAACTTTTGTCATGAATCCTAAGTCATTTGATCAAACTCTACTAAATAATGTATAATGTAACCTTATACATTAAAGTTCCCATCAATAAATAAATAATAGTGCTTGTACTAAAGAATTTATTGTCAGATCTAGACTATATTTGTAAGTTATCGAAATGTCTACGAATTTAAATGTTTTATGAAAAATCTGATAAGCTAAATAAGACCAATTATCTAGCCTAATATTAAAAGATTTTAGCGCAGTTTATGTGGAACGTTCACAATAGCGTTCAGTCGGTGCGAGTGAGCTCGCGAGGATTCCCCATTGTCTAAACAACACACTCGCCGCATAACTTACGTCCCTGCGCTGCGATTGCGTTTTGTCTCCACTTTACTGCTTCCGTGCTTCTAAATTATTCCGCTTTTCATTGTGACTTGGTGATACTGAACAAAGAAAGTGCTGCAGGTCATGATTTTTGGGATAAGTAGGAACATAGAGCAAAGCTCAAGAGAGATAGCTCAGCAAAAAATACACTAATCAAAAACATAAGATTAGGATTGAAAAAAGTTTTACGATCAACTAAGGCAAAATTTATAGTAAAAGACAAGAAAAAACTAGTATAAAGAGCAATTTTTAAAGGGTTATCTAGCATGGTAACGAAAAGATATAAACTACTTTCACTTTGGTCTAAGACAGAAAGTTGATAAAGTAGAATTGCAACATACACGAACTCTAAAGGAAAACTTTCTAAATCAAGCGCAAAAACTTGTCTGGTCATACTTGGGGGACTACAAAAACTCGTCTGCTACTCCTCTCACATGCTGGATGTTTTGCCTCGAGCGCACCAGCTCCTCAAGACTGTCTTGTCGTCTTGTCTAATTGGATTCCAGTGTCCCGGCTTGTCTGTCGCATCGTCGGCACTGGAGCAAGCCTTTTTGTTGTTTGTTCATTTAACGAAGATCGTTGTCCTTTATAATTGAAGCTGACAACAAGATATTTTGCTCTGGAAAAGGATACGAGTAACAAAAACTGTAATTCATGACTTGGGATGCATGAAAGCATTATGTAGAACTAGCTTCCACCCGCGACTTCGTCTGCGTGGAAAGATTTTTTGCTATCCCTTGGGAGCAATACATTTTTTCGGGGTGAAAGGTACCCTATGTCCTTTTCTGTACTCCTGACAACGTGTATGCAAAATTTCATGATGATCGGTTCAGTAGTTAAGACGTGAAGGCGTAACAAACAAACGGACTTTCGCATTTATAATATTAGTAAGGATACATGTGCTGTAATACTCGTAACTTTACAGATGGTTTTGTATCAATGGATATAACATAATTTTTGTAGATATGTATTGGTGTTTTCGGAGATTTCAAAAACTCTTTGTAACTATATTTAAATGTAAATATTGCACAATAAGAATCTTTTAAATTTTAACCTTACGTATGAGGTAATTTCCTCAATAGGTCACAGGCTAATCCTAATATAAATTGAACGAGTAGTATCAGAATCTCAAGAGCGGGCTAAATCCCGTGTTGTTGACTCTCACCCCGTTACACCACTTCCTGGGTAATATAATGTTTCTCCAAGTCGATTCGTATAAGCTTTCGGCAAATTTATTGGGCTGCAACACGCACCGTAAATCCACAACGGCATTGCGTCAATTGCCCTCGCTTAGCGTAAGCCGCAAAGTAACGAAGTGGTTACCTTTGAGCTGATAGTCATCATAGAGTTGGTATATCTTGCTATATTCATACTCGAGAGTTAAACTTTAATAGCTTAAGAAGTCTTTCTTGTAAAGTGCAAAAGAGTTCACAAACATTACAAGGCAACGCCAAATAGCATTAAATAAGTCTTATCACAATTACAATACGAAAAGGTTGTTGTTTCTATTAAATGTCTATAATGGCTCTTCGATGAAAGGTCTCCTATAAAGATTTGACTTTGTTTATATTGTGGTAAAACCATTCAAGTCCGATTATCCGAAATGGTCAGCCGTACCCGGCAAATCCTCAGGAATGTGCCGACCGACGCCCGTCGAAATTACTTTTCTCATATGCTCAAATAACCAAACAGTAACTATCAAATTATATTATTTTCCCTTACCCTTGTAAACTAGGCATAAAGTCTGAGCTAGAATTAAGTAGTGATTTTTTTTTCAATAACTGGGATTATAATTTTCACAGAGGTTTCAAGAGTGAAATATAGACACTTTTCTGTGTGTACTAAATGGACAGTATTATCGAACATCAGTCTGGCTGTAGCAACGTTTTGGTGCAAAAACAGAAAACTTCTTTTGTGTGGGGTAATTTTCAATGCCATTGCTCGCTATTTCACTTCTTCAATCTCAAGGCCCAAAAAGCAACGAAGTAGTTTACTTTGTCTCTCAACGACGTCAACGACATTTGATTCCAAATGGAAGCTTCACGCAACTCGCTTCTGATATCCAACCTGTAATGAGTCGTCTTGTATTCAGCTCGCGACATCTCCCTCGACCCACCCCATCGGGACCCAAACTCAAAACTGCGACCTTTTATTGTCTCTCGAATTACCGAATCCGCATCACATGTCCTTTTTACGCTCTCTTGACCCTCCTGTTTGTCATGAAATATTTTAATTTTGTTATGTTATTTTGAAAACCTTAATCCAAATTAATTGTATTTGTATCTTTAAGTTATTCATTCATCAGTCTATTGGGATCCGATAGTGTTTTCTGATTTGATTTCAATACATTAACGCTGCAGCAGAAATCTTCTATTAAATGCTTATTAGCTTTTTGTACTTAATCCTTTTTATTGAATTAATCAGGTATCTATAAAGTAACTTTTTCGATAGAAATGTTAAAAAGAAACCATTACCCACTGTCTATTGCCCATTATATACGCATCTTATACATTGATTTGCAATGAAGCAACGTTTTACTGCTTTTCGCAAACGAGGAGAAAACACGCTTCATGACGTGACGGGATGATCGTCCCATTCGTATGCAAGACGCGACCACGACACTTCACAGCGGGAACGGTTATCTCTTGCACAAAGACCAGGACCTCGACCTAGAACCCTCCAAAATCCATGGATAAAGCCCACATTATGTCCGCCTTAATATTCTTGAGGCGGTTCTAGTTTCTTATTTCTTACATTAGCCACATTCATGAGGGCTTTATTCAGAGATAACATACGTGGACGACCTCCTTGTTAAGACTTTCTTGTTTTAGTTCCCTCTTATCTATTCTCGGCCTGATGTATTGCGTCCTCAAAGTAACAATAGTAACTTAGCTAAATGCGGAAGTTTAGAGAACATCATTACCGGCACGTCAATTCACGTCATAATCATGGCTCATCTTCAATCACAACTGCGAACTCATCAGCATTCGGAGCGCGTCGCTTTCTAACCCTATTCCTCGATATTAAATCAAAGTCAACAGCGGAAAGCGTATAACGCATATGGTAAAATGGTCAGCTGGGTTATAACTACCTACATTATGTGCTATGTCTCTCTGGAGTTATGGGTGCATGATTATGATGATCAATGTAAAGTTTTATATGATAACTTCGTTTCACATTTTTTCTGTTGTTGGACAGCTTTCTATAATTTTATTTAGTGCCTTTATTTTAGCACTCTAATATTAAAACTATATTGACTTGTATGAAAATCATAGGTGAGATAGATATTTGATTGACATTAAATTTTCATAAAACTAGGTATGTATAAAACCCATTAAATGTTTCTATCTCTTTTAGATAGTGTCATACGTAAGAAACATCAATGAGGAAACTTTTCACCTCTAACTTTTCCTCCCGTAAAAACAGACGGGCCAGTATACTTTGAGTTATTATGCTAACTAACTTAAACAATGTTTCCGCCAGACATCTGCACATTGGAGTCTGCTCCGGCCCAGAACTTATTAAGTAGAGTAGTCCTGTTTCAGTGCAAGCTTCGATTAGGTTAGATGGAAATGTAATATGTGAACGACATACATATTTACGTGTTTGAATCCGTACAAGATTCTATATGACTTTAAAACTTGTACAGTGAAAAGACTGTTAATATTGCGGTGAAAAATGTTACTCGTATTCAGTACATTTTACTTTCAAACAAGTCTGCTGACGACAGATTTTCGAAGCACTGCGACTTGTTATTTATTAATATCAAACATGAAATATCCATGTACGGGTTTGATGACTATGTCAACAGCTTTACGTGATATTTCAATTCAACAAATTCAAATGAAACTCATTTCAGCCAAAGCTTTTCTCAATACATCGCTTTCTGCATTACGGGATCGAAGAAAGAAAATCGAATGTTGAGTCTGAGTGGTTGTGACGCTGCATAGTTCTTTCAGAATGATTTCAATATCAAAGCATGTCACGTTCATTTTTGAGAGCTAAGATTGGTAAAGATTACTCGCTTGAACTTCATTAAAGAGTATGGGTATATTTTCCCAAGCCTTTAAACAATTAAACGATACTCTATTGTGATACTAAATTTATGGCGAACTCCCGGCGTGTACCGGCAGCTGCGTGTGTTTTCTCAGAATTAACATTTATGAAATACGGAGTAAATATGTTAATGCTAGACAAATACTCGTCGTCGCTATTTGGCCACCCGCGCTCGGTCCGAATGATATCGGATACATGCAACGAGATAAAATGAAAATGTTTGTGATATGCGATGGTCCTTCGATGTTAGCGATAGCTTGTCACATATCTGACTTCTTTTGTTTTGGCTGCTGGGATTTTACACAATAGGTTTTCACTATCAAGCATCTTTTCGTACTACCTACTACATTTTATGATTTTTATATTGACCGGAGTTCAATAGATTGGGTAAAAACCAAAGTGGTTTTTTAAGGGTAAAAACCACCGTAAGACGGTGGCGCAATATTTTTCCGTTCTGAAATAAAGTATGTAACCTTAGTTTTCTTTGGATATATATAGTTGTTAACGTACATAATGTCCATCAGCCATTTTTAATGTCCCCACTGCTGGGGCACAGGCCTTCTTTATGGGTGGATAAGAGAGACAGGCCATAACCCACCACGCGGGCCCAATGCGGATTGGTGGGTGTTAACGACTGCAAATGCAGCCGGGACCAACGGCTCAAAGTACCTTCCGAAGCACGGAGGAGCTCGAGATAATACATTTTTGGTCACCCATCCCATGACCGACCCTTGCGAAAGTTGCTTAACCTCCGCAATCACTGGGCCAGACGACAACCACTGCGCCACCAAGCTTCTCAACACACAAACTGAACATACATAAAGTAATATTTTGTTTACTGACTTTTCTAAGGTTATGAAGCCGAAAGCTAAATCAAAGTGTTTTCATGGTAGGTATCTAAGATTATAGGTAGTAGATAGATTATAGGAAACCATTTACATATTCTAAAGCTCTATTATTTTTATTAATCATAATAATTGTTTGTTACAGGTAATGCCTCATCGAATTGAGTTTCTAGTTCATTGAGTAAGACTGTATTCAATTTAATCTGCAAATCAAATCAATATTTCTTTTTCTTCAATTTCGTTAACATGATAACAGCTTATTATCATGGTTTAATTTGATACATTTTTGCTGTCACAAAATAGTCTTGTATGAAAAATAGATTTCTTTTGTTTTCGGAAAAGTCGTAGAACAAATGTTGTGGTTTACGATGTTAGTAAGAGTTTGTTGGTGTTTTAGAAATAACCCTGTAAGAGGTTTGAATTTTTTTAAGGTGTAAAAAATATATTGAAAAACCCGACTACGGAAAAAACGTGCTCTAAAAAGTAAGAAACAAGAAAATATTCGAGTCCAAAATTCAATAAAAAGGATAACCGTAGTCGCATGCCACTTTGTCCTAGACACGTACGATACGAACAACAGGCTGGAGGTGGCATGCGACTACGGTTATCCTTTTTGAATTTTGGACTCGAATATTTTCTTGTTTCTTACTTTTTAGAGCACGTTTTTTCCGTAGTCGGGTTTTAGTTTTAAAACTTCTTTTTTATTTTAAATATTTTGGAGTTGTCAAAAGGGTGAAAGCAAGCAAAGCCACGGGCAAAAGCTAACAATATATACAAATTTGAAAAGTGCTCATTAAGCCCTTTCATTTGGTACCCAACACGGCATTATTAAAAAATACCTTTTTTTTAGTTCATATTTTTAACTCCTCTAGAGGGCGCCACATTCAATTTAATGTGACGTTATATAGCCTATGTTCATTGGACAATTAAGACGCTTCTAACGATACCTCATTTGTCAAATTATAACAAGTAGTTTAGAAGTTATGACGGAACAGATGAATTTACAAACATACATACATACATACATCCAGGTCAAAATCATATACCCTCCGTTTTGGCTTCGCCGTAGTCGGGTAAAAAGCAGGATGATCGATGCTTGTTTTAATTTTGGTGTACAAGCGACAGGATGACAAGATTCGAAGTATAATTCGCTTTCAATATTAGTGTAAGTTTCAGAATACACCTGCAAAAGTTTCCCGCCGTCTGCGTGTTCTGTTTACTCAGTATGATATAGTGGGACAGATTTATTACATACCTACATACTATTTCCAGATGTACCTATTAACTGTACAAAATAAAATATGTAGATAGATCACAAAATCACAACGCAAGAGAATGATTTATGCCTATAAATGTTCGAAAATAGTCAAAGTCAAATAAGCTTTATTCAAATAAACTTAATTATTAAGTACTTTTGAATCGTCTATATTTTCCTACCACCCGTTCCAGACTTTTTTAGCTGACAAGAAGAACGGGCGCAAGAAACTTATCAGCTATCACAGCCATAAGTAACAATATTTACAAACTTTAATATATCGTTACCAGATAATTACAACAGGGTGACAGGATTATTGGCAACAACATAGACTTATTATATTACTTCAACAAACTACTTCTAGTAGCAATTTATGTGTTACATCACACATTACACATTAGTTTTGGTATTAGCACATGTATCAGCTTCATAGATTTTGGGAAAAACATGTTTTTGAAATTTTTGAACAGAAATTTGCGAAAAAATAAGATTATTTTTTTGCAAATTTCTTTAGTTCGGGCTGCTATTTACGTCGATGAAGAGAGTTTTAGACTTTCTAAATGTAGATTTATCATAATATGGAAGATGATAATTTTCAGAAAAAGATATCTACTTTTTCGGCCCGTCACTTACAGACGGAATTTTGATTCTGAATTCCAAAACGGAATCATTCCGAACACAGCTAATACAAATACAAATCTATGGACCTACCACATACATGCGGTAATTTTCCGTTCGGAATTTTCATATATATCGATATTCCGTTTCGGAATTCCGAATCAGATTCCGTCTGTATATGTGGCCGCGCTTATTTAGTATATTGTCTTGTTAATTAATGCTCGAGGCATTCAATTGTTTTCTGTATTATTTTGTTTTTCGTTTCAAAATAACTATTTTCAATTTGTCTTGACTGCCGTAGGCTAAATTTATTTGCTGTCTCTTAAAATATAGGAAGCAATTTTAGAAAATACTCATTTCTTTCACGAATGTATCTATCCCTGAGTGACAATAATGTAATATTTTCTCACAAAAATTCTCACTAGAATCATTCACGGAACGACTAAAGTCACAAGCGGAAGCTAGTAGAGAATTTTATGGAAAATTCAATGGGAAAAGCTGTAAATCCAGAGATTATTACATAAGGTGATGGAAAACGGCACGGTTTTGATGAATGGCATTCGGCGCCGATAAGGGTGATTTATTTTGGTAGAATACGGCGTTTTAAGGGTGCCCCTGGAATGGCAGTTGTCAACGCCTCCGGAGGTGTAGAGGTATTCTGCGAAACTGAACTCGAATTAAAATGTAGAAATTTTACCCATAGATCTTTGGTAATGCTGAAGGTTATTTTGAAAGAGATCACCTGCTTAGAGCAACACGACTTCCGTCCGGTACGGAAGCCGCGTTGCTCTAAGATCACCTGTATTCAAGAACAAACTCAAACTACTCTTGCATATGCAAACGCACTGCATTGAAATAGAGCTCTATGATTGGTTTGTTTGTTTTACGTATGACGTGTGATTGGTAGTTGGGACGCTGTGCGTCCGCGTGCACTGTGAGACCTCATAGTAATGTTTTTGAATAGGGATGTTTGACACTTGGTCTTTACCTGTTTTAAAATACTTAAGAAGATGAACCAATATGTGGTTAGTTGTTTGCCAGTTGCAACCGTATTATGATCACTATTATAAGTGTGACAAGATACTAACACAGATTATTTAATAGTATTACTAGAGTAAACGTCATAAACAAAACACTACTTTTTGAGGGTTTTTTTTAAATAAAATTGATTATACTATTATGTTAATAGGTAGCTAGATAGTTGCATGAATTGTCAGCATTCTTAGATAAAGATAATATTAAATTGTTTTTAATTTACCCACCCTTGTTCAGAATTCTTCTAAAAAGAAGAGCAAATCAATTTTCTTGTGCCTTAAGACTACATGCGCCTTGTTAACTGTCTATCACACTTCGAACACATCTGATAAGTAAGACAATATCTCATGATGGTATGAGCAACGGGTGGTCTTATAGTAAACGCTGGATGTTTTTTCTCAAGCTATTTCAAGTAAACAGTTTTGTTTTACTAAAGAACAATTTTTACCTCCTCTTCTTCTCTACCGTTTTTAACGCCAACAAATTAAAGTTGTTTTTAACGTACCTACTTATAAATAAAAATACTTACTAATACTTAATATTCTTGGATAAAAAAAAATACTTACTTACCTACCTAATTACAACTACTTTGAATATAAGTAATCGATTTTACTATTACATATTTTGTGATCTGTCAACATTTGTATGGGATTTGGTAATTGTTCATTTTAGGGTTCCGTACCAAAATGGTAAAAAAGGAACCCTTATGGTGTGACTCAGTCTATCTGTTCGATTGTTCGATTCCCGTCTGAGTATTGATCTGGTGCGAGTCGTATTTTTTCTAGTATATTATTTAGTATTATTTAGTATCAGTCTATCTGTCTGTCTGTCACAGCTGGATATCTCGAGAACTACCAATGGTATCAACTTGAAATTTAGAATAGTTTGAGATGACATTTGCCCAACTATTTTGCAAATAAGAAATAAATAAAAAAATAAATATCTTTTTTACAACAGGGACTGAAAGTCTTAAAAATTTGAAGTGGGGCTACTAGGGCATGTGGGGTATTATATGAAAGAGCGCCGTTTGCACGTTTTCAATTATTTTTCGTTTTGTTTTAGGCCGCATAGTTTTCGATTTATAATGAAAAATGTAAAAAAAATACCGTTCCCCCCTTATCTCCAAAATTTGCAAAGAGAAAAATCTGATATAATTCTATGTGATAGCATTTATATAAAGATTACAGGAAAAATATAACAATGTCTCAATATAGCACACTTTTTTAGAAATTATCAAATTTCTATAAAAGTTAACATTAGTTCCACTATCGATCAAGAGATAGCGCTGACCTAAAACTGCAATACCAATTTTATTATTCTACTCTGCAGTGTGGTTTAATGTTGCAATTCTGATGGTACGTAACCCTCGGTGCGCGAGTCCGACTCACTCTTAACCGGTTTTATTTAATATTCCTGAAGACAGTTGCACCAAAACAAAAGCCAATACAATCACAAATGGTAAGTGCATCAACATCCACACACGGCACAGCTCTAACGATGATTGGCTTGTGCTCCAAACAAAACTGGTGGGCTCGCTGAATTCATAAATACCCTGTTGCTGATAACAATCGAGTTTGTTGGACATGTCCGTACCTTCCGAAACGAGAGGTTGTGCAGTAGCATTTTAACATTGAAAATGTTTATGTTTTCGTGATCGAGTATAGTGCCCCGATTAATGAAAAAGACATTTACCTGTAGTTTTGTAGATACGAAAGATAAGTAGATGAACCTTTGTCGAAATGCAAAGATGGAAAGGTGAACTAATTTCCTCGTTCCATAGGTACAATGATACCTATTGGAATTAAAATTATGCATTGCTTTACTGCATTTTTGGCGAAATCGAGAGGTGTCTATTCATATTTGACATTTTAATTCGAAAAATGAGCACCTGACTATTATTACCATACAAATCATTGCAGAAATGCACAACATTTTTTATTTATGGGACTGTGAAGTGAGCATGTTTGTATGGAAATAACGTTGTGGGCGGTTAGACGTGCCGGTGAGTGTAAATTTTTCAAGGATCATATCTCAAAAACTATTAGAAAAACAGAGCTGTAAATGGGCTTAAATTCTTAATATACTTACAAAATTATAGTGGCAACTAATGTAAAAAGCCCGTAGTTTTTTAATCAAACTGCAAAAACTGAAAATTTTTGCAGTTTTTCACGTATCACGCAGGTAGCAAAACTTTTTTTTTGCTTGCAAAACGTAATTACGGGGTCCAAATAACATACCAAAAATGCAGCTTTACATAGCGTTTTGCGTTTTTAATTTGTAAGATTTTTCATAATAGTTGACTGTTCTAAAGTCGAATTAATACTTTAACATACCAAAAAAACATTTTGTCAGCAAGGTTGGGTTAATATGCTGATAATTTAAATATAAGCCGTTTGAAAGAACATGGCAAACTAATAAATTAAATTGCTAACGTTAATAGTCTCTGTAGAAAAGTTATTAATTTTTACAACGTTTAATAATTCCTAAACAAAATAGCCACAAACTGTTTCAAACGTCAATTAATAAATAAATGTCGTTTATCAAAGAAACCTCTTCAGTTTCATTGTTAAAAGCGCTACTTGATACTGTTCTAGTCTAGTGTTCAAGGTTGTTTCTAAAACATTTTATTTTATGGAAACGAATAGCAAAAGGAAAATGTACGCATCTTCTTTATGTGCAATTTAAGGCTGTAGACTCGCATCACGTTCCATTTTTAAATTTTCAATACAAATGATCAAAACAACTCTACGCGAGCAGTAATGAGGGCGAACTTTGAAAATTCCTATTAAATTATTAAATAGATATAAGTATATACAAAACACGCAATACTTTAGACAAATACCTCATTATTCCTAAGAAAAAATAAAAATTACTTTAGATTCTGTAAATACCAGTAAAAAACATGTCAAAGTGCACCAATTTGAGCATTTTTTAATATTTTATTTCTCTGTCATTAAAATCATTTTTTTTAATTTTCTCTCTATAGGGAACTCATTGACAATACAAACAATAAGTGAAAAAATAAATATTAGTCGTATTCATATTTGTTACAGCTGAAACGTCTTTGAAAAATACCTCTGACAATCAAATTTGAAATTCCACTTGAACAGATTGTCTTCGTTTTAAAATACCTGACAATTTATTATGTTTTTCTCTCTATACGGCACTAATTTAAGAATTTTGCTTCCTAAAACTAAAGTTTACATCAATAATAATACTTTCATTCTTTAGAAAACTTCATTGGAAAAACGCTAATTTCGTTGAAATGCAAATATACAGCCTTAATACGGAAGCTCTATCTGGGATTGAAAGTTTTGTGAGCAGAAAAATTTATTAAAACCCTTTGTGTAGTAATTATGTAACATTATATCGTTTTAAATTTCCATGGTTATTAACGTTATGAGAATAAACTTTAGCGGAATTTACATAGGAGTCTCAAAAATAAACACATGCTGTAAATCCCGTTATAGTTTATTCAAATTATGTAACATATTCGTATTTTTTTCAAAAACAGTATTAGTTGCTTCATAATACTGTAATTAATGATATTTAGATTCAGTAGCTTAATCTTGTTTTTTAAATAATTTGATAGAATACATAATTAAAATCATAATAAAAAAATATATGTTGTTGAATGCATTTTTATAATGTTCCGAGCGGGTAATTTATTTTTATTTATTTTTTATTTTATTTATTTAGGAAACAATAGCATGTAATATACAAACTTAATAAAACAATATATGTTAGCACATTAGCCTAACAATTTCAACTAGTAGGTAACACAAATACAATTTCTGTTGAGTAACAAAGTTGCGATTATAACAAACGTAAGTACCTATTTTTAGGGTTCCGTACCAAAATGGTAAAAAAGGAACCCTTATGGTGTGACTCAGTCTGTCTGTCTGTCACAGCTGGATATCTCGAGAACTACTAATGGTATCAACTTGAAATTTGGAATAGTTTTAGATGACATTTGCCCAACTATTTTGCAAATAAGAAAGAAATAATAAAATTAATATTTTTTTTACAACAGGGACTGAAAAGGGGTCTTAAAAATTTTAAGTGAGGTGATTAGGGCATGTGGGGTATCATATGAAAGAGCGCTGTTTGCACATTTTAAAACAATTTTTTCTTTTTTCTTAGGCCGCATAGTTTTCGACTTATGATGAAAAATGTAAAAAAAAATACCGTTCCCCCCCCTTATCTCCGAAGTTTGCAAAGAGAAAAATCTGAAATAATTCTATGTGATAGTAGTTTATGTAAAGATTACAGGAAAAATAAAACGATGTCTCAATATAACACACTTTTTTAGAAATTCAAAAAACAAACAAATTTTTTTTAGTTTCACTACCAGTCAACAGATGGCGCTGTCCTAAGCATGCTAACCTAAGGGCAAAAAGTAGTTCCACTATGGGTCAAGAGATGGCGCAACCTAACTACAATAATAAATTGGTGGCTGGTTCAAATATAATTACCTACTATTTGCCGTACGAATAAACGAAGAATAAGTTCATACTTTACTAAGTAATTATATATATTACTATATAGTAATATAATAATAACGAGGAGCTCGGTGGCGCAGTGTTTAGCGCCTGGACCAGCGATTGCGGATGTTAAGCAACGTTCGCAAGGTTCGGTCATGGGATGGGTGACCAAAAATTTATTATCTCGAGCTCCTCCGTGCTTCGGAAGGCACGTTAAGCCGTTGGTCCCGGCTGCATTTGCAGTCGTTAACACCCACCAATCCGCATTGGGCCCGCGTGGTGGGTTATGGCCCGTCCTCCTTATCCACCCATAAGGAAGGCCTGTGCCCCAGCAGTGGGGACATTAAAATGGCTGATGGACTAGTAATATAAACATTTTGCAATGTGGAGTGGCTGAAACGTTTTTCAGTCACCATAAGCAGCATTTGTAAATTAACTGTCCGCCTGTTCGCCCTTCCACCTGTCTGCCGTTTATCCTACTTTTTTAAAGACTGTCCTAAAATAACATATCAAAATATATTTATGATTGTACGGAACCCTCGGTGCGCGAGTCCGACTCGCTCTTGACCGGTTTTTTTAAATAGCAAAAACAAATAAAAATATTTGTATTAATATTTTGTTTTTATTTAATAATTATAGACGTTAATTATGTTAATTTAGAAAAAGAAAGAATGTTCATCAATTAATACTAAGTTGGTACTACAAAGCTGTTACACAATTAATTAGGCACTAACTTTAATCTAAAAAAATTGGAACAGAATTATACGCCAAGAATATTAATTTAATTAAAACTAATCAGACTTTGTGAAACGGGCCCATTATTTAAGACTTAGGTACTTATTATCTATAAAGATATTAAACATAATGTCTTTATTTTATGCATAACAAAAACAAAAGAAAATGTAAATTGACAAATTTGGTACTATAACTATAATTTATCATCGTTTAAAAGGTTACGAAAACGAATTATTTATTCATGAAATATGTTGATGTGATTGAAAGTACTATTAAACTCATTAGCAGCTCTAATTATAAAACTTTAATAATCATTATAAAAATTCTCTAATTATCTAATAAAAGCTCTAATTATAAAAAAAAAAATTTAGTAATCCCGTGACCACAGGCTTATTTATTACAATGCTCATTATTGGCAGGTAGGTACTGTTTATAAATAAGGGGGTTAACAGTTGACTCTACTATTTATTGACTTCTAACAGCGAATTAAAATCTATGGAACAAGCATTGTGCTCAAAAAACAGCACCACACGAAAAATACAACTAAGTGGATGTAGCTAAAAATGCTGGCTTTTAATTATGCAGCACAAAGTGTCTGAGCACTGGTTTCTTATTAGCGACCATAATTTGTATACTTATAGATATTGTTTATATTTAAACGAAAAAATATGATACGTTATTTCTGCATTTTCTCACTGCCTTCTTTACGTCTTTTACACCATTTTTCTCTATAATACAAACTGCAATTATTGTAATGAACGTTAACGTCAGTCATCAGGTGCGTGGCTGGTCCGACTAAAGCTGAGCGGGTTGTACTTTTTCGGCCGCGTGCGTGTCACTTTTTTATCAATATTTGTTTGCAATTACACTTCCATAGATTTTAGTTCGCTGACTTCTAAGCTATTTTTGTATAATATTTTCCACTGTGATAAAGGCGGTCGGTCGGTGCAAACGAAACTTTTAATTTATCGCTTCGATGTACTGCAAGTTTTGAAATTTGGTCGCATTGTGGAATAGAGAGAACACTATGCAAATAGGGTTATCACAGTATGGTAATGAAAAACGGTAATGAAACTTAAGCATTATTTACCTATACTTGTCAATGTTCGTGCGTTTCTTATTAAACACATCTATTTTGTGAGCCTAAAATTCAATAAGATGTATAGGATTTTTAATTATTATCACCTGTTGGTCTATCTCTTTCAAAATCTAATCCATTTTGTTTACAAAATTGATGTATCCCTTTTTATTAAAGACTAGCCTCCGCCCGCGACTTCGTCAGCGTGGATATTAGAGAAATCCTTTAGGGAACCTTTAATAATAGAGATGGATGGTCAGTCAGTTTACGATTTTATACAGTTATACTGGGTAATTGGTATAATTTTTACATAATTTCGATATTATTATTTGGTCCCATATTAAAAGCTGAAAACCTTCCATAGGAATAAAATAAGATACATCTCAAGGCACACATACTAAATAAGTACGCCTTAAGGTACCAACCCTGGACTAGTAACGTGCACTCGTGGAATCTCATGCGACCGCGACAAGTGCCTGCAGACACTCCACACTATAGCTATATAATCTAGTTTCAGTATTAAATAAGTTTTGTACCTAAGTGTATTATGTTAAAGTGTATACTAGAATCTAAAATTTAATAATAAGTTTGGTGGTATAAAATCATAGAGAGACATTATCCGTTGTGTTGTATATTATCATATCATGCACTGTTTGGATTTCATAATAACTGACAATGCATTTTTTAATTGTATTATGATGACTAAGTATACTTAATTATAATAATTTCAGTTTTCAGTTCAGGCGCTTTCCTGACCGGTGGCGCCGCGGTGAATTTTATTTAATATTGTATTTCTAATACACAATTTTAATAAAACTTCTAGTGGAATTTTTAGGGCCCATAGTCTAGTATTTTTAGACAGTATCATTTCATTCCCTAGTAGTCACTGCTAGAAGTAGATAGCAAAACTGCTAAAAGTGCCCGTTCTGACACATTTGTTATCTACTTCTACGAATGACTGCGAGCAAATGTAAGAGAAATGTAGAGATACCTTCTAAAAATACTAGACTTTGAACCCTAAAAACTCCACAAAAAGTTTTATTAAAATCCTTTTCTATTAACAACTTATAAAATAAAAACCTCTGAATTCCCACTTTCGGTCAGTGAATCGCCTTAAATGAAAATAATATGAAATGATCTATCAAGTAAGTTCTTACTGGTTCTTATTTAGGAATCATTACACGGCTGCCCAAAAAGAAGTGTATTTTTTAATTTCCCGCTTTGGCAATCGTACCTATAACTTAAGTTTTTTTAAAGTAAATTCTTTAGCCTCTTTACTTATTGTCATACTATGATTTATATCTGACTAGTTGTTTTTATTATGACTGTTGTTGTTGAATATTGAACCGAGAATTTGCATGACAATCGCGCTTCGTCCCAGGATTAGGTTATTCCTCACAACCATAAGTCTACATGACGGAAAATTAATAAAAAACACTTTTAAATGGCAAGCATTCAGAAGTAAAGAAATGATATATATTTTGATCGTCATTTACAACTTTTCAACTAACTGAAATCAATATAACTTTTCAAGTGTTTAAGTGTAAGCTCCGAAAAATATATTCACTTCTCAAGATTACGCGCACACTAGGCATGAAATAAAACACTTCTAACGAATACTCACGCGGTTTTATTGTAAATACTTCGGTAATTAGTTGGTATTTGGTTTGATTTTTTATTTTTCCGATGTTTCAGCACCTTTGGAGCTACCGTGGTCACGGGGGACTCAAAAATAAAAAAAAAATCAAACCAAATACCAACTAATTACCAAACTACTTTTAATAAAACTGCGCTAGTATCGAAGTAGTATCAGATCTGTTAAAAGGATTTTAATAAGAACTTAATTATATCTTAATTGAATTTTAATTTTTGAAAACAAGAAAGTTTAAATTAAAACTTGATTTGAAAAGTTAAAGCAATGGTTACTAAAAATCCTATTCGCAGTGTTTTTTTATAGCTAACTCTTTTTATGGGCGTTGTTAGGAATAACCTCGTGACTCTACTGCGATGACACTCGAAAGATGCATCGTGCATCAGAAATATGAATGTGTCACACCTTGACACCGCACACGGGCGCAGGTGTCATTCTGAATACGCCTCCTGAATGTTAAGATTGCGAATAGGGTTGCCACCCGTACTCTAAAAAAGAGTACTTCCTCTATTTCGTGTGTGTGTGTACGAGTATTGTCCTCTTTTTAATATAGGTGTGTTACACTATAATTTACGACAGCAATAGAGTACGCCGCCCCTCCAATAAGTACTCTATTTACTAAACTCTTGCCTGTTATTAGCTTGTTACTGGTTGTAATTGTAAGTATGCACTTAAAACTGGATTTTAAGGATAAAAAAGTAAAAAAATACTCTTTTTTATGCTGCGTACTCTATTTTCGTTCTACAAAAATGAAAAAAACTCTTTATTTGTTTGAAAAAAGGTGGCAGCCTTGCGTACGAGTTGTTTATTTTTATTCTCTTGTTGTGTTTTTATTATCATCATGGTTGAATGTTCTTATTATGATTGATATAGTTAGTTATTATAATAAAACCGCAAAGACCATGCAAACTTACTATCTAGTTATTCTATTTGAAGTAACAACGTGGTAACCATTGCATCGTAGAAAATAATAAAAATGAAAACTTAATAAATTTTCTGTTATTTATTTATTTATTATGTGTGATTAGACTAGCCAGTTAACATTATTTAACACATATTTAATTTCGGATCAGCTGTAATATTTGCATTAATTTAAATCTGCGAGGAGCTCGATGGCGTAGTGGTTTAGCGCCTGGCTCTGCGATTGCGGAAGTTAAGCAACTTTCGCCAGGGTCGGTCATGGGATGGGTAACCAAAAATATATTATCTCGAATTCCTTCGTGGTTCAGAAGGCACGTTAAGCCGTTGGTCCCGGCTGCATTTGCAGTCTTTAACACCCACCAATCCGCATTGGGCCCGCGTGGTCCATTTTCCTTGTCCATAAGAAATGCCTGTGCCCCAGCAGTAGGGACATTGAAAATGTCTGATGTCGAAATCTGCGAAAAGTTATTCCAAAGCAAGAGAGGATACCATGCGGGCCATTAGACGCCCCACTCACCGAAATAGGACCATCCGTTTTAGTCTTGTTGATTTTGATTCGCAGGCAAACATTTTAAGCCGGCAGTTTTCGTTCTCTGTTTGTTCACAAATTGCGAATGGCGAATAAATATTACAAGAGCCCTTTTTAAGACTTTTTACCTGAAAAAAGAGAAGACTTTGACATAGAACAATAAGGAAGAAAACTGCGAATTGTACAATTTCGTTTAAATTGAATTAAGCCATTTTTTAAGGAAAAAAGATATCACTCTTTGCTTTGCTAAAAAGTATACAACTTGGGCCCTTAAGGCTCCGCTATGCGAAATCATTTGCCTCCATCTTTTTCTTTACGTGTAAAGAGTATGGAAAATAACCTCACTTCTGTACTTTTTTGATGTTTTGCGTTGTTTTATCATCATTATTTTAAGTACTTTTCACAATTATCTTTCTTGAAAGAAAGTTATTGGAGCAACTGCACAGTACGTTAAAGTGTATTTTGATGTAGAATTCAATACGTTTCCGCTATTATTTACGCCAAAAATATGACCCGCGACAATCGCTTTTGATGATATTCGGATTTTGTTTTACAATCATCTGTGAGATTTATACGCAATTTAATAATTGTAGCTACTAGATAATCTCTTTAGCTTATCGTATGTTTTTCTTGTCGCTACAACTTTACGTTTTCTATATAAAAATATGGCCCGCGCAAACCATGTTTTCCTGTTATGGCCCCTTACATAACAATTTGTCACCTGTCATGATAATTTCATGTCCATTGCGTCAACCAATCAGAAAATAGAACAAACTACTCATAGCCACACCGCAATGTAAACCAAATTGTCATGCATGACAAATTGTCACGTTATAAAATAAGACCCTGGAGAGGACAATACGACAATAAATTAAATGTCGTATTCGTATATCTAATAACGCTTCTAGTCTGCATAAAAAGTAGTAAAAAGTATCCAAAAGTTAGTCACATGATTTTTTTTGTCAGTAACTGTTTTTTAGTACAATTTATTTTAATCTTTTTTTTATTTAGTTTGTTTTTTTTTATTTGATCCTAGGAATTATTTGAAACCTTAACCTATGGCATATCATTTATTGTATATTTATTGTATTATCGTATTTGTTGTTTATAGGCAGTCTGTTGTTAAATGACATTTGGCATTTTGTTTTTACAAAATTTCATATTTATGTCTTATTAGCTTCCGCCCGCGACTTTATTCGCGTGGACATTCGAAAAATCCCAAGGGAACCTTTATCCGGGATAAAAATAGCCTATCGTATATTTTGAATTGTGTTCTTATTTAAAACCTTTCAATCGGTATCGTTTTGGCGACATCCAAACATTCACATTATGTAATTTATAATATTTAGAAGGATTTTTATTGAACAGTTACAAGTTAGTTTAGTTTACACTCGTATACTTGTCGGTCGCAGTCAACTAGCTTAGAGCTCAAACACACAGGGTGCGTTCCGCACCCTGATTATCTAAAAAGAAACTATTTAGCGACCGGTTTCATTCCACATACATTGCTACTTTTCTTTGGTATGTTTTTTTTTAATCCAATAAGAAGTAGCAATGGATCACTATCATCTATGAATTGCAACCAGTCGCTAGGTGGTTTTTAATTAGATAATAAGCCTGCCGGTCATGCGATCCGATCTCAGATCGCAACAATCTGAGATCGGATCGAATGACCGGTTCGCGATACGTTCAGGCGATAACACACGACCCGACCTCAACTCGAACTCAACTCAAACTCACTTCAACTGCAGCCCACCTTGAAATACATCGCTTACAATTTTTGTGTCTTATGACAGTAGATTAAGCTCCTGTGTAATGTTCAGGAGAGTTTGAGGTGAGTTCGGGTTGGGTTCGGATTGAGATTAAGTTGAGTTCGGTTTGAGTTTGAGTTGAGTTCGGGTTGAGCTCGGGGCGTGTGCAACTGCATCGACAAAATATAACGGAGTAAATTAGGGCTGAGCTCACACTGCGGTTGAGACGGTTGAGTTGAGTTTGAGTTGAGTTCGGGTTGGGTCGTGTGTTATCGTCTGAACGCAGCCGAACGCAGCCTGTGTGTTTAAAGCTCTTAATCAGTCTGCGACATACTCATTGCCCGACAAACAAAAATCTTCTGTGAAGAGTGAAGACTGTAAACGCAATCAAGTGACTGATCGTTTGTCGCCTCGATATCGTATGCCGCCTGACAATCCTCTTTGTTTGTGATCGAGCTTTTTTAATCCCCACCTCTGACCCTATTCGGATTCATTACTCGACTCATGTTACAACCATTAGCAACCTGATGCGCCTAATCAGTGTCATTGAATTAATATTGATACTCCCTGATATTGACTATATAGCTATTTAAGTATAAGTTATGTAAATGAGCAATAGTAAGTTACCAAAGTAAAATTATACCAACACTACTCCTTTGATGACATGTTGGTAATCATTCTAGATTTGTATCTTTAGTTAATATGATCATAGACCACGTTTTTTGTACATACATTAAAATAAGTACATATTTTTTTTATCACGGTGTATTAGTTTATATAGATTTCATTTAATTTTCGTTGTAATCTAAATCAGTCAAAAGTTATTTGGAAGAATTATAGGATAGCTTACTTACTTACTTTGTACCATGCGGGCAAAAGATAATAATTAAAATGCATAGGATAACTGTGAGCACATTAAATTTTAAGAAACTATTGCGTCGCCGTCCCGTCCCGTCACGCCACGCCCGCTGTGTGGCTTGGCCTTAAAGGTCGATCGCCAAGGATAACAGATTTGCACCCAATGTAGTTTAATTATGCAATTTTTTTTCTTGATAATTATTTAGTGGGTTAAGCGGTCAAAAAGTCGATCTTTTTATCATAAATTTTGCTAGGTCGATTTCTTTAAGAAAAAGTATGGGCACCCCTGCTATAGAGCTATTGGTAGCTCACGAGCGAGTTATGAAAAAACTATAGCTCACTGCTCACCTTTTTATAGTTCAATGTTTCTGTAGCTCATTCTCGTCCATTTCATATCAGTTTATCATTTAGATCAGTCAGGTTTTTGGTCAAAATGCGGAAGTACCAGTGCGGTAAGAGTTCAAATTCAGTTAAAAAACCGGCCAAGTGCGTGTCGGGCCACGCGCCATAGGGTTCCGTAGTTACCTTATACCATACCATATTTAATACCACCTATAATTTTTCGTCTGTAAAAATAACTTTGTTTTTCACAGTGTTGGTATGAATGACAAAGTTATATTTACGGTTTTGGAAAATGTGCTATATCTCAAAAACTAATTACTATATCTCGTTCAAACCAATTTTGGTTGGAAGTGTTTATTAAGATCTGCAGCATATATTTTTTTTAGATTTTTCACTTTCTTATTTCAAAAGTTAAAGGGGGGGGGACACACATTTTACCACTTTGGCGGTGAATATCTTTCAAACAGTTGACTTTGAGAAAAAGTTGTTTTAGAAACCTTAATTTCATTTTTAAAGACCTATCTATAGACACCCAACACGTGTTGGTTTGAAGAAAAAAAATGTTTTCAGTTTTAGTTCCATGTATGGGGAGCCCCCCTTAATCTTTTATTTTTCTTATTTTTGTATTAAATTCATTAAGCGGTTAACAGAATACATCTACCTACCAAGTTTCAACTGTGTAGTCTTAATACTTTCGGAATAAAGTGGCTGTGACATACGGACAGACAGACAGACAGACAGACAGACATGACGAATCTATAAGGGTTCCGTTTTTTGCCATTTAGGCTACGGAACCCTAAAAAGTGTCAATCGAGCAAGTCAACTTTAGATAGAATGAAGCGAAACACGTCTTCAACTGAGCTAAATGAGCTTCAAACTTCAAACTTTTATTTGCAGACTAAGTGTTACATAGTTCTTAAATTATAAATAGTGCTTTCAACTTAGACACCTTGTACAGGTATGAGGTATAAGTCATGTTTTTCCCTTATACCATTGCGCTAACGCCAAAGCTAATCGAAGAGGTCAAACTAAATTCTGGCGCTACTTAAACGCATAGGAAATCTTTACAATAAAACTTCTCTAAAGGAACCACTGTATTGGATAACCGGGTTTGAATTTCAGATGTAACTTTGCGCCGTCGGCACCGCCAAAGTTGTACAAATGTTTATTCCTGATACGGAACCAAAGCGGCAAGTTGAGCGGCCGCAAGTAGGGTTACCAGATGAAAAAATCAAAAGTCCGGAGAATAGGCCCGATATCCATTGAAAAATCCTGAGATTTGTAGCAGTTTGAGAATAACGTACTTTAGTCGGCAGCGGCGAACTGATTAAATAATAGAAAGCTTATTTATCATTCTATTAAATGTACTTTTCATTAAATGTATTTAATATATATGAATAAAAAAATAGTATGAATTTTATTGAAAATTTTAAAAATCCTGAGATTTCCTCAGATTTTCAAAATCCGGCCGCAATCCTGAGCAAAGTCCAAAAATCCTGAGATCTCCGGACAAATCCTGAGATATGGTAACCCTTAGTCGCAAGTGACTTGCTTATCGTCAACCTCCCTGAATAATATTATGAGATGCTAAATTCAAGTGTGCGGTCGCGAGAACAGCGACTAGCGAGGCTGTAACTCACACCATTCGTATTAAAAGTTTTCTATTACACGCTAAGTACTATTATGTATTCTATGCTTTTATTAAATCAATCTTCATTAGACTGCATACACCAGACAACAGAATCTATTTCTTTTTACACGACTGCCCAAAGCAAAAAGAGTGAATATGTGTTCAGGGTTCATGTATGTTTCTGGGTATGTGAGTTTCTTTATTCCACCATAACTTCCAAATGGCTCAACGGATTTGGATGTATGGGTATTGTTAGAATTCTTACATTATTCCGAGTAACACTGGCTATATTTTTTTTGAAAAAAATTAATATGGCGACTGTATGACGCCATTTTCAAATGTGAAAAAAAAATTGTTTTCTTCAATTATTTCAATATGGGCATCAAATGAAAGGCCTTAATGAGAACATTTTAAATATATGTAAGTTGTCACTAAAATGTGTGAAAAAAAAAATTTAAAAAACAGGACTGCCCTGCTAAAAACAAACTAAATGTTAAATAACAAGTGTCATTGCAGTCGGGGGACCGTTTTGTGGAACAATTTTAATCGAAGAGGTCCCCGACTGAAATGACACTTGTTATTTAACTTTTTAGTTTGTTTTTAGCAGGTTTTTTTTTCTAATTTAATAACTGTGCCGGTCGGTAAGAGAATAATGGTTTATGTTTGGTCTATGGCTTATGTCATGATTGTCTTATATATTTTCCAAACTTTAGGAAGTGAAATACAATTTTATGTTACAAATAGCTATTTAATTTAAACTATCGAAATGTCGGAGACAGAGAACGTTCTCCAACAATAACTCTTGTTTTCAACCGCTCTAGAACTCTACTACTCTCATACAAAACACAATACTTCTCATTTTTTTTTACTTTAGTGTATTAAACCTATTTACATATCGAGTTGTCTTCTTTTATGGAAATTTTCAAAAATACAAATCTAAACAACAAAGTGAACGCTCCGCTCGTCGCTCTGCTCAAGACCACACCCAAAAGGGCACGCAACTTTGTCATTGTCGTCCGTTTGTTGTTCAAAACTGGCCTCCTTTACCCAGAAAACAAACACCCTTTACTTTGCAAAGTTTTTCACGCTATTATAAGTATAAACAATAATTGCTTAATTAATTTTTGTGATTTCAATTTATTTCCCGAAAATGACAAGGTCATGCCCATAGAGTTATTTAAATCTAACTTTGGTTCTGTACAAACCAGATCTTGATTTCTAGACCAATTATAAAGTAGCGAGAAATTATAACGACTGAATTACTTTTTTATGTTGAAATATTTGAAAACCACAACTTTTTTAATAATCAGTAATCTCAACCAACATAAAATATTGGTAAATAAAAGATAAAGATAAAGATAAAGATATTTATTGCATGAAACATGGTTATTAAAGATGACAAAAGTTTTAAAAAGGTACACATATTTCGCCGGATAATGCCCGACATGCAAATTTTAAATAATTCACATAATAAAAAAAATACAATTCTATTCACCTGAGCTAACATAGTAAAATTATTGTTAAAAAAAATTCACATGTACTTAAAATAAAATAATGTCAAAAGTTCTCGTATGAAAAAATGTCTGTCAAATAATTTAAATAAGTATGAATAACTATCTAGTAAAAAACTCTTTTAAGCTATAATGACATTTAGACACAAGCCATGCATGGAGTTTGAATTTGAATTGCTTTATAGGCAGTTCCCTTATGTTTTTGGGAATGTTATTGTAAATCTTCATCGACATTGTACTACAATTTTTGTGGCTCAGTTTTGTGTTTCGAAAGGGAATAATGAGTCTAGTTGGATCCCGTTTTCTTATTACAGAAGAGAGTTTATCTCCATATTTATTGAACAAATGTGAGTTTTCTCTTATGAATACACAAACTTGAAGAATATATAAATCGGTTAAAGTAAGCAATTTAAGATTTTTAAACAATTGTCTACAGGATGTCAGAGGGGCTACTCCACATATTGCTCGAACGCATTTTTTTTGTACAATAAAAGCTTTATTTATATCTACAGAATTTCCCCAGAGTACAAGTCCATATCTCAGCACAGATGCCACAAAACCGTGGTATGCTGTGAGAGCAGTTTTCTCGCTGGAGTTTGTCCGTAGTTTTCTTAACGCAAATACAAATTTATTCAATTTCTTACATACCTGTTCTACATGTGCCTTCCAATTTAAATTTTTGTCAATCATTATACCTAGGAATCTAGTTATGTCAACTTGCTCTAAAGTTTCACCGAGGCACGTCAGATTGATTTTCAAATTGTCATTGTTATTATAATTTGTAAATGTCATGTATTTAGTTTTAGAAATATTAGCACTCAGATTATTACATTTTAACCAGTTCAAAACTTCTTCTGCCGCAGATTTCATTAGATCCTCATGTGTTTTTATTTCCTTCTTATGATTTGCAATAATAATCGAGATATCGTCAGCAAAAAGAATACATTGATGACTAATTGCTAATGGCAGATCATTAATATAGAGCAAAAAAAGCAGCGGGCCCAAAATGCTACCCTGAGGCACGCCATATCTATTGAGTTGACGATCTGAAGTATACGTTGTCAAATAGTTATTATTATTAAGTTGATTTAGTTCCACGTACTGCCTACGATTTGTAAGGTAACTTTGTATCCATTTTAATGCTGGACCTCTAATGCCATATTTTTCGCATTTGTTAAGCAGTATGTTGTGGTCAACGGAATCAAATGCTTTCGTCATGTCCCAGAAAGTTGCTGAGACAGGAATACGTTTATCTAAATGGTCAAGAACACTACTAGTCATATTATATGCAGCCAAAGTAGTCGATTTGTTCTTTTGAAAACCATTCTGTTCTATTCTTATAATATCATATTTTTCCAAAAAACATGAAAGGCGACTTTGCATACATTTTTCAAATATTTTGGCTAATATAGGGATGAGAGTTATAGGACGATAATTATTTATATCCTCGCGATCACCTTTTTTATGTAAGGGCTTAACAACAGAAAGTTTTAGTTTGTCAGGAAACACTCCATCTGACAGAGACAGATTTAATAAGTGAGTTAAAACTGGGCAAATAAGTGTTCCAATTTTTTTGATGATGTCAGTTGAGATACCATCATACCCAACAGATTTCGTATTGTTAAGGGATTTTATAATTTTTAAAACTTCGTCTTCACTTACTGGTTTGAGAAAAATACTATGATTTATTGATTGGATTTTATTTGTATAACTATTGGATATTCTAGGTATGGCAGATGGTGTAGTGATTTTGTTTGAAGTGGATATAAAATAATTGTTAAAAGCCTTAGCCATGCCCGATGGATCCGTAATTGTTTGTTCGTTATATTTAATTGAGTTGACTTTACTGAGTGATGGAGTATTATCAGCCTTATCCTTTATGATTTGCCATGTGGCTTTACATTTATTTTTACTACTTATGACAAATTTATGGTTTAAAATTTTCCTAGAGTTGTTTACACACTGTCTTAAAATTGTACTGTATTTTTTATAAGCAGATGTGGTTTCAGGTGTTTTGGATTTGTAGCAACGAAATCTCAAATTGCGCTTTTTTCTGGATGATTTTTTAATTCCCTTCGTTATCCAGCGAGGTGCGGTATTGTTACTTTTAATTTTTCGCTTTTCAATGGGAAAACACAAATTATAAAATAGGCACAAAGTTTCGTGAAAGCTACTAAATGCTTTGTTGGCATCTTGCTCACGGAATACATCCGACCAGGTTAGAGCCTCCAAACATTCACAAAATTTATTAATATTTTCATTGCAATAGTTTCTTACAAAGGTGTACCAGTGCTCAATTTTATTTTGTTTGTTTGTGACTGGAATTGTAAGGGTTTGACTTGTGTTATGATCCGAGAGATATGTAGCATGGACCAAGCCCTTTGAGTTTGGTAGATTACTAATAATGTGGTCAATACAACTGTTTTGCCTGGTAGGTTCAACTATGTGAAATGTGAGGTTATAGTTCGTAATTAGATCTTTTAATGTCGATGCAGCAGAATTATTTTTTAAGATGTCAATATTAAGATCTCCTACAATTATAATATTTCTATTTGATTTAATTATGTATTTATGTAATAATATGTCAAGTCTATCAAAGAATATATTCACGTCACTTTTAGGTATCCTATAAATACACAATATCACACAATTCATTGAAGGTATGTGAACTGCGGATATTTCAAAAGACTTTTCAAGAGAAATATCTTTAGGTAAGTCAATGTTTTTAAAATCTAGAGATTTTTTTATAAGAATGCAGGTGCCTCCACGTTTTTCATTTACTCTTGAGAATGAATGCGCAAGTACAAAGTTTTTTAAAACTATGTTTGTTTCGCTACCGGCTTTAACAAATGTCTCGGTTAGACAAATGATGTCAATATCAAGATTACGTTCTAAAAATTCATTGATGCTTATTTGTAGCGTTTCTAACTTATTTAAGAGTCCTGCTATGTTCTGGTGAAAAATCGTAATACTATGCGTCCCTGCGAAAAAACTGGTCCCCAACATTCGTTGCTTTTACTGATGCTATATTTTCTGATGTACCATCAAGAACACCATCAGAAACCGATAATTTTCTGAAGTAGTATGGAATTGTACCTTTTTTCTCAGTGACAACAGTGTTTGTGGGTTTTAAAATAGAATCATTAAATGTCGAACAATGCATAGAGTTTTTATTGTCAAGTTTTTTAAAGTAGTATGGAATAGTCCCCCGACGTGGTGCTACGTTCTTTACTTTATTATGAGTATTTGCACGATCATGGCGTAGTTTAATTGATTTAATAAAATGTTCATCATAGTAACGTGAATCAAGTATAAAATTAATTCTTTTACTTAAATTTACCAAATATTGTAAAGTAGACAGTTTTTTAGGGTTAGGTATAGATATAAATTCACAATTTGGTTGCCTAGCACATACATTTCTTAATGAATTGTTTAACTTGGTCTCGTTCAGATATAGGTTATGAATTATGTTAACTATAATAATATTACATCGTTTCAAGATGCTAATAGTACTTAAAAGTTTATTCAGTATCTTGGCTGGATTCCCGTCATTTTCTCCTACGCAAATGATTAATTGGTCCTTTTCTGTACATTCCAGTGTAAAACATGGTTTCAAAATTTCCTCAGTGTCTGCAAATGGTTTAATTATAGAAAAAACATCGTAATCTTCGTAGTTACTATTTTGCCTAGTTTCTCGTAGGGTGCATGATAATCCTTTTAGTTGCTGTCCACCCAAGATTAATAAACGTGGTTTTTTACACATATTATTTAAGTCATTGTGAGGCTTATTATAGGACACTTTTTTTTCTTCTTCAATGTTTGTGTTCTCTTTACAACTTTTCCTTGTAGAGCATTGTGAGAGTGAGGCTGTATTCGCGATTGTGGCGCCTCCTATAACATTGTTATTTGTGAATGACTTTAATTTACATAATTTATCATGTTCTGTAGTATCATTTGTTTCATAAATCGGTAGTTTATGTTCTTTCATCAAAGATTTTGATTTATCACCTATCTCAAGATCAATAAAGCTTGAGTTTAATATTTGTTTATATTTTTCTCTTTCTATTACAGACTTTTTTTTGGTGCTGACACTACCGATTGTGCCTGTACAAATTTTTTTTAGCCTATCTACTAAATCCTGTTTTTCGTTAAGTTGTTTCTGCAGTTTGATGTTTAATAATGACAAATTTTCGATTTCTTGATTAGCACTTTCCAGTTTTGTTTTGAGATCGTAAATTATGACGTTTAATTCATTGGTTTCGCTGAACTCGGTAGACAAATCAGGTAGACTTTTCGCCCGAGCATCGGACTGCATAGATGTGAAAGAAAGATCAATAGACTCAATGGATGTTTTTCTAGCACGTTTCCTCTGAGTAACATTATCCGTATCCATTCTTATTATTTCTTTTTGTACGTAAAAAATAAGAAATAAAAAAGAAACAGAAAAAAAGAACAAAAAAAAAAACAAAATCAGAGAAAAAAAAACTTCGACTCCGTCTGGGTTTGAACCGATGTCGACTGCTCTCAATTGTAGTAGTGCTCCAATCCGCTGAGCCACAATGCGATGTTTAGATGTGTCGAAATTTACAGTGTGTTTGTAGTAATCTGTTAACAGGTGGTCTTGGTGTCCAAAAGTCGTCGGGTGTTATTGTTATCGTGATTTGTCAAGTGTTTCTAGGTATCATAAACAGATGGTGTTACTGTCGATATATGCTAGTGTGCTCTCTGTCGGATTAATATAAGGTTCAGTTTTTCTTGATAGCCAATTTATTTTGAATAAAATTAACTGACCTCATTCATGTATCGAGTATGAATAAATGTTTATTGCTGATGTACTCACTGTTTTTGAGATCAGCTTCTTTGTCGTGATTGTTGTATCCTGTTTAATAATGTTATCACACTTGTTTTCTGTTTTTCCACTCTGTTATAAATATTTTTGATATTTTTCACTCAGGTTATCGTATGTAGTTTTTGTCACTTTCCGTGTAGATTTCATGAAGTAAACATTTGTACGGTAACTTTTAACACTTTCGCACCGACTGACTGTAAATTCGATGTATAAAGATGACTTTTACTATTTATTTATGAATATTTATACGGAGCTACTTGTTTACTGTATGGCAGCAGCGCCATCTTCATGTCAAATAAAAATATTATCTATATATTTTCACAATAATACATAACTAAACAACCCAAGTACAATTAATAGGCCGGCGAAAAATGAACTTCAACAAACATAATACAAACATTATTTGCAATTTTATCGTAATTAACTCTTTTTGTGATGTTTTCCTGGTTAAGACAGTATTTGGCTAGGGTTATATTAAATAAAAAAATCAAAAATTCCAAACCAAACAAAAATTAAAGTAATTAGCAGTTTTGTATTTAAAAAAATAATAATTGGTATCTATTTTGAATTGGGTCAGTATTTTGGCTTTTTTATTTAATGGAACCCTAGACGAATACTGTCTAAATCTAAATAACAATAATTAAGCACAATTTGCAAAACCATTTTGGTATTACGTTTGTATAGAAAGTTCACTGTTCGCCGTCCTCTTAAGTATCGTCATATAGCATGGGCAACAGCGTCGCTTAACCACTGCTAAGATTAAAATCGCTTGCACGCCGCGCCCGCTGTCTCATACGTTTAGTTCGTGCAGGGGCGATACGCGCGCACACGAATTTTCTTGCAAACTGGTTAAGCGACGCTGTTGCCCATAGTACATTCTAAAGCCACCTAAAACATTTATGAATCAACTGTAATAAAGCGTTCTACATACTAAAGCCACCTAAATCATTTATGAATCAACTGTAAGAACGTTTATTAAAATTTAAAACTTCTGAAATATGCTAAATATTTCCGCCTTTCCATATCGGGTGTCACCGTAGGGAGGTAGGGGGGACAGATCCCGTCTTTGCTTTTTATCCCAAGGGATGATCCGGTACATAATTCAAGGAAGAACAATTGGAAGGTCCAGCGAGCTGCGGACATCGGTCTCGACTCTGAATTATGTCCAGAAGCTTTAACTCGTTTAGCATGTTAAGAGGTTTACTATATCACTTTGGTGACATTTGTAATGTCTGAATTTATGCGGTGAAGGTATTGTGTCCTCAGAGCAACGCGGGCTTTCCGTGCGGAAGCCGCGTTTATCTTTGTATCATTTTGCGGCTTCCTATCGTAATTAGTTTGTAATCGTGCGTACTACAAGTATTTGCTTAAATCTCCCGTGTCATAGTATGTGCTATAAGCATCCATTATAATATGAACTATTTATGCTCTAAAATGCTCAATGTTAAGACCGGTATTTCTTGAGACCTTACCAGAACAAAATTTATAGAAGTAAGCAGTCATGATTTTAATGTTATATTGCAGTTTTGCAGACCACAAAAGTTGGCTGGATACCTCTTTGGCTCTCACTTTATGATTATCGTGTTTTTTTTGCATATTTTATACTGTTATCCTAACTAATGTTCTAATATAAATGCAAAAATAGGTTTGTTTGTTTGGTTATATTTTATGTTTTCACATCTGAACTACTCAACTGATTATCATGAAATTTTGAACACGACTACGTGTATGCAAAATTTCATAAAATTTCATTAAAATAACAGTAACTTGTATCCGAAAAAAGTACTGTTTCCCGAAGTATGATATAGACAATTAAATAACTGTTCATGCAGACGAAGCGCCGGTGGCCGTTCCAAGCCAGTTCTGTCTGTATACATACATAATGCTATTAAAATCTCAAAAAAAATTGTATTACCTACCAGCTGTAAATAACTGCAGTTTCACCTCATTATGCACTAGACTCTAGTGCTATATATATATATATATATATATATATATATATATGTAATAATACTAGACTACCTCGCGGCGTGTCCCCTTACCCGCCTCCCTTCGCTCGCTTCGCTTATCTACTCGAAATTCGCTTTCGGTGAAACTTTCGCTGAAACTTGTCTACCGGTTGCACGGCAATAAGCACGCACGAGACTGCAAGGCTATAGGATTTGTAAATTCCATGTAACGATAAATAATGTAGTACAGCATTAAGCGTTTAAACATTTTCTAATTTTTATCATGTTTAATCTAAAGGATGCTAAATATTCCCCTTTGTTCATATTTTACCCTTTCTACATTTTGGGTAAATTTTACAATTACCTTCTTATGGTATAAGTTTTTACTGAAATGGTTTCACGATTTCAGAGAAGTGACAAGATCCCATTGATAAAAATAAGCATACGAAAAAACATTCGTATTTGAAAATGAAAATATTTGAAATAAAACAATTTTTTAATGGATACTAGCGCGGTTTTATTGAAAGTACTTTGGTAATTAGTTGGTATTTGGTCTGTATGTCAACCAGTACGGACTGGATGTTGCAAACAAATTCCGTCGGGAAATACAAAAATCAAACTAAATACCAACTAATTACCAAAGTACTTTCAATAAAACCGCGCTAGTTTCCGTTAAAAATTGTTTTATTTCATGTCTAGTGAGCGCGTAAGCTTGAAAAGTGAATATGAAAATATTTCTTAAAGCCCCTGATAACGACCAATTGCGATTGTCAATTTTTTCGTCAATGCCATTGTTAAAACAATTGACGCTTCAATTGCACTGTCAATGATCAATTTTCACGTCAATGAGAGTCAGTTACGTAAAAATTGACAATCGCAAATGATCATTACCGAAGTACTTTAAGAATTCTTCAATAAAAATTCAATTTTGTCATCAATCATTTATTTACATTTTTTTGAACATTCTGGGGGCCCATTACGAAAATAACGTAAGTCACTTGGCCACGATAATCGTCCGCAGTTCGTTGGTTGTAGTTTTGAAGTTTGCTATCGTAGTTTATAAATGGACTACTAAACGAACGATGTCGGATACGCTAGAGAGAAACTGTCAAACTCACGCAATCTCTTCGCAATATTGCATACGAAAGTGATTTGTAATAGGAAATAAACAAAACGAAGCACGGACACAGCTGCGTGTATCACATTAAACTTTTCGTAATAGACCCCCTGTTTTCATTGATTTAATTCATTGTGTAGATTTATAACCGACAAAAAATATGGTGAGAAAAGGCAAATCTATTCAAAAACATAAACAAAGTAATTTCTCTGTCGTTTGTTATACGTATCGTTGTGTTCATTCCACAATTTCGCATGTCCCCGTACCAATAATTACCAGTTTCTGTTTAATTGCGGCAATTTATTTGCTAGGTAGCTTCGTCGCCCCAACAATCAAAATATTTAACAATAGCCTCCCTTCTTTGTTTTAAGTCTGCAATCGAGAAATAATCGCTCGTAATTACAACTTGTCTTTAATTTAAAAGCCTTATCGATTTCAGTTGGTTTGTTCAAGTAATTTTCGGTTGCGGTTGTTATAGAAACAGTAATCTCACGGTCGCAAGTTCGAATCTTTCTAGAGGCAATTGTTACAGACTATCTATTATAAAATTAAATTCTGATGTTTCATATTTTTTGGACTACACTAACCTTGTCAAAGCGGACACTTGCCATTGAAAACACTCAATTTTGTAAATCCAACAATTTACGTCATCTTTTGGATGCGACACGAATTATTTTGCACTATATTATCTATGTATATTTTCACTCATATTCTAGCAAAATCCTAAAAAAGAAACATTAATTTAATGTTGCAGTGACGTGATCACAGTGTTGTAAAGTCCGTTTTTAGGGTTCCGTACCTCAAAAGGAAAAAACGGAACCCTTATAGGATCACTTTGTTGTCCGTCTGTCTGTCTGTCCGTCCGTCCGTCTGTCTGTCAAGACCCTTTATCTCGGAAACGCGTGGAGGTATCGAGTTGAAATTTAAACCATATACTAAGATCTACGGGCCCTTGAAGCTGTAAAAAAATCAAACTTCTAAGTTAACGTAAAAAAAAGATACCGCCGTTTAGGGCACAAAAAACGCATTTTCGATACTCTCAAAGGAATCAAAATTCATAGGGTACTTCCCGTTGACCTAGGACTATGAAATTTGGCAGGTAATAGCGTCTTATACTACACTTACAGGAATAAATCTGAAAACTGTATATTTGTAATTAAATCATAAAAAATATGGTCATTAAAATACGTAATTATTAATCATCTTGGTGAAACAACGGTATGCGCGGTCATAGTTTAACTTCTAATTACTTTTGTGATAATCGCGCCACTAATTCTTTTTAAAATATCAATATTTATTATTATTAATTATTTAGATCCTTTCAAATATTGTTATAGTTAATTACTTTTAAAAATAAAATTAAAAAATAATAAATTTGGCTCTAAATATTTTCGCAACATGGCGGTATGTCACGCTGCATGACAGGGGGTCAAAGAGTAAAACAATCAACGGAGTGCATTCCAGCAGACCAATAGCTATCACCACAGAGTAAGTATATAACAATCAGCGCGTTTTTCACACCGATATGACGTGACTCGAACGGGATGGAAACAGACTTTCGGAGCAAGGGTCTTGTTGGAATACACCCATTTTCTCTAATAACATTGCGATAGATAACACCATTTCACAGAACATTATACAGTGTACTATTGATATACAGCGCCATCTGTTGACACTTAGCAGTACTTGTATTTTATACAGGTGCGGTGGGTTTGTAATTATTTTATTTTTTCTCAAACATGCTTGGAAATTCGAACATTATTTTGACAAACTTCTTCGTGCTAAATCGGAGTTTACGGACAGACCTAAACCGCGACGTCAATATTTGTATGAGAATCCATTACTAACGTGTAATAATGGATTTTCATACAAAAATTGCAGGCGTCTGTCAGGCAATGTTTCTATTAAAACTCATCACACACGTGTAATTTAGATATGGAGCGAACTTTTCAATGAAACACAAATACTTATAGGTATCAAATGTCGCCTTGATGAGCGAGCACATACCAAAACAATTTTTTTTTTAATATTCGTTATACTGGTATCACGTGAAAGGCCTTGATGAGCACATTCCAAAAAACTGAAAAAAAAAACGAAAAAAAAAATGTTTTGTTGCAATATGGGTATCAAATGAAAGGCCTTGATGAGCGCATTCCAAAAAGATGAAAAAAATTTAAAAACTGGTAATAAATGAAAAAAACCAGAAAAAAAATTTTTTTTTCAATATGGGTATCAAATGAAAGGCCTTTATGTGCACATTACAAAAAGTTTACAAATTTCTTTTTTCAATTACTGTAATTTAAAATAAAAAGCTTAAAACTTTTAAAACTAAAAAGTTAAAAGTTTATAAGCTACTTGGTTTGAATTTCCGCGCATTATTTGAGAAAAGTATACTACTACTACTATACAAGCCTTGGCCGCAACTAGGCATTGATGGACTCACGTATGTTCTTCAATGCCTGTCTTGAGTGCCGCTGCAGTAATGTACTATTCCATTTCAAACCTTCGCCCGTGGTCAATTCTTTGTCGTAATCCCTGGAAGGGACCACGGATGTTATTTCTACGTGGCGACAAAGGATTTCAATCTATATATAGCAGTCAATTCTAAATGTTTTTGCGCGAATCACTTAAAAACTGCTGAACGGATTTTGATGGTATTTTTTTACAGTTTGGTAGCTTGGAGTCCAACTTATAATCTAAGCAATTTTTCACATAATTCCGGTAGGTAGAACCTGGGATGAAGCTTGAACTCTCCGTAGTACAGTTTTCATATAAAAAAACTAATAACTACCAACCACTTTTTTTCAAAATATTTCCTTTGAACCGACACAACTTTTCTATAGCATTATTTTATGTATAGATGTAGGTCTGTACGGAACCCTCGGTGGGCGAGCCCGACTCGCACTTGTCCGGTTTTTTTAGATAGTGTCGCCCTATTATCGCGCCGCCTTTGCACGTGCCGCTTATTGTCAAAGGATACCGCGTGCGGCGTACACCCGCAAGTCAATTAGATAGATTTTGGCAATTTACATAGAAGTGCCGTAGTGAAAGGTTGTGTTTGTTACCGGTATTCCTCTCTCTGAACACAAGTGCTTGCGGGTTTACCGACAATATCTAAGCGAACGAACTTGACCTCCACGTCTTTTTGAACATTTCGATAATCGAACTTATCATTGCTCCGCAAGATCACATAATTAAATAGCGACTCTTGCTCCATGATGATGATATTGCATAATATCCAGCATGATATTGCCTGTACCGTAAGCAATGTCAATAAGTATTGTGAAGAACAGAAAGCGGCGATTTGTTCAGTGCGGTTTTTTCTTAACATTTTGTTAGGAAGTTGTGTTGTCTAATAAGTATTATATTTATCACAAAGTCTCTTTATCTTAGTACTCTTTGACAAATTAGCTTGTCGCCTTTCAAGTAACAAGACTGCACTTCAACGTAAACAAGTTTGCACTAAAACTTTCACCTAAGCTTCAGAGCCGCTATTTTAAAACAAGAGCTCGCCTAGCTAGAGCACTTTAAAGTGTCTCACGTCGTGTCCCGCTTGATGCACGCTGCACTCAAGGGCAGCATGTCTTGAGTATTCACTATCCTGTAACACCTTGAAATACAAGACATTTTGGATTCATCCATATTAATTACTATCCTTACTATAATATTATAAATGCGAAAGTCCGTTTGTTTGTTTGTTTGTTACGCCTTCACGTCTTAACTGCTGAACCGATTATCATGGAATTTTGCATAATACGACCTCAGGAGTACAGAGAAGGACATAGGGTATCTTTCATCCAGAAAAAAAGTACAGGGGCCCTATTTTTGAATCGCTCGACTCCAGTCGAGCGCTCGTTTCTACTGATTTTCGTTCGACATCTCATACATTTGAGTCATATTTCGAACGAAAATCATTCGAAAAGAGCGCTCGACGCTAGTCGAGCGATTCAAAAATAGGGCCCCTGTTCTCGAGGGAATGGAAAAAACTTTCAACTTAGACGAAGTCGCAGGCGGTCGCTAGTTTAATATTATAAATGTGAATGTAACTCTGTCTGTTTGTTACACTTTCACGTCTAAACTACTAAACTGATTTTGATGAAATTTGGTACAGAGATAGAGTAGAGCTTGAGAAAGGACGTAGGCTACCTTTTATCGCGAAATAAGGGTTGCAAGGTTTGGAATAGGAGATGAATGAGGAAAGGAAGAGGGGGGAAGTGAGAAGGAGGGGGGAGAGGAGGGGAGCAAGTGAGAGGGAGGGGGAGGGAAGGAGGAGAGGAAAAGAGGGGGCAGCGCGTTTGGTGGGGAACTAGGGACCCACCTAAACACGTTAAAACGGCTGATTTGATTACTTTTAGTAAAAAAATATTATTTATCCTGGTTAAAAGTTACCTATGGATTTTAACGACTATCCACGCGGACGAATTCGCGGGCAGAAGCTAGTATTAAATAAGTAATACGTTCAAAATATTCCTTTTAGAATGATGCTCATTTGTCACTAAAACATTTTCACATTTTACATACAACATAGAAGTCTTTGCATTTAACATTCATCACAAAAGTCAAACAAATTGCTTCTTTCTTGTGACAATGGTAAAGTTAAGCTGATTTCTCGATATGCCATGAAGAATGTTAATACATCATCCTTTTATTTAATTGTGAGACGGCTTATCGTGGGAACTCATCGTAGCTATAAAAACAGATACAATGGCCCGTTTGTGCGTCACCGGAAACTATTCGTCTTCCGTTTTGAATTATAGCCCGAGACAACCCTTATCACGCTTATATATTATAACCTTAGCTAAATAATATTATTTGTGTATTCGGAAATTGTAATTTAATTTGTTGGATAGTAAAATTGGATAAAATATCTATTTTTTTTTGTAAAATATATAAATTCTGAAAATATTTCATGATATAAGGTAGTCAGAAAAGAAAAGTTTGCAGCCTTTTTGTATTAAAAATAATAAAGAGTGGAACATCTTTACCAGCAAAATCTTACCAGTCAGGACCTGAATCTGCTGAACCATTTTTTTGCAGTAGCATTCGACTAAGCATCTTCTCGACAAACTGAAAATCTTTCTTTGAGCACTAGCAGCGTTAATTTTTTTTTTTTGTTAAGGGTTTGAACCATTGTCGAAAAAATTGCAATATGTATCTAATAACCAAACATTATCAAATGAATTTGTTTTAATTAGTCAGCTGTCAAACAATATATATCACGTTTCCGCATGAGCATAGTATTGTCAGAAATATAACACGCCAAATTCATGGTTCATAAAGGCTGCGACCTTTTCCGACTATCTATTATAAACGGTACAATTTCCTTCCTTTTTTAAAACCCTATTCTCAAAAGATCTTGTCTTTAAAAACCAAATATGTAAGCCCATTTTTAACCCTGTAATTAAATAATCATATTAATATTTGATGCAACAAAATGAACACTTTAAATTGATACGTAACTACATATATCTTTATCATCGATCAGAAAAGGTTTCCTTAACCCAACATTAGTGTATTATAGCCCTAATTACTAATTACAACTCTGCTACCTCAGTAATTGTTCCGACACCATCGCCTTAAATTATCAATCCTAAAACGTTTATCAAAAAATAACCACTCCCCTTTCGAAGTAGTTAAAAAAAAGGCAATTACATATAATTATGTTCGGGTTGGAATTATAAAGGGAGTTTTTATAAT
The DNA here is from genome assembly GCA_943789525.1 of Agriphila geniculea. Taxonomy (NCBI): domain Eukaryota; kingdom Metazoa; phylum Arthropoda; class Insecta; order Lepidoptera; family Crambidae; genus Agriphila; species Agriphila geniculea. Next base: position 4,947,265 of record OX038880.1, read on the forward strand.
TTTGTTAGATTTTATGATGTTATTAAAGTCTGTGTAATTAGTTTTTAGTAGTGAACTAAGCGAGGCAACAAGTCCCCTGAAAGTTGCCCTCTTGAACTGGTAATTACTTGCAGAACATTAAGCTGGTGTGGGGGGGGGGTATTCCATCGTCTTACGTTCGTCGGTGGAATATTAACGAAATTCGCGACAAACAACACTTTGGCAACAATAATAGCCGAAGTTGGCACATTAGCATGTTTTATTCGCGAGCGGACGAAATCTCCGAGCTAGGGAAAACGTTCGTTCGCTGTTTCTGAGTGTTACTGAAGTTGTGCACGTTAGAGTTATTTTGGTTAACTCATTTATAGATACGAGTTCCCACGGTTAACACTAACTAGAAAGCAAAATTCCGAAAAAGAGAGGTCCGGAACGTCCGAGACGCAAATGGCTTGACGATATCAATCAGTCTAGGACTACCTCACCTAAATACAATCTAGGACTGGACTTGACTACCGTCAGTTAAAAGATGCCACATGGGATCGCAAAAACTATTGTCTTCTGACCCCCAAATTTCAGTATGAAGATGCTACGTGATGATGATAAAAAGTACTTAATTATTAAGTTTATTTGAATAAAGCTTATTTGACTTTGACTATAATTTATAGATACTGTAATAACCAACGTAGATATGTATATATGTATACTCAAACTTTGAGAACATTTCTACACTCTGAATTGTATTTAACAATTTTAATCAGAAGATAAATACCTACCTTAAACTTTATCTACTTACAACATAATCCCTCCCTTCCTTGAATATACTTTCTTGACATACATTTATGTTTACCTACCACACATAGAAGTCACTGATACCTAAGTACACTATATTTGAATCTCAATCAAGGAATATGATTTTTTTATCAAAAATCTATTTAAGGATGGTTATATTGGTGAAAATAGAAAAAGTTTCATCCTACTATGCGATAGCAAATATTGTTTTTAGACAAGTTTTCTTTTGAATTAAAGAAATTGTCCAACGTACATCAAGTGTTAAACTCAAAGTAATCTCTCTAAGTTATTTGGCTGTCCTTTTACAAAAAAATAAGACCCACGCAACACTGTTTAACCAAATATTTGTAACGTCGGGTCTCCCCAAAAATACAAGATTACTTTCTGAAGTTTGAAGCGAAATGGCGCTTAATATAAAGCTAACTCAATTTGTGTGCCATTCCTGTGGGGTACGTTTTGGTTATCAGGGCTGCCAAAAACAATAGTCAAGCAAGACTAAAATATCTTAAAACGGAGCAAAATAAATACTTTACAAAGTGGATTTTTTAACGAAGCTCTAGCGAAATCAGTATGTTGTAGTTTATTCCGTTAAAAAACTTTTATTTTAACATATGAGGGGTTTAAGTATGAAATTGCCATTTTGTATAGAGAATTTTAAAGAATTTGCATTTTCTATACTAACATTGTCGTAATTTATTTAACAACCAAGAACGCTAATGTTTTAAAACTTTTATGCACAAATGTTTAATCCTCAGCTAACTAATGCCACATGTATTAAGTGAAAAAAAACCGGCCAAGTGCGAGTCGGACTCACGCACGAAGGGTTCCGTACCAAAAAACGGCAAAAAAATCACGTTTGTTGTATGGGAGCCCCCTTAAATATTTATTTTATTTTGTTTTTAGTATTTGTTGTTGTAGCGGCAACAGAAATAAATCGTCTGTGAAAATTTCAGCTGTCTAGCTATCATGGTTCATGAGATACAGCCTGGTGACAGACAGACAGACAGACAGACAGACGGACAGACAGACAGACAGACGGACAGCGGAGGCTTAGTAATAGGGTACGGAACCCTAAAAACTGTATCGGCTAAGTTCATATAGACAGAAAAATTTTCGCTGCGCGCTTAGTTACAATTTAAGTGGTCATTTCTGCTAACGAAAAAAGGAGTCGCTTTTAAAATACTTTTTTAACGTTCAGGAAAAAAAACAGGACTATTTAGGCCGTTATGATCATAATTTCAAATAATAAGTAACCGAAGCATTTTAACATCATAGAAGATATAAGAGCTTCTGTGTGTGACAACACCTTAATCCCTTATTAGTAGGTATAGTTACCAATTAAATAAGACCTAATATGACTGATGACGTTAAAATGTTGAATAAATATTTTGATTAAATTATATAATATTTCCTACAATCCATGCAAATTTTTAATAAGATATCTCATTCCCCCATCTTAACCGTATCTAAGATTCAGCCTCAGCCGTTTTGAAATCATTTTCCTGTTTTGGCAACCCTACTGCAACACTACTTAATGGGCCAGTAACCGGTGGTGATTTGTGACGTCACCGTGGGGCTTAACATCCTGATAAACTTTACTTTCGTTTGCTTAATTTTATCAAAGGGAAGTAAGATTAGTAACGTCCTAAAGTTATATTTATTTAAAGTACACTTTGGTGTGTACACTCTGTCAAACACTCGGTGTCTATAAGTGAAAGCCACTATTCTAATAGAAATTAAAAATTACTCTGAGTTACACCAGCATTTCGATTATATGCTACTCAATCTCTTGATTGATATTAATTGACACTTTTTTGAAAGTGTAAATATTTAGGTAATATTCGATTTGGCGACAAAGTAGTTGAGGAAGCGAATTCTCAAGTTATAATAGTGCCATTTCCACACGACATGAAAGTGCAATATACGGCGTTTTTAGGGTTCCGTAGCCTAAATGGAAAAAAACGGAACCCTTATAGATTCGTCATGTCTGTCTGTCTGTCTGTCTGTCCGTATGTCACAGCCACTTTATTCCGAAAGTATTAAGACTACACAGTTGAGACTTGGTAGGTATTCTGTTAACCGCTTAACGAATTTAATACAAAAATAAGAAAAATAAAAGATTAAGGGGGGGCTCCCCATACATGGAACTGAAACTAAAAAAAATTTTTTTCTTCAAACCAACACGTGTTGGGTGTCTATAGATAGGTCATTAAAAATGACATTGAGGTTTTTAAGACAACTTTTTCTCAAAGTCAACCGTTTGAAAGATATTCACCGCCAAAGTGGTAAAATGTGTGTCCCCCCCTTTAACTTTTGAAATAAGAGAGTGAAAAATCTAAAAAAAATATATACTGTAGATCTTAATAAACACTTTCAACCAAAATTAGTTTGAACGAGATATAGTAATTAATTTTTGAGATATAGCACATTTTCCAAAACCGCAAATATAACTTTGTCATTCATACCAACACTGTGAAAAACAAAGTTATTTTTGCAAACGAAAAATGATAGGTGGTATTAAATATGGTATGGTATAAGGTACGGAACCCTATGGCGCGTGGCCCGACATGCACTTGGCCGGTTTTTTGATCGAGGGATATCCTTTGGCAGGGTGAACCTTCTGAACCCTAAGATCATTTTAAGAAGGGGAGCCATCTTGGATTTTTGTATGGGAGGGAGTTATAACACAATCTTTTTTTTGTACGGAATTTGAATTTTTTTTTCCAAAACCCACCGTGTGGGGTATCGAATGAATGGTATTTTTGAGCTGATTCCTAATATGTACAATATTATGACATTGCAGCTACTAGTTTTAAAAAATCAGAAAAATATTTTCCAAACATACCAATTTTGGGCTCTTGCAGGAAGAAAATGGCTGAATGAATTCTTATGAAACATAAGCCTAATAACTCGTAATATACTCTTATCTTACATCACGGAAGCATTTTTGAAAATATGTATTAACACTAAGTATTCTTTTGGAAATTTTTTAATTCCTATTCTGTGAGTTAGTATTTTTCAAAAGTTACTAGTAATATGTAATCGCAAAGTATCATACATCGCACTGAAACATTAAAGGTGGAAGAAAGAGGGGAGACCACCCCTTTCGCCCCTCCCCCCCGCCCGATATCACCTATTTTCTTAAATGTACCTCTTCGGTGCTAAAACCACAAACTAGCTGTCACCTGGAGCCGGGCGGGAAAAGGAGTGACCTTCTTTCTTCTGCCTTTTAATGTTCCAGTGCGATGTATGACATTTTGCGATTACCTATTACTAGTAACTTTTGATAAATACTCACTCATAGAATAGGGATTAAAAAAATCCAAAAATATACTTAATGTTCATATTTAAGAAATTGCTTCCATGATGTAAGATAAGAGTATATTACGAGTTATTAAACGTATGTTTCATAAGAATTCATTTAGCCGTTTTCTCCCTGCAAGAGTCCAAGCTTGGTATGTTTGGAAAATATTTTTCTGGTTTTTTTTAAACTAGTAACTGCAATGTCATAATATTGTACATATTCGGAATCAGCTCAAAAAGACCTTTCATTCGAAACCCCACACGGTGGGTTTTGGAAAAAAACAAATTCCATACAAAAAAGATTCTGTTATAACTCCCTCACATACAAAAATCCAAGATGGCTCCCCTTCTTAAAATGATCTAAGGGTTCAGAAGGTTCACCTTGCCAAAAGATATCCCTCGATCATCAAATGCCGTATTTTTTACTGAACACACCCGACTATAATGGATTTTTGGTCAACTGCTCTTTTTAAGAGAATTTCATAAAGTCGTCAATTATTAAAGGAGTCCTAGTGAAAGTAGGTATGACTTATTTTTACTTTTTGTTTTCGATAATAACATAGTAATAATTTATTGCAAAATATGGAACAACTAGATGTTAAATATCATATGAAAATTAAGTGCAATTTTCACAATTATCATCCATACCATAAGTACCATATTTTATCATACCATTCGGAGATTTATCATTTTATTAATTAAAGAAACAAAATTGAAGGAATTATTAATGCCTCTCAGCAATCAGACTTCCCAATCCAATCCTGGACGAGAAACAGAATGACTAATGAGCTAAAGACATTAATTCCATTTCTGAAAAATGTGAGAGAAGTAGGGTTAGTTGGACCAAGCGAATACAACCAGGTAAAAAGACCCCTGATTCTAAACTAAACTCTTTTCGCCGTGGGTCCTAATGTATTGGGTTTTAGAGACGTATCAGGAATGTTGGGCATTTCATTAAGAAGCGCGTGTCGACCCCTGCCTGCAATTAAATTTTATGGGCCCAATTGAAAGTTCCTTAAACAAAAGGAAACGGTGACTCGGCTATATTTTCCAAACTCAACGTATTTGTGTGAAGGTATCGATGCCAATTAAATAATTTCAGTTTCATTACATGGCTTTCGATTGTGTAAACAATCAAATAATAAGATAAATGATATTGCACAATAAAATGTGGTATCCTCTTCAGTCCGTGCACGCACACATACACATTTGATACAAGAAATTATCAGGACAGTAGCATTGGAATGCGATACACATGCATTTTAATGTTAAACTGAAACAATCTATCACTGAAATATTCAACACTTGACACTGGAAAAAATTACTTCCAAGAGGAAAGTAGATTGCCAAAACAAAAATAAGAAGAAGAAGAATTCTCAGGACATGACGGGCTATTATGTATTCAGTACTGTAGACGTATCAGTTACCAAGGATTGTGAAAAAATTAATACATGTAGCTACATGTATTTATTTTTTCACTTCCTCAAAAAATATATGCAAGATGCACCGCCCGCCCGACTGCAAATAATTCACATGCACACCATAACATATTAGTGCACAATACCTGCATTTAGCAAGACAGCAACACACCTTGCACCTTCACCAATTAGACTACTGTACACGTGTTTCGCCCCAACCCGGAGCATCCTCAGAAGGTAGATCGTGCATGAACCGTTGGTTTACGCACGATCTAACTCTATGCAGGTATTGTGCACTGATATTTTGTGGTGTGCATGTGATTTTTTTTCGGGCGGGCGGCCGGTGCATCTTTCATATATTTTTTTGCGGAAGTAAGCTACATAGGTATCTATATTTCTTTTTTCACAATGATTTAAGACTTCCGCCAAGTGACGTCTGACGAGTGACGTCGACTTTTTAGGGTTCCGTACCAAAATGGTAAAAAAGGAACCCTTATGGTGTGACTCAGTCTGTCTGTCTGTCTGTCTGTCACAGCTGGATATCTCGAGAACTACTAATGGTATCAACTTGAAATTTGGAATAGTTTAAGATGACATTTGTCCAACTATTTCGCGAATAAGAAATAAATAAAAAAATAAATATCTTTTTTACAACAGGGACTGAAAAGGGGTCTTAAAAGTTTGAAGTGGGGCAACTAGGGCATGTGTGTGTGTTTCTAGACTGCATAGTTTTCGACTTATGATGAAAATTGTAAAAAAAATCCGTTCCCCCCCTTATCTCCGAAGTTTGCAAAAAGAAAAATCTGAAATAATTCTATGTGATAGCAGTTTATATAAAGATTACAGGAAAAATAAAACAGGAAAAAGTTAACATTAGTTCCACTATCGATCAAGAGATGGCCCTGACCTAAAACTGCAATACTAATTTTATTATTCTACTCTGCAGTGTGGTTTTATAGTGCAATTATGATGGTACGGTACCCTCGGTGCGCGAGTCCGACTCGCTCTTGACCGGTTTAATTTTATTTGCGTTTAGTTTTCGACTTATGGTGAAAATTGTAAAAAAAAATACCGTTCCCCCCCCTTATCTCCGAAGTTTGCAGAGAGAAAAATCTGAAATAATTCTATGTGATAGTAGTTTATGTAAAGATTACAGGAAAAATAAAACGATGTCTCAATATAACACACTTTTTAAGAAATTCAAAAAACAATCAATTTTTTTTAGTTTTACTACCAGTCAACAGATGGCGCTGTCCTAAGCATGCTAACCTAAGGAAAAATATAGTTCCACTATCGGTCAAGAGATGGCGCAACCTAACACTACAATAATAAATTGGTGGCTGGTTCTAAAATAATTACCTACTATTTGCCGTACGAATAAACGAAGAATAAGTTCCTACTTAGTAATATAAACAGTTTGCAATGTGGAGTGGCTGAAACGTTTTTCAGTCACCATAAGCAGCTGTGGTTAAGATTTGTAAATTAACTGTCCGCCTGTTCGCCCTTCCAACTGTCTGCCGTTTATCCTACTTTTTTAAAGACTGTACTAAAGTAACATATCCAAATATATTTATGATTGTACGGAACCCTCGGTGCGCGAGTCCGACTCGCTCTTGACCGGTTTTTTAAATATGTTGATACAGCCACATGAGTAAATAAACGTGTGATACAGCCAAGCCATGGGTACTAAGTATTATAATATTATGTGGCCATATTATGGTACAATAATAAACTGCGCCAGGTTTCTGAGAGACAAGAGTCACGTGTGCGACATTTTGTTACCATTATATAGATATATATACCAGTATACATATACATATATACCAGTCATGTGAAATCAATCTCCTTGACTCCCATATACAGGGTGTATTTGTAACCACTCTCCAAATTTTAAGGATGTCTAAGATATATTCTAGATAGTCGCCTGCCCCCCTAGCATTTATCACGTTTAACTGTCAAAAGACAATGGATTTTGACAGTTGGGTGTCGATAAAACGCTATATCACGCTATATATATCGTGTTTCGTCGATGATGCTAGGGGGCTGGATGTATCGAGGCACCTATAGCCAGTGAATGTTAACGTTATTTTTAAATATAACGTTATTTTTTACTCTTTTTACCGTTAATTTTAACATTAACGTTATGTCAATAAATAAGGTTAATTTTAACGTTAATTTGAGAAATAACGTTAAATTTAACGTTATTTACTGAAATAACGTTACTTTTAACGTTATTTCTTCCTTTTTTTACCGTTACTTTAAAATTAACGTTATTCCAATTAATAACGTTAATTTTTTACCGATAATTTTACCGGTACTAAATTTAACGCTATATTTAACGTTAATTTTACCGGTAAAATATTTTTAACGTTATTTTTACCGGTAAATTTACCGATAAAATGTTGTAACGGTATTTTTTACGGTATTTTTTTTATATCATTATTTTTTTTAACGGTATATCAATCCCTGCTAGCGCGCATTGCTGCCGGTTTCAAATATTCGTGAACGTTCGTTTTACTTGGTTACGTATAATAGGCTCAAGGCACTTATCTAGGCACCTTATTTGTCTGCATTTGCGCCGAGATAACAGACCATACAACAAAAAAGTAAGGCTGCGAACGCACCAACAGGTGCCTAAATTGGTTGCCTGTCCAGGTTACTTGGAGACCGTACTGGTAGGTGAGTCGCTAGGGTAGTCGCCTTGGTCTCATAGTCTTTGGTTGTAAGCCTCGCGCCTACGATACATTCTAGGTAGCCTGACCCCCTAGCATGACATTTAGCGATTTTTTACATTTACTTTACTGTCAAAAGACAATGGATTTTGACAGTTGGGTGTCGATAAAACGCTATATCACGCGATATATATCGTGTTTCGTCGATCATGCTAGGTGGATATATCGAGGCACCTATAGCGCGCATTGCTGCCGGTTTCGTATATTCGTGAACGTTCGTTTAACTTGGTTACGTATATTAGGCTCTAGGCACTTATCTAGGCACCTTATTTGTCTGCATTTGCGCCGAGACAACAGTGGGGGTATTACAACCTCTTAAAACTTGCCAGGTTTATGAATTTCTATAATTACATCTCTTTCTCGCTGTATAGCAAATAAAAGAGATAAATTGATAACCAGTCAGAAAACTGCCAGGAAATAAGAGGTCATAATACGTGGGCAGACCATACAACAAAATAGTAAGGCTGCGAACGCACCGACAGGTGCTTAAATTGGTTGCCTGTCCAGGTTACTTGGTGACCGCACTGGTAGGTGAGTCGCTAGGATAGTCGCCTTGGTCTCATAGTCTTTGGTTGTCCTCGCGCCTACGATACATTCTAAGTAAGTAGTCGCCTGGATGTATCGAGATACCTAGCGCGCAGTGCGGCCGGTTGTAAACATTCAAGAACGTTCGTTTTACTTGATTACCTAATGTAGGCTCTAGACACTTCGGTGCGTAGGCGGCCAGTAGAGAATCCGATCCCAGGATTTTTTAACTTTCAATCCCGAAATAATCCCGGGATTGCCTATGTAAAATCCAGGGATCGAATTCCCTAACCTCCTCTAGCGGCCAGTCTGAGGCCGAGACAGAGGAGTTCCCTCAATATATGAAAAGATAATATTGTTACTCCATGCAGCGGTTCCCGAATGGGGTTCTGCGGAACCCTGGGGTTCCTTAAGATTCTCTCAGGGGTTCCGTAAAAATTCAAGAGTTTATACATTCAAGATATATACTTGTCATGTTGTTCTAACTAAATAAATATTTAATATCTTTAAAGTCCTTCTATTAAAGTCAAACTATACTTACAAGATGTGAACACCAAGCCAAAAAGCCTCAGTATAGAGTGATTTCACTTAAATAAAAACAATGTTACACTACAGTTAGTTTAGTTTACTTCTTACTTGAGCTAGGGTTCCGCCCAAAAACAATGAACCAAAATGGGTTCCGTAGCCAAAAGAAAAGGGAACCGCTGCGCTATAATGCTACGGCTGTCTGTAGACATAATTCCCGCCCTCACTCGGTACACATACCATACAGTAGGTACACTTCATGTCTTCTCATCCTGTTTTTGTCGCAACCCATTGTTGACAAGGGAGCTGTCCCTCCAATTTTTGCCGCCCTGTAACTTGCAAATGACGCGTTTCAAAGCGTTTGTCTTAAAGTGATAAATCATCTATTTGAATAAAAATAATGTGTACTCGGATGACCGCAGTGAAATATTCTGTTATTACCGACTTCAAAAAAGGAGGAAGTTCTCAATTCGATTATATGTTTTGTTTATCGATGTTCGCGCATATTATCTTCGTCATTTATGGATAGATTTTCATGATTCTTTTGTTGTTTGATTGAGTTTTCTTGCAAGAAGATCCGTTCAGTAGTTTTTAAGTAATCCTGAAAATACTATGATTTTGCATTAACTATCGACGACTTTTTTTATCAGCGCCGTTTGGACGTTTTCAATATTTTTTCCTTTTTAGGGTTCCGTAGCCAAAATGGCAAAAAACGGAACCCTTATAGATTCGTCATGTCTGTCTGTCTGTCTGTCTGTCTGTCTGTCTGTCTGTCTGTTCGTCCGTATGTCACAGCCACTTTATTCCAAAAGTATTAGGACTATATAGTTGAAACTTAGTACGTAGGTGTATTCTGTAAACTGCTTTACGATTTTTAGACAAAAATAAAAAAAATAAAAGATTAAGGGGGTGCTCCCCATACATGGAACTGAAACTGAAAATATTTTTTTTCATCAAACTAATACTTGTGGGAAGTTTATAGATAGGTCTTTAAAAATGACATTGAGGTTCCTAAGACTATTTTTTTTTAAAGTCAACCGTTTGAAAGATATATGCCGCCAAAGTGGTAAAATGTGTGTCCCCCCCCCCTTTAACTTTTAAAGTAAGAGGGTGAAAAATCTAAAAAAAATATCAACTATAGATCTTAATAAACACTTTCAATGAAAATTGTTTTGAACGAGATACAGTAATTAGTTTTCGAGATATAGTACATTTTCAAAAACCGCAAATATAACTTTGTCATTCATACAAACACTGTGAAAAACAAAGTTATTTTTTCAAACGAAAAATGATAGCGGTATTAAAATATGGTATGGTATAATGTACCTACGGAACCCTACTGCGCGTGGCCCGACACGCACTTGGCCGGTTTTTTATTTTAGGCCGCATAGTTAGTCGACTTATGATGAAAAATGTAAAAAAAAATACCGTCCCCCCCCCCGTTATCTCCGAAGTTTGCAAAGAGAAAATCTAAAATAATTCTACGTGATAGCAGTTTATATAAAGATTACAGAAAAAATAAAACGATGTTTCAATATAGCACACTTTTTTAGAAATTATCAATTTTCTTAAAAGTTAACATTAGATCCACTATCGGTCGCAGTGTGGTTTGATGGTGCAATTATGATGGTACGGAACCCTCGGTGCGCGAGTCCGACTCGCTCTTGACCGGTTTTATTTAATTTTGAAGCTGTTTTTGTTTTTGATGTTAAAACTTCTTTAGCGGCGTTGTACGCTTTTTTGTAATGGGGAAAAAATGTTAAACTCGCGTCAGTCAGTCAGGATCACGTGACCCTGATCTAAAATTCGTGAGACGGATGTGACGGATGGAGAGTAGAGAGCCGGCGGCGGAAGTATCCCCCTCTCTTTCTACGGGGTGCGGTGAAAATGGCGGCGCATCATTTCAAGACGTAAACACTTATGTCACCATAGCAACGCGCTTATTTCTTAATTCAATGTCAAAACTCTACATTTTCTGTCAAGCTATGGATAAGACTTTCGTACAATACTGTTCTGTATTCGAAAATTCAAATGCAGAGTAAATTCGTAAGACGGCAATTCGTGCAAAATTATTCCCTAACCATTCAAAAATATCAAAAATGCACAACGTTAATATTCAAGTTTTCACTTCTGCTGGCACTCCCGGAGTGCAACCCGATTTTTTATTTTTAGGATTTTGAAGGCGGTTTTTCTTTTTTTTAAACAAAGATTTTTATTTAATTTGTTGTAAATTATTATATGGTGGAAGTAGCCTTGTTACACGTACCTATTGATTATTATTAATCGAATAAAAAACACATAATTTCCCATGAAAAAAACCGCCTCAATTTTAACCATGTCAATTTTAACCGCCGCTATGGTCTAGTGGTTCGCCCACCAGTGTAAGACGCAGAGGTCCCGGGTTCGATTCCCAGATGAGGGGTATTATTGTACTCGGTTTGGTTGGTGGTAGGGCTTATTTCAAGTCCGCCTGGCTAGCTACCACCATCTTACCTAAATCTGACGAAACAATAATTTAAAAATTGTTGTGTTACAGCAGTTAAAGGTAAAATAGCCAGTTCCTCAGTGATGAGGATTCCGGGTGTAGTGCGCTTTCACCTTCGGCCTTATCGTCACTTAGCTGAGGTGAAGAACAAGCACTATCCAGTTGTGCATAAAAAAGGTTCATAAAAAGTTCATAAAAAATTGTGCATAAAATCGGCTTTTTAACAGTATTTGTATTTATCAACTACGAGTCTACGACACGACCGTAGCTTACTACGAACGAATTGTCCCTGCTACATCGTAGCAGAAAACAATTTTCTCACTTCGCCGCTTTTATCCACAAAGCAAGCTAAGCTAACCTTTCCAAATGTAATAATCGAAAAGACTTATCTGTACATTCTTCAGAAGTGGGCATAAACGTGAGCAACAACAGTTTACCGACCTAATTGAATGCGAAATGAATTGAGAAGACGCCACGATCAAAGCACGCCCTATAGCGACGCTGTTTTAATTTATGTGGCAGTATAAGTTAGTAGCAGAATTCTATCTTCATACAAAACAGCCGAAAGACTATCCTCTGTGATCTATTAGTTTGGCCACACGTGTAAGACGTAAGAATTCCTAAGTTCATTTCTCAGGAGAGGGGCACATTTGTACTCTGTTTGGTTGGTTGCTACCATCCTACCTTTGTTTGACACCATAACAACAATTTATCATTGTTGTATTTCGGGAGTTAAAGGTAAGATAGCTAGTTCCTCAGTAATTGAGGATTCCCGGTGCAGTGCGTTTCCACCTTTGGCCTTATCGTCACTTAACATCAGCTGAGATGAAGACCAATGATCAACCACGGCCATTCGGTACATTAAATAGACCAATCTATTTAATGTACCGAATGGCCGTAGGTATTATTTGAAGAACATTGGGAGTGATGGAATACTGTTTACTTACTTATTCTGTGATTATACGGAGAGCCTTTCGCCCGCGGGCCAAAGCCCGTGTTTCCTGCAAATTTTCCCTAACACAACCGTCTTTCTCCGGTAACATTAGTAGTCATATTTCACGGGAAGCAACAATGGGGTTGGTAATGTAGTAGGGATGTAATCCAGTAGCACAAAAGACTCTAATCTATAGTGAAGCTGATAAAGTGGTGACATATTTTCCTGATAGTCATCGTTCATATTGCAGTCTGACACGTCTTTATGATTCAGGATTAAAACTTGGGTACCAATAGAATTTTTATTAGTCATCAATATGTTTTAGGCCGCTTCGAAGAAAAGATGTGTTATAAGCAATAGTAGCGTGACTTTCCGTAAATCATTTTGTGACGATTTTTCTTAATAAATTTAGAACTGCGTAATATCGGCATCTCACATAAATCTGTAAGTGACAGGACGACGTCACGCTGCAGCGAAGCTTGAATCTCCACTGACGCGCGAAAACGACCACGGTGCGAGTTACCTACCATTGGCTCTCATAGTATCGTCTCCAAAGTTAAAGTGTTCAGTCACGCGTGACTAGGCACTCGCAGCGAGAATTCGCTGTGTGTGACAGGCATACATGCTGCGAGTAGCCAATTCGGTCCGCGCCAGAAATACACTCGCAGCGAGTATTCGCTGTGTGTGACTGAAACTAACACTTTGAGGCGGCAATTATTCTACCAATTCCAAAATGTGATAATCTTGTCGATAGTTAGTTTTAGGTTTTAGTAAACAAACAAAATATATTCTACAAATATAATATTTGTGATAGGCATAGACTTATTATTTGGTGATAGGAATAGTGTTCGTGATAGGAAATAATATCTCAATGTTCTTTCCTATCACGGGCCTGCTGGAAGAAAGGAGTTGTCCCGACTTGGGTTAAGTCTTTTTACTCGTACATCGGTTCAAAAAAAATGGAGAAAAAATTACTGATTCTAAGAAAATTGCAATTATTTTTTTAAATGCATAGTTAAGTGATTATAATTTATATAAAAATAAACTAATGTTTTTTCTTGAAATAAGGCGTCAAAAATGGCAACCTATGTTAAAAACGCTGTCATGTCACTGTCATTGAGTTAAGTCTAGTCTGTAGTTCCGTTACGTTTTGCTTTTCCGTGTCTTTAGGGTTGCGTTAATTATTTGAAATTTCCTCCTTTTTGCTATTTACCGTTAGTTGGATCATTTTTATTAAGTATTCTCTGGTAGTGGAGGTAAAGATTCCCAATAATTTGTTAAAATTGATATGTTTCTTGCGACATTTTTTGATGTCATTTAAAAGGGTTTTTAAGGTAAGAAATTAGATGTAAAAGTATTAAAAAAATTCGGGTTGCACTCCGGGAGTGCTGGCAGAAATGAAAACTTGAATATTAACGTTGTGCATTTTTGATATTTTGGAATGGTAAGGGAATAATTTTGCACGAATTGTTTTATTATTTGCGCTATCGTACACAAACATGACAATTTATATTACATTAAAAAGTTTATCTCTCAGAATAATCAACCTGCCCGCTGAACGCCAAAATGACGCGCCGCCATTTTCGCCGCGCCCCGTAATAATAATAAATAATAATAATAATTTATTCAACCAAAATAAATAAATTACATTTTTACTTTACACTATTATAAAGATTTTTCAGAGTTACAAAACAAAATAACACCAACTCCTAAACTAGGACGAATCCTGTTTCTTAGGAGTTGGTGACTCCCCCTTTAGCATTGCGTATGAAAACTTCTTAAAGCGCTGGTAAAGCGTTAAAAAAACGTAAGTATTATTAGGTTACAAGACTAAATGTGTGTGTGTGTGTGTGTGTGTGTGTGTGTGTGTGTGTGTGCGCGCGTGTGTGTGTGTGTGTGTGTGTGTGTGTGTGTGTGTGTGTGTGTGTGTGTGTGTGTGTGTGTGTGTGTGTGGTGTAATGAGTGCGTTATTTGATTAAACTTTCGGTCTCATCGTAATTAAGAGATAACAGATATTCATGCACAGTTTTTTTTTTAATTTGTACTTAGTAAGTGAGTATATTCGTTTTATCTTGTGAACTCTGTAATAAAGTTGTGAACTAAGAGCATTATATTGGTATTTAGCCCAAGTTGTACGACATCCAACCTGCGGACAAACAAGAGTACCGTGGCGTCTTGAAGACGTAACGTCATCTAGAGGCAGTAAAGAATGTTTACGCAGGATCATACGCAAGATAGCCAACTGCCTAACTGTGAGAACCTCACTCTCCGCATACAGTCTCACGGTTGGATAGGTCCTAGGCCTACATAGTAAGACCTTGAGAACAGCTCGCTGAGCACGCTCAAGTTTTAATGGGGATGTTTTGTTAGTCCCTGCCCAAACAGAAATGCAGTAGGATAGTATGGACTGGCATAATCCGAAGTAAACCGTAAAGAGAGTGGTACGGTCAGCTGAGTGACGTAGATTTTTAAAAATATAAATAAGTTTCCGGACTCTACCTGTAAGAGTTTCAATCTGGACATGCCAGTCAAGCCCATCGTCAAGGTGAATGCCTAAATACTTTACGCTACTTACAGATTTCAATGGCTTACAGAGACACGAATGCAAGTCTGTGTCCTGGCAATTGGCTTTGATAACTTTTTGAACATGACTGGAAATCTCAAAACCATTTCGAGGAATAAGCTTTCGGTACAGTGTCTACTAATTAAATTTAAAAATAATTCTATATTTTTAAAGATATTTATAATATTCAATAAAAAGCTTTAACCTTCAAATGACCTTCATATGACGTCATTACATACAGATCCCCCCAGCCATAATAAAAAAAATGAAAAAAGTGCAAAGACAATTTTGACAATGAACTTGGCATTAGGGATGGTGGAAGGTGGAAGTAAAAAAATATCGATATAGGTAATATTTCTAAGAAAAAAATGGGACGAAATGGGATGATGACTAAGTAATGGATTCTAATTTTAAGGTATTGTAAAACATAAAAAATAGCAAAATAAACCCCGACGCGAAATTTTGGCTCGATTTGACGAATTTTACGATGATTTTAAAGACTCAAAAGTAGGAAAAAATCAAAATGCTCCAGTGACAAAATAGTGTCGACTATTAGAATCCATACGTAATTACAAAAAAAATGTTTTGGAAAAATTATTGTAAAAACATCTATCGATATATCATAGTATATCGATGAACTTATCTCGTAATTTTTTCCACATCCCTACTATTAAATGTTTGTAAATAGAAATAAAGTATGCACATATTTTCACAATGTTTATTATGTTATCCTGCAAATTTATCAGTCCACAAGCAATCGTTACAATTCCATCCATGTAGCCTACATCCAAAATAAACACAATACATACAATACATTTCGCAATTTGGGTAGATTGGGCGTGTCAATTTTTACAAAGTTTTTCAGCTGAGTTTCCACTGGTAAGCATTTTTATTATAATTTTACCACCTCAAAAATTATTGCGGCAAATTAAGAAGGTAGGTTAGAACCGTCACAACTGGATTAAATGAATAAAATAGAAGAAATATTAACTATAACTTATTTGTTTACAAACAACCATAAAGTCATTATGACAGGTAATGACACTTGGCCGTTCTTTTTCTATAAGTAGATGGCAAAGGTTTTCCTTCTTAAACTTTCATGCCACTAATGACGTCATTCCGGTTGACCATATGCGCTCGACAAATAAATTTATAAAAAAATAAATACGGGACCAAATCTTAAAATATTCAAATTAGTTTCATAAATTGGCCTAATCTGTAGTAAAAAAATAAAAAAAAAATACCTTTTATTTTTTAACCAAAGCCAATTGTGTAGTATTATATCTGAGGCTGAAGAAGTTAATTCAGGCTTGGGAGTCCTGTCGATGTTAAATTTTAGAACCAGTGATTTATCAAAATTAAGTGTCAGTAGATTTGTGGACAGCCATTTGCGTAGAAAGAGAGGGGGATACTTCCGCCGCCGGCTGTCTACGCTACATCCGTCTTACGAATTTTCGATCAGGGTCACGTGACCCTGACTGACGCGAGTTTAACATTTTTTCCCCATTACAAAAAAAGTTTACAACGCCGCTAAAGAAGTTTTCACTTCAAAAAAGTTTTCGAATTTTATTTGAACTAAGAATAGGTTTTTGCAATTTATTTGAACAAACAATATCTTAATTTCGAGATACATTGGTAGGAGAAACGTCCGCCTAGCACGCCATCCCTCGCGCAGCGTGACACTCAATTTGTCCGGCAAATCAAATCAAACGCACCGACACCCCCTCCCGCACCCTTTACCCCCTCCCTTCCTCCGTCCGAGTCATCTTTTCATGTGAAATAAGCGGATTTTCTTATGATCGCTTTGTTCTTTTTGATGTGAACAAATAAACATTTTAGATAATTTAAGTATTGAAAGGTTATAACAGAATATGTAAAAACAGCTATCTACAAAAAGAATAGTGTGATGGTGATTATTTTATGAAAATAAACAGCAAAATTATTGTTATATCATCTTAGGAAAAGATTTCCGTCTCCCATTTAGTGTAACACACACGGACTACTTTTTGTAGCTGCGATAATCGCAGCGATTTTGTTTGTTGGTCATACCTACTTTTGTTAGCAATTTTGTGGCGACTTTTTGTAGCTCGGAATGTAATGTTCTATAATCGGCGATAAAAAATCATTCAGCGATTAATCGTGAGCGGGAAGCCTTAAATTGCCAGTTAGTACAGATACCGGCATATATATTGGCAAGAGAAAGAAAGAGACAAAAGATGCGCAGTAGCCATAAACACCAAGTTTATGGCTACTGCGCATCTTTTGGCTCTTTCATTCTCTTGCCAATATATATGCCGGGCAGTATATCAGGGGCCGTAATCTTAGTACTGTCAACCTGGAAGCTTATTATTATTATTAAATTCTTTATTTCAGGCAGAGCCCATATTAGTGTTAGTAACAATGATCACTATAAAACTAGGGTTAGTAATTACATCATACAACTGTTAATAAATTAAAATTCACATTTTAAATACAATTATTGTTAAAGTTGCGTAATTCAGTCTCTAGGGGGCTCTTTACCTATAAGATAGTTCATTTAGCAATTGGATAGATGGCGCCACATCGAGGTCCAGATTTTCCTACAATAAAAGCGTAGGTACTCTGTGGTTAGTATCATGGGTTTTTTTCCTGACTCACTGCTCTAGCATCCTCTACGGCCATAATGCGTAAATATTTCGTTATTTACAAAATAAGTTTTCACTACCTTTCAAAATGCGTAACTACGATGAAAGAATGTTAACTATCTATCTCACGTCCTGCCTCCATAAAGCAAACATTTATAAGACTTTATTGCTAGGGTAATTACTGGTAGGTACCAAGAGGGTCCCGGTCGGGAAGTTTATCTGTCAAGAGGGAAGCTCTCCCTGCTCAATTCCTGTCCCGCTTAATTTGTGAGCGAATGCAGCTAGCTATCGTACGCCATTAATGTCGTAATTAACGCTGATTCGAGAGATCTTCCGCTGTTAGTCGAAGAGAGCCCTCTATCACGCTTGCACAAGAGCAAATCCATTTGAATACTTCAGGATTTTCGACCTTAATGCTTTGTAATAAGCAAAATTTTAATCTCTCGTCTGTGTTGGGCCTACTTTGAGAGCGACACCTGTCAGTATTGTCACCGGTGGCCGTTAGATTATCGGGTTGAAACCATTAATTGCGTGAGTGCCCCCTACCTCGCATACCTATTTATTTGACAGCATCGAGCAATAAAGTAGTTTAAGTGCCCATATAAAATTAATTAGAATTTGTGAAAAAATCGTAAGTATATTATTTTGATCACACTATTGACTTATACTATATTAATCACATCACACACCACGACATTATAAAAGAACTGTTTCTAAAATTGACTGCTACAAGTAAAGCATGCAGTGATGGTGTATAAATGATGTCCTAGAATAATTCCGAAACTTGGTATGAGTATTTGCGATAATTCTAGGATAACTTGCAAAAGATTATTGAAATGTAATTGGCGTAATCTTGCGAACAATTTTCTAGATAATTATTGCAAAACTCATTGCAAAACTCACAGTTTCTATCGCAAATCGCAAATAATCGCAAATAACCAACTAATTACATAGAACATCTCACCAAAAATGTAAAAAGCAGTAAAAAAACTAAACAAGGGCATACTTTGTCGTCAGTTTTTTCCATTAATCTTACAGCCATGCATAAATTGGACGCATATCACCTATCTATGCAAAACGTAATTAATACTCTTGGCTCCGTTTGATATGCACCTGATATGGAAGTGGTCAAGTTGTGAATATCTAAAAGGTTCAATTAGCATCAATCAAGGCATGCTGTGATAATCAACAATCACCGATCATTTGAAGTCATTAGTGGACAGAGCTCCAATTAGCCAGGAAGGATGTTTCTTCTATGGCGGAATGTTTAGGCGATTCTCACACTGTGACGCGTTTTCACATGGATTCGCGAGTCGCGCGCCAGCGTCGCTGGTCGCCGCTCTACGTAGTCAGACCGTTACAGCCCGACCACAGCCAGCGCGGCAGGCGGCTAGGCAGGCGGCGCAGCAAGCGAATTCGGTAATCACTGCACGGTCGTGACGACGAGCTGAGAGGCTCCATCGAGATAGTGCGCAGTGATTATTGAACGCGCCTGCCGCGCCGCCTGCTGCGCCACCTGCCGTGCTGGCTGTGGCCAGATCGTTAAAGTTATTCTAGTGTCAAGTTTTCAATAGCGACACGGCAAACCAGAGAAAACCGCAAGTTAAGCCGCATTATCTATCGGGCAGCGCGTGAAGCGCGTCAGTGTGAAAATCCCCTTAGCCTCTCGACCATGATCCTTTCATTACCCTAAATAGATATCGATGGAGTATTAATGCAAGCAGGTGTCGTGAGCTGATTAGCGATCGCCATTACACGCACAGCCGCAAGGTATAGTTAATAATAACGTGATGCGATGCGGGTGGCGGGCATCCTTTTGATTGGTTTCGCTTCTATGTTTAACAGGTGTACACATTATATCGACAAGATACGCCCGTATTGCGATTATAGTTTATAATAAAATCGTCTGGCACCCCATGCATTACCATCAAGTCCATGACATAAAGAGTTTTTTTTCATTATTGCTGCAACGCCTTCATTATTTGTTTCAGGATCCATCCATTACCTATTGGGCAAATTATATATATTTACTAAACTATGACAATTCATTCAATTTTGTTAGAATGTGACTTGGTCAGAGTATCCTATATTTTGTCGTACTATCAAAATTTACTATAAGTATATTACTATAATATCTATAAGTATAGAAGAAGACATTAATTTATCTCTACTTTACTCAGAGGGGAGTTTAACTATAAATAAAAATATTATCTTAATCTACTAGCAACACAAGAATAATACCTGAAGTGGCGACCTTCTGACAAATATAAAGTGGCTAGCCCTCTTTCGCGAAACTTCGCGTGTTTAGTAGCCGTCTGTCACGCATCAGGCGGTCACTGGGCCACCTGCCGACCTGGGTCACGACTCACGACGGTACACCTGGAAATGTAGCGATACAGTGGAAACAATCAGTTACATTGATTGTTTGGGATTAATTCTAGTTTGGGAATTCTTATAAACTATTTCTGTGTACCTTTTTTACGTTTCTTTTAAGCTAAATTATATAGTTTACACGCGGAATATCTATCAGACGGACTTCGCTTCCTAATCCACGAGATACAGGTCTTTTGTGCCTAGTTCGTTGGATTGGGTGGCCGACTGATCGTGTGATTAGATTTGACAAAATCCATTGTTTGTTACCTATATAAACACTTGCACTGTAAATTGTTTTTGGCTTAGAAACTAATCAATAAAGTATTTTTAGTTTTTATTTTTATTGGACTCTGTAGGTCTGTCCTAGAAACTGCTACCTAAAATACTAAATTGATTGAGTGGCTTAGCAATTCATAAGAGGTATAACGAATAATCACCCAGGTGACCTGGGATATAATGGTACACCTGGAAATGTAACGATATTTGCAGTCAGACAGTTATCTACGTTAATATTATATGAATAGAGATTACTCGAAAAATCATTGTTAAAGAGATTTGACAGTGGTCTAACGCATTTTAGTACTCTAAAATCTCTACATGGGACAAAACATGATCAGTCTGGCATCAGTCTGTAAAGACTTCCCTCCAAAACCACAATAAAAAAGTCTGAAAACATCTAGCAAATCAAAGTGTTAATTTCTAATTTAATCTTTTTTTTCAGGGCCCCCTGGACCACCTGGCAAAAGAGGGAAGAAAGGCAAAAAGGGTGATCCCGGCGACCCTGGGCCACCGGTAAGTGTCTACGCCTTTAAAATTTTTTATATTTTTTTTTTATTATTTAAAAGTTTTATTATTTTTTACCGCTTTCTATTTATTTCATTTGCAGGGTATAACGGGAGCACCAGGGAAAAATGGATTCCCGGTACTTATTTTTTTTAATCTTATTTTTATTCCCCTTACTTTCATTTTTAATTTCAATTATCTATGTAAATACTTAAAAGTTTCATTTCTTTTGACTTTTTTAATTAGAGTTAGGTATAATTTTCTTTTAAAAGTTACTATGTATTTGAAACCAACTTTTAACTCTTTACTTATTCTCAATTAAATTACAGACTAGCTAGTTGGTAGGGCTCGTATCTATAGGCAATTCAGTTAGATTGTTGATGGATAACTTCGAAGATAGATGGATAAATTCTTTATTAATATTTTTATAATGCCAGAAACTCTAATCACCCTTTTCCTTAAAATCTACCTACATTATTAATGGACTTATGAGTCCTTTGCCAAACTCGTATGCAATAATTGCATGCTTGTTTTAAAGCAATTATGCATTTGTATGAGTTTTAGTGAGTGCACATATGATTGTATACTCTATTAATGCCCGTATAAACCAGTATTAACGCAAGTTCGCCTAAGTATTAAAAATTACTGGTGGATAACGAAACATAAATTTTCAGTTACGCTCTAAAGGAGAGGTAGGAAACCTATATCAGCTGAATTCTCTCGGAAGCTGTAATCACAGTTACGTTGCTGTATATTGGATACCTTAGTTCGAGTTAGCCCACTCGCCCCTTTAGTATTAAAAGTCTGGTGTTATTTACTCTGTGGTGTCTGGTTTGTGATGGTATGTTTTCTGTACCGGCGTCACGTTTCAGGGGAGCAAGGGCGAGAAGGGCGAACGCGGTTTTATGGTAAGACATCGCCCCGCGCTCCTCTCCGTACTAACTTCTAAAGTCGGGATCCGATACATTTTCAGGTAGACATTTTATTCTCATACAAAAATTGCAATGAGGTACAAAAGTAATTACATAAAAAAACAGATTTACATTTTGTCGTATTATTACAACAACCCCTTTCGTTTCGATCTAGTTGCCAAACTAGATCCATATAGACAACAATTCTCCTATGATAAACTAAACCCAGTAGCTTTACATAGAGTAGTTCTTGTAGAAAAAACTTAATACCTATCAGCGTAGTAAACCATAAGAATTAGTAAAGTACCTCTAGACTAGACCTACCATTTATTTGTAACAGGGATATTTGAAAAATGCTTCATGAAAATTAAAGTCATTTTATTTGGCCGTAATCACCGTTATTTCTTTATTTCATTAAATTAAATTAAATAAAAAGTAAATAAAAAACATAAAATTATTTTACCGCTAAATCCGGTAAAATACCGTTAAAATTACGGGTTTAACGGTATCTTTAGTATGGTTATATTTTTAATTATATTTCAATCCCTATTTGTCCCCCCATAAATGTGTGGATCCCGGCTCTTGATTCAAGCACCCGTAGAGCATTAAAACCTGGAGTAATAACCAGAGTAGTAGTGGTAGAAGGTTGTCGTGAGATTAACAAAAAATAACATCCTTATATTACCATATGGAATCTTCTTCTTGTGCGTACCTATTAAACGAAACTTGATGACAGATACTTTTGTAACTGTAAAATATGCCAACAAAAAGTAGAAACAAAACATGCTGAAAGATACCATTTGTTGCAGTTATAGTCGTCTTCAAACTGAAAAAAAAATGTCTTAACACTGAAAGATAGTTATTAATTAGTTTATGGTTTAAGATAATTATTTTAATAGAAAAAATACTAGAAAAAATCGACTCACCCGTAGCAGCTCAGACGGGACTCGAACGCGCACCCTTGGGATTCCAGCCCAATGCACTGACCAATTATGCTACCGAGTCGCTAAAGGCTGGTTTACATTATCTTAGTCTTTAGTAGAGTGCTTTAGGAGAGTGCTTTAGTGGAAACATGTAAACGGTCGTCTTATGACTAAAGAGAGTAACGTTCTAGTAGCCTTTCTACTCGCTTTCCAGTAGCACCCCCTGCGTGCCCGCTCACCCCCCGCGCGATATTTTACTTGCACTCGCACTGGAAGCATGTAAATCGACATTTTAGTACCGTCTTTAGTAGAGTGCATTTGCCGGTGAACGCGTGACGTGTAATTGAATTAAATAAAATGACACTCTACTGGAAGCGTGTAAACGGTCACTGGAAAGGCACCAAAACTACTAAAGCACTCGCATTCGAATCTACTCGCACGCTACTAAGCACTCTACTAAATACTAAGATAATGTAAACCAGCCTTAAAGGAGCGGAGAAATTTTCTAGTAGCTTTTACGTTCACGCTGTAAGCCAGCGTAGTTTATGTTTATTTGAAATCGAAAATAAACCTCGACTTCAACACTGTTAAATCGGTTAGATTAGGAGGCCATTACAAATTTTGTAACGATCGCGTAAGTGGCTGACTCTGGGTTTACAGGATGGAGAGGCACTCTTTGATGCTAAATATGTCAGTCTCTTTGCGTGCAGTGGTTGCGTTCTTTTTATATGCAGGCTGAAAAAAGGCTATAATGTTTTTGAAAATAAATTATAGCCCATGTTACTCGCTGATAATGTAGCTTTCTATAGGTAAAAAAAATTCAAAATCGGATCAGCACTTTATAAACAAACAAAAAGTTTATCGCTTATACCTACGAAACGCAACCGAATTTTGGTCAGTCCTTACACAGTTCACGTGAGTAAAACTAGTACTTACTTGCTGTACTATTGTTAGCCATTTACCTTATCATTTTTTTTCTGGTAACGATTACACATTTTTTACCATGCATATAAAAGAACGGAACCACTTCACGCAAACAGACTGACATATTTAGCATCAGAGAGTGCCTCTCCATCCTGTGAACCCAGAGTCAGCCACTTACGCGATCATTACCAAATTTGTTATGACTTCATAATATAGGTGTAATGTGTGAAAACCTTGATGGAAGGTGAAAACCTTAAGATTCTCTGGACATGTCAACGAGTTTTGTTTACACTTTTTGATAGTTTACTACAATTTAATGAGTGGTGTGGCTAGTTGTCTTCCTAAAGTATCTACCTAATAATCTAGCATGCCTGCACAGTCTTTAAAAATTACCTGAAAATTTGACAACTACTAATCTTTCTCTCTTTCTCTTTAATCTTTTCTAATGCATGGGTCTTCATTTAGATATTAAACACAATTTAAATATAAGTTTCCAAACGATATAAAAATACAATAGCCAATTTTGTTTTAAGTATATTAAATAACTCTGAGTTGGATAAACCTTTTATATTTGGTTCAGTTTTTTGTCTACCTGATAATGGAAAAGAATTCAGGTTTCAGTTAAGCACATGATAACTTTTAAATCTCCGTCTTAGTAATTGATTTAAATCGTTATCAGCTTTAACAGAAATATGTAACGATATTTACAAAATTAAAAATTCAAGTTATACTTCATCAATTTTCAGGGACCAATAGGACTAGATGGACCTAAAGGAGATCCGGTAAGTTATTAGAAAATATGACATTTTTATTAAATGAAACAGTTTTTTTCAAGCTTTTTTTGTATAACAAAAAACTTTGATAACTTAATTAACTTTTATTTATCATAAACAGTTTGTTTATATAAAAAAAACCTTCCTTCGATTGCAGGGTCGACCCGGAGACAAAGGTCAAAAGGGTGAACATGGAAGTCCAGGGTTTGACGTCTTCTCGGCTGTCAAGGTACTTTTTCATCGGTATTTGAAGAAACTGTAAAAAATAGTTTAAATAAGTATAGTACTGAGGCATCATTAAAATCAAGTCGAGTAAAGACTACACAGGAGGAAAACTGAGGATACGCTTTATGGAGGGTCTTTCCATATCGTGTACCATGTTTTAAGCATACAAATAATTTATGATTATGATTATGCAGATTTTTACTACAATTTCTAGCGGTAGCGGGTTCGAATCCTGGCTATTTAGAATTGTTACTTTATGATTCATATTTTATAATATTTTTCTTTCACTCTATTCGAAAGTGTGAAAAACAACCCAAGGATCTTATGATTTCTCACAAAATTTTGTTTCAAAACCATTGCCAGTTTTAATAACACAACCAATTACCGACAGGGGGTGAAAAGATCAGTGGACAACTTTAAAATAAGTCCGTACACTACAGCAGAGATCATAGCAGTTAAGGTACAAAAATGGCTATAAAGGATGTGTTTCAGTAGTTAGCGAAACTCGCGCAATAAAGCGAGCGCTGTATTCGCTTGAAAAACAGTATTTTTTGCGCTGATCTGTTTAGTTAATGGTGGTTACGGTTATTATGTTGTCGAAGCTATTTTTTATTTAGTTCGTTTTCTTTGTACGACACTGAGGTCAGAAGTTGCTTTGCAAATCTATTCCATGTCTGCGTAATAAAATACCTAAATGATGTATTTCATAGACTTTTAAAATTGACAAAAATAAGTAAAACCAAAAATAGTTTTAATCTGAGGAGAACTTAAGCAATCTTGACCTAAATTACTTCAAAAGTTGTGACTATTCTTTATTTTTGCATACCACTTTTTTACTTTCATCAATGATCACAAACGTAAAGATGATTTATTGACAACACAGACCATACAACAATACCTACTGTGATTGACTAATACTACCAACTACAGTACCAGGCACGTATCTTGAAATTTTTTCGACGGAGTGGGGATAAGTTCGCGCATGTGCTCTTGTGAGCGACCAATAGCGCGCGCCCCTCTCCTGCCGCCCGCGCCCCTCACCGCTACGCATACCCAAAATACGCGTTTCGCGCAAGCCCCACCCGATTTCAATTTATATGCCTCGTACACTGTACTAAGATTTTCATTGATAGATACGGAAATGCAAAAATTGCCGTATTTCACATAAAGGTGTTTTGCATAGGTTGTCTTTTAACTTTATTGAATTATTTTGTATATAAATTGAAAAAAAAAGAAAAATAATTCCTATGCTATTCGATTCTATGTCAAGGTCTCATATTTAATACCCTAGAGTTATGGGATATCAAAAAGCATCACTTCAGCAGGCATTGAATAGATTAGGTATTTTGTGTGTTGAATGCTAGTTTTCTACTTACTCAAAAATAAGCGTATTTACTTTCGAATTCGTGAGCATAAATCCATATAAAAAAGTTAACGCGATCGATGTAAAAACTAGCATTCAGGTACGCTATAAGTGTGCCAGTGGGCCAAGTGGTAGCATGCTTGTGTGTCTGTAAACTTATGCTGCGTACGCGCAGGGCCTGCAAGCTGCTGGACACAACATCTCCGCGCAGACCATCATCCAGCTGAAGGTCAGTGAGATGCTTGCACCACGCATGCTGCTTTAACTTTGTGTGTACTGACTGTCAAGAAAAAATTATGTCTTTTTATACTGTAATTCTAAAATGTTAACTTATGAACTCTTCTAATTTAACTTATTTTCTTAAGATAAGAATCTAACCCAAACATAGTTTTACATTATTAAATGCATTTCCTTCAAAGTGGACATGTTTTTTTGCTTCTAACTGTCAAAAAGGCACTGTAAAAAGCGTATTACGACAAACTTTCCTACTACTTATTGCTAAAACTTCATAGTTAACGATAATTTGAGAACAGCTTATTCAACTTCAAAAGTGACTAACAACTTATCATCTTTTTTTATTAAAAATAAACATTACCTAATGGATTATAATACCGATTCATGAATCGGTCGAAAGGACTTGTTTTATCCAAAATGCATGCATGTTTTGGATTAAACAAGTCCTTTAGTAACTCTGAGAGTCTCCGTTAACCTTTTTTTCAAGTCTAACTTAGTAATATTAGGTCCTTACCTATGAAATAGACGTTTTGTATGATGATTTTTTAACAAATTGCATTTTTTAACTTTTAGATTTTGTGGATTCACAATGCTATTTTTATATTAAGATTAAGATTATTAATTTAATTGAAAAATATTAGAAAAAATCGACTCACCCGTAGCAGCTCAGACGGGACTCGAACCCATTGCATTTTCCATTGTAACATAGGCTAGGTTAGGTAGGTCATAATTTGATGTAATATCCAGCAACTGATAATATTTTAAATCACAGAAGTTATGAGATTCTCTGTGTGTGAGAAAATGTACCAATTTCATAGGAAATGGACCCAATGTTTTTATTATTATTATATATTTACGTTCAAAGCGACTTTATTAAATCATTGTCATCAAATAACAGGGTGAGCCCGGAGAACCAGGTCCACCTGGCCCAGTGGGCCCACAAGGTCCCGATGGGCTTCCTGGACATGATGGGCGAGTGGGGCCAGCGGGGGCGGGTGGGCCGCCTGGGGTAGCCGGGCCACCTGGTCCCGTGGGGCCCGCGGGGCCTATTGGTCCTTCTGGACCGGCGGGACATAAAGTAAGTATAAAACATACTTTTAGAATAACATAGGGCTTTTAAAAATATCTTACACAAAAAACAACAATAAATCGTTATTGCTGAGGGTGAAATCAGAAGCTTGTTAAATGACAACCAAACTTGCCGCTCTAGCCGTGGAGGTCTCCACCTTATTTAAAGTTATAGAAAGTTTAAGACTTTACTATGACTGACATTAGAAACACTTCAACTTATTTTTTTATGCTCAACGGGATAATGCTTTACCTCACCTGATGTTAAGTGACGATTAGGCCGATGGTAGAAGCGCATTACTCCCGGAATCCTCGTAACTGAGGAACTGGCTATCTTAATTCTAACTGCCGGAGCATAACAATTTTTAAATTGTTGTTACGGCGTCAGACTTAGGTAAGATGGTGCCAGCTAGCCAAGCGGACTTGAAATAAGCCCAACCAAACCGAGTACAAATTGTAACCACCTGGGAATCAAAGCTGGGACCCTGCGTTTTGCACGTTAAAGTCGAAGTCAAAATGGCTTTTTTCAAATAAACACTTTTGAATCGTCTATATTTTACACAACTGCCCACCCAAAAAGGAGTGTATAAGTGTTCAGGATTCATGTATGTTTGTAGGTATGTGAGTTTCTTTATTCCACCATATCTTCTAAATGCCTGAACTGATTTGGATGTATGGGGTATCATTAGAATCCTTACAGCATCCCGAGTGACACTGGCTCTATTTTTTTTTTAAATCAATATGGCGACTATACGACGCCACTTTCAAATGTAAAAAAAAATAAATATTTTCTTCTATCATTTTGTAATGGGCATCAAATGAAAAGCCTTTATGAGCACATTCCAAAACTATATAATTTGTCACTAAATTGTGTGAAATAAAAATAAATAAATATTAAAAATATTAAAAACACGACTTCCCTGCTAAAAACGAACTAAAAAGTTAAAGTTTTTAATATTTTTTTAATTTATTTATTTTTTCCTACCACCCGTTCCAAACTTTTTGGGCACAGGTGGGCGAACCACTAGATCACAGGGGCGCTTAAAAGTTGCCCTTAAGTATAATATATACATTTAAACAATATATAATTCTGGTTCCAGGGCGACAAAGGCGACAAGGGCGAACGGGGCTTCACGACAACGCTAAAAGGCGACGCGTTCCCCACGGGGATCATCGAGGGACCACCTGGCCCACCCGGACCACCCGGTAACCACTCGTTGTCTCTCTCACACTCTCACGAGCATGCTGCTTGAGCGCCACTGCGCTCTAACATACACGGAGCCTTCCTTTTAATTACATCAGAGCAATTTATTAAGGTTTGATACCTTTTTTCAGAGTTTAATTCAGATTTCTTTTTAAGAGCCCGTAGCGAATTAGCCGCTGACTGCAGCTCTTTTTTCATGTTTTCTCAAGATTTCTTAAATCTGAGTGCGTAATTGAAAAATGTGTCTCGGCCACTTTTCGCAATATAAGATTACAGACATTTAAAAATATATTTAAGTTTTTTGTTGCTTACTAACAAAAAGTTGTCGTTTCTAACAGTTATTTGAACTGGCAAATACGATAAGTTTGTGTACTTCAGCAACTTGAAACTGAAATATATGTTGAAATGTCCGTAATCTTATATTGCGAAAAGTGGCCGAGACACATTTTTCAGTTACGCACTCAGATTTGAGAAATCTTAAGAAAACATGAAATTTGCGAGCGAGAGAGCGGCAGTCAGCGGCAAAATCGCTACGGGCTTTCAATCATCATAAAAAACCTCAAAAGACCGCGAGAACACGTCAGTCCGAAACTCTACCATACAGCGATAGTTAATTGGTGCTATCGGTATGTTTATACAGTAGAAAAATACTATTCAAGACTGTAAATGAAAATGCAATTCAATAGTGAAAATAAGAGATTAAAGTATCTTATTTTCAGCTAAAAAGGAAGTTAAAATGACGTAAATAAAAGGAGGCTCCCAAACTTAAGTAAACGTTTCTAAATACACGGTCAGCGTTTATTTCAAAAGTGAATTATGAAGAAGTAAAATCCGCACCGTGTACTTATATTCGTTGAAAAAGCTTAAAGTAGTTCACAGCAAAAGTAGTAATGAAATTTAATATTTTAACATCACAAATGCTAACGCAAACACCAACCGTAATGTAGCATAGAGTGGAATGTTTGCAAATTTATCGTATTATTGTTAACTTACTTAACTTTTGGGTTCGTAGTATTTTAGTTATGGGTATTAATTTTATTTGTGTTTGGTGTGTTTATTTGGCATCTGCTACAACAGGCTTAATACGGGACTTGTTTCGGAAAAGTTATTTGGGATAAAGAATAATCAGATATTTAAAAAAAATATGATGGGGTTGGGCTATGCTTATAAGCCCCAAGAAACATAATGGTAGAGCTACACTTTACCTTAATTCTGCTAAACGGACTTAAAGGCTTTAGAAAGGGGAATTGGGTCTATTGGGGTCTTATGGACCTAAGTGCAGCAGCGTTGTGGTTGAAGGAGCGGAGGGCGCGCGAGGGGAGCGGGGCGAGACGGGGGCTTCTGGGCCACCTGGCGTGGCTGGCGACAAGGGCACTCGAGGCAAACGCGGAAAGCGGGTAACCATGCACGCTTATAAGCTGCCCACCGTCAAAAATAAGATTATACAGTTTCTATTCTATTCCCCCTCTTTTAAGGGTCGGTCCCACTATTTCCATTGAGAATCACCATTATTGGTAGTAGTGGCACTAACTTTCCCACAATTAACATTACGCCTTATGGACGTTATTGGTCAATTCTTACATCAATGGTTGTAGTGGGACTGTTTTGAGAAAAAATGTACCTAGTGTCAGTATTACCTTGCAATGGGTAATGGCAATAGTGGGGCCGACCTTATTTTTCTTCTGTTTTACCCTCAAATCCGTAAGAAATCTCAAAATAGAGTAGTTTTTAACTACCTAAAGTTTGCAAATATTTAATAGGGAAGATAATACAAAGTTTGTAGTAATTAAATACAGTAATTGATATCATTCAATTTGCCTTTACAAAAACTCGGCGGTGGGAGTGTATTTAACGCGATATTCTTCTGCCTGATAACGCATCTAAATAAAATTGATTACTTGTAAGGACTTACGAAACAAACGCACGATTATATTTAATGCTTTTTATGATAACATAGTGCATGTGGCACGTTTTGCATGAATTCACTACGTGCATGCCGGTTGCCTCGTAGACGGTGTCGGTACAAATGACAACTGGCTTCAGTAGAGGGTTTGACCCACTTAAGACCACCACGACCTTGTCTTACAATTGAGCTTCACGCACAAGAGTCACACGCCTCACTAACGCACAATTTACCAGGTAAATCTAGGCCCGTATTTATAAAGCGCTCTCAACGTTGAGAGCTATCTTGAGATCATACCTGAGATGCTGTTTCTATAAGAAAATCATCTCAAGTATGATGCTCAAGATATATTTCAACGATGAGAGCGGTTTATAAATACGGGCCCTAATGTACTTCAATTTCCTTAAACTTTTAAATTATTAAAAACCTAGCAAGATTATCTTCAGATAAATCATATCTAAATTGGTGACTATCATCATCTTTATTCTGAAAATATAGCATCAAAAGGTTTTTTTTAACTCATTACACGACAGATGTAACAGAATAACTTTCAATCAATTTTTTTTTTTTAATTATTAAAGGAGTTTCTTTCAATGAAAGAATTATAGTCTGTTTTAGATCTGTTTTGTGTTAGTCATATAATGTTCAATGATTTCACTTTATTCATAGAACCGCTACCATGTTTCAGGCAAATCTGGAGAAACGGGACCCCGTGGACCACCGGGGATAGATGGAGCTCCAGGAACCCCTGGTGTGCAAGGACCACCTGGAAAACCGGTCAGTATGCATTTTTCTTTTTATTACCATCAGCCATTTTTAATCTCCCCACTGCGGAGGCACAGGCCTTCCTTATAGGTGGATAATTATGATAGGCCGTAACCCGAGCTTATTCAAATAAAGAATATTTCACTTTCACTTCACTCTCACTTTCTACGACTTTTCCGAAAACAGACAAAAAATATTCGACGTTCCATACAAATGATTGAACAGCTGATTGAGTTTTGTATGAAAGGTCGGATTTTTTTGTCTGTTTTCGGAAAAGTTGTAGAACAAATGTTGTTGTTTATGATGATAGTAATCTACTCCTGCGATGTTGTTGGTGTTTTACAAATAACCCTGTATACTGCATATTTTTCTTAAATTTTTTCTGGATTTCATATAATTATTTATAATAATATTTTGTATATATCCATTAATTATATAAAATCCAGGAAAAAAATTAACTGGAGTACAGAGTACTTTCTTTACTTGAGTACAGACGACGCAAAATTGGGTTTAGTGTACACATACTATGTTGAGCTTGAGACCATTTTTATAGGTACCCTACATAGTAAAAGTATTTTTGCAGTAACTGTCACTCCTGACGGTACTATCGTGTGTACTCTCCTGCTCGCAAAAAAAATCAGCTGTTTCATACATTAAGGTCGAGTAGGTACTGCACTTTTGTATGGAACAGCAGATTTTTTTTTGCGAGCAGGAGAGTTGGCCCCATAGTAAAAGTTGCTTGTAATCATGAGTGGAACCACCCCACGGCGGGAACCAAATGATTAAAATATCAGCGTGTATAAATTAATGCATTCTCCGCATAAGGAAATTGTTTCGTCGTAATAATAATAATATTTTATTATTAATTGTTTAGGTATAATCTTACATAACGATACCTCTGGGTTCAAAGGTCGTAAAGGACATTTTGGCGAAAATGAGTTTTTTACACAGTTTTACTCAGAATTAAATTCTCTATCGATCTGTGTTATTCGTTTCTCGAAATTCGCAAAAAAAATGCCTTTACGACCTGATATCCGGTATTCTAAACAGAATTTATTGTGAAAAGATGGATGTAAATGACATTTTAACTACCAAAACGTAGTACCTTGGTAGTAAAGCAAAACTTATCAATAGCTTTTAGGGCGTAAATTGTATATACATTTCCAGTTGTCCTATACGACCTTAGGTTGCAAATGTTAATAAATCAAAATATGCGAGTAAAGGCCATCGTCGGTAAGAACTGTCCTATACACCATTATAATATACAGACTAAATAGGCAGTTGTCCTTTACTACATAATTTAGTTTAAGTTAAAACTAAGAAAACATTTCAGAACACAACAAACTTCTCTTTTAAAACCCAAAATAATAATTAAGGAATTTTTTCTCCGTCCTACGCGCCCTTCAAGAGTAACATATTAAAATAAAATGTCCCTTAAACTAATTCCAATAATTCAAAAGAAAACGAACTTGTCCTTTACTCCCAAAACAATCTAAAATAACTAATTCTACGTCCTATACGCCCCTTAAAACTAATCCCAATAATTCAAAAGAAACAAACTTTTCCTTTACTATCTACCTAAAAAAATCTAAGGTACTTTTCTACGTCCTATACTCGCCTTAAAGGTATCTAATTTTAGATTAAGATTATTAATACAATTGAAAAATATTAGAAAAAATCGACTCACCCATAGCAGCTCAGACGGGACTCGAACCCGCACCCTTAGGATTCCGGCCCAATGCACTAACCAATTATGCTACCGAGTCGCTAGCAGGATTGACGAAATTTTCTAATATCTTTCACGTCTCCGCTGTAGGCCAGCGCCGTAGTACTGTAGGCAGCATAATTGGTTAGTGCATTGGGCCGGAATCCTAAGGGTGCGGGTTCGAGTCCCGTCTGAGCTGCTATGGGTGAGTCGATTTTTTCTAATATTTTTCAATTGTATTAATAATCTTAATCTAAAAATAGCATTGTGAATGCTTAAAAAATCTAAAAAGTATCTAATTTTATCAAATAAAAGTTGTACCTCTCTCACTCGCCGAGTTAGAGCGAGCGAGACAATAAATACCTACTTCTTCGTGGATATTTCTCTGCGTTTGGTACACTACTTATACTGCTATGAAACAGGGGCGCTTTGGAAATGAATAATGTTAAAAATACTTACTGTTATTCTGTTTTGACAAGTGCAGTACATTTAAGGGAGGGCATGCAACATGCAACATAGACAGTGTGACCAGATTCAGTATTTTAATACTCTTTTTCGGACTTTTAAGAGCATCAGTATTTTTGTACGTATATTGGCGGAAGTAAATATTTTCTGTATATTTTCGTTATAAAGTTATGGTATTTATAGTGGTCCGTCCCCGGTGCTCCGTCCCCGCTTAAAACTTAAAATTTAAAACTTTTAAAATTATTTCGTTCATCTTCTTCACTAGTTTCTTTTTCCTTTAGAAAAATAATTAAAGAAAAATAGAGCGGTTGAAGAGAAAGTACAATTATTATTTATCCGCTCTCTTCTTCTTCTTCCTTATTTTCCTTTAAGTTTTAAATTTATTTTGTTTGTTGAACATACTTTTAATTATTAAATACAATAATAACGTTACACATTTTTGTATTTGAACATTAAGTTTGTTTGGAAATTATGTAATTCTTATGTAGTTCATTATTTTTTTGGTAATTTGTCCATCAGCCATTTTTGATGTCCCCACTGCTGGGGCACAGGCCTTCCTTATGGGTGGATAAAGAGGAACAGGTAACAGGAAAAAGTATCTTCGCATTTTATATGAAAATTCAAAACATTTTTTAATAAAGTTCATTTTTCTAACTTATTTAGGTGCCATTTTGTTCGATAAGTTTTTGCCATCTTGTAGGTAGAGACATGATCCCAT
Source organism: Agriphila geniculea (assembly GCA_943789525.1). NCBI lineage: Eukaryota > Metazoa > Arthropoda > Insecta > Lepidoptera > Crambidae > Agriphila > Agriphila geniculea. The sequence continues at coordinate 4,981,479 of OX038880.1, forward strand.
TGCTATAGAAATTTTGGGGCTTTTGATCAAAAAACCGCGACAAGCCCACCTAAAGAATTCTGAAGAGACCGAAACAAGTGGAAATCTGAAGATGCCCAGCCAAACTATCTTAATTTTTGCTGTGTGGCTAAAGATGTGCGAGGTCTAGCGTTATCATGATGTGATCACATCCCTTCTCTTTTTTACCATTAATGGGTTTGCTATTCTAGCCCAAAAGCAAAGACAGGGTCTACGATGGAGCGAGCTTTCCCAGAAGGTGCCTATTCACTCTGGCCTTGAAAAGAGTCAAAGAGTCAACTCCGGCAGGGAATTCCATTCCTTAGCTGTGCGCATTATAAACGATGTTGAGTAGCGTTTTGAGCACACTCGCTGAAGTACAATCTATAAAAGACCGATAGGCAAGCAACATTTCAGCGGTGAGCCAAACTACCAGCTACCAGTTTTCCACCGCCTATTAATCTCTTGGCTCTGCGTTCTACCCAGTCTAATGCAGCGAGTTGATTTTTCGCCGAGCCGTCTCAAAGGTGGCAGCAGTACTCCATGCAAGATCGGACTTGAGCTTTATAAAGGGTTAAAAGCTGCCCAGCACGCGTAGCATGAGCAAACGTGACTCTTGTCTACGAAGACTTGTCGTCTCGACCTTCTCGATTGCTGAGCACAGTTTGACAGACAGGTGGGACTCGTTCTCAGAATTTCGAAACCATTTAATGTCTTTTAATAAAAAAAGTGAATTTTAGAGGTAATCTTTTTATTTCAACACCAATAAACAACAAAATTATCTAAAATGATCCGAAATAATTTAGTTTAAACATGATTCTCATTTTTTTATAAGTTCTAAGATAAAGAGGCACTCAAGAAAGCGTTCTCTTCCGTAGACAAGCTCTTCTCATGAATCTTCTTATTAGTCTGTGAACTCTCTCTCGACCTTCTCGACTACTCGAAAGGTGGTAGACAAGTTTCTCTGATTCAACTGTCAAATTAATGTCAGTTGAAGAGAAAAGCTCGTGTTTGTCGACTTTTGACATTAGGCCACGACAAAGAACAATACGAGTCTACTAGTTGAAAATGCGAGCATGAGTATCTCGATCTCAACCCGACAAAAGTGACATTTCGGTGTAGACAAGCCATTGTTCTGTGAGTCGAATCTTATCTCGATGTTGGTCATGCTACGCGTGCAGGCGTAAATTACCGCTTGACTTAATCTAGGACGCTCAGCTTCCTACCTGCAGTTCGAGCCTTGGACTCAATGGAGGTGCCGAAATTAAAGTCAGAAGACAACTCCATGCCAAGAAGCTGAAGAGTATCGGTTACTTGGATAGATGTGACACGGAAAGTAGGAGTTAAGATGATGATGATGAACTCCTTTTTGCGGTGAAAAGACACGCCTGCTACCTTCTATTGATTAATTCCGGCCGCTTTGTCTCAACTTCTTCCTTTAATCTCATCAGTTGTTCGCAGTAGGGTTCAGAATCGATGGTCCTGCCTAGCGGTAACGGCTCATAATGAATAATGCCCTTCCAATCCCACTACCTATGTACACACCGCATCACCTTGTTGCGAGTTAACCCGGGTTTCGCCACAATCTGTGAAGCCTGACCGGCTTTTGATCACGACTTTTTTCGCACGGTCTCGTCGTATGTGAGTACACTTTTCATCACCAGTTATCAGCTTCTTCAAAAGTGGTTCGGTTTCGTTATGACGTTGTAATAAAGAATCACAAATGAGTACACGGTTCATTAGGTTTCTTTCAGTGAGCTCGTGAGGCACCCAAATATCGAGCTTTTTTGTATACCCAGCTTTATTCAAATGTGCCAAAACTGTTTTGTGGTCAATTTCCAGTTCTTCAGCTACGATCGTGGCTACTGATATGACGATCTAGCTCTACTTTTTCAAAAATGGTATCCAAGTTATCCCTAACAGAGCGACCAGAGCGACCTGCATCTTTGACATCAAAATTTCCGGATTAAAAACGCTTTAAACCAAATTTGTACTACTCTCACAGACACTGCACTACGTCCATAAACGTCACTTTTTTTTCGCTGCTTGCGTTGCATTTTTACCTTTTTTAACCCCTGACGCAAAAAGAGAGGGGGGTGTTATAAGTTTAACGTGTCTGTGTATCTGTCTGTGGTACTGTAGTTCCTAATGGGATGAACCGATTTTAGTTTGGTTTTTTTGTGTTACAGATAATTTTATACCGAGTGTTCTTAGCCATGTTTCATGAAAATCTGTACAGCCGTTTGAAGATCATCAGCTTTTTTCTAATTGATAAGGGGATCTGACTCAATGATATTATATTTTGTTGAAAAATTCAACAGTAAACAAAAAATTACCGACAATATTACAATAAACTTTTAGTAATTAAGCTTAATTACTATTTTAATCTTACTAAATACCTCAGATGGCGATCTTTTAAGACCAAATAAATACACTTTTGCGCAGTAAAATAGACTTACGCTCTTAAGGTCTTGCATAGGATTAAAATTTGTATGGTGTTAAGGACACATTATCGTGATTTTGTGGTCGTAAAGGACATCCTATCTTCGTAAATACAGCTCTGGGCCAGTTTTTCAATACTGTTGTAGAAAATACCCAAAATTCTAAGCAATTTCTTCCTAGGTTCCATTAAAATATCTCAAAAAATAAAAAAGATAGACACATTTTTAAATTTTTTTTTTCGTTTTTTGCTTCTCCTGTAAAGTTGCATTTTGTCCTTTACGACCTTTGAACCCAGAGGTATCGATAAAGACTTTATGTTTATTGCTTTTACATGAAATTGATGGTATTTGCAGGGAGAGGTTGGGCCAAAAGGCTCGAAAGGCGAATATGGTGATATGGGGTCCCCTGGCATGCTGGGCGCGCCCGGGCTCCCCGGGCCACCGGGGTACCCCGGCTTGAAGGGGGACAAGGGCGATAAGGGCGACTCGGTGAGATCACACTATCAATGCTATTGTGGGGCTCAGCTGCCAGTATTGAAAATATTTTTGTACTCCAAAAAAGAGCTGTCCGCGCCATATACAATCTACGGCGAAGAGATACCTTGAGAGAATTGTTCAAAGAAATAAATATTTTAACTTTGGCAGGCCAATACATTTATGAAAATTTAGTTTATGTAAGGAAACACTATGATTCATTTGCTAAGAACAGCAATATTCACCAGTTTAATACAAGAAATAAAGATAAACTTGCCGTTCCAAGATTTAGGCTTGCAAAAACTAGAGGTTCATTTATGGGGTAAGGCATAGCCTTTATTAATAAAGTTCCACAACAAGTGATTGATCTTCCTTTGCATGAATTTAAAAACCATGTTAAAAAAACGCTCATGGGTAAAGGTTATTATAAAGTAGACGATTATCTTAAAGATCAAAATGCGTGGAAATGATGTAACACATAACTTGCTACTATAAGTACTTTGTTGAAGTAATATAACAATAAGTCTATGTTGTTGCCAATAATCCTGTCACCCTGTTGTAATTATTTGGTAACGATATATTAAAGTTTGTAAATATCGTTACTTATGGCTGTTACAGCTGATAAGTTTCTTGCGCCCGTTCTTCTTGTCAGCTAAAAAAGTCTGGAACGAGTGGTAGGAAAATATAGACGATTCAAAAGTACTTAATAATTAAGTTTATTTGAATAAAGCTTATTTGACTTTGACTTTGACTTTGAAATACTAAACGGAAAAAGTACTAGAAAAAATCGACTCACCCGTAGCAGCTTTTTCTAGTATTTTTTATATATTAATTATTTGAATATAAAAAATAGCATTGTGAATGCCAAAAACTATAAATTCAATAATTAGACGTTTAATTGTAAATAAACGTTGCATTATTTATTAAATAATTTTCAAACTTTGCTAAGTTAATTAAGAATGGTTGGTTATTGTAATTTAATTCTGGCTTCGCCTTTGTCAGGTAGCGCCAAAAAATATTTTGAAATTGATCAAATTTGTTATATTATGACAACAGAACATAATATGGATTAAAAAAAAAATTGAGCAACATGTTCACTCAGTGATCAAGCCTTCGATCATGATTAAGCTCATTAAATAGAGATTTTAAAACCTTTTCTAGTTTTTCATCAAGTGATAGGTATTTCAAATATTGTCCGTAGTTACCTTTTAGGCGACGATTATTCAATGCGAGATAAGATTCAAACTTACCTTCCAATTGAAGATTCTGTGTGGAAAAAACCAGAGAAAGTATAACTTAACAAGTTTCTTATCGATTTTCTCAATACAAATTTATACCGTAGTGTCAGTACGTAAACTTCGCTTTTGACTTATATTAGTTAGAAGTAACTGAAAACTTTAGTACCTTATTACATTACAGCAACTATATATATTTTGTTCTCTTAGAACTTGCAATACAACCTTCCCGTTATGAAAGCAATATTTGGTGCGACACGGTACTAAAATGCTCAGATTTCTTAGATTAGACCAATTAGACCTATCGAATCTATGTGTGACGTGTCGCTGGTTTGTTTTGTTCTCGGTGTGCGCGCGGCGGCTGCCGACCAGAAGTACAGGAAGCTGAGGAGAAGACAGGTATCTATCAGCTCCAAGTTTTACATAAATTAAGGCTGTACTTAATTAAAATTAGTTCACTATCAGCCGAATACTCAAAGGCTTCTTAACTAAAGTCTTAGTTAAGGCCCCCTTAAGTTAAGAAGCTATTAGATTTAAGTGAAATGCTCAAACGCTTTTTATCTGCTGGTAATGTCTGTTTAGCTAAGGTGGGTTCAACCATTTGAAATCTGGTAACATTAGTCACTTTTTCAAACCGTTTCTTTACATGCAGTCCATCGTCCATACGCAGAAAGATAACAATATCATACCTGTAACTTATGTAACCTAAATATAAGAAGATAATGGAAAAAATCACATTCTTGAAATGCTCTCATTCTCAGATTCTTAAATTTTTTTTTTTAAACCATTTTGTTCGCTCAAAGATTCTACGGTTTTCACGACTACAAGAGAATTAAATTTGTTGAGTCTGTGTTATACCTACCTACTGTTATTTGCGTTGCCCACTCCCAATCCTTGTAGAGCTTTCCGTGAACTGTTAATCTTTATGCCCACTGTTGAACTTACAGGGAGACGGCACCGGATACGAGCTGTATGGTCATGAGATGGTGAGTACTGTTATTTTATTATTATCATCATCATATCAGCCGCACGACACCCACTGCTGGGTATAGGTCTCCCCCAAGGATCTCCACGACGATCGGTCCTAAGCTGCCTGTATGCAGTGGCGCACCGCGAACTTTCCCCTCCCGTCGGTCCACCTTGTGGGGGGCCTACCCACGGAGGTCATTCGGTGCGCGGTCGCCATTCCAGAACCGCCCCGCCCTAACCAACATCGGTTCTTCTTGCCATGTGTCCCGCCCACTGCCACTTCAGCTGAGCAATCCTTCGAGCGATGTCGGTTACTTTAGTTCTCCTGCGGATCTCCTCATTTCTGATTCGGTCACGGAAGGAAACGCCAAGCATGGCTCTCTCCATTGCATGCTGGTTGACTTTGAGCCTCCTTATGAGACCTATAGTTAGCGACCACGTTTCACTGCCGTAGCGTAGGTCATCACTGGCAACACACACTGATCATAGACTTTCGTCTTGAGACACAGGTACCTAAATCGAACAAGATGATTTTTTGAAGCTTCCCGAATGGTGCCCATCCGAGTTGGATTCGATGACGATTTTATTATTATACTTATTACTTATAAATTACTTTAGAAAATATCTACTTCAATATGCTTGAATCATTGGTTAAGGTTTTTCAAAAGTAGCTTTCTTCGTTGCATTCAGTCTATTTTGTATTTTGCTTCTGATCTTTCTAAAAATATACTAAACGCATATCTTTTTTTCTTCATACATATACTGTCTTCTCATGTCATCTTCTTTAAAACTACGAGTATCACGATTTCACGATAACATTAAATTATCTAATGAAGAGATTCATATCCCAAAAAGCTAATATGAGGATGTCTTGTCCGGCCTTAACAGTCACATTTAGCCATCCAATTATGATAAATAAATAAATGTTAAACAAAACAGAACATACCTATATACAGACAGACAGAGCAGTTGTTATGGCTTCACATCAGCAGTACCAAAGGACCAGTAATTAGTTGGAGTTTAGTACGGTAACTATGAAGATTTTATTTTCTTAATATTTATAAGACCATTTTCCCCTACCTTAGGATGCTGGTTGGATATTAATTTTAGGTCGTTTTTATAGGGAAACGTAGCTATCCATTTTCCTATCGATGAAGTGTAAGATGTATATTACTTCTAAATCATGGGTGGCGTGGTTTTTTACGATATCCCTAAATCTCGGATTTCCTAATTACGGTGCCGTTATATAGCGGTGAACGACGTCACTAGAAAGTTGACTGTTAATACGGCGCGATTCTAGAGAGCGGTATTATGGTCCCTATACATGTGGAGGCTCGGCCAGAAGGATCGAACGTAAAGGGCCTTACGACCAAATCTCTGCATATGGAGAGAGGCCGGGCCCCCGGAGGCTGCGCACGTTGAGATTTATTTGGAAGTTCGCGCCTCTAAGTTTGGTCCTTCCAGCTGGGACGGAGCAATACAAAGAAAAGGGACATACTGACAACATTCCCTTTTCTTCGTATTGCTCCGTCCCTCTCGGCCTCTCCGGCCGCCATGATTGCCCCGTCATCTAAGGAAACCAGAGCTTAAACGTGGATGGTTAAACCTAGATTCCGGCCCTTGCCGTGTCCAGGGCCAAAGCTATGTTGGTTGTGCTAATATTATTTACAAAGCCCAATACATTTTGAGCCCCGTGGCTTCAAAAGCCGAGCGGCAACCGGAGCTCAACGAACACTGGGGGTTGATACAGATCGTTGACACGACCAACGCAGCTTGGGCCCCGGAGATGGCACGGCCCGGTCTAGCATGAATCCAGCTTACTCTACCGGACGCCTTACGGCCGAAAAATGAAAGTATGTAATAAGAGCTTATTTTATGTGCACAGATGATGGGGCCCCCGGGCGCGCCTGGCCCCACGGGTCCCCCCGGCGTGGCGGGTCCCCCGGGCATCAAGGGGGACAAAGGCGAGCCAGGTCTCCGTGGCAAGGCTGTATGTTTTTATATACAATCAGTATAAGGTGGAACTAAATAATTATATAACAAATAACAATACTGATACATGTGATAGTGTTGCTTAAAGTGAACAAATTTCTCCAAGGAACAGTCGAATAACGTAAAAATTTACATGATTTGGTTCCATCTTATATATATTTTTATTTGCTTAAATAAACAAGCAACTCGTATCTACAATATTAGAAAGAAAGAAAAAAAATAGGGTTGCACTCCGGGATTGCCGGCAGAAAAGAAAACTTGAATATTAACGTTGTGCATTTTTGATATTTTGGAATGGTTAGGGAATAATTTTGAACGAATTGCCGTCTTACGAATTTACTCTGCGTATGAATTTACGAATACAGAACAGTATTGTACGAAAGTCTTATCCATAGCTTGACAGAAAATCTAGAGTTTTGACATTGAATTAAGGAATTAGCGCGTTGCTATGGTGACACAAGTGTTTACGTCTTAAAATGACGCGCAGCCATTTTCACCGCGCCCCGTAGAAAGAGAGGGGGATACTTCCGCCGCCGGCTGTCTACTCTCCATCCGTCACATCCGTCTTACGAATTTTCGATCAGGGTCACGTGATTCTTACTGACACGAGTTTAGCGTTTTTTCCCCCATTACAAAAAAGCGTACAACGCCGCTAAAGAAGTTTTCACTTCAATAAAACATTATAGATAGATGAGTTGCTTTCTTTCTAGTAAGAAGCCAATGTAAACGCAAAAATCTATTTTACTCCTAGTGAAATCAATTTTAATAATTCATTTTATATTTAATCAAAATAAAGTCTTATAGTGCTTAAAATACTGCACAAAATTTTACCGAAATTCTGTAACCGTACACCAGTTGACTGATAACAAAACCTGGTTTAGAGAGAAATTATTGTTTTTTTTATCATCGCAGGGCGAGCGAGGAGAGAAGGGTGACGCGGGTCCAATGGGATTACCGGTAATTTTTTTTTCATATTTATTTTTCTCGCTTAAATGACATACGCAAAATTTATGGATACTTGACTGTCAAAATACAATTGATTTGATAGCGATCGATAAATGTACGTTTTGGCGACCATATTACGGGATTTACGGGGCAGGGGTTCAAACTGCCGTGTTATTTGGTTGCGCTGTACCTATATTAATAGCCTATTCCCGTTGTTCCCCATTTTGTCCCCCCCCCCCCCTGGGGGATATCGGGAAAAGTTTTTCCATATGTCACCGTTAAAGTGCGGAAATCAGTGAATCTGCAGATTAACTAGTTAATTTTCTAATCTGCAGATTAACGACAAGGATCAGTTAAAGTACGGAAATAGGTTCTTTTATTGAAAAAAATGCGTTATAATATAGAAGGGGCTTGACACAAAAGCGGGGGGGTCAGGGGGGCACAGCCCGCCCACAAGGGGGGCTCGGGGGGCGAAGTCCCCCGCCACGGGAAAGTCTTAAACAGGTCATTAGGTTAGGTTAGGTTAGTATTGTTACCTAAATTCAGCCAGAAAAGAAGTTTTTGTGAAAAATAAACTTTCAATATAGGTCTTTTATTAAAATTACCTAAAGCCTTGGCTATTTCACTCACTGTATTCTGGACTTTAATGGTGTAGCATCGGTTAATGTGCAGATTAACTAGTTAAAATGCGGAAATCGTCTACTTTAAGAAAAATTCCGCACTTTAACTGACTCGACCAGTTAATCTGAAGATTAACTGATTCCGTACTTTAACGGTAACACATACATGTCATGGAATAGACCATTTGAATTGGCGCGAAACAATCTGTTGTTTCCTAATTACGTATATATGAATATTGATTTGTACCCCACAGGGTCCAGTTGGGTTACCAGGCGAGACTGGGCGGCCGGGCGAGGGCGGCGCGAGAGTAAGCTCTTTGCATCCTGGTAGATAAAACACCTCACTTCAGTTCTACTACTAACACGGTTGAGGTGCTGTAGCAAGAGTTCGCGCCGTGGTCAGGGCTGCCAATCTTTTATTAATGTCCGGAAAATTGGTGTCCGGAATATTGAATCGGAAAACATATACTTAATACTGTTATGAAGTAATCGTGATTGGTTACTGAATTAAATTACTACTTCATTCATTTTGTCTGTCCTAATTTCAAATGAGTGTTCGGAAAACAAATAGTTTTACATTGTCATGTTACGTCAGATAAATATATTTGTATGTAGTTTTATATATTAGTTCATGATTGCTACAAAAACAAAAAAAGAGTAGCAAATAAGAGTTATGATCGATATATTAGAGATTTTAGATTATTGGCAATACTGTCACGGTGTGGTATGCGACTCAACTAACCTTTGCTAACTAACTTGCGTGGTGTGGGTGCAGGAGAACCGCTGGCCGCCAGACTTCGTGTTCACGTAGTGGCCCCGCCGCCGCAACTAACCGCTTGAAGTTAACCCACCGCGCCCGCAAAGATCCTGCCAACCATTAGAGTTAAGTGTTGAGCAAATGTATAAATAGGTGTATGTTGTTTTTCGTCCGTTTAGGTAATTGCGGTTTTTTGGTTTTCAACTGTTAGTTTTGTTGTTAATATCCATATTGAAAAAAATGTGCGATTAGCGACCCCTAAGATTTCATTTTCATCAAGTACAGTTTTACTCTACAGTTATGTATCTACGATAATTTTATCAAAACTTCTCCCGATATCGTCTTGTTAACAACAGAACTGTAAAAATGTAATAATTATGATAAATACGTAATTTTAAGTATGTTCTGTAAAATATAGAAGTTTTTAAGGAACCGAATATCAACGATCAGAGTGACTATTTTTAAACGTATTATTTGTATATTTGGCAAACGAATCTTAAACAATTTATAGACCGGGTGCCAACTACTATAAATTGTAAGTACTTAGTATGACTAAATCTTAATAAGGATGTATTTATTATTGAAACTAAGACTAGAAGTAAGCAAAGCGTTCTAAAGTTATAAGGTGTACCTAAGTATGTGATATGCGTTAGATTTGTTAGCTTGTAAAGTTATTATTGACATTTACTTACATTATTGAATCTCTCATCATATCTCTTTATATGTGCATTATAATACTCTTTCTATTTCTAAATATGAAAGCCCAAATTCTTATAGATAGGTTTCTTATCTTAAATGCCTGTTTATATATCATTATTCCATTAATTAATTGTAATTGTATCTTTTTATTATTATATTGTACCTAAGTACTTTTAAGATAAGTTAAAGAGTTGAAGCAGCGGCACCCTCTTTGTCAAAGCAGGAAATTCAATAACATTGGGACAACCTATTTTAGTTTTAATTTAATTTGTATTATGAGACCTAGATAAGTAAAAAGTCAACCTGTCTATTCTGACTATTTGTACACAATATATTTAAACACAGCAGTTTGTTAATACTTGGATTACTGCTTCTTCAAGGAATGTCGCCTGCGCTTCTCTAGACTACGCCCAGCCCCTGCCCGCTCTTAGCTTCTTAACAATAAAAGATCTAAGGAGCCAGTGGGATTCCCAGGAATTCCCCGGAAAAAACAAAGCATAAAACAAGATAAGTTAGGTAATGGTGAGAGCGGGAGCGTGTTGGGAGCGTGCGCGCCCGTACTCGGTATTACCGTCCCCTGTCATGCCTCGTCCGGAAATGTCTTTCCCTAACCTGATTTATAAGTATCATATTGAGGAATCTATAACCACGCATTGGGGAATTGTATGTTATGAATGGTGTTTCGTAATCCTCACCGAGAATCTTTTCTCAAAAAATATGATATTGTTATGTCGCGATCAGTATCATTAAATATATTGATGCTGTAACAACTAGAATAGTTCAAAGAAGGAAAATGTGTATACGTCACTCCCGCGTATCCTTCATGTTGACTCGTTTGTATTGAATCTCTGTCCTCATATTGAAGTAATTAATCTTCTCTTTGTGTATTATAATATGATATTGATATAATGTAACTGTATCACTACCGTTTTATGATCTTATTGTATTGTATCTTATAAGTTGTCTGGACACTGGAAACTGAAAAATAAATAATAATATGTAAATGAAGTAAGTTTTTTTACATCGATTGCGCTATGCTAGTACTTTCTGAAGTCATTCAGTATCCAGACATCATAAAATTTCAAGTTAAAGACAAATGTACAAATATAATTGAACGTTAGAGTAAGTTTTACATGTAAGCAACTTATTTCTTACAACTATCTGAAAAGCAATAACTTAACTCCGTTTCTCCTTTTCTGGAACAGTTTCAGCGTTTTTTTTATCAAATGGTTCTATTGATGATCTATGTACCTACTTGCATATCTTATATATAATTTTGTGATCTTTGGGTACAGCTACTGACTGTCAGCTTAATTATGAGAAACTTTGCTATCATTGTTTATATTATATTATGTATGAAAAACATTACAATAATCAACGTCCCTTCTCTGTAATTTAAGCGTACTTATAAGGTTTAGTTTTTTTATGAGAATCAAAAGTTGTCATTTGTACCATACGTCACGAGAGCATAAAATATTGTTGTTTACAAATTATTTTGAAGGAAAATAAATATTTGCATGCTGTGCATATTGATCTTTTCTTTCTCTCTTCTCCTTGCAAGTTCAATGCCTTACTTTTCTGAATCAAAACAATATGCATGCAGCTGATCTATATACAACTATAAAGGCAGTGGATAACGCACGTTAAATATGTATGAAATGCACGTACATAAGTATATGAATGAGCCTCATGTGCAACATGCGAGAGGAGCCCCGCTGACACGTGCGTTGTTCCAGGGCCCGCCCGGACTCGACGGCATGAAGGTGAGCCATCGCTACTGCCACTACCTGCCACGAGCCACACACCACCACTAACAATACTAGCAGACACGCCAATCGCTCTAATTTAATGCTTACAAATAAATCATTTAACAATACAGCTCCTGGATCTGCGAATACCTTAAAAACGAAGTATTTACAACAAATTTCAGTGGGTAATGCCAATGGGTCCACGCCACGGGTCGTTAGGGAAATTAATATTGATGATAAATGATACCGCGATAGCTATTACTTACTGTGCAAGAATCTCAACCCAAATATTATTAACTTAGTATTAATGTTAGATAGACCTCTATCAGATTAGTTTACAATTCACATTCATACATTAATATTGATTCAGGAAAGTAACATGATTATAACTAACTATTGGTGTTGGTGCCACAGGGCGCGCAAGGCGAGCCGGGATCCAAAGGTGAACGAGGTGACCCTGGACTGCCCGTACGTCATACGCACTCAAGAACACTTCATCGCGCGCTTCACACAAGCAGGGTTACCAAGTTCGATACGAAAGGCTTGTCAATCGGGTTTATAATACTTTTTATTATTAATATTATAAAAGATAATTAGTCGGTGACGGGATTTAATATTGATGATTGTAATCATTTTGGTTTTTTTATGAACAAAAACTGGCATTCATACATGTACTATGGGCAACAGCGTCGTTAAACCACTCCTAGGTTAAAATCGCTTGCACGCCGCGCCCGCTGTCACATACGTTTAGTTCGTGCAGGGGCGAAACGCGCGCACACGAATTTTGTTGCAAACTGGTTAAGCGACGCTGTTGCCCATAGTACGTTACATGTATGAATGATGATTTACCCCCTAAATGCCTTTAATATTCATTGTTATTTGAGTCAGATTCAAAATAAATGCATTGTTGTTCTATTGACAGTTAAAATAATACTTTAACTAGTTTTTTTTATCAAAAGTTATAGAAAAATGTAAATAATATTTGATTTCCGGACACAACCGCACGCTTAATAATTTTCCGGAGAGTTGGTAACCCTACAGCACGTGCAAGTGCGCGATGCAGTGCTTCCTATTGTTATTCCTAGTAGATTTTCCTAAAAACTAATACGGTACTGGCAAAATTTCAGGGAACTGATGGGATTCCAGGTCAAGAGGTTAGTTATGACGTTTTAACATAATCGGAGATAGATATTCAATACGCGTAGGTACTAACACATTGTTTTCGCTCGATAGGGTCCGAAGGGTGACAAGGGATATAAGGGAGAACCAGTAAGTCACGTCACGAGTTTGTTTTCCCTTCCTATACGGCTATGCTTATGTTGCATCCAGTGTACAAAGTGCATGAGTAACTAACTATTTGTTGATTATGTATCTTTGAGAACAATGTCCTTACACTATTTTTATTTGAGACCACTATTTCTAGTAATTATTATAAATAAAAACTTTTCCTAAAAAGCTGATAAATTCCACAAGGCTGAAACAGGTTCTTATTTTAACCAACGAAAAGAAAAACAAACGCATCTGTCTATGCTTAAACCAGAAACTTTTCTGACGCCTGTAGCACAACTCCGCCGCGAAACACCGCAGTAGGTTCCGCCATGACTTCGACAAGCGAAACAAATGCGAACAGCCTAGGTATTCTCATGCATTAATTTTTTACGAGCGATTCCGCCCGATCAGCTCCGACCCTTGCTCGACACACACGCGAAAGTAATGACGTGAAACCGCTACGTAGATGCGATCCTCATATGAAAGAGACTGGTTCCTGCGACACAGGGAATCCTAGTGTGGGAACCAGTGCCCTACTTAGCTGTGTAAAAAAAGTTTTGGCCAATAAAGATTATTATTATTATTATTATATCGTCGTCGATAGAAGACAAGTCATAGCGGAACTATGGTGGAAATACCACGGTTTCGCGGCGAAGGTGTGCTACAGGCGTGAAAGTCAAATCATGTAAGACAATGTTCAAGAGATAATAATCATCATGTCCATGCCCTAGGGTCCAGTGGGCAAGCGCGGGCGGAAGGGCGACAAAGGCGACAAGGGAGACCAGGGAGTGCCGGGACTAGACGCGCCATGTCCGTTGGGCCCCGACGGACTTCCTCTACCAGGATGTGGATGGCGCCCTTCAAAGGTACACAACATAATCATCCCATCCCCTACGGCATAGGCGTCCCCATAGAAATTTCAGCAGACCGTCAGACCATGATATTAGCCACTATTAATAAAAAAAATACAGGTAGCAGATAGATATTATCAGGCATACCGAAGGATATCTAGCTCATATTCTGGCATTAGAACAGAGATCTTAGCATAATTCCATAAAGCAGTATTGTCGCATATCGAAACGCCTAAAATTAACTTACGAATTCGTAAACCAAAATCCGTGTGACTGGCATACATTGCAGCCGCAAAACCTAACTTTCAAGAATAATAAAACTCATTGCATAGGTAAATTGTTACTTTTTGAATTGAAATATTATGGAAACACGCTTGTGGGCCGCACGAGGATGATTTTAAAATTGGATCGGGCCGCAGTCAAACGTGTAAAGTGCCACATGTTTGACATGGCTGTTGACTAAACGACTGGCTTCAGTCGTACTCTTAAAGTACTGATACTATAAAATGGGCTTTACTCATTACAAATCTCGTATTCTTGAATATAAGGATAGAATAATTCATTAAATCCTACCTACATTGTGGCCGGACAACAATTAAATGTCTATTGTGTCTCATTTTCCTGTACCTGAGAGGTTAATTATCGCCTGGCTCTATAGCTGTTACTGTAACAATTACGTAAGGTAAGTCCACCGGCTAATAGCCCTTAGAGCAAGGGTGGCCAACATTTTCGACACTTGGGCCAAAATTCGGAAGTAGAATTTTACCCCGGGCCGAAGAAGTGTTTGTTTGCTTTTTATAGTAGGTGTGATAAGGTAATGTTAGTATTATTATTTTTTTACTTTAAAAAATAAATAAATAAATAAAAAATGTGCTCGGCTCCGCGGGCCACAAGGTAACAGACGGTGGGCCGCATGTGGCCCGCGGACCGCGGGTTGGCCACCCTTGCCTTAGAGCAGGGGTCTCCAAACTACGGCTCGCGGGCCAGATCCGGCCCGCGAGCACCAACAATCCGGCCCGCGAAAGCAGGCCGAATCGTACCAACAATACTGTAATTTACAGTATGTTGGTACGGAGCTAGCTAGATCCTGGCCCTTGGAACTTGGTGGAGGAGTAAGTCTGGCCCTTTTGCTAAAAAGTTTGGAGACCCATGCCTTAGAGCATTCATAGCCTTTCTAGTCTAGCTACATACCTAAGTAGTTTTTTCAGTGGGATATTGGCACACTTGGCTTTCAGCTTGGTATGGGTTGCATTAACACACAGACACAGAATATATAATACACAGATCTAGAGGTGGTTAATATAGCATCTAGCGCCATATTATAGCGCGCTATTTGTACATAGCGCGCTATGTGCGCTATGTAAGTAGACGCTATGGCGCTATGAATATCGCGCGTGGCAACAAGTAGCGTCGTCGTTGGCCGGACGGGGGCCGGGCATTCGTTATAGTTAAAAAACATCGCGTGCGCGCTTTTGCTACCGGACGCGTTACGCGCGTTTCTCTCGCAACACGCTAGGTACCATGGGCAACAGCGTCGCTTAACCACTGCTAAGGTTAAAATCGCTTGCACGCCGCGCCCGCTGTCACATACGTTTAGTTCGTGCAGGGGCGATACGCGCGCACACGAATTTTGTTGCAAACTGGTTAAGCGACGCTGTTGCCCATAGTACGAGTATAATATAGCGCGCGACCTTATATTGTGTTAGTTCGATTAGGACTTTTATGACACAACTAGTCAATTAGTTAGTATTATGTAAAAGCTATTTAGCTAAGCTAAGTTAGTTGAACGAGAAATATGGTAAAAACAACCGAATTTCAAGGGTCAATAAGGTCGAAAATCGCTTGCACCTGTTTTTTTAACTAGAAAACATTGTCTAGTGGTCACTAGTTAAAAAAATGAATGCAAGCGATTTTCGACCTTATTGACATTTACGAAAATTACGGTTTTTAATGAAACATCAGAAGTAGTAAACGAGAATACGGCAAAAAAACAACCGAATAGCAAACGTCAATAAGGTCGAAAATCGCTTGCACCTGTTTTTTTTAAACTAGAAAACATTGTCTGGTAATCACAAGTTAGAAAAATGAGTGCAAGCGATTTTCGACCTTATTGACATTTATCAAAATCACGGTTTTTATTGAAACATCAAAATTAGTAAACGAGAATACGGCAAAAAAACAACCGAATTGCAAACGTCAATAAGGTCTAAAATCGCTTGCACCTGTTTTTTTAACTAGGAAACATTGTCTAGTGATCACAAGTTAGAAAAATGAGTGCAAGCGATTTTCGATCTTATTACGAAACTTATTTTCGAACTTTAGACAGTTCTAAGCCCGAAAAGTATAAGATAAAGTTCATTAGTTTGCTGCTTTATTTTATTTAAGACTAAAATGTAACGTATTAATAAATAACGTTTTTATGAAGCGCGCGATCTGTCTAACGAACGACGTGTGAAGTAACGTGTTACGAAATCTAACGTGCTGCATCTAACGCGTCAGCCAGCCGCCCGCATGCTACCTGATAAATAGCGCGTTATAACATAGCGTATTAGCGCGCTAGAAATCAATAGCATATAGTCTGTAGCGTGCTGTTGCTTTATAGGCGTTATGAACAACTCTACACAGATCCCATAAAAGGACTAATTTCCTTCAGCCATCCAATCTAACAGGGTTCGTAGCTTATGCACAGTGGTCGTGGCACCTGTAGACGAGCACCCGATTCGAATAAATTCTAACCTTCTAGCAACGACGGCTTCGGCTTCGTCCCGAAGGCTCCAGACCTCTTTTCACAGCAAAAAACTCATCAATTCGGCATTTTAAACACAGCAGCGTTCACATGCGCGACTGGACACGGTTTAGAAAGAAATCCGGGTGCAACTGGTTTTATTGCTCGTGAACGGGTGCTGCCAGTGGGAATGGGTCTGCTTCTGTCTGCTTGTACTAAGGGCGTCGCATATTATTTTTTTTTCTTCATGTTTAATATTATCAATCTGTATGGCACTTCTTACTCAAAACATAAAATTAATAACTAATCCTTGTTTTGATTTCTCACTTTTTTATTGCTAATGACTAAAATGATTATTTTGCTTTCGTAATATTTTTTCGTATTTTTTCGTCTATAGTTTTGTAAGTAAAGGCCTATGAAAAGCTTTTGGATATTCGTTTTCAATTCAGTGCCTTAGGATAGGTAGCCTAAGTATGTCATGCTCTCTTTAATCATTTCTGCGGTGGTGTCGTGTGGGGCGGGTCGTTACGTTCCCTCAAATATGGTTGAGCGAAGCGATGGCTGGTCCATGCGTCATGCTCGTGAACGGGTGCTGCCAGTGGGAATGGGTCTGCTTCTGAGTACCTATCTTAACGCATATTGAATTGTAAGAATTGCGTTTTTACTTTTTATGTCTTGCATCAAGTGTTTTTTGGTTCGAGTAGCAGACAGAGTGATTTCTCAACTAGTTGAAAGTTATTTACTCTCATATTTACCTATCTGAATGTAGTAGATATATTTAATTTTAACCTACCTACCTATTGTGTGCAAACTTTTGTTAATTATTGTGATGGAAAATGACCTCACTTTAAACGTAGAGCTTATTTTTCAATGTTGACGACTCTGTATGAAATATACAGGGAGAAAAAAGCAGCCCTTGACGAGTTTTTTGCCGGTTCTTCTCGTTACAAGGTCTCCCGCTTAGGGTTTGCGAACCGATGGCGTAGCTTCTATGACATTCACAAGTGCTTGTAACAGCCTAGACTGAATAAAATATTTTGAATTTTGAATTTTGAATTAACGCATATATGCCCTTTTGGGCTTGTACTTCGGCAGAGGGGAAAGCTTCGTATGGCTACTTCCTTCCGTAGGAAGCCGGCGCGGCGCGTTGCTCTAAGATTCTAACGGTTTATTCGAATCGGGTGAAAAATCGCGTAGGTGCATCGGCCACAGGAGCGTCGAACACTGGGTGCTTAAATCCCATCTACCAGATTTGTCATTCCTGACCGAAAGTGACACCGCGGTGAATTATATTTAATATTGTTATCCTAATACACAATTTTAATAAAACTTCTCGCAATGACTTCTCGTGGAATTTTTAGGACCCTTTTAGACGGTATCATTACATTCCCTCGTAGTCACTGCTAGAAGTAGATGGCAAAACTGCTAAAAGTGGCACTTTTTGACACATTTGCTGTCTACTTCTACGAATGATTGCGAGGGAATGTAGTGATACCTTCTAAAAATACTAGACTATGAGCCCTAAAATTTCACGAAAAGATTTATAAAAATCATTTTCTATTAACAACTTGTTAAATAAAAACCTCTGAGGGCGCTATTTTCGTTCAGGGGTCTCATAGCAAAACTGAATTGTAATAAACAATTTAATTAAAGCAACACCGTAAAAGCATCATTAGAATTTAACATCTCATTTTGTTTTGCTCTAACAATGTCAAAATGCTAGACTGTAATTTGGTGTTGGTTTGCGTGGCAATCAGGAGTCAGCTGTTCCTCCGCCAGCACGAGAAGAGGGCCAAGGGGTGGTGGGAGGGGAGGGCTCTGAAGAGGAAGAGCCGGAAGGAGAGGATTATGAAGGAAGAGAGGACGAGCTGGACGCACCGAGTTACGATGACTACACAGACAACGCCCATCTTGCGCTACACCGCGACTAATATCTCTTTCTTGCTCACTCGCTATCATCACTTCAGTTTTATTGCATTTAACTATCTTTGTCTTGTTCGTTGCTTACATTAAGTACCCTTTAACCTTCATAACTGTATCACTGTCCACCATTTGCAGCGTCGTAGCTAAGGGCTGACAAAGGTTCGGCTGCCAGGGGCACAACTCTCAGGGGGGCGCAGTTTGCTGACCAACAGCTAGAAAGCAAGTTTCTATTGCTGTAAAATAAGTCTTGGGGGCGCAAAATCTAAACTTACAAGGGGCGCTCATGACCCTGGCTCCGACGCTGACCATTTGTCTGATAAACATTATCTTCCTTTACAGTATTTTATCCCTCATTAATTTTTTTATCTGATCAATTTGTCTGTATCTCTTCAATTTTCCGGGTTTAGTGGCTAACTGGATTGCTTCTTGCTAGTAGTAAGTAGAAATTTAAAAACAAGCAAACTAGACAATTATATTATAATCGTAGCGTAAGATAATCAATATTTGTTGAAAATTAATTTTCTCTCTCTTGTCCTAAAAGTAACAAAAGCACTACCTAGGAAAAATATCTCTAATAATTCTGATTATGAGAAATAACTTCCTTATAGTGCTTCTTAGATAAATGCCAAACCAATCTTATACTATTTGAGAAAACACAATCCGTAAGATCAAAACATAACCGAATCATCACTACTATTATAAATTAATAATTTATTGTAATGGTACACAGGAAGCGTTTCTGGAATGGGTGCGGCGGCGGCTAGACGTGGACAACGACCTACCACCATTGTGACGAGACCGCGACGTCATCGTGACGACATCATGACAACATCGGCATTAAAATTATACGACCATAGTGATAGCTGATAGCACAGTGTCTTGATCGTGAGCAGCCGGCACTAATCTTGAGCGCTAGACGTAAGAGTCCCCACTCTTTTGCTTTGTGCATTTTACATTACGGTACCAATAAGTGATATAGAGAAAAGCAACTAACAAATTAATTGTAGTCTCTATTGAAATCATCCCGATCGTTCGAAATTGAAAATTATGGGGCTTAGAGTGAGACGCGCTTCTTCGAGACGAAGCCGCGATGCTCTAAGTTATGGGGTACCTACCTACCTATACCTAACTCTTGATTTGAGACAACAATGACATTGAAAACATTGGATTAAAATAATAATTATTAACTATTAGATTCAAAAGTAAGATAAACAGAAAGACCTATAAAATGATTTCGGCGCATCTCAAGATTCTTTTTTTAGTGTAGGAAAGGAAGGTAGTGGACCTCCACAGTAAATCCTCAGTAGACGCAACTTTACACTGTGGTAAAGTATAAATGAAACTTATTTTTAAAATAATCCAAATCGTTTTTGGGTATTTGTACATAAGTTTTGGTTCATACTATATTACATCCCTGCAAAGTTTCATCGACTGAGGATTTAATGTTGGGGTCTCCATACAAAAGATCGCCTCATTTCTACACTATTTTGTTGTGTCGTAGCATCGTGACGTGCTACGAGCACACAGTAAACAGTAATCTTCTGCTACGAGATTATGGTCACAAAACCGTTTACGTAGTCTATTACAAACTTTATATTTTGTGCTACGCCGTAGCAGCTACGGGCTTCTTAGTTTCACGTAGAAATATATTCTTTAGTCATTCATTACATTTTGCAACTCGCTAGCTAGAGCTGCACACTTGTGTTAAAATTAAGTCTACTGAATAAACATTTTGTACCTATCTATGCCCTAAAGCACGTACCTACACTTTTGATAGGTACTTAAGTACAAGACTGGATGGAATTATTTATAAAAAAGTAGGCAATTGAATAATATTGTTTTTATTATATTCCTAGGCGAGTAAAAAAATCAAGATTTGTATTACTGTTATGTTATGATGAAGACAAAGTTTAGCTAAACCTATATTTAGGGGTGGTATTTTTTGAAATGTATTTCTTAGAAGGAGATGACATGTTTAGTTTGGCATCAGTCCATACCATCAGTACAAATTTCAATCTATACAGACTGATGGAATGAACGATCATGTTTAATATCTCCTTCTTATAACCTAATGTAATTTTAATTCTCGAATGCAAAGTTAAAAATCATAAAGTAATGGTTTTAAAATCAATTTGATTTTTTTGTAAATTGTAAACGTTATACTGAAGTGATTTAAAAAACTGTCCAAAAGCATTTAAATTTATGGATAAAAAAGTTTCAATACTATTTACCTTTTCTGTAGGATCTTTGTGTATGTGTAGTCTAAATAATTAATAAGATTTATTTATTTTTATACTAAACTTAAACTTTTTCGTAGTACTGTTGACAACACTTCCGCTTTACAATGACTCATAAGGTTAAAATTATTTGCTTCTGCAAAGTGTGACAAAGTGATAAAGCACTTGAGTTGCCGATCTTACATACCTAAACCAGCCTAAACATAAGATAAAAAGATACAGTTGTGAGAATAAATAAAATACTTATTGGTTATATTTTTATAAGCAGAGGAACTTTTTAAGAGAAAGCGCTATAAACAGTTAAACACCCTCTCAATTTTGTGCTCGAACAAGTGCAGAATTGTATTACCTATGCATTATTTTTTAATTATTTCCAATAAATATAAGTCTTTTTAGAGGTAAATCTTCGTTTTCCTGTAATAACAATGCTAGGTGGTTCGATAAAAAACACTCGATACTTTTGTTGCGTTGCGTATGATATGATGGATGTAAAATAATATTAGTGTGAAAATTAATTTGTTGTAAATATTTTTTATGATAAAACCAACGACAGTAAGGTATGTATTCACAGTAACAAACAAAAAAGTATTGTATTATAGTTAGCGATAAGTATCTCTAGATATATTAGTTTTTCATTTTTTCTATGAATATAAACCTTTCTGTCGTCAGGATAAGTTTTATAGGTACCTATAAATATTTATATGTTTAGATAAAATAAATTATGTAAGTAGGTACTTTAATGTAAATAAAACACTAACGTTGTTAATTTTGTTTCTTTTATTTTTTTTCTATAACAGTATTCAGGTTTTGTTGCATAAAATTAGGTAAACCTGTAAGCTTTCGAAGTCGAACCCATGGTGGGCGGGATTGTTATAAATACACTTAGATTATTTATATGTCAAGATAGACAGTCGAAGCTACGACAGCGTCGAAAAAAATACCACCCAACAGTTGGGTGACCAAAACACGCACACATTGTCAGTAGTGTGAGCCGGCCATAGTTTTTATTACAATACTCTTTGGACGCGATGATGCTAAAAATGCACACCACCTTAAAAAAGTTGGCCTGTTTTGTTTAATACGTCAAAAGCCTAAGACTCTATCTAGACATATAAATAATCTAAGTAAATACAGAGCTAGAGGCAAAATACTGCAAGAAGTATCTCAAGGCTCATCATTCAATAATGATATAGTGTTTAAAGTCGCATTACTAATTTCCCAGCAAAAATGTAAACAAAGGTGTTGCCAGAACAAAACAACACAAAAAGAAATAGTATACTGCTAAGCCAAGAAATAAACACACTTACATGTTTTTTCAACACAAACCTAATAAAAATAGATTAGATAAAAATTCTGAATCATGAGTTTTGCGGCAAAAACAGTAATATTATAATGTAATATTTCATAATAACAGTTTTATAGTAGAAATCATTTTTATGATGCTGTGCACACATCAACTGCAAACCGTACACATCAACCTTTGCAGCTTTGGTCAGTTTTATAAAATTTCAATAAAAAAAAATATTACCAGTAGTAGCTGTAGTAGTAACATTTTTGTCTTTTGGTATTGGGGGGGAACAGGCGAAGATGCTACGTATTTTTGATAGTTTACAACAGTTTGTCAATATATAAGGAAAGTTTTCTTATCAGTTCGTTTCAAGAACTTTTAACATCAAAAATTATGATAGGTTATAAAGATAAAATTTCTAATTACCATCCTACTTTAAAATTACCCTGGATTACCGCCCATTATATTTATTATGACTCAAAATATAATAAACAAATTAAAAACTTATAAAAGTGACCAAAGGTTTTCAATATCTGAAAATGTCACTATCAGGGTCAGTTTGTCAATTTGACAGTGACGTTTCTTTGTTTACATTTTTGCTGGGAAATAAGTAATGCGACTTTAGTTAGAGTGTACATATACACTTTTAAACTTTCGCGTTGCATTTATTACATTAGTAAACACAGGTTTTAAACGCGTTTTTAACTAACCTTTTCCCGACGTTTCAACCGAGTTGCATCGGCCGTGGTCACGGGCTGACTGGAGCTGCGGTGTTACGCCTCCTCCTCTGCGGTGGAATCTTCATCCACCGTCGAACAGTTTTTCCAACTACCGCCGCACACCACACAATACTAACGGTGTCCCTATTCTGTATCATAGCCGTATTCTGGTAGTTAGCCGACCGCGAACAAAGAGGTAGTGCGTTTGCAATTACTGGATTCCACACTGCAGATAATTTGTGGCCATCTTCCCGATTGAAGTTATTTGGATGTTTTTTAATTTCAATCGCTTCACGTACGACTCGTGAATAAAAATGGCGATCAGTGGAAAGAACCTGCGTGCGATGAAACTCGATCCAGTGTTTTGTGCCACTTTCCAGCAAATGTTCTGCAATCGCTGATTTATTAATTTGGTGGTTTTTTACAGCTGTGATGTGTTCACGGACTCTTTCAGTGATAGTTCGTTTCGTCTGACCAATGTAACAACTACCACAGCTGCAGTCTATTTTGTACACGCCAGGTGTTTGTAATGGTATGACATCCTTCGGCGTACCCAATATGTTGTTGACCTTTATGCCAGGAGTGTAAACTGTCGGTACAGAGTACTCACGTAAAACGTGGCCGATCTTATCTGTTACTCCTTTGACATAGGGCATGTAGGCTGGTTGTCTACTAACCTCGGGATGCTTACACTTTTTTCTCGGCTGTTTATGTCGTCCGTACACTTGATATCCGTTTTTCTTAAGTACCTCCTGAACATGGACCAACTCACGCTCTAAATGTTCAGGGTCACAGAGGTCATAGGCTCTATTCTTTAAGGAAGTGATAACAGATTGCAAATGACGGGGGTGGTGATGTGACATTGCGTGCAGGTATCTGTCCGTATGTGTGGGCTTGCGATAAACACAATGTGATATGGACCCATTAGGTTTCACGGAGATCTTGACATCTAAGAAGCGCAGCGTCCTGTCAACCTCTAGCTCGTAGGTGAATCTCATATTAGGGTGAATAGAATTGAGATGTTGCAAAAGGTGGTTCACTTCCTGCTCCCTGCCTTTTAAAATGCAGAATACGTCATCTACATACCTTTTCCAGAGTCGTATGTTGTTAGGTTCGAAATTTAGCGCGCTTTTTTCGAAATGTTCCATCCAAATATTGGCCAGTACCAGGGCCACTGGACTTCCCATGGCAACACCATCTATTTGGAGGTAGTACTGACCTTGAAAAATGAAGTAGTTTCCTTCTAAGCAGTTTTTAAGTAGGTCGACGTAGTTGAGCGGCATCTCTCTGTCTATCAGTATTTCCATCACCACATCAAGGCACTCTTTAATTGGAACATTGGTGAAGAGCGATTCTACATCAAAACTCACCATCATTTCTCCTGGTTCCAGAGTGAGGCCCTTTATGATTTCCACAAAGTGCCGTGAATCCTTAACAAAAGACGGTGTTTTTCCCACAAGTGGCTGCAATACTGACGCAACATGCTTTGCTTAGTCGTAAGTAGGAGACGCAATTTGACTTATGTATTTTTGGCAGGCCATACAATTTTGGTGGTTGGTGTGACTTTGGTCTGTGTAGATTCTCGTACTCGTCTTCTGTGAATAGGTCTTGGTTGTCCTCAATCAGAGTTCTTATTTTACGAGTTACTCTGGCCGTAGGGTTATATGTGACCGGCTTGTACACCTTTTTGTCCAGTAACAACTCACCCATTTTTTGCTCATAATCAGATGTGTTCATCACTACGTTAGTTAAAAACGCGTTTAAAACCTGTGTTTACTAATGTAAGAGTGTACATGATTCAGCACCTAATCGCAAGGCCAGGAAGTGGAACACCTGGCATCAGCACACTTTTAAGTATGTAAAATTTCGACATGCTCAAGACAAGAGTTATCTCAAGGTTCAAATTTGGTAGTAGGTATACTAGAGAATAGTACAAAAAAATGAGAGGGTAGTCTGACCGCATTATCATGGGACATGCCAAGTCAGCACGCCACGTAAGTTGTCAGTGTTGTCACAATTTCGAGGTCGGTACAAGAGCTTTCTCAAGGCTGAAAATTCGTATATACTGCTTAATTATTATGCATAATTTAGAAAGAAAGAAGATTCATGGAACATAGGCATTCAGCAGTCGCTCAAAGCGCTTGAAAGCCTTGCGAGTAGGTGCTGCATGAAACATCAGTATTTAGACTGCTGCCACAGAATACATAATAGTACAAACTGCTGCCGCCGGCACCGTTAATAGTTACAGAGCCAGTGACAAAATACTGCAAGAGATATCTCAAGGCCCATTTTTCAATATGATTATAGTGTTTAGGGTGACTCATGTATGTGCACTATTGTGCACTGACGTTTCATCTCGATTGGAAGGGCAAAAATAATCTAAAGTAATTGATACGTTTTGTTACCTTTCAAAGCCATTTGATTGCGCGTATGTCATCAAAAATTAGTGTACAAATTAGTGATTTCAGGTGTTACAAAGAATTTATTAGCGCTCTTGGAATCAAATCTATTAGAGCAGCGAGAATATAAAAAGTTTACATTAAAAGAAGTGAAGTCTTCTGGAGCTGGAAGGAGAGTGCCTCAGGGATCGACAGTGTGGCCGTTGTTGTTTCTGGTTCCTATTAATGACCTCGACTTCTTTACATAAGGTTCTTTATGTGAGGCAGTATTGTTTGCTAATGATATGGTGCCTTATCAGCTTTCAAAGATGCATAACAAATCAAAAACCTATGAAGTTTTGCTTATCAAAACCACTTACACGAATTTGAATTAATGACGAATCAACCGAGTTGGTTGATTTTAGAAGAACTTTCAGGACAAGAATTTCCAAGGTATTCTCATCATGTCGATGCTCTGTTTGGTAGACTATTGATTAACTTTGAAACTTTTGAGGGTTTAGGTAGGTATAATGAGTTAGAGCCTGGCCAGCGAGTTGTGTCATTTCAACCCATTACCGTTGAATTTGAAAATTTATACACTCACAATACTGTAAAATATCAATTTACCTAACACATTATTTTTTTTAGCTTGGACTTTTCGATGCTTCACTTCACTTCAATGAAGCATCGAAAATGAACGAAAAATGACCCGTCTAATTTTGGCATTATTTCTTACCTCCTGCGTCACTGTCATCAACTACGGACTACTTAAAAGAAAAAAAAGGGTTTCTTCAGTGGTAAGTATTCTTTCAGTTTACATAGAATGCGGATGCATTGCATTCCAATGCTGCTTGGAGCATTTGGCACCAACTATATCAAGACAGTTTACTCGGTAAGTTCTGTCAAGGTCTGGTAGCCACCACTACAATGAAGTCTCAGCTTCACACAACAAAGATCGCGCCTATTTCAATTATCTCACATATTGTTCGGTGCATTTGGTGCGGTTCATATAATGCGTAGACACTTGTACGGCTTGTACCACAAAACGTGCACCAATTTTAAGTCACAATATCCATTACGAATCAATTTGCAAATAATTAAAATAGTCACCGAACGGTGGGCTGATTATCTAATTAGAAACCACCTAGCGACCGGTTGCAGTTCATAGATGATAGTGATCCATTGCTACTTCTTTTTGGATTAAAAAAAAACATACCAAAGAAAAGTAGCAATGTATATGGAATGAAACCGGTCGCTAAATAGTTTCTTTTTAGATAATCAGGGTGCCAAACTCGACAAAATGGCGCCAAAAACTAAAAAAAGTGTTTCATCCCGGGCGGGGATACATGTAGGGGCTTTACATGTAGGGGAAGCACTGACCTGAAAAAATTTTTTTTTATTTAACTGGACTGGCTGTCTGTATGATTTGTCAGCTCAGTTTTTGTGCCTATTTGAAACGCCACTAGCGTGCGTCTAAAGAACTAATTTTGACGTACAATCAAGAAGCTTATACCCCCAATGGAGATTGCATGGCTAGTGTCATATTGAAGATAGAAAAAATGTCCTTGAGTGAAGTGACGGCTTATTGCTATCTCTTTCTTTAGTGTATGTTTCTTATGTGTAATACGTGTTCGTTGTTCATCGTTTGTTCGTTCGTGAGAAACGAAAACGTATTGTCACGCTAAAGAAAGAGATAGCAATAAGCCGTACCGTCACTCAATGTATTTTTTTCTATCTTCACTATGACACTAGCCGGTGCAATCTCCATTGGAGGTATAAGCTTCTTGCGTACAATATGAAAATGGTTGCCGTGATGGTCTCTCCAGACTTCAAACTTTAGTACCATGTCCCTCAAGCTATGCTCACGCTACGTCCTACAGCGCCAAAATGGCGGAAATCAAATAGGCACAAGAACAGTTTGACAGCAGCCAGTCCAGTGTAATAATATAGAGGTCAATGAGGAGAAGGTAGGTAACACTAAAAAAATAAAGAACCATAACTACACTTGTAACTGGAAAAAGTATTCCCTGAAGAGGAATAAATGAGAGCGATTTTTAAAAGGCAGTCTAAGAAATAAAGTAGTTCATAAAAAAATAAGTTTTTATGAAAAAGGCAAAGGTAGGCAAAGATAAAAAAAATGTAGGAAGACAGGCAAGTTGTCATTGGGTGCATTCCAGCAGACCAATGGCTAAACTGTACAATCCAATCGTTAAGTCATCGATCAGCACAGTATAATTTTTGGCCATGGAAAGTAATTTGTTTTAAAGTTCAATTTTATTACTTTCATCGGTTAAAATGTACTCTATGGCGACCGATGACTTAACGATTAGCCTGCTGGAATGCACCCACTGGCAAGTCATGCATGACAGTCAGTGTCACTGTCACTGTCAGTAGTGTCAGTCACGTACAACCAGCGTTGCCAGAATGTTACTTTTGTAACATTTTGTGTTACTTTTGACCCTCTCATGTTACCTCCATGTTACACGACTCAAAATGTTACTTTTACGTTACTTTTGAAACTTAATCAAAAATACTCAAATATTTTCCAGCAAATAAAAACTAATCGTGAGACAGAACGCACCAAAGGAAGTTTTCGTTCGTGTTAATTTTGGGCCCTCTTGTCGTCAGTCGTTTATTTTCTTTTACCTTTTCATACTTGAAGAATGAGGAACATAGCAATAGCACGAACTTCGATTGAAGACAAAACTTTTTTTAAATAATCTTCAACCAACCGAAAGTTTGAAGCAGAATAGTGGAGTTATGTTAAAAGTGGTTGCCGCAGTGTCGTAAATTAGGCGGTGCTACCGGTGCACAGGCACAGGGCATAGACTCTGGGGGGCGCAAGAATGGCCAGACTAGGACTAATTATTTGTTCGGTTTGCTCCTGATAAGTTCCTCCTGCGCCCCTACTGCTCGTTCCAACACATACGTACATGCCAGTATCACCAAAAACGTCTAATGAAATTGAAGAAAAAAGATTTTTCTTCCAAAATATTAGATAATAATTGGTCCACCAACACCAAGTTCCTTGTGCATTACTTATCACCTTGACTGAATGAAATTATGAAACTGACTAAAAATCGCACTGCGTGGCCGTTTTTTTACTATAAACAAGCTAGATTACAAGATTAGTGAATGAAACTGGCTAAAAATCGCGCTGCGCGGCGGTTTTATTGCTATAAACAGGCAAGATTACAAGGTTATCTGGATGAAACTGACCAAAAATCGCGCTGCGCGGCCGTTTTCTTTACTGTGAACAAGCAAGATTACAAGATCAGTTGATGAACCTGACTAAAAATCACGCTGCGTGGCCGATTTCTTTACTATAGACTTGTCTCGGGCTACTCCTGACGTGTATAGGGCATTTATTATGACCCAAAAATACTACACCTGGCCCTCCACAAAATTGTAGGGTACCCAATAATATCTAAAAAAAACCTAAGGGCACAGTTATAGAAGCTCGCACAGGGCGCAGACAACAAACAAACCAACCACTCTGGTTAGTTTGTTTGTTGTCGACTTGTGTGTGCTATCAATAATCGAATTAAAGTGCCATAATACAGTAGAGTCGATTTCTACATAAAATAAGAAAATGTTACTTTTTGAGCTGTCCTGTGTTACTTTTGACTATCGGCCACTGGCAACACTGCGTACAACTACAAAAAACGGTGTATCGGTCGGTCGATATGTATTTTTTGTGATGTGAAATAAAATATCCAAATTAGAAAAATAGGCACTCAAAATTTCATTCATTAGTTGAATAAGCTTGTGACTATTCTATCAATGCGTTCTATTAAAGATAAAGTCTTTAAAAGATGATGCTGGAAATTATGTTCAATACTGAATCTCAGTCCTTTGGAATCAAATTGATTGTCGTCCTTTGAGCGGAGGTATGTATTTGATTATTATATTATTCGTCTAACAATAGCATTATGTAGTCGTTCGCATAAATTCTACTTGCATACACACTTTTTTACTGTGCTATCCATAGTTAAATTTTTACAGTCAGCTGTGAAATTGACCTTTTTTTCTCCATTAATTATCCCACAATTTATAATATTATCGCATTAGATTCTCCACGTTTCTAAATTAAAAGTAGCACGTTACACCCTTAAGTAATGCATTTGCATGGTAGGTAATTTGATTACCTACCTTGCTATACTTAAGTTATGCCTTTTCACCTCTGATTGCCTCAGTACTGGTTCTGAAACAGGTTTTTAAAGACATGTTTGAAATTCCATTTTAAGTTTAGTTGGCAGATAAAATGCCCGTTGACAACACATCTTCACTACTTCGTAGCAATGGTGTGTATAATTGGCTTAGCTTGTTTGAAATTTAATCAATATCTGGATATTATGTGCTTTGGATATGATATGGAAATGGTATGAAAAGTTTTTAACCCTTTGTGAGTGTAGCATAGATTTTATTATGTCCAATTTTATGATGAATTTTCATTCAAAATAAGTTTATTGGTTAATGAAAGGTTTTTCTTGAAATTAATAATTGAAATAAGTACAGGGTTGCCAAATATAATATATATTTGCTTTGGCAACCCTTTTTTATTATTTTTATATTTTTATTATTATTATTTTTATACTGTTGGAAAATATATAGTAGCCAAATCTACTATATTTCAGCAATACAGCGGTAACACTGTTGGTCGAGTTATTATTTAATTAATTTCCATTCCATTCCGGCTTACCGCATTCAGAAACCTCAAAATAAAAATAAACCTTTTGACAGGGTGTTGTAGGTTGAATAATAAAAGTTGTAAAAAACTATTTCTCATTAATAAGTACAGGATAATTCCCATAAAAGTAAATCTAATATATTTTTCTCTAATTTTTTGGCAACCCTAATTACACAATATGATGGCATATCAGACTACCTATACATGTTGACCTTGAGACCATCTTTATGCCCTACTCACGTACGATAACTTTTATGCATTTCAACTTTTTAACTTGCCGTGCTGTTGTGTGTACTGTCAAGAGCAATAAAATGTACACACCATAGAACTTTGTCACATTACATTTTGAATAACCTAGGTATAACATTATCACACTGAGATATATTGATTGAAGCGTACAGGTAAGTTCGAGGGTCCGACGCCACTGGGGTAAATGATAACCCGCCTCTCCCTCCGGGGATTTGGGGAAATGGGTGAAATGGTTCCAATCAAGGTGACTGATAACCCGTCTGGCTTCGCTGGTGTCCCCCCTTCTAAATAATAAATAAATAATATTGATTGAATGTGACATAGTTCTAAAGTGTGTACATTTTATTGCTCGTGACTGTACATACATGGAATATCTTCTGAGTATTATTCATGCTATAACATTGTGACTTAACTGAAAATAATTTGTTAGAATAAATTATACATACTTATGCCCTACTGTCAGCATTGGGTGACATAAAACTACTTAATTATGACATACTCACTTATAAAAAGGCTTCTGCGAATGACATGTTTAATTATTATTAGTGATGCGCCGAATGTAGGTTTAACCGAATACGAATGTTCGACCGAATATTCGGTCCAAAATGTACCGAACCGAATATTCGGCCGAATCATTCGGTTCAATTCTGCGCAGTAAACAGGTTTTACACGTGTCGGGCGGACGTTTGCTACAGCAACTCTTTCTCTAGCATGGCTCGTTCAGTCGATGTACCGCTCTTTCGGTTACAAATAATTGCAGTTCGGAACTGCATACTTTGAAATTTATTATTACGTTGATGAAAGTCTTTGAAGATGATGCATACATTGACATTTATTAAAAAAAACATAATTTGATTATACATTTTAATACTAGTGGTGGTTTCTAAAGATATCAGTTTTTATTGTTTAAAAAAATTGCGTTTTTGAAATGCCTGAAAACAAGAGGGCTGTAGCCTGTACGTTTTGATTTTTTGAATATCTATCAAAGATTTTGAAATATTTGCATTTTAGTGATTTCATACAAAACAAAAAAGTGCCAATATTTTCAAATCTACAATATTTAAAATATCAAAACATACAGCCCTAGTTTTTAGGCATTTCAAAAACATACCGAAAATTCATTGCTGTAGGATTATATAATCTGTTGCTGTAGGTTAAGGTTTCGAGAGGGTGGGAAACGTTATCGCCGTTTGTATTGGAGACCGTTTGCTAGAGAATCCTCTGAATCTTTTTTATTTTGTCAATAAATAATTGGTATTATTGGTATAATTTAAACATTCGGTAATTATTCGGCAAATCAACCGAATATTCGGCCGAATACGAACATGAAAAAATATGCCGAATTTGCCGAATACGAATATTCGGCCGAACATTCGGCGCATCTCTAATTATTATTAATTACCTTGTTTGTTTTCTCGAGTGTTAAACAGTTAAACCTTTAAATAGACAACTAGAACTAGTGATGAAAATGCATAGACACACTTTTGTCACACTATTAACTATATTCTCTTACCATCAGAAGTGATAATGGTCAAGCACTGACCTATCTATCATAAAAAAGACTATGTTTTGTTTTGGCACAGAATACATAGTAGTAAAAGGTTTTGATTAGATCAAGTAAATAATATAAATTGTTGCCAATAATCTTAATTACGATCAGCCATTTTTTTGTTCCCATTGTATAGGAAATGAAGCAATCTTTTGTATGGAGACCCCAACATTAAATCCTCAGTTGATGAAACTTTGTAGAGATGTAATATAGTATGAACCAAAACCTATGTACAAATGGCCCAAAACAAAAAAAAACGATATGGATAATTTAAAAAACCGGCCAAGTGCGAGTTGGACTCGCGCACGAAGGGTTCCATACCAAAAAACGGCAAAAAAAGAAAGAAAGAAGAAAAGAAAGAAATAAGATTTATTTGAGACACAAAACAAATACAAAAGAAATAAAAACAGCCTTACATACATTGTCCCAAAACGGTCCCGACTCAGCATAATGCATGGTCTGCGAAAAATTACGTTTGTTGTATGGGACCCCCCTTAAATATTAATTTTATTCTGTTTATAGTATTTGTTGTTATAGCGGCAACAAAAATACATCATCTGTAAAAATTTCAACTGTCTACCTGCTATCGTTATTAATATCGAGCAAAAAACGGCAAAAAAATCACGTTTGTTGTATGGGAGCCCCCCTTAAATATTAATGTTAAATTCTGTTTTTAGTATTTGTTGTTATAGCGGCAACAGAAATACATCATCTGTGAAAATTTCAACTTTCTAGCTATCACGGTTCATGAGATACAGCCTGGTGACAGACAGACAGACAGACGGACAGCGGAGTCTTAGTAATAGGGTCCCGTTTTTACCCTTTGGGTACAGAACCCTAAAAATATGTTTCATTTATGATACTTTATCATACTGTAAAGTTTCGTCTACTGAGGATTTACTGTGGGGGTCCAGTACCTTCCTTTCCTACACTATTGCTGAAGGATAGGCCTTCCTCATGAGTGGATAAGGAGAATGAGCCTTAACCCACCACGCGGGCCCAATGTGGGTTGGTGGGTGTTAACAACAGCTAAATGCTACATAACTAAAATTTTATTAATATATTATATAATAATAAACAGTGTTATCTGTTTATGTTTTATGCTCTTGATTAAGTAATTGTTGTATATTAGTGCTGAAAAGACATGGCCCAGTGAAATGGAAAATATAGTGTAGGAAAGGAAGGTAGCGGACCCCCACAGTAAATCCTCAGTAGGCAAAACTTTACGGTATGATACATATTTTTTAAATTATCCAAATCGTTTTTTTATGTTTTTGGATATTTGTACATAGGTTTTGGTTCATACTAGGTATTACATCCCTGCAAAGTTTATCAACTGAGGATTTAATGTGGGGTCTCCATACAAAAGATCGCTTCATTTCCTACACTAATAATAGAAAAATAAAAATAGGTTCACTGATGTTGACCAACACAGGCAAACAACTTTTAAGAACCTAATAAATTGTTTGACAGTCAATAAAGGAGAATTTGAAAAAAACAACTGTACATTTTTTATATGTAGTAATAGACTCCCTGTATTAATAGGAAAAAGTTTCAGATTTATTTCGGCTACTGGAAAAAAATAAAAAAATAAATAATTACTCCATCTTCGCAAAAGTACAGGCGTAATCGTAGAATGCAGCTGTTTAAAAGTCTACCCTATCTAAAACTACATAAAATAGGTATAAAACATTAAAGTATTAAACTACTTGAAATCAATTAAAATCAAGCACTTGTAATCTGTGTCTCAACTTCAGTTATAATCAAAGGTAGGTCAAGTAATTGCCTAGTAATCTATCTACCAAAGCAATACATGGTTGTCGCAC
This sequence comes from Agriphila geniculea, assembly GCA_943789525.1. Classification (NCBI taxonomy): domain Eukaryota; kingdom Metazoa; phylum Arthropoda; class Insecta; order Lepidoptera; family Crambidae; genus Agriphila; species Agriphila geniculea. Next base: position 5,015,060 of record OX038880.1, read on the forward strand.
AAATGCGTTAATCACTACTTTAATACAGACGTGGCTTATCGCCATCCAATGACTCGTCATGTTTAATAATATTGTTACTCAAAGCATACTTTTCTTAAAATGTTTGTGAAAACTGTATACTGGTCGTGGCAAACTGGAAACCAATGTGACCCTAATTATCAATTCTACAGAGATGGAACTCCAATTGTCGAAGGTATATATTAATACAGTACCTAATTATTATTTGTTTCTAAATTGTTCCGTATTTTTAATTCCGTTTTTCCTATAATAAATAAATAACATGTGTCCGAGTATGCAACCTAGGGTAGTTAGGCTTCAAAGTGGAACTCCTATTTTTCGTCGATCCATGATTTTTTTTTTTAACCGAGAACTTTTACATAAGTAATATTTAAATATCGCAAGATTCGCAAGTATACAAACTGAAATATTAAAAATTAACTCCATGACTTATCGGTATACTACCCCTACTGGAATTATCAGTAAAATTAATCGTGAACGGTATTATAACTTCGCGTGACACTGTGAATCGAAGTCTCAGACTTCCAGACGAAACTGTCCCACACGCATGACATTTCTTTGGCGCCACTCATTGCCATAAATCCGCCCATTTCTTTTAGACTAGCGCTAGTGACGTCATATGTCCATTTATTTCTTTAATATTAAGCAATATGCTCGAGATTTTGCCTTATAATATCAGTCAGACCTTCCCATTCATTCATAGTTTAACACTAATTGACAACATAAGGAACTGGATTTCAAGGATTAACGTTAGCTTTCGAATACTCGTCGTTTATTAATGAAACTAGCTTTATAGTTGATATTTCAGTCTGATAGGTTGTGTCGTGTGAATCGTACCTTACCTATGTTTGAGAATGGAAAAACCTAGAAGTTCCCCGTTTTGGTTTGCATAAATAAAGGTAAGGGGTAGATTGAAGGTATGCAGGAGTACGATACGATACATAACAATAATTTTACTGTTATTGTCTTGTTTCTGCTTTAAAGTGGCTAATATTTTGATAAAATCTATTTCTTATGATTTTTTTGATCGAAAATCCATCAATCATCCCTATATTTATTAAATTGAATTAGATTATTTTATTGTACTTACTTACTTACTGCTGTTGTGCTTTTCGTTAAAAGTTCATTGACAACTGATATAAGTCTTAATCGATTGCTATTTACGAAGAGTACCAATTTGACCTGATTAAAGTTAATTGGCCAATTTATACCCAAGCTGGATCAAAGCTGCCGCTGCCGCAGTCTAGAAGCTTAACCATCAGCTTCTGTATTGTATAAGCGCTACACCAACCAAGTGCATGTCATTGCACTCTCCTCATGTCATCCTCTTCACACAGCTTCTAATGATAGAGAGCCTTTAGCTTCAAATATTTTATAGGTTGATGCTTTCAGTCTTTTCCATCAGAAGTTGACAAAGATGGCCCTCGTGGCATGAGTAAGTTCATGCCTCTTGAACCTGACTGAGCTGGTTAGTTTTCTTATACTACTTTGTTGGTCGTCATCAAAAATCTTCAAACAGAGGCACCATCGACTCATTATTGCAATATTACAGTAATAATGACGTCACATAGATCACACTATTAAAAGCTTGAGAAGTTCTTCAAAAGAACAGGTTCGCTCATTGCCTTTTCGAAGAATATTGATAAAAGATGGAATGTTTGCTGTTATTTATATTCTCCTTATTTTGACTACTACTATTTGCTATTATTATGTTGGTTTCAAGTGTTTTAGTATTTTATTCATGATTTATGCATTGCACATGTACCTAACCTATGCAGTGCGATAAACTAATGTTGTGGAACATGGAGTTGTTAGATATGCTAGGTTGACTAGTTTGACCGGATTGACGCCGCGCAGTTAAAGAATAGTGCAGATACTAAAAAATATTGTTAATTATGGATAATAATATATTAATAATAGTTGTGTTGTTTGGTGTAGCAGCTCAACTTTGGAATGTTTATCTTTAATCGTTTTTACTTCTTACTAACAAAGTCGTTTACGTCCTCTGATTATCGAGCTAGAACCACCTTTTTTACCTCACTTTGGTTGTATTTATTTACTTTATTACTAAGCTTCTTTTCAACGGTTTCATTATTGGATACGTGTGCACTTGCACTTGCTAACTTTAACTTTTTTTTTATACACAACGGGATAGTGCTTGGCCTTCACCTCACCTGATGTTAAGTGACGATAAGGCCGAAGGTGGAAGCGCACTACACCCGGAATACTGGCTATCTTACCTCTAACTGCCGGAACACAACAATTTTTTAAATTGTTATTATGGCGTCAGACTTAGGTAGGGTTGCCAACCCTACTATATAATATAGTATCCTACTATATTGAAGGCTCGCCTACTATATTTTTTGAAAAAATATATAGAAGGCAAAACTACTATATTTTTTCAAGTGAAAAAATTAAACAAAAGCAACAAAAAATATTACTTAAATGCACATAATTATGTAATTACATAATATTTTTTTTGTAATTAAACACTTGTCTTTATGGTTGTTGAATAAATTATGAAAATGTTGGTACTTACTTAAGTATGAAAAATGCAACTTCTTTAAAATCCTCCATACAAAACGGCAACCTACTATATTTTTTTGGACTTTTTCGCCATCTACTATATTTTTACCAAGAACCTTAAGGTTCTTGATTTTTACACTAAAAATCTTGAAACTACTATATTTGATTCAAAAAAAGTTGGCAACCCTAGACTTAGGTAAGATGGTGGTAGCTAGCCAGGCGGACTTGAAATAAGCCCTACCACCAACCAAACCGAGTACAAATTGTACCCCCTTTGGGAATCGAACCCGGGACCTCTGCGTCTTACACGGGTGGGCGAACCACTAGACCACAGAGGCGGTCAACTCAGCGAAAACGACAATCGATTTCAAATCAGCGTCGCTTTCCCTTTTCCTCGAATGCTTAATTCATTTTTTCCTATCAGCAGCCTACGCATGCAAATAAACTGTCTGCGTATCGTGCAACACGTTAGATTTATACTAAAACATGTCCCCCCCTTTACAATTACAACATTCACAAACCTCGCACCGCAGCCTTTTGCAGTCAGTACGTTTCGGTCCACCGGCTTAGTCGTCGTCGTTCCGTTGCGAAACAATTTCCACCTTTTAGTGTTGATTAAAATGTTATCACTCCCCAGCGTTTGCGCCTGAACAGCTGTTTTGTGTTTACTTACACTGATTTTTCGGTAAGTAATAGTGACGATTGCGATTTTTGTACATACTTTTGCTTTTGTTTTTGTATATTGTCTACAGTTCTACAGCATCTACGACGACGTTTAAAAATAAGGTCAATGTCAATTTAAACCTAATGTTGTTTTATTAATATTTAGATTTTGTTGATATAGCAAATTAGATGACAGTGCTTCGGCAATTAATGTAAAAAAAAAAAACAATTAAAATCTTTTGTTATGTTTTGCATTGCATGCATGCATGAACTCGAATAATATTTACATTAATAATTCTATTTGTTTTGATGTTAATTGTCAAAACAAAAGAACAAACTTTAAACTCTTGTTAATTAGTCCTGTTTTGTATGGTTTTGATTCCGGTTATTATTTATCAGATTCATCTAGATTCATCTCGTTAACTACCAAGTGAAGATATACTGGGTTTGCTTGTTTAATATTGCCGACGTCGTGCGTGACCGTGACAGTTTTAATCGGCAAATTAGCTATTCAATTTTATCGTGCTATTGTGGATTCTCGTTAAAATGTTGTAAATATGTTGCAGGCAATTTTGTCTTTACCTGACAATGTAACATTGTTTTTATTAGTATTTTTTCGGAATGAAAAGGCCTTTGTCATTATCACATCACAAGACGGCTACTGCTGGGCCTTCACCAAAAATCTCCACAACAATCGGTTGTCCCAGCGGCCAGCCGCTTCCCGCGACCTCCACCAGATCGTTGGTCCTCCTTAGGTGATAGTGTTGTTTAAACTGAACAACTTACTCTAAGGAACATATAGGTCAAAAATGAAAAAAAAAACCTACTCCCATTTACAAAATGTTTTGGTCAGCTGACAGACTTACTATGGAAAGGCGAAAAATTAGTTTTTCGCCCTATGTTCCTTGGAGAAAGTTGGTCATTTTAAACAACACTACTCATCACTTATCATCTGTTTAAGTATTATCACATCATTTGGTACCACTTATCAAATTAATTGATGTATGGTATAATAATTATTTATTTCACTTTATTAAGGTGATGAAAACGAAAGTAGACATAGAAAACGTGAATTCATTCAACCGTGTCGACATTGAGTAACTCTGCAACAATAAATTTAGTAAAATTTCTAAACGCCGAAACCTAACTTAATTACAAAAAAGCTGGAACAAATGGTGAAACCTAGACGCTGGTTGGACATCCTAACTAAACAATTGTACTATGTTTTGCAATAAACAAACAGGTACTAGGTACTTTACAAATTAATTACCTGAAGTTCGGAATGAATTAAGTAAACCTACCTTGTAATTTTATGACGCAGCCAAAGTATACTAACTACAAGCAAGTTTTTTTTTCATTGTCAATAGTTTGTTTTCATACAAATACACTTTTTGCTTCCTCTCGTTGATTATGTTAATGTGAAAAGAAAAAACGACAATTCTCACGCAAAGCCTAATCTCGCTAATACGCTTAATGATTCTATAGTAGTAATTTCGTCATTTGGTTCTCTGATAAATGGAAATTCAATGAAATGTTTTGCTTATAAACACGTTAATTAGTAGGTAGGCTTTACTATACTATGATATTCACTTCTTCATTGAGTCACTAGCTCACTCGTAAGTAAATGGTTAATATTTTGAGTAGGTATATATTTTAATTTATCATAAATTTTAGGTAGGCTTTAAAACTTCTTCACAGAGGCTAAATTAAGTAACATGAAGGCAGCATTTTATAGGAAGTATGTTTTGGAAATTATCTTATAACTGGAAGAAGACTCAACCAGTTTTGAATTTTTCAAAATGGTACTTATGCCGTATGCGTTTGTTTGATAAACATTTTCATTTGCCTAATAATCTTGGTTTTACATAAATCTGACTATTAACTCTTCTTTCACTATCTCTCTCTATAGGCTCTTATATCTTTAGAAGTAATTAGCTGATTTTGTCTGACATTTAACTATTTATTATTATTTCGTTCTCTCCAATGCGTTTCGGTGTCGTCATTAATTATGTCATTTTGAAAATATTTTGTTAAAATCAATAGATTTGACATCATTTAAACAAAACTAGAATTCCATACCATGACCTAGTATCAAGTCGAAGTCGTTCAACTATAATTTACTTTAAGTAGAATGGTAAAGAGTTTTATTTACTTTCAGCGTGAGTAAATTATGAAATGACCGAAATAGTTTGAAAGTTTTTGAAGTTGAATAATCCTAAGTTTTATTTATATTGACATCAATGTTGAGCCAAAAATGAATATGGAATGATTTGCTATTATTTACTTATTTTCTTACAATCGGAAGTGAACTGTTAAAATAGCATTATTTATAGCTAAAGCTGGAGGCAAATTACTTAAATAGTACGGGTATATATTAACAAAGCTCGTTGTATCGATTTGCTTTAATTTCTTATTCTCCACGCCACGTACCTACCTACCCAGGTCAGGTACAGTACAATCGGTCTTCAAAATAACTGAACTCTTTTGTACTGGCCACACATAAGCATGTAATATTCTTTCCTTCTTCCTAGAACCTAGTACAAAAAGCTTTTATTTTTATATTTGCTCGTAATCTGATCGTATCGCATCTATCCTTTTTGAGGAAACTACTCCCTACTTATACATAAGCAGCCACGTGTACCATTGATTCTAAAAAATAAGTTAAATTTTGTTCACGTTAATTGCCACCCGTTTTTGTAAATAGTTTGTAAACAATTTACTAAGATATCGCAATGTTTTTGTCTGAACGTTTTGTCAACATATTTTTTACTACAAGAATAATTGCCTAATAACACCTTGATCTCCATTTCTTTTACGATAACCTCTTTATCCATATTGAGTTATCCTTTTCTCCTCCACCTTTTAGGTTTTGCTCAAAATTTTAATTAGATTTTTGGCGTCTTTCTCCATACTAATTATTGCGTATGCAATTAACATTTCGACTAGAACGTATTAGTTTCATCTCATTATCAAATAAGTTAATAAAGACATCACTCAATAAAAATACTAACCCTGTGTGATATGAAGAGTAATAATACGAATAATTAGTTCTATTTGTACAGATGATAATTTGTATAAATAGCTCGAATAACATTTTAATTATTTTCCTTACCACTTTCTCGATACTTCCATATCTGTTTATATTGTTGATAATTACTTTTAAATTAGTTGGAAGTACCTATCGCCAAACTGTTTTATTCATTTTTGTCAATTACTGGATTATGACGAGTGTTTATAATTACTAATCACAAGTATATTATTATGATGCGTGAACGCATATACTATACAGGGTTATTTGTAAAACACCAACAAGATTGCTAACATCATAAACATCAGCATTAATTATTCTACGACTTTACCGAAAACAGACAAAAATAATTCGAATTTTTATTTAACACTCGATCAGCTGTTCGAACATTTGTATGGAATTCAGTCTTTTTGTCTTTTTTCGGAAAAGTCGTAGAACAAAAAATGTTGTTGTTTATTATGTAAATAATCTATTCCTGCGAGGTTGGCGTTTTATAAATAACCCCGTATATATACGAGTAAGTACCTATTTTATAGTTCAAAATACTATCTTATGTGTAAGCAAGCACCCAGTAATTGTCAAAATAAATGGATATTGTAGTGTCAGTCATATTTTCTTAATTTAACAGACTTCCTTAATAAGCAAGCATTAAACAAACAAACCGTAACGTACACGTCTTTATGTACCTACTTAAACGATTAATGGGACAGGAATAACATTCCGTCCAATTTATGGATCTTTTTCTTTGTTTATGTATTGATCATTTTTCAACTAAAATGGGCAATTAATTACTGAGAGAGAATACACATGTAGAATCAAATTACTGACAATCGTTTACCTACTCAAATAAAACAAAAAAATTACAACATTCTGGATAAATGATACCAATAATTCAATACTTTACAGAGCTTGTAATGTGATTGATTAGATTAAACTAACAGATAAAATACATGAATATGAACATCCTTGACTCGGGAACAATAATCAATAAATACAAAGATTAGCTCGACACAACTTTAATTTAGTATGCTACAACCAGGATTCGATCTCGGTGCAAATCCATGAATTTATAATGGATTAAAAAAACAATATTCAACAATAACTTCCACAAAACAATGACTTAGTTATTTTTAGTGACTAATTCTCTTAGAACTCGTTTCCCAAATTCGTCACCAGATCTTACATTAAAATACAATGCAGGTTGTGGTTATTTGTCTTGGGACGTCATATCATTAAAAACGAGTCTTTGTTACTGTTATGATTTTCCTTCCCTGAATATACAGGGTCACTGGAAATATGACGTGTTCCTGTTAAGGGGTTATAGATGAGGTCAAAACTAATATTTTTTGTCATGTAACTTTTTCTCAAAAAATTAATAGTTTTTGAGTTAATTGAAATTAAGTATTTTTTTACCAAAAGTACGTTTTCAGACACAAAAATTTAAAATAAAAGATAACTACTCATTCGATTCCAGATTTTTTATTATTTTGGGATAGAAAACAATCTTGAGTGTTGATAATGAATAAAAAAAAATCATAAAATACAGGTGTTTATAAAAAAAACAATCCTTAAATGCATTTTTTATTTTTATTTTTTCAGGTTTTTTAGAAATAGCTTCTAATATCTTTAAAAAAATCCTAGTAACTAAACGTGCATAATATTTTAAAAACATCACCATCTATTCAGCTTTCAGTTGAGGTATAAAACTTAATAATAGCTTAAATATAAAATGAGAAATTAAGACTTAACTAAATAGCAGTCCCATTTCATGTAGCAAAAATTTCCTACTTCAAGCGCTTCGGAGGTGGCCGTATTATCCTACTTATTCCATAAATGTGAAAGTTTTCTTGTTTGGATGATTGTTAATCAATCACGTAAAACGGCTGAACGGATTTGGATGAAATTTGGCACACAGATAGTTTATAAGCCGGATTAAAACATAGGAGGATACTATTATCTTGGTTAAAGGTTCCCTAGGGATTTTCTCAAATGTAAATGCGAATGAAGTCACGGGCGGAAGCTAGTTTGCCATAAATGATCGTGCTTACTAAAAATACTTTCGTCCGAGTGAGTTTGAAACAGGATTATTTTCCGCCGATGAGTCAAAATTTTATACAGACAGCATCAAAAATAACCATGCATATCAGTCATTTTCAATGCCCCGCTGCTGGGGAACTGGCCTTCCTTTTGGCTTGTGGATAGATAAAACGGACGGGCCATACCTACCACGTGGGCCCAATGTGGATTGGTCAGTGTTAACGACTGTAAATGCAGCCAGAACCAAGGGCTCAATGTAAGGTACATTGAGTTAACACTGACCAATCCACATTGGGCCCACGTGGTGGGTTATGGCCCGTCCGCTTTATCCCAAAAGGAAAAGAAGGCCTGTTCCCCAGCAGCGGGTCATTAAAAATGGCTGATATGCATGGTTATTTTTGATGCTGTCTGTATAAAATTTTGACTCATCGACGGAAAATAATCCTATTTCAAACTCACTCGGACGAAAGTATTTTTAGTAAGCACGATCATTTATGGCAAACTTGCTTCCGCCCGCGACTTTATTCGCATTTACATTCGAGAAAATCCCTAGGGAACCTTTAACCAAGATAATAGTATCCTCCTATGTTTTAATCCGGCTTATAAACTATCTGTGTGCCAAATTTCATCCAAATCCATTCAGCCGTTTTGCGTGATTGATTAACAATCATCCAAACAAGAAAACTTTCACATTTATGGAATAAGTAGGTAATACGGCCACCTCCGAAGCGCTTGAAGTAGGAAATTTTTGCTACATGAAATGGGACTGCTATTTAGTTAAGTCTTAATTTCTCATTTTTTATTTAAGCTATTATTAAGTTTTATACCTCAACTGAAAGCTGAATAGATGGTGATGTTTTTAAAATATTATGCACGCTTAGTTACTAGGATTTTTTTAAAGATATTAGAAGCTATTTCTAAAAAATCTGAAAAAATAAAAATAAAAAATGCATTTAAGGATTAATTTTTTATAAACACCTCTATTTTATGAAATTTTTTTTTATTCATTATCAACACTCAGATTGTTTTCTATCCCAAAATAATAAAAAAATCCGGAATCGAATGAGTAGTTATCTTTTATTTTAAATTTTTGTGTCTGAAAACGTACTTTTGGTAAAAAAATACTTAATTTCAATTAACTCAAAACTATTTGTTTTTTTAGAAAAAGTTATATGACAAAAAATATTTGTTTTGACCTCATCTATAACCCCTTAGCAGGAATACGTCATATTTCCAGTGACCCTGTATAATATGTATCGACTAGCACCTCTTCGAGCGTGGATTATCTACTTATGCATTCTGTGACGTCGTTATTATTAACACCAACTGAGTTAATAACACAGTTTCTGCCAGCACATATCTTCTGCTGAATGAAACAGAAATAAGTTTACTAAAATATATTGTTGCCTGTCTGTAAAACGGGCCTTTAAACAAAATAAGGGTATTAATATAATTGAAAAATATTAGAAAAAAATCGACTCACCCATAGCAGCTCAGACGGGACTCGAACCCGCACCCTTAGGATTCCGGCCCAATGGACTAACCAATTATGCTACCGAGTCGCTACCGAGAGCTAGCGGAAACGTGAAAAGTATTAGAAAATTTCGCCAATCTCGCTAGCGACTCGGTAGCATAATTGGTTAGTGCATTGGGCCGGAATCCTAAGGGTGCGGGTTCGAGTCCCGTCTGAGCTGCTACGGGTGAGTCGACTTTTTCTAATATTTTTCAATTATATTAATAATCTTAATATAAAAATAGCATTATGAATGCATAAAATCTAAAAGTTTAAAAAAAGCAAAATAAGGGTCTTCTAATAGTATCGCTTGAGTGCGAAACAAAATTGTAAAATTAAACAACCACATCAATTCGATACTTCGAAACTTATGAAACAATGATAATCTATCAATTATAAGTTTGATCATCAACCGTTGCCTTGATTAATTATATTTATCATGAACATTGAACTTAATTGACTTAATGAAACAAAAACTCTTTTAATACAGTGGGAATAATAAATGTATGTAATAGTTAATACTTTACATGTACATCTACTTCTTGTAAAATCGAATTAGCCACCGTTCACAGCGGTTCCGTCAGTCAGGTCTCTAATAAAAAGTATAAAAAACTCCTTAATTTGGGAGTCTTTTTACACTTTTTATAGTATATAATATTAAGTAAAACGTAACGTAAACTTATTGCACAGAAAAAATGCGGGATAAATATTGCAAACCTACCTACTGTGGAATCCAAGTGTTAGTATGGTCACATCCGATTGTATCTGTTAGTTAGTACAAACAACCTTCTCAGAATATAGGTACTTTAACATGAATCATCCTCTTTAGTTTACATAAAGATTAAACTGTTATTGTTTATTGATCAAATATCATTGAACTCGAAAATAATTGCAATTTTAATCAAGTTAATTTAGAGAAAGTAAAAATGTAACTAAAACAATACAAATACTCAATACAAAGCGATAGAGTCTTAGACCTTGACAAACAAACGAAGGACAATCGTAGATAATGCAAGACGATTAATGCAAGAGTTTTGGTGTTTTTGATGGAATACAAAATTGAGTTTCTTATAGAAACTTTCTATGACGTAATTACACTAATGTAATCTACTTCTGTTTATCTCTTTAATGAAAGGTGCCAGTTATCAGGATTTATTTAGTTATCTATTCAATTAAAATTAAGAGGTTTACTCTCATTTGAATCATCCACCAACAAATCATCAAAAATTTTTCCATAATTAAGTACAATTTCATCTGTTTCTCTATTATCTACTATTTCCATACTATTTTTTTCATTGCCATTGGTTTTATTCGTTTATAATTTTCAACCGTAATCTATTTTTATCTCCTTAGTAAGATCAGATTTCATTTCATAAAGATTTCATATCTCTATTTGATAATATTTTGTGCCTGCTTCTTTCAAGTATTTAGTAGTTTGACCAATTCTGTCTGTCCTAGTTGTCGCCTTAGTGTTTTATTTAAATACCTAACGTGAGTACCATTTCCTAAATTAAACTATTAACACGAAATATCGTCCCAAACAATTATTTGTTTGGGATCATTAAATATTTTATTCAACATAAAACGGTCTCCCGTTTATGTTTTTTTTTGTGAAAATATCCGGTTTCCAAATTCTACGTCATTGATGTACTAAATATTTTTATTGATAATATTTTTCCAGTGCTCTTCCAAGTCAGTCTCGTCGGTAGCTCAGTTGGAAGAGCATTGGACCGGAATTCCAAAGGTCGCGGGTTCGATTCCCGCCTGAGAAATGATCTGGTGATGAGACGATTTCTAGTATATTATTAAGTACTAACGTAAAGGTTACCACTGCATTATGCGCCCGAGAAGGAAAGGCTTTCAATCATAAGATGAAGGAGAATAACAGACTTGACACACATTTGGCGTTTTACTTTGTTGAACAAACATTTTGCTCCAATCCAGGTGTGATCGTACCTATTATAAAAATATATTTTGCAATTTCGGTTAAAAGTGTTTGGGATAGCAAAAAGTTGAATAAGGATCAATCCCTAATTCGAAAACACCAAAAGGAACCTGCCTATCTATTGCCTAATTTCAAAATCTATCGCAATCGCTTTCAGGATGTGATACATTGACACTTCTTTTTGGCACAAATAAAAACTTACCAAATAAATGTAGCAATGTCCATTTGTCAAATGAAAGCGATTGCGATAGATCTTGAAATTAGATACATTTTTCGTTTATGGGATCCCTCATATACTGCACCGTTTCTAAGAATTTCTTATTACAACAGCTATTTCGAGACAGTTTAGTTTCGCTATTGGTCATAGAGTATTATCTCTTATCAGCGTAGTTAATTATGAAAGGGAACAAACCAATTCAATTGCGTATGCGGCTTTGCCAATTTTGTTGTTTGTTAAGCTACGTACTCGTCCGCGACTAGTCTGTACAAACTAAAACTACCTACTTATACTGTACTATTCTGCGACTGTTTTTACGCATTATATGTGTTTAATTATTCTGTTATATTGTTTGGTAGAGACTGTCTGTTGTTTGAGGATTTTGTAGTTTTTGGGTTATTTTAAATTATTCAAAAATTATGTATACTGTTCATGGACATGTAAATTGACATTACCGACATTTCATTTCTTTTTTGTCCAGCGATATCTTCCACAAATGACTTGTTCTTCTTTTCGTCTTTGATCATGTTATCTTATTTTTGGCAAAGATTGATTTCACGGCATTTGATTATCTTCAATTAAAAAGATTATCTTGCAATAATGTATCTGCATCACACAATATTGCTTTAATTTTTTATTTTATCAAACTGATAAAATAATCTTCAATCAAAAAATTTGCATAAACGCTAGTCTAATTATGATAACGCAATCCTTTTTTGACATGTATAAAGATACATTATACATCTTTACCTAAAGAGGTAAAGAGCAATTTGTTAATATTTTCTACATCTGCTTATTACGAATATTCAAAGCGAGGTGGAAGACCCAAATCATTATCATTCAGTACATTTATCTGCTTCTGATTCCTGTCAAATGAACGGCACCAAGATTATTGGATAAGATATGCACTTGCATAACGAAATAGGTTAGTAACGTTTTATTTCTCCGGTTTCAGAGTCGCGGGCTCGTTACAAGATGGCGGTCGGCGGCACGACGGGCGCGCTGCTGTATGCAGTGAGCGCCGCTGTGCTTGGCATGCTGCAGTTCGGCTTCAACACCGGCGTCATCAATGCCCCACGCACATTCATCCAAAATTTCATCAGCGAACAATACACTGCCAACCCAAGCCTAATATTCGCCATCATAGTAAGCATATTTGCTGTTGGAGGCATGATCGGCTGTCCGCTCGCCAGCTGGCTTGCAGAAAAACTTGGACGAAAGAAAGCGCTCATGATCAACGCGGTCATCGGTGTCGCTGGCGCTATTTTGATGGGCTTCAGTAAAACGGCAAGTTCCGTAGAAATGCTCATCATTGGCAGATTCGTTATTGGAGTCAACTGCGGTTTCGCTACCACTGCGTCCCCGACTTATGTGTCAGAAATAGCCCCGCTTCGATTAAGAGGAGCATTCGGAACGGTTAACCAATTGGCGGTTGCTTTCGGTATGGTCAGTGCCCAGATACTTGGCATCGATGACATCCTGGGCAGCAACGAAGGGTGGCCGTGGCTTCTCGGTATCGCAATCATTCCCTCTGTAGTTCAATGTATTATGTTACCGTTCGCGCCAGAATCTCCCCGTTTCTTGTTGCTGGCTGTTCACGACGAACAAAAAGCTAGAATAGCTTTGACTAAAATCCGAGGAACCACGGAAATCAACGATGAAATAAATGATATGCACGTAGAAGATCACGCAGCAAAACAAGAGCAGAAATTCACCATTTCGGATCTCTTCATGATCAGCTCATTAAGGAAACCGCTCATAATCGGAATCGTGATGCATTTATCTCAGCAGTTGGGTGGTATTAATGCTGTACTGTATTATTCTGGTACTATTTTTGTCAGTGCCGGGCTGGAAGAAGAAGTAGCAAGATCGGCGACAATCGGAGTCGGTAGCGTTCTATTTGTAATGGCCTTGGTGTCGATTCCTCTGATTGACCGACTGGGCAGGCGCACGCTACAATTGTGGGGTCTCGCTGGAATGACAGTTTTCTCGGTTCTAATGACAGTGGCCTTCTTTACATACGAGAACAACACTACTATGAGTATTTTCGCTGTGATCTTTACATTCTTGTACGTTGCATTCTTCGGAGTGGGTCCGAGTTCCATCCCATGGATGATTTTATCAGAATTATTTGGTCAGGGTGCCAGGAGCGCTGCTGTCAGTGTCGGAGCACTTGTCAACTGGTTTGCCAACTTTATTGTTGGCCTGACCTTTATCCCAATGTCGGAAGCTTTGGGCAACTACGTATTCTTGCCATATACCGTACTTCTTATTCTGTTCTTCATATTCACATATTTCAAATTGCCAGAAACGAAGAACAAAACAATCGAAGAGGTGACAGCTCTCTTCAAATAATGGTCTCGAACGCTAGAAACTAGCTTGATAAGCAAACATTCCTTAGAGTTAAGTATATTTTTGCAATAAGTTTAATTTAAAATGAAATAGATAATTATTATTTGTTTTTGTGATTGTTGGAATGAGTTATGAAACGAAGATACAGAGGAATAAGGAATCGGGTACTTTTTATTTGGAGCTGTCAAGCTTTAACTTGATATAATTGTGTTAACGTTATTGGATTGGATTTACAGGATGTACCGAAAATACAATGTAAATCGTAAGAAGAATAGTTTACTCAACATGTTATTTAAAATGCTATTTAAAAATATCTTTAACTTTGTCTAACTTATATTTATATTTTATGTCAACAGCGATGAAATCGTGAAAAAGCGAGATATAAAGTATTATTTTGTGACAATATCAAGCAGGTATTGTAGATATAGGTACCCTGTATTAAGTGCAAAGAATTATTTTCGATATTATTAATATCGACTATCGTTCGCATAAATTAGAAAGACTGAACTCATCCTTTTAAAGTGTTAAAGTATGTATAATCATTGACATTTTTAAACCAAGTACTTACTTACAATAGAATTTTATAAGAACTATTTCAAGTTAAAAATGTAACTTTGTTGTATTATAGAAATAATTACAAATTATATAAATCAGTAGTTATCGATATTAGTAATCAGTTATTATCTACTTGTAGTTAACACATTTTTTATTCAATTTCTTTGATTTTATCATTAATATTGATCTTGATATAATGGAGGACCAATTTTATTGTTTTTGAGTGTTTTTTAATTAGGTACCTCACATTGCATTTTTGAGGTTTTTTATACTTTATTGTTGTTTACTGTTCCTTAAAAATTTTTGAATTATGTTTTTTTTTATGTACAGTGCCTTAATGAAACTTGTTTTCTCTGTTTGGGGTTATGCCACACATACACTATGCTGCTTTGTTTAATATGCAAAGTTTTTTAGAATATAATAAATGGCATAATAATTGGTATAATTTTAAAGCACAAATAAACCATAAATATTTTATTCTGATCTATGGCACAGTATAGGCATGTATAAGTATAATAAGTATATTGTTTGTAATTTTTGATGTGGTGTTGCCCTAATTATACTGTTTATTATTTCTGTTTTTATTTGGTTTTCTTTTTTGTTAATCGTAACTTCACCGTCCTAGTGTACTCTAGTGCCAACTCTAAGATAATAATTTAAATTAAATGCACATAAAAAGTCCTATATTTAAGATTGTAAATTTAAATGCACAGAAGTCCTACAATAAACCAAAATGTTTCCTATTACCTGGCTGCTAAGATAGTAAGTTGCATAGCACAAAATAACCTATTGTTTTGCGAATGTCGCTAAATGTATTTCTATTGTCTTCAATATAAAGTTCAGAATGTAGGCATTGCACTGTTGACTATTTTAAATAACTACTTATTACTTAGAGCATTAAACCAAATGGGTACGTATCAGAATGTCTAAAGTTAGAATGTCTAAACTTAAAATGACAAAGTTCAAAATGTCAAAAATTAAAATTCTAATGGTTTAAAATGTCAAAAATCATTATGTCTAACTTCAAAATAACAAAATTCAAAGTATCAAACGTATCAAATACTTGACGAGTTAAAATATCAATGGTCATTAAGTCTAAGTTTACAATGATATTAAAAATAGCATTGTAAATGCAAAAATCTCAAATTTACAATGATTTATTTGAATTGGGTTTGATCTTAAAACGAATCGCCTTCTTTGAGGTTAATTGAGTCTGTGGCGGTGTCTTTGGGCTTCGCCTGAAATGATTTATAGCAAATTAAGCTGCCAGAAATGAGTCTAAACTAGTCTACTGGGACTTAGAAACCGTAGACCGTAGGTCATGAGATAGGTGCGAGGAGTGTAGCGACGAGCATGTTAGGTTGACATGAACCCAGCGCGCGAGCCGAGCGAGCGATGCGAGCGTGCCGCGGCAGCGGCCGGCGAAGCGCCAGAAAAAAATCTATTTGTAACTCAATTGATGGATTTTGTTCGCCGGCTACTGAATCAATGACTGGCTACTGAATCAGCGAGCGGCGCGGCTATGGTGATGTTCGGCGGAGGCACAGAGGTTAACACGCAATTATTAAACCTAATTAATAAGGTACCTAAAAATAAGTCATTTTACGTATTTATTTGGACTATTAGACATTTTAAGTTTTGATCATTTGAACTTAGACATTTTTATTTAGAACTATCTGACCGTTTGACATTTTCGTTTTTGACATTTTGAACTTTGCCATTTTAAGTTTAGACATTCTAACTTTAGACATTCTGATACGTACCCAACCAAATGCTCTAAGACTATTATAAGTAATAAATAATGTAATATACCTATTGTATCTTTTCATAGTTATCATGTTTTCATAAAATCTATTTGGAGAAAAATGCCTACTTTTTCTATATTCTGGGCAATACAAGTACATTAATACTTTGAGAGTAATACTTTGAGAGTTTTGATAGCTATCATGTTTTTAGCATTGCTACTAGAAATCTTACGATTTCAATATTGAATTTATGATTAATTCTTATCATAAATTCTATATTTTAAGATTTAAAATGGTTTATTACATTAATATTAGTCAGACGGGTACGTATCAGAATGTCTAAAGTTAGAATATCTAAACTTAAAATGGCAAAGTTCAAAATGTCAAAAATTTGAATATTAACGATTAAAATGTCATAAGTTCAAAATGTCAAAAACGAAAATGTCAAACGGTCAGATAGTCCTAAATAAAAATGTCTAAGTTCAAATGACCTAAACTTAAAATGTCTAAACTTAAAATGGCAAAGTTCAAAATGTCAAAAATTTTCATGTTAACGATTAAAATGTCGAAAGTTCAAAATGTCAAATGGTTAGGTAGTCCTAAATAAAAATGTCTAAGTTCAAATGATCAAAACTTAAAATGTCTAATAGTCCAAATACATACACGCTGAAATTTTAATCATTTGGTTCCCGTCGTGGGGTGGTTCCACTCATGATTACAAGCAACTTTTACTAAGGGGCCAACTCTCCTGCTCGCAAAAAAAATCAGCTGTTCCATACATTACGGTCGAGTAGGTACTGCACTTTTGTATGGAACAGCTGATTTTTTTTTTTTGCGAGCAGGAGAGTTGGCCCCATAGTAAAAGTTGCTTGTAATCATGAGTGGAACCACCCCACGGCGGGAACCAAATGATTAAAATATCAGCGTGTATAATGACGTATACAATTTACTTATGCCTTTCTTTCATTTAGGTACCTAATTAATTAGGTTAAATAATTGCGTGTTAACCTCTGTGCCTCCGCCGCACATCACCATAGCCGCGCCGCTCCCTGATTTGGTAGCCGATGTCAGTCAAATAGTTTTTTCTGGCGCTTTGCCGGCCGCTGCCGTGGCACGCTCACTTGTCGGAGTCGGAGGCATATATGTCGTGTGTGCGATGCGGATCGGTGCAGACGCGTGCTAAAATATTGTTTTTGCATATTGCGTAACGCGGCCGAGTGCCGCTGTTCGCTAGAACCATGAGTGACAAACTTGTGGCAAACGAACTCCTGGCGTTCCTGCAACAAAAACTGGACGTCATGGATGAGGTGAGCGCGTTGCAAATATGCAAGTCCAACTTCAGCGAGGACGACGCGGCCGCGGCAAAGAAACTGCTGTACGAGTCTCTCGGCAAGAGCGACCAGATGGTGTCCCGGAGACGTGACGGGACACAGAAGAGCCTGCAGGAGATCATCACCCTGTTTAAAGAAACCGACCCCGATGACGTACCCACGTTCGTGGCGAGAGACCTCAACAAGCTGCCTCCCGTCACCTTCGATCACGATAATACCAATTCAATAATACCAATTTTAAGGCGTTTGTGGTGCGCATCCCGACAGCGAGGCTGGACCTCTTCATGAAGGAGGACTTCTGGCCGCAGGGCGTGGTGTACAGGCGCTTCAGAGGGACGCTGCCTTGTGCCACCGATCCGACGCAGAAAGTGTCAAACTAATTTTTACTAACATAATTTTTAAGTTATTTACTAACAACATTGTTTTATAAATTATATATGTTTAGTTTTAAGGTATATATCTATGGGACATCGTTTCCTGAAAATAAATAAATAATAATAATAACTTCGCTCGCTCGGCTCGCGCACTGGGTTCATGTCAACCTAACATGCTCGTCGCTACGCTCCTCGCACCTATCTCGTGATCGTGACCTACGGTCTACGGTTTCTAAGTCCCAGCAGACTAGTTTAGACACATTTCCGGCAGCAAAATTTGCTATAAAGCATTTCAGGCGAAGCCCAAAAACACCTCCACAGACTCAAATAACCTCAAAGAAGGCGATTCGTTTTAAAATCCAACTTAGACTTAATGACCATTGATATTTTAACTCGTCAAGTATTTGATACGTTTGATACTTTGAATTTTGAAGTTATAAGAAATTTGAATTTGAATTTTTGACATTTTGAACTTTGCCATTTTAAGTTTAGACATTCTAACTTTAGATACGTACCCGTACAGACAGAGACTATAATCTTTCGAAAACAAGGACTTCTATATTAACACAGTTAGTGATTCTTATTAAAAGGGAATAAGGTTTGTTTTGGCGACCGATTTTAAAATAATAATTTTGAGATGGGCTCAAAATGAAGTTTTGTCGTGGAAATAACAGCACAACGTAGGTGATTTGCACCAAATAATAACGATATCCAGTAATAGTTATTTATGCAACTGTACTATAATGAGGGGTATTAAAACACTCATGTGATAATACTATCACATGAGTGTTTTAATACCTAAATGTACACTTGCATACAAGACTTTATCTACACCCATTTTTTTATTCTTTTTTATTTTGGAAATAAACAATATTTTCAATTATTAGCACTTGGTCGAATTCGCAAAAGATCGAAAACCCATTATGCATTTAAAATTAATATTTTTCAGGGGGTTAAAAGAATGGGTGTAGGTAAAAGTATTATTGTGCAATCTATTATATGTGAAAATTAATGTACCATGGGCAACACCGTTGCTCCTAAGGTTAAAATCGCTTGCATGCCGCGCTGTCACAGCATGTGTTTAGTTCGTGCAGGAGCGATACGCGCGCACGCGACTTTTGTTGCTAACTGTTAAGCGACGCTGTTGTCCATAGTATCTGGGATCTAGGTACATCATTGTGTTCTTCATTGACTCGATTCTTGTTTGAAATGAAAACATATTATATAGTAAATTAAAAGGTTCACTACAAACAAACCAACAACTGTTTTACTACTACCTACTGATGCACTTCTGACACTTTCAGGCGCTCCATTCACAATTCAAAAACTCTCATTTTCAAATTCGTTTCAAAATCAGCTGTTCCATACAAAAGTGCAGTACCTACTCGACCTTAATGTATGGAACAGCTGATTTTTTTTTGCGAGCAGGAGAGTTGGCCCCATAGTAAAAGTTGCTTGTAATCATGAGTGGAACCACCCCACGGCGGGAACTAAATGGTTAAAATTTCAGCGTGTATACCTCCAGTGGGTCCACACGACTTGGGTGTGTTCAAATAAAAGGCCTGAGCACATTCCAAAACTTTATAATTTGTCACTAAAATGTGTGAAATAAAAATAAATAAATTCAAAAAATATTAAAAACACGACTGCCCTGCCAAAAACGAACTAAAAATTCTAATAACAAGTACTTATAAATAAATTTATAAAATATTAAAAACACGACTGCCCTGCCAAAAACGAACTAAAAATTAAAATAACAAGTGTTAGTCATTGCAGTCGGGGGACCTCTTTGATTAGAAATTGTTTCACAAAATGGTCCCCCGACTGCTATGACACTTGTTACTTAACTTTTTAGTTCGTTTTTGGCAGGGCAGTCGTATTTTTAATATTAAAAAAATATTTTATGTTACACAAATTACACAAATGGACTCGCCCAAAAACGCTCCGTACTAACGGCTACACTATTATGACGTCACGCTTGAGTAGTTTGTATGCAACGCGCAGGAAATTTGTTCGGCAGCTATATTAAATATTGTGTCTATCAAAAGGGTTTCTATACATTTATTATATACTTATACTTATATATATTTATATATTTTCCATACATTTTCTATACATTTTACGGACTAATTAAAAGTATTATTTATTTTAAATGGTCCATTATTAAATGGACTTGTCCACCCAACTTTGAAGGGTCATAAAACAATTTATAAAACCACTACCTATTATGATAAAGAAATCTACAAAAAATACCGAAAGAAGGTATGTCTGAAATAAGTTTTTTTTTTATTATATCCTGGCCATTCCTAGCGTTTTACAACGTAGACTGATCAAGTACGTAATGAATGTAATAGCATTTAAAATATGGTTCGTTCATTCATCCCCACATAAAGCAGAAAACAGTTGGAGTGCCTCATCTTGCTCCTCTTCTTCCACCTCTCCTTCTAGCCAGAATGTTTCCATCATGCCTTTTCCCTGAAATTAAGAGTTTTCGCAGGTTAAATAAAAAACGACATACCTACTACCCAGTACCCAGTCAAGTTAACTCTGCTTGAACCTGAAGCGAAAGTGACTATTCTCCGTTTCTCCTAATTGCTGCACGCCACCATCGTCAATTTTCTGAAAATTTTCCATTATGTATTGATAAATTATCGCTAACAAAGTGTACTAACGCTACTGCCCCCCTATGACTGCTGTAACTCGATTTAAGTATACTGCGTGATATAGGTAGCGTTTTATCGACACTCAACTGTCAAAATCCAGTCTTTTTACCGACTTCAAAAGGAGGGAGGTACTCAGTTCGAACCGTTTTTTTTTTGTTTTTTGTATGTACACTGATTACTCGAAGACGGCTGAACCGATTGAAACAATTCAAACGTTATTACATACAAGATGGTGTCATTTTTTTAAATTTTGAAATCGGTTCCGTACTTTTCAAGTAATCTTGTAAAAAGCACGAAAATAGTATGATTTTGTGTGAACTGCCTCAATGATCAGTCGTATAACTTCTTTGTTTATGAACTGAATGAGGTAATTATTTTTTTGTTGGAAAAGGGATACCTTAAGTGTAGTTCTTTAACCGACTTAAAAAAGGAGGTTCTCAGTTTGACCCGCATGTATGTGTGTTTCTCCGCGATTAACTCACGTTTGGCTGAGCCGATTTTTCTACCTAAATAATATACCTAGACTACCTAATACAAAAGGTACCTACACTAAAAATTAATATAATAAAAAATTGTATAAAAAAACAAAAAACCGACTTCAAAAACCTACCTCTAAAAAGCAAGAAATAATATTCGTACGATTTGACAAACACGTCTATTGAAGTCGGGTGTGGCTTTAAGAAAAAAAAAAGAATTTGTACTCCAGCCCCACCCGACTTCAATAGACGTGTTTTTATTATTACGAATATTATTTCTTGCTTTTTAGAAGTAGGTTTTTTGAAGTCGGTTTTTTGTTTTTTTATGACAGTTAAACATGAGAAATCGCTATATCATATCGTTATGGTGGTCATGCCAGTGAGGCTGGGACGACGTTGGCGTGATGCTAGAACATGGGTCTCCAAACTTTTTAGCCTAAGGCCCAGACTAACTCTTCCACGAAATCCCAAGGGCCAGAACCTAGCTAGCTCATCGCATCAACATACTGTATAAATTACAGTATGTTGGTACGATCCGGGCCGCTTTCGCGGGCCGGATTTTTGGTGCTCGCGGGCCGGATCTGGCCCGCGGGCCGTAGTTTGGAGACCCCTGTGCTAGAAGAAAAGGAGAGCGGTCGCTTTCGCTTCAGGTGCCGAGTTAACTTGACCGGGTTGTAAGTACCGACTTAAAGAATTCAGAACGGTGTTATTTCGAAAATATTTACTTTAACTTTAATGGGCCCACGTCTACGAAGCCTGAATCTGCCAGCAGGCAACTGGGATGCAGCTTTCGCAGAGATTTGGATGCGACCCGGCTGGAAAAGAAATAAGTAAGAATTTGATTGTTTCAGGCGTCACTTGGCGGAAGTCCCAAACCATTGTGAAAAAAATATATACAATGTAGCATACTTCCGCAAACAAATGCAAGATGCACCCCCCGCCCGCCCGCAAAAAAATGCACATGCATACCACAAAATATACGCACGATCTTACTCCTGAGGATGCTCCGGGTTGCGGCAAAATACGTGTAGAGTAGTCTAATTGGTGAAGGTGCAAGGTGTGTTGCTGTCTGGCTAAATGCAGGTATTGTGCACTGATATTGTTGTTGTGTGCATGTGCATTTTATTGCGGGCGGGCGGGCGGTGCATCTTGCATTATATTGTTTGCGGAAGTAAGCTACATAATATATTTCTTTTTTTCACAATAAAGTTAACAATTAAACGAAAAATAAAAAAAATAACAATAAAATTTTGATTCGATTTAAAGTAACGATACAAAAATAACGTGATTTATTAAAATACCGTTAATGCTAAAAGAAACGGTAAAAAAAGTAAGAAATAACGTTAAATTTTAAAATAACGTTATCAATCCCTGTGAACCACTTGATCACAAAGGCGGTTAAGCTCATTACCTCAGAGGTGGTCTGCATGCGACTGGCGGTGTTGACTGTGTCTCCCACCAAGCAGTACCGCGGCAGGCGCAGACCCAGCACGCCAGCCACCACGGATCCAGAATGAATGCCTGTGGAATACCAGTTAAGTATTATCAAACTATTTTTATACGGTTCTTTAAATTGAATAATTCGATTGTTGTTAGGTATGTTCCAAGTGTTCCAACCGTCATACTTACAAAACTTTTAAAATCGATAGAATGTTGATTAGAATGTTGAGTTTATGAACATAATCAATAGAGGAAATTGGAAATGTGATAACCCATGGTACTGCTGATTATAACTACCTCATTAATATAAGAATAGGTTACCAATTCGTTCCAGTACACAGTAGAAACAACGTAAATAAACTCTGAAGTTTATTGGGTACCTACCTATTCATCATCATTAGGTACAACCTATTGTAATTTACAGGAGGTAGGGTCTATTCCGTAGAGGGATATTGCCATAATCTCCGGAATGCCAGAAAACATTTTCGAACCTACTTTTGTAAATTGCAACGATTTGAGTCAACGAAATATTGTTCGTAGATTTGAGTAGGTAGGTAGGTACCTACTTATTTAAACTTTCTATCTCGCCCTCCATTTTCCCCTCATATCTTCCCAAACAGAAAATATACTAACTAACCTCTGCGCTTGGTCCATATGCCCAGCCTCTGATTTGAACCAAAGGTTCCTGTAATTGAGTATTACAGCATTTGGTCGAATTCCCAAAAGGTCTTCTCATTTCGCCGACAAGCAGTCAAAAAGAAAAGTTTTCAAGAGTAGTATACTGATGGAGAGACGTGGTGGAGGCCGATCTACGTGAGCTCGATGCTGGCGTCTGGCGCGAAACAGCAAAAGATCGAGATAGATGGTGAGCTCTAGTATCGGAGGCCAAGACACACTTTTGGTCGCTGAACCACCGGAGTAAGTCCCCAGTTTAAATCCTAGAGGGAGGGACTCATGTTAGCTTATGTATTTACAAGGTTATTTTTAGTTTATACAAAACCTCTCGTAGGGTTGATCAGACCATCAAACTGAACAACTTTCCTTATGGGACCAACCTTGAAATCGCAACAAAAAAATCAGCTGTCCCATACAAAAGTACAATCCTAATCCATCGAAATGCATGAAACAGCTGTTTTTTTTCGCGATTTCAAGTTTGAAAGTCCCATAATGAAAGTTGTTCAGTTTGATGGTCTGATCAACCCCACGAGAGGTTTTGTATAAACTAAAAATAACGTGCAAGGAAAAAGGAGCCGTGGAAGATCACTGACCCAATGGACAGGTCTGCCAAACTGACATGCAGACATCTATCCGGATGGCCGAAAACCGTACCACATGGAGGGCCCTCATACGCCGAGTGACCTCATGCTGTCGCGACCCTCAGTCATGAGGATACGAGGAAGAAGAAGAAGAAGAAGAAAAATAACGTTCTATAATCAAAGACTGACCTATAGTAAGCACGGGCAGTGCTCTAGCGATGGCGAGCGCGGCGCTTGCGGCGGAGGCGGCGTGCGCGCGGCTACGGTCCGGCGCGCCCGACACCAGCATGTACACCGTGCCTACTGTCTCCACCTGCCCACCACAACATAAATAGCTGTTGAGATCCCCTAGCCAAAGAAACATTTGCAAATCTTCGTTATCGCTTAGCTTTCGAAACTTAAATGTTACTTTGCAAATGTTACTTTGGCTAGAGGAGCAAGACAATGCCTAAGGATAGATCCTCAAGCTCAAAATCATTTAAGGTCAGCCAGTTGAATTGCAATAGTTAGAACAGCACACATCGCGCCTCCGGCTCCGTTGCGCTCATTATCGCTGTCTGACAAAGACTGCTGTCTGACCAAATCGTTACTCAGTCTAGCAGGGCTAGAATACAAGCACATTACGAGTATCAACCATTTGAAGCCACGCTAATGATTTCATATTAGGAAAACGCTTCAACCTAACAATATTTAAGTAGGTATTCGGTCTAATTAGACTGTTGATGTCAAGCTCTTGTCAACAAGCCATACTAGCGGTTCATAAATACTATTCAGGAAATGTTGCACTAGCTACTAGAGCTAGGTACATATTATATTGAAGAGGCTGTATTATTGTCTCCCTGTCCAGTGTCATTATCTGTAGTCAAACAAAGCCAACAAAGTAAATAAGTAGTTAGTAATAATGGAGGTTTTACTGAAAAGTCTACCTTATAAACTCGATGCGTATCAAGAAGCCGGTCTATCCTGGAGTACAAATCGTTCATGTATGCGACCGTCTGCATCACATCAGCTCGTGATCCTACTTCCTGCAGTACCACTCCGCAAAATATTATTGTCACATCGTCGAAAGCCTGTCAAAATACAATTTAATATCTAAGTATATAGGTGACCAAAAAAAGACGTGCATCTGAACTGAGAGCCCAAATTTTTGAGCCTTTGCTTCCAGATTTTAGAGTTTTTATGAAATCCCCTATAAGTTTCAATTTGATTCGCAATGATTTTAAATTTGGGCTCTCAGTTCAGATTCACGTCCGAGAAAGAAACAAAACAGTGTAAAATTAGATTTTATCTATTGATCGCATCGCGTCTACAATTTAGGTATTATAGTTCGCCATACAATTAAATAAATTACGTCAACGAATACGATTAATGGAGTGTTATCCAATGATATTATCATTGGTGTTATCTATCATCTAATACCTACTCACTGTACTTCAAAACACCCAAACAAGCGATTTTTCGTCAACGCAATCAAGATAGTAGGTACCAGCAGAACCCTACTTTGTCAAAGACTACATTAAGTATTTTATTTTTTGAATTCAACATTATTGCTGCAATATTCTTAATTAATTTTTTTATGTGAATGACGCGTAGATAGGTAGGCACCTAATTTTTTAACAATTAGGTTCACCTGACAAGCAGCCATCGGATCTTTGCCCGCCCTCAAATGCTCTGCTATCGGCTTAGGTATCATGGAGTACAGCAGTTGATCACCCCTCTTCTTCCACTGGTCGCGGAGTCGACAGGACTTCTCCAGTGACATCGATCGACTTTCAGCCTTCTCGAAGAGTAATTCTAATCTTGAGAGGTGCTGCCACCCTTGTAAGAGCATCTCTTTAGAGAGCCCGTGGCCATTCATGTCATTGAGGTATAGGCCAGCTTGTCTGAGTTCTTCCAAATCGTTGAAACTGGAATGGATAATGAAAATTCATTAGAGATTAGGACTTTAATTCAAAAAGATTATTCGGGACGTCACTATTCTTTAATCTCATAATGTGTGGTTTTCTGAATTCTTATTGTACCTATGTGGTTTTGTGTTAAACAAATAGGTACCAATTACTACACCGACAGAAGTATACAGTATACGGTTGAAAACTGCCTTAAGTCAAGATTAAAATAATTATTTACCATCAGAGTAACCAGTACCACCTGTCTGCCATAAACCTGTGGCTCTACCATGAGTTGTTGCAAACTGTTCTCGCTATTGAAAACTATTGTTTTCTCTCTTTCTTTATCGTCATATCATATATTATTAACTATGAGCAGTTTACCCGATAGTTTTCGATAGCGAAAATAGTTTGGAACAACTCATGGTAAGGCCACTGACTGCTTTTGTGTTGACTGGCGCTCTTTGGACGGTATCCTTTGTTTTGTAGCATTTGGAGTACTTTACAGGATCAAACTGAAGTTTGCTCACATTGGACTGCACAGGAATATCAGTGCGTCTATCTCCTCCAGCAGATGCATTGGTCCCTTCAGCAACACTGATCGAGCACCCTGCGATCCGCGCCTCGTGTCGCCCGCGCTCTTAGCCCGCCACCGCATCAACTCCAGTTCGAATATCATTGTCTGCATACATGATACCTGCAAGTTCAATTAGTGAACTGCATAAAAATCTACTTTTCTCTACATAAGTAAGACAGAGTTTGTGTAAGTCTGTCGCATGCGTCATGATCAGTTTGCTATACCTAGACACAGTCATTGCTGCCTACCCCATCCTCTGAGCACCCCGTATTTTTTTTAAATCATCATCATTTTCGGCTAATAGCCGTTTCCTTGTCTGAAACTCAAAAAATATAATATGCTTAAAATGGACAAAATACATTATTTTAGAATTAACTAGCGACCCGCCCTCGCTTTGCTTCGGTGTAGTGTGGAATTTGACACCATGTATTATACATATAAATCTCCCTCTTGAATCACTCTATCTATTAAAAAAAACCGCATCAAAATCCGTTGCGTAGTTTTAAAGATTTAAGCATACATAGGGATATAGGGACAGAGAAAGCGACTTTGTTTTATACTATGAAGTGATTCATACCTTATCCCAAGTGAAAGATACTTTAGGTTTTCTCAATCGAAGTATTTCTGATATTGGTGACTTTGCAATACGATTGTAGGGTCCACCCCACGCCTCTACCAGCTGAAATGAGAAAACATATAGAAGTAAAAAAAATGAGTAAATAACTAGGCAGTGGGTACCTAATTGTTTCAAAATTAAGTATATTTAAGTGATATTATCAGAATGGCACTCAGTTAGCTGCCCTCCGTTATACTTGCCTTTAATCAAAAGGACTAAAAACCGTAGTGGTTTCAAACCAGTATGGTTTTAAGAGCAGTATGGTTTTTAGGTAGGTAGAGTCTGAGTAACATAAGTAGAGTTTATTTAAGAGGCCATAATAGGAAAACATGGTTTGCGCGGGCCATATTTTTATATAAAAATGTAAAGTTGTAGCCACAAAAAAACCATACAACAAGCTAAAGAGATTATCTAGTAGCTACAAGTGTTAAATTGCGTATAAACCTCACAGATGATTGTAAAAAAAACAGAATATCATCAAAAGCGCTTGTCGCAGGCCATATTTTAGGCGTAAACAATAGCGGAAACGTATTGAATTCTACTGTGCAGTTGCTCCAATAACTTTTTTTCATGAAAGATAATAAATTGTGCTAAAGATAATGATGAAAAACAACGAAAAGCATCGAAAAAGTGCAGAAGTGAGGTTATTTTCCATACTCATTACACGTAAAGAAAAAGACAGAGACAAATGATTTTGCATAACGGAGCCTTAAGTACCTTGTCGCCAGCCATAATGACCTTCATCCGACGATCCAGCATGACCGCGAACGGGAACAGCTGCAGCAGCAGTGAAGCCGGCACTGCAGGTAATGGGCACGGCAGGTTTTTCTTCAACATTAACGATTGGACCTGTTGATCAAACATCCAACAATCCCTATAGAATATATCCATCCTGCCATCCAGTCCAAATATAACATGTTTCACTACAAGCATATTAATTAACTACTTAGGGTCTCGGAACAAGGTGTAAGTAGATACGAACGAAAGTAGGTAAAGTACCTTACGTAAATTCGGCTTTACATAATTGACAAACTGAAAAACACTGGGGATGGTACAGTCAGCAACGAGAGCTTAACACTTTAGTACTTTGTCTTAGTAACTTTTTTGACTAATGCTTCAAAACTGTGAGACATTCTGTCAAAAAAGTTGCTATGACAAAGTAAAGTACTAAAGTGTTAAGCAATTTTCGTTGCTGACCATACCTATTCAAATCAAGCTTTGGTATTCCATTAACTCGCCTAAATTACCTTAGGCTTTGGTCATAAAGTGTTTAATAAAAAGTGGAGGATGTTTTTCAAATTTAGGTACTTACTTTATCAGAGAATGTTTTTATAGTGTAGATAAGGTAGGTACTAAGTATGTGCCTATACCATGTTACTTAAATTGTGCCTACAGCTACCCTTAGGTAGCTGTAGGTACAATATATCTGATTCTGTTTAGGTCTGGTTTAGATACGCATAACTGGAGTTGAATGAATGAATGAATACCCTAAAATCCTACATTCCGAATGGACAAAAGGCATAATTAATCCACTTTAAAAGGACTGACCCCTTTTTAGATTATATACTTTGCTAACTTCATTATACCGAACAGTTTTACCTAACTATAATGTGTTTTTGCCTCAATTATGGGCTTTTTGGTGATGGTGGTAGATGTTTTTATTGAGTAGGTATAAAGCAGTTAGGTTCCTACATACCCTATTAGAAATTAATTATGATTATAATATTGTTAGCAGCACTGTTTTGATCACAGATAATTTAATAATTAATGACAGCTCAACGTCTTTATGGATGTTATAATGAGCTCAAGAAAGATACCGAGCAGGTTATTTTTGAAGACAAATAGTAAATGCAAATAAGACCTAATAAAATCTATTCCAGTCCTTATTACCCCAATCTTCGAATAAGCAGGACGGTCCCATTGAAACAGAAATTGAATTTAGATTAGGAATTAGCTGAGTGATTTGCACGAATATTAGAGTAGCGAAAACGGTTAAGAAGGCCATCTGGGTCTGGACCAAATGATTAACGGTAAATGAATGAAGATCTTTAGGATGTTTTAATGGAATGAGCCTTAAGTCTTGAAGTTCAAGGTGAGGGTAGACAATCGGCAAAACAAATTATTATGCATGATACGCAAACGGTCCTAAGCAAATTGCTTTACTACCTAAATAGGATAGATAAGGGTTAGTATTATTGACAACGTCTGGTGATAAAAACAGCGTTAAACAATCTATTGTTTGTTTCTTACATATAAAAAATGACGACCATGAAACAGTAGGATGATCTTGATGGCAAATGGGCTAGACCGTTTGCCAATTTTTTTCTGAGACAAGCGGCCCAAAACCTGAACGATGATTGTCACACTTCGTGACACTATTAACTTAGAACTAAGGATCTATCAAGTCAATTGAACAACAAAAATAACTTATTCACTTTAATTGAAACGTTGTCCGCTATTTTGATCTCAAAGAAAGTCACGCTTGAGTAAATACAAGTTTATATTATGATTATTCTCAATAGAAGAGACTTTTCAAGAGACCCGCTCCACTATTTTAGGTAGGTACACTAGGTACCTTATTTGAAAAAAAATCTTTAAGAAAGCTGTCAGTTACATAGAGTTTATGAGAAATATGACAACATTTTTTTTTTATTTAAGGTGGCCTTCACTCTAAGATTCGTTTGAGTATTTGGCCATTAGCTATTTTATACGAGAAATAAAATCTACAGCTGTATAATACTCGTAGTAATGGTAAGATTATGGAAAGTGGTTATACACAGATTTAAGATCAGATAAAAATGGCTGGACTTTATCTGGTCTTAAATCTGTGTATGACCACTTTCCATAGTCTTTCTCAGTGGAATTTAAACAAAGCTATAGAACACGACAATAGCTGAACCGCAAACCACGAAAAACAAAAAAATATCACTTTTGGAGATCATAAGTATGAATAGGTTACGGCGGGTTGCGATCTGTAAAACTTGGGTTTTATTAGTAAATGTAACTCTACAGATTTACTTTAATAAATTCAAGTAGACCTACTAAGCTAAATAGCGAAAATCATTTTGGGATTTCGTTAACTAATTTGCATGAATTTTCCATTAGGTATCCTTATTTCGAAGCAAACAAGTCATAAGTTTCTCTACTTTCATGATAACAATGTTGGCTCGGAAAGTACCTATATCAGAATCTGGCTAATTAGTTAGAACCAATATTTAGGTCAAAAAGCTGAAAGACTTTCAATTTAATTATAGGCTATTGGAATATTCGCTTCTCAACCGTCTAAATCACACTGAGGCTTATTTATAACAGCACTAAAGAAAGCCTGAATATTTTAAGAAGGGCTAAAATCGACGAAGTTTAATTAGTATTGCAACTTGGCCATGCGACCTCCTTTTCAGATAATAATAACTTATTTTTGGGAAATACGAAACTATGTCATATTTTTATTCTGTTCTGGAAAACTAATTGGGTTCGTTGTCATTTAGATGTGTTTTAGTCTGCACGTCAGTCCAAGAAAAATAGCCATCTAAACATGCCGTTTTAGTCATTAAACTGTAAAATATTTGTGACTTGGAATATCTATGTGAAATGGCTTGGAAATTTATGTGACATGAATATACCATTATATCTAGCCACAGGCAACAACCTTTAGCAGGTAAGAGGAAACTATGTAAGTAGTATAAGCCTATAACTAATTTGAACGTATAGATGGACTGTCAGTAATGTACTTATTTCTTGTATTTTTAGGTTCTTTATTTTGAAAATATATATTTTAAGCTTCGTACAGACTGAGGCGAATTCCGTGCGAAATTCGCGAGTGCGACCACGTAACTCAAAGCGATAGCCATAGCCATAACCATTGTAGTTAGGGAGGCGAGGTAGCTAAATGGCGTAATTCAACGGCGCCGTCGAGACCTATCAAAATCGAAAGATAAAATAATTTCGAAAAGAAAAGCTCGTATGGTAAAAACCATTTTAGCGGTGGGTTTGGCGTGTACGGTTTTTCAAAAATGTAAAAAAAAAACAGTTACTTGGGCATTCTCGAGCGCGTCAGATATTCATACTACGTATGCCCCAAGTGCCTCTGATAACAACGGTATACTAATCTGCCGGTTAGCGTGGTGGGGGTAGGCATATAAAGTAGTCAAAAATGCAAAAAAAAAAAAATTTACTCGAGCGCGTCAGATTTTCGGAAGGGGTGTTAAGTAGGCCCCAAGGAAGCTCCCTTTAAAAAAACTGACGATTTCGGCGTGACCATAAGTTACGATGAATTTTTGAAAATGCAAAAAAAAAAAGTTTTTTTGAAATACTCGAGCGCGTCAGATTTTCATAGGGGAGGTTTATCTCGGTATCCTGAAAGCATATTTTCTTAATCTGACAAAAATGTTGGTGTGTTCTCTTAATCTGACCGGAAAGTTTTTTTGGTTTTTTTTTTCCTTTCTTTCTCCTTGATAGAACGGGGAATTTAAGAATGACAATAAAGCGATAGTTACAACCAACGTAAATGTAGATGAAATGTAGTACGAATTGTATTATTTATTGTATAAAAAAAATGGATTATAATTGTATTGTTAAGTATGATCTTTACATTTTTGCTCAATACAATTCATCTTCTTCTTCTTCACTCGAACTTTCATATTGTGGCTCCTCATCCACAATTCTTTCCTGCTGAGTGCCTGAGAGTGATTTAAACTTTTTTTTTGTAAAATGTATCGTTCGCGACTTATATGCCGCAACGCGTTTTTCGGAAGACGAAATGGCTCCTCCACACTCCCGGTCATGCGGAAACCGGCAGATTTTGTATTTTTAGTACGTTTTAGATTATATTCTTCAAAATAAAATAAAAAAAAATCGCGCTCGAGAATGCCGGATTAACGTTTTTTTTTTACAAGTTCGCGACCCTATAACTCGGCGGCGTCAAAGACTTATCGTCAG
The DNA here is from genome assembly GCA_943789525.1 of Agriphila geniculea. Lineage (NCBI taxonomy): Eukaryota > Metazoa > Arthropoda > Insecta > Lepidoptera > Crambidae > Agriphila > Agriphila geniculea. The sequence goes on from OX038880.1 coordinate 5,047,216, forward strand.
ATTAGTTAAATTTAGTCTTAAAACACTAAAATCAACCCCCAATATCTTAATCTGACGCGCTCGAGTATTTCAGACTATCGATTTTTTTTTACTAATCTGATCGTCTATCCTAGGCGCGCGTCACTACATATAGAGCTAAATACTTTACAAGGTTGTTCTATTAGGTCCAAGGTATCTCTCATATCTTAAACTGCCACGCTCGAGTATTACCGAAAATTCCCCTATTCGCCTCCCTAACTATTGTCGAAGAAATTGCTATGGCAATGGCTATGGCTATGGCCATTGCTTTGAGTTACGCGATCAAAATCTGTCAAAATGAGCGACGCGCGCGATTCGCTCGCCTCAGTCTGTACGAAGCTTGATACACGACCGACCCGTGGTCACACCGTTTTACCACACCGCGACCGGTGTGACTACGGAGATTTTTTTTTACATCCGGATTTGTTTGTTTCACCTCCACGTGATATACCTACCTATTAATTTAACACTATCATACTCTAAAAATGTATATTATGGGAGATTTGTGATATTATGTGGACTGGTTAATCCTTACTACTTAACATTACCAATACGAAAGTCTGTTTGTTTGTTTGTTTGATAAGCCTTTACGTTTTAACTACTCAACCGATTATCGTGAAATTTTGCATACATATTGTCAGGGGTGCAGAAAAAGACCTTTCATCCCAAAAAGAGGAACTGTCCCTGAGGGATAGACAAAATACTATCCACGCAGACGAAGTTATTATAATGTTATTATACTAGACGCTATAAGCTATATGAAAATAGAAATAGTATTTCTTGTTTTTGATTTGATTCTTGTTGGAATAGTAAATGGTAGTACCATCGAAATATTATTACTAGATGGGTACTTAGGCTCGTATTATAAAATCAAACTCAAACTCAAATCTCTGCTTGAGTACAGTCAGAAAGGGATGGTGCTATTCATCGCATATAGCGCCATCCCTTTCTAACTGTACTCAAGCAGAGATTTGAATTTGAGTTTGATTCTGTAATACCAGCCTTAGTGTTTCTTGTTTTCGATTTTATTCTTGTTGGAATAGTAAATGGTAGTACCATCGAAATATTATTATTACAGTACCTACACTACAGTATTATTACAGTAGTACTCACATAATCACTATTGTCGAACTCGAGTCGTAGAACAGCCACGTAATAACTTCCTTCCATACTTTCCTTCAGCACTGAAACCTTTAGCTTCAAGGAAAATATGTCTTCTGCTATCTCGTAAAGCTGCCCTTAAAACAAAAATAGAAAAATAATGTTAAAACTTGTCTTGCTTGAAAAACTTGTGAATTTGCAAAACATCAGCATCGGTTCATTCGGTTCACAAGATAAATTATACTTCTTGGGGGTAGGAAAAAAAACTCAATTGAAAGCATGTTTGTAGACATGTTTTCTCGTTTGCAGACTAAAAATGTGTGTGAGTTTGGGGTAGATTTTTTTCCGGATTTTCCAGTTATCATGTTATTAAATTCAAATTATAAGGATCGTTAACTCCATATACCCATGAATCATGGGTATATGGAGTGAATGATGAATGATGCGGTAATGCGGCACAGGCACACCCAGTTCTTGTGCCGCTACAATTTACCAGTATACCACGTCATGGCTTTTACCAAGAAGATTCTATACCCAAGAGATGGTGCTGTAGACCAGGGGTGTCAAACTGATTTTTCCAAAGGGCCATTTTACAGATTTCGGGTGTGATATCGGGCTAGACTCAAAATTAAAATCTTTAAGTTTGTCCTATTTTAAACAACAACGTGTTTGACGAAGGCAATTGTCAAAGTGGCGCTACGTATGTTTGTTCCACAAAAACCGTCAAAACAAAGGGTATTTACATTTACTTGGCATTTACTTTAAAAATAGTTAAGTAAATTTTAATACAAAGGTAATAAAAAGGAGTTATCTTGAGCTTGAGGATCCAAATACCTTTTACCTTACCTTTAATTATCTTACAATACATAGTGGCATCGAATGCCATCTAAAATCAACACAGGATAGATTCTGGTCGCGGGCCGTATCTTTGACACCCCTGCTCTAGACAGTTCAGCACCATGACGATCAAGGAGAACGCGGCATCTGTATGCATGGCGATTGCATGCGCTGGTGAATATTTTCCACAGATTGGGAGGACATGCGAAAAACCGGATCATTGAGATGATCATTAAGAAGATTGTATACTTACCCATGAGGTAATGTGTGAATCCAGTCCTAGTGCTGCTGTAGACCAGTTCGGCGCCATGGCGATGCGCGCGCGTCAGCTGCATGCATGGCGACCGCATGCGAGGGAATGTGAATCGCATGCGTTGGTGGATGTTGTCCACAGATTGGAGAAACGTGCAGAAGTAGCGACCCGTCGCACGGATCATTGTGTCGTACCTGTAATATCAGCATGTTATAAAAAGAGGTTTACTTACCTACATTAAAGAGCTAGGAAAAGCAGAAGAATCTTATTATGGTTACAGGTTTCAAGAGGCCTTCCTACTACTTAACAATCAAACCTATTTATGATACCTATTTAAATGTTATCACCACACGCAGTCAGATATTCTCGAACATTTGTTCATTGCTCTTTTATTTGTGTAAGAACCCGTATAGCTTTTTGTAGTAGAAGTTTCACAACCCTTTTTTATTATCTAATTAAGTAAATGAATTAACAAGAAGACCATATTTCACTGATGTTAAAAATTGGAAATACTAAGGATTCAACTTCAATAAATAATAACAACTTTTATGTTGCGATGCGAAGAGAAAATCTAACCTTTCCTAGTGTGAAATTTTCTGCCAACAAGCAACTGGAACGTGAAACAATTTTCTCGCCTATCCATGCCAACCGTTGAGCGATGCCTTATTGACGTGCCTTCGGTTTGGCGTTTGATAAATGATCCGTCCTCTCGGTATTTTCTATTTAGACTGCAAGTTCCCTACTGTTAAATTGGTTTTGTGTAAGTTTTATTACTTTTACAGACATGCTGCAAGAAAGACATCACCGACCCAGAAGCGCGTCTTACTCTAAGTCGCCGACGATCGCAGTTTATAAATAAAATATTATAGGTATTATGTGACTGATAATTTGGAGTTTAAAAACCAAAGTTTGATTCAAAACCAACTTGTCTCAATTTTTAATCTGTTTTCTAAGTGGGAAAGTTACCGCAAAAAACCAGTAACTTACCAAGACACAATGCCTATCTCGTTTGAGGTAATTGCTAAATGACTTTTGTCAGGATAGTAACAACATTAAAATAAGTTCTCAAATTGATATAATATACTTACCCATAATTGCTAAAGAATTTGACGAAACATCTGCCAAAGAAATGCATCACCTTCTCTGGGGTACTGAACCTCTCCCTCATGTTACTCAATTTATCTTCACTGATTAAAGAGAGACTGTTCAATCTTTGTCTTGTTGGGACTCCTGATCCCCTTCTTTTGTACACATCCAAAGCAACTGTGCAACTGTTCTTACGAGATAACGGTTTTACCATACAACTCTTCTTGGATTCAGAATCTGGTGAAGTAGGTTCAGAACTAAATGGGCATTTTGTAGCTTCATCAACCTGACAAGCCTCAGGAATCTTTTCCACTTCTGTAACACAATCGTCTAAAGCAAAAGCGAGACTCCTCCTATTGAAATTTACAGCTTTAGCTACAACATCTCTGTTTTCGTTAATCTTATCTGATGACTTGGTTTTGTTACGGATTTCTTCAGAAGAGTTGTAAGCATCTATCTCTTTCTTAGTTGCTGCTAATAAAGCGTTTGTTGCTGTGAAATGACATTTGGAAGCGTTGACTCTGCCATCGTTGTGTACGGAGGCGCTTCTCCATGAAGGTTTGGATTTAAGGGATGGTTTCCTTGGAGCTGGACTTCCTGGGGTGGATGTGGTGGGGCTAGTGGGGTCGTTGTTTAAGAAACGAGCTAAAGCACTTGCGAGACGCAGCATCAGCGCGTCGGGGTATTGCTGTAAAGAAAATGTTTTATGACAATAACTTTATTTACGTTTCCAATTTTTTACCACAAACATAAAGGTAGTTCACGATTGCCGGAAATGCATTTATTAAATAGAAAAGAAAAACCCATCTTTACACAGAGCATAGCACCTAATTACCTTACCAAACCTTCATAATCCCAGTATAAATAAGTACCTATTTAAAAGATAATAGTAATGAACGTAGCTGAAAAAGCAAAATACATCCCCGCAAATTGCTAATACAATACAACCTTATCATTAACATCCACGTTGACGTCATCCGCGAAAATGAAATGTAACAATTAAATTTTAATGAGTAATTTAATTTTATTATTGTTATTGAATTATTATTTTCAATAAAATAGGGTTTAGGTATAAGTATAAAAATTTCGGTTTTCCGTTTTTGAGGTTAAAAAAATGGCCGTCAGTTCCTTTAGCAATTTGAGTGAATAGAAGTTAGTAAGTTAGTTTTTTTTTTTTTTTTTTTTTTTTCTTTTCAACTGCTCCTCAGACTCGAGGTCCGAGACTTTTTATATCTAGTTTCTCTTGCATACAAGTTCTCGCTCTAATGCTTCTCGCACTTTCATGCTTCATACTGATCTTTCTTATATTCATTCCTCATTCATTCCTTTAGTAAGTTAGTATTTCAATATTGTACCTGTGTTGCACTGAATACAGTATTTCTTGCTCCTGATTCGCGCAATATGGTTTCCCATATTTCTTCGCCGCATTCTTGCTGTTAAAAATAAACAAAAAATTAAAAAAAAAAAACTATTAAAACTTTAATTGGATATTTCAAATTGGTTGATTATGCTCCTAATAAGGTTACTTTCTCAATGTTTAAATTAACAAATAAAAATATTACTACTGCGTTGTGATATTTAATTTTTCAAGTTTCTCTTTTCTTTAAAGTGAAATAAGAGTTAGGGGCCTGAAACATGGCTTGCAATAAATATTTGTCTTAAGAGTTGATAAAAAAGCCAAGATGAATTTGCCTTCTTGACACTGAATTATAACGCTTAAAATTGCGTGACAATAAACGAAACAAGTAAAATATAATTTAGACGTTCTGTCAAATATTTTTCAACTTTGACCTTTTAATTCACTATCTTTTTAGACAAATCTCTAAATAAAATGATCGCGTCATTTGTTTTGTTTTTTTTTTTCGATAACATGATGTTGGAGGTTTTATCTCAGTTTATCACAAAACCTTTTTCTTTCACCAATTTTCTTGTACCTTGACGATCTTTTGACGACATAAGATCACGCGTCATTTGTTTTTCTTTTTTTAATCTCACGATATTACGATACGAAGGATTTGGACCCTCAACCGCAAGAACAATAAAGTTGGATATTTATTAAACTTAGGGCGACTTGCACCATAAATTATACGAAATTGTATTTAAGTGGTACTTAAACAATATTTAATTTATGGTGCAAGTTGTCCTTATTCTTGTCCACTTTTCATTACATAACTTTAAAAAATATTAGCATTTGGCTTGCAGTCTCCTGTGACGATTGGGCGATAATGTTGACCTCCATGTATGTAATTGGTCATCAAATCGGTTTCGGAAATCAATACGTGTCTAAAATAGTATTGCAAATTGATATATTTGATGGATCGACAGACAATGGGTTCATTTATGTCACAAATTGTTTATGTGGAAAATTCTTGAGGTTAGCATTTTTTATTGTGTCAGATGCTAACCGTATCTTCTGTTGCGGTTTAATTACCTAATTTTCCAACATTCTCTGGTTATATCCATTATTATACCTAGGTACTTAGCTAAGTAAAACATTCAGTTAAATTATCTTTTCTTCTTTGCTTGAAAATAACTATTTTTTTAAGTGTAACATTTGATACTTACGATATTTCTACGGAATCACGAATTCCTTAATAGTCTCACTTTCTCACTACTAAAAGTATTGTTTTTGATAAAAGAGATAATATGTACGAGTTGAATTATTCAGCGTATAAGGCGTATAAACGACAACAGCTAACCAAGAATATGTTCACGGTAATGAAGTAATATGCAACAACACGTCGAGTTGAATTATTCAGCGTATAAGGCGTATAAACGACAACAGCTAACCAAGAATATGTTCACGGTAATGAAGTAATATGCAACAACACGTCGAGTTGAATTATTCAGCGTATAAGGCGTATAAACGACAACAGCTAACCAAGAATATGTTCACGGTAATGAAGTAATATGCAACAACACGTCGAGTTGAATTATTCAGCGTATAAGGCGTATCAACGACAACAGCTAACCAAGAATATGTTCACGGTAATGAAGTAATATGCAACAACACGTCGAGTTGAATTATTCAGCGTATAAGGCGTATAAACGACAACAGCTAACCAAGAATATGTTCACGGTAATGAAGTAATATGCAACAACACGTCGAGTTGAATTATTCAGCGTATAAGGCGTATAAACGATAACAGCTAACCAAGAATATGTTCACGGTAATGAAGTAATATGCAACAACACGTCGAGTTGAATTATTCAGCGTATACGGCGTATAAACGACAACAGCTAACCAAGAATATGTTCACGGTAATGAAGTAATATGCAACAACACGTCGAGTTGAATTATTCAGCGTATAAGGCGTATCAACGACAACAGCTAACCAAGAATATGTTCACGGTAATGAAGTAATATGCAACAACACGTCGAGTTGAATTATTCAGCGTATAAGGCGTATAAACGACAACAGCTAACCAAGAATATGTTCACGGTAATGAAGTAATATGCAACAACACGTCGAGTTGAATTATTCAGCGTATAAGGCGTATCAACGACAACAGCTAACCAAGAATATGTTCACGGTAATGAAGTAATATGCAACAACACGTTTTTATGTAGTTCGAAACTATGTTAGTTTTACATAGTTTCGATATGGTTTCGGTTTTCTAGCACTCTAATTTCTCCCATTTTGTTGTTCATCGTTAAATTATTCTATTCAATAAACAACCGGTCAAGTGCGAGTCGGACTCACGCTCTCTAGCACAAAAAGGGATCCGTACCAAAAAATCACATTTATTGTATGGAAGCCCCACTTAAATATTTATTTTATTCTGTTTTTAGTATTTGTTGTTATAGCGGCAACAGAAATACCTACATAATCTGTGAAAACTTCAACAGTCTAGCTATCTCGGTTCATGGGATACAGCCTGGTGACAGACAAACAGACGGACAGTGGAGTCTTAGTAATAGGGTCCCGTTTTATCCCTTTAGGTACAGACAGAACCCTAAAAACGCTGTTCTGTGTTTTATCACTATGTGCTAATTTGTTCTTAATTTTGAGACCCAGGCTTCCCCTAACAACAGGCTGAAGATACTTACAAGACAATGGTGTACTTAAAGAAGATGAGCAGTGGTTAAGAAGCTGGCACGAAATTAACAAAAGCTTTGACTACATTAAACATTAAACGTTAATTATGCCAAATCACGTAAGTAGCGCCACCCCATGCCATCTACTTTTCGGCTTGACGGCAGATATTAATAAAGGGTTATTCACATAGCCTTTTTATTCACGTTAGGGGGCGGCGACGTTTACGCGGGTCGAATTCCCGGTCGATTTTCTAGTCGATTTCTAGGTCTAGTATTTCTAATTCTCTGAGCGATTGTCGACTGAAATCGACCGGAAAATCGATCAGTATAAATCCCTCATTATGAATGTTTTATTTACAAATTTAATATCTATTCAGAAATAAATAATCGAGATCAAAGATTAAAGTAAGTTTAAAGTCGATTAGTCAATTTCAACATTACTTATGGGATTTTCAATTCAGAGTTTAAAAAGGCCGATTGTAACTAAACTTCATATTAAAACTTAATAGAGAACTAAGTTAAAATAAATAAGTAAAACTAATAAATAAAATAAATTAAGAAAATCACAATGTGTACAAGTCCTAAGGGTCCTTATTGCCAAAACTGACCGATGTCATATATCAATGCCTTTGACAGATGCGGTTTGGCCTTCTTCTACAAGGAGATATAATAAAATAAAATAATAAATCTAATACTAGCTTCTTGTATACCTAATTACAGTCTGCTTTAATAGAAAGTGTCAAAACGTTAAACAATCTCCTGCATTTTTAGCAAAAAAAATTTTTTTTATGCACTACGGTATAGTGCTTGGCCTTCACCTCACCTGATGTTAAGTGAGGATAAGGCCGAAGGTGGAAACGCACAACACCCAGAATCCTCATCATTGAGTAACTGGCTATCTTACCTCTAACTGCCGGAACACAACAATCCTTCCGTGCTTTGAAATTGTTGTTATGGCCTCAGATATAGGTAAGGAATTAAAAAAAAACCGCCTTCAAAAACCTAAAAATAAAAACAAAAACAGATTCAAAATTGAAAAGCACTAAAAAGCAATAAATAATATTCAAATCACCAATACGCATATCAATTTAAAAAAAAAACGTCTTTGAAGTCGAGTGGGGCTGGAGGACAACTTTTTTTTAATTCTAAAAGCCCCACCCGACTTCATTAGACGTTTTTTATTAAAATTGATATGCGTATTGGTGATTTGAACATTATTTATTGCTTTTTAGTGCTTTTTAATTTTGAATCTGTTTTTGTTTTTATTTTTAGGTTTTTGAAAGCGGTTTTTAGGGTTCCATACCCAAAGGGTAAAAACGGGACCCTATTACTATGACTCCGCTGTCCGTCTGTCTGTCTGTCTGTCTGTCACCAGGCTGTATCTCATGAACCGCGATAGCTAGAAAGTTGAAATTTTCACAGATGATGTATTTCTATTGCCGCTTTAACAACAAATACTAAAAACAGAATAAAATTAAAATTTGAGGGGGGCTCCCATACAACAAACGTGATTTTTTGCCGTTTTGTCTCGATATTCATAAGATACAACAAGTAGACAATTAAATTTTTTACAGATGATGTATTTTTGTTGCCGCTACAACAACAAATACTAAAACAGAATAAAATTCGTATTTAAGGCGGGCTCCCATACAACAAACTAATTTTTTTGCCGTTTTTTGGTACGGAACCCGTCGTGCGCGAGTCCGACTCGCACTTGGCCGGTTTTTCTTTTTTTTAAAGCTTTTTTTTATTTTCAACTTTTTTGTGGTGGTATCTAAGCGTGGTAATTCTTTAACTTTATATGCCCATTACTCAATTTCCAAAGGAGTTCCGCTGTGCCTTCTTAGTCCAAGTAAAGTACAGAATGTAGCATACAGACCATAGCTCGGTTTGTTTTGGATTTTCATAAGCCTACCAATATCTCGATCACAATACATATCCTATTAGAGTTTTCTCGAGGAGTTCCCTTGGATATCTTCGAGGTCCAAGGTTTAATGTCAATGAAATTAAAAGAACTACACTTAAAGTATCCCTTTTCCAACAAAAAAAAATCAGCTATTTCGGTTCATAAATAACAAAGTCGTCAAGGTAATTAATGCAAAATCATAGTGTTTTCAGGATGACTTGAAAACTACTGAACCGATCTGAAAAAAAATTGAATGGGACCATTTTGCAAGAAAATTTAATCAAATAAAGAAAGAATCATCAAAATCGGTCCATAAATAACGAAGATATGCGCTAACAACCATAAAAAATTCGTCACGATAGTTAATGCAAAATCGTAGTATTATCAGCATTATTTGAAAATTACTGAACCTATCTGAAAAAAAATTAAATGGGACCATTTCGCAACAAAATTCAATCAAACAAAAAAAGAATCATCAAAATTTATCCATAAATGACGAAGATATGCGCGAATAACGATAAAAAAAAACATACATACTCCTCCTTTTTATGAAGTCGGTTAAAAAGAAATAACAAAGCAAAAAAATAATCGCAGTGTCATTCTGGTACCTACGTATTACCTACATATAATATACTCGTACTTCAATGGATCCGAATGTGAAAGTTTACTAAGTTTTAAATCAACCATAATCATTAATTTAACACACAACGCGTACTCCTAGTGATATCCGTAAAAGTTTTTCATTCAACAATTTGAATGTAAATAATCCCTTAAAACCTTATTTTGGTGGAAACCCTCTAATCCATTTGCATGAATATCTCTGTTGATAGTCCTGAAAGGTAGTACTGGGAGTCTAAAAAAGCAATATCGTAAGATTGGATAATTGTTTAGTATGTATTTTTAGAAGAATGTATCACTACATTCCCTCGTTGTCATTTGTAGAAGTAGATAGCAAATACTGTGTCAAGTTTTGCTATCTACTTCTAGCAGTGACTACGAGGGAATGTACGATACCGTCTAAAAATACTAGACTATATGGGCCCTAAAAAATCCACGAGAAGTTTTATTAGTATTGTGTATTAGAATTACAAAATTCACCGCGGTGCCATTTTCGGTCAGGAAACTACTAAATAACCATTAAATTAATGGACATAAAGAATTATCGTTACCTAAATGAAATAAAAACAAATGTCACAAGGGGTTTCAAAGGAAGAATAAGTAAGTAGGCATAAAATTTTTATTCTTATGGAATATGTACGTATCAGGTGCAAATCAATGTGATTCATTTAAAAATGTTTAATACTATAAAATCGTGTCTTTTTAGCCACCCAGTTCAGACTTTCCTTGATATGGACAAACCAAACAGTGTTTCGATTATCTTGTATTGGTTATTTGCATTCATATTGCATGTATGTACGTACACACAAATAAAGTTTTATTTTACGGTTGTAGCTTGAGCTTTTCATGACAAAAAGGGTAGTGTAATATGAATACATATTTTGAATCACGCACGAATTGAAATGGCCAGAAAGAAAGAAGAAAATAGAAAATGTGTCTTACTATTTTATAGAAATAACAAAATTTGTTCTTCGAATAAGAACTGTAAAACTTTTATGTTTTAATTAGTTTCAAAATACTTCATGATAAAGAATGGGGATCGGAAAACATCGGAAACAATCGTCTAACATAGCAAAGACAATTAACAAAAAGTAGTTTGACCCTAAAAGTACAATTTTAACTTAATTCCTTTATTTTATGAAATAAAATGTCAATGTCATTTCTAAGAAAAGCAAGAACACGAAGTTGGCCAATGCCCATTCTTTATATTGAAGTACAGAGATATTAATTGGTGTGAATTGAGGAGTATTTTATTAGTTTTAATACCCTGGAAGAAACAACCAACAGCTCTCAATTATAATTATTTTCTATTCTAATTTCTTACAGTACAATTAAAAAAACTATTCCAAACTTACCACAATAAAGTGTTGCACACTTTCGAGTAACCAACCGTACATTTTGATACAACGACTTTACAGTAGTCAGTAAGAGAAAATTTAATGAATTAATTCTTTCTGGAACTATCCTGACCTACACGTCAGTTCACGAAGGCTTTCACGGTCCCACTGTTCAGTTAAGGGCATGTCCAAAGAAGGATCCTACTTAGTATTCTGTGCCTTACACCCTTCCAAATACGTATCAATTTAAGTGTCAGCAATTAATAGCGTAATGGGTTGTATGAAATACGTCAATGGTGTGAAATAAACAAGTATTTAATTTACGTATAGTTTAAAATATATCAGTTACATAACAAATTTTGTCTAAAATAAATTATCCTCACTAATATCTTTTTCCTTACTTATAGGTACAGGGTTATTTGTAAAACATTAGCAACCTCGCAGGAGTAGATTTCTAACATCATAAACAACAACATTTGTTCTACGTTTTTTCCGACAACAGACAAAAAACCGGTCAGGAGCGAGTCGGACTCGCGCACCGAGGGTTCCGTACAATCATAAATATATTTGGATATGTTACTTTAGTACAGTCTTTAAAAAAGTAGGATTAACGGCAGACAGGTGGAAGGGCGAACAGGCGGACAGTTAATTTACAAATCTTAACCCCAGCTGCTTATGGTGACTGAAAAACGTTTCAGCCACTCCACATTGCAAACTGTTTATTTACTAAGTAGGAACTTATTCTTCGTTTATTCGTACGGCATAAACCAGCCACCAATTATTATTTTAGTATTAGGTTGCGCCATCTCTTGACCGATAGTGGAACTATTTTTTTTCATAGGTCAGCATTTTTAGGACAGCGCCCCCTGTTGACTGGTAGTGAAACTAAAGAATTTTTGTTTGTGTTTTGAATTTCTAAAAAAGTGTGTTATATTGAGACATCGTTTTATTTTTCCTGTAATCTTTACATAAACTACTATCACATAGAATTTTTTCAGATTTTTCTCTTTGCAAACTTCGGAGATAAGGGGGGAGGGACGGTATTTTTTTTTATTTTTCATCATAAGTCAAAAACTATGCGGCCTAAGAAAAAAGGAAAAAATGTTTTAAAATGTGTAAACAACGCTCTTTCATATGATACCCCACATGCCCTAGTCACCTCACTTCAAATTTTTAAGCCCCCTTTTCAGTCCCTGTTGTAAAAAAATTTTTTTTTTTATTCTTTCTTACTTGCAAAATAGTTGGGCAAATGTCACCTTAAACTATTCCAAATTTCAAGTTGATACCATTAGTAGTTCTCGAGATATCCAGCTGTGACAGATAGACAGACAGAGTGAGTCACACCATAAGGGTTCCTTTCTTACCATTTTGGTACGGAACCCTAAAAATCAACTTTCCATACAAATGTCCGAACAGCTGATCGACTTTACTATGAAAAGTTCAAATTTTTATCTGTTTTCGGAGTCGTAGAACAAATGTTGATGTTTATGGTGTTAGTAATTATGTTTTAAAGTAATATTTACCTAAAATATTTGAAAAATATAACGAAACAACGATTCGCAAGTACCTAATCATAATGTGGCGTTGAAAAGAAAAAATAAGAAGACCTAATTTATAGTAAGTCGGCAAACTATACCGTTGTTTGTTTGAAAATCAACGCTACAATGTCAACGAACTTCGCTGATTTACGAATACGACCATTAAAATAGTATTTGCCTTGAAGAAACTAGCAATTACAATTTAAATTAAGTGGAACAATAGGTTTATCGACTCCAAAGAATATTATTTAGTGACTTAATATAATTTAATTTAAGAGAAAACGAAAAGTCAATTAGGTACCTAAGTTATCATTTATTTCATAATTCATTTATTTATTGCATGTCACAAAATTTATAAAAATGGTACATGTAGATAGACACAGATCTTGTGACACCCTCGAAGGGCGCAGCAATAGAGAGGGCTTATTTTTAGGGTTCCGTACCAAAATGGTAAAAAAGGAACCCTTATGGTGTGTCTGTCTGTCACAGCAGGATATCTCGAGAACTACTAATGGTATCAACTTGAAATTTAGAATAGTTTGAGATGACATTTGCCCAACTATTTTTCAAATAAGAAATAAATAAAAAAATAAGTATCTTTTTTACAACAGGGACTGAAAAGGGGTCTTAAAAATTTTAAGTGGAGCTACTAGGGCATGTGGGGTATCATATGAAAGAGCGCCGTTTGCACGTTTTTAATCATTTTTTTTTTGTTTTAGGCCGCATAGTTTTCGATTTATAATGAAAAATGTAAAAAAAAAATACCGTTCCACCCCCCCTTATCTCCGAAGTTTGCAAAGAGAAAAATCTGAAATAATTCTATGTGATGGCAGTTTATATAAAGATTACAGGAAAAATAAAACGATGTCTCAATATAGCAGACTTTTTTAGAAATCATCAAATTTCTAAAAAAGTTAACATTAGTTCCACTATCTGTCGAGAGATGGCGCTGACCTAAAACTGCAATACTAATTTTATTATTCTACTCTGCAGTGTGGTTTAATGGTGCAAATATGATGGTACGGAACCCTCGGTGCGCGAGTCCGACTCGCTCTTGACCGGTTTTTTTTAATTTGATTTGAATCAATCAACTTGAAAAAATCAATTTGTTTGAAACGTCAGACATCACACCTAAACAGGAAAAACACATAATTTTCAGTTTACTTTCTTACTGACTGTAAAATACATGGTGATTTCACAGATATTTCATATTTTTATCAAAAATTAAAATAATACGAGTATTCCAAGTAAAATGAAGAGGGGAAACATTGGAAAACAGTTCTTGGGTGTGTGCATGCATGGAAAAACTGCTCTTCTATCCATGCCACTTTGCGATTTAATTGTAGTGGCAATGACATAATATCAAGCGGAACGAGACGCGACGTCGTCATCCGATAAATCGTAGTTCAGATTCCGGAGTTAGTCCTCAGAACACAACCTTCTTCGGAACCAAAGAACAATACAGTAGGTAATAAATATCATCGTTTATTGAACGACTAGAAACGTGTCGTCAGTTCAGTTAATTGAAAATAATAGCCTTCGCTGCCATCAAAATACAATGCTAGAGATTGACAGTCTAACTATGTGAACATGAAATCTCACATGGACATCGTGAATTAAAATTAAAACTATGGTACTTAACGATATTCATATTTTTAATTATGTTATGCAACTGAAAGGCCTTTCTTACAAAAACACACACACACACACACACACACACACACACACACACACACACACACACACACACACACACACACACACACACACACACACACAAACTATCCATGATAATGTTTTTTGTCTGTTTTCGGAAAAGTCGTAGAACAAAATGTTGTTGTTAATGATGTTAGAAATCTACTCCAGCGAGGTTGTTGGTGTTTTAAAAATAACCCTGTACGAGTATAATATATTTATGCTTTTGTTATTTTTTTTTTTCAAAAAAGTTAGTTTTGCCACTGAATAAAATAGTAGGTAGAGTCCGGTCAGCGAAAGATGAGATTGAAATAGTAACACCACTTTCCCTGTTAAATTAACGTAACTCAGCCTGTTATTGGAAACTGAAATAAAATAAAAATGCGCTATATTATTTATTTTTCCAACCGAGTCTCGATCTATAGTTGACCACTCTACAAACTTACCTACTAGTGTGTTCCGCTCCTTCCTATTATTGCTTCCTGACCTAATATCTTCCGAGACCTAATTTAACAATGAATCAAAACCATGACGTCATTTACTAATTAACCATTCAACAGTGTATCTTGTTAGGTCACACTTAACCCTAATTTTAAGATATTCATTAAATTATTTTTGACCCTTTTTGTGCATAAATGTAAACTCTTCTAAAATCCTATTGCTTGCGGACTTAAAATCTTCCAATAGCAAAACCAAAGCCATGACTTTAATTACTTTTCAAAAGTTTTGTTAATGTTTTTAGGGTTCCGTACCAAAATGGTAAAAAAGGAACCCTTATGGTGTGATTCAGTCTGTCTGTCTGTCACAGCTGGATATCTCGAGAACTACTAATGGTATCAGCTTGAAATTTGAAACAGTTTAAGATGACATTTGCCCAACTATTTTGCAAATAAGAAATAAATAAAAAAATAAACATCTTTTTTACAACAGGGACTCAAAAGGGGTCTTAAAAATTTGAAGTGAGGCTACTAGGGTATGTGGGGTATCATATGAAAGAACGCCGTTTGCACATTTTTAATCATTTTTTATTTTTTTTCTAGACCACATAGTTTTCGACTTATGATGAAAAATGTAAAAAAAATACCGTTCCCCCCTTATCTCCGAAGTTTACAAAGAGAAAAATCTGAAATTATTCTATGTGATAGCAGTTTATATAAAAATTACAGGAAAAATAAAACGATGTCTCAATATAGCACACTTTTTTAGCAAATTAGTGCGCGAGTCCGACTCACTCTTGACCAGTTTTTTTTTACCTAAACAAAACAACGTCAAAAATTATTGTATTTTAGATTTTAGGCATTCACACGTCAAACGTTTTCCACCTGCCTTTCTTCCTGACCTAATATCTTGCGAGACCTAAATAGTAACATATCAGTTAATCAAAACCATGACGTCATTCACATTGCATCTTGGTAGTGAACTGAATTGCTTCCAAACATTAGGGTCAATTTATATCTCCACGCCCTTCGAAGGACGCAGTCCCAATGACAATTATGCGTATACGATTGTTCGAATTGATAAAAATGGGCTTTTAATCATCGCTTATTACATTATGTGTCTTACAAACATATGTATTTGCGAGAACAAAGTGATCAAAATGCTTCCATCTACGATCCAATGAAAATTAAAACTGAAGCTAAAAAGTTATATTATATTTCTTATTAATGAGATTATAAAATTTGTAGAATAAATACCTTCTAGATGGCACAAAAATGTATAAAAAGTAAAAAATGTTTCATTGATCTTTGGGACACATTTAAACAGCATTTTCATAGATTTTAGAATAAAAATTTTGTTTCCGAAACAACATCGAAAACTAACTTTTTTTTACTTTCGTATTTATTATAAGTACTTACAGTAATACACTGTTGTACGCACTGCAATAAGATTCCATACATAGCGACAAAAACGTATTAATTTCACCGCTATGTGTTGTGTCCTGTGTCAAAAGTCGCACTGGTGAAGTGAATGAAACGTCTTCATGTCAAAACAATTAAGGGCGGAACTACCCCTAAGTGCTTTTTCCCTTAATTAAATTAATATCGTAGTAATGACATGTTGTGCAAGTGTAATAAACTTTTATAAAGGAATTAAAGGTAACAGTTTTTTAAGGCCCTTATAGCCGTCAACTAGCGCCGCCGATTCATTTATTTTTATTATACGTAAACCAGGTCAATATTTAAAATAAAAACGTGTTAAAAAGGAAACAACCATGCCCGATTTATTGTCTCTTATATTTTTTGAATAACTCTTCAACGTTTTCATTTCATTCTTAGTTTTTTCTGTAAGTTTTAAAGTCCATTTAAACCAAAAGTGGCCACTATCATTTCAAATGCATTTTAAAACTAGTACAAACAATCAAAAATATTAGAGACAGTTTGAAAATTTAAGCGCTATCGCACACGGGCAACTTAGTCGCCCAGCAACTGTTTTGTCTCTCACATCAAGTCCACGGGCTTATATGGAAGCGCGCACACGAAGCGACGCAGTCGTCGGCAACTTTTCATACAAACCATGTGAGAGACAAAACAGTTGCTGGGCGACTAAGTTGCCCGTGTGCGATAGCGCTAAGAGGGCATGGTTGTTTCCTTAAACATTTAGCGCTACCGCACACAGGAGACTTTTGTCTCCGCAACTATTTTGTCTCTCGCGTCGCTTCGTGTGCGCGCTTCAATTTAAACCTGTGGACTTGAGACAGAGACAAAACAGTTGCTGGGTGACTAAGTTGCCTGTGTGCGATAGCGCTTACTTGGTTTACGAGTAATAAAAATAAATGTATTGGCGGGGCTAGTGGACTAATATAAGTTATAGAGTTTATAAATCAAATAAGTATAAATAGTAATAATCAAATTTATAAAATAAAATAAAAAAGTCTATTAAAAAGGTTCTTTTTATTTTGTGTTACTCAAAAGAACTTATACTTGGGTTATAAAAAAATATAGCTCTTGGCCAAGGGTTATAAAAAATACTAACTACTAAAATACTGGCCAGAATACTCTCGTCTGCCGTAAACTGTAAGCTTTGAAAAGGCTCAGACATTTTTATACGTCGCAGGATTTACGCGAACTTTCACGAGATTTCTACTTCAGCACCTTGCCTTGTATATTTCTTATATTGAGATACTGGATTGCACATTAAGGGGTATATGGAGACATACTAAGGTTACCTTATTTAAAACGTCACACTTTTATGTTTGTAAAATACAGCACGGAAATTAAAAAAAAGGTATATCAAAATTAGTATACATATTGTTTTACAATACAACAGCCCGTGTTATTCTATTTTGTAAATAGTTATCGGTGTGCCCATTATGTTAACATACCTACTAATAATTTGTAAAAGTATGTTAATATAACTAACTTATTTAATAAATGCTATAGAGGACTTGACCCTTAGCTAGGGGATAACTTTGGTTCAAACCGGGAAAGCTTTCCACCCTGCCACGTAAAAATTTTAAACTTAAACAATTATATAAGTTTGTAATGTGTTGCGTTGTTATAAACCTCTGTAGATTTCTTTACGCTGTTAATAACAATGAATGTAATGAATTTTTATACTATAATAAATAAATAAAAAAATGGTGTAAACTTTTCGCTGTTTGTGTTAAAGTGCACGCCCTAGGATAAAAATGATAACACTTTTAGTTAAATTGACTACAAAATTAACATTTTACTGACGATCTAAGTAGGGCAACCTATAACCAGCCTATTTGGTCAACACTCCATTCAAATGCATCGGTATCGCAATTAATAAGAATGCGAGGCGCAAATTGGGACGGCCGTCTTATATTACTATGTTACTCGCCTGAAACTTGTTATAGTTAGCACTAGGTATAGGTAATAATAGGTATGTCAAGAAATAGAAAGAAAAAATCCTAAGTGTAAAGGTACAATTCGGATCTCGGCAGCAAGCAGCAGTGCTGCCGCAGTAATGCTGCCGCAGCCCTACTGGTCCTAATAAATTCTCTATAGGTTTATATGAGATTACATTCCGAGCTCGGCGGCATTGCAGCGGCAGCACTGCTGCGCAGCAGTGTTGCCGAGCTCGGAATGTTATCCTTATCCTTACTTAATATTATAAATGCGAAAGTCCGTTTGTTTGTTTGTTTGTTTGTTTGTTTGTTTGTTACGCCTTCACGTCTTAACTACAGAACCGATCATCATGAAATTTTGCATACACGTTGTCAGGGGTACAGAGAAGGACATAGGGTACCTTTCATCCCGAAAAAAAGTATTGTTCCCGAGGGATAGCAAAAAACCTTTCCACGCAGACGAAGTCGCGGGCGGCCGCTAGTCTCATATAAACCTATGGAAAATTTATTAGGACCAGTAGTGCTGCGGCAGCACTGCTGCTTGCTGCCGAGATCGGAATCATACCTTTATGATGACTAATAGTGGGGTACCTTGGTCGTGTTGACATGGCAACGCTGCTGTGGTAACGGTGAGGTGAGGTGCGAGGCAGGGTGACGTCACACCAATACCGCGCAGCGCAGGCAAGCCGTAGGTACCTAACATTTCCCTACTGAAAGTGAGGTAGCTATCGTAGCGTTAATCGTCATTTGGCTACAATTGCGCCGAGACAAAGGTTACCTTACTATACACAGTTAATTTTTAAGGTATATCTAAAAAATTAGTGATCTTTTCCCTATTCTAATCGAACCCATTTCCATCAGCCATTTTTTTTAATGTCCCACTGCTGGGGCACAGGCCTTCCTTATAAGTGGATAAGGAGGATGGGCCATAACCCACCACGCGGGCCCAATGCGGATTGGTGGGTGTTAACGACTGCAAATGCACCCGGGACCAACGGCTTAACGTGCCTTCCGAAGCACGGAGGAGCTCGAGATAATAAATTTTTGGTCACTCATCCCATGACTGACCCTTGCGAAAGTTGCTTAACCTCCACAATCACTGGGCCAGGCGCTAAACCACTGCGCCACTGAGCTCCTCAATTCTTATCGAGTATGTACAGTGAAAAGTTTCAATATTTAATAATTGGTCAAGATATTGAGGTTTGTTTTGCGTCCCAAAATTTTTTTGATTTCTGGATTTAGAGCTCATGCATAAAATTACACGTGCGTAATCAAAAGAGACTACATATTTTGTTTACCTACGTAAATACGTAAATAATGAAAAAAAATAATCTACGCACATATTTTGCTTTTTTTTGTGAGTTTGCCGATTAATTTTTTTTCCGATATTTTCAAACTATTATTTTTTTACTTTTAACTGCACGTTCATATTCAGAAACGTGGTCTGACATCCCCATTTAATATTTAGATAACATAAAAAATTAACAGTGTATAAGTATTAAGGAAACATTTTCTTTTCATATAAAAGAAAGTAACTCACAGATTAATATAAAAAGAAAAACAATTGCATAATGGGATATGCCTAACAAACAAAGCTCGTTTACGGTTTTTAAGGTTCCGTACCCAAAGGGTAAACCGCTGTATCTCATGAAATGTGATAGCTAAACAGTTGAAATTTTCACAGACGTATTTCTGTTGCCGCTATAACAACAAATACTAAAATCAGAATAAAATAAATATTTAAATGGGGTTTCCATCCCATCCCATACAACAAACGTATTTTTTTGACGGAACCCTTTGTGCGCGAATCCGACTCGCACTTAGCCGGTTTTTTATAATGTCATATCTAGAACTCATTTTTACTAAGCAACAAATATCACAAGGTACCCAACCTTGTGATCTTGATCAACGGTTAAGTAGAGAGAGTTTCATCTTTGCCCATTTAAAAACAGAAAACTAAAGTGTTTTTATTGTATAAAAATTATAATTTTGTAGGGGGTCGTAAACTGATACAGGACAGTATATAATTTAGTTATATTTTATTTAGGTAGGTCCTTTATTTTTTTATCATATTTTATTTTCTGGTTAACAGTTGTTATTAAAAGGCGCCAACGGTCCACCCATAATGATGGTACGGCTGCCTTGCGCCGTTTGACCTGTGACACCTAAAAGTAGCCATTTGTTTAAGAATTGTGCGTATGATCGCGATCGGTACAACACTCCAAATATACATTAGATCGCGTCCTAAATATTGAATGGAAACGGGGCGCCCAACTTTTTGTGTACGCGGCCGCTATGAATGGAAGTAAAATTAAAATTCAAATATACAACGTGCTACAAAATAACCCCTAATGCATAATATGGTAGATAGGGACCATTAAATTGAACAACTTTTACTATGGGACCAATTCTGAAATCGCGAAAAAAAAACAGCTGTTTAATACATTTCGATATTTTGGTTGATATTTTTTGTATAAAACAAGCTGTTTTTTTTCTCGATTACAGAGTTGGTCCCATAATAAAAGTTATTCAGTTTGATGGTCCCTATCTACCATATTCGGCATTAGGGGTTATTTTGTGACACATTGTATATTATGACAAACTACAGCGTTCCTAGAAAAACATTAATTTTATCAAAACCCAAAATTGGCATCAAGCTATTTTCTGGCATAGACATGGTTTTGGGGTAGGTGTCTTTATTGATACATTTTGAAAGTAAATTGCTGAGCTCTATTTAGGTAATATTCAATGGCGAATTAATTTCAAGTTACGTTGAGTGATTAACCAAAATTAGGCTTTTTCCAACCATAAGCTAAACTTATTTTATTTTTTTATTTTATTTATTATTAAGGGAAACAAACAGCTGATTTTACAAAGGATGACATGTATGAATACAATGCAATAGCCAATACAGTTTCCACAATTAGCATTAGCAGACATGCAACAGTATTGAACTATTATTCGACTTATTTATAGTTATTAATTAACTTTCTTAAAAAAAGAAAATACAATAAGTGATACAAATCTTGATGTACCTACATATTATTAAGCGAATGTGAAAATACAATAGGGTTACCTGCAACAATCGCTAGCAGTTATTATTGCGAAGATACACAAAATTATCTATTTAATGGCCAACAACTTTGTCTTAAAAGATCTAGAATTTTCAAAAAATATATCAATATCCTTAAATTTGTTATTATGATTCCTGCATGCGCGAACCAAAAATATATTTTTTGCATATTTAGTTTTACAAAACGGAATACTAAAAAGTGTTTGAAACGTAAGTTTTGTTTTGAACAATATAGTGAAATACGGCTTAGTAAGTAAGGAGAATCAACCTGGTGATTTAAGACTTTATATTGAAATATCTGATCACGTATTGTTCTACGATAATCCAGGGGCTTCAAACAGTTTTTAAAAGTGTTTTTTAATTTATATTTTAGTCTTTTTATAAATTTATTCTGTATACGTTGGAGTGCATATACAGTGCCTTTGGTCTTGAACTAGCGATAATTTAAAGGCGTGTAACACACCTAATTTTATCGATAAAAACACCCACATGTTGGGGTCTATCCCCACTCCTGTTGGAATGGCCGCCATTTTAAATTTGACTTTTTATTTTAGATGACCCTGCAGAAAAATATGAATTTCTCCGGATTTAGAAGTCTTACAGTTATAACAAAAATATTGTTCAAAAGCTAATAATATCACCTATCAATTTAAAAAATAAAATGTTTAAATTTTTGGTTTAAATACGTCATAAAAAATTACTGAAATAAAATTTTATACGAAATTTGTGCGATTGTTTTGACTTTTTATTACATTTCTCAAAAACTAGGACATTAATGCTCATTTTTTTGCATTATTCAAATATACAGGGATATTATCTACGGAACAACTCAAAAAAATATTGCTCTATGTTGCATATTTCGAGAGCTATTGATGTTTGAATATGACCCTTACAAGTACTAAATGGTTATTTTCGAAAATAAAAAAAATCAAAATTCCTAAAAACTAGATTATATCATTTGATGAAATTAGTATTCAGATAATATTATCGTCCATTTTCGAAAATAATCATTTTTGGTGACGTAAGGGTCATAGTTCAAACAAAAATAACTTTCAAAATATGCAACATAGAGCAATAAATTTTAAAATCGTTTTGTAGATAATATTCCTGTGTATTTGAATCATCATCATCATCATCATATCAGCCGCACGACACCCACTGCTGGGTATAGGCCTCCCCTAAGGATCTCCACGACGATCGGTCCTGCGCTGTCCGCATCCAGTGGCTTCCCGCGACCTTCACCAGATCGTCGGTCCACCTTGTCGGGGGCCTACCCACGGAGCGTCGTCCGGTGCGCGGTCGCCATTCCAGAACCTTTCCGCCCCAACGGCCATCAGTTCTTCTCGCTATGTGTCCTGCCCATTGCCACTTCAGCTGAGCAATCCTTCGAGCGATGTCGGTTACTTTAGTTCTCCTGCGGATCTCCTCGTTTCTGATTCGATCACGCAGGGAAACGCCGAGCATGGCTCTCTCCATTGCACGCTGGCTGACCTTGAGCCTCCTTATGACAACCCATAGTTAGCGACCACGTTTCACAGCCATAAGTCATCACTGGCAACACACACTGTTCATAGACTTTCGTCTTGAGACACTGAGGTAAGGTAAGGTATTTGAATAGTGGACATTAATGTCCTAGTTTTGAGAAATGTAATAAAAACTCAAAAAAATCACACAAATTTTTGTATAAAATTTTATTTCAGTAATTTTTTATGACATATTTAAACCAAAAATTTAAACATTTTATTTTTATATTACTAGGTGATATTATTAGCTTCCAAATAATATTTTTGTTATGACTGTAGGACTTCTAAATCCGGAGAAATTAATATTTTTCTGCAGGGTCATCTAAAATAAAAAGTCAAATTTAAAATGGCGGCCATTCCAACAGGAGTGGGGATAGACCCCAACATGTGGGTGTTTTTGTCGATAAAATTAGGTGTATTACACGCCTTTAAATTATCGCTAGTTCAAGACCAAAGGCACTGTATATAGGTATGTGTTTGATACTGTGGGTTCCATACTACAGATGCGTATTCGAGCGAAGATCTTACGAGCGCATTATAAAGTAAACATAAAGTACCTGGTTCCTGAAATGTACCACATTGTCTAAATATAAAACCAAGCATCCTATAAGCCTTTGCTGTTACGTTGTCAATATGGGATTGGAACAACATTTCATTATAGAGCGTAACTCCCAGGTCCCTCACCTCGGTCACCCTAGGTAGTATTTCATTATTTATTGAGTAAGTGTGTACAATCTTTTTTTTCTGGTAAAAGATATAATGTTGCATTTTTGTGTATTTAAGAAAAGTTTATTAGTTTTGCTATAGTCATGTAATGCATCAAGATCTTGTTGTAAATCATAACAATCTTCAATAGATTTTATTACTTTGTATATTTTTGTGTCGTCTGCATATAGTAAGCTATTTGAGGAACGGAAACATACATTTATATCATTTACAAATATGTTAAAAAGCAAAGGACCGAGATGGGAGCCCTGTGGCACGCCCGACGTGATAAGGATGAAAGTGGAAGTATGTCCCTTGACTGCAACGGCCTGACTTCTATTTCTTAGATAAGAATCGAGCCATCTCAGGAGGCTGTACATTATGTGCATATTGTACCAAATGCCAACATGCTCATTTGTTACACAGGATTATGACTGGATAGCGAAAAAAACCAGCCAAGTGCGAGTCGGACTCGCGCACGAAGGGTTCCGTACCAAAAAAAGGCAAAAAAGATACGTTTGTTGTATGGGAGCCCCCTTCAAATATTTATTTTATTCTGTTTTTAGTATTTGTTGTTATAGCGGCAACAGAAATACATCATCTGTGAAAATTTCAACTTTCTTGCTATCAATGACAGCGGAGTCTTAGTAATAGGGTCCCGTTTTTACCCTTTGGGTACGGAACCCTAAAAAGAAAAATTATATACATGTATCATCATCATCAAACATCACCTCAGCAATAAAACTATTAGGGACACAAGTTGAAGTCCCCTGTCGCCTAGAGATGGCGCTGAAATAGTCCCAACGCACGCGCATATTTAACGGAAGCGCGTAAGGAGGCTGGCGCATTTGCAAGCGCGGGCGGGCCGCGCAAACCCTACACCCCGCCACCAAAATGGGTGAGTAAAAAAAGCTTTAATTATTAAACTACAAAAATGGCAGAAATTAGCATCTATGAGCAAATGATAAGGTGATAAGAAAAAGACCAGATTTAGCAAAAGAACTTGTAGTTTTAGTAACAATCACTTGTATCACTTTATCTTGTAGACCCTATTTTAAATGTATGGGTTTGTTGCCGCTGCCGTCCCTTTATATTTTTGAAGTGTGTATTTTTGTCCAAAAAACATAAGGAATTATTTAAAAACGCATCGCAACAAAATTCTAGACTCTACAGAGACCCTAATAAACTTGTGCTAAAGGAAACACCGCATTCAGCCAAGTATCGGAAGAGTGTTCTAATGATGTGTATACAAATATATAATAAAATACCTAAGTATATTTAAAGAACTGAACATAAATTTATTTAGAAAGAAATTAATGCAATGGTTAATAGAAAAAACATTTTATGCCATAAAAGAGTTTTTTGACGAAAGAACATAAATTGACTTAGATCTTAATGACATTTAAATCAACATAATGTATTATTTTGACATTTACTTCTAAATTAATTAATTGTATTGTGAAATAAAAAAACTGTACCTAGTATTCTAATCTTGATAATTATGGATAATTAATTCTAAATATTGAACAATATGTATTTGCATGCTGAATACTAAAAAGCAAAACATGAGCCCTTTAAAGTGTACTAAGACCATATTACCATGTTTTTAGCAAATAAAGTTTTATTATTATTATTATTATTATATTCACAATATAGTATACCTATTTAAGTTTCCAAAATAAGCATTAACTTCCTATATATTTGCACGTACTGTGTTAAAATAAAATATAACTTTACGGTTAATACAGGACCTAATCAAAAGATTAAAAAGACGTTTAACAAATCGCATTAGTAAACGTAAAACCGTCATTTATTTCCAAAAACGTGTAATATTAAAATCAATAATGATTGAAACTTTTCGTATTAGCATCAAAATGTAAACATTACAGTCGGTTGACATTAGAAAAGTATGTAATTTAATTTCAGAAGATGAGCATAGGACCACACTGTAGGTGCGATTAAATAAAACACAGCAGAATATGAGTTTTTCTATACCATGTATAAATTTTAATGAATAACTTTGATCACACCAAATAACATAACATAACTCTCAAAAAAAGTTATTTTTAATGTTTTTTTTTTTTGAAAATGGGTTTTCCACAAACATTCAATAGACGCTATAACAAATTATATTTCACTTCACAATACACAACGTATGAAATTAGTAACTAACATCAAAGAAACCCAAAATTATTATGTTTTTCGTTATTGTCATGTTTTTAGGGTTCCGTACCAAAATGGTAAAAAAGGAACCCTTATGGTGTGACTCAGTCTGTCTGTCTATCTGTCTGTCTGTCACAGCTGGATATCTCGAAAACTACTAAAGGCATCAACTTGAAATTTGGAATGGTTTCAATTCAATTCAATTCAATTCAATTCATTTATTCGCAGATATAGGTAAAAAAAGTTAACAGGTACATAATTATCATAAAAACGGCTATATCAGCATAAATATGCATGCGAAAAATATTTTGTCAATTTAAAGAATACATCATGTTTACATATACAAAAATTTTACAAATACAAATTAATGTCAAAATAAAATAAAATTAGATGTCAAAGTTACTACAAAATTAAAATTAAGTAATACATTCTCAAATTAATGTCATAATAATTACATGAAAAAACAAAGATAATTACAATAAAAAAATACATTTAAATCTTTATAATTTACAATGATTTGTCTGTCAGATATTCATTAATTGTATAATATGCTTTTTCTAGTAACAATTTTTTTACATTGGTTTTAAAGACTGAAAGCTGTTCAATATCTCTAATGGTCTGTGGCAAGCGATTATAGATTTTAGGTGCCATACAGAATACACTTTTCCTATAAAGTGCACTCTTGCTCGGTATAAGCACCAAGTCCCTATTTCTCCTTGCCGATTTAAATGTTTTAAATAAGTGCAAATTGGACTTTACATAAATGGCAACCTCAAAAATAAATATACAAGGTAAAGTAAGAACTTTTAAATTTACAAAGTAGGGCTTACAACTGTCTGTTTGTTGGATTCTACACATTGCTCTTATGCACTTTTTTTGAGCCTTGAATACATCTTCTTTTAGGCAAGAATTCCCCCAGAAAATGACACCATACCTAAGAATTGAGCCAGCGTAAGCATGATATGCAGTGAGAACTGTTCCGATATCAGATACTTTACCAAGCATGTAAAGTGCATATGAAAATTGGTTGAGCTTACTACGAACATGTTCTGCTTGAGCCTTCCAATTTAAATTATGATCAATGTTAATCCCTAAAAATTTTGTTATGTCAATGGTTTCTATTTTTTTATTCATACAATTTACGTCAAGTTTCATAGGTTCACCTCTATTTCTAAATGTCATTAATTTAGTCTTGTCAAGATTAATTATAAGATTATTAGAATTAAGCCAATTAATTACGTTTTCCAATGTCTCTCTTATTTCTATCGATAGTGTATAAATATCTGGTCCAGTAAATATAACTGTACTGTCGTCTGCAAACAGTATCATTTGTTGTTTTACTATCTTCGGAAGATCATTAATATAAATAATAAACATTAATGGACCTAAGATGCTACCTTGAGGCACACCGTATTTGACGTCTCTATATTCAGATAAATATTTGATTTCCTTACATGACTTGGGACATATTTTAGTTATGACAGTAGCTTGTTTTCTATTACTGAGGTAGGATTTCAAAAGTGCAAGTGCAACTCCTCTTATGCCATACGATTCCATTTTCCTCATCAATATATCATGGTCCACAAAATCGAATGCCTTTGTTAGATCCATATATAAAGCAGCGACCGGTATTCTCTTGTCCATAGCAGTAATAACCGATTTCAAAAGATTATGCATTGCCATATTTATATTTTTATTTTTTCTGAAGCCTATTTGTTCAGAAGAAAATAAATTGTACTTTTCAAAATAGCTATATAAAATATAATAAATAACTTTCTCAAATATTTTTGCTATTATCGGTATTAGTGCTATGGGTCTGTAACAATTCATATTTTCCTTATCATCTTTTTTGAATAATGGTTTTATAATAGTAAATTTCAACTTGTCCGGATAAATACCATTCGTGATGCATAAGTTTATAATGTGACTTAATACCTCAGAGATTAAATGTGACACTTTCTTAAGTATGTTAGTAGAAACATCGTCATATCCTGTGCTATGTGTATTTTTTAAGGACATTATAATCTTATTAATGTCATGTTCTGTTGTCGGTGTCATGAATACGGAATTAGGATTGTTAAATGTCATTGTATTAGCAACTTGGTTAGATTTTCGTGCTTCGATCTGGTCGATAAAGAAATTATTAAAAGCTCGTGATATGTCAAGTGGTTTATCAATAATATTTCCATTTACTTTTAATTGTTGTATGTCTTTTGGGACAAAAGATTTATTTTTATTTATTACTGACCAAGTAGTCTTAGATTTATTGCTAGCATTTTTGATAAAATTGTTATTTTGAGCCTTTTGAGTCAACTTTATTATACGAGATAATCGCCTAGAGTAACTTTTAAATTTATTTTCATGCAACTCATCTCGATTTTTACGATAATTCCATAACAGAGATCTTTTCCGTTTAGAACAATTAATTATGCCTCTGGATATCCATTTTGGTCTTTTGTAGGTTGAAACTTTACGTTTTGAAACGAGGTTTAAGATGACATTTGCCCAACTATTTTGCAAATAAGAAATAAATAAAAAAAAATAACTATTTTACAGCAGGGCCTGAAAAGGGGTCCTAAAAATTTGAAGTGGGGCTACTAGGGCATGTGGGGTATCATATGAAAGAGCGCCGTTTGCACGTTTTCAATCATTTTTTCTTTTTTTTCTGGACCGCATACTTTTCAACTTATGATGAAAAGTGTAAAAAAAAATACCGTTCCTCCCCCCCTTATCTCCGAAGTTTGCAAAGAGAAAAATCTGAAATGGAGTATATGGCGGGATTTTGTCGAGTTCAGTTCGGCAACTATTTTAATTATTCGCAAATTGATTCATAGTGGATATTGTGTCTTAAAATTGGTGCAGTTTTGTGGTACAAGTGTCTATGCAACTGAACAATATGTGGGATAATTGAAATAGGCGCGATCTTGGTTGTGTGAAGCCGAGACTTTTAGTGTAGTGGTGGCTACCTCGGCAGAACTCTTACCGAGTAAACTGTCTTGATATACTTGGTGCCAAATGCTCCAAGCAGCATTGGAATGCGATGCACCCACATTCTAATGTAAACTGAAACAATCTACCACTGAACTATTAAACACTTGACACTGGCAAAAATTACTTCCAAGAGGAAAGTAGATTGCCAAAACAAAAATAAGAAGAAGAAGAAGAAAATCTGAAATAATTCTATGTTATAGCAGTTTATATAAAGATTACAGGAAAAATAAAACGATGTCTCAATATAGCACACTTTTTTAAAAAATTATCAAATTTCTAAAAAAGTTAACATTAGTTCCACTATCGGTCAAGAGATGGCGCTGACCTAAAACTGCAATACTAATTTTATTATTCTACTCTGCAGTGTGGTTTAATGGTGCAATTATGATATGGATGGTACGGAACCCTCGGTGCGTGAGTCCGACTCGCTCTTGACCGTTTTTTTTTTATTTTTGTTGGTAGCTATATTGACGGAGTTAGAAAATTATTAATCACCTATATCATTTTATATTATCATGTAAACTGCCTAAGTAGGTACGGAAATAATAATGTAATAAGTATTTAATATGTTAACATCATCGTTTAGAAAATATTATAATAACTAGTAAACATTTCAATGCTACGAAAGCGCTACGAACATGTGCTACGAGAGTTTACGCGTTTGCACTTAAAATCTTTGATAAATTGACTGCTATGCGTGAGTAAAAGTGATTATAAAATACTTACTTTTAGTTTTTTTTTATTAGTAAATATTTCAATGCTACGAAATCGCTACGAACATTTGCTACGAGAATCAACGAGTTTGCACTATTTGAAATCTCTAGTAAATTGACTGCTATTCGTGAGTAAAAGTGATTATGAAATACTTTTAGTTTTTTTTTTGTATTGCCAACATTTTATGGGAACAGTTAAGATAAGTAAAAAAGTATCCTGCTTTGTTCCATCACAAAAACATCTTTAGCATATCGCTCATCCGATGGAATAACCGCACAACTACACTTTTTTCCAAAATTGAGTTATGAATGCCAAATTATTCCTAAAGTGTATATTTACCTGGAGGATTAATCTCAGAACTGTGTTACCAATAGTTTTCGCTAGATGGCAGAGTATTATTCTTCCAAAGACGAAAAATGGTGCCCCTTTTGGAGGGTGAACCGCCGATTTGCAGTTGCGCGGGGAGCTCCGCTGAGGGTGGACGCCGTGGACGTGTTTGGAGTACTATCCGCATAAATTGTAATTATTTATGCGTTTATACCTCCAGGTACCTATTAGGGAAGGTAATTGTGCTATTCAAACTCCTCTGATTTTGGAGTATTTTATAAAAAAAAGTGATAAGTAAGTTCGCTCTCCAATATTGTTTGTTTAGATAAAGATACAAAAACGTTTTTTTTGTATTTTTATTAGCACATTTACTTTTAATAACATCACAACTACAGAAAATGAACATTTTTAGAAGAAGAACCGCACATTTGTAAGGTTTATAATTATAAATAATGGTAAATATTAAAAATTATGTATATTTTATTTATCAAATATTTTGTTTCTTTAATTTAAAGATCTGTAGAATTTATAAACATCACAGGAGCACCATTAAATGTATACATTTTAAGGTATAAAGCAACAAACCTTTAAACCCTTCTCCTGTAAAACTTGCAAAAGTGTAGTTGTGCGGATATTCCACCAGATGAGCGATATTATAGCATATTTTGACTAACAGAAACGGGCAAGAACTATTATCATCATTTTGCGGAAATAAAAACTGCTGTATCAAATAAATTGTGTATTGTAATCATCACCACATCTTCAAACATTGTATTAGGTAATAATATCAGTAATAATAGTAACAAGCGTACTCCGAAAACTGACATAGTGATTTATAGTCATCAATTCCACGCACGTGCCATCCTCGCTTGACAACAATACTCATAACATAACGTCAACTACCTAATCAATTCCATTGCCCAAACTTAGGTAACGGCTGGGCATTGGCCTGAAAACCATAAACAAATTGGTCATTCACTGCATTGGTTGCTAAAATTAATTATTGCGCGGTCAATTGATATTGTCAGCTCACAGATGTTCGGTATATAGATGTTTGGTGAGGGTTAGTAGGACAGATCTATCATTTATGGCATACATTACGTAATCAACTATTAAAATAACTTCTTATATTTTCCCGCGACACAAATACAAATAATTCCACGTGAATACATATAAAGATTTTAAGTAAAACCTAAGTCAGTACATCCCTATTGCCACTTTTTTGTATAACGGCATAGTGTCACAATAGCAAGACGATTGTGCAAGCTCGCAAGCCTCGTGCGTGGCCAATGAAGATCATAATGGAATTTCTATTGGCCATTAACATAAATTAATAAAGTTTTGTTTTGTAAGCCAGTTTATACAGGAGTCCTCTAAAATATTACAATCTTCATGCAATATAATAAATAATGGTTAACAAGTTGTTTACCGTCCTTCAACATACACTTGTTTCTAACTGTGACATAGTGAACGTTGGTTATTTACATTTAACTCTTAAAATTTTACTGTGTGATATGTGGTATCATATACTTCAAAGTTTAGTAACGTTAGCGGCTAGCTATTTAACAACGAACAACTGAAAAATTTATTTCAGGTTCAATATTATAAAATATCTTAGTTTTTCATAAAACGTTACCTAAATTAAAAAGATTTACTCATGTCAAAAGGTTAACAAGAAATGACCGTTAAAATGTTCGCAATTAAAATAGGTACGTACGAATCCTAAATTTTCAATTGTTTGTTCAACAATGTGGCTTTAATAGTCATATTTTTATTACCAGAACAATTACTTAGTATTTCATCAAGATAAGTGACCACTCAAAATAACTACCTACTACGTAACGCAATGGAAATATTGAATAGCTTTGTAAACGAATGAGTTTCTTTCTTGTAAATAAATATAGATAAGTGCTTATATGTTAATACTATAGCCACTTTTCTTAAGTGGGTTTTTAAAAGAACTTTAAGTCCGTCCAATAATATTAATTGATTTAATTTTTTAACTACCAATGCAAATACTAGGTACCATAATATATTTTTACATTTAAGTCAACACATTTCCTAATATTTTAATAGATTTAATTTTACAACTATAGTTATATGGTATCCCATCAAAAAGATATGGCAATGTGTAGGGAGAAGTGGAGAAGACTTCACCGATAAGATTAAAGAAGAAGAAATATTACCTATTTTGCGTTTCTGATATTATGCGCCTAAAGGATATTTTACATTACCTATTTAATGAACTAGCTAACTTGACGTAGTGGGGAGAATTTCGTGTAAGTAAGTTCTCAAATTTATAAACGTCCAATGAGTAAGTACTAGTCTAGAACTAAATCATGAAGACTTCATCAATGTTGTTAATGTGTTTGTATTGTAACCAAGCTTTTTTAAAATAAAATTGCTTGTCAGTCTGTAAAATTTTTGCCCCCAGGTCGCTTGTCGTGGGCGGCAGCTTGCTTGGCGCTGCTGGTGTTGCCAGCGGCATGCAAGGAGCTGGCAGAGCCCGGGGTGGAACCACAGGCGCAGGAGCCGGATCTCAACTACGATGACTACTCGCCCATCGACATCGACGATGAGAACGGTACGATACGAAGAGACTATAGTCCCCAGGTCACTTGCCATGTGCAGCAGCTTGCTTGCCGCTGTTTGTAGCGCCAGCAACGTACAAGTAGCTAGCAGAGCCTGGAGTGGAGCCTCAGCCGCAGGAGTCGGATCTCAACTACGACAAATACTCGCCTATCGACATCGATGACGAGAACGGTACGATACAAAAAGACTACGAGTATGGTCCCCAGGCCGCTTATCTTGGGCGGCAGGATGCCTGGCACTGTTAATAGTGCCAGCAACGTGCAAGTACAGCCACTCAGCCACATGAGAACGGTACGGTACTGTACGACACACGAAGAGACTACAGACCAGGTCACTTGTCATGGACAGCAGCTTGCTTGGCACTACTGTCGGTGGCAGGCGCGTGCAAGTAGCTAGCAGAGCCTGGGGTGGAGCCGCAGTCGCCGAAGTTGGATATCAACTACGATGACTACTCGACCATCGACAATGACGGTGAAAACGGTATGAGTTGTTAGTTAAGACATCTTCATCAACATCATATCTCTGCCATTATCCCAATTTATTTGGGGTCGTAGCGCAGCGTGTCTTCTCTTCCATTCTTTACTGTCACACTACTTAATTAAGTGTTCGGAAATTCTTATTTTACAAGTTTAGGTAAGGGAGGCCGTGCCCCAGTAGTGGAGTAAAATATCTGATTACGATGATGAGATGTTTGCGATACAAGAGGTAATTGACTTTAACATTACTTGCGTCACTGCAAGAATAACATCTTTTTTATTTTTCTTTCCTTATTTCGATATAAGCATTGTTTAAAAAAGAAAAGAAAAAGAAAGTTTTCTTCTAAACACACTTAATCTATTTTTTTTAATATTCAAAATCGTTTATAATATTACTTTTGGTTACAGCCGTCCTCGGTGAACGAGATTATAGGCCATCGACAAGTAAGTGATAATAGTTTGTTTTAACAATCTTCACTTTCATCTATAAAATCTAAATAACTCGGTTCGGTACCTATTTAACTTATTGCGACTAAAATAATTATTTTCTTTTAGATCCACCCGTTCGGACACCACCGACACGACGTAAGTGATATTAATCTTGTATCTATAATTGTCATGTCCTCCTGTTTAGGAGGCGTTGTATCGATACCAAAGAAAGAATTTGTAAATTACAAAAATTTTTCACAATAATTCCTTCCCCATTCATTTTTCAATTCATTCATTAAAAGATTTTTCTATGAAGTATTGTCAATACGTTTCAATAAATTTATAAACGGTGAATTATAAGTATACTACAGGTGACTTCCGTACACAGCTCCTCTGCCACCTTCGATCCCGCGTTGCATCGACATCGGCCGGGCTTGGACCGAGGGCGAGCAATGGAAGCGAGACAACTGCACCCTATGCCAGTGCTTCAACGGTCGTGTCAACTGCTCCACTTTAGCTGCTTGCCTCACAGGTATGTCAACGTCATATCAATCATTGTGGTCTCGCCTAATAATCGCCAATGGTCGTATTTAACCGCCACCTTCAACGTTTGCTTCTCCACACTTTACCGAAACGCTATTCATTAACAGTCTATCGGAGTAACAAATCTGTAAACAGTGATTGGAACCAACCCAGAAGGCATTCTGAAATGCCTGTGTCACAGGAGGCCCCGCTCTTCAAAAACACAATCATACAAAAAATAAAGATAGACAGTATAATGTAATAACTACTTGCAAACTACCTAAATCCAAAACTGATCTTTCACCTATTCTTAATGAGTGATGACCGGCGATGAAATAATGATCTTGATGATGGGTATAGGAAAATATGCCCACACAGCGTGTTTGCCATAATAACTCAGTAGAGTTGACGTGAGTTCAACAGTCGTGTCAACTGCATCACCTTAGCCACGTCCAAACAACCCTTCAATTTTTAAATTTGAGATTTTTGCATTCACAATGCAATTTTTATACAATACTAAATAATATACTAGAAAAAATACGACTCGCACCATCAATTCTCGGACGGGAATCGAACCCGCGACCTTTGAATATCCGGTCCAATGCTCTGATCGCTGAGCTACCGAGTCACTAGTGACATCGTCGAATTTCTTCTAGTATATCCAACTCTTACGCTACAGCGTACTGGCTTACAAGCCAGCGTTATTTTACCAATGTGAGGAATTACCTCGACATTCAATTGAAATATCTTTCCTTCCAGATATTTCACAATTTATAAAGATGAAATAGTTATAAATCCTTCAATCTCAGAAGATCCATCGGCCAGATTCACAACGGATCTTGTCGGCGACGATTGTCATCGCCTATCACGCTTTGCTTATATCTAACGGAAGGCAACAGAGATAGGTGTTCCCAGACCCTCAAAACAACTCGTCTTATACATAAGTCGAGGAATATCTATAAAACAACAAACTATGTAATATCTGCTAGAGCTATCTGCTTAGATTTAACCAAGAATATCTGTAACTACGTGTGAATTCTTCGACATCAGCCATTTTTAACCGACTTCAAAAAAAGGAGGAGGTTCTCAAGTCGTCGGTATTTTTTTTTTATGTATGTTTTACCATAACTTCGTCAGTTGTTATTAACCGACTTCAAAAAAAGGAGGAGGTTCTCAAGTCGTCGGTATTTTTTTTTATGTATGTTTTACCATAACTTCGTCAGTTGTTAACCGATTTATACAATTCTTTTTTTATCTTAAAGAACATAGTTCGTGTGTGGTCCCATAAAAAAATTACAGAGATCTGGCTGGTAGTTTTTTCATAATCCTGAAAAATGTCAATTATTTAGCTTGCCATCACACGTGTTTTTACGGATTTTCGAACATAACATCTTTGTTTATGTACCGATTTAGATGATTATTTTTTTGTTTGAAAGGGTATACTTCAAGAGTGGTCACATTTTAATTTCATCGGTATTGGACTTTGAACTTCGAAGATACACAAGGGAACTCCTCAAATTCAAATAGTATATGTAAAGTGATTTGGATTTTGGTAGGTTTATGACAATCCAAAACAAACCAAACCATGGTCTGCGATGCAAGGTTCTGGACTAGACTTGGACTACGAAGACACAACGGAACTCCTCAAAAACAAACAGCGTAAATTTGGAATTTGAGTTGTGGGCATTTTACCATTGAATATATTTTATAAAGTTAAAAAATATTTACATGCTTACAAACCTACCACTAAAAAGTTGAAAATAAAAAACTTTTTTAACAAAAAAGAAAAACCTCCTTCAAAAAACCTCAAACAAAAACAGCTTCAAAATTAAATACCTCTAAAAAAGCGAGAAATAATATTCAAATCATTAGTTACGCAAAACATTATTAATAAAACACGTCTAATGAAGTCGGGTGGGGCTTTCAGATATATAAAAAAATAACTTGTCTTCCAGCCCCACCCGACTTCAATAGACGTGTTTTATTAATAATGTTTTGCGTAACTAATGATTTGAATATTATTTCTCGCTTTTTTAGAGGTATTTAATTTTGAAGCTGTTTTTGTTTTAGGTTTTTTGAAGGAGGTTTTTCTTTTTTTAGTGTCCCCACTGCTGGAGCACAGACCTTTCTCATGATGGGTGGATTAGGAGGATGAGCCATAACCAACTGCAGGACCAATGCGGATTGGTGGGTGTTAACGACTGCAAATGCACCCGGGACCAGCGGCTTAACGTGCCTTCCAAAGCATGCAGAAACTTGAGATAGTTTTTGGTCACCCATCCTATGACTGACCCTTGTGAATGTTGCTTAACCTCCCCAATCGCAAGGCCAGGCACTAAACTACTGCCCCACCAAGCTCCCCAATATGTCAAAACTTAGTTTCTTTATAAAAATATTTATTCCCAGCACCTGGCAGATCGCCCCGTCCATCGGTACCGGTGCGGGGAGTGTCGGGCCCGCCCGGCGACGACGGGCCGGCGGGTTCCCCGGGCGTGCCCGGCGTCAACGGGGTACCTGGCGCGCCAGGCATGCCTGGCCCCACTGGACCTATGCCTGATGTAAGATTACAGTAGACCAGGGAGGCTCACTCTGCACTTAAACGTTTATATCTACTGCTCGCGGCTCACTCAGTCGAGCCAGCACACGAGGAATGTCCTGTGTGACAGAGCTACGCAACTAACGCCACATCCCGGGCACTCCATACAAGCGTCACGTTTCAACTACCTATTACACAGACGCTACACAGTGACGTTTTTGCACACGCGCAACTGTGTACGAGCTATTGAATGAGCACACGGATCGACACACGGAACTCGCGTTTCCTTTCTGTACGGTAGTACTTATATCTATTCTGTGCTAACGCGACAAAAAGAGAAGGTGCATACATATAGGCACGCAGCGTTGTGCAATTTGAAATTGTATTTTATGGGCGTGCAGCGAGAGTAGCTTTTTATTTGATTGTCCTCTTAGAATAAAAGATTGTCCTCTATTATATATCCTGTGGAGAACCACTGATAGTAGAGACAATGAGTTGATGCAAACTGTTTTCGCAACCGAAAAATATCTGATATATCTACTGCTCACAGTAAATGCAAGTGGAATGGTAGAGAGAAAACGATAGTATACGGTAGCGAGTGAAAACAGTTTGCATCAACTCATGGTAGGGCCACTGATGTTGAGACAGTGCCACTTTAATTGTCTATCTAAATACTTTTGGTATTTTTAA
Organism: Agriphila geniculea; assembly: GCA_943789525.1. Lineage (NCBI taxonomy): Eukaryota > Metazoa > Arthropoda > Insecta > Lepidoptera > Crambidae > Agriphila > Agriphila geniculea. The sequence continues at coordinate 5,084,196 of OX038880.1, forward strand.
TAGATAAACGTTCATCATAAGGTCTTCGGCATAAATGAGGCAAAATAATAATATTGAATGAACCAAAGTTTGTCGGTAGGAGTTAACAAGCTCAATATTTATAAATTCACTTTACTTCCGGAGCACAAGCTCGATTTTTTTGTTTCTTACCTAATAAACAACAGAGCTTCGGTTTTAACTTTCGGTTACTGAACTTTAATATAGCATTGTTTTACAGGTCAATGCCTACTTATCTCAACTGGCGACAGCATCCGGTGGTGATAAAGGACCAGCCTTCGACCCTTACGCATACATGCAGGCATCTGTGGGTGCTCCAGGAATAAGGGGTATACCAGGTGAGTGAAGCAAGCATCATCGTTATTTTTTTTAAATCCCACTACTACTGTACACTGTACAGTAAATAAAGGTCAATAACTTTGCTTCCAGCAGGTACATTAGAAGAGTATTACCGGCTTGACACTAATTATAATTATGCAAGCAATAAGTAAACATATTTTCTGGCTTTTCATCAGGTCCTCAAGGCCCCCCAGGACCACAAGGTTTCCAAGGCCAACGGGGAGAACCCGGAGAGCCCGGCTTACCGGGACTACAGGGACCACCAGGCGAGAGAGGCCCCTTAGGACCACCAGGAAAAGACGTGAGAATTCTTAAATGAATTTGGGTGTATTTTGAAAACACTCGCTGAAATAAGTTTACCCTAATTAAAAGGTTTTATTGCTAATAACAGAGATGAGAAAGAACAAAGACAGTCATCGAAGATCGAGCTCAATATTTAGTCACTACAAAAAATCGAGTTCGATACCTAAAACCTACTTCAAAAAATGTTTCAGGGATCTCCAGGAGAAGATGGTGAACCTGGGCCAGCCGGTACTGCCGGTCAACCAGGACCAAGGGGTTCCCCTGGAGTACCTGGTATACAAGGCTTGAAGGGACATCGCGGCTTCGACGGAAAAGACGGCGCGAAGGGAGACCAGGGCCCGGCGGGAGAGAAAGGACCAACTGGATTACCGGGACAAATGGGGCCATCTGGACCTATTGTTAGTATGATTTTCAATGTTAATTTGAAAATTAACATATTCAATTTTAGTTAAGAAGTACTCAATTTTGAAGAAGCAAGAAAATAAATAAGTAGTTCCAATCCAACATATTGTCATGATCAAGACCTTAAATTTTGATAAAAATGTATACAACTTGAAATTACTGATTATAAAGTTGTAACTGATTGTTCTATTAAGGATTTTAATATAATAGTGGTTTTTGTACAGGGTCCGGTAGGATCACGAGGTGAAAGGGGTCGAGAAGGCCCGTCCGGCCCACCGGGTATGCGGGGCGCTGACGGAGCCACAGGACCTCCGGGATTGATGGTGAGTAGAAGTTAAAAAACTAGGTACTTTGAAAAATATAATAACTTGATTGGCTTCCAAGGGCTCCCACACTAATTATGAGGCAGAAGATAGAAAATTTCTTGTGATTATTATGATACGTTAATCGGTTTTGTGCGAGCATTTAAAGAACAAAGTTATAAAGTAAGACATAATAATAAACATGAAGAAGTTCATGGCCTTATGACCATAACCGTCAACTATATCAGCACAATCAAAGTTTATTTATTTTGTTTTCTTAGCATTAAAAATTTTTTAACCCTAAAAAAGGAGTCACTTTCATGGTATTACCATGAAAGTGACTCCTTTTTTAGGGTTCCGTACCCAAGGGGTAAAAACGGGACCCTATTACTAAGACTCCGCTGTCCGTCTGTCTGTCTGTCTGTCACCAGGCTGTATCTCATGACCCGTAATAGCTAGACAGTTGAAATTTTCACAGATGATGTATTTCTGTTGCCGCTATAACAACAAATACTAAAAAAAGAATAAAATTAATATTTAAGGGGGGCTCCCATACAACAAACGTGATTTTTTTGCCGTTTTTTGCTTTATATTGATAACGACAACAGGTAGACAGTTGATATTTTCACAGATGATGTATTTCTGTTGCCGCTATAACAACAAATACTAAAAATATAATAAAATAAATATTTAAGGGGGGCTCCCATACAACAAACGTGAATTTTTTGCCGTTTTTTGCTCAATATTAATAACGATAACAGGTAGACAGTTGAAATATTCACAGATGATGTATTTCTATTGCCGCTATAACAACAAATACCAAAAACAGTATAAAATAAATATTTAAGGGGGGCTCCCATACAACAAACGTGTTTTTTTGCCGTTTTTTGGTACGGAACCCTTAGTGCGCGAGTCCGACTCGCACTTAGCCGGTTTTTTTTACATATTTAGCCATGTGTTCCTTAGAGAAACTTGTTCAGTTTCATGGACTGAACACATCCTCAAAATTTGGATGGTGGATACAAAATGACCTTGTATAAATTATGAAAATGCTACATTGGAAAATGGAATTTGTTAAAAATTCTCCATAAATAAAAACCGGCCAAGTGCGTGTCGGGCCACTCGCAGTAGGGTTCCGTAGTTATCTTATACCATACCATATTGAACACCACTATAATTTTTTGTCTGCAAAAATAACTTTGTTTTTCATAGTGTTTGTATGTTATATTTGCGGTTTTGGAAAATGTGATATATCTCTAAAAATTATCACTATATCTTGTTCAAACTAATTTTCATTGATAGTATTTATTAGAATCTACAGCACATATTTTTTTTAGATTTTTTACTCTCTTATTTTAAAAGTTAAAGGGGGGGACACTCATTTTACCACTTTGGCAGTGTATTATATTTTTCAAACGGTTGACTTTGAGAAAAAATAGTCTTAGAAACCTCAATGTCATTTTTGAAGACCTATCTATAGACACCCCGCACGTATAGGTTTGATGAAAAAAAATTTTTTCAGTTTCAGTTCCATGTATGGGGAGCCCCCCCTTAATCATTTATTTTTTAATATAATTTTAGGTAAAAAACCTTAGAGCGAGCGGTTCACAGAATACATCTACCTTCCAAGTTTCAATTGTGTAATCTTAATAGTTTCGGAATAAAGTGGCTGTGACATACGGACAGACAGACAGACAGACATGACGAAACTATAAGGGTTCCGTTTTTGCCATTAGGCTACGGAACCCTAAAAACGTCCATTTCATGGGTAAGGACCAAATATAATTGATCTATTACTTTTAGGGTAACGTTGGAAAACCTGGTGCACCTGGTTTCCCAGGAACCCCTGGGATGAAAGGTGAACAAGGAGTTGGGGGACCTAAAGGTAGTCAAGGCTTACAAGGGATAAGAGGTGAATCTGGGCGACCCGGGCAACCTGGGGAAGTCGGACCTGCAGGATTGGCTGGAAGGGATGGTATACCTGGTGAAAAAGGAGTTATGGGACAACCTGGTGCCCCGGGGTCGCAGGGATTCCCTGGACCAAGAGGAAACCCTGGAGTTGCTGGAGATCCAGGTGTTCATGGCGCTAAGGGAATGCCAGTAAGTGTTTTCAAGCTTAATGGGATTTAAATAAGAGTCATTTAGTAGCTTAATTTATAATGGCATGATATCCTTTCTTCCTTACTCCTTACTATAATATTATAAATGCGAAAGTCCTTCGTTTGTTTGTTTGTTATGTCTTCACGTCTTAACTACTCAACCGATCATCATGAAATTTTGCATACACGTTTTCAAGGGTATAAAAATGGACATTGGGTCCTTCTAATCTAATTCTGTGTTCTATTTTTATGTTCCATCTTATATATAAGGGGATATTTGAAACTTTTAATATGAAATAAATATAAATTATTTTAAAATTATTATTATTTATCCAGAAAAAAAGTACTGTTCCCGAGGGATAGCAAAAAAACATATCACGCAGACGAAGTCGAGTGCGGTCGCTAGTGAAGTAATAAATAAGAATTACCTACTTACACAATAATTATCGATAATATTTTTAGGGTCAACCAGGTGAAAGAGGTCTGAAAGGCGATTCCGGGCCACGAGGTGAACATGGCGGCCCGGGCCCAAGAGGTCTTCCTGGCACAGTCGGCCCTGAAGGCAAAAGAGGAAAACGTGGCCTTAGAGGGCCTGCGGGTAATGTGGGACCTCCAGGAGAAAGAGGGCTAAATGGACTTCGGGGATTACCAGGCACTGACGGTCCAATGGGAATGAAGGGACAACCTGGTGAACGAGGTGGTGTAGGGTTACCTGGTTCAAAAGGAAGCTCAGGCGATCCAGGAAGATCCGGCCCGCAAGGCTTACAAGGCCCAAGGGGAACAATTGGTAGACCCGGTGTATCTGGCAAAACGGGTCCTCAGGGAGAGAGGGGAATCCCTGGAGCTGATGGGAGACCTGGCGAACAAGGCCCGCAAGGACTACAAGGACCACCTGGACTTATGGGAAGTCCTGGAGAAAGAGGATTACAGGTAAAAAAATATACTGTATTTAATAATATTGATGGGACAAAACAACTATTAAGAAAAAGCAGTAAAGCATTAAATTGAATTTTAATCTGAAAATTTAATTTATAATTAATTCTTGCATTCTTACCCAGGGTGAACCCGGTAAAGATGGTGAAACAGGCCAGGCTGGATCCCAAGGCCCCAAGGGAGATGCTGGTCGGGACGGTAGCCCCGGCATACAAGGACCGCAGGGTCCATCAGGACCTACTGGTGACAGGGGACCGGTTGGCCCCGCAGGACCTACTGGCTTCCCGGTAAAAATGAAGTGATTGAAATAAAAATCAAAATATTAAACTTGATGTTATTATAAATTAATTCCACGTCAGTTCAGTTTCAGTATACTCAATATCTTGGTTTTAAATTCCTGATCAAGCTACAAAAGAGTGAACCTTTACTACTTAAAATAAAAACTAGTATCCATGCTTATAATCTAAAATAATAATATTGGCATATCTAAACAAGTCTTAAAAATTTTAGGGCATGCCTGGAACAGCTGGTATTCCTGGCTCTCCTGGCAAAGAAGGTGAACCTGGAATTGCCGGTCCAGTTGGTCCATCCGGGCAGTCAGGACCTCGCGGAGAAAGAGGATTCCCAGGAGAACGTGGTCATCCAGGTCAACCAGGCACTGCAGGAGAAAAAGGCGAGACTGGTGCGCAGGGAACAGATGGACCACCGGTAGGGAGAATTTTGACCTCATGCCATCCCCGAAACGTCGTTGTATGACAAACTCTTTTAAAGATCTACTAAATCAAGCTACCAAACGAAAATCATGAGTAGAAGCTAAAAAGCATATTTTATATAGAAATTATTATTTCTACAAAGAAAAGTCTTGAAAGTTGTAAGTTGCAATTGAAAATAATGATAATTTTGATTTGTAGGGTCCTGAGGGTCCCCGTGGCAGTAAAGGTCACCCTGGTCCATTAGGAGCAATGGGCATGCCAGGCCAAAGAGGGTTAGTTGGACCAGCAGGAGAAAAGGGAGAACGCGGCGCGGTAGGACCTGCAGGAAACGATGGACCACCAGGTACTTGTTGTTAAATCCAAATAAAAATGCTGAAAATAAATAATATAATTTATTAGAGTGCTTTTATAAACTATGTTTATCTTTGTTTATTAATATTTTAGTACACTTAAAATGCAACTCAACTACTAATGCTAACTAATTATCGTATGTTACTTGACAGACACATCAATGCAATGTGGAAGAGATGGGCATAGAATCTTGCAAATACTCGTTAGAATAATAAAATTTTGTAAATAGCTGATCAATAACTTTTACTGTTTCTACAGGACGACAAGGCGAACAAGGCCCACAAGGTCCCATTGGTCCAGCTGGCCCACCAGGCGAGCCAGCAGAAAGAGGAGAACCGGGTGTCTCAGGTGTACCGGGAGAAGCCGGTGCACCCGGATCACCTGGCGATAGAGGTCAACCGGGCATGCAAGGTTCCCCGGGACTATCAGGCCCGCCGGGACTAACGGGAATGCCTGGACTGAAGGGAGATCGAGGATATGCTGGAGCAAAGGGACAACAAGGATCGCCAGGCAGTCCAGGTCAGAATTTTAAGCTTTTTGTGCTTTGATATCGCCTAATAGACTGAATTCAGACTGATTTTAAATTGCGTCAAAACTTATTTTCGACATCTAAAAGTTCCTAGAAAATTTAAAAGTTATCATCAACAATAATCTTTGAAACAGTGCACACTGTGTTTTTTTTGTTTCCGTCAAATGTCAGAGTTTAACAAACCACTGACTGCCACAGACATACAATCTGATCATAATTTTCAGGAGTTCCCGGTGAAACTGGAGCACGAGGTCTACCAGGTCAAATTGGTGCTACCGGTCCTCGTGGAGAACAGGGACATAAGGGAGAAGCGGGACATGCTGGACTGCCGGGAAGGCCGGGTGATCTTGGACCTCCTGTAAGTATACCAACGCTTTTAGTCCTTGGCTCGAAACTTTAAAATGGTGATGTGACGCTAAAATAAATCATTATAAGTATTTCCAGAAGCTTTTTTGGTATTTTTTTGAATAATTTATAATTCTAATGTGCAATGCGTGCGTTTTATTCGCCGAAATTTTTACGTCTTGGGATAAAATTTATATAGCCTATCAATCACCTGACAAGCACATTAAAACCTTTTTAAAAGTTTTAACTTGATCACCAGTTATAGATTCCATTTTAATATAGCTTTATCTTTTTGTGTATTTTGTCACATATTAATTAACATACAACCACAGCTGTGACACAACTATAGATCTGTTATTCCAAATTATCATAACACAGGGTCCACAAGGCAGCACTGGCCCAGCTGGAGCCCCTGGTATTTCTGGGGCTAAAGGAGCATCAGGCGATACTGGTAGACCCGGAGCACCTGGCCCTCAAGGCCTTACCGGGCCCGCCGGTCCGGAAGGACCGAAGGGCGAAAGGGGAAGTGAGGGCGAAACTGGACCGCAAGGGTTGGCAGGACCACAGGGACCTTCGGGAGAAAGAGGACCTTCGGGTTTACCGGGTATGTCTGGTCCTCCTGGACCGCAAGGACTGAGGGGTACACAGGTAATTGTAAAAATAATAAAACGTGCTATTTAATGTAAGCATTTTTACATTCATTTACAATGCACTTATTGAACGTTAATCAATGTTATTCCTTTGTATGATTAAAGAAATGGAGTTTTTTTTTGTAGTTATTTGAAATGCTTATTTGAGAGGATAAACATTTGGTCTATCCGTCGACATAAAAGACATTGCAGTAATGCATGTGTTACCGTTAGAGTACGGAATCCGTTAATCTGCAGATTAATTAGTGAATCTGCAGATTAACTGGTCAAGTCGACGATAGTCTAGACGATTTCCGCACTTTAACTAGTTAATCTGCAGATTAACGGATGCTACACCGTTAATGTGCGGAATACAGTGAGTGAAATAGCCAAGGCTTCAGGAAATTCAATTAAAAGACTCACATTAAAAGTATATTTTACAAAAACTTCAGTTTCTTGCGCTTCACCAGCCGCTCCCGCAGCACGCTCGCTCCGCTCGCTCGGCTTGCGCGTTTTTGGTCGCAATACTAATATAACCTAACCTAATGAACACTTAATTTTTTTTCCGTGGCGGTGCGTTTTGGCGTGGTCCCCCTTGAGGGGGCGCTGTGCTCCCCCGTCCCCCCGCTTTTGTGTCTACCCTCTTTTATGCTATTACACATTTTCTTCAATAATAGAATCTGTTTCCGTACTTTAACTGATCCTTGGTCGTTAATCTGCAGATTAACTAGTTTAAGTGCGGAAATCGTCTACTTTAAGAAAAATTCCGCACTTTAACTGATTCGACCACTGAATCTGCAGATTCACTAGTTAATCTGCAGATTAGCGGATTACCGTACTTTAACGGTGACACATGTACTTATATACTTATTAGTATGTGAGTAAATAATTAGTTTTGAAGGCCAGTATATTTAAAAGAGTTTATCCGCAGTAATTAGGAAACCAACTTCAAATAAACCCTTCCATAACCCAAATTATTTTCTTAGGGTGAAAGTGGTGCTCCCGGAAAACCGGGTGCCGACGGATCCCCAGGACAAACAGGCGCCCCTGGCTTACAAGGACCACCTGGACCTATGGGAGAACCCGGGCCAGAAGGACGGCCGGGCAAGCAGGGCCAGCCGGGCATACCTGGAAGACAAGGGGACAAGGGACCGATGGGCCAACAAGGACAATCAGGACCGCAAGGACCTCCTGGACTTCAGGTAAGCATAAACAATCGAGTTAAATAAGTTATTTATAGCTTGTACTATAATCTAATGTGGTATAGTACAGTGCTGTAATGCTATTCTATTTACAAAAGCTGTTAAAATCTCATAATGAGTTCTGTGGAACTATGTACGATCGGTTCCATAAGTAGCAACTGAAGTGTATGCTAGGCTAGCATTGCTAGCATGTCGCACCAAGCAATGATGCATTCATGAGTCATTCTTTAGGCGTGTTCATGAGTGGTTTTAAAAGTTACTGTCCCAATTCCCTAACAACCTTAATAAACTCGTATGTCTCATAAAAATTCTAACTTTGTATTTCAAAAGGCAAAAAATTTTCTTGCTTCAAAATAGCAATTGAGTATAGGCAGTATCTCGGAATTGGACCTCACATGGCACTCCGGTACCGAGCATTTGAGATCGTAATTACAGATCATTGACGTCTGAATTGATCGTACATGTGCAAATGAAGCGATTGTCAATTGCTCTAACAATGGCATTGGCGAAAAATTTACAATCGCAATTGATCGTTACGGGGGCCTTTGGAACTTCATTCTATCATCTAATCTACTATCAGGGTCCATCTGGCCCCACCGGCCCCTCCGGCCCCGCTGGCGAGCGCGGCCCCCGCGGCGAGTCTGGCGCGCCCGGCGTGGATGGGCCTCAAGGCCCCGCCGGCAAGCAAGGCGTGCCTGGAATCGATGGGGCGAAAGGAGATCATGGTAAGTGTGTTATTTACAAATCTGCATCATATGTTGCATTACAGGTATTCTTTAATCTGGTAATGGTCTGCCATCTGAAATACCTATGAGATTCTCTTAAAATAAGCCTTATCATGATGACACTGTTATACCTTTTTGTGCCTAAACTAGGTAAAAGCTATGGTAGCCTCCTTAGAGCAACGCGACTTCCGTTCCGGATGGAAGCCGCATTGCTCTAAGGTAGCCTCTACATAATCCTTACTTAATAAGTATTATAAATGCGACAGTCAGTTTGATTGTTACGCTTTTCTGAACCGATCATCATAAAATTTTGGTATACACAGAAAATGACATAGGATACCTTTTCTCCAGAACGTACAGTTCCTTAAGTTCTACGCAGATGAAGTCGCGGGCGGCCACTAGTAAGATATAAAAAACGCTTGTGTATAATACTATATTTGTCACTGACAATTCAACATAAATAAATTAACAGGCGAACGTGGTTCTGATGGTGCTAAGGGTCACGCAGGCCTCCCTGGCCTACCGGGCATGATGGGCGCGCCGGGCAGGATGGGCGAGCGAGGGCTGCCTGGACCCGCGGGCTCTCCGGGCAAAGATGGAGAACCTGGCACTAGAGGTACGTTTTTACTTTTATGATAAGTACAACGCTTATAAACACTTTCTTCTATGGTATACTTTTGCTATTGAACCGGGATTGCGGCCCAACAGCATGTTAAATGTGAATGCAGAATACCTATCGGTTTTTCCGTCAAATCCTTGTTTTATCTGTACAATGCCGATCCTGATAGATTATTTGGATTTGGTCTACTTACTTACATCGGAGTTTTATAATAAGCATTCCCCCCAGCATGACCACCGAAATACGATATTATCGCGTGATATAGCGTTTTATCGACACTCGTTAGTCAAATTGTCTTTTGACAGTTAAACGTGATAAATCGCTTTATCATATCGCGATTCGGTGGTCTGCTAAGGTGTCAGGTCAATTCTATGTTTTGAACAACTAATCACATTGAGTGCGGCAATAAATCATCTAATGAAAACATTCCCACCAGGCACCCCTGGTCGCGATGGCAGCCCCGGCATGCAAGGCCCCCCCGGTCCCATTGGCGGCCGCGGGCCCCCCGGTGACGCGGGCCGCCACGGCGCGCCCGGGCCCGCCGGACCCGCTGGACCACCCGGCCCCCCCGGTGAAGGGTTAGCGTATGACGCGGCGGCTATTGCTGCTATGTTGCAACAAGGTTTGTTTTACTTTTAAACTCATACCATGATAATCTGTTACATTTTTATCCACAACTGGATAATGCTTGGCCTTCACCTCTCCCTGCCCCATACTCAAATAGCATTCTACTAAAATTAACGCTAGTAGAATATAATGACAATGTATGGGAATGACATAAGCTAACGCTTAGCTCCAGTCAATCCCATATATTGTTATTCTATTCTACTAGCGTTAATTTTAGTAGAATGGCCATTTGAGTAGGCCCTCATATGTAAAATGATGATAAGTGACGATAAGGCCGAAAATGTAAGGGTACTTACCCGGAATCCATCACTGAGGAACTGGCTATCTCGCCTCTAATTGCCAGAACACATCTTTTTTAATTTTTGTAATAGCGTCAGACTTGGGTAAGATGATGGTATCTAGCCAGGCGGACTTGAAATAAGCCTTACCACCAACCAAATCGAGTACAAATTTACCCCCTCCTGGGTATCGAACCCGGGACCCCTGCGTCTTAGATGTGTGGAAATATCCATTGTCGCACGCGACAGCAGACCCTGCATGCAAGGCCCGCCTAGATCTAACTGCAGGAGGCAGAGGGCGGCGCAAAGTCTACCCTAATATCGGCACCTCTACCTACTGCTGGGTACTTAGTTATCTACCTACTGCTGGGTACTAACTTATAACAAACCCTTACAGGTTCAGTTAAAGGCCCGGACCCACTCGGCGATGACCCCAACTCTTTGCCCCCGAGGTTCTTCCGCGACGACATGTCGGCATCCGAACGTAAAGAGATCGTGATGAAGGCGTACGAACGGCTGAAGGTGTCATTGGACAAGTTCCTCAGGCCTGATGGGTCAAAGGACGCTCCGGCGAAGACCTGCGGGGATATTAAGCACCATCATCCAGAACTAGAAAGCGGTAAGATCCAGTGGCATATCTCGAATCCCGATCCATTTACCATTACCATTCCAGTTTTAATGACCTACAAAATTCAAATTAGTGTGATAGCCTGCGTGAAAATGCGTGAATCGCAAGTAACAGATAAGTGCATTGTATTTACCTATACATAAGTATCGCATAGGTACGTTGTAATGATATAACTTATTATCTTTAGTGAAAAAAAAATATTAATATGATAGTATTAAATTTGACTCCAACAAAACTTAGAACAAGAAGGATTGAGCTTCTAAAGATGACGTAGATGCCACTTAGAACATATTCTAAAATTCTATACTACTAGTCTATTAAAACAAGGATCATAATTCAAAATACCTACTTATTTTAATCAAGCAACTCATATTTTAGGTCAGTACTGGATAGATCCTAACGGCGGTGACATGAACGATGCTATACTCGTTCACTGCGACATGCAAACTGGAAGCAGCTGCATTTATCCCAAGCCCATGTCTTCTAAGGATATCGTATACCATGGCAAGGAGAAGGAGGTCTGGCTGAGTGAGTTGGAAGATGGATTTACGGTAAGAGGAAGCAACGCGATCTTTTGCAATTTTTCTGTACATTTAATAAAGTTCAGGCCAGAGAAGGCTGCAAACATAATAAACAGCTGCATACATAACCTTTGAATCTTTAAGTTTCATACTGTAAAATGTTCCTTTTGGATTTACCAGTTTTCTCCCAAACACCTTTTTTTTAGTTTTGAACAATCTGGCATGTTATTCAAATGCAGTTATCCTATTTATTTAAAAACTATTTAGTTAGAGCAACATTAAGAACGCGTGATATATGTTTTCAAGTTACTGTGACCATCAAGAATCTGACACCTTCGTTAGAAAAAAAATAACTTCTATGTTATCCGTATATTTTTTTTAAAAAATCCCGTTTACAACATAAAATGCATTTTTGCTAAATCATCATAACCTATAGGTAATATATGACGAGAAATAAAACTGTTTTTTTTACCTATATTTAGATCATTAACGAAAAATGTATCCCCCAGATAACATACAAAGCAGACCACTCCCAACTGACGTATCTCCAGCTGCTATCAGCCCGCGCAGTACAAAACGTAACCCTGCACTGCCGGAACACCATCGGTTACTTCGACCCTTCGACCAACAACCACCGACACGGGTTGAAGCTGCTCGCCTACAACGACGCGGAGATACTGCCGAAGGCTAACAATCGGCTGCGGTATAAGGCGCTGTTGGATGAATGTCAGGTAGGTTTCGATAGTTTCATGAAGATTAGTAGTGGAACTCATTTCTGATGGACAGACGAGGGTACATGACGTAACAACACCATCGGTTACTTCGACCCTTCGAACAACAACCACCGACACGGGTTGAAGCTGCTCGCCTACAACGACGCGGAGATACTGCCGAAGGCTAACAATCGGCTGCGGTATAAGGCGCTGTTGGATGAATGTCAGGTAGGTTTCGATAGTTTCATGAAGATTAGTAGTGGAACTCATTTCTGATGGACAGACGAGGGTACATGACGTAACAACACCATCGGTTACTTCGACCCTTCGAACAACAACCACCGACACGGGTTGAAGCTGCTCGCCTACAACGACGCGGAGATACTGCCGAAGGCTAACAATCGGCTGCGGTATAAGGCGCTGTTGGATGAATGTCAGGTAGGTTTCGATAGTTTCATGAAGATTAGTAGTGGAACTCATTTCTGATGGACAGACGAGGGTACATGACGTAACAACACCATCGGTTACTTCGACCCTTCGAACAACAACCACCGACACGGGTTGAAGCTGCTCGCCTACAACGACGCGGAGATACTGCCGAAGGCTAACAATCGGCTGCGGTATAAGGCGCTGTTGGATGAATGTCAGGTAGGTTTCGATAGTTTCATGAAGATTAGTAGTGGAACTCATTTCTGATGGACAGACGAGGGTACATGACGTAACAACACCATCGGTTACTTCGACCCTTCGAACAACAACCACCGACACGGGTTGAAGCTGCTCGCTTACAACGACGCAGATGTACTGCCGAAGGCTAACAATCGGCTGAGGTATAAGGCGCTGTAACTGATGGATGAATGTCAGGTAGGTTTCGATAGTTTCATGAAGATTAATAGTTTAACTCAATTCTAATGAACAGACAACGGCATATCAGACGTAACATGTTGATAGTACAAATGTTAGATACATCTGCCCCTTTACTCAAATGGCCAAAATTCCGTTCGTTGCCCGGAAAATGAGACACAATAGGATTCTATTGTTGTCTGGACGCCGGCGACCAGAAATTAAAATATGCAATTAGACGCTCAAGCCACATGTCGCAAGCTTGTAATGTGTAAATCACAGATAATGTTGTATTGTATGGAATTGATAAATCTACGACACGTAATTTCATAGTTCATAGGTCAGTTAATTTTTTTAAGTTAGCGAATGAATAGACAGTTGGCCATTTGAGTAGACGGGCTGACGTCGTGTACATCGATACGAACAGAATAAATTATAATAACTAATAATTTAAATTATTTCAGTACAAGAAAGACACCTGGGCCCGCACTATCGTAGAGTTCGAAACGGATAAATCTGGACGCTTGCCTCTACTGGACGTGGCCATCAGAGACCTGGGCCGTCGGAACCAGCAGTTCCGCGTCGAGTTAGGCCTCGCCTGCTTTACGTAGACCTAAATAAAGTACGAAGACCACTACGACGAACGAAGACCTCAATGACGTATGAAGACCACGAAGAATGAAGACCGCCACGAATAACGCAGACCACAACAAAGTAAAAGGACTACAGATGTTCAGAAAGATTATAGAAGGTTATTTTTAGTTTATACGAAACCCGAAAACTGTTTGTTCAGAATCAGTAATTGAATCGATTATATATATATATATATATATATATATATCGATATTTTGACTAAATAATATTTACAAAACCATAATTAACGCACTCCCTAACTAAAATGTCTCGCGCGCACAACACAAAAAGCTTGTCACTTCGTGAGTTTTTAAGGTTCCATTATCATTTTTAGGGTTCCGTACCAAAATGGTAAAAAAGGAACCCTTATAGTGTGGCTCAATCTGTCTGTCACAGCTGGATATCTCGAGAACTACTAATAGATCAACTTGAAATTTGGAATGGTTTAAGATGACATTTGCCCAACTATTTTGCAAATAAGAGATAAATAAAAAAATAAATATCTTTTTACAGCAGTGCCTGAAAAGGGGTCTTAAAAATTTGAAGTGGGGCTACTAGGGCATGTGGGGTATCATATGAACGAGCGTCGCTTGCACGTTTTCAATCATTTTTTCTTTTTTTTCTAGACCGCATAGTTTTTGACTTATGAAAAATGTAAAAAAAACCATCCCCCCCCCCCCTTAACTCCGAAGTTTGCAAAGAGAAAAATCTGAAAAAATTCTATGTGATAGCAGTTTATATAAAGATTACAGGAAAAATAAAACGATGTCTCCATATAGCACACTTCTTTATAAATTATCAAATTTCTCAAAAAGTTAACATTAGTTCCACTATCGGTCAAGAGATGGCGCTGACCTAAAACTGCAATACTAATTTTATTATTCTATTCTGGAGTGTGGTTTAATGGTGCAATTATGATGGTACGGAACCCTCGGTGCGCGAGTCCGACTCGCTCTTGACCGGTTTTATTTTATACTGATTCTGAAAATGAAAATATGTGACCAGTGTTTCGGCTTTCGTATATACAAAAAATAATGTTGTATAAGACAACCAGATTTAAGGTCTCTCAGTTGGAATATTTTTAATGTACCTACAGTGCTCAATAATTATCATTCGTTTTTTGAAACGATCGAATAATAAGAAATTAATAATCAATAACGGAATTTCAGAGAAATAACATAGAACCTATCTGTGTGCGAGAACAAATAAAGGTTTATTTTATTTAAAAAAAATATATGTAAATTTTCTGACAATTCCTGGATTCGCTTTTGAAGCTAATCTTAAAACTTAATCCAAACCTACTTAAATACTTTATTATAAATTCACTTAGCGCTTGAATTTTTATCACTGCACTTATAATTTTTAGTTAAAATTTTAAAGTCAGTAATAAATTTAAAATCGACAACTTTTATAAAATACTGTTATCTATTTAATAAATAAATTGCATAATTACCTATTTTGTATTAAGAGAAATAATGCATTTACATGAAATTATAGTTCAATTTATTAAATTAAGTATTATAAGTAAGATTTGAATAATTAAACCACAGGAACACATAATTAAGCATTATATTTAAGTAAATAGAGTCATATTAACTAATATTTAGTACCTATGTACTTATTGATATACGCAATTAGTTTTAGGAAAATCGAATTATACCTACCGAAGTATTTTTGTTCTAATTTTAGGTCTTACCTAGATAATTTTATTAAGTATTATTAAATTACAATTCCTAAGATATGTGATTCCTGAAGTAAATTAGAATAAGATTAAGAATAAGATGTATTAAAAAGTTTAGTATAAACAATTTATTGCCAAAGATAAAATTATATCCTATGCTTACTTAGTACTTACTTAGTTTTAATGAGTCGTCACAAATTTTCTTAGAATAAGTTACAAGGGTCCACTTAGGCTGTGTACTATGTACATAATGTAAATATATCCTTAATATAAAAACAAGAACTGCCATACCTAATTTTAGTCGTAGAATTACTTAACGAATAAGTACAATTTTTAAGTACAATACTATTATGTACTTATATCAATTTATATAAATAATAGCTGTTTTTAAATGATTATATTAAATTGCATAAGAATTATGAGATTTCTTTTATTTCCCGAGACATCGTTACATTTTTGATGTCATCCAACGTGCCATGGGCGTACCCAGCATCTACTTAGGGATGGGGCAAAAGTAAGAAATTTGATAAATAGGGTACCTTATAGGAATTTAAAATGCTTTGAAAAAAAACTGACCTTATAGGTATCAATAATAACTTACAAGTATTTCGCAAAATTTCGTGAAGAGTTCGTATTCGAAATTATTTTGTGCCAAAAAAAGTTTAAATCTTAAGGCTTAGATTTTGTTAAATAAATAATTTTGTAAACATCTAGGTTAAATTACTTAAAGTCAGGGTGGAGGGTGGGGCAGGCGCCCCACCTTACCCCAACGTGGGTACGCCCATGCAACGTGCTCTCGGAAACAAATAAATCCTTACAGCAACTAGCAAGAGAGAGCTAACATTTAATAACATCATATTTATAAACTGCTTTCAACTGCGCACTGTTAAAAGCGGTAAAAGAAACAGCATCTCAAGTATGATCTCAAGATAGCTCTCAACGTTAAGAGCGTTTTATAAATACGGGCCTAAATCAGTAACAAACTAAACAATAAACTACTGCGATTGTCGTATCTTAGGTACCTTCGTATAGTTATCTTTCTCTGTGGTATTACAAGCAAATTCTAGATAAGAAATTGTATGTAGGTGCCACAATTCCACCCGTTACAGATAACGCCCACGGCGCCAAACCAAAAAAGTTTTCTTAAACTGGAAAATTGTGTAGTGTTGTGACCAAACAAACAAAGATTCATCTTAGCGAATGGCATCTCTGTTAAATCGCATTTTCAAGTAAAAACCTACCTAAGTCGTTCAGCGAATACTTGATAGTAAAGACGAAAACTTGAAAAAACTTGAACCACCGCAGGGGGGTTAGCAGGTATGCCTTTGCACGGATCCGATGGGCCGTGACCGGGAGTTTTACGTTCATATTCCACAACGGAAGATGAATGTGAAGCTCTTCCATGGCATCGGCTTGTCGGACCTGTGCAAGGGAGAGTACTGAACTCACCGGAGTGGTTCCCGCCAGTCCGGAAGTCAATAAAAGAGTACTCCTGCGATAGCAAAAAAGGTACAGTATGCGCAAAATAACTTGGCGGGCTCGGAAGTTAACTTCAAGTGATATTTCGCGCAGGGTACATGTCGAGTTCCATAGTTCCGAGGACTTCCGCCTGCACATCGTCTCCCCGCGTACGCCTGTGTTCGTCTACTGCGCAGCGTTAGGCTGCGTTCAAACGATAACGCACGACTGCCCTCAACCCGAACTCAACTCAAACTCAACTCGAACTCAACTCAACCAGAGCCCAATCCTTGAAATACATCAGCCATTACAATTTTGAGTTTAATAACAAATTAATAAGCTCCGTTATATTTTGTCGATGCAACTGCACGCGCCTCGCGCTCAACCCGAACTCAACTCATACTCAACCCGAACACAACCCGAACTCAACTCAAACTGAACCCGAACTCACCTGAACATTACACAAGAGCTTATTAATGTGTCATAAGACTTAAAATTGTGAGCGATGTGTTTCAAGGTGGGCTGCGGTTGAGGTGAGTTTGAGTTGAGTTCGGGTTGAGGTCGGGTCGTATGTTATCGTGTGAACGCACCCTTACGTGCGAAATTCAGAGCCACCAATTTATTTTGCGCATACTTGTACCTTTTTGTGGTAAGGGGTACTCTTTTATTGACTTCCAGACTGACGCGATTGAGTCCGGCGAGTTCAGGGGGCCTACTCAAGTGGCCATTCTACTAACAATAACGCTAGTAGAATAGAATGACAATGTATGGGATTGACATATGTCACGTGATCAAGCGTAACGAATTTGTTAATTCGTACCCAAGTGTACAATGTTTCTATTTGATGAAATAAAACTGTGATCTTACCTTATATGAAACAAATAGTCGTCCATCGGATGCCTGTGACTGTTTAACAAACATAACATTGCATTATTGTTAATTTAAAACCCTAACTAATCCAAAATCAAGTCAAATCAAATTGCACAAAAACGTTTCTAAGCGTTTCTCTATACAAAACTCGACGCTTCAACGTTTTCGACACGAATTTCGTACCCAAGTGTACATTAGCATAGCAAACGCTTGTTCTATTCTACAACCACAGAATACATAAAACTAAAACACGGACAGTCTCGTCTCGTAACTTCGGGTGCATTCTGACAGACTAGCCGCTGAGTCATCGGTCATTTAAATTCGTCCTAGTTATCGTAGTGATTATTTCCTCTGTGCTAGTTATTTTCAGCCCCTGATTTTTTCAGCACGCACTAATGTGGTTCGAGTAATAATAGCACATTACAGCCGAGAACCGGAAGCTATCATTCAGGGGCGGATGCAGGATTCAAAATGGGGCGGGGGGGAGGGGGCTCGAAGCCTCGGGCCTAGGGTTATCATCTATATAAGGGAGGATGCCTGTCTAGGATGCACAAAACAACAGATTTAAAAAAATTCTATAGTAAAAAAACGGCCATGCAGCGCGATTTTTAGTCAGTTTCATCCACTAATCTTGTCTGTCTATAGTAAAAAATATGGCCGCGCAGCGCCACTTTTAGTCACTATCATCCACCAATCTTGTCTTGTCTACAATAAAAAATACGACCGCGCAATGGCATTTTTAGTCAGTTGCATCTACGTACTCTTGCTTGTCTATAGTAAAAACCGGCCAAGTGCGAGTCGGACTCGCGCACGAAGGGTTCCGTAACAAAAAACGTCAAAAAAATTACGTTTGTGGTATGGGAGCCCCCTTAAATATTTATTTTACTGTGTTTTTAATATTTGTTGTTATAGTGGCAATAGAAATACATCATCTCTGAAAATTTCAACTGTCTAGCTAGCTGTTGTCGTTATTAATATCGAGCAAAAACGGCAAAAAAAATCACGTTTGTTGTATAGGAGCCCCTTTAAATATTTATTTTATTCTGTTTTTACTATTTGTTGTTATAGCGGCAACAGAAATACATCATCTGTGAAAATTTCAACTGTCTACCTGTTGTCTTTATTTATATCGAGCAAAAAACGGCAAAAAATCACATTCGTTGTATGGGAGCCCCCCTTAAATGTTTATTTTATTATGTTTTTAATATTTATTGTTATAGCGGCAACAGAAATACATCATCTGTGAAAAATTCAACTGTCTAGCTGTCACGGTTCATTAGATGCAGCCTTGTGTTGTGACAGATAGACAGACAGACAGACAGCGGAGTCTTAGTAATAGTGTCCCGTTTTTACCCTTTGGGTACGGAACCCTAAAAAAGGGCCGCGCAGCGCGATTTATTGTCAGTTTCATCCACTAATCAACAGTTTACAGTAAAAAAAGGGGGTCGCGCTACTCGCGCTGCGCCGTTTTTATTTATTCACTAATCTTATAATACGCGGTTTCATCCAGGCGGACGGGTAGCTTGCGCAGCAAGGCTTGCGTGATTGGAGCATGTATGCGAGATTTCACAGCGAGACCCGCTAAATTAAAAAAATGCCTGTCACAGCTTAGCACCAGCCGCACGCCTAGAAACTTTGCTTGTCAAATGCGTCAAATGTCTGTCAGATAGAAACCCAACTCGGGCCACGTTTTATTATTAAAAAAAAATTTAGAGACACTGACACCACCTACCATAGACGTAGCACATCCCTTCGGTATAAACCAGATGAGCTCTTCGCCCCAAAACGAGCCGACAGAGAGGTCAAGTAGATGTGTGTGTCCTTTTCTTCATTAGGGTGACCAAACTGAATGGTTGGTCGAAGACATACTTATTACTTTAAACTGTTTAATATAAACTTAGGTACTTAGGTAGTTCTATATTTACAATTAATACTTTTGCCAAGTTTTTAAAAGGTTGCTTGCTCGTTTGTTTGTGTTTTCGTTTGTTTGTTTGAGCACAAATTTTGCAAACGATTTTATACTAACTTCCCGATGAACTAGAGACTTGAAACTTTGAACACAGAACTAGAAGGTAATGTAATATTATAGTATCATTGAGCTGATCTGACGATGGAGCCGGAAGAACGCCACAGGAACACTATGATGAAACCATACAACCCCATCGTGTTTGGGTTCGTTAGAATCGTCTCGGCAAGTACTCTGTTGGGGAATAATATCCAAGGGGCTGATGAAGGAGCCGGAAGAAGGCCATTGGAACTTTGTAATAAAATCATGCAACCCCATCGAGTTTGGGTTTGTTTGAATCGTATTGACGAGTACTCTGATAGGAAATAGTTTCCAGGGTCTAATGATGAAGCCGAAAGAAGGCCACTGGAATTCTGTAATAAAACCATGCAACCCCATTGAGTTTGAGCTCGTTTGATTCGTCTTGACGAGAGAGGTGGTATATTTTCAGTTTAGCTCGTTAACTAAGAAGCAGAAACTATTTTTTTTTATAAACAAGTTATTTATCGCCTTTTTTATTAAATTTTTTTGTTTTGATTTATAAATATAGTAAATATGGTAATATGCAACGTAAACAATGTCAAAAGGTCAAAATAGCTACTAATTTTGTTTTCGGGTTGATTTTGATATTACTGGGTTGAAAAAAAAGAAGAACAAGAAAAACGTTAGGCCGCCACCTTGAATTTTTAATATTTTTAACATTGTGTTGCTGTTTTCTTGTCAAAATAGTACCAAAACCCGAGTTTCATCGAAATCGGCGCCCACAAACAAAAAAGTTGCCAACCATCTTAGACTTTTTAAAATTTTCAACATTGCGTTGTTGATTTCATGTGGAAATAGTGCCAAAAACCGAGTTTCATCGAAATCGGCCCATAAACAAAAAAGTTGGCCGCCATCTTGAATTTTTTAATATTTTAAAAATGCGTTGTTATTTTCTTATCAAAATAGTGCCAAAAACAGAGTTTCATCGAAATCGGCCCACAAACCAAAAAGTTGGCCGCCATTTTGAATTTTATATACTTAAAAACTTACTTTGTAATTTTCTTGTCTAAATAGTACCAAAAACCGAATTTCATCAAAATCGGCCTACATACGTAAAAGTTGGCCACCATCTTGGATTTTTTAATATTTTCAACACTGCGTTATTATTTTCTTGTCGAAATAGTACCATAAACCGAGTTTCATCGAATTTGGCGCATAAACATGAATTTGATTATTAATATTAACTTTACTCCTCGCCTGCGACTTCCAGTTATTTCAATTGATAGAACAATTTCGTTTTTATGAAATCTGAAATGGTGTAGTATTTATGGTCACCCTAGTTTTGTAAAAGAATATTTTCTGAATATTGAAATTCTAAAATTGAAATTCGGCGCCAAAGTCAAAATCGGATCGGAGTTGCCAGGATTGACAATTGAATTTATACAACTATAATAATGCTGATTAGCATTATTGTAGAAATCTAATTAAATCAAAAGAGTAAGTTCAGTTTTATTTTATAATTACTATGTGTTATTCTAAATTAATATTTTTCTAAATTAATATTTAAGTAATATATTTTCAATATTCCACTCCGAATCCTTAACTTTGATACACTACGTGATTGGTAACGTACATTTTTTTTCCTACTATCGTGGTATTATTGTTTAGTAATGGCAATTGTGCGAACGAGACACCGACCTCCACATAGTGTTGTTTCATTCACACAGTAGAGTCTTCAGTCAACGTCATCGATAGAATTTCAACTCTATGACAAAGGCAATAACGTTGAATTTCTTTTAAACGAATAGTGAGAATTTTTTGTATAGTACTCACTCCCTATATAAACCTCCTTGCCACCTACATAAAAAATTAAAACAATAAGAATAAATATTTTTTTTTACTGTCATTTTCAATGACAAAATTGCAAAGGTACACCCCCCCTGGATCCGCCAATAATTCCAGTACAAGGCTTGTATAATACTTTTCTGCTAAAATGCGAGAACAAACAATTTTCTGAGTAAAAATGAGATTTTTTTAAATTGGTTCATGCGGCCATGTAAGGCCGGTTCTATAGCACATATTTTGCTCTACACAATCAACAAAAACATCTACACAAAACATTGTTTCGCGAAACATTTTTGTGTAGAGAAACAATGTTTTTGTTTTGGAAAACACGTACACAAACAAAACATTTTGCGCGGGTCGAGGGGCAGGGTATTGTCGTAGTCTGTGGCAGGGTTGCCAGATGTCTTAATCAGTAAATCGCAGAAAATCAGCCCGCGAATCCATTTCTGATTGAAGTAGCCCAAAATATATAAATATTAAATATAAATATTGTATTAAAATTAAATCGAAAATTAAAAGTGTTCTGTTATAGGTTTTATGCTTAAACTAGGTTTTTAAAACAGCCAAATATTATGAATACTGTGATGACTGATGATGCTACGTGTATATGTTTTATTTAAATGTTAATGGAAGTTAACTGAATTTAAATTTCAATAATGTTTTTTTAAGTGAGCTATTTTAGTATTAAGAGAAATAGTGCGTCTGTACACATATCGTTTGTATTTTAAATTGCTATCTGTAATTCATACTCAAAATTATCAAACAATCATACACTTAAGTAGGTACCGTAAACTGGGGTGATTAGCAACTTGGGTGGTGAATAATATACAGCTAGGTACATTTTCAATATGAAAAATTGAAAATGAGCTTATTGGGCCTGTTCTTAAAACACTTTTCTATGAAATTAATGTCATTTTGATCTTATTTACCTATTTTTTTTTCTATCAAAAATGTCAACGATGTTAGTTACCACACCACGCATGTTGCTAGTCACCCAATTTACCGGTATGTCAAATCATTTTTCATAATTCCGAAAAAATATTGATTTATTATTTTATTTTTTACTAGCGGCCGCCCGTGACTTTGTTTTTCATTATTTCCAAGCATCTCCAATACTTATTACGGAATAGTATATTTTCAATATTATTATTAATTAGGCATTAACATAAAACAACGTGTGTATCATTATATTCATAATATTTGGCAATTATTTAAATAAAGCTAATAAATGTTGGATTTTGTTTTACTCTAATAATTAAACTAACTAAACTACTACTAATAATTAATTTAAACTAACGGCCAAAAAAAATTACCACAACAATCCAATTGAACACGATTTAATTGGTTTTTAGGGTTCCGTACCCAAAGGGTAAAAGCAGGACCTATTACTAAGACTACGCTATCCGTCTGTCTGTCTGTCTGTCTGTCTGTCTGTGTGTTACCAGGCTGTATCTCATGAACCGTGATAGCTAGAAAGTTGAAATTTTCACAGATGATGTATTTCTGTTGCCGCTGTAACAACAAATACTAAAAACGGAATAAAATTAATATTCAAGGGGGGCTCCCATACAACAAACGTAATTTTTTGCCATTTTTTGGTACGGAACCCTTCGTGCGTGAGTCCGACTCGCACTTGGCCGGTTTTGTTCAAGTCACTAGTAGACATGAGGTGGCAACATAATTTTACTGACAGTTTGAGCTGTTAAATCATTGCACCGAATTAGGGGTCGGAGTATAGTGATTTCAATATTATTTATTGCTTTTTAGAGGTAGAATGGGGTTTTGAAGTCCGTTTTTTTGTTTTTCAAGACAATTTTTTATTTTTTTTATTTTTAGTGTAATTACCTTCTGCATTAGATATAAATATTATCTTGGTAGATAGAAAAATCGGTTTAGCCAAACGTGAGAAAATCGCGGACAACCATGCATACGGGTCAAACTGAGAAGAGAACCTCCTTTTTTGAAGTTGGTTAAAATACCAAAATATTGTCCTAAGTGTAACAAATACTTTTCTGAAAACCGTATCAAAATCGGTTCAGCAAAAAGCGAGATAATCGCGGATACACATACCTACATATACGAGTCAAACTAAGAACCTTCTTTTTTTGAAGTTGGTTAAAATACTAAAACCTTCTAAGTGTAACAAATACTTTTCTGAAAACCGCATCAAAATCGGTTCAGCCAAACACGAAATAATCGCGGACAAACAGACATACATACATACAAACATACATACATACAGGTCAAATTAAGAACATCATTTTTTGTTTTTTTGAATACGGTTAAAAATAGATTGACACACCCATTTTTATCAACGCCATCCACCGAACTTACAGTTTTTTGTAATTTTAAAAGCTCTCATTACTTTCCATGGTTAGAGTTTGGTGACCACTCTACGGTGATCGATGACTCAGCGATTAGTCTATTGGAATGCACACAATGTAATAAAAAATCACTACGTTTTGTCTTTGTCCGTCGTGTCGTTGAGCGTCGGCGACTTAATAATTATAACCAATTTTCTATAAAACAAATCCTTGCTCAGTGCCCATGTGCTTTTTAAATAATATTAATACGTAGGTAATACGTACAAAGGCACTTAGGTACCTATATACTTACTGGGTAAGTAACTACTTATTACATCAAATCAAAACACCGCAATGGTTTTCAATAAGACTTATGAACTTATCAATAAATTACTTACCTATATTTTATTTCAGATATACAAAACCTATAAATAAATAAGTAATGGCATTGCGGAATATAATTGGCAAGAAATGTTGAACAAACAAAAGGCAGAGACTAGAGGTGTTTACAATTGGTTTACAAGTGATCATGTAGGTAAATAATACTAAATACTTAGTGGTTTTATTTAAACATTGTGGTACCTATTAAGTACATTACATAATAATAAGATCAAAATACCGCAATGGTTTTCAATAGTCTATTATTTACCTAAACTGTTATTAACCCAATCTTGTAACCCAAATTGTACTTTTTAATAATTTATCTATTATTTATTCCAGATACATACAATTTAATATAGGTTTAATGACTTCGCAGAATATAATAAACTAGTACCTCTTATATTGGCAAGAAAAGATGCCGGGAAGCTAGTACCGAAGAAAACCATAGTAACGAATATTTTACTCCAAGCGACAAGCAAGACTATGAAACTTTAGGTACTGTAATAATAATATAAAGGAGCATGCTGGAAAAATGACTGCTGGCTGTTGTGTACTTCGTACTTTAAAAATCATGTATTGTATTGGTTTAGATCTAATTATAAAATAAATATTGATTATTATGCTAACCTTTCTTCATTTTGTCTACTATCATATCTACCAAACAAAACTTAAGTAAATCTAGGCCCATGGCCAGGAAAACTCATTTTGAATGTAGTAGGTAGATTCAACATTTTTAGAACACTTAGAAATTTGTCCGGACTATGTTCGGCTTTGTAATTTGTCCGGCTATTGAGCGGTGTAATACTTGTTATAAAACATACATATCAGTAGTGTTCGAAAGAAATGTCCCAAAATGTATGGAATCTGGCCCACTATTTACTTACCTATTTTATGGTATACTATACCAAAAAATAGGTAAAGACACGATAAACAGTTTCTAATCATACAATTTATCTAAAATAACTTTGTGTTTTGGAAGGAACATTTTATGTTGTGCTTTAAAACGTAAGCACACAACAAAAATAGGTAATTACATTACGCTGGAATACATCATTTTCAGTTAGTTGTTTTTGAAAAAAAAAATGTCCGGACTTTTATTGAAATGTCCGGATTTTTGACAGGACTTTCAAAATTTTGAAATAGGTAATAATCCTTACTAATATTATAAATGCGAAAGTCCGTTTGTTTGTTTGTTTGTTACGCCTTTGCGCCTTAACTTCTGAACCGATCATCATGAAATTTTGCATACACGTTGTCAGGGGTACAGAGAAAGACAGGGTACCTTTCATCCCGAAAAAAAGTTATATTCCCGAGGGATAGCAAAAAAACTTTTCACGCAGACGAAGTCGCGGGCGGAAGCTAGTAATAAATAAATCAAAATGGTAAATGGTAGGTAGCCATGAACACATTTTATTAACGGTGTGAAAATGTGATGAAAACAACGAATAATACTTAAAATTAGTTTTCAAAATTAGAAAATGAGGCGCGTGTGTGCGCTAGCGTACGACTACATTCTGTATCTACAGGGTCTCGGCGTTCGCTCCGCTACACAAGAATCGAATAGCTCAGTCGACAATCGCAGACGCTAAAACAGCCACTTGGGTACCATTTGTTTACGCAACGTTATCGTTAACCACAGATCACACAGTAGGTACACACAGAACAACGCAAACGATCGAAAAAAAGTAGCGTCATTTCTGTATCTTAACCATTAACTTTTATTTATAATATTTATTTTTATTTTATTTTATTATTTTTTCATTTATTTGCTATAAATAAAGAATATTGCAAAAAAGTAAAAAGAAATATAGTGTAATACTTAAGAAACCAAAAACAATATATCATGTCCTCTTTTATTAACCTATATTACTTTACTCTTTGAAATCGAGAGAATGAGCGGAGCGTTCATCGATAACGCCAGAGCGTTGAATGTTGTAGAAAGAAAAACGCTTGGAAACGTTTGCCACTTGAGTAGGCCCCCAGGACTCTCCTTTGCAATGTTATTTGGGCATTAGTTGCAAGCGGCCTTCATCGTGCACGACACCAACGGCGGAACATCGCAGGAACACGTTGTGCATTTTTCTTCGACCGTCACTTCGTCACCAACTGCGAGGGTTGTGTTCCCGAATATGCACTGCATGTTGATGCCTCGCAGGTTCACCCCTCGGACCACTTTTGATGTTGCTGTGGCTGGTGGAATAAAAACAATCCATTAGTTTCCAAAGACAATGGGTGCATTCTGCCAGACAAATCTTTGAGTCATCGGTCGTCATAGAGTAAATTTTAACCATTGGAAAGTAATTTGTATATAATATTCAATATTTTACTTAAGAATGTACAATATTAGCCCTTTCGTTTGGTACAATACACGGTAGGTTTTAGAAAAAAAAAATCCCCATACAAAAAATATGACATTATAACTCCTCTAAGGGAAGAATTTTTAAATAATTAATTTTGTTTATTTCAATAAAGACATTTTCACTTCTCATGCTCGTAAAGTTTGTCTTTATGTTGGGTATAAGCTGCACAAAATCGCTTTTCATGCTCTAGCTGGTGCAAAGTAAAATCTTCGTCTAAGAATACTTAATAGTACAAGTGTCTAATAACCCTATAGATAGACGAGTATATTGCTGGTAAATTTCCTCACAATCGAACTGAAAAGCAGTGTATAACTCGTATCTACATAAAACCCATTTTACCTTCGACTTCACTATCCGCTTTCGCCTGACGTCTCAGGTAAAATGGTGAATTTTATGCACTTGGTGTACAGATGCCGGCATATAAATTGGCAAAAGAAAGTTGAGATAAAAGATGCGCAGTAGCCATAAACACTAAGTTTATGGCTACTGCGCATCTTTTGTCTCATCTTTTTCTTGCCAATATAAATGCCGGGCAGTATACAGTCTACTATTTGACTTAATTTGACCAAATAGGTGTTATTGTTAAATCTAATGTTAAACTTACGGCACGCAAAACTGATAGGACAGTTCCTCTTACTGCCCACGAACACCGGAGCGCAGTTCTCCAACAATTTGTCCTGATAATGGATCTCGATGCCACAGTTGATGTCACGACAGATCGACGGGTTGTCGGTGGAACCGTTCCATGCTGGAGTGCAGATACAAAGCTTTTGTGTGTTCTTGGGCTCGAATAACTCGCCCTCTCGGTACGTCTTGCCGTCTACATCGCAAGACTTCAAGTTGGCTATTGCGTCGTTACCTAGGTAAATGGTCAAAAAAGTTCTGGATCAATTAATTTTATAAAACGCGTGTTTTTGGAAGTTTAGATGATAACTTTAAGTTGAGAACATTGAAGAATTTTTTTAAAAACTAACAGTTTCATTCATGACTGACCTCAACCCTAGTTATATGATTAAAGAGAAAGAGATAACTTATAATATTGTCATTAAAGTTAAGTTACACGTGCAAGATTTAGATTTTAAAGTAATTTATAGTCACAATTACTTTCTGGGAACATTGAGTTCAGTTGCTCGATAAAAAATCTATTTTGTTAAAATATCATCATGATTATCTATTTCACCAACCTTGAAAGTTTACACGGAACATTCTTGTGAGCCAAGGTCGACCTATTTCAATGCCAATGTTAATTCATTAAAACTATTGTAATTTACTATAGTGTCACATGATCGTTGTTATATTGGATTGGGTGGTGTATCAACGCTTATAACAACACCTGAGATGCGACGAAAGCGCGATGATGACGTGAAAAAAAACCCTTTTTCCAAATCCACTACGAATTTTATTTTATTCTTCGGAGTGACAAAGGAAGGGGAAGCGGGAGGGGATCGCATTCCAGCGTGGTCCACAGATTTGTGACAGTGTCATAGAGAAGATTATATTGTATGTATACCGCAAATAAATAGGAACAAGAAGCGAATACCTAAGAACTCCCATACCTTTATCCGTTCATCAGAACGGATTATAAGTCCATCGTATCAACGATGGACTTATAAACGTTAAAATAATTATCAGGAAACAATACATCATATTCACATCCTGTTCATAACAATTAACTGGCTAAGTAGTCTGTTAATAGCAGATAGAGTGTCGTATATGGTGTGTTGACTAAGGAAACAAATCTGGATAGACTCTTAAAGGACACGACATGGAATGGATGTCTATTAAAAGACAATTAGGAGTTATCACAACCAACTGAACAACAAACTTAAAAGCATCACAAAATGTTATTAATTTTTAGGTTTAAAAGAGCACAGAGCTAGTTACTGCAGACAAATTAGATATGGCACCTATAAGATTGGGAAGTTCGTTCTCTTTTTTGAATTCCAGAAGCTCTTCAAAGTTATCAAGTATGAATTCGCAAGCACAGCTGATCTATTATACCTAAAATATCTATACCAGCCCCGTAAAACATTGTCTTATTCAGAGTGCGTTCGTTAAACTAGGGCCAAGGTTAACATGGCGTTAAACTGCGGACTAACGCCATTTTAGCGCAAATCGTATTCAGAGTGACAGTTTAACGTTAAGTCCCACCGTTTAAGGATTAAAAAGTGCATTGTGATTGGTTTAAAAGCATTAAACCAGGTTTTGTTAGAACAGTCTTGCACCCCAGTTTTGTGAAACATCTCTGAATAACACAGTAGAAGTATAAATAAGATTAGACCTGTTGCTTACCACAGACATTCGCCGTGCTGCAACAATCCTCCAGCTCAAAAGTGCTGACGCACTGCCGCAGGTCGTCATCGAACACCTCAACGCAGTCGATCGCTGCACATTCGAACTTGGGTGCGCCGGACACGAGGCAGCGGCACGCTTGCGAACATGGGTTCTTGATCAAGTTCTGCGGTAGGGTAGATTTGTCGGCGTATGCGACGCCTCTGGAAATTATTTTTTTTTTGTCAAATAACTTAGTGTGTTTTGTCCACCGTTTTCACCCTTTATAAAAATAAAAAAACCGGTCAAGAGCGAGTCGGACTCGCGCACCAAGGGTTCCGTACCATCATATTTGAACCATCAAACCACACTGCAGAATAGAATAATAAAATTAGTATTGCAGTTTTAGGTCAGCGCCATCTCTTGACCGATAGTGGAACCAATGTTAACTTTTTTAGAAATTTGATGATTTCTAAAAAAGGGTGCTATATTGAGACATCGTTTTATTTTTCCTGTAATCTTTATATAAACTGCTATCACATAGAATTATTTAAGATTTTTCTCTTGGCAAACTCCGGAGATAAGGGGGGGAACGGTATTTTTTTACATTTTTCATCATAAGTTGAAAACTATGCGGCCTAAAAAAAAAAGTGATTAAAAACGTGCAAACGGTGCTTTCATATAATACCCCACATGTCCTAGTAGCCCCCCTCCAAATTTTAAGACCCCTTTTCCTGTTGTAAAAAATATATATTTTTTTTATTTATTTCTTATTTGCAAATTTCTAATTTATTCTTATTTTTATAGTTGGGCAAATGTCATCTTAAACTATTCCAAATTTCAAGTTGATACCATTAGTAGTTCTCGTATATCCAGCTGTGACAGACAGACAGACAAACTGAGTCACACCATAAGGGTTCCTTTTTTACCATTTTGGTACGGAACCCTAAAAAACTTGTGAACTTATGACGCTAGCGGGAAAATCACTAAATTACATTCGTCTACTCTTAGATTTTTAATACCCTTCTAGTAAGATCTAAACTATTTCCCTAGCATCACAGACAGAATACCTTATAGTACTCAGTATTTCAAGACAGCATTTCGAGAATTTTGATAAATAATTTAATTAAAATAATACTTATTTACGAAAATTACAAACAACTAAATTTAACATAATGCGGTCACCAAACGATACGTACGATTACCTCAAGGCAGACGGAGGCATTGCCATTTTTGAGTGGTTTTCCCAATCAAAGATAAGAGTATCAAAGTCACAAAACCCAAAAATAGTCATCTGTCACACACCCACGCAGGCATAACTGTGTCAGCGACCAAGCTTCCAGGGTTATGTAACAATCATAATATTGCGACAAGAACCCTGAAGGTCAGATGATGCGGTCACGCTGACTGTTCCAACTATCTTTTTGCTTGCCCTCTTGTTAGCAAAAACACTGGACTTTTCTTGGAAGGCGAGGCCAAGGCGACGGACATACAAAAGGATAATAATATTAAGAAAATGGTACTCGTTTTTATGCTCTGAAGGTCTGCTGTCCAAAATAAATAATTAATGTGCATCCTTATTATGTTAACGTTGTGTTTTATTGCATATTTCACGAGATCTTAATCTAATACAATGTCATTGCTTTGGTTTTTTTTTTTAATTTATTTTCTAAATTAACTGGTTTAAGCACAGGCTGGCTTTTTGTTGAGCCAGCATTTATAAGTATAACCACCATTTGAGAGCAACATAACCAACACTTTTACTTACATTGAGGTTGTTATGTATTGTCTAATGCAAGTGTCTAAATTCAACTAAACTAGTCACTGGCAGTCTATATGAAGTCTTCAACCAACCCAGCTTTAGTTCGGTCTCTACTTCTTAATTGACTTGGAAGATTATAATGTTTTGAAAAGCCTTGAAGATTTTTCTTTTGCCTAAGAATTTAGACTATCCGCACCAGTCAGATTAATCCGACAAGCGTGATAGGGCCGATCAGCCAAAATTCATCAAATCAATTCAGCCAGAAATGAACCTGTACTATATTTGTATTGTAGTAAGATTAAAGTCAAGAGCGTTGTCGTCCTTACCTATAATAACACATAGTAGGGTCAGGATGCAGGTCAGGACATGTGAACGTGTCTGGACAGGTGGTAGAGTTGTCAGACTGAGGGTTAGGCGTACAACCCAGCTCCATGTAGAAACCAGCCATGTCGCACTCGCCCAGCATGTCGGCGTATGCGCAACCCAACACTGGAAAGAGGGATCGTTCAAGTATGAAAAAATTCTGAGATTTTTTTATGTCTTGCCATAGACGGCATAGACGATAGCGAAATCAATTGATGCGCAGGTAGTAATTCTGCTTAGTGCTTATGCATTCAATGTTCTGAGTTGGAATCCTGGTGAGGATATAGAGATATGCATTTTTTCCTCAGTAATCACAAAATTAGTCATGGATCGTTAATTCTTATTAGTTTTTATATCATTTATCCACCTCATTCTTGATAAACAATCTGTAATAAATGAAATGTATATGTAGTGTAAATCGATACCTCCTACGTTGAAGGTTGCTCGATATAACTATTATCAATTTACTTACTTACCCACATCCTTATTGAGATAGGTAATATCATTTGCATTGCAGACCTATATGTAACATAGATCTATGATATTATTTTTTAGGCCAAACTACCTTACGTGATTGCAATCAACTTGCAAAATTACGAGTAGATAACTAAGTATAATTATGTACATAAGGGACGCTAAATTTGAATTCCGGATAGTTATTTACATAAATAAACGAGATTAATATACCTAGTGTAAAAAAAAATGTAGCGTGCTTGCGAAGAGAAATTTGCACTCTACCACCACTGAGATCAGAAAAAATATTTATTTATTTCTTCTTGTACAATGGACACTTGTTTTTTTTTAACAAACAAAAGGGTATCTTTGTCGCTACAGCACACAAAACGGAAAGTAATAGCAAAATATTTAGGGATCCGAGACAGTATGATAAAAAAATGCAAATCAGAAACCAAGTAACTAAAGAATTTCATTACCACTCAATAGATGATTTTTATTCATTTTTCTTTACTGGTTAGAAAAAACTATCCAATGAAAAGTGAAATTATGCTAACGCCTAAAGCTTCATAAAAAATTATTTAAACTAATTAACTGAGGAAACGAAATGTACCTGCCACAGTAATTCAGGAATGAAACAATCAATTTCAACAAAAACAATTGCCGAACGAAAAATAAGTTTTTGTCGGAAGTAAAGGTAGAGATTTTTATCTTGTCCCGATAATAATCTGATACGTTTAAAATAGATGGCAGTTTATCTTCTGTAAGACACTTAAAATTCAAGAAATGTTGCACATTTATGAAGTATTATCTAAACATTTCAGTTATAAAGGTAATGCATAATTCTAAAAATCATAGCTAAGTCCATCTTTCTTTTCAGAATTTCCAAATAAGTACATACTTAGGGACTGCTTATATTATTTTTTTTAATTTTTGCAACAACGGCCCTTAAGTGTCGTGGAAATTTTTAATTTACCTATCCCTAAGTTTTGATCGTAGCCCTAAGTAAATATATTAGGAATTCTGAAAGGGAAGATGTACTTATGATGATTTTTAGAATTATGAATTACAGTTAAACTTTTTTAGACTTAAAAATCAAGAATGTGACAAGCAAATCACAAGTTTATAAACTTTCGTGTTTCTTGTATGAAAGAGCACATTATCCTAGTTTGTTTAGATAACTAACGGAAGTTACTTCTTTAGTTAAATTTACTAAACTTCTACTTACATAGCACCACCAAATGAAACACAGCCTTCATGGTAGATCAACTAATTATTTACTTTAACCAGACACACTTTTTCAGAGTTGATTTGTTTTTATTTCATCGATCAAAATGTGGCAGAATTTGGTATACGTTTACTTCCAAGCACGTTTAAAACTTGAATGGTCGTAACTTAAGCATGGCTGCGCGTGAGACTTACCTGTCTAGGATACTAATTATGTTTTACGAGATTGCGTAGTTGTTTACAATACAAATGAACGCTCGGATTACTTAGACAACATTGGAAGCTAATGCACTTTTGTTGAAAGCGACACCTATAGGTACGTTTTAAAAATTATAAACTTTCGATATTTTTCAATTTCACAATCACTTACTGCACTACCTATTTTATTTATGAAGTTTGTTGCGAAAAGCTTCTCGATTGCTTCCTTCTTAAGCTCGATTTTTAAGAACTTTGTCGTGGACAAAAAAACTAATGTAACCTTTATTTCAAATGAATGAGCAGTTTCCCAAATTCGAATTCCGGTTCTCTTGGGTTATTTTGTGTATAAAATAATATTTAGATATTAGAATAGAATTATTAGAATAGAATATTCTTACGAGTAGGTACCTATAACTACTTAGGGCTAGATTATCCGTAGTGTAAGCTAGAATAGAACTAATATTTTCCAAAAAGTTACAAGTATTTAGGTACAATGTTTCCTTTAGTGAAATAATAATATTTGTCTAAACTAGGAAAAACCTGTGTTTCAGGTTAGTATAACCAACAACAACTAATAAATTTACTAACTTACTACCTAACTAACTAACATTTATTTAAGTATGTTTATTTTTATTAGAATTTCCCGCTAGAATTGCACATAATCCCCTAAAGCCAAGAGTAAAGATTACTCCTACTAATCGAATAATTAGTTGATCTACCATGAAGGCTGTGTTTCATTTGGTGGTGCTATGTAAGTAGAAGTTTAGTAAGTTTTAATGTCGAAATATGGCTCGGTATTTAACTTGTATTAGTACATTACGATATTAGTGCGTTAAGATGGTTATAACATGTGAGGCGGAATTTCAGCCCGAGCCGAAGACGAGGGCGTAATTGAGCCGAGCATGTTATAACCAATACGCACGTATATTGTACGGCGTTTTTTTACGCATTTGCGAGGAAACAGAAAAAAAACATTTTATATTTTGTTCATTTTTAGGGTTCCGTACCAAAATGGTAAAAAAGGAACCCTTATGGTGTGACTCAGTCTGTCTGTCTGTCACAGCTGGATATCTCCAGAACTACTAATGGTATCAACTTGAAATTTGGAATAGTTTAAGATGACATTTTCCCAACTATTTTGCAAATAAGAAAGAAATAAAAAAGAACAATATTTTTTTACAACAGGGACTGACAAGGGGTCTTAAAAATTTGAAGTGAGGTGACTAGGGCATGTGGGGTAATCATATGAAAGAGCGCTGTTTGCACATTTTAAATCATTTTTTCCTTTTTTCTTTGGCCGCATAGTTTTCGACTTATGATGAAAAATGTAAAAAAAAATACCGTTCCCCCCCCCTTATCTCCGAAATTTGCAAAGAGAAAAATCTGATATAATTCTATGTGATAGTAGTTTATGTGAAGATTACAGGAAAAATAAAACGATTTCTCAATATAATACACTTTTTTAGAAATTCAAAAAACAAACAATAATTCTTTGGTTTTACTACCAGTCAACAGATGGCGCTATCCTATGAATGCTTACCTAAGAAAAAGAAAGTTCTACTATCGGTCAAAAGATGGCGCAACCTAATACTACTATAATAAATTGGTGGCTGGTTCTAATATAATTACCTACTATTTGCCCTACTTAGTAATATAAACAGTTTACAATGTGGAGTGGCTGACACGTTTTACAGTCACCATAAGCAGCTGTAGTTAAGATTTGTAAATTAACTGTCCGCCTGTTCGCCCTTCCACCTGTCTGCCGTTTATCCTACTTTTTTAAAGACTGTACTAAAGTAACATATCCAAATATATTTATGATTGTACGGAACCCTCGGTGCGCGAGTCCGACTCGCTCTTGACCGGTTTTATTAATTACTGAAACAGTTAGTGAAATTACAATTATTAATATCGACACCATTTTTCATCTTGAGGGTACTTTTCAGCATAGAATATGTTGTCCACAACGAGCTAGGCTTATATTTACTAGCTAGTTCATTAAAATACGCCAAAACTACATTTTCGGAAAATGACTTGGCATTTTTCAAGTTTTTCCACTTCAAGAAATTTTCATACGTGGTTATGTATCTGTCCTTGGATATTGACGGCAGCAAGCTGTCGCATGCGGTTCGCGCTTCTGTTAGTATATCCGGTGGAGTTGAAGTAATATATTGCTCACCTTCATTATTGAAAGTTGTCATTTTTAGATATTCACAATACAAGTAGGTACAAAGAAAAGAAAATTTGAGAAAAATGGCGCGAGGATTATTTTCTGCCGTGGCTGCGTGAAAATGTTGGCAAAGACTAGCTGGAGTCGTGCGGCGGCGATCAGTTCCATATTTGAAATGGCAAATAATACTGTTATGGAATTTGTATGGACTATAACTTAACTATTTGCTTTGGTAACACACGCGTTTTTTATGACCCGCTTTACATATTTAAAGCTGATGTGGAATTACATCAGCTTTACGAGCAAAGGCGATAAAAAAATAATTACAATACCTACAGTTTTAATGAAGTGCAAATGACGGATAGAAGAAAAAATCTTACAAGACTAGTAAGATTTGATACAAATTACAATAAAAAGGAGCTTGATGGTGCAATGGTTTAGCGCCTGGCCCAGCGATTGCGGAGGTTAAGCAACTTTCAGAAGGGTCGGTCATGGGATGGGTGACCAAAATTTTATTATCTCGAGCTTCTCCGTGCTTTGGAAGGCACGTTAAGCCGTTGGTCCCGGCTGCATTTCCAGTCGTTAACACCCACCAATCCGCATTGGGCCCTCGTGGTAGGTTATGGCCAATCCTCCTTATCCACCCATAAGGAAGGCCTGTGACTCAGCAGTGTGGACATCAAAAAAATCGGGTTGCACTCCGGGAGTGCCGGCAGAAGTGAAATCTTGAATATTAACTTTGTGCATTTTTGATATTTTGAAATTAGCGGCAAATGATTAAAATTATTTCTTTCCTATTACTATACAGTCACACAATTCAATCAGTTAGTAATTAAAGAAAAATTCTAAAGATTTCGCTCCAGTGGCCTTTTTAATTTCTACGTGCACGTATTCTACGATTTAAACTTATAGTCACAGAGTATAAATAAGTCTATGATTTCACCAAAGAGATCGCTGCTATTAGTTCCATTTTCAAAATTAGCGCGTTGCTGGTGACACAAGTGTTTACGTCTTAAAATGACGCGCCGCTATTTTCAACGCGCCCCGTAGAAAGAGAGGGGGCTACTTCCACCGCCAGCTGTCTACTCTCCATCCGTCACATCCGTCTTACGTATTTTCGATCAGCCACGTGATTCTTACTGACGCGAGTTTAGCATTTTTTCCCCGTTACAAAAAAGCGTAGGTACAACGCCGCTAAAGAAGTTTTCACTTCAAAAAA
Source organism: Agriphila geniculea (assembly GCA_943789525.1). Lineage (NCBI taxonomy): Eukaryota > Metazoa > Arthropoda > Insecta > Lepidoptera > Crambidae > Agriphila > Agriphila geniculea. The sequence continues at coordinate 5,120,475 of OX038880.1, forward strand.
TGGCTGATGGTCATGCTCATGGTCACAATAAAAAGTAAAACCAAAAAAGTTTTAACAATATTTAATTATTAAAATGCAGTCATAACCTCTAAACATAATGATATTATCTACACTTTCAACATCATCAACAATAAAATTATAAAGATATCAATTTGGTACCAAATATTGATTAACAAAGCAAAATAAAAATAACGTTTTAATAACTTCGATAAAAAAAAATAAACCACACTGTTAAACATTTAAATATTTATAAGATGCAAAAAGTGTCTTTATTTGCTCCCTTGGGTAATAATAAATTATGTTCTTAAAGACTTATAAAAGTACTAAAACTTCGTATTCTGTCGAAGTCCTCTCTTCTCCGTCGAAGGGATAGTAACAACAGCCGTGGCTAGGATGGATCTGTAATAAGAAAATGATACATAGTTAATAAAAAAATATAAAAGGTAAAAGATTCATTTCGAATTTAATAATTTTCATGACTGATAGGTACAGTACTTCAAGATAAAGAATGTGCATCGGAAAACATTGGAAACAATTGTCTTACATAACAAAGACAATTAACAAAATAGTAGATTGTTATATAAGGGTCCAAAGGAAGCAATTCCCATACGAGATATTTCGAGAATAGTTCGAGTATGGAATTGATGACTTTTACCCGTGTTTAACACTCTACTTTTCATTTCGAATATAAGGAAAGTAAAAATTGTTTAAAAAAAACAAAAACCGACTTCAAAAAACCTACCCCTAAAAAGCAAGAAATAATATTCGTAATAATAAAACACGTCTATTGAAGTCGGGTGGGGCTGGAGTACAAATCCCTTTTTTTATTCTAAAAGCCCCACCCGACTTCAATAGACGTGTTTTATTATTACGAATATTATTTCTTGCTTTTTAGGGGTAGGTTTTTTGAAGTCGGTTTTTGTTTTTTTAAACAATTTTTTATTTTTTGATTTTTAGTGTAGGTACCTTTTGTATTAAGTAATGTAGGTATATTATTTAGGTAGAAAAATCGGCTCAGCCAAACGTGAGTTAATCGCGGAGAAACATACATACATGCGGGTCAAACTGAGAACCTCCTTTTTTAAGTCGGTTAAAGAACTACACTTAAGATATCCCTTTTCCAACAAAAAAATAATTATCTTATTCAGTTCATAAACAAAGAAGTTATACGACTGATCATCGAGGTAGTTCACACAAAATCATACTATTTTCGTGCTTTTTTTCAAGATTACTAGAAAAGTACTGAACCGATTTCAAAATTTTAAAAAATGGGACCAATTTGGGAGTTTACCTAATGTAATAACGTTTGAATCATTTCAATCGGTCCAGCCGTCTTCGAGTAATCGGTGTACATACAAAAAACAAAAAAAAAAAACGGGTCGAATTGAGTACCTCCCTCCTTTTGAAGTCGGTAAAAAAAGTCTTAGATTTTCAAAAATATTTTTAATAAAAACATGTAAGTACTTAGTAACTACATAGGTACACTTTATACTTTTTATACTAACTTACCTATTTTTTAATTGAAAAATTATAACAGTGAGTGAAACTTAAAGTTAAATTCTTGCTTGGAATATTTACACAGTTTGATATATTATGATGACCGATTTGGCTTTGTTGGATGCCAGTAAAAGTTGGAGATATTTTATTGGTCTTTGATTAGACGGCGAAGTGCATGGCAGAGACATGGTAGTTGGTTGAGGCGAATTAGAGCGTAGTTTTATTGTTTCTTTTATTTTGTTTGAAATTTTATTTTATTTTAACTCATTTTTAGTAGGTAAATACAAAATTAACTTGAAACAAAACTATACGGCACACACAGCTCAAAGTCACAGAGTTAGGTATCCCGCCAATATTTTATAGGTTTTCTTATTTTAAATTTGGAACACGCTGCGTCGCCGGCCGCTTCGCCCAATATTTTTAATTTTGCACTGGCTGTTTATACCATGTTTCATTGTTGTTCGTGAATGCACCCTATCTATTTTTTTTAAACCATTACCGATAAGGATTACCTATTTTTAAATTTCTTCTACTCCCTAGGGTGGAACGAAAAGTTTTGGACCCGCTGCTCAGTTTAAATATACATCACTTTCCGAATATGAGAAATGAAAAATAGTTTGACCCTAAAATTTATTTACAATTTCAACTTTATTGTAACGAAATAAATGTCAACGTCATTTCTAATAAAAGCAAAAACACGAAGTTAGCCGATGCCCATTGTTTAACTTGAAAGTTTGAAGTACGTAGCATAAAGGTACAACCACAACCAACAACGCTACTGCACCGAAATCAATAAAAATATAGTGAAATTGGGTTCCAGCTATTTAAGTAAGTAAGTTACTGCATGTCCACATTTCAATTAGGTATTGTATGTACATTAAAAACAATCACAAACCACAGTAGAAATTCTGTCAAAACAACACTACGGATTTTTTAAATTTATTTTTATAGGTAGTAGAACTGTTGCATCAAAAGTAGTTACTGATCGATCAATCGCTTTTATAATCTCACATCATAAGTTAAATCCATCTTGCTCGTCGTAAGTGAAAGGGCTACCGGTTTTAACAGCTGTTGCGTATGAAAAACCCAGAGAATATTTAAGAGAATATAAGCAAGACAATAATTACCAATACTAACCCAGAGAATATAAGCAAGACAATAATTATACTCGCGATGTAAATAAATAAAACTTTAAATCTCTATACTACGTTAAATTAAAAAAAACAAGATCCAAATAGGTTATATTCCAGGTCCAGCATTTAATAGAAGTCCATCAGAATGGAAGCACACTACACCTGGAATCCTTAGTGGTTGAGGATTCCAGGTGTAGTGTGCTTCCATTTTCGGTCTTATCGTAACTTAACATCAGGTCAGATGAAGGCAAATACTGACCCATTGTGCAAAACAAGAAAAATTTAATGAAAAGTGCTGCCATTTTCCAGAAGCATCAAGGTCATTACCTTGCCAGGTGTGGTGCAGCCGTCGTGGGTAACCCTGCCGTAGTAGAGTTTCTCTCCATCGGCAGTGGATCCTGCGGAAATCGCACCAGGTGGCACCTCGCCGTTGGTGCTGAACTGCCAGGAGAACATAGACGGCACCAACACCTGAAAAGAGAGATAAACAAAGATTAACAATGCTTATGCGACATTTTGTAACATGAAAGTAGATTAAATTTCCAAATAACAAGAGCTATGATTGAATAGCAACAGATCAGCGTGATCAAACCTAAAATGAAATGATTTAATATTCCTGTTCATAACAGAAAGAAAATTTTGTGAGAAAGAAAGGACATCAGGCAGAGTCCCATAGAAAAAAACCAAAGAATGTATAACGTTTCTGTTTTTTTCGAAATGTAGGCATGTAATTAATAAGTCATAGAAAATATTCAGATTTTTACGAAGATTTATGTTTTAAGAGTTATTTACGTTTAAAAGTTATATTTTTTGGTAACCCCGACACTAAATAGCAACACCAGTTTCACGACAACACGTTTCGTTAGCTGCGTTAGTGATACAGATTAGCACCACAATGTACGAGTTGGAACCGATCAAACGGAAAATCTGTGCATATGTCGCACGTATTTTGGTCGCACGTAACAAAACGCTTTTGACAGTTGAATTGACTGACATCCGGCAGACTTTTTTTTTAATGCGCAATCACTTGTGCCACAGAACAAATACACTCAGGGGAGACTTGTGAAATCGCTAACAAAGATGTCCGTTTCATTGATATGCTTTTGTTTTTTTCAATAATTAATTAACGCTAAATGAAGGAGTTAAAAAATAATGTCACTACTGTTTTATGATTCTAGTAACATAAAGTGTTTATAGATAACAGAATTATGTTTATACACTTTTGGGTCTCATGTGCCTGATGTCCTTTATTGTCATGGACCCTTGAAAAAAGAACCATAGCATCACGTTAATTGAATAAAATAATAGACCATCAATCTATGGAGGTACAAACGACGGCATCTCAGACTATCACGACATGTTGACCTTGCGACCGCCTTTATGCCCTACGTAATAAAAGCTGTTTTCGCAGTTTAACTGTATAACATGAGGTGCTGTCGTGCGTACATAGATCAGTTCATTAATTTAACTTAGCTCTAATCTTGACACAATCATATTCTAAACACCTCAGCAGAAATGCTCATCCAAAAAAAATAAAAAGATATGAAGAAGTATTAATTTAATTACCTCAAATTGGTCGACTAGAACCTCCTGTCCATCATGACTGACGTAGCAGGCGTTCTTTGAGGGGATGACTTTAGCAGGCAAGATGTCTCCAGAGTGTGGGGCCCTGCCAGCAAAGATCGGCTCTCCATCTGCGTCAGTACCCACCCTCAGGGCACCGGGAGGGATGCTCTGTTGGCTCAAGCATGCGGGAACCCACTTGTATGTACCTAGAAATATCATATTATTAGGAATCTGAATTATCTTTCTTCAATTGATTTGAAGTCAACCATAAGTTTAATGGTGAACAAGAAATTGAAGATTTACAACATGGAGCTTAAATAGGTTAAAATATTATTTAATATTTTTTTGTTTAAAAGAAAAGAAAATGTTTTCTTACAATTTTTTTGTTTTTTTGTCAATTACCTTTGAAGCTCCAAATTTGAGTTAGTTTAATTACTGATTGCAATTAACGGTATGAAAAAACATGGAGGTTATATAAAACAGGCACAATTAATTGCTTTCATGCTTCGGTGAGTCAATTACTATTGAAAATGCGTAATCATTTTAAATGTTTATTAAATACCTACCTCAAGTACTTTTTTTACAGAAAAGTAGCAGCAGTTACCTGAAACAGAGTGGCGGAGAACCGGTGGGAGTGGAAAAGGTTGGAAGAAGCCTTTGCCGATTGGCAATCAGACCTACAATATGTAAACAAAACCCAAATACTTGATTAACAAAGAATGTCTGATGCAAGAGGCTATTATTATTATTATTACCTCAAGTATTTAATAAACATTTAAAATTATTTCCTATGAAGTTTCTAGAAATAAAACAACACACGAAGCTTCGGCCAATACTCTGTATGGTGTTTTTAGTGAGGATTTAATAAGGGAACAGCGTATTCATATTCAAAAATTCATATCATATAGAATATTGTTCGAAAAATGAGAATTAAAAAAAATCTTCCATATCAAAATATTCCGCAATATAAGAGAAAATGTAGAGTTAACATTTCTGAAATCATTTTTTCTGACTTCCAACTCCTTAATTTCGAACAGCCCTTAATCCTATGAGTAAGTCTGGATAGAGCAACCATAGAGAGGATTGGCCCAGCATTGGCAGACTGAACAGAAGCTAGAAGCGAGATAACACCTTCTCTTAGCAGTAATGAATGTATTTCCTTATGTACACCATGTATTTTTTAGTCCACCGCACGTGTTTAATGGTATGGCATTTGAAAAAATATGAAAAAAATCTATGGATTGACTTAATATTTTCTCTATCTAACGTTTACGTAGGAACCCTGGCAAACACAAACTTTTGTCTTATAAACAAAAGCTATGGCGATTTTTTTTAATATTCCCAAGCAGAAGACTCCAAAATACGGGTCAAATGAGGACGGGAGTCATCGAGAACGAGAGTTTAAGGTGGTCTAAGCAATTCTTTGTGATAACAAAGGATGAGATAAAGTCCCATGAATGATTAGGCTCTCTAGAAGGTGTTATCTCCCCACCATCCAGACTTACTCCAGGGCAGCTCGACCGTCTCTCCCGGGAGAGTCGGCTCCGTGGGTTCCGACTGCTCCACGATGTTAACGCCGCCGCCATCGGGTGGAGGGTGATGAGGGTACGGGTAGAAGTAGGCGGGGTGCATGGGGTAGTACATTAGTCCAGGTGCCGCTACCATGTGGGGAGGGTATCCCGGTGGCATTCCGCCAGGTGGAGCGCCATGAGGGGGTGGTTGGTGGCCAAAGCCATAATAAGGTCGTCCTGAATAAGTTTTTCATCGATTACTTTCTTTTGTTTTTTTTTTAATAAAATTGAAATGTCAAACCTCTGTATACCCTGTGAGCTTGGAAGGTTTTTGGTTAATTAGTCCAAGCTTGTGTGACAACATCGTGGAGTTTATAATTTAACATCAATGAACATTTTTGTGTTTTGAAATTGTTTTCAAAGAAGACTCCTAGCTAGACCACTAATCTTGTTTCAAATAAAGATTTCAATACTTTTGGTATTTATTATTTTTGCGACAAAACGTTTTTATCTGTACTTTAGTTAGGCATTTCTAAGTAATCGCCATTTTAATCATTCCGATACGGTGTATCATATCATATAATAAAGATATTTTAAAAATTATTAATTGGATTGTGAAATTCTGAAAAAATATTGATTATTACAATTTGATCCTTTTTTCTTTGTTCCTTATTGAAGACAGATTTCAATTTCTACAGTATGAAATCGAAAACAGTCGACAAATTTTGTGATGTGGCTTTACTGTCAATCTTAACAACTTTGTCCTTGGGACCAACTTAACCATAGCAAAAAATTATCAGCTGTTCAATACATTTTGGTCGAGTAGATATTGACATTTTCTATAGAACAGCTGATTATTTTTTTGCTCTGATTATGTTGTTCCCATCACAAAGTTCTTCAGTTTGATGGTCTAAGCCACATCACAAAATTTGTCGACAGTCCAACACCCTGTAGATGCGTTTGCAATGTTGGCGGTTCGGGACGTTAAATGAAAAGATCTGACTGCGATTATTGACTCCTTTATTGTGCTCCGTAAGAGCTTATATATATGAGGAGAGATGCGTGTGTGTATAGGTTACATACATGTTAGTACACACACTACACCTCCCCCCTAAAAAAGAAAAAAAAACCTTTTTTATTATACTATTAAAAGATTATAATAACCCTAATTGATACAGGTAAGTACTAAAAAGATATATAAAGATTATCTAAGATTTTTTTTTATTTTACCATTAACTTAGTAACATTGTTTCTGTCACAATAATACGTATTTATAATTCCACAACAACAACAAAAATTTAACCAACAAATCACAATTCTAATATCCAAATCTTTATAAGGTAATTAAGTAAGGTAAGTACATAGTTATATTAGATTTTTTATATCTATCTGTTATAGGTAATAATTCAATCATAACAATATCATTCTCTTAATCGCAAGCGATTGTTTAAGGAATTTTTTTTTTGTACTTATAATAGGTACAGTATCTCATTATTCAAGAGAGGAACACTCTCAAAATAAAATTTATCAATAATGTAAAGAAATAAGGTATTTATAATAACAAAATCGTAAATTTTGCATACAAACAAAAAAAATCTGAACTGAAAGTCTGAAATTTAAATTGCTAATATAGATATTTAGAAAACTGTTGATACATTATTATTATTTGAATAACGTTTAATAACTCGTATAACGTTATATGTTACATGATAAAACTAACATCCAATCCTGTAATATTTAAAAAATAAGTAAGTAAGAAATATGCTTTATTTTTAAAATAAAACATTAAAATATAGGTAACCAAATCAGTATTCCGAATTTTTAACACTATAAATATCGGTATCAAAACAGGTTACAAATAATAACGTAAACACTACGTCACGATAAGTACATACTCGTACAAGGTTTTTATTAAAATGTAGGTTATTTAGTTTACATTAGGTTTTAGGTTATGCAGAAAAAATCATTAAAATTGCAGATTTCCAATGGATACTTAAATATTAGTCTGTGTTTGCAACATTCTTACATTCTTTTTAACTCTCGTTAATATAAAGTTCACATTTAAAAGCAAACATATATTAGTTACTTCTTAATCATATTAATTGAAATCTTCACTACAACATGTATTAGGTATCCTTCTGATTTATACAGAAATAGATTGCACATACTTACTCATATTCCAAAATTTATATGTTTGTTACAAAAATCTTATAATCAACAGTTGAAAAAGGTAACTGAATAAAAATAAATAAAAATATCACTATAATCTCTTGTTATGTAGACTTATTTATTTCTCTTTCATTTATTTATTAACTCTTTGTTTCCCAATAACTTTTCGCTAACATAAAAAAAACAAAGCTTTACGCGATCTTTACTTTCATTCATCGCGTCTTTAAAAAAAACATACATCGTCCATAACTTCTACAAAAAAAAACTTTCCTTCAATATTTTAATCAAATTATAATCATTCATCATATTCCTAATATAAATATCCCCAAACATTTATTGTTTATCATATAATCTCCTGTTTCGTGTATTCTTATCTCTCAATATTCTTATCTAAATTATCCTGTGTCAATAACAATATTCCCACTCTAAACCCTACTCTTGCTCGTTATAAACTTCATTTTCATAATTACACTATCGGTACACTTACACCACTAGGTACTCACATATCATAGTTCGCCCGGCGCCGGCGTACTTTCATTTTTATTTAACTCATCATTTTTGGTACATACTTTATCATATTTATTTATAGTCGACTTCATTATCATAACACATAAAAATGGACAATTACCATTTTGGGCTGTGGCCACAGCTTAATTATTAATGGGGAACTAATTTTAAGACCTACTCTGACGCTGCGTAGCTCGCGCACCTTCGTCATGAGTTGCCTCCAACAATTCTCACGGAGAAAGCTCGTTTCTACCATGATCGAATGGAAGGATCTGACACCCCACGTATGTACCATTATTAATAGGGTCATGAATTAAGACACATACTAATTTGGTCTCCAAACAGGATTCAAAGAGGAAATCTCGTTCACACCTTGATGCAACTGAAGGACCTGAACCCTATAGTACCTCTCCTTTAATGTGTACCGTATAATCGAGCTTTTATCTTAACCATTTCATTCCAAAACCTATAAAAAAACTATCAATCCAAAATTTAATATAAAGTAAATAAGAGATTCATCGCTTTTGGGTGATCAGTCCAATCGCATGTGAAACCTTATAAACCGTATATTCCCTAACTTCTATAAATAAATCCTTACCATCATTCCAAATCCTACATAAAAAAACGCATCACATTAGCTATACCTAAACCTTGCTGTATCTAATTGCAAACTAAAAAGCTACAAAAAGATTTTTAATACAGCTACATTAACTTTCCTACAATATTCCTTCTACCTATAAAATCTATACCTTTGCTTTATTCGAATCATATACCTACCAAGCTTTCAAACTGTTCTTCTAACTTTTTCCTTTCAAACCTCAACTAAATATAATTTTCACAAACATAAATATCTCAATCATACCTCAACATAAACTTCCACATCCGAAATTAATAAGTTCCTTAAAGTTTTCTTCCCACCAAATTAATACTCATTATCTTTTCCTAATGAAACTATGTTTATATTACAGCTTGACTAGCAAACCCGTGTGATATTTTGCGACAAGATTAATATTACTGCTTCGTCTAAATATCAACTTGCATAAGTGCAGCTGCGCTACCTCTTTGTAATCTACCGATATCGAAATACAAAACTTTACATTCCAATACCTTGTTCGTTAATCAAAACAATATGGTTGCATCACTTCTAATAAGAAATAATTTTGTCACATGATAATTTACTACCCCGATACTTATTAAATTGAATTGCGTAGATATTAAAATTTTAAAATGGAATAAGTTTAAATTCAGGACAAAATGAAAAGTAATTTTACTTTGTAACTTATTTGTATAATAAAATGCTAGGACACTAATGTAAAAAAATTGATTAAGAATACTATTACTTGAAATCAAATGTACAAAAATAGCTACATAATCGATCATATTTTTATTTTTTATTTCATTCCTAAAACATAAAAGAAGATATTTAACTTCAAAAACTAATAAAATTAAAATTATATCTAGCGTTTATTTACTTACTTTACGTAAAAACATTATACATAAATAAAATATAATTATACTCTTCGTAAAAATTAGTGCGGAAACATAATCTGACACTATGAACGTACGCAAAAGTATTGAAATCTAATTTTTGTTTTGTCAATGTCATAAATAATATTATGAAATCAATTCGTAAATAAAATTTTGTCAGCCAAACATTGAAACTAAAATGAATTTTCGAACTTTCCTATTTACTTAATTAGTCATTTTATAAGATAGAATATGTTATAAATTACTTGTACCTACATAAATATGTGATATCGCAAAGAAAATTAATTATGTACTAATTTGAAGACAAAAGATAGTCTGTTATAAAAATAAATACCTACAAGTATATAAAGCCGCTTTTATATCTATTGAAGAATTGTTGAATTGTTGAAAAACAATTAAATAAGTATTGTTACTAGAGAAATATTATTGCATCACCAGCTACATACGATAAGAGTGAAAGAAAATAGAACCTAATCAAATATCTATTGTATATAAGTAGGCGGACTTAATGCCTTAGGCATTTTCTACCAGTCAACTTTAGGGTGATTTAAATATCGATGTAGATATAAAAGGTATACAATATAGACATAAGAGAAAAAATTTCACATTGAATAAAAATAAATCCTACTTAAATAAAATTGTTATTAACATTAGTGTCCTGCGAAAGAATGGAAAATGTATGCCATTTTTAACCTTTTTGTAATTTCAATGAAATACTTTATTTAAACAACTTAGTTTACAATAGAAAAAAAACTCGAACGAAATTTAAATTCTTTGATTCATCAAAAACGATTCCTACTTACAATATCACACGTGCTGCTATGTCAGCAGTTACGATGTCGGTCACTTATTTATTACAAAGTCCAAACTTTTACTTACGAAATGCAAAGCAATGATGATTAAAAAAAACAATTGACATCGATAAATATTCTTTAAAATGATTTAAGTAACGAAAACCACAAAATAATTTTAAACAAAAATAGCTATAAAATTTATTTACCTCACCTTTACTCACTTTAAAACTACGAGAAAAAAAAATAAGTCCAAAATGTCCGTAAAATTATAATACCAATTATATTTCATGTGAAATCAACCCTTCAAAAGCGTAGAGTTACCTTTATCAACGATCAATCTTCGTACAAAGTTACTGTAAAATAAAGAACAAACATTAAAACCAACACCACTAAAAATAACAGTTACCTACTTTTTCTGTGCAATCACTTGTATAAATCAGAAACTTAGTTTTTTAAGAAACAAACTTAAAACTTTATTTACGAAAATTAAATTTCATTTTCTTCTCGTACTCCGAATATTACTTACTAATCTAGCTAATCGTCAGCAACAAATCCTAATCGATTAAACATGTAAATACAAAAGAGGAGTACTGTATAAAATATTACAATCAAATTAAAATAAATTCTTCATAATGTGCATTTTAAATTTCTTATTTTTACTTTCAACAAATTACATTTAAAATTTATATATTTACTCATTACTTAACGTTTACCAAACTTTACCAAACCAAAAAAAAAAAACTCTGACACAATCATATAAGTACTACTTAGGTATCTTTAATAAAGTGTTATTGAAGTTTCCATAAAAAAAGAAAAAAAATCAAACCACATAGGATGTTATAGTAATGTCTTTGGAATAATAATGTTTCATGTCACTCCACGTTGTAAACTGTCTGGACTCTGGCCACATTCCGTTGGTAAATTCAGCGTTTGCCCCTGCTCCATCCTCACGGCACCATCATCGACCGGCAGCGTCCACATCCGACTCCATCATCTCCCGGCACCCTGCTTTTCACCCTCATCATCTTTCCAGCAGTAGCATCATCACAGCGGCAACAGAGTACTCGGCAACGAACACTTTGTCATAGATTGTTCATAATTATGATTATAACTTTGTTGAGTTCATTTACACTGACTTGAAGAATTTATTTTATTCACTTATATTGTTTTTAAAGATTAATATTTCATATCATATTATTATTTATAAATGTAAAGTTTTTAACTTATAAAAGTTCCCATTTTTATAATTAACGCGCACATAATTTTATTCTATTTTATAGTCCATTTTTATTTCGCATTATAATTTATTTGCACTTTACGAACAAACCAGCTGCACAGCGCCGCCGACGCAGGCGGCACTGGCAGGGTCGCCATGCAATGTTGGCGGTTCGGGACGTTAAATGAAAAGATCTGACTGCGATTATTGACTCCTTTATTGTGCTCCGTAAGAGCTTATATATATGAGGAGAGATGCGTGTGTGTATAGGTTACATACATGTTAGTACACACACTACACGTTTGAGTTTTCGTATTATTGTTATTTGTGAATGGACTTTTTCCTTTTGTATATAAGATTAGCCCTCATGTCGTGGCCTTCAGGCAAATTATTTCATTCCACCTTATTATCATAATAACCCTAGTATTGTGCCTAAAGTTTTTACTATTATGTATTCTGTGCTAAAGTGGCCACTTTTTGCCCTTTTGCTAACTACTATATTTCACTAAGGTTATTGTTTGTAAAATATACTAATAAACTTTAGAACCTTAAAGCTTAGAAACCTAGCTTTAATCTGGGCATGTGAATTTTCGATACAGTTTGTACTTAGCGAGCAATAAGTTTAATTAAGATCAAGACGCCATTTTGAGGGCAATAGGCACGTTATAGGGCTCTTAATAGTACATTATGAGACAAGTTGGCTTAGGTTACCTTAGCTTAGGTTGCTCATTGCACACGAGGCTGTGGGTTGCAGCCCGAGCCGTAGGCGAGGGCGTAACTCAGCCGAGTGTGCAATGAGCAAAAGCTCACGAGTTTCATACGACGTTTTTCATCACACTTGCGAGGAAAATACAAAGTAATTTACCACACAGCAACAAATACGATAAAAACAAAATATGTCAATTATGGGAAAGGCGCGTAGGTTTTTTCCACACGCCTAATGCAAGAATATTTTGCGAGCAAATGGGTAAGTGAGCATACAGCCTACTTCAAAATTATAATTTTAAGTGACAAAATGCAAATATTTTAATATTTTATAACAAAATATTGTAAATTATTAATAATTTACAATATTAAGGACTTACACATTTATTTATTTCAAAAATGGATATGAATTTTCAGCCGAATAAAACCTCTTTGTCGTTAATAAAAAAATAACTGTATTCCGGTTAAATTGGGAATGCTTTGTTTGCTCGCATAGAACTTGCAGTAGGGTACTAATTTAACTTTGTAGGGATAATTCTATAATAACCTAGTGTTTTATATATTATTGCACGCGTTTGTTATAGCTCGGTTTATTTATGGCCCTAAAAGCGATGTATTAGGGCTCACTTTACGAGCAAGTGTGTTGAAAATGTTATTAATCTAAGTTTTGGCTACCTTTTTTTACGACAAGATGTCTTTGCCTTTATGTATCATTTATGTAGATACTGGGCACTTCATCCGAAAGCATTTATGTTCTACCTGTCTGCACTATAGGTATAATTACTTATTACCAGACAGCAAACACCTGCCGTATACAGTTTTACAATAACATACCACTTCTATTTACTTTACAGCTCATTGTTTGCTTGCGACAATTAAGTACACTGAAAAGTAACTAAGTAAAATGAAATCGTATAAATGCATCTTTATATTTTTATCATTCCAAAAAAATAAGTGGAATATAAAAGTCAAAAAATAATTAGTGCACTTCAGAATTATTCCCCTTATTTCTCTTTTTACTTTCTGTTACTTTTCACCTGAAGAGATCATTCTCTGTTACTATTCTGCCTTTCAGGGTTTATGTACATTCATTAATTATTATCTTTTGTAGTAACATAATAGAACCTACATTCCATAAAGTTCAAGCAATTCAGGTTCAATATCGAGTGTTTCCTAAGCCCTATAATAGGGCCAATAATAATAAATAATTTCGCCAGTTACCTACAAATACTTAATATAATTAATAGGTACCTACACGCAGGTAGGTACTCTTTCTTATATAAAGGTATTTAGATAAATAAAGGACCCACTAACAAACAGATAATTATCATCGATAAGAGTAAGGTGTATTAAAGTAATCGAATACTTATAGAAAGAAGTAAGTACTTTCGGTACTTTATTTACCTACTAAACAATTTTACTCAAGAAAACTAGGTTGAAAATAACAGAACACAGGTTCTGATAACTATGAATCTAAATTCAATGACAAATCTTTAAAAGATAACTTAGCCGATTGATTAGATAAATTCAGTACATCAATCATAAAAAAAACTCAATCTTTCGATATGAAAATTAGTTTTCTATACGCCGTCACAGAATACCTAATAGTACGCCATTAAAACTATTAAGAGTGACACCGATAGACGTTTTGGTAATTATAAAGATAAATACAGGAAGACTTAATAATTTTCTTAGTATTTTAAATTGAATAAAAGTATATCAGTCACTGTCGGGGGATTTAGCTGATAGCAAAACCGCTATACTTATCAGGTTTTGATTAGTAACCCACAATCCTTTAAAATGTTTATCCTTATCACACATTTTTCGTTGGGGAAATAAGCCACGTCATCCACGCCACATTGTTTCATAATTAGATTTGATAGCTATTGGGAAGTATTATAGTTACCCAATAACTGACTCTATATATACTACTAATACTGTTATGCCCTGCATTCCTCTTAAAATTGAACCTAATATTTAAAAAAATTGTCTAGAATATTCTGTATTCTAGAGTCTAGAAGAAACAAATGCTTTGTTAATTTTGTTGTAGGCGCAGAGATTGGAAAGTCTTTGAGTGCAAAAATAATTTGCATAATAATGAGCCTGCATCGTAATGAACACGTTTCTTAAGACGTAAATAAGTCAAGGCATACATTTTCAAGATCCTTGTTTTCCAGCACAAAGTAGGTACTTTAGTAGCTATAACCTTAAAAACAAATATTTCATGAACCTAATGGTGATTCCCCATGTACTTTGCATTCACGATACTATAATTTATTACCTAGGAATATGGTTCTATCTCGTGTAAGTGTTAGTTACAATGAATGCTGATTTTGTTATATTTTAATTAAGCATTAATAATTAGCATGAAAAGTGAAAAAATATGATGCAATTTTGTAAGAAAATGATGCTCATAGTTTTGGAAGTTCCTAGTTATTCTATTAATCCACCACATTGTCACACCTTTTCGCTACATTTCTAGCACCTTTGTTATCATTGTTATCAGTCACTATCACTTACCAGCCATCTTGTTATTCCGTTGAGCACTATTATCGGACTGCGACGGTGTCAAGTCTGCAATCACCTATATATTTTAGGTAAAACAAATTTATCCATGCAGGTGGCTGTGTGCAGAAACAAGAACTAATATTGATAACAAGAACTAATATTGGAAAGTGGCGCCCTCCTTCAACATTTACTTTAAAGTTGCTAAAAATGATGTTATCAGTCAGTAAGGTGTATCAGTGAGTTGTCGTCGAAAACTGAATCATTATTTTCGATGAAATGATAAGATCGTACCTACCTACCTTATTGTTTTACGGCCGGTGTCAGTCAATACTAATTAATAAAGTGTATAATTCAATTCAATTTTTATTGCATACCATAAAGTAAATAGTTATTTTATAGAAAGAGAACATTATGGACCCAGTAGGGCAGGGGTGGGCAAACGGTCGATCGCGATCGACCGGTCGATCGCAAGGGAATCTATGGTCGATCGCACGCATTCCTAACCGCACCTCTAAGTAAATCGGTCCAGAGAGGCCCGAAAACTGATAAAAACACTCTTAGTTCATGTGATTGGCTTCATACTTATTTTTAGTAGTTATTAGTTATTAACTTGTGTAATAAGAAACTGTACTTCTTTAATTGTAAATAAAAGTATATTTAAATAGTAATATGTGCGCAATACCTACAATAAACGATTTAACATAAAAAAATATTGTCTTATTGCAAGTCGATCGCTTGTCGTCTCAATTTATTGATATAGATCGCCATTAGTGAAAGTCTGCCCACCCCTGCAGTAGGGTATATGCCCTATACCAGGGGTGGGCAGACTTTCACTAATGGCGATCTATATCAATAAATTGAGACGACAAGCGATCGACTTGCAATAAGACAATATTTTTTTATGTTAAATCGTTTATTGTAGGTATTGCGCACATATTACTATTTAAATATACTTTTATTTACAATTAAAGAAGTACAGTTTCTTATTACACAAGTTAATAACTAATAACTACTAAAAATAAGTATGAAGCCAATCACATGAACTAAGAGTGTTTTTATCAGTTTTCGGGCCTCTCTGGACCGATTTACTTAGAGGTGCGGTTAGGAATGCGTGCGATCGACCATAGATTCCCTTGCGATCGACCGGTCGATCGCGATCGACCGTTTGCCCACCCCTGCCCTATACCCTACTGGGTTCATAATGTTCTCTTATTCCCTATACTATAGGGTATTGTGTATAATACTTACCTACTAAGAAATTTAAGTATTTTTTGTGGCTCTGTGAGCTGTAAACCTCACTCTTTTTACATTTTTGAACATTATCGAAATGGCTGAAAATAGTTTTATTTTCGAAAAAAATCGAAAAACTTGTTGATATAAAATATAAGTAGGAGGTACTTACTTACTTATATAATTATTAAATCTGCTCACTGCGATATGGAAATAATTAGGAAAATTTTCTTAATTATACTGATCACTAAACATTATATAGCATTTTTAATTAGATGGCATATTAAAATTTGCGCAACGATGAAAGATTTGTCTCGTTGTGTCGCCAGCAGGGAATGATAACTTTATTTTTAAATGTAACGTTATTTCTTACTTTTTTACCGTTAATTTTAACATTAACATTATGTCAATAAATAACGTTACTTTAGATAACGTTACATTGAAATTAACGTTATTTCAGTAAATAACGTTAATTTTAACGTTATTTCTTACTTTTTGTTACCGATACTTTAAAATTAACATTATTCCAATTAATAAAGTTACTTTTTTACCGATAATTTTATCGGTACTATTGTACTGTGTGTATTTTGTTTAACGCTTTATTTAACGGTCATTTACCGGTAAACATTTTTAACGTTATTTTTACCGGTAAATTTACCAATAAAATATTTTAACGGTATTTTTAACGTTATTTTTTGTATAGTTATTTTTTTTAACGGTATTTCAATCCCTGGTTGCCAGCGCCGCTTCTCCTCCATGTGGCGACGCCGAGAGTTGGGAATGTTGGGATTGGAAAGAAGGGTCAAATGAATTCTATATTTTATCATGATCAAAGTTTATTCTGAAAACCTTAATAAATCAACAGCTATATAAAGAGTACCCAATATTATAAACCCAAGCTACATAGTACGTAGGTATGTTAAAGAAAAGTTACTTAAAAGGCCAATCCGATATGTAGAGATTGTAGTAGAGGTGTCACTTTAAATTATTTTGATAAATCTCTACCTCTTCATTTTAATATAATTGAAGTATGTTTAAAAACCCCACTTATTGGTAATTATTCGGTCAACTACTTCACAATACCATGCTTCCTAAAGTTCCCTCTACATGATCGAAGGCCATGTCCACTTTCATTGATTGCATAACTTCAAGTATCCTATAACTTCCTCGGATACTTTCAAAAAGTACTTGAAATAATTATCCTCATTGTTCCTTCTATATTTGGTTTCGAGGGTGGAGTACGTCATCACCAACTTATTGAGAATGTCACCGATGATACCTTGAAGTGTGATGGGAGAAGGCCTGTAATTTTTTTTAGCTTCTTCCAGTGTAGAGATCACCTGAAACAAAGACGAACTTTTTTTCATGGGACTAAAAACTTTTTTCCCTTTGAAGAGCTTATTTGGAGTTATTTGGAGAAAATAGCAAAATAGGAGGTAGTTAATAAATTAGCTGACATAATAACCTAGGAAAAGGGGAAAAGTACAATCGCCCGTGGTACATTTAAATCACGAAAAAGATTTTGGTAAATAGTTATTTATTACGCAATTTTAGATACTAAAACACAAGTTTTACATATCGCAACCCGCCGTAACCTATTTTATATGATCTCCAAAAGTAATATATTTTTTTCGAGGTTGCCACATGGTTTAGCTATTGTCGTGTTCTACAGCTTTGTTTGATTACCACTGATAATAACAAGACCCGAAAGTGGCCATACACAGATTTAAGACCAGATAAAGTCCAACCATTTTCATCTGGTCTTAAATCTGTGTATGGCCACTTTGTATAGTCTTACTATTATCTATGGCAATCGAACAAAGCTGTACATAGAACACGACAATAGCTAAAACCATGTACTTAGTAACCTCGAAAAATAAAGAAAATATCACTTTTGGATATCATTAAAATAGGTTACGGCAGGTTGCGATATATGTAAAACTTGGGTTTTAGTATCTAAAATGGCGTAATAAATAAGTATATCACAAAGGCAAGCAGTAACCTTTTTCGTGATTTAAACATCGGTTACTAAAAAGTAATACGATTTACATCTAGACTCCTAATGGAGGCCTTTTTTAACTCGTAACTTTTAGGGTTCCGTACCAAAATGGTAAAAAAGGAACCCTTATGGTGTGACTCAATCTGTCTGTCTGTATGTCTGTCTGTCACAGCTGGATATAATATATAAAAAAAAAACCGGACAAGTGCGAGTCGGGCTCGCCCACCGAGGGTTCCGTACAGACCTTACATCTATACATAAAATAAAGCTATAGAAAAGTTGTGTCGGTACAAAGGAAATATTTTGAAAAAAAAGTGGTTGGTAGTTATTAGTTTTTTATATGAAAACTGTACTACGGAGAGTTCAAGCTTTATCCCAGGTTCTACCTACAGAAATTATGTGAAAAATTGCTTAGATTATAAGTTGGACTCCAAGCTACCAAACAGTAAAAAAATACCATCAAAATCTGTTCAGCAGACTGCTATATATAGATAACCATTTGAAATCCTTTGTCGCCACGTAGAAAATAACCCTTCCAGGGATTACGACAAAGAATTGACCACGGGCGAAGTTTGAAATGGAATAGTACATTACTGCAGCGGCACTCAAGACAGGCATTGAAGAACATACGTGAGTCCATCAATGCCTAGTTGCGGCCAAGGCTTGTGTAGTACTTTTTAACTTTTAACTTTTTAGTTTTAAAAGTTTTAAGCTTTTTATTTTAATAATAATTTACTTTCAGTAATTGATAAAAGAAAATGGAAAGTGGAATGTGCACATAAAGGCCTTTCGTTTGATACACATATTGAAAAAAAAAATCCGGTTTTTTTTTCCTTTATTTCCAGTTTTTCATTTATTTTTTTTCCAGTTTTTTGGAAAGTGCTCATCAAGGCCTTTCATTTGATACCCATATTGCGAAAAATTTTTTTTTTTGTTTTTTTTTTTCAGTTTTTTGGAATGTGCTCATCAAGGCCTTTCATTTGATACCCATATTGCAAAAAAAAATACTTTTCTTTTTCATTTTTTTTTTCAGTTTTTTGGAATGTGCTCATCAAGGCCTTTCACGTGATACCAGTAGCACTACCATGAGTTTACAAAAACCATTCTCGATATCGACCGCGTTAGCAATTTGTATGGGAAATTGAAGCAGAGCCTCTAGCGGATACGCGAAGAACTAAAATCTATAGTAAATGTGCTCACCATCCACGATTTTACTATCCTCGCACATGTGAACTCAATACGGGGTAAATGTCCCATATTTCGGCATGTTAAGACTTAGGATATTCATTCTAAATGTATGGGGAAGATGGCGAAATTAATAGTTAAGTTTTAATGTAGCTATGTTATACCTTTAGGTGAGTACATTATAAAAATAACTCTCCCCCTCTCCCCTCTACCACGTCACCCCTCCCCCCTAGAAATGTGACCCGTTTTACAGATTTTCTAAATTTTCAGGAAAACCATACAAGCTAGGACAAAATGGTCAAAAATTCAATTATTTACTGATAAATTACCTACAAATAAGTATTACTATTCATTTTGATACAAATTATAGTTTCCAAGCTATGGTGTGTCAAAGTTTATGGTAGTGACTGTACTGTACACGACAAAAATAATAAAAATCCGGCTATTGCTTAGCCAAAGGTTTCCTTCACCAGGATTGATCTTTGTGTTCCTAAGATGGGTTTACGAAGTGGAGCCACCTGGATTTTTCATGTAGGTAGGGAGGGGAGAGCTCAGCCTTCATGAAGTCTGATGTTAATAACTGCCTAAGAATAGTACTAAGCCAAGTTTGGTATCATTTTCGGAAAAATCAATAACGTAGAATTAATTTGTGATTTAAAAAATGCCATCTTAGGTTAGGTTTATGTTTACGTGATCGAGTATTGTGCCCCGATTTAAGAAATTGTGACATTTGCCTGTAGTTTCGCTGATATAAAAGGTACGCGGATGGGCTATATGTCAAATTGTACGTCTGCCAGAGGGCTTCAAAGTGGAATTAGAATTCCTAAAATAGGTCAGTAACTTTTTGAGATTTTCCAAAATTTTCGAAAATTGCAAATTCTTTTCGCCGACTTGGATCGAGAATCCCCCAGTAAGGATAAATAAGCTTTCTATTATTTAATCAGTTCGCCGCTGCCAACCACCCCCGCCCCCCCCCCGTACGTTATTCTCAAACTGCTACAAATCTCAGGATTTTTCAATGGATATCGGGTCTTTACTCCGGACTTTTGATTTTGTCATCTGGTAACCCTACGCGCGGCTATACAGGGTATCCCAAAACTTTGCCACACGGAGGGAAAGTACATTAAATATTGAAGATGGGAAATTTTACTGAAAGAAGACTTCATTTTATTTTTAAAAATAATTGGAACTGCATTCAAAGATTTTTGGAAAATCACCTGCCTTAACCAGGAATCAAACCCAACAAAAACTTTTTTTTTTAAATTTATTTTAACGATACCAATCAAAAGGGTTATTTATAAGGATTATTTTTTTCTTAAGTGAGACAGCATCTTAAACAAAAGGAAGACCATGAAATTTAACATTTAAATTATCATTACTACAAATTTGTATCAATTTGTATCAAAATGTAAGCGATTTTAAAAAATCTTTGAATGCAGTTCGGTTTCTTTTTAAAAACAAAATGGCAAGATGGCACTGTTAGATTAATCGTGCTATTGAGTTGTACTGTTAGAAGTATAAGGCTTAAGACAATTTTGTTAAAATTAATTATTCCAATACACCTGTCGTGTACTAAGTGGATTTTTATTGAATAGTACACCCTCGAAATCAGGCCTTGGCTGCAATCCTTACTCGAGGGTTGTTCAAAGTTTCTTTCAATAAATTTTCCTATCTTAAATATTTAAGGTACTTTCCCTCTATGTGGCAAAGTTTTGAGACACCCTGTATATCTAATTTTTATAGTGTAGTCGCAATGACCACATTTTGTTCAAATTAGTCAATCAAAACTGGAGTAGAATCGAAAAATGATTACATATTTTGTTTCATGATATTAATCCTTATCCAACTATATAATTTAAAATAATCAAGGTTGATTATTTACATGTCAATTCTTATTTAAATTATTCTAATCGGACCTTTCGTTTAGAAGTTACTACGGGCATACGGGATCAGTTGTACTATTTAACTATTTAAAGTTTTATTCAAATTGACTTTCTGTGAGCTTAAGAAGTAGGTACATACGAGCGCTAATCTTATGGTGGTGACAAGGAATACACGCCATAAAGCTGTCTGTGCCGACGACTGAGAGTTTCGAACGTCGCATTGCCCTCACTCACGGTAATGGATAGATACCGTAACCGTGTCTCAGTTCAGTTACCAAAATGTTGGTACTTGATTTTTAGACCGTTTATGTGGTATAGATTTTGTACTAATGTAGGTGTAATAATTAATAATTTGCGACAGAAAAAAAAACTAAACGAAATAACGTACTAACACGAAATATTGGTCGTTTACCTTAGTTGGTGTAATTTGCAATTATAATCCGACTAAGTAAAAAAACACTAGTTAGTGCGTGTATACCGAATGTAAGTGAATTTTGAATTTATGTTGGTTACTATCTTTTTACTTTCCTCTATGGTTACTATTTATGTCAAATCGAAGATGTCAAATGTAATATTCACGTTTTAATAATTATTTATTTTGTGTTTTCTTTGCGTATTTTGTTGTGCAATAGCTAGCTTGTTAAGATTGATAAGAATAAAATAAGAAGCAGTTGATTAGAGGAGTTTATGGAAAGGTGAAATAAAAGGTTGGTACTTGATACAAATCTTTGGACGATCCGTCCAAGTACAAATCATTAGAAAACTCAGATAAACCTAAATCCAACCAGAAAAATACATTTATGAAAGTTTTTATAAAACTTACGCTGTTTTAGTTTAAGCTTCTCTTAATAATTGTTTCTTAATATTTATGATTAGCTATCCATGACCTTGATTTGTTTTTACTATTGGCTATAGATGCATTTATTGCAATTTTTAAAGACGACCTGCCCCCATGCTCCAATGGCCAACCTTACTTTTAAAGCTTAAAATATGAGCAATAGACGATTAAATAACGTGTCGCAAGCTTATGTAAATCTCAGACTTTGATATTGTGTGACAAGCTTACGGCACGTAATAACGTAGCGTTCAAACGCATAGAATGTTGGCCATTTGAGAGTAGGGGGGACAGAGCGTGGTTACGATAATAGCCTAGGTCTTATTTCAACACAGTAGAGCTTAATGAGAATCCCGCAACTTATACAACTTATGGTTTACTTATTTCATTACAGATAATGTGTGTATCATCCAACAATCGACAAAATATCCAATTTTCCTTCCAAATTAATAAAAACGTACAAATTGGACGAAATACAACCTGGCAGAGCGACATGCGGCAGATACCTACCTTTTTTTTTGTGCCTTATTCAAATATGATATTAAAGTGAGATCTTTTTTTAGAATATATTATAACATGAATCTTTACTTTGTTATAATAAATATTCTATTGATATGATGTTTTTATTTAATATGATTTCATATTTAACCTCAATTTAACATAAAAAAGTTATAGGCCTTAATTTAATAAGTGTAATCGATTTATTACGGCCAAAGTCAAGTTTTCGGAAAATTACATTTAGTTAGAACTGTTTTCTTATATTCCTACTGATAAATAATAAATTAAATAATATTTAAAGACTTAAAATTAAATAGGCCTTATTTGTATCAAGTACTTATTACCTTGATACGGACGGAATTAACATATTTGCAACTAAGTAGATTATTATTTAGATTTAACACAACATTTTCTAATTTTGTAATATGCTTGATGGGAAAGTACTTAATTAAACTTTTTTATATTAGTTTCAAAGTGGAGGAATGCATTACGTTTCGGCGTATTTGAATGGTGACCTTAGTAAGCCCACTGAATGGAGGGCCCACCTAGAAGGGCCACTATTCAGCGTTGGGCACAACCTGACCCACCCCCTGACTAGAGGATTTCTAACACGGGTTTTCATATTTATCGGTTTATAATTTGCCCTTGATTTCGTCGCATTATGCAGCTGTGGCGCACATATTTTAGGCTAAATAAGCTCTGAAAGACATTATTTAGACTATTTTAGACACAAAAAAATACTAAATTAAATTAAAATAGAAGTATTCACGCCAATGACTATGTTGTATCGCGGTTTGATTACATTCTCTTTTGTTGTTCCTATTTTTACATTCCTCTATGCCATAGAGGATAGTAAAAGGTATACTCATTGATCTCACGCGTCAAAACGCAAGTGAGTAACTTTACTACTATCGTTATGGTATTTCTCGATACCATCTGTCAATTAGTAACTCATGGTACCGAATTGCTATGAAAAAGGCCAAAACGTTACTCGATGCTCGCTAGCGAGTATAGTAAACTATTGTAGTTTACTATACCAACTCATGGTAGAGCTACAGTACCCTTAGCACGAACAGCTATCGAGAAAAAAAACGCGCGTAAAATTACTCGATAGAGAATTGTCTATGGAAATTTTAATTTAGCTATTCGGCGGTAGATGGCGTTGTACAAATTTCCCATACAAAATTGCACTATCGAATGATTTTACGCGCGTTATTTTTTTCGATAGCTGTTCGTGCTGTATACCGAATATTAAAAAAAAAATTTTTGGAATGTGCTCGCTCATCAAGGCGACATTTGATACCTTTATTTGTGTTTCATTGAAAAGTTCGCTCCATTTCTGAATTACACGTGTGTAATGAGTTTTAATTTAATAGAAACATTGCTGGACATACGCCGGCAATTTTGTATGAAAATCCATTATTACACGTTAGTAATGGATTCTCATACAAATATTGACGGCGCGGTTTAGGTCTGTCCGTAAACTCCGATTTAGCACGAAGAAGGTTGTCAAAATAATGTTCGAATTTCCAAGCATTTTTGAGAAAAAATAAAATAATTACAAACCCACCGCACCTGTTTATACAGGTGTGTACAATACAAGTACTGTTGATTGTCAACAGATGGCGCTGTATATCAATAGTACACTGTATAATGTTCTGTGAAATGGTTTTATCTATCGCAATGTTATTAGAGAAAATGGGTGTATTCCAACAGGACCCTTTGGTTGTGTGAAGCCGAGACTTTTATTGTAGTGGTGGCTACCTCGGCTGACCTTACCGAGTAAACTGTCTTGATTATACTTGGTGCCAAATGCTCCAAGCAACATTGGAATGCGATGCACCCGCATTTTAATGTAAACTGAATCAATCTACCACTGAACTATTCAACACTTGACACTGGCAAAAATTACTTCCAAGAAGAAAGTAGATTGCCAAAACAAAAATAAGAAGAAGAAGACCCCCGTCATACAGCGTGACATACCGCCATGTTGCGAAAATATTTAGAGCCAAATTTATTACTTATTGATTTTATTTTTAAAAGTAATTAACTATATCAATATTTGAAAGGATCTGAATAATTAATAATAATAAATATTGATATTTTAAAAAGAATTAGTGGCGCGATTAATCCAAAAGTAATTAGAAGTTAAACTATGACCGCGCATACCGTTGTTTCACCAAGATGATTAATAATTACGTATTTTAATGACCATATTTTATTATGATTTAAATACAAATATACAGTTTTCAGATTTATTCCTGTAAGTGTAGTATAAGACGCTATTACCTGCCAAATTTCATAGTTCTAGGTCAACGGGAAGTACCCTATGAATTTTGATTCCTTTGAGAGTATCGAAAATGCGTTTTTTGCGCCCTAAACGGCAGTATCTTTTTTTTACGTTAACTTAGAAGTTTGATTTTTTTACAGCTTCAAGGGCCCGTAGACCTTAGTATATGGTTTAAATTTCAATTCGATACCTCCACGCGTTTCCGAAATAAAGGGTCTTGACAGACAGACGGACGGACAGACAGACAGACGGACAACAAAGTGATCCTATAAGGGTTCCGTTTTTTCCTCTTGAGGTACGGAACCCTAAAAATACCGTACTCCCCCCCACCCCACCTTATCTCCGAAGATTGCAAAGAGAAAAATCTGAAATAATTCTATGTGATGTGATAGCAGTTTATATAAAGATTACAGGAAAAATGTCTCAATATAGCACACTTTTTTAGAAATCATTAAATTTCTAAACAAAGTTAACATTAGTTCCACTATCGGTCAAGAGATGGCGCTGACCTAAAACTGCAATAATAATTTTATTATTCTCTCTCTGCAGTGTGGTTTAATGGTGCAAATATGATGGTACGGATCCCTCGGTGCGCGAGTCCGTCTCGCTCTTGACCGGTTTTATTTTTTTTATCAGGTTGCTTTCTCGTTTGTTTGTTCGTCCACAAAGTTTGCGAACGATTTATTTCAAGTTTATGTCTTGTCTATATAATTTTGGGTATGTGTTACAACGCCGAAGTAGAAAAGACCGAATTTTACGAGACCTATGGACGAAAGACCGAAAATCAAAAGGTCGAATGGTTGTTTGGCCGTACGTTTAAAATCACGAAAGGACATTTTACCGAAAATACTAAATCCCGAAGCTTAAAAAACCGAAGGTTAATATACCTACGTTCTATACCCCGAACAACTTTATACCGAATTATCATATTAGTCAAAAACAACAAGCTGTAAATAATTAAATAAAAAGGGGTAAAAATTAAAATAAATTATCTTAATTGCAATAAGTTTAAAAAACTAACAACATTATTCTTGTTATAATCACAAAAAATTGTTAATCAAAAAGCTTTTCGGAAGGTATATAGGTCGCAATGGGTACGTATCAGAAAGTCTAAAGTTAGAATGTCTAAAATAAAAAGGCGAAGTTCAAAATGTCGAAAATTAAAATTGAAATGGTTTAAAATGTCGAAAATCATTATATACAACTTCAAAATAGCAACATTCAAAGTATCATACGTATGAAATACCTGACGAGTTAAAATATCAATGGTCATTATTAAGTTTTGATTTATTTGAAGTGGGTTGGATGAGGATCTTAAAACGGGTCGCCTGCTTTGAGGTTAATTGAGGCTGAGGAGATGTCTTTGGGCTTCGCCTGAAATGCTTCATAGCAAGTTTAGCTGCCTGAAATGAGTCTAAACTAGTCTACTGGGACATAGAAACCATAGACCGTGGGTCACGAGATAGGTGCGAGGAGCATAGCGACGAGCATGTTAGGTTGACATGAACCCAGCGCGCGAGCCGAGCGAGCGAAGCGAGCGTGCCGCGGCAGCGGTCGGCGATGCGCCAGAAAAAAAAAACTATTTCAAACTCGATTAGTGGATTTTGTGAAAATAATGACCATTTTACAAGTATTTTTGAGTAAAACAAATTAACCGCAACGCTTACTTTCATAAATGTATGTGTTTGTGTAGGTAGAGTAAGTTATAAGTATCGACATTTTAACTTTCGGGGTTTTAAACTTTCGGATTTCGAACTTTCGGAATTTCAACTTTCGGGATTTCAAACTCTCGGGATTTCGAACTTTCGGGCATTTGATAATCGATCTTTCAAGCTTCGGTCTATCGGATTTCGACATTTAGTATGTTTAGACATAGGTGTTTTATGCATCGATGTTTCGATCATAGACTAGGTATGTATTGTGTATGAATTGTCGGCATTGTAATGCATATCCATAATTTGTTACCTTCTCCCTCCAGTCTCTAAGAGTTTCGCCTAAGGCAGTCCCTTTTTTATCATCACCAATATGAAGAATACTCTCCTTCATTAGTAAGAGGTGGTGCTTTCTGCAAATATCTGTAAATGCAATAAATCAAAATAAAAACAACTCTATCATTAAAAAAGCAAGAAATAAAATATTGAAATCTGAATAATAACTAACTCGAAAGTTTGTATGCATATCTTATACAGGGTCATTTTGAACTTACCATCCAAATTTTGAGGATGTATTCAGTCCATGAAACTGAACAACTTTCTCTAAGGAACACATGGTCAAATTTGTAAAATAAAAACTGACTTTCCATACAAATCAAAGAGATCACGTGATTAATTTATGGGTGATCAAAATTTTCTGGCGAAATTTGACACATGTTTCTTAAAGAAAGTTGTTTAGTTTCATGGACTGGACACATCCTTAAAATTTGGATGGTAAGTTCAAAATGACCCGATATTAAACAACGCCTTTTGAAGTCGGGTGGGGGCATTTTTTATCTAAACTTTATTCATGGGTTTAAACCCCACCCGATTTCATAAGACGTTTTTTTTAATATAAGATATGCATACAAACAAACTTTTGAGTTAGTTATTATGCAGATTTCAATATTTTATTTCTTGATTTTTAGAGCCATTAATTTATTTTTGAAGCTGTTTTTTTGTTTGATTATTTTCAAGATTTTTGAAGGAGGTTTTGTTTTTATTAAAAACTTTTTTTATTTTAAACATTTTTGTGGTAAGTATATTTGGTGATAACATTATCTAAGTTACAATAGCCTTATGTCAACGGCTCATCACCTTTTACATAGTACTGCTTTTCCCGACGCAGGGGCGTTTATTGTTGAGGAGTTCTCCTGGTACTTCACTATCAGCTCCACTTCACCATATGAATTATGATGAGCATATTTATGCTCATTATTAACTATTAACATTATTAACATTAACTATTCAATACTAAGTAGTTCACTGGTACGATACGATTACTTTAATATGGTTGCTAGGCTAAATAGCCTTTCAGTTCCAATGATCATCTATGCTGGTCTTCATTATCAGTTCCACTTCACCGAAATAGTACTTTTCGAAAGCAAATGCACAAGTTCCTTAAGAAAATACTAAAATCGCTATAGATGTGCCTGTAATATTTGAAGAGTTGCCTTGATTTCTCCAGGATCCCATCATCAGATCCTGATTTCATGACAATGGGACCAACTTGGAAGTATATACTTTCAAACAAAAAAAGATTTTTTTAAATCGCCAGCCGTCTTCGAGTAATAGAGTAACATACATAAAAAAAAAGATTCCGACGAACTGAGAACCTCCTCCTTTTTTTTGAAGTCGGTTAAAAATAAGAATAACAGCTGATGTGAGTTGTTTCATAAAAAACACATTACAAAATAGCGTCAAGCAGCCGCCGCCATATTAAATCTTTTCAAATAATCTATAGCCAGTGTCACTCGCTCGACCTAATGTGTAAAAAGATTCTGCAGTACAAGGCATACATAATTTAATCTTGAAATTCTTTCGACGGAGTGGGGATAAATAAATTCGGGCATGTACTCTTGAGAGCGACCAATAGCGCACGCCCCTCTCCCGCCACCCGCCGCGTACCTCACCGCTCCCAAAATACGCGTTCCGCACAATCCCCACCCGATTTCAAGATATTTGCCTCGTAGGTACTTGTAACTTTACACCAAAAATCCAAATCTGTTCAGACATTTAGAAATTATGGTACATAAACCCTGAATACATTCCTTTTTTTGGAAAGTATGGTAGATTGCCTAGTAACCGGCCGTTTAAGCACACCCCGGACACTCCATACAACCGCGCCATTATAAACAGATGACCTCAGATGACGTTTTTGTACACGCGGAACTGTGTGTGCGTCTAGGGCTACCGTGCAGTTTGTTCTGTATGAGTGGCGTTCAATTCATAATTCGAACTTTTTGGTTAATAAAGTTACGACGCATTGCTTTGAATATCAAAATAAGTTGACATTTGACAAACACGACTAAACGAGCACACGATTCGGCACATGAACTCGCGCGGTGGGGTAGGTAGGTAATTGATTCTAGGGTGGGGCGGGGAGTGTCCTTTCTGTACGGTAGTACTTATATCTATTCTGTGCTCGTGGGATGGGGTGAGGTAATTCATTCTGGGGCGGGGCGGAGAGTGTCCTTTCTGTACAGTACTTATATGTATTCTGTAATTTATTTAAGGCAGTTGTTGACTTTGATTGAACACTTGTAACTTAAATGTAACAACTAATAATGACTCCAAATATTTTTATGTGGTTGGATTGGATATATCCTTGAAAATTACCTTTTTTTATTTTAGATTAGTTAGTTTTGACATTAGAAATTATTTTGCAAAAAAGTATGATTTGCGCGGTATCCGGCCCCCCTGTTCCTATTTCCAGCGTACCTGTACTCAGAAGACCGGCCGGCCGGCCGCCTTTCAAAAAACATGACGATCGGATACTGGGTAAAAGCTTAGCTAGCCCAATAAGCGGCCTGTCACTGCAGTTTAAATAAGGTTGAGAAAATCCCTTGTTCCTCGGGGATAACCACGGCCAGATAACTGGTTATCTGAGGATTTTTTTCCTCCCATATAACCAGTTATCTCTTAGGAATATATTTTCCTCGAATATATTTTTCTCTGTTAAAATAATTAGTTATATGTGAGGATTTTTTTTTTCCTAATAGATAACTGGTTATCAACGAAGAATATATTTTCCTCGCAGATAACTTTAAAAATAATTTGTTTTCTTTACTTATCAGTAAAGTAAGATTTAGTAAGATGTTTATATTTTATCAATTAAAATTTAACCCTTTTCTTGGAAAATAATTTAATTTTTTTTCAATTAATTTGTTTAAAATTATGAATTTAGTTGCAAGAAAAAATAATTATTTTGCAGAGGTAATACATTAATAGGCTGAAATAATTTAAAATGAAAATATTCTTAGCTTTTTGGTGAGAAATAAATATTTCATGATTAGAAATTTGAATTTTTCTAACTAACAGATAACTAATTATTTTTTCAGTAATCTGCGAGGAAAATGTATTCTTCGGAGATAACCAGTTATCTCTTAGGAATAAATTTTCCTCACAGATATCTAATTATTTTAACAGTTATCTGCGGGAAAAATATATTCCTAAGAGATAACTGGTTATCTGGAAGAAAAAAAGTCTTCATAGATAACTAGTTATCTGGCCATGGTTATCTCCGAGGAACAAGGGGAGAAAATCTGTTAAACAAGACACTTTTCAAGGGGGAGGGGGAGTTGATATTTTTATAATGTACTCACCTAAATGTAGGTATAACATAGTCGTATTAAAAGTTATCATTTAATTTGGCGCTCAAAAATATGGATCGAATCCATACTATAAGAATGAATACAGTCGTATTTATTCATAGGTCCATACTTAGGTACTAATTAATTACTATAAATGCGAAAGTAACTGTGTCTGTCTGTTACGCTTTCACGCCTAAACTACTGAACCGATTTTAATGGGTACAGATTTAGAGTAAAGCTTGAGAAAGGAAATAGGCTAAAAATGAGGATGAAATGGGGGGAGCAGCGCGCTTGGTAGGGAGGGGACCCGCCTAACGGCTGATCTGATTTTGATGAAATTAAAACATAGAATACTATTTATCCTGGTTAAAGGTTCCCTAAAGATTTGCTCGAATATCCACGCAGACGAAGTCGCGGGCAGAAGATAGTAGCTTATTAAACATAATTATTAATATTAGGTACGTATGTTGATGACTTACCCACTTTGCATTGGGCCTCATCGTCCTCAAAGGGGCAATCTGGTCTTCTGTTGCAAATCCATTCTATGGGTATGCTTATATTGCTCTCTTTACACCAATATTTAGTAAAATGTTCACGAACTTTGCATGCTTGTTGGCAATGATTGGGACAGTTCAGCGTTATACACTTATTTTTTCTACATACGCATCCGTCTTGCGGGACTGTCTTGTTATTATTTACATACGAATGTTTTAATGCGGCAACTAATTTCTCGTTCACTAATTTTAAAAACATTTGAGCATCATCCAAATCCCCTACAACAGTTGAGCTTTTTACAACGTTTTCGTATATCGAAAGCAAATAAGAGAAACATTGGTCCCTCGCAGATTTCACAAGTGCCACATCTATGTCCTTGGTTAACGCTGTTTCCTGTAGCCACTTGACAGAGTTGTAAAATAACATTAGTTTTGTGTACATCGATGAATATTCTTTTGACTTAGCTTTCAATTCTATCATATTGAGGACCTTGTCATAAATTGCGTTTGCTTCGAACTTGTTTATCATTGCAGAATCTGGAATATTTTCAATCATACGGATAAGTTTAAGATTTCCTTGTGCCTAGTCTACCTATTATAATTCCATTTGGACAGTAGTTTGTAACATAATTTAGGTAGGTGCCTTACCAGTATTACAACCGACTTCGTCGCTTTCATCGTAACAGTCAAGCTGTCCATCACATATTTTATTCAAAGATATACTATTGGTTTCGTCTATTGCCTGACAACTCCATCTTGCTAGACTGTACTTGTACCAACAAACCAATTTGCATGATTCAGGACAAGACTTTTCAGTACAAAATGATTCATGGCATTCACATTTCTTAAGAGGTTTCGTACTGTGTATTATGTCATCATCAAATACTTGGAACACTTTGTGTGCATTCATTTTATTTCTATCGGGAATTCCGTACGTACATAATGAAGCTTCTAAAGAAGTGCCTATAGTATGTAAAACTGATGCTAGTTCATTAGAAGCTGCCTTTATGCCTTTATTTATTTGTATTCGTTCAGTTGAATTTAGCCCGGAAAACTGTCCTATAATTGTACGCTGTGTATGTAACACATTCTCTAAAACCTCTTTTTGCTTTATCAGTACTATACTGTCGCTAGACAAATAACATTGTTCCAATATGAAAGTCTCAAGATTTGTCATGATAAGAGTAGCTTTGTGCAGTATTGCCATGGCTGAAATAGTCGTAAATTTTATTTTAATTCACTGAATAAAATATTTTGGGAGAAACTCTAGAGTACATAATAAGTTCTAATAGTTCCTGGTTACCTTTATCTAAACAGTATTCCTCGTCGGAGTGGTCTTTACAATCAACTTTTCCATTGCAAAGTGTAGTTAGAGGTAATAATTTTTCAAAACATTTATATATTTGTAAGGCTTGTAAATCTACACAAGTTTCTCTTATTGTTGCGTCACATGACTTAAATGGTGTGCTAGTGTACTCCTCCGTGTTAACATGCGTTGTTGTACTCATATTAAAATGGTTACCGTTATTAACAACAAAATTGACGTATGGATGTTTCTTTTCTTCGAAAGGCCTATCTTCTTTATTTATTTTTTTATAAACAAGTTCAGATCGCCTTTTATTATGTGCAAATTTTTTCATCATCTGCTCTAAGCCACGTGTCATAAGATTAACGTATAATTTATTTCCACCTTCTTTGGAGTTAACCATGTCTAAAACTTTATACCGAATTTTTTTCAGTAAATTTATTTTCTTTTCTGGAGTTTCTGCATCTTTAATATATTTGTTTGCTATGTCAATCAATTTTTTTGCGATTTTATCAACAACAACGTGTTGAGTATCTTTCCTCTTAATGTCTGTGTTGTTAACTTTCTTCAGAACATCGAGCAATGGCTTAAAGTCATGCTTACGAAAATCTCTTCGAGTAGACCCTTCAGCTATTAGCGCTTTGACTCCATGCATTATAATATGCGCAAATTTATCGCCTTTATCACCATAATGAAGTTTGGATTCTTTCAGTTTGGTTTCAATGCTGTTCAAAATATCATTTTTTTCGTTCTCATCAGCTGCTTTAGCTAATGCGTCTGAAGAAATTTTGTAGACTTTGTCTATAATTTCTTGTATACCCTTTTCTTTTTCAGCTTTATTTCCTTGTGCTGGAATATAGGAACTGTGTGAATTAAAAAAAGCCAACAAGGTATTACTGATGCCTATATGAAGAGTGCTCGGATCACAGGTAGTTTAATAAAATATAATCTACGAAAATGATAAAAAGGAACACTTATGGTGCGACTTAGTCTTTCTGTCTGTCTGTCTGTCACAGCTAGATATCTCAAGAACTACTAATCTAGTATATTATTTAGTATTGTTTAAAAATAGCATTGTTAATGCAAAAATCTCAAATTTAAAAAAAACTACTAATGATAATTGATAATTGATAATTATTTATTTGCGTTAAATATGGTACAGATAATGGTGGACAATAAAGTTATGAGTTCTCACATTTAGTCTTTTAAGACATGCAAAATAAAATTAATTAATTATTTATAACATTTAAAGGATAATAACATAAAAGCTCATAATATAATCTAATACATTTCTGCTCATCAAGTCAATAACTAGTTAATGTCAACGTATTGCTTTCTCTGTGGTCAATGTCAGTTTAATTTTTGGTAATGTCAATAATAATAATCAATCAAATAAATTCTAATTAATAATCGCAATCCATTCACATAATAAAAACATAAAAACCTAACAATCGACTAAAAATCTAATAGTATTGTCAAATATTTGATGTCAGCGCCAATGTCAATTCAATAATAATAAATTTTAATTATTCTAATTTGTCAGTAAGGTACTCTTTTACACTATAATAACATTTTTCCACGAGAAGATGGTGCAATCTCCTCCTAAACATGTTTAATGGTAAGGTTTTTATGTGGTTAGGCAATTTATTATAAATTTTTATTGACATTGGAAAGCAATTTTCTCTATATAATGTCATTGATACTTGCTTTAATGCTCAATATCAATATCATAATATCAACTTGAAATTAGGAATTCTTAAAAAAGTCTGGAACGGGTGGAAGGAAAATATAGACGATTCAAAAGTACTTAATAATTAAGTTTATTAATTTATAAATAAGTTTATGTGAAGATTACAGGAAAAAGAATCGATGTCTCTAAATAGCACACTTTTTCAGAAATCATTAACAAAAATTACTTTAGTTCCACAATCGGTTAAGAGATGATGCTGATCTAAATAAAACTGCAATATTCCTTCCACACCGTACTGTATTTACAATATTATTAAGTAATTATGATAGTACGGAAGCGGAACCCTTGGTGCCCGAGTCCGACTCACTCTTGACCGGATTTTTTTTATTCTGCAAAAATAAAAAAACAAGAAACCTAGGTACCTATTTTTGTTTACGTACCAGTGCTGAAAAGGACGAAAAATAAAACCATTACATTCACACTCCAAAACATCATTGTTTCTGTAGTGTGCCAAGCATCTAAAGAATGTATTTATTTATTCGATTTTATTGGATTTATATTGAAAACCGATAAAGTATCGAACTTGTGTGTTTTTCGCAAAGAACACAACAAAATGCTTTAAATTAAAACGATGAAGATAAAAACTATTTCATGTTTAAGTATAATGCTTATAGTTTTAATCAAACCCATCGTAAAATAGCAACATTTAATGTTCAATTGCAGCTTATATAACCATATAAAATGAGGTAGGTACCTATACCAACACTCAGCAGCACATCAAGTTACTTATACGAAATTGACAAAAAAATACCTTAGTACCTTACCTTCGCATTTAAGTTCCAAATTAATTAAACTTGATTAGCCTGTTATCACAGTACCTAACCTACCTACCTAGGTTTAAATTTATACAACAAAACATCCAAACCGAACTCTCAAACTTTCACATTTTTAATGTTAGTACTTACCTAGGAATTGGCTTTGGTTAAAAAATAAAATGTATTTTTTTTTATATTTTTTTACTACAGATTAGGCCAATTTAAGAAACTGATTTGAATATTTTAACATTTGGTCCCGTATTTATTTTTTTATAAATATATTTGTCGAGCGGATATGGTCAACCGGAATGACGTCATTAGTGGCATGAAAGTTTGAAGGAAAACCTTTGCCATCTACTTATAGAAAAAGAACGGCCAAGTGTCATTACCTGTCATAATGACTTTATGGTTGTTTGTAAACAAATAAGTTATAGTTAATATTTCTTCTATTTTATTCATTTAATCCAGTTGTGACGGTTCTAACCTACCTTCTTAATTTGCCGCAATAATTTTTGAGGTGGTAAAATTATAATAAAAATGCTTACCAGTGGAAACTCAGCTGAAAAACTTTGTAAAAACTGACACGCCCAATCTACCCAAATTGCGAAATGTATTGTATGTAATGTGTTTATTTTGGATGTAGGCTACATGGATGAAATTGTAACGATTGCTTGTGGACTGATAAATTTGCAGGATAACATAATAAACATTGTGAAAATATGTGCATACTTTATTTCTATTTACAAACATTTAATAGTAGGGATGTGGAAAAAATTACGAGATAAGTTCATCGATATACTCTGATATATCGATAGATGTTTTTACAATAATTTTTCCAAATCATTTTTTTTTGTAATTACCTATGGATTCTAATAGTCGATACTATTTTGTCACTGGAGCATTTTGATTTTTTCCTACTTTTGAGTCTTAAAAATCGTCGTAAAATTCGTCAAATCGAGCCAAAATTTCGCGTAGGGGTTTATTTTGCTATTTTTTATGTTTTACAATACCTTAAAATTGGAATCCATTACTTAGTCATCATCCCATTTCATCTCATTTTTTTCTGAGAAATATTACCTATATCGATATTTTTTCACTTCCACCTTCCACCATCCCTAATGCCAAGTTCATTGTCAAAATTGTCTTTACCCCTTTTTCTTTTTTTTTATTATGGCTGGGGGATATGTATGTGATGACGTCATATGAAGGTCATTTGAAGGTTAAAGCTTTTTATTGAATATTATAAATATCTTTAAAAATATAGAATTATTTTTAATTTTAATTAGTAGACACTGTACCGAAAGCTTATTCCTCGAAATGGTTTTGAGATTTCCAGTCATGTTCAAAAAGTTATCAAAGCCAATTGCGTTGTTTTTTATGATTCTGGTTCCGATTAAATTCAATTTTTATTACTTACCAAAGAATAAACACGAATTATTATTGTGGAAAAAATTGTACCTACCGCAGAGCCGCGTTTAACTTTTTGAAGGACAAATATTATATAAATTTTTTCTGGGGTGGGCACCAGACTATTTTAGGGTGGACACGGCCCACCCGGCCTCCTTCTTTTTACGGCAAGCGCTCTGAAGTTAGTCACCCTACATTGTTAAATGAATATGTCCATCAGCAGCATCGAAGCTCACACCATCATTTAGCAGCAAAGTAAATTATTTTGCAGCACAAATCCTGGATTTAGCAGTAAAATATATCACGAGATATAGCGAGTTCCAGGTTGGCTGGTACTCCAGTTCAATATTTTTGAAAACTAATGCATCAATTTAGCAGCAAATGTGTTTAGTAGGTAGGTAGGTAACTACATACCAAAAATTTGAGATTTTTAACGGTAAAAATTTGACTCAAAAAGAAAACAACGAAGAGGACAAGCGTAGTCGATCGTCGAAGGCGCGTCCGCCAGTGCTGCAGGTAGATTCGTGGCCACGGTAAATCATAACCTGTCGACGGTGAGTTGGGACAGTGGAGAGTGACCGCGGGACCGAGCTGCTGGTGTGGTGCGCACAACTGCCACGCTGGAGTGAGGGCCCAATGATGCTCCAATCGTAGGCTGCAAAGACCAGGGGCCGTACTGGCTAACTTACAGGGCTATCGTACGTAATCGCTTTCATTTGACAGATGGATGTGACAAATTGCTACTTCTATTTGGCATAAATAAAAACTCACCATAGAAAAGTAGCAATTAATCACATCCATCTGTCAAATGAAAGCGATTACGATAGCCATGTAAGTTAACCGGTACGGCCCCAGGGCCCGGACCAGCTAACGCATTGAACCTCGAAAATTCTCTGGGCTTCAAATTAAAACAGCTAAATCGAGCCCCAGTCGGGCCAAAATGACGAACCCCAGTTCATAATGTCATACTAACATCGATATCTTTCAAATAACTTCAGCAAATAGTAGATTACGAAATTCCTTACTTTCTATTTATCTGTTTTAAGTTGAAGCTCGGTAGGCCTGCCGAAGTTCGAAAAGTTAGCCGGTAGAGTTGAGAGTTGCCGAAGGTCCAGCCCACCGATTACCTACGTATCTCTGTTGCTAACAATTCTCGATTGAAATCGATTGAAATCGCAGTTGCATTACTGCTTTAAGTAAAATAGTTGTCACGTTGGTTCTTACTAAAGCAGCAATGTCACTGCGATTTCTGTCAAAGTTGATTGCAACAAAGTTAGACAATCAGCCTACAGGAAGCGCAATGATGCTGCAATAGAACCTATGCCACAGAATAACTAATAGTACAAGTCTGTGCTTCTGCTTGCGGTGTGACTGCTGCGGATGCTAAATAGTACCTATGTGACAGAGTTTTTGGCGCCATTTAGTAGAGTTCGGTTTGGTTTGATTCATAGTGGATATTGTGTCTTAAAATTGGTGCAGTTTTGTAGTACTAAGTGTCTACGCAACTGAACAATTATGTGGGACAATGAAAGCTTTCTTAAGCAAAAAAATAGTTCCAATTTCCTCACTAGATGGCGCTATCAAAAAGTATGATGTCAAAAAACTCTAGCGAAAATTCTAAGCCGGCGTTCCGAATCACGCTTACAGCGCGCTGACGCCCGGTCCGATTCATGCTTACAACGCTCACGTAAGTTAATTTGTGGTTATTATCCTTTGTTCTTCTTCTTATTTTTGTTATGGCAATCTACTTTCCTCTTGGAAGTAATTTTTGCCAGTGTTATGTTTTGAATAGTTCAGTATTTCTAGATTTTCTAGTAGATTGTTTCAGTTTACATTAAAATGCGGGTGCATCACATTCAGGCCCGGATTTCCGCCTAGGCCTACAAGGCCCTGGCCTAGGGGCCCAACCAGCCTAGGGTTCCATACCCAAAGGGTAAAAACGGGACCCTATTACTAAGCCTCCGCTGTCCGTCTGTCTGTCTGTAACCAGGCTGTATCTCATGAACCGTGATAGCTAGACAGCTGAAATTTTCACAGATGATGTATTTCTGTTGCCGCTACAGCAACAAATACTAAAAACAGAATAAAATAAATATTTAAGGGGGGCTCCCATACAACAAACGTGTATTTTTGCAGTTATTTGCTCGATATTAATAACGACAACAGGTAGACAGTTGATATTTTCACAGATGATGTATTTCTGATGCCGCTACAACAATAAATATTAAAATCAGAATAAAATAAATATTTAAGGGGGGCTCCCATACAACCAAACGTGATTTTTTTGCCCTTTTTTGGTACGGAACCCATCGTGCGCGAGTCCGACTCGCACTTGGCCGGTTTTTTACTATAGATAGACAGACAAGATTACTTGATTAGTGGATGAAATGACTTCAACTGACTAAAAATTGCGCTGCGCGGCCCTATTCTTTTTTCTATAGATAGGCAAGATTACAAGATTAGTGGACAAAACTAATTATTTTGTTTGTTAATCATAGACAGGTAAGCAAGATTACTTGATCATTGGATAAACTGACTAAAAATTGCGCTGCGCGGCCCTATTCTTTTTTCTATAGATAGGCAAGATTACAAGATTAGTGGACAAAACTAATTATTTTGTTTGTTAATCATAGACAGGTAAGCAAGATTACTTGATCATTGGATAAACTGACTAAAAATCGCGCTGCGTGGCCATTTTTTTCCAGAATACCGGCAAGATTTTACGATTAGTGGATGAAACAAACCAAAAATCGCGCTGCGCGGCCGCTTTTTTGTTATAGACAGCGCCGGGTGCGTCCGGGTAAAATTATTTATTTAACTCAAATGTCCGAGGTTTTTGAAATTTTTGTCCATGGTCCGTAATTTAGTTAATGGCAGGCCTACATGAATTATTTCTGATGTTTATATTTTATTTACAGTTTTTAAAGTTAGTTAAAAATTGTACTATATATTTGCACTAGTGCATTTTATTTGCTTAGTGTCCAAAATGCGTCGGGATGGGGGGCCCAAATGTAAAGTGCCTAGGGGCCCTGGGTCTCTAAGGACTCTAAGTCCGGGCCTGATCACATTCCAATGCTGCTTGGAGCATTTGGCAGCAAGTATATCAAGACAGTTTACTCGGTAAGTTTTGCCGAGGTAGCGACCACTACAATGAAAGACTCGGCTTCACATAACCAAGATCGCGCCTATTTCCATTATCCCACATATTGTTCAGTTGCGTAGACACTTGTACCACAAAACTGCACCAATTTTAAGACACAATATCCACTATGAATCAATTTGCGAATAATTAAAATAGTCACCGAACTGAACTCGACAAAATCCCGCCAAAAACTCTTATCCTTTGGTACTACCAGTATTAAACGGGAATTACATTAGGCCGACGTGGGCCACGTACGCCGATCTGGGTGCGTTCGATAATGTACTCTATAGACGTGTCATAAGACATATTTTTCGTTGCGTCGAGTAACGTGGTATCGCGTTGTCGAGGCGTGGATGTAATGCAGCTCTAAACGACTATCCTCTATGTAAAATGTATGGGGACCGACGCGCCCAGATCGGCGTACGTGGCCCAAGTCGGCCTAATGCAATTCCCGCTTTACCCTGCATGTATCTTTGCTGCGCGTCACTACGCGCGTGTCTACGCAGCCGGTGTGCCCAGGCCTTTAACGGTTGTTCACGAATCCACGACCGATACATGACTTACATTTCAATGCTTTTGAAAATTAAAAAGTAGGCTCTATAACTACTTATTTCTTTGCTAAACGTTTAAAAACTGTCAACTGTCTCTTGATTGAGCGCTTCGCCCCAAAACGAGCCGACAGAGAGGTCAAGTAGATGTATGTGTCCTTTTCTTCATTAGGGTGACCAAACCGTATGGTTGGCCGGAGACATACATAATACTTTAAACTGTTTAATATAAACTTAAATATAAAGTTCTTTATTTATAATTAACACATTTTACCGCGTTTTTATTAGGTTGCTTGCTCTTTTGTTTGTTTGAGCACAAATTTTGCAAACAATTTTATACTAAATTCCCGATGAGCTAGAGACTTGAAACTTTGAACACAGGTCAGAAATGGAAGGAAATGCAATATTACAGTGTCATTGAGGTGATCTGATGATGGAGCCGGAAGAACGCCACAGGAACTCTATGATGAATGAAACTATACAACCCCATCGTGTTTATTAGAATATTAGAATTGTCTTGACAAGTACTCTGACGGGAGACGAGGTTCAGGGTGGGATGATGAAGTCTGGATTCCATGCCATAGGAACTCAATATTGAAATCATGCAACCCCATCGAGTTTGGGCTCGTTTGAATCGTCTTGACGAGTGCTCTGTTGGGTAATAGTATCCAAGAGTCTGATGATGGAGCCGGAAGAAGGCCACAGGAACTCTGCAATAAAACCTTTCAACCCCATCGAGTTTG
Source organism: Agriphila geniculea (assembly GCA_943789525.1). Classification (NCBI taxonomy): domain Eukaryota; kingdom Metazoa; phylum Arthropoda; class Insecta; order Lepidoptera; family Crambidae; genus Agriphila; species Agriphila geniculea. Next base: position 5,160,918 of record OX038880.1, read on the forward strand.
GACTCGTTTGAATGGTCTTGACGAGTACTCTGATAGGCGGTGGTATATTTTTAGTTTAGCTCGTTAACTAAAAAAAAGAAAATTAATATTTATTTAAAAATAAAAAAAAATTAAGAACAAATTATTTATCACGTTTTTATTAAGTTGCTTTTTTGTTTTTATTTTTTTAATATGGTAATTCAACCAATTAAAATCTAGTTTATTCAATTCAATTAAATTTCAAGTGTAAATAATTACGCAACTTTAAAGTTTATTCCAATTTTTAATAAAAATGCAATGAGCGTGAACTTCGGGAAAATGAATAAATGTTGGAAAAACAAGTAAAAGTAGGAAAACATTGTCTAGTGATCTGTAGTTAAAAAAAGATGCAAACGATTTTCGACTTTATTGACGTTTGAAATTCGATTGCTTTTTCCCATAATCATACTTGTACATTTACTTTGCTGTTTCATTAAAAGCTGTTATTTTGGTAAAGATGTCAATAAGGTCTAAAATACTTGCACCAATTTCTTTACTTGTGAAGTTAATAAAATGGGTGCAAGAGATTTACGACGACACAATGTTTAAAATATAAAAAAAAAACAAAATGGCGGCCAACTATATTGTTCGTGGGTCGATTTTATGAAACTCGATTTTGTTACTATTTTGATCAAAATATAACAAAGAAATGTTAAAAATATTAAAAAATATGGCAGCCAACTCTTTTATTTGTGGGCTGATTTGAATGAAACTCGGTTTTTAGTACTAATTTGACAAGAAAATAATAACACAATATGTATTGAAAAAATTAAAAAATCCAAGATGGCAGCCAACTTGTTTGTTTTTGGGCCCATTTCGATGAAACTCGGTTTTGGTAATATTTTGACAAGAAAATAACAACGCAATTTTTAAAATACTAAAAATCTAAGATGGTGGCCAATTTTTTTGTTTTTTGGGCCGATTTCGATGAAACTCGGTGTTTGGTACTAATTAGACAAGAAAATAACAACTCAATGTAAACTGATGGAAAAATCAAAAAAGATAAATAAATGGCTGCTAATTTGTTTTTGGGTTGATTTTGATGTGACTCGGTTGAAAAAACAAATAAATAACTTGGCTGCCATCTTAGATTTTTCTTATGACATTCCTTTGCTGTTTTCTTGTCAAAATAGTACCAAAACCCGAGTTTCATCAAAATCAGCCCACAAGCAAAACAGTTGGCCGCCATCTTGGATTTTTTGTATTTATAAAATTGCATTGTTATTTTCTTGTCAAAATAGTACCAAAAACCAAGTTTCATTGAAATCGGCCCAAGAACAAAAAAGTTGGCCACCATCTTGAATTTTGTAAGTTTTCAACATTGCGTTGTTATTTTCTTGTCAAAATAGTGCCAAAAACCGAGTTTCATCAAAATTGGCCCAAATACAAAAAAGTTGGCCGCCATCTTGGATTTTTAATATTTTAAAAATGCATTGTTATTTTCTTATCAAAATAGTGACAAAAACCGAGTTTTATCGAAATCGGCCCATAAACAAACAAGTTGGCCACCATCTTGAATTTTTAAATATTTAAAAAATGCGTTGTTATTTTCTTATCAAAATAGTGCCAAAACAAAAACAGAGTTTCATCGAAATCGGACCAAAAACAAAAAAGTTTCCCGCCATCTTGGATTTTTAATATTTTAAAAATGCGTTGTTATTTTCTTATCAAAATAGTGCCAAAAACCGAGTTTCATCGAAATCGGACCATAAACAAAAAAGTTGGCCGCCATCTTGAATTTTTAATATTTTAAAAATGCATTGTTATTTTCTTATCAAAATAGTGCCAAAAACCGAGTTTTATCGAAATCGGCCCATTAACAAAAAAGTTGGCCGCCATCTTGAATTTTTTAATATTTAAAAAATGCGTTGTTATTTTCTTATCAAAATAGTGCCAAAAACCGAGTTTCATCGAAATCGGCGCATAAACATGAATTTGATTATTAATATAAACTTTACCCCTCGCCTGCGACTTCCAGTTATTTCCATCGATAGAACAATTTCGTTTTTGGGAAATCAGAAATGGTGTAGTATTTATGGTCACCCTAGTTTTGTAAAGGAATATTTCCCGAATATTGAAATTCTAAAATTGAAATTTGGCGCCAAAGTCAAAATCGGATCGGAGTTGCCAGGATTGACACTTGAATTTATACAACTACAATAATGCTGATTAGCATTATTGTAGAAATCTAATTAAATCAAAAGAGTAAGTTCAGTTTTATTTTACAATTACTATGTGTTATTCTAAATTAATATTTAAGTAGTATATTTTCAATATTCCACTCCGATTCCATAACTTTGACACACTACGTGATTGGTAACGTACATTTTTTTTTCCTACTATCGTGGTATTATTGTTTTGTAATGGCAATTGTGCGAACGAGACACCGACCTCCACCTAGTGTTGTTTCATTCACACAGTAGAGTCTTCAGTCAATGTCATCGATAGAATTTCAACTCTATGACAAAGGCAATACAGTTGAATTTCTTTTAAACAAATAGTGAAAATTTTTGTGTAGTACTCACTCCCTATATGAACCTCCTTGGTCTCTTGACATTGGGTGGATTCCGGCAGGCAAACAGCTGGGCCATCGATCGCCATAGAGTGAATTTTGCTTAACCATGGAAAGTAAAATAATTAAATGGTAAAAAAAATAGACCCGCGGGCTGATTATCTAATTAGAAACCACCTAGCGACCGGTTGCAGTTCATAGATGATAGTGATCCATTGCTATTTCTTTTTAGATAATCAGGGTGCGGTCATATCTTACACTAGAAATCGCTAAAATTGCAAACTAACGGCTAGTTCTGGTTTTTTAATATGTTGTTAGGACCACTACCAGCAGCGTAAATCCAAGTTTGCAGCTTCGAAATACCTGTGCTAACTTTGCAGCACTCGAAAAACCACGAAATTTTCGCACTTTTTTTGGTATATTCAATATGCCCTAACCTATGCGTTGAAAAAAGAAATATACACGTTCTTAAAGACGATAAAAATGGCTACAATTTATGTTCCGGGGCCCTATTTTTGAATCGCTCGACAAGCGTCGAGCGCTCGTTTCTACTGATTTTCGTTCGACATCTCATTGTTTTGAGTCTTATGTCGAACGAAAATCAGTCGAAAAGAGTGCTCGACGCGACGCCTGCCGAGCGATTCAAAAATAAGACCCCCAGACCTATCTCTGTATATAGTTTACTCACAAATTTTAAAAATCCACTAAGGCGTAAAAGCAGGCCTCAAATACTCGGCACTCTGCAAATTTTGCTCTGGTGTAGCTTACTGAAATACTAAGTGGGCGACCGACTGAGGGCGACTACAAATGTTGAAAATGGGTGACTTAAAAATACAAATTGAGTAACTAGTTATTCAGAATGGGCAACCAAATGAATGTTTGGGCGACAACCTTATGGCACGCAAAACATTTAAAATTTGGCATATATTTTATTTAAAAAAGCAGGGCAGCTTAAATCAGTTATATTGTTACTTACTTGGTATAATAGTTGCCCACTCAGTATTTTTTTCATTCATTTAGAATTTTCACTGCTAACTTAAATTATTTGTCTGCCACATGTAGTCGCCCGTCTTACGTATTTTTGTAATCCACAGTTTGACGCCCGTTTAGTTATTTTGTCGCCCAAAAAATAAACCGTTGCCTGGTTTAGTAAGAAATTCAAAAATTCAAAATTCAAAATAATTTATTCAGTCTAGGCTGTTACAAGCACTTGTGAATGTCATAGAAGCTACGCCATCGGTTCGCAAACCCTAAGCGGGAGACCTTGTAACGAGAAGAACCGGCAAGAAACTCGTCAAGGGCTGCTTTTTTCTCCCTGTATATTTCATACAGAGTCGTCAACATTGAAAAATGAGCTCCACGTTTAAAGTGAGGTCATTTTCCATCACAATAATTAACAAAAGTTTGCACACAATGGGTAGGTAGGTTAAAATTAAATATATCTACTACATTCAGATAGGTAAATGTGAGAGTAAATAACTTTCAACTAGTTGAGAATTTGAGAAATCACTCTGTCTGCTACTCGAACCAAAAAACACTTGATGCAAGACATAAAAAGTAAAAACGCAATTCTCACAATTCAATATGAGTTAAGATAGGTACTCAGAAGCAGACCCATTCCCACTGGCAGCACCCGTTCACGAGCATGACGCATGGACCAGCCATCGCTTCGCTCAACCATATTTTAGGGAACGTAACGACCCGCCCCACACGACACCACCGCAGAAATGATTAAAGAGAGCATGACATACTTAGGCTACCCATCCTAAGGCACCGAATTGAAAACATATATCCAAAAGCTTTTCATAGGCCTTTACTTACAAAACTATAGACGAAAAAATACGAAAAAATATTACGAAAGCAAAATAATCATTTTAGTCATTAGCAATAAAAAAAGTGAGAAATCAAAACAAGGATTAGTTATTAATTTTATGTTTTGAGTAAGAAGTGCCATACATATTGATAATATTAAACATGAAGAAAAAAAAATATATATATCCGACGCCCTTAGTACAAGCAGACAGAAGCAGACCCATTCCCACTGGCAGCACCCGTTCACGAGCATGACGCATGAACCAGCCATCGTTTCGCTCAACCATATTTGAGGGAACGTAACGACCCGCCTCACACGACACCACCGCAGAAATGTTTAAAGTGAGCATGACATACTAAGTAAGTATTTAAGTATCCCATTTACAGTCGCCTTTATTTATTTCCAGTCACCCAATTAATTAATTTTGTCCAAGCATTTATTTATTATTTATTATTATTTATTATTATTAATTCTTCTTTCAAACTACCTTCAAACCATTGTGAGAACTAAACAGAACAAATTTGTGAAAAATGAAGATATCCATTTTTGGATTTTTAAGATTTTTGAGTAAACTGTATGGCCTACAGACGTCGTCTTTTACTTAAATTAATGCTTATTACATTTCCTACAACATATATTCCTATAATTTTGCCCGAAAATTAATATTTTCCCTGATATCGGGGTTGAAAATTGACTTCACTTTCTTTTTAAATCTTGTAAATCTTTGGAGATCTGGGGCCCTATTTTTGAATCCTTCGACTGGCGTCGAGCGCTCTTTTCTACTGATTTTCGTTCGACATTTGACTCAAATGAATGAGATGTCGAACGAAAATCAGTAGAAACGAGCGATCGACTGGAGTCGAGCGATTCAAAAATGGGCCCCCTGTATCTCGGTAAGTATTTAACCTACAGAGAAACGTCTGTTCAGAAATTGTACCAATTTTTATCGTCTCTATGATCGGGTATATTTCTTTTTTGAACGCAAAGTTTAGGGCTTACAATATTGAATATACCAAAAAAAGTGCGAAAATTTCACAGTTTTTCGAGCTGCAAAGTTAGCACAGGTCTTTCGAAGCTGCAAACTTGGATTTACGCTGACTAGGTAGTAGTCCTAACAACATATTAAAAAACCAGAACTAGCCGTTAGTTTGCGATTTTAATGTTTGATATGACGGGCCTAACATTCCATTGCCATTGAGTACATTTTAACCGGCGTGGATTGTAATTTTATTTACCATTAATTTATTTTATTTTTACATTCATGGTAAAATCCACTCTATGGCGATCGATGACCCAGCGACTTACCTGCTGGAATGCACCCATTGACTAGACGTGACGTGATGTCAATGTCAAAATCAAGTGTCAAGATCAAGAATATAACCTAATTTTTTAGGAATAATTTCTAGTTGTTTTTATCTAACAATAACAATGAACGGTTCTTTAATGAAATTAGCCCAGGTATGTTAAACTAAAATTCAGTGGCAAATGACTTTTAAAGGAAAAGCAGTGATTTGTAAACTTACACTTTTCAATCACTCATTTATTATTTACTAAGTATTTTCAATCACATTTCAGTCATTTCTATCTCCAAAGATTGAGTTCGCAGCAGCACCATGGCAAGCAATAGCAGCCTCCCAGATACATACTTCGGCGCCTATGTGCAGAGTGGTTTCTGGAAAGTACAGAATAACGAAGAAACGAGATAGGCCTCTTACATACGAAATGGCTAATCCACCCCACTACATAGCTCATCGCAAATCATGGAACTCTTGGAATACTTGTGAGTAGTTCGGTTTCGTTCTGCTTCTTAAGTTTATATTAAACTAGCTTCCGCCCGCGACTTCGTCCACGACATTCAGAAAACGCTTTTAGAATATTTGAGCACGAATTTGTATATAGTGAGTTTACTACTTTATTATAAAACATGCAGAGATTCTAATGCACATATTCATTTTCCGCGGAAACGCTTATTTTTCGAAAAAATAAAGATGTAAGACTAATTAGACCAGTGTCGTCATTCTTGACGTTTAATGGCGGCCCACTAAGTTGGTAGCACAGTTAAATTGTTGTGATGGTGAATCAAAGACCGCAGGTCACGTGATAGGTGCGAGGAGCGTAGCGACGAGCATGTTAGGTTGACATGAAAGAAACAACTTTTTTTACATGCGAAATTTTGTACTACATCCCTTCCCCTGTCCCCCCCCCACCTCTTTTTAGCCTCCCCTGCTAAATTTCCATATTTTTTGTTTTGAGGTTATTTTTACACAAAAAAATATTTCTCAAAAACTATGCATCACCGGCAGATGGGGATTGGAGGAGGAAGTTGTTCCCCTTCCCCCCCCCCCCCCTCTTCCTCCCTTAATTGCCGAAAAACAAGAGCAATTTGGCTGTTATTATTACTTTTTTGTGTATTCATATAATAATATCTCTGTAAATATGTACTTCCGCGGAGTGGGAGTACCACCAGGGGGAGGTTACCTCCTCCCCCCAGCCCCCAAAAACCACCAACGTGCTCAACTATTCTAAATTTTTATCTCGGTAAATCCCTAGGGAACCTATGACTGGGATAAAAAGTATTCTGTTTTAATCCAGGGGTGCGTTTGTAAACGAGGCTCGAAGTCGGACCTTCACTCCAAGGCGTGCGACGTTCGTCATCCGACGTTTACGAACGACACTGCATAGCTGTCACTGTCATATTAGATTTGTTGATTTTGATATTAATGAAGCGTGAAATGCAACAAACAATAAAATGAAAATTAATGTTTATAAACAAAGAAGACGTGTCAACTGTCAAATAAAACGTCAGAGCGAATTTCACCCACCTATTTAGTGCGGTGACCGGTGCGTTCGCCGGGCGTCGTTTACGAACGGCTATACCTAATGATCGTCGGGCGATCGCCCCGGTGGTTTTAGAACGCGGACATGTCATCGAGCGTCGTCGAGCGAGCTTTACGAACGCACCCCAGGCTATAAACTATCTGTGTGTCAAATTTCATCCAAATCAGTTCAGCCGTTTTGGGGTGATTGAGGAACAAACATCCAAACCCACAAACTTTCACATTTATGAGTAGGATTAAACAAACTGTACAATTAAAGTTAACTCTTCATAAGAACATTATGCATGTTGGACAACGTGCCGGACTACAGCTGCGCCACAAAAAAAAATGGAAATCTGACTTTTTGACTATGCCATGATAAAGTCTATAGTTTGTCGGAGTTTGTCGCCAAAAACCAGAGTTTGTCGGTCTTCCGTTTAGGAGATACATGTGGCTCAGCTGTAGAGATGTCTCTACAGCTGCGCCACACAGATCTCGAAATCGGAAGGTCGTAGCGAAAATCTGATTACTTGTATGTATAGCCGTTAGTTTGTCAGAGTTTGTCGCACAAAAACCAGAGTTTGTCGGTCTTGCGTTTAGGAGATACGTGTGGCGCAGCTGTAGAGACATCTCTACAGCTGAGCCACACAGATCTCGAAAACGGAAGGTCGTAACAGAAATCTGATTACTCGTGTGTGTAGCCGGTAGTTTGTCGGAGTTTGTCACCAAGAACCAGAGTTTGTCGGTCTTGCGTTTAGGAGATATGTGAGGATACGCTGTGGAGACCTTTCTACCTGGATCTTGAGAACGGAAGGTCGTAGCAAAAATCTGATAACTCGAGTGTGTAGCCATTAGTTTGTCGGAGTTTGTCACCAAAAATCAGAGTTTGACAATCTTACGTTTAGAAGATATGTGGGGATATGCTATAGAGATATTTCTACCTGGATCTCGAGAACGGAAGGTCGTAGCGAAAATCTCACATATCTCCTAAACGCAAGACCGACAAACTCTGATATTTGGCGACAAACTCGGTCGAACTACCGACTATAGATATGACTAATCAGATTATCGCTACGACCTTCCGTTCTCAAGATCCAGGTAGCAAGGTCTCCACAGCGTATCCTCACATATCTCCTAAACGCAAGACCGACAAACTCTAGTGCTTGGTGACTAACTCCGACAAACTACCGACTACACACACGAGTAATCAGATTTCTGTTACGACCTTCCGTTTTCGAGATCTGTGTGGCTCAGCTGTAGAGACGTCTCTACAGCGAGTCCGTTACGCCAGCAAGAAAGTAGCTTCTAGAGGGAAGCGAGTTTGATGAATAATTAGTGCGCAATTCGGTGTAAATGTGAGCCAAATAAAAAATTTGTGGGCCTTATAGTTTTGGAATAAAACGGGAAAAACGAATTCTGCTGGGGTAACGGTACTCCAGCAGGAAGATTCTAAACTAATGATCGGAGAGAAATAAAAGATATATGGGCGGGTAGCTTGATACTAGCAAGAAATGTGCGCCAAATATATAATTTGTGGGCCTTATAGTTTTGGAGATATTTGATTTCCTGCTGGCGTAACGTTTTGCCGGATCCCAGATCTCGGAAACTACTAAATGTGCGATCTTACAGTAAACATATATAAGTAGCCCCTAATTTGTGCTATTTGTGCGGTAGAAAACATTTCAAAAATATTCACAAATTTTGAAGTAATCGGGCTTTTTCTGAAAACAGAAAAAAATATTCTAGCGCCTAAACTACCACATAAATAAAGAAACCAAAAACGGTGTTCTATTCTTCTTATTATTTCTCATTACCATAAAAATTTTGAAAACCGCACATTTACACGTTTTTGAATAATACCCACATGAAGGTGAGACCGACCATGTCATGACTTTGACGGTCAGCAGGATAAAAATATCAGAGATTATTTAGATCCTGGCCCAATGAATAATCTGTGCGGTTACTGAAGTACATGCTCTGAAAATTTCAGCTTCAAATTCTTCGTATTAAAGGAAATATCAATTAAAATCCAAAACAACTGTCAGTATTCCGATTAACCGACCAAATTCGATAGACCACAAAAAAGCGACGCGTTCATACATATTGATGACCTCCTTAACTTTGTTGTCGAACAGGTTTGTACACGTCACGTCTACGTACATTTAAGTGAAAAAGTGATTTGAGTGAGTGCTTTTATTTAAATAACGAATGAAGTTGTATCTGTTTTATTTCATTTTTACTTGAATTGAAAGAATTTTAACCATTTTAACATTATTTTAGTAAAAAAATAAAGGATGTTTTGTAATTTTATTTCTTTTTTTTTGTCATACCTAACTAGGTACTTGATGTACCTACAATGCGATTAAATTGACAATAGACAGTGATCCCTTGCATGCAACTTCTACATGGATGTAGGTCTCTTCACAGAGGGCCTAGTACGAGTTGGTTTAACGAGTTGGTGTAACTCTCTTTCACTCGTTCACTCACTCGCATGATTTCCTCTCTTTCACTCGAGACTATTCGTAAAGTGAGGTGAGAAACACAACTCGTACTAGGCCCTCTGACGTCCATTATACAAGTTGTATTCGCTGGGTGCGAAGGTATAATAATCGATCGCAGCACTCATGGTGGCAAAAAGTTGAAATAATGAAGGCTCTGTAATCTGTTTGAAAACGATATTTAATTGATTACTAGCGATACAGGAACAATTATATATGTTTATTATCACTTAATAAAATTATTAAAGTGGCTTTATCCCCTTAAGTAAACAGATCTTCTAGTAACCTAAGAAATTTAGCTGGTTTCACAGTCACGTGTTCGAAGAGTGCCGTCCGCAAAATATATAATCTGGGTGTAATGTAACAGATCAACGCCACATTGTATTGGTATAAATACAGGCTCAAACTATTTAAATGTTAAAACACTATTTACCCACATTTGCCAATAAGAAGTTATGAACGCGACTGTACAAACAATTTTTCTGCATAATACGACACACTAAAGAAGGTCATCAATAAGTATGAACGCGTCGCTTTTTTGTGGTCTATCGAATTTGGTCGGTTAATCGGAATACTGACAGTTGTTTTGGATTTTAATTAATATTTCCTTAAATACGAAGAATTTGAAGCTGAAATTTTCAGAGCATGTACTTCAGTAACCGCACAGATTATTCATTGGGCCAGGATCTAAATAATCTCTGATATTTTTATCCTGCTGACCATCAAAGTCATGACATGGTCGGTCTCACCTTCATGTGGGTATTATTCAAAAACGTGTAAATGTGCGGTTTTCAAAATTTTTATGGTAATGAGAAATAATAAGAAGAATAGAACACCGTTTTTGGTTTCTTTATTTATGTGGTAGTTTAGGCGCTAGAAATTTTTTTCTGTTTTCAGAAAAAGCCCGATTACTTCAAAATTTGTGAATATTTTTTAAATGTTTTCTACCGCACAAATAGCACAAATTAGGGGCTACTTATATGTGTTTACTGTAAGATCGCACATTTAGTAGTTTCCGAGATCTGGGATCCGGCAAAACGTTACGCCAGCAGGAAATCAAATATCTCCAAAACTATAAGGCCCACAAATTATATATTTGGCGCACATTTCTTGCTAGTATCAAGCTACCCGCCCATATATCTTTTATTTCTCTCCGATCATTAGTTTAGAATCTTCCTGCTGGAGTACCGTTACCCCAGCAGAATTCGTTTTTCCCGTTTTATTCCAAAACTATAAGGCCCACAAATTTTTTATTTGGCTCACATTTACACCGAATTGCGCACTAATTATTCATCAAACTCGCTTCCCTCTAGAAGCTACTTTCTTGCTGGCGTAACGGACTCTCTACAGCTGCGCCACACGTATCTCCTAAACGCAAGACCGACAAACTCTGGTTTTTGTGCGACAAACTCCGACAAACTAACTGCTATACATACAAGTAATCAGATTTTCGCTACGACCTTCCGTTTTCGAGATCTGTGTGGCGCAGCTGTAGAGACGTCTCTACAGCTGAGCCACATGTATCTTTTAAACGGAAGACCGACAAACTCTGGTTTTTGGCGACAAACTCCGACAAACTATAGACTTCATCATGGCATAGTCAAAATGTCAGATTTCCAACTTTTTTTTTTGTGGCGCAGCTGTAGTCCGGCACGTTGTTGGACAGACTAGCCATGGACCGGATTAAATGCTTAAACCCTAAAGGTATGATTCCGATGTCAGCAGCACTGCTGCGCGACAGTGCTGCGCAGCACTACTGCCGAGCTCGGAATGTAGTCTCATATAAACCTATAGAGAATGTATGGGGACCAGTGGTGTTGCGGCAGCAGTGCCGCGCAGCACTGCTGCGCAGCAGTGTCGCGCAGCGGTGTTGCGCAGCAGTGTCGCGTCGCTTCTCCGCTCACATCAAATTGAGCCTTTCAAACGTAACATTAGGGTTCAATTTGGAGTGCACTGCTGCGGCAACACTGCTGCTGCCGAGATCGGAATCATACCTTTACGTTCATTTAGATTTTTAGTATTTACAGAATGAAAATAAAAAAATAATGTTCAATAGATTCTTGGATAGCCTTTGTGAAACCCTATTAAATATTGAGACAATAATCATAGCATCATGAGAATATGAGATATCGTAGAGCAAAATCGAAAGAGTTCTGTCCCCTGATTTTGTAACTTTGTTTCAATCAACTCTTACAGAAATCACAGTTAAATTGCTGCTTTAGTAAAAACCAATAGTACAACTATCTTACATTAAGCAGCAATGTAACTGTGGTTCAATCGAGAATTGTTAGCAACAGAGTTACGTAATCAGGGGGCTGGTCCTAGACAGTGGTCTAGTCTGACCACCAGGAAAACTGTTCCACATACAGGTGTCTAATCTATTTTTAAAATTAGTTTACATTGTTGGCCGAGACTATTTGTTCCACCCTTTGACCACTCTTTTGCTCATAAAGTCACTTTTCTATCTTGTCAAAGTTTGAAATATCATTATGGCCATTTAGTACTTTAAATCGCAATATCTCTGAAAATTATGATTTCAGCAAGTTTGAAAGGTGGCCTACGTAGATCTGAAACGGTGATTGAAGATGAGTTCATCCGAAGATTTATGTCGGGAACATGGCATGGTCTAATGTGTAGCGAGGTAAGAAAATAGTTTATACTTCTTGATTGGCCAATTTTAACCTTCACAAAAGAGTGTAAGCAAAGCCGCCTTTTTTTATTGTAAGTTCTTTTTAATCAGGGATTGTAGAAATGACTTTATTTGCAGGTTATAATAAAGCGACAGTTCAACCACATCAGAGTAGCTGCAATAGTAAGACGAGCCGTTTCTCCTACCAAAATGTATTTTCTCCTAGGATACACAGAAGAGTTATTAGCCAACTGGCTTCAGTGCCCGGTCACTTTAGAATTACAAACTGTTGACAGTTTCAAAGATGTTGTGTTCAAATATATCTAAAATAATAAGAAATTAGTGATTGTAAATTAGGCTGTTAGGATTATTTATAGTAAATGCCCATTATCAACTATCTTTGTATTAATTCAACTATCAATAATACTTTAATATTTACTAAATTCAACATCCAGCAGTGGATGGATGAACTTCATTCCACCAGATGCCACAGGTATGTTCTGATAAGCGATGATAGCTTTGTCAGTATTATCACAAATGCCTAGTACTTCCAATCTCATATACCGACGATGTACTGTAAAGACCTCCTAACTGACATTTTGTAATTTTTGTGATTCTTAATTTAATACGTGCCGGACTACAGCTGCGCCACAAAAAAAAAAGTTGAAAATCTGACTTTTTGACTATGCCATGATGAAGACGATAGTTTGTCGGAATTTGTCGCACAAAAACCAGAATTTGTCGGGCTTGCGTTGAGGAGATACGTGTGGCGCAGCTGTAGAGACGTCTCTACAGCTGAGCCACACAGATCTCGAAAACGGAAGGTCGTACCGAAAATCTGATTACCCGTATGTGCAGCCGTTAATTTGTCGAAATTTGTCGCACAAAAACCAGAATTTGTCGGGCTTGCGTTTAAGAGATACGTGTGGCGCAGCTGTAGAGACGTCTCTACAGCTGAGCCACACAGATCTCGAAAACGGAAGGTCGTAGCGAAAATCTGATTACTCGTGTGTGCAGCCGTTAATTTGTCGGATTTTGTCACCAAGAACCAGATTTTGTCGGTCTTGCGTTTAGGAGATATGTGAGGATACGCTGTGGAGACTTTTCTACCTGGATCTTGAGAAAGGAAGGTTGTAGCGAAAATCTGATAACTCGAGTGTGTAGCCGTTAGTTTGTCGGAATTTGTCACCAAGAATCAGAGTTTGTCAATCTTGCGTTTAGGAGATATGTGAGGATGCGCTGTCGAGACCTTTTTACCTGGATCTCGAGAACGAAAGGTCGTAAGCGTATCCTCACATATCTCCTAAACGCAAGATCGATAAAATCTGGTTCTTGGTGACAAAATCCGACAAACTACCGGCTACACATACGAGTTATCAGATTTTCGCTACGACCTTCCTTTCTCAAGATCCAGGTGGAAAAGTCTCCACAGCGTATCCTCACATATCTCCTAAACGCAAGGCCGACAAAATCTGGTTCTTGGTGACAAAATCCGACAAATTAACGGCTGCACACACGAGTAATCAGATTTTCGCTACAACCTTCCGTTTTCGAGATCTGTGTGGCTCAGCTGTAGAGACGTCTCTACAGCTGCGCCACACGTATCTCCTAAACGCAAGCCCGACAAATTCTGGTTTTTGTGCGACAAATTCCGACAAATTAACGGCTGCACACACGAGTAATCAGATTTTCGCTACGACCTTCCGTTTTCGAGATCTGTGTGGCGCAGCTGTAGAGACGTCTCTACAGCTGGGCCACACGTATCTCCTAAACGCAAGACCGACAAATTCTGGTTTTTGTGCGACAAATTCCGACAAATCATCGACTTCATAATGGCATAGTCAAAAAGTCAGATTTCCAACTTTTTTTTTTGTGGCGCAGCTGTAGTCCGGCACGTTAATTTAATGTAAGTATTTAGTTAAAATACAATTTCGCATGGACTAGCAAGACCAACAAACTCGTTACAAGGTCTCTCGCTTAGGGTTTTCGAACCGATGGCGTAGCTTCTATGACATTCACAAGTGCTTGTAACAGCCTAGACTGAATAAATTATTTTTGAATTTGAATTTAAACTGGATTTCGTAATGTGTTGCGTTAAATGTGCTACCAATATCTCTGATCTACATTTAATTTAATTAATTTGCAATACCTTCTACCTAACTCCTTTGTCCTTTCTACTACCTACATACAGAAATGACTCCCTACATTAATTCAGTAATTTCATTATGTTCTACTAATGTCTTAAATTGAAGGTTCCTAATGATGATAGATTCACTAAGCGTTTTTTTTCAATTTCTTCATCTTCATGTCATTACACTTCGTCGGTGATATAATTATAGCATGACTATAAAATTGAAAAAATAAAACTCAGGTATAAAATTCATATTCTTTTATAATTTGATTCATTCAAATATACATAATGTATCAACAAACAGAACAGCGAGACGCGGGCCGCGCGGGCGCGCGCACTATATCGCTCGACAATACCGAGCCGACACCGAACTTCTGCGCTTTGTACTTTTATACACATTTTCAATACGCCACTTTATTTTTTACAATCCATTGTACACTGTTTCACTCAAAATCAAGTGGTGCACGTACTTGAGAGTGATGTAAAATTCCCCGACAATCATCTAAATTTCTCATAAATGCCTATGGTGTCTCTCAGGTAAATTTGTATTGTCTATCACAGTGACGTAAAGCATTTGTCCTTACATACTAGTGAGTTAAACATTGGATCTTATCATTAAATCACCATATAACACATTTTGTAAAGTCGTTAAGGTGCTTCAGAAAATATCATGATATCATTATTTTTTTAAAGTCTCAAACAGTCTTTTTATTGAGCTAATTCGATAGGGCCTGTGGAATGTCTGTTTGTAACACCTTATTTTAACACTAGCGGTTCCCTTGCAAAGATGGTTTTGATATTAGTGTGCGCAGAAGTCCAAATGGCTGACAATATGCGACGGCTCGCTCGTTGTTTAGCATTAATTGCTATCGAAATTACATATTTACAAATTAAATGTACAGACAACATGAAGGCTTCTCGTGGTATTCGTCAAATCACTATCCAAAACGGTAACGCACACGAGCGCTGACGAAACTTCTCACTGGCAGTTAATTGGATAAAATTAATGTGAAAATGATGACGTATTTACATATACATAAACATGAAACTATAATACAAATATGTACAAATAAAACACTGATATTCCAATTACAGGAATAAAAAAAGCAATGAAAACATGCAAGTACCGAGTGGACAAGTAAGAAAGCTCAGTGAGTGAGAAGTTTCTTCAACGCAAACAAACAAATTTCACAAATTGGATGGCAGCAGATTTGTATAATGATTTTATTGACGTTGAAATAATCTCGCAATCAAAGAAACTAAATACATACATAAAATATATTGAGTATTTTCACACTGAATTTAAAAATTTCAAGAGTCAATGTTGTACATTTAAAAAATATATTATTTAGGCGATTTATTATTAAAATTTTGTAAGCAGTTTCTTTGCGCGCGAGGGTACACCAAATGTATATGTGCGATAATATAAAATCCTATGTCAATACTACACACTGCTATAACTATTAAGTAAAAATGTCCATCAAAAATCTATTAAAAATAAAGAGATCATATATGTTCTACTACAAATAAGATAAACTTGTTACAATAAAGCTCTCATTATTCATAAGCGATACTTACGCATCGTACTGTGTTCTATTGGTTTAGTTCAATACTGCGAATCATACTCTAAGGGATAGTGTGTACTTGTATGTATCGATAAATATAGTCTGCATATAGCGTAAGTATAACTCAGAATTTTGTCGAGTCCAGTAAAGCCAAATCTTAAATCTTACCACATAGTGTTAAATTCTTGCTCCTCAATTGTATTGCTATTGATGTGATTGTTCAAAGGCTAACGTAGATATTATTATGCTTTGTAATTACAGATGAAAGCGTAAATGCAATATTAATCACTACACTTATGTTTTTGAGATTGACATCAAATTAAGTTTAATATACAAGTTGTATTGTAGAGCATTGTGAAGGCAAATCGGTATCATGAAGTTGACACATTTCCTATGAGCGCGAACTGCTTCCTTGCGAAATGCTAAAATTTTTTGCTTAACTCGCAGCTCATATAAATCTAAATCAACTCCAATCAACTCAAAAGTCTTAAAATCCTACATTAATTTACACAAGTAGGTACTAGAAAAAGATCATCATGATATGACTTTAAAATCTATCTGTACTTAGAAAAATTATACAGAATCAGTACTAAAATTTGATTAGTATAAAACTTCATTTTAACTCCATTTATCCTAAAAGTAATAATTCAATATACCCTTTCATGATTTGGCTTAATTTTTTTTCACATTTCATCCGATAGATTACAGAGAGACATTATCTCTATCACAAACGCGTTAGTAACATTAAAAATTAAATACAACAGCACCTATCGTTTGATATACATAATAATAATATAATATACGGAATAAAAAATAGTCAAAATTAATAGTTTATTCGATTTAAATAATTCCGATGGTGAGGACAAAAATAAAAATAAGCGTAGATACAACTATGCAAAATGGTCCAAATAGTTTTGTTAAGTATATAATATAAATGATTTTCCAAATATCACTACTTATTCCGATAAGACAACTAACGCTTCACAACGAGGACTTAACGCACGGTTGATCGCGGCACTCGACGCCTCGAAATAAATTAACTTTTGGGTTTCAAAAGTCCCCCAAAAACAGATTTGTCGAAAAGCCTCAGTGCAGCTATCAACTCTGATTATGACTAGGATATATACATAGCTGATCGACGCAGCTTCGAGGATGCGACTGAGTTTGGGTCACAGTCCATCAGCCCGAGTCCGCACAATTCATACACCTGTCATTGGCGGTCACAGAGAAAGCATGCTTGGATGAACAGTAAACTGTATGAGGCCCGCAAAGCAATGAGAAACGCATTGAAATTTTCAATCAAAACCATAATATTAACGGTAACTTTCAGATGAAAGTGTGTCACAGAGAAATATTCAACTTCGTTATGTGTAAAAGTGAGGATTAGCGAAACATCTAGCTGTAAATAGAAATCACAGTCAAACAAATTAAAACAAGTCAAGTAAAAAATATATAATTGCGTTTCCAGTATTTTGAAGGCCCCATAGAGTACCTAAGCCTATAGTTGCACGAACCAAGCATGTTTTCGCTCATACCCACAGAGTGGAACTATTCCGACCGACTAAACGCGACGCAGTGCACACGCCCGCAAGCGCTACCGACACTCACACATACATTTGTACTACGCCAGTATGCTACCCGCTATCACTAAAGAGACGCCCACTCGCCGTCGAACAACGCCAAGACATCAATTAAAAAAAAACTTAAACTAAAAATGAAATGCAACTAACGTTTCGTAAATTTTGATCGGACCGATAGGGGACGAATACTGACTTTGACGAACTAGAACTAATTTAAAATTTGTGAGTTCCGATATACTTAATAAAAAGGGGGGGAAAAGGTCACGATCGTCAAAATATATCCTACTTACAACTAGAGGTGATGTCCGACGACGACCGGCCGTAGAAGGGTACCACATTCGTAAAAAAAAACTCAAGACTTACACTAAACTACACAACTCTCACTTCACATCTATATAAAACACATCAGAGGTTGGGGAGGGGGGAGGGGGTATAAATTGTAAATAATGTCTCGCTGAGAAGTTTGTTGGTACACACTATGCCACAATAACCTAACAGCTCCGCCCGCTATTCGCCGCCGGCGCCGAACCGAACGTCATCCACTGTACATACTACCATCCTACTGCCTACGCCCGCCGACCAGTGAGACTCCAGACCCACACCAACGACCGGACAATAAACACACAACAAATTGTAGACGATCACGATGAGGGATACGATGCGAATAATTCTACAGGATGCTGTGACAGAATCGAACAGTCAAATAAACAGGTACGATCGACACACGCTCAGCGTTCACCGCTATAAGTATTCAACGATGCTTTATAACGATTAAACTCTATTCAGCTATATTTATTGCACACATGTGATTTCACACAACAGGCAGTGCTCGATTAATAATGTAATGATCTCTATAAAATTTAAATAGTTAATTAAGTATCAAAAATAATTCCAATATCTATTACTTTATAAAGATTTTTGACATATCTTACACACCCGGCCGCAAATACTACGAAATACGAATTTAATTTACGTTTCGCCATATCGTTATAGTAAGTAGAAATGTTTGAGTAGATACGATCAGATTTTTTGAAGAAGATTTTATAAGTAGAGGCTCATTTCTAGATGTAAGGAAATTGAAATATTCAAATGTGATTTAAGAAAAGATAACAGTCCTGGGATGAAGACAGTAAAAACGACGCTAGAGTTATATACGACACGAACTATCAAAGGTATTGGCACGACACATAATAAAAAACTATCATGGTCGTAAATTATGAAAACAGAACAAGTCTTTACGTGAAATACTGAATTAATGGTCTGAAACGAAAATTTTATTCAATCATTACTTGCAACATAAAGCTGTCTCACTGATCCAACACTAGAGCGATCGAGACGGAAACACTTAAGGACTCTTGGTCAATTGATACGTTTTCAGACTCGATCGAAAAACACACACATTGCATTATAACCCCAATTATATTACCTAAATAATATACAGTGGAGGAATTTTATACACTAATTTTATTGGTAAATGGACGTTTGACATACTCTCATCATCACACAAGGACGAAAACATTCTCAACTTTGTAATTTTTGAATATCATACTTTGAAACGTCAAATGTGAAACCGGTGGCTAGGACTCTTCACACGCCACTTATAAAAACACGATTCGAATAAGAAAACGAAGCTGATCAAGACAAGACTTGTAAATTAGTATTTATTTGAGAGGTAACAAAGATATTACAGGACTGCATCATCAACACTGTTATTTTACTGAGACACATTACAGTGCGAAAAGATGCGAGATAACGAAAAACTACTTATTTGACTTGAGCACGTCTTCTTTAGCTAGCAGTATTTAAATTGAATTGCACGCATACGCACCTTTCGTGTTTTCTTTACGGTTACACATTCGATGATTTGCAGTACGATTCCTCAACTGTATAATACACAATAACTAAGCGAATCTGCCGACAAACTATAACGAAAAAATATTGTATATCTCCGACTTTAAAATTCATCATTTTTTTATTGACACAATAAGCGTAAGTCCGAATTCACTACTATACACATTAATTTGTAGAAATAGTTAAACTTTGAAAAAAAAAGTTCACCTTTAAAATACTATGAAATGTGAATGGAAAACTATGATTGCACAGACATACACAACACTCTAGTCTAACATTTACATCGTATCACTCAGACATACATTCGTAACTTGGATTGAACTTAATTCTAAGTCTCATTGATTTTATTTATAAAACATGCCAAGAGACCGTTTTCTTCTCACTGGAACTGTTAGGTAATACGGATAATTTAATTTTTAAGACAAATACTAAATAGTTGTTCGAAAGTATACGCGTCACTAAAGACTACAGTTGAGCAAAATAATAAGTCGGAACGACATCCTACTAAATAGACGACAGACACACTACATCCAGTGAAGAGACAACGACGTTCGGAACACACACTCGGCATTCGCCCACATTCACGCCACCGCAATATGCCCTAAATACACATCCGCAAAGGTTATTGAATGACAAACAATGACAACCAAAATGCACCTATGTTTACCCCTCAGAACACAGAAACTGTGATGTGTGTGTGGTTTACCCCTATACAACGAAGAAAGAAGTGTCAACTGTATCAAATTTTCCACATCGTATCCTTACAATACCCACGAAGTCGCCATGAATGTTTTTTTTTAATGCCTTGAATATAAAACTATTACAGATCCCATGTATGAACATTAAAAATATAAGTGTTGACCAAGCATGAAGATTTAAATGTTTGATTTTATTTATTATGTTCGCCGTTGTTTGTTAGAAATAATTTGACAATATTTTTAATTTATTCATAAAGGTAAAACTTTGTTAATTTGTGTAAAACTTAACATAAAAATTAATACTATAAGCTAGCTTCGTTTTTTAAAATAATTTTTTTGCTTTAATAAAATCCAAAATCGTTGTTTGTTGACGTTTGAAAATTTGGTTTTGCTATTTTATGATTAAAAGGTGTCTGACGAATTTCTGTAATTATTTCTATACATTATTTATGTTTTTAAACGGAAGATGCCATCAACTCATTTTAATTGTATTATTTTGACAAAATATATAGTAATGACAGTACCTAATCTTATTGTTTGAACATAGTTGGCAAATAATAATATTGTTAAGTTTTGGTCTAGTTTCTGAGGTTTTCATACAGTTTTTAAGATAATTCATATTTGTCGTCCTGGCGACTTCCTTACAATTATGTAAATAATTCGAGTTTAGGTAAATGCACTTAATGCTATTTGCTTATTACCGAGATATGTAAGAATGTCTAATAATCTCTGTTTTTAATTACAAAACAAAACATGTAATTTTTAAAACCAATTTTAAATGTTTATTTTTCTAAACATTATTTAGCTGTAAAATAATTGTCATACAGTCATACGTAAGTAATATTTAAATGTTGCAGGGTATTACATTACTTCAATATAAAGAACGGGTATGTATGTTTTTCTTAGAAATGACGTTGAAATTTTTTCATTGTAATAAAGTTGAAATTGTAAATGACTTTTAGGGTCAAACTACTTTTTGTTAATTGTCTTTCATTATGTTAGACAATGGGGAATATCCGAAAAAAATCAATTTGGCTGAATATTTTTTTATAGGTAGGAATAACTTCCCTTAGTAATAGAAAAAAGTTTCAGAATTTTCGGTTGCGTATAAATAAAAATAAAAAATAAAGTCACTTCGACTTCACAAATATACGAAAGTAACAGCAGAATGGAGATTATACCTTTGTCACCACCTGTCATAACCACAACTTGCTATTAAAAAAAAAGTTACAACACAAAATGTCCAAACTTTTTTTTTAAATACTTGCTGTTGTAGTGGCAGGTGGTGGCAAAGGTATAATCGCCATTCTGCTGTTACTTTCGTACATTTGTGACGTCGAAGAGACTTTAATTTATTAAAAAATTTTGACGCAACCGAAAATTCTGAATTTTTTTTCTAAAACTAAGGGAAGGGACTTTTTTTTCTAAAACTAACTAAGGGAGCCTACCTATAAAAAAATATTCAGCCATATTTATTTTTTTCGGACATTCCCCATTGTTTGCGATGTTTTCCGATGCCCATTCTTTATTATTGAAGTACTGTAGTGCATTTACCTTATGACATAATATGTCATTGTTTTTTAAGAGTGCGATGAGCAGTTTTGAATGTAGTTGTATCGACCACTACTATGTTATGGACCCTTCACATGCACAGGCTCGGCCTGCAGGATCGAACGTAGACGCGCGGCCTCCCGCGGCCTTCCGGCCAAATGTGTGTAGGGAGAGACCGGACCTCCGAAGGCCGCGCTCATCCGCGGTTTTTTAGTGTCCCCTACTATTTTCCAGGGCTCCCAAAAGTGGTTTTTAGCGTTCCCTACTATTTTCCAGGGTTTCTGAAAGCTGTGTTTAGGGTTTCCAAAAGTGGTTGTTTCCAGGGCTTCCAAAACTATTTGTTTCCAGGGCTTCCAAAAGTCTGTTTACAGAGCTTCCAAAACTAGTTGTTTCCAGGGCTTCCAAAACTAGTTGTTTCCAGGGCTTCCAAAACTAGTTGTTTTCAAGGCTTCCAAAAGTTGTTTACAAGGCTTCCAAAAGTGGTCGTTTCGAATGCTTCCAAAAGAGTTTATTTTTCCGGCGGGGTAATGGCTCTCGTTTGCTTCCCCTACTATTTTCCAGGGCTTCCGAAAGTAGTGTTTCTAGGGCGTGGTTGTTTCCAGGGCTTCCAGCGTGGTCGTTTCGTCGGCGGGGTGATGGCTCTTGTTTGCGGCCCCTACTATTTTCTAGGACTTCCGAAAGTAGTGCGTGGTTTTTTCCAGGGCTTCCAAGGCGTGGTTGTTTCCAGGGCTTCCAGCGTGGTGGTTTCGTCGGCGGCGTGATGGGTCTCCTTAGCGTCCCCTACTATGTGCCACATGGCCTTACCTATTGGTGGAGTGGTCGGGGGGCGGGCGCGGGGCGCGCGTGCGGGGCCGCGGGCGGCGGGCGCGCGGCGACGCGTGCTACCTGCGCCCGATCAGCCCGTTCGAGTTTCCACTCGTCGTGGGGCTCATCTCTAACTCCACTAGTAGGGGGAAGTGATCTGGGGAACGAAAATTCCATGTTAAGCATTTTCCATACGGATGTAATCACCAAAGGCCGGATTTGCGGTAGCAGGAATACAAACTTGCTAGTGATTATCAAATTATCGTAAATGTTTCCATATCGATGTTTTGAAAATATTTTTGAAGTAGAACTTCTTTGATCGCGTTTGTATATTTTTTTTTGTATTTTAACAAGGAGGATGTATTTTTTAAAATTTACATTGTATATCACTCACTTTGACTTTGCTACCTTTGCACCAAGAAAAACTTCAGTGCTTTTTATTTTCTCTACAATTCACGATTTTTACTTATTCAGTTCGTAATGCCTTACAGAAAAAATCTAGTTTCGATTTTTACTCGTTTTTCACGCTACTTAAGTAATTATATTTTTTATCGATACATTATATAAATAGATAATTAAGTTGTCCACGCACTATTAAACGTCATTTTATTCGTGCCACCGCAAGTCCGGTCTCTAGTAATCACGCCTCCCGTCAGAGGTCACCTTGGTGGAAGCTCGATTGAAGCGAGATTTCCATCCGAGGATTGTGTTACGGCTACACGAGTTTCCATCCGAGCGCCGACACGGTCGCCCTTCATTGTGAATCGCTCTCGAAGGTCATTTGGATTGGATGGATAAATTTGGATTACATCTACCGTCTAGATGGATGGCATCAAGCAAGGTCACCTCTGATGGGAGGCGTGATTACATCCGTCTAGAAAATGTTTTAATTAATTAAAGATTGAAAGAAAAGAAAGAGAGAAAATCTGTAGTGTTTGGAAGAAATTTGTTAACTCCAATTTGGTAATTTTTTAGTTGGGTATACTGCCCGGCATATACAGGGTAATTTTGAACCTACCATCCAAATTTTAAAGATGTGTCCAGACCATGAAACTAAACTCTAAGAAACATGTGTCAAATTTCGCCAAAAAATGTTGGTCATCCTATACTAAATTGATCACGATGATGATGAATGATCTCTTTGATTTGTATGGAAAGTTGATTTTTATTTTACATATTTGACCATGTGTTCCTTAGAGAAAGTTGTTAAGTTTCATGGACTGAACACATCCTCAAAATTTGGATGGTAAGTTCAAAATGACCCGATATATTGGCAAGAGAATGAAAGAGACAAAAGATGTGCAGTAGCACAAACACTAAGTTTATGGCTACTGCGCATCTTTTGTCTCTTTCATTCTCTTGCCAATATATATGCCGGCAGCTGTATTTTGATTTTGTTTTTTTTTCTATATTTTTTTATCTATTAGGAAGAGAGAAAGAAAGAAAATAAATTTATTAGACACAGACATGAAGTGAGAATTACAATGTTATAATTAAGTATGTAATTAACGTTTAAAAGAACAGGTTTTTTATATAAACCAACATTAAAAGAAAATATAAAAAAATAAATCTCACGGCTAAGTCAAATTATGATGCCAATTCAGCATGTGTCGTCTTTGTAAGACCCGATACTGATTTTCAATGGGGTTGGCAACGCAAAGCTAATTGTAGATGTCGCTGCGTACGCTTGTTCCTAAGATAGTAGACGTTCAGAACAAAATGTATGGGAAAATAGGTATTTATTTTGTGGTTTCTTTTTACCGAAAAAGACCCATTGACCCAAAATGGCTATAAAAGACTATTCTACAATGCAAATGCCGGAATTAAAAGCCAAATTAAGACGTTTTTATTCTTACAGAATTTATATTTTTTTTCTATACCCAGATTTTTCGGAAATTTGTAAGTGCCAAGATTTTTAAGCCTTTTACACAGAATTTAATCATTTTAAGGTAAAAAAAAGATTTTTTTAAGTAAAAGTCCTTTGTTATCATAGTTCTCGAGGAACAAGCGTACACAGCGCCATTTTAACAGTTGCCTTCCCCACTGGTACCTTTGTTTTTTTGACAGCTGAATGTCTTGGACGAAATAGCTCACACTTATATTATGATAATATAATATATTGTACACATGTAGAATTAATTAAATTAATTCTACAAAAGAATGAATTAATTACTGATTAGTCCACTTCATCTACAAATTATAGAACTGAGCTGGTAAAAACATGGTAACTCAGGATTCGTCCATTTCGTTTTGTACATTCGTGTGTGATAAGTTATCTTGTCTGTAAAATGACTCTTGGATTAGACAAGTTTCTCCCATACCAAACACCACAGAAAAAGATTTATTTGGGACTACTCAACGATACACTCTTATCGATCATCGATCACGCGACGATGCACAATGTTATTGTTATTAACTTTGTATGTGTTAAGTTCTTTGGAATGTCTTTGTAATATTGTGTATCGTTGTGTGTTGTTCAAAATAAATGTATTTTCTTTCTTTTCTTTCTTATACACAATTTTGACAAAAAATTACGGATAACAAAAAGAAACTAAACACCTATGTGTTATATATAGATACACATTGCACATCGTCGCGTGATGCCAAAATGTGCCAAGCTCAGTATGAGCAGCGAGCGGGAAGTCTACTGCACTGGTATTCTACTTGATTAACACTAAATAATAGACTACATATGCGCTGAAGAAGAATATACTAGAAAAAATTCGACTCGTCACCAGATCATTTTCTCAGGCGGGAATCGAACCCGCGATCTTTGGAAGTCCGGTCCAATGCTCTTCCGACTAAGCTATCGAGTCACTAGTGGAATCATCGAATTTTTTCTAGTATATCCTACTCTTACGCTGCCAGCCGGCGTTATTTCATCAATGTAAAGAATTACCCTCGACATCCAATTGAAATATCTTTTTCCAGTTCAGGTGATGTAAAAAAATACCTTTTCCATTATTGTCTCTGATCTGGGTATCATACAAGAGGTCCAGACCACTCATCCGGATGAACACTATTAAATTAGCAAAGCCTGTTTGTATATTTTTTAATATGCTTCAACATATTTACCAGCAAGAAAAATGGGCGCAAGAAAATTAACAACTTAAACTGAATTAAGTCATGACATGACTAATCCAGGAGAACTAAAGTAACCGACATCGCTCGAAGGATTGCTCAGCTGAAGTTCAGGCTGGACACATAGCGAGAAGAACCGATGGCCGTTGGGGCGGAAAGGTTCTTGAATGGCGACCGCGCACCGGACGACCTCCGTGGGTAGGCCCCCACAAGGGGGACCGACGTGAGGGTGAAGGTAGCGGGGAGCCACTGGATGCGGGCAGCGCAGGACCGATCGTCGTGGAGATCCTTGGGGGAGGCCTTTACCCAGCAGTGGGTGTCGTGCGGATGATATGATGATGATGATGACAAATGAATTATAATTTCTCACCTGAAGGTACATGCGGGTGGGGACACCCCACCACCTTGTGTTCCCGGAACCACTCCTGAGAGAGCGGGCCTAACAACCCTAGAGGTGTCATTGACTGCTTGCTGTAGAATATGTAGTCGATGATGCCTTTGAAGTCGAACCTGGAAAATTGAGCACGATAAGTATTAATTTAAAATCAAGTTGCATACAATCTGATAAACAACATGATCATGAAGTCGCATGTAGTTGGTGTCAATCATCATGATCATAGACTGGCGTATAGACAATCAACATGATCATAGACTCATGTATAGACAATGATCATGATCAATGACTCGTGTATAAACAAGACAATCAACACGATCATAGACTCATGTGTACACACTGAACATGTGGCCCTACCACGAGTTAATCCCAATTGTTTTCGCTACCGTAACCTATCGTTCTCTCTTTCACTTACATTGACTATGAACAGTATATGCGATAGTTTACGGTAGTGGAAACAGTTTGCATCAACTCATGGTAGAACTAATGATCACTGCATTGATTCGCGTGTAGATAATGAACAACATGATCATAGACACACGCGTGTAGTAGTGCTAAGTGTACGCAAAGAAAACCGCAAATCGATCTACAGTAAAGCCGTTTGGTACACGTATACTTCAGGTCAAAACATTATTTTGTTCCCGCAGTCCTTAAAAATTATTTCCTTAGGAGAGGAGCTGTTACGGTGTCATCTTTTTTTGGTATGGGGAAAATCTCATGTGTGTGGTATCGAATGAAAGGGCTTACTGAATAGGTTCTAAAAATATATCACATCGTTACATTTCAGCCACTTGTTTTAAACTAAACCAAAAAACATTTTCAAAACATACCAAGTTTGGGCTCCTTCAGATCCAATGTGGTTAAATTATTTTTTGTAAAATACACCTTAAGAGATATAAAATATCCTCAAATCAAACCAGAAGAAAGCAAATTTGAAAATATTTATATATTTTTTTTCTTCTTTTCTAATTTTCGCCCAAACTGTAAGGAATTTTAGGAAATAGATTTTTAGATGTGATATATTTTTAGAACCGGCTCAGCAAGCCCATTCATTCGATACCATACACAATAGGTTTTAGAACAAAAAAAAATTATCCCCATACAAAAAAAAAGATGACATCATAACTCCTCTCCTAAGGGAAGAATTTTTAAGAACTGCGTGTCCAAAATATCGTGTACCAAACGGCTATGCTGTACATCGATTTGCGGTATTCCATTGATTTGGAGCTCGTACGACGATCACTAGTGTAGACAAGATCACTAGTGTAGACAATGAACATGATCATAGACTCACGTGTAGACAATGACCATGATCAATGACTCGCGTATAGACAACCAACATGAACGTATAGACAATCAACATGTTCCTTGTCTACACAAGGAACATGATCACTGGACTCCGTGTAGATAATGAGCAACATGATCACAGACTCACGTGTAGACAATGAACATGAACATAGACTCACGTGTAGTTGGTGTAAGGCATGATGTCTTCGCTGTAGGCGGAGGCAAGTTTGAAGTTGTGCGTGAACTCGTGCTCGGAGCCGGGCATGCGGCGTAATGTCGACGCGTATCCGAGCTCTTTGAAGTCCCGGTGTTCTGACGACACTCGCCCGGAAGATAGGAACTCTACCACGCCTGAAAGTAAGTATGAACGGCATATAAAACTTGCGTGAGATGGAGTTGCTCCGTCGTCCACTAAACATTTTCAAAATAAAAAATTTTTCATGAAATCTGGACAACTAACACTAATCATTTAGTCTCAAACTAATCTGAGTTACTATGGTTAATAATATAAACAATCATTACTTGATAACAAAAGCTTATGCTCATCACAGAAAAACGTATCTACCAGGATTCGAACCTGGGATCTTACTTAGGCTCAAGGACTCACGCAGCCACCAGTAATTTAAAAAAAAATAAGATTATCACTTTGAGCCCCTACCAGTGATCGAATTTTTATAAAATATCTGTAAGTATTTTGTGTATTTCAGACTTTAGAATTTTGCAATAAATGACGAGTGAGACGTAGGTTGTAGGAAAAATAATTAAAAAATAGTAGATAGCAATCGAATTTTGTAAAAAAATATTAAACAAAATTCGATTTTTCAATTCAGTTTTGATAAAATTCCTGTTTCAAAGTGATAAGCTTATTATTTTAATTATTTTTCCTATAATCTACGTCGCGTTACGCAACTTTTGGGAGGTCTCTTAATACAAAATTCTAAAGTCTGAAATACACGAAAGTTAGGTATTTTTATAAAAATTCGTTTGCTAGTAAAGGGTTCAAAGTGATAATTTTATTTTTTCAATTATTTTTCCTATAACCCACGTCACATTACACAACTTTTGAGAGGAGTTGTGATGCAAAATTCTAAAAATGATCAATATAGGCCGAACCCTTACGCGCGCCCGCGTAATAGTTTCGGAATAAAGTGGCTGTGACATACGGACGGACGGACGGACAGACTGACATGACGAATCTATAAAGGTTCCGTTTTATGCCATTCGACTACGGAACCTTAAAAAATGGATAATGACATCTCATAATCATTTTAAAAGCCCTTTTGAATGACTCCCCACTCCATTTAGTCAAAAAAATGAGTAAAAAATGTGTTTAGTTTTTAAAAAGAAGTTTTTTTTATCAGTAAACTATTATTTTCTGCTTTTTAGTCAACGAGCTAAAACAAAAAATAAAAAAACACCATCTCCTATTGGAGTACTTGTCAAAACGAATCACTTGAGCCCAAACTTGATGGGGTTGCATGGTTTTATTACACAGTCTTGTGGCCTTCTTTTGGCTCGATCACCAGACCCTGGACACTATTTCCCAAAAGAGTACTCGTCAAGACGATTCAAACGAGCCCAAACTCATTAGAGTTGCATGGTTTTATTACACAATTCATGTGGCCCTATTCTGGATCCATTATCAGATCCTTGGATACTATTTCCCAACAGAGTACTCGTCAAGACGATTCAAACGAGCCCAAACTTGATGGGGTTACTTGGTTTTATTACAGAGTTCCTGTGGCCTTCTTCTCGCTCCATCATCAGACCTTTGGACACTATTTCCCAACAGAGTACTTGTCAAGACGATTCAAACGAGCCCAAACTCGATGGGGTTGCATGGTTGAAATACTGAGTTTCTGCAGCCTTCTTCCGGCTACATTATCAGACCCTTGTACACTATTTTCCAACAGAGTACTTGTCAAGCCGATTCTAACGAGCCCAATCTCGATGGGGTTGTATAGTTTTATCACAGAGTTCCTGTAGCCTTCTTCCGGTTTTATTATCAGATCAGCTCAATGACACCATTATATTGCATTGCCTCCCAGTTCTGACTTAAGGTATGTTCAAAGTTTCAAGTCTCTAGCTGATCGGGAAGCTAATATAAAATCGTTTGCAAACTTTTCGGACACACAAACAAACAAGAAAGCAACCTAATAAAAACGTGTAAAAAAGAGAAAGATTGTCAACATTTGGTTGTTGCTTGACTTAACACACACTTGGCCGGTTTTCGTTCTTGAGAGTTTAAGATACTTTGAAAAAAATCCTACAGAGTCGGTCAAAACTCAGCGTTTTATTTTTTAATAAAAAATATATAAAAACATTTAACACTTCATTTTACAGTATTATAGGCCTTTTAGTAGCGCATCTTTTGATGCTATTTTCATTATTCTATCTTAATAACTGAGAACGTTAGCCTCCACAATGCGTCGGGTGCCATATAAACTTTAGAGCGACACGGAAGACGTGACGTCACAACCATCGGGCCGGTCCGTGCCTCCCGATCAGCGAACTGCGCTAGTAATATGATTACAACTTCGTCAATTTTTGTCGTAGAACAAAAATTATTTCACTGTATATTATAAAATTCTAAGCTCTATAAATCTGCATTCTCAACTAAAATCGTTACGGATCCTCATTGGTGATTGAACTGAGAGAATACTTTAAAAAGAATAAAAAATAATGATTCGAGAACAAATTATTTGCTCATCACTAAGATAAATTACACGTTGAAATTTTAATAATTTAGTTCCCGCAGTGGGGTGGTTCCACTCATGATTACAAGCAACTTTTACTATGGGGCCAACTCTGATATCGCGAAAAAAAATCTGCTGTTCCATACAAAAGTGCAATACCTACTCGACCTTAATGTATGGAACAGCTGATTTTTTTTCTCAATATCAGGGTTGGCCCCATAGTAAAAGTTGCTTGTAATCATGAGTGGAACCACCCCACTGCGGGAACCAAATGATTAAAATTTCACGCTGTATTGAAGAAAGTTATACAGGGTGCATTTGAAATCACTCTCCAAATTTTAAGGATGTGTTCAGTCCATGAAACTGAACAACTTTCTCTAAGAAACATAGGGTCAAATATGTAAAAAAAATACTTTTCATACAAAACAAAGAGATCACGTGATCAGTTTAGTATGGGATGACCAAAATTTTTTGGCGTATTTCGACACATGTTTCATGGAGAAAGTTGTTCAGTTTCATGGACTGAACACATCCTTAAAATTTGGAGAGTGATTACAATTGCATCCTGTATACCTAGAAGTTAAACCACATACCGCTATCAGGCAGCGAATTGAAATCTCCGCAGAGAAGCAGTTGTACATTGTCACGTTGGCCGGAGAGTCGCAGCGTCCGCGCCGAGTCGTCCAGTATCGACCGCAGCTCGTTGCTCAACATCATAGTCTGAATCAGTTTCACGTCACAGAACTCCGGATCCCAATGTATATGGGCCGTACATACTAGTATCGGTTGCCCTAGAATCGCTGAATCCGTCGGTATACCTAAAAATGTCGCAAATTGCTATAGATTCTTATCAATGATTTGGCATGGTCAAGCGTCATTGGTAGCTATTGGATTATCTACAATTCTACATTATCTATGGCATGGCAACTACGAAGGATAACGATTCAGCAATGTTAGTCAAATCAGCAATTATTTCATTTCACAAATCACAACCAGTGAAGTCAAGTAAAGTATGGAAGTATTCCAATCCAATGATATAAGTAAATTATATACACCAGAGTTTAATAATAGCAACAATAGGCCTCACTTCAAATATGTTCGTTGTAAATTGTTCATCAGTTCAGCTGATACCTATGAAATTTCTTCCATATTATATTGACGTTCACTGTTCACAACAAAGATGAAATTAAATGCATTACTTACTAGAACCATCCTTACCGTTCTCCCATGCCGCCTCCTTAGTTTTAAGTAAGGCGGCTAAACCAATGTTATCTTTCGGCATTACACGATTTAACATGTTATCAGAACCTTCACTATTAGCCATAGCCAATTGATTGAACTCTATAAGGTGCTCTTTTACTAATGCAAACCTGAAATGAAATAGACATTGTAATAAATATCCAAGAAAAAGCGTACAAAATGAAATGGGAACATGAACAAGAAACATACTTGGCAGATCTAAAGAAGATGGCACATCCATCGACATATTTCCTTTCTGATTCAGCCATGGTTTTCGCCCGAGATTTAGGCGAGAAAATGCCGTCATAACCGTCTTGTTTGAGCTCTGGTAGGAAGAAATTATAAAACTGATCTGTCTCCACTTCCTGTGAAAAGGCATTAAAATGTTATATTCCTAACTTTCCTTTAACTGCTAAGTACACGTGAAAGCACAGGTGAAAGCAGCAGAATTATGTAGTACTTGTAGTATGCCGCTTTCCTATCGTATAATCTATTTCATAGGAATAAATACTAGGTGTATGGTAATTTATTATAGGTATTAATTGATCATTTTTAATGTTGAACCATACAGACACAAGTACATTGCATCTTCTACGTAATAGTATTTTTCATTCTCCATAATGAAATATTTGAATTAAAAGTTAGTTGTTCAATATGAATACTTTGACAGACTAACTCCCGTGTGTAATTTGGTAGTTTTATATCTACATTAACATTAGCCCTGTTAACTGTTGGAATACTAACCTGTAAACTAATGATGTCTGCAGAGTAATGTCTAATCTCATCCAAAATGCCCTTCTTTCGGTAGTCCCATTCCAACGCCCAACTGGGGCAGTAGCCATACATCTGTCTCGTCGCATACTTGTCGCAGAGGACGTTATAGCACATTACAGTGAAGATACCTGAAATAAAAAAATATGTACTCATGAATACAACTTTGAAACGTTTCTAGTTTCTTCGACGATTGTTTGCATTTATCTCGGTCCCATGTCAAGCCAGCACTAGATGGCAATTAGTTGACGCGAACGCTTTGTTACAATCGGCCGGGACACGTCACGTGTCAAATAAAAAATGTTCCAATTAAAATGAGACTCTATTACGCTCCACATGCGTCAGGCACGCGACACAATAGCTTTTGTTTTTCTAATCATATTATACTCATCATCCGCCTAGATGTGCCTTCGCCTCTCTCAAGTGTATCTCTCCGGTTAAATTGACTTATTTGACTTTCTTTTCACTACATATCTTCTCTTTTGCCGAGTAGAAGATAAGCCATTTACTAACACTAAAGATTGAAAGCCTCAAGCAAGTCATGTAAAATGCATTAGGATCATTGTTGAACAAAGACTACGTAAAGTGGTTGCGATCAACGATAAAGTCCTAAATAAAGTCATACACATTACACATACTACATCTAGGTAACAAAAACAATTGAAGTAATGAAGGTATAGGCGGACGTGTTCTCATTTTAACCTTTTGCGATAGGAAATTGGGTGTTTTCAGGGAGTCGAGCTAGAATCACGACGGAGTCACTTCCACGTATCCACCTATTACGTAAACTAACGTGGCACGACTGTGCTCTCTCACGTTCTATAACATTATTCGAATTTATGGGAATACGCACGTGTCTCATTATAATGATCAAAAGGTGCGCCTAAAGATGAGAGTCCTCCACTAAATGTCAATCGTGGCAAACCTTGACGATGCAATTATCTAGCTAGATTTAATCGGCCTGGATTTCAGCCTATCAACGGACAAAGAGGCAAACTTTGCAAGACAAAGTATAGTTGACGGGCGAATGACATTTGGAAGGACAAGACAATGCCGCGAGGTCAGGCGCAGAGACGCACTCCGGACAAATTGATAACGATCGCGAATGCAGGCTAATCTTTCTTCGCGAGTCACTTGGCGACAGCCGGCTTGCGTCGATCAATGCGGCCGCAGCACGTGCTTCAAATACGTCCATTGTATGCCCGATGCGACGCACGGACGCGGCGTACATGCTAAACGTTGCAAAACAATACGCGCATCGATAATCGTCCGTTGTTTAAGGAACTACAGGCGAAGCCAAATGAAAGCACCGATACAACATAATAAATAAATGGGAGGTCTAACTCTTGGACTCGTGTCTCCATTTGAAGTATTCGAGGCGATGATGGCATGGTCATGTGGTTTAGTGCGACTGGAAAACAATGAGGCAAGGTGACACTGACATAAACCACGTTTTCAGATCACCATTGTTCTCAAATTTTATGAAGTCGAATATGTAGGTGCATGTGGGTGCATGAGCGAAGTAGATAGCTCGATAATAATAAATATAGGCACAAACGCTGTTGGTGTGACAACAAAAAAGGGATCGGAAAAGGCGTGTCGACGGATGTCGGCTAGCGAGGCATGTCACGACGCATGCAAACTGCGGGGACACCGAGCCCTGTGATTGTGATGGACCGCAACACACTACCACACACTAGTTTTTATTTGGCGCATAGGTACTACGCTTCAGATTTATGATTTTCCGGTGGCAGATGAGAAGCACGTTGAAATGGAATGAGCTTGAAATTATATCTGGTTTGATCCAGGAGGTTTTGTTTTAGTCCCGTTAGTAAATACCAAAGTTAAATATAAGTGAGCAAATAAGAGAATAATATTTCTGAGCAACTGGATTGTGAATCTTGAGCTCAAAAATCTGGAACTAAACCGTTTAATATTTTCAATAGGTAGATATACAGGTAGTACCACAGAACAGACAGAATACATACATAATAATACAAGTCTAGTACCTACTAAAATATTCTCAATAATCTCCTCTATCTAACTTAAGGTAAATGGCCAGTTGAAACGTAAAATAAAGCTTCTTGGCGAATGTATTTTATAGATTTCACCTTCAGCCAATAGAAATGATGACTGTTCATTTTTATTCGTTTATTGCTATTGCTAGTTTAAACGTCATGATACAACTGTCGGAGTATAGTAGAGTTCCAATCAATATGTAAGGGCATTAGAAAGTAGAACTCACGACAATTTGCATACGAAAGTCCATAATTGCAGTGAGTGGAATCATTACGTCGTGCATTGAGGCCCCGTTTGGCGGCATATGGCACGGTTGCGCGAGAACAACCATCTGTTTTTTTTTTTACTTTGCCCTGTCATATAAAACTTAGTAAACTTTTGTGGCAACATAATTCTGTTTTATAACCAGGTACTTCAATTAGACGCTAAAGCAATAAAGACGGTCATAAAACAATAGAATCGGTAAACAAAGTGACTCATTGTGGCTGTATCGAGTTAATTAAACCGCAACAAATGACAACATCATAAACCGCATCTATAACAGTCGTAATTGTTGTTTTGAAAATTGTTATCTCGAAATTGGATCATTGTGATGCATTTATGAGGTAAGCTTAGTCACAGTCACAGTTTATGAAAAACTAAATATGATGTAGTGTTATACGAGGATCGGATATAGAATTTTATAAAACGACCTAAAAATAGTTGGAACATGGACGCATTCAACTGAACATATCACTCCGGTGCAGGCGTTTGGCACGCTGATAAAAGGAATAAAGCTGCTGCTATCGTGTCACATCTGAATATAATGGAAGGAGGAGCGGGCAAGTTTATCGGTATACGCCATTACGTGGGCACCGGTGCTACGGTTATGGCACGGGCGGACAAATCGTTTGTGTTTGTATATATTACAATACATTTCATATGAACATGACAGACGAAGCTTCATAATTTCATAATAGTTAAGCGTTGCGGCCGTAGTTACGAAGTCAGCTTCGCGAATTGGTTTACATTAAATCAGACTCAAATTGGAATAAAATCTTTAGACTCAGTGACACACTATGTATTTAGATTTAAATGGTTTAAGTTAAACAGTGATCAATTAAGCTTGGTGTGAGTATAGTCCTTTTAACAAGCTGTTAACGAAAAGTTAACAATAATAGTCATGCCATGTTTACAAGTAAAAAACAAGAAAATCACATCTTTACAGTAAATTAAGTAGTGTTAATTACCGTTACAGTAAAAGCGTTACACAAGCACTTAAGCCTTGTAATACACAAAATAATATGCGTCCGCGACCTGTTTTCCATCGTACCTTGACATTTTTGCTCGCTGTTGTGTGTAAATCAGATATAATAAATATGTAGGTTTATAAAGTAAAAATAAATGAATGCATGTTGTGTAGAACTTTGCTAGTTTGTTGACCAAAATCATGTTAATAGTTAAAAACGGATATTGTTTAAAAAATATTGCCAGTGCTACCTTATCACATCACATTATGCGATGACAGTAACAGAATATTATTGCGATTTCAAGAAAAACAAGCACTGCTGGCTATAGTCCAAGTCAGATGAGATTTCGGGCAAAATTGATATTGGGATTGTTGATTTCTCGATTACCGTTCTCCGTTATGTTTTATACCGAAAATAGCTGGGCTAAATTATTAGTAAATAGCTTAATAAACTTACGATTCAACCGCCTCTGTGGTCTATTGGTTCGCCCACCCGTGTAAGACGCAGGGATCCCGGGTTCGATTCCCAAGGGGGTTACAATTTGCACTCGGTTTGGTTGGTACCGTCGGTGGTAGGACTTATTTCAAGTCCACGTGGTTTGCTACAACCATTTTACCTAAGTCTTACGCCTTAAGAACAATTTAAATATTGTTGTGTTCCAGCAGTTAGAGGTAAGATAGCCAGTTCCTCAGTGACGAGGATTTCGGGGTTTAGTGCGCTTCCAACTTCGCCCTTATCGTCACTTAACATGAGGTGAGGTGAAGCTGAAGGTCAAGCGCTATCCCGTTGTGCATAAAAAAAACCTATATTTCACGATCAAAAAGTTCATGGATGCAAGGAGGCCGCAGCCAATGTCTCTTATTGTGCATTGTTCAACCACGAATGGCGAGACGAAGGGCATTTCCTCACTTCCTGTAACCCCTGGCCATGAGTACAAATCGACAGAAACGCTTCGGCAACCAAACAAGTGCTTCCTTATTAGTAAGACAGTTTTTCGGCTAGTCCAGGATTTGTCAATCACGTAACCTCAAGGTCGAACGAGGCTAAAAGAAGTTGTACAAGTGTTCGGTATCGCATTAATAGGCGATCGACCGGAACGAGACGATGTGAGAGTATTCAAAGACCTGTTCCAGTGAATAAAGCATTGCAGCTAGAGAAATAATTATTATGCGATAGGTGCAAGGTTCTTCCAAGCGTTTGGCACGGCCGACCGTCTGGTTTGATTTATGTAAATTGGGCGGCGTCGTGCGTTAGGCAACGAAATGAATTCTAGCCGGGAACGTGTGACGGGAACTTGTAACTAAACGTCGAAACAAATTATAAATGGAAGAACAACAATACCTTGATTAATGGAGTCACGCTTTTAATTTTGTTAAATTAATCTACACCCTATAATATCAACAGAGAGGCAAGTAATTACAGAGCTTGCACTTTGAGCAAAGCCGCAGAAATTAACAAAACGTCTTGATATTCGGTTGTAAGTTTGTAATGCGGCAGTGATAATAAACTAGCGTTAGTGTACTATAAGGAAGCTTCTGCGTATCAAATTATTCAAATGTCAAAGAGTGTAACGGTACAGGATGAAACATGGCGTGTTGGGCTGTGCCAGGGACGGACCCGCATCCTGAGGGTCTCCCACGGGTGGAAACATTACGTATCGTTGCGATGGTGGGGCGGTCTCCACTTGATTATTTATGAGAGAGCTCGCGCGCCGCGCCCATACACGCCACTACGACACTTTATTAATGACGAGCTGTTTGCGAAGCTTTTTGAACTTCGATGTTGATCGTTTAGTCCGAAAACAAGGCAAGGAGGATGGAACAAATTAACCTCATTCGATTTAATTTTGTTGATAAAAAAAACAGTGCTCAGGTAGGTAGTAGAACTGGGCCAATACTTACATGTCGGACGACTCCTGTTCGGTCGTGTTAAGGGTATCCAAGGCCTCTGTGGTGGTTGTGTGGCAGTAACTGTAAAAAACAAAAAATATTGTAGTCAGACAGAGCGTTATGTAAAGGCGAGATTCAATATTGGTGGAAACTTATGATTAGCAAAAAAATATAATTTGATGCAAGCCGTTACAGAAAATTGTCGTACGTGCGTGTTCGTTTCGATCATCTCATAGTGAAAAATAAATACAAAAGCTCAAAGATATTCTGAAGTTTGTAGGACGTTGCCACTATTTGTTCGCGGGTATTGGTTGCTCAACATCTTGAAGATCAATTATTTACGTCGGTGTGCGAACCGTCAAGCAAAAAAGTGTATTTCATTGTTCTGCTGAGTATAGGTACGCAACGAGACATGAATTCGAGCGAGAATCAGCAGGCGCCCAGAAGTCTCGAAACAGTCGGCTCGTCGGCAACGGTATTGGAACCGCATTTGCAAATATTACTGCGGTAAAAAGTTAATGACGTGACCGCTACAAAAGAAACGAAAGACCGAATGACATCAGTGCAGAAGTTTGGAGAAGCTGAAAGCAATTAAAATTCCATTTGCTGTTTTATGTCAAACCTTTCATCATAGCACGCACATAGTTTGGTTGAAAGGCATTAAAGTATACGGAACCGATATATTTATAGTAAAATCGGATTTTTATAACTGTTTTTATTTTGTTAACAATTGAGATGGTCTCTTCAAAAGAATTTCGACACGGTAGGTCTGGATACGGTACTAATTATTCATGCGAAAAACTTCATCAAGATTAGCATCATGAAATAGATCACGCTTAATTTTCAGAGCCATAAAATTAATTTAAAATGATGTAACAAAAAATCAATTTGAGTACATCACTTGTGAGTTAATGAGTTACAGCTAGTCACGATTAGATCAAAGATACAATGTGGTCACAGAGTTTAATCATGGGTGTCTCATGTCTGTTAGTCACTTTAGATATACAGTGGTGGAAGGATAATTCGAAACATCAGTAGATTTTCATACAAATGAAGGTAGCTTTAAAGCTTTGGTTCTCCGCCAGGGATTAATCGAGCTATGATGGTTGTCCAGGGAGTGTATGGAGGAAATCCAGATCGCAATACATACCCACCCAACTAATCTCATCAGATTTATTAGAGATTTTTTTAGATCAGATCGGATCAGAGTTCTCAGTTTCAGGTTAATTAAAAAATTTAATTTAATGCTATTTACGCGGGTTTTTTTAACTTATCCAAACATCTCTCAGAAGTCAGAATGCTGATTAGAACAGTTGGGTGTGTATAGCGATTTGGATCTCCTCCATTCACTCTCTGAATGGATGGCCATCATCAGATCACAGCTCGATCATTCTCTGGCCGAGAACCAAGACTTCAAAATTACCTCATCTGTATTAAAATTGACTGGTGTTTCTAATATTATCCGTCCACCACTGTATTACTGATGTAAGTACGTAAACTACGAGGCGATCCAGTGGAACTCTACGACGTCCTAACACCAGCAGCTATCGACTGGTTACGTGACCTGGATGTTGACCTATAAATGTTAATTATTTCAAATATAATAATAGTAAATTATCCTACAAAAAATAATAAAACGCCATACGATTTAATAAATAAATTTGCTTTGCGGTTAGGTATGCTAAGCTAGTAAAAAGTGATTC
The DNA here is from genome assembly GCA_943789525.1 of Agriphila geniculea. Taxonomy (NCBI): domain Eukaryota; kingdom Metazoa; phylum Arthropoda; class Insecta; order Lepidoptera; family Crambidae; genus Agriphila; species Agriphila geniculea. Next base: position 5,199,692 of record OX038880.1, read on the forward strand.
AATCTCTTCTGTTCAATTTATTATAACCATTACGTACAATGTAGGCATATGAACCAGTGCGTAATGAAAAAAGTCCATTATACTAATTGGATTTTCTTTCAGAAACAACTTGGCTATACCGTCATAGTGATAAGTTTTGTTTGCAAGTCGTTATGTTTTCTAGTTTATTACTGCAGTTATTGGTACAAATTTGCAGCACAGCTAGCGGGATCGGTTTTGAATTATTCCTAGGAGTGGGAGTTATTTACAGCCGTTTCGATTTATATGTTAAAGCATAGCGTATTTGACTTCAACCAGCAAGCAGCTTGATTTTTAGAAACTACCAAGGCATATCCATAAGTCCCTAATTGGAGTAGAACCATCCAGAAGCAATAAAAGTACCTAACCTAGTTTCTCAGATTTCACTGATTTATTTCGAATTTGAAACTTTTAACGACGCATCATAACGGTATGTACTTACGTTTTTGTATAAGTAAGTAGGTACATACTAAACGAAAAGTTTGGGAAAGGTAAATATAAAAAAATACACATACGGCAACCAACTTATAACTAACGTGATGTAAAATTCAAAGATTGTATTCACTCTAATTCATGTAAAGATTTCATTTGTACTTATTTGCAAAATCACAAAAAAAGCGCAATGATTCTTGCGAGCGTTTTCTTAGGCTGCGTTCAGACGATAACACACGATCCGACCTCAACCCGAACTCAACTCAAACTCAACTCAACCGCAGCCTAGTTCTTGATAATAAGCTCCGTTATATTTTGTCGATGTAACTGCATACGCGCCGCGCTCAACCTGAACTCAACTCAAACTCAACCCGATCTCACCTCAAACTTACATGAACATTACTCAGGAGTTTATTAATGTGTTATAAGACTCACAATTGTAAGCGATGTATTTCAAGGTGGGCTATGGTTGAGGTGAGTTTTGAGTTCGGTTCGTGTGCCGCAGCCTACTCCTTGATATACATCGCTTACAATTTTGAGTTTTATGACACATTCATATGCTCCGTTATATTTTGTCAATGCAACTGCATACGCCCCGCGCTCAACCCAAACTCAACTACATGAACATTACTAAATAATATACTAGAAAAAATACGACTCGCACCAGATCAATACTCAGACGGGAATCGAACCCGCGACCTTTGGATATCCGGTCCAATGCTCTGACCGCTGAGCTACCGAGTCACTAGTGACATCGTCGAATTTTTCCTAGTATATCCTAAACTCTTACGCTGTAAGCCAGCGTTATTTCACCAATGTGAGGAATAACCTCGACATTCAATTGAAATATCTTTCCAGATATTTTAACAATTGATTAAGATGAAATAGCTATATAATTTTTAAATTTGAGATTTTTGCATTTACAATGCTATTTTTAAACAATACTAAATAATATACTAGAAAAAATACGACTCGCACCAGACCAGATACATGAACATTACTCAGGACTTCGGGAGCTAATTAATGTGTCATAAGACTCAAAAAAATTGTAAGCGATGTATTTCAAGGTGGGCTACGGACGCTACGGTTGAGGTGAGTTTTGAGTTCGGGTTGTGTGTTATTGTCTGAACGCAGCCTTAGAGTTCTTGCACTTCTTGCAGCGGAGGTGTGAGCGCGTGCAGTGAGCTCGTCACCTCATTACACTTTGTAATTAGGGCCGTGGGCAACGCCTGCGCCGACGGCCCTGCACTAAATCACGACGGGCTTTACATGCGACCGGCCCCCAACAGCCATAACCCGATACAATACAAGCTCATGTCGACGTTATTGAATATTTAAACGCCATACCGTACGTCAGGGACAGCTTCGTTTAGACTTTATTGTTTCGGGTAAATATGGTTTGTTGTACCTTTTGCCTGTACTGTATATACAAGGTTATTTTTAGTTAATACAAAAAACCTCTCGTGGGGTTGATCAGACCATCAAACTGAACAACTTTCATTATGGGACCAACCTCGATATCACGAAAAAAATATCAGCTGTTCCATACAAAAGTACAATCCTACTCCATCGAAATGTATGAAACAGCTGATTTTTTTTCGCGATTTCAAGGTTGGTCCCATAATGAAAATTTGATGGTCTGATTTATCCCACGAGAGGTTTTGTATTAACTAGAAATAACCTTGTATAATATGGACTAAACGTGATGATAGGCAGTGTTACTCTCAGAATTTTCACACCAAGTAAACATGTAAATTGAAAGCTGACAATATAAACAACATCGAAAACAAAAATTAACCGAGAGCAAAGGTGATATCAACGAAACCAAAATAGATAAACGCTTTCACAGAGAAATCTGTTCGGCTGTCACAACTTCCGACAATGCTAACAAGACTAGACTAGCGAGCACAAACAAGGTGGTGTTAGAAACAACAGACTGGAGTCGAGTGAAAGTCGAATGAGCACTAGAAGCAGTGCACTTTGTAAAGGCGGACGGTGATAAGCATCGACACGCTCTTCACATTGTTCGCGCACCGATACATGAGATAAAGCTTTCTCTGTTCATCTCGAGAGCTACCGTGAGAACGCCCCCTTGAATATACGAGTTGACATTTGCAAAACAGGAGCTTCTTTTATCTCAGATCCTATCTGCATAAAAATGAAATATACTATGAAAAGATAGAATGTGTGTTTTTTTACAGAAGCATTCGCTGTCAGAATGTTAAATAAAACTTGACACCAAAAATTTAGTATGTTTCTATATACTTACTGCCGATATATCTGGAAATTCTTGAGTAAGATAAAAGTTATTTACATTTCCATTACCACAGCATTAAATTGAGTATGTACGTACATATTTGCACACTTCCGAATCGTTTACATGTTTTGTCATTTTCGGTTAGATGTGTTTTTAGTCATAGACAATGCGTAGCCTACCTACTAAACTCTGACACGTGCAATAATGTTGTAACTTTATTAAGGATAAGGTAGATTAAATTCTCTTTATTTTCAAACCATTCACTAGACACCCTTCTCCATCCAGACGCGAGGGAGCCGAGCAAAAACCGGTTGAAAGCCTGTTGCGTCACATTCTGGAGCAAAAATTATTCGCCCTGAAATTTTATACTAGCACCTGTTTTAATAACAGGAATTGTCGACTTGTTTTCTTACAAGCCTTTGAACTGTCCCACAAGTATTTGTTGTCGTTAGCTATATATTTTTACGAGACCGTCTAATTACCTATGTAGTTTAAACGTACGCGGTCACCTGCATTTGAAACTCATCGGCTTCATACGTTAATATAATATGTACAATGCGTTGTCGCGTTGATTTGCGTGAGAAGACTGTTAAAATACATTAATAACAGACACTCCTGCAAATACTTCGACGTGCACATTTCTGTAGGTTTTGCGTACAGTTATTATGACATTAAATGCATTTGATGGCTCTTTAAAACTGCTCAGTCTGGCATATAAAAACGTTGCGAAGTCATAACATAAAAAGAAAATTTAGTTGAAATGAAGATCGCATTGCTTTGTCTTTTATTAATTACTTTTTAACAATGGATAACTTTGTTTAAGTAACAAACGACTCTACTAGTAAGAGGATTACAGTTACCTAGTTTTTAGAGGCAATATTTTTATCGATGAGATACCTTTGGTCCTTAAAGCTATAATGCGGTTATGAAATATAATGAGATACTCCCAGAAACACAGCGAGCATCATAAATCTTTCCAAGAATGTCATAATCTTTTAGAGATCAGTGCATTGACCCATTGCGGAGATGAGAATCATAAAGTAGACCTATATCATAATAAACATACATTTTTGCAATCTGTAATGTTTACATGTTTTGTCATTTAAATCATATTGAGTCATACTGATCATGATTACAATGAATTTAGGGGAACAACACACCATTATTAGACATAAGTAGTTGGTTACCAGAGTTACCACTTTTTGTATTGTGACGCTGTTTATTTGCTTTTAAAGTACACACCTACCTCATGCTGGGATAGTATATGTACGTTCCCCTTTTACTATTCGCTAACGCGCAAAAGGCGAATTGGACGATTTGTAGATTGATGCAATTGGCCATATGGACGGTACACTGGGATTTTATGGACCAATAAACATTTAACAGCCAATCTAAACTTTTGATAGTCCACAAGTACACTTCGCAAAAAACTGAACTTCATTTCTCTGATTTAGAACATTATTGAAACTAGTAGACTGCCCGATACATTTACGGGGAAATCATTATCCTTGTGTGTTAACGAGCTTTTCATATAAACAGAGGAAGAATGACATCATGGTTGCGTTGCGTTGCGTCCATCTAATCGTGAATATTAATAGTGAAAAGTCACTCGCGTTGGTCGAAATCGCAGCAGGGGTGTTGGATGTTTTTGCATACCCGAATCCAATTTTTCACGCACGTGTCTGCAGCTCTCATGACTGGCATTATCTATGTAGCTAGCTGGAGCAATTAATTTCAAAGTTATGATCACGCTTATTGATTCCATCATTAAAGACGAATCTTTTTCTTAGAAAAGTTATTACTCTTACTCGGGCCATTTTAGCTAGATATTTAAGATTTTTGCAGACATCATATTACGTATAAGCCATATTAAATCGACTTTGATAAACAAAACAGCGACAATGATGTTTCTTTCTATTAGTTTTTTGGTACTGTCAATCCAAACTTTTATTATTATCGTGATTTGCAAAGTCTGATCATTTGCCCACGCGGTGACGCGGTACTATGTCCTCAGTGCGACCGTTCACGGCCAAGGCCACAGAGATAATAAACGCGTAATGATGAACGATGTGCTGCCGAGCAAAAAACAAGCGCGCGCGCATGCCCACGTGGGGAGTCTTTATGAGCCTCTGACAAGATTTAATGGTTCGGAAAATTACGACGCTACCGACCAAAGGCTTAAAAGAAAAGATCCTCGATAAAACTGATTGACTGATTTGTATTAAGTGATAGAAAGCTGAAGCTAATTGGTTTGTTTCATTCAAAGGAAATGTCGTTTATAGCAATGTTCCCCATAAATCACAAGGGTATTTCCAGTTTCCACTTTATTACTAATGGAATGGAAGGTCCTAATCTTGTAATCGTAAATCTAGACGCAACTACTGCTACCTACATTAAAACATGTAGGAATAAATTGGATTAGAGAAATAGTAGAAAGAAATATTATATTAATCCTTGTAACAATTAATCATTAAGCAACAACCGACAAGAATTATATTCTGAAAAAGAAAATATACTGTTAAATGAAGCATGCCGGCCAAAACTCATCTCTTTATTACAGTAATTCGGTCCTGAGTTAATACTTGCTACAGAAATGATTACAGCGTCTTATGAGAGAATTCAATTTGTCCGCTTCGTATCTCCAGGGAGTGGTTAGAATTTATGAAGGATTTTACGTCCAGATAAAATCAAAGTCTGTGGGGGTTTTTGTATTCCTATCACGCGCTCTGATTCCACCAACCTAGTGCATCGTACTTGGAAATGTGCATCAAGATGGTGCATGTGTGGGTCGCCTTGGACGCAAAAATAAAGCCACAGAACCTTGAAAGTTGCGGTGAATGAACTAATGATAGGTAAACACTTGGCTGATAGATTACCCGATTCAACGGGTAACGAATAACGATCTTCGTGAGTGAGAGGTGATCTTTCCTAATAGTCAAGTGTTTATCCATTTTCAGTTTCAGCAAAAACGCTGACGTAATTTTTATATAAGCATACTCCAAGTTTATCAACGATCTTTTTGAGAAACAACAACATTGAATCATGAGCTAGAAATACTAAAGATGTACGCATAGGATAAGCCGTATAAATACGCTCAGGTTTAGAGAAGAGGGCCGAAGAGCATGCATGTAAACAGTATAATCTTCCATCAAATGTCACAAATGGCGATGTCGGTTTATTCGCAGACGTAGGGCCAGGTCAAAAACGGCTCCGTCATGGATGGTATGCCCGCCTGTGCATTATTATGTCCTGACTATACCTACTTACTGGGGGATATGTCAAAAAGAAAAAGACGAAAAAATAACATACCATTGTGAAATGACCTTGTAATTATGAAATTGTGATAGGTAAATATAAAAAAAGAATTTTGTAATTAATTTGTTACACGTGGATTAAACATAATATTATAGTCCAATTATTAACCGTATATCAAACAATTCATTTCTTTAACAGAAGCCGTAACACATTGAGCAAAATTTATCGTTTCTTCCTACAAAACTATAGGACTTAAAATAATAATCAATATAATATAAAGAAAAGCGAATAGACTATCGAAATTCAAGTTACTAGAATATTCTAATGGATATATAAGCAGGGGAAACACACAATGGATTTAGTTGGAAATAGTTTAAGAAGAACGAAGGGAAAGGAAGAAGAAGAGAAAGGAAGATGAAGAAGAGAATAAGAATGGAGGCGAGGTGAGGTATAGCAATAATTGGTTGGACGGAGAAGTAGTGGAAAGGGAATGTCGTCGAGTAACAGCACCGGGTGGCTACGTCACTCGGAGGAAGATTACGTCGCAACATTCGAAAGTACACCAAATCACTCGGAGGAAGACCACGTTGAACGGGATAGACTGCTTCACTCAGGGGGACCAGACACCAGAGTAGTGAAATAAAGCGTCGTCGTAGAGAAAATACATATAAAGTACCTATATTTTTTATTTCAACTACCTACCACACAATCTCATATCAACTCCCTGAGCGAAGCCGGGCACAAGTTTATAATAACTCTAAATATAATGAATATGGATATGATACCACCTCCTTCGAGGTTTTTCAATTAAAGTCCGTTGTCAACGGGTACGACAAACAAGGCAATTGCTCGCTGCAGATTGCTATCAAACACGCCACGGCTAGCAGAACGGCCGAGCCCGCCCGCAGACCTCACTTTATAATATACCAAGGGACTAATACACTCAGGTCAGAATCATGTATTCATGTGTCGCTCGCATGCGGACCTGACGGCTATGTTATGGTCGTGTTGCGATTTATAACGATTGATTACAAAATAATGCCTTTCAAACTTGCTTGTTCGAAAGTCATCAACTTAGTTTACGAGGCGAGAATCTAAGAGATCAAGATTAAGCTGTTTATGCTGTTTTTATTTGTTTATTTTTATTTGTACGGGAGAGGGATGCTGTTGTTAAAGTATGGTCGTTATCAACTTTGCTTTCAGCGGAAAATAATAAAAACTTTAAATAGTGAACGGTGTACACGTTATGGCTGATGCGTGCTGTCTTGCCGTATGTTTGTCATGATTTATATTTACAACAAACACTTTTTAAATAATTATTGTCACTTGATTGCATCTACAAAATGTAATTTATTAATTATTAGCAAATTATTAACAAACAAGGTAAGCAATAGTGTATCGGATCGGACGTCTCGCGTATTCGATTCGATTAGATTCGGAACAGTTCTTCGGAACTAGAAATCTCATATCTTGAAAACACATACCCTCATTATAGTGTACAGTGTACATGATTCAAATACCATTGCCGCCTATTTGTTTATAACATTTCTTGCATTTTCACGTTTACTTTCTCTTCAAACAGCTAATAGCCATCGATCCGTAGAAACATTGAAAGTAAACATTGCAACAATCATCTATTCATTTTCCGGTCGTTGAATACGGCCTCCAATCATTTTTATGTCGACACATTACAATCATTTCACATTTAATAACAATGGAACATTAGTATGCATTTGAAACTTTTACTTTACCAAATCTTGTAAGCCATTGTCAGTGGATTTAGGATAAAAAGAGAATTTAGTGTAATGACGTCGTGAATTATGGTAGTGACTAGAAAGTGGAAAGAGAGGCTGAAGTATTCCATTTCGAGAAACCATTCGAATTATTGAAATTACTGTCATTTAGAAAAACTGTGCCCGATGAATAATAAATAAAATGGAGAATCGCTCAAGAAAAAAGATATCATGAGAAATTAGAATTGATTTCGATTATAATAAATTGATTTATCACAATAAAAAACATACCAAGCTAGAATTTTAAGTTACCGTAGGATAGGTATTCTATTTATTATAATATATTTTTGTAATGCAAGTATGCAATGCAATGCAGTGTTGGATTTCAAAAGGTACTGGCACTGCTATGAATCACGGGGTTTACCCCAAATACAGTGAATTTTCACCATTGTGAGTGTAATAACTCATAATAGTAAAAATTCACGGTCAAATTAACTACAATATGCAAAGTTTGTAACAATGTACCACTGGTGTGTAACTGGTATGAAAGGTCAGAAACTATAACCTAAGCCCAAAATTCTATAATATTAACAAAAAATTCAAACTAATGGACACTCACAAACATTGTTATGTTGCTACTTCTCATGTGGAAGTTCAAATACCAACCAAAGGTAAAAAAAACAACAGATTGCAAAGTTAAATTCTGATAGACTGCTTGCCTAGAGTTGTAAGTACTACCTACACAGAATTCAATTAACTTACGGGCGAGATGGTGCTGATAATTTGTTGTAATAGATGACATGCAAAGAACCTTTTAATGCATTCAATTAATCTAGGATATCATACACTGTAATTACAGATGATAGTACCGACACACGGTTGCCTCGCTATGGGAGTTATGGACCATTCACCGTTATGTGAAATGGGGTAGGTAGTTACTATGTTCTTTGAATTACTTGTTTTCTTTTCTTTCAGAATTTAATGATATGACCGGGAAAACTGGTTTTATATTGAATATTAAAAAATTTGTCAGCGGAACCAGGGCACGAATCAATGTTGTTTTGCAATCGTGGCTTAGTTTCATTTCTCGAAATTTATCAGTGCACCAAATAATGAATTTCTAAAGAAAACAAACAGCTTTAACCAAACCAAATGCAACCTCGATGAACATTTAGTTATTAAGGCGTGATGCGATTAAAGATTGATCGATCGCTAGTGAAAGTGAATACTGAGAGTGGATTGCGAATCATGTCCCTGTCGCCTAAAGTCTATGTGGGTGTTTTATTAATGTTTGGTAGTTTTAGTTCTAACAAAACATTATTATGGATTCTGTAGATCATGTAGTACCATTTTATTTGGATGTGTGTAAACTCGCCACTTATGTAAACTCGTTACGTTTTTAGAAGTTCCGTACATTGAAAGAACATTCGCCACTTGTTCCTGGTGTCGCATAACGACAACGACGACCCACAATGACCAACTGTCTAGTACGGGTATTCATATTGGTCAGGCAAAATTTCATTAAAAGAGTAATGGCCTGTCATCAGAGCCGTGGGAGCATGTACATTACTAACATATTTAGCCATAATGAAATCAGCTATATTGAAAGGCAATTCCATTTAGTTTATTCATAAGTTTCCGTACACAAACGTAATAATTTACAACACTAACGAGGTCATAATCGTCGAAGAACTTGTAGTCTGGTCTGACTGAACTCCTCGCCTCGACTCGTAAATTATATATCATTAATTATTCTAACGCCACAGTCGTAGTCAGCGTGAAATATTTAGAAAACCACCTCTAGTGTGAGAAAGTTGTAAAATAGCGGACTATGTACTGATTGTCTATCTAACTAAGATGTTTACTGTCACATTTTTAAACTAGTCGTATTTTGTGTAGTAGCCTTACTGGCAGCGTTGTTAACGTCATGGTTAACCTTTAAGCAAATATTATCTTTAATACAACGTGGATCTCACTAACCTCACCTATCAAAGTTACACAAAAGGTCACGTACTTACTTACCTACCTGCAGCGTACTTTTGGCTTTCAAAATAGGCTAAGCTCGTCATTGTATTCTGTCATACCATGTTCGATGTACCTACGCGACGAGGTGAATAACCTGACTGCGTGTTATCTTCGTAAGTAGACACAGTATATTAGCCGTGTGACATCATTATTGAACGAGTATTATAAACGCCTATCTGCTATCCTGTTTTTGTTGCCTTTTATCAGTAAACAGAACATTCCTCTGTTGAAGCCAATAAGTCTCGTGTAATGCGTTCAAAAAGTCATTGCCTTATTCTTTTGATAACATCAAATCCAATCTTGAACTTGTTTTTTTATATCAAAATTTAAGATTACTAAATCCATCGAGACTATTAGATTAGTCTTTGACTATTAAATCTGCAGTACGCTCGTGTTTCAAAATAACTTTTTCCTTATTTGTTCACTTACAAAGCGGGGCATCTCTTTATTCTTTTTCTTCAATTACTGAGAGTAATGGCTAAATGGAGGCACCTCACGGAGTGATGGCAACAAAAACGTCTACAAACGTCGCCTGGTAGTAAAGACGTCGGTATTGCTACGAGGTTTGACGAGGGTTCGCCGGCAGTCGATGGCCACGTTGACACCCGGGCGAATGTTACAGAGAGCAGTGACTCCCTGCTTTGAAATCTTTAACATAAGCATAAGCAATATCTTCATTTGTTTTCTAATGAGGGCTTTTCAAAATGACAACTAACTATAAACTCGATAGTTAAACTGTGATAGAGGCGTTGATAAAAATGTATGTGTCAGCCAATGTTTTTTTTACTAAACTTCGAAGAGTACTCCAGTAGGCATGCAAATGTAACCCTAAAACGTTTCTCTTTGGGCAGATGGTAGCCAGCGAGCGCTTACTTGCCTCTATGGTACATGCCGTTTATTTTTGAAATCCAGTTTTGACACTTCTCTTTCCATCAACGCCATCTAGTGAGGCAAATAGTAACTATTTTTTTTTTATTTTTTAAATGTCACTTTGAAAAGCCTTCATTTATTGCAGTAAGCAGCATATGACTTATGATTATGATACTCCATAATTGATGTAATTTTTTCGGGTAAGGTAAACGGCTATTTTAATGTTTGTTACTGATGTTATTGCTTACAGGGTTCACTTCACTCACTTCTTTAGTAAGTATTAACATAAAAAACAAGACAATAGATAGAGGCAGTACAATGAAGCGGGAGAGCCTGTTATCGATCGATTAAACGACAATATGTTTGCTCCTCAAAAGGGTTGAAGTTTCCCAATGGCTAAATTAAGAAAAATTACTGTTGAGATTTTTTTTTGGCTCGGCAGAAAATGTGTGCTGTCAGAAGAAAGAATGATAATCGCGACGTAAGGTGCAGGCAGGGCAAGCCTTTTACGGAGACGTCCATTACCTACTTAAAAAAAGTCTAGCAAAGCAACACATGCTCGTGACTGAAAAAGCGTCTATAATAATTTGACGCAAAAAATTAAACATTTAAATCGTTGGTGATTCAGATTGAAAGGCGATTTGAAAGCTCATCATTAAATAATTTCTAGACAAGTGCCTGTGAACGGTTTATATTATGTGTATCGGGTAGGTACCTACTATGTGTTTTTTTTACAAAGGAGCGTTAATATATAACATAACCATGTTAATATATAACATAACATAACCATGACGGCACCTTTCAACAACGGTGGTAAAAAAATTGGAGGATATTATTTTACAGTCCTCTTTAGATTATGTTTCGATGTAAATACAAAACATTGGAAAAGTAGACATGTGTATATGTTTAATTCATTCAAAATAAGTAGGTGCCCGTAATTAATCCTGAAAGTACGAATAATCATATTGCAACTTCTTAAGTTGCACCAAGGAATCTCAGTTTGATGATACCAGAATAAAAGGCTTAGTAGCAAAATACCACATGGCCAAAATAGGACACGTTCTCGGAATGACTTGTTCTCGAAAGGACCCTGTTCGCATATAGTCTAAGCGGTCATGGGATTTTTGGTAACGATCAAGGAAAAGGTTAGATTCATTTTCATGGGTTGTAGAGTGGTCCCCTAATGTGAATGATCTTGGTCTGCCTGCTCTCAGTGGTTGCAACTTCGAGTAATAGCGCTTACAAGAGGCTTCATTGTTACGAAAAAAAACGATCAGAGAAATGGTCAGTTTTAGTATATATTCAAAGTATGTCGTCTCTGCAGATGAAACAAGTTGGTCTGCCGGCTCATAGTGGTTGCATTTCTGAGCTATGACGTGCGCAAGTCACGTTATTGTTACGAAAAAAAAACGATAAGGGAAATGGTCAGTTTTAGTACCTATTCAAAGTATAGTATCTCCACGGGTAAAACAAGTTGGTCTGCCGGCTCTCAGTGGTTGTATTTCAGAACTATCATTGTGTACGCAAGACGCTTATTTGTAGAAAAAGCCTAAAAAAACTTTGAAAAACGGGACAATAGGTAAATTTTTAAGTGCACGCCGGCTGCTTGCGTATCTGTGACTGTATGAGTCCCCTCCCCACCTTAAGGCATCTCTACACTCGCGCGCGAAAAGCCCCAAACCTCCCGCGAAGCATAGTTTGGAACCGATTTGAATCGAATCCACACACCCGCGCGTGAGTATTGAGAGGTCTTTATGCCTGTACCACCGCGCACCTCCTCATCCCACCACGTCCGGCTTTAGCGTCAGTAGAGATGTTCGATCCGGGTGCCTTGTATCGATATTCCGGATCGCAATGGATCGTAATTTACTGTATCGATCCAGATTATAGAATCTGGATTAATTTTAATTGTATTAGGTAGTCTATTCTTTAATATTAGTTAAGTCATGTTACTTGTGGTAATAAAAAAATAATTTTCTTTTAAATAAATAAATAAAATAAAGTAGTAAAAGTTTGAAATTGTCTAAGTGGTCTCGGGATTTTTGGTAATGATCAAGGAAAAGGTTAGATGCAATTTCATGGGTTATAGAGTGGTCCCCTAATGTGAATGATGTTGGTCTGCCTGCTCTCAGTGGTTGCAACTTCGAGTTACAGCGATTATTTTTGTTTCTAAACATAAACATTTATTAATTGTTTTATTAAGTTTAGAATTTATTGTTTTAAGATTTTTTTTTTATAATATTAATATTTAGTTGTATTAATTATGATATATATATATTAATAGTATTTTTAGTATTTTCAGTTTGTGAGGGGGCATTAGGATTATCTATTTTAATTTCTATAATTCGAACTCATGGTAATGATTATTTTCAAAGTTTTAGAATTTTATAATTAATATTATATAAATAAATTAAATTTATTAAATTTTAAATGATAAAATTTTTAATAATAATAATTTTTATAATTCCTTTTTGTTTTAAAAAAAATGTATTTTGAATGGTTCAAATAATAATATTTTTATTAATATTTATATTTATAAATTTAATAATTAATATTATATTACTTCATTGTTACGAAAAAAAAACGATCGGAGAAATGGTCAGTTTTAGTACCTATTCAAAGTATGGCGTCTCCGTAGCTGAAATAATGTGGTCTGCCGGCTCTCAGTGGTTGCATTTCAGAGCTATGACACGCGCAAGTTACAATAAAAATTTTTTTTCGTTCAATTGTATATTTAAAAATACTAATCGAAAGAACTTTTTATTTTAATGGAAAAAGGTCTTAAGCCATTTTTGTCTAAAATGAATAGATTGGTCGGAAAAAATATTTTATGTTTTTTTTTTGTATGGAGTGAGATAGATATTCAAGGTGCTCTTACGGCCAATTCCTAATTTTTTTCTGCCTCGAAACTACTTCTGCGTCAATATTTCAAACGTTCAAAATTATCATACACTATCAACGTGAGCTCAAAATTGTACATTCACACAGCTTGGATTTCGAAACTGTATAAAATCGTATTTTTTAGTAGAAACAGATTTTTTGTCATCCTTTATTATTTTCTCATCAATTTTAACACTAGAAAAGCCAACAAAACGTTCAGTTAAGGTCTATTATACAATTGTTTTTAACATAATTACAACGCAACTAAAATATAAAGCTAAAATGTTCTCAACAAAAAACTATAAATATCTGAGTTGTAATTGTTTAATTAATTGTTTTGACCTGACCAAATTCCTAACGAACTCTTAAGAGGTATTGCGAAAGAGATGGGGCCAATACTGCCTTAAGTCTTCAACGACATACTACGCACGGTTATTATAGCTAGACAATGGGCAGAGTCACACATAATACTCTTACATAAGAAAGGATCAAGGAAGGACTTAGGAAACTAAAAGCCTATTTCACTGATTTCAAACTTTTACTACTTTATTTTATTTATTTATTTAAAAGAAAATTATTTTTTTATTACCACAAGTAACATGACTTAACTAATATTAAAGAATAGACTACCTAATACAATTAAAATTAAATAAAGATTACTAAAATTTACAGGGCTTTGTACACATAGCTTCTTAACTAGAGACATACAATAAGACCCAATGTATAATGTTAAATATGTATATATATGGATAATTAGAAAAACAATTTATTTTTCATACAAACAAGGTAACTTTGATGCGTTGATCGTTTCGCTCGCAAGCAGGGACCAGAAAACCTCTTTTTTGGTTAACCCAATTGGTAGGGAAACCTTCATAAAAACTTACCAAGTGATAGGGTTTCCCTTTCAATAAGGTTAGTCGACGTTATGCTTACCGTATTGATAGGGTTTTTGAAAACAAGTCTATGAAATACCCAATCAAAAACCCTTTTAACGGTAAGTGGTTCATGAAATACCCAATCAAAACTCCTTTAACGGTTAGCGGTTCTGGTCCTTCGGCCCAGGTGGAACTAGGTATAAATTGCTTGAACACGTTTTAAAACCCCTTAATAAAGCCTTCACAGGGTTTCCCCGATAGGGTTTTCGTATACGGCAAGTGCTTACTTGGGTTACCCTTTCGATAGGGTTACCGTATTGATAGATTTTTGAAAACAAGTCTATGAAATACCCAATCAAAAACCCCTTTAACGGAAAGCGGTTCCGGTCCTTGCTCGCAAGTTCGACGACTTCCAACCTTCCGAACAAGCCGGGTTTAGAAAAGGCTTTAGTACCATAGACCACATCTATTAAATCTGCTACTATGCTTGGCGTTCGTGGACTATGAGAAAGCCTTTGATTTGATTGAAACCTGGGCGGTGCTGCAGTCTCTCCAATGTTGCCAAGTGGACTACAGGTATATCGAGGTGATGTGGTACTTATACGAAAATGCCACCATGTTGATCCGAGTACAGAACCAGAGCACAAATCGTATCCAACTGCAGCGAGATGTGAGACAGGGAGATGCTATTTCCCCGAAACTATTCACAGCTGCGTTGGAGGATATCTTTAAACTCTTAGACTGGAAAGGACTCAGAATCAAGATTAATGGCCAGTACCTAACACACCTTCGTTTTGCCGATTATATAGTTCTTATGGTTGAAACCTTGGAAGACCTGAACACAATGCCTGAAGATCTCCGTTAGTACTTCCCAAAGAGTGGTTCTCAGGATGAACATTTATATAAGACGAAAATCATATTGAATGTCCATGTTGTGCCCACTCCAGTTCATGTTGGGAAAACTAGGAGTTGTTGTCCATTACGTATAAGTACCTAGGACAGGCAGTCCAGTTAGGTAGGTCCGACAACGGGAAAGAATTCTCTCGTCGAATCAAATTCAGATTGGTAGCATTCGGGCAGCTTCGAAAACATCTTTCCGTCCGATTTACCTCATATATATGTCTCAAGACGAAAGTCTATGACCAGTGTGTGTTGCCAGTGATGACTTCGGCAGTGAAACGTGGCCGCAAACTATGGATCTCATAAGGAGGCTTAGGGTCACCCAGCGTGCAAAGGAGAGAGTCATACTCGGCGTTTTTCTGCGTGATCGAATCAGAAACGAGGAGATACGCAGGAAAACTAAAGTAATCAACATCGCTCGAAGGATTGCTCAGTTGAAGTGGCAGTAGGCTGGACACATAGCGAAAAGAACCGATGGCCGTTGGGGGGAAAGGTTCTGGAATGGCGACCGCGGACCGGACGACGCTCCGACGATCTGGTGAAGGTCGCGGGAAACCGCTGGATGCGAGCAGTGCAGGACCGATCGTCTTGGAGATCCTTGGAGGTCCTTGGGAGGATCCTTGGCCTATACCCAGCAGTGGGTGTCGTGCGGCTGATATGATGATACATCCAAGTGATCTGATCAGCATTTTAAGAGCTGTATGTACCAAAGTTCTCAGTTTCAGGATTTCCATACCTTGTAATGCTATTTATGTTTTTTTTTAAACTTATCGAAACAGCTCTTACAATCCTGATAGCTCAGTTGTGTGTATATTGCAATCTTGGTCTCCTTTATTTACTCTCTTGATAGCCGTCTTCAAATCACAGCTTGATCAATCCCTGGCGGAGGGTGTATGAAAATTAATTAACTGGTGCTTCTTATTATCTGTCGCATAATAAAATATTGATGATTATAGTTTCTGCTTGTTTCTATCAATGTTCATAAATACAATTTTGATCTTAATATATCTTCAAAATCTTTACTTTTGTGATAAATTACTTACAAACGAGCCTTATTTTCTTTTTAGTAAAGCCCATATAAAGGTTTTTAAAAATCATAATAAAATTTAGCTTCTATCGTTATAATTTTAAAAACTTCATTTATTTGAATATTATATTAATCAGTGATCTGAATTACCCTTTTCTCTTTTTTCTTTTTCCTTGTAAAATAATAATACAATTTTAGTTTGTAATAACCCGCCTGGGCCTTACTTAACATCCCGCTGCATTTTGTTATTTCGGTTTTATTTGATTTATTATGGTAAAAAAGTCATCCACAATAATAATAGTGTTTTATTGTGTTTTAATTGATGAGAAAGTAATAAATAACGACAAAACAATCAGTTTTAACTTAAAAAATACAATTTTGGGCGCGCGTTGATAGTGTAGGATTATTTAAATGATTAAAATAACAATAAAACATTGACGCAGAAATAGTTTTGAGGCAGAAACAATTAGGAATTGGCCGCAAGAGCACATTGAATATCTCACTCCATAAAAAAAAAAAATCCTACCAAACTATTCATTTTAGACAAATATGGCTTAAGACATTTTTTCATTAAAATAATGAGTTCTATAGATTAGTATTTAAAAAAAATACAATTTGACGAAAAAAAAATTTTGTTGCAACTTGCGCGCGTCATAGCTCTGAAATGCAACCACTGAGAGCCGGCAGACCGCATCATTTCAGCTACGGAGACGCCATACTTTGAATAGGTACTAAAACTGCCAAATCGGTTCGAAACTATGCTTCGCAGGAGGTTTGGGGCTTTTCGCGCGCGAGTGTAGAGATGCCTTAAGGTGGGGAGGGGACTCATACAGTCACAGATACGCAAGCAGCCGGCGTGCACTTAGAAATTCACCTATTGTCCCGTTTTTCAAAGTTTTTTTAGGCTTTTTCTACAAATAAGCGTCTTGCGTACACAATGATAGTTCTGAAATACAACCACTGAGAGCCGGCAGACCAACTTGTTTTACCCGTGGAGATACTATACTTTGAATAGATACTAAAACTGACCATTTCCCTTATCGTTTTTTTTTCGTAACAATAACGTGACTTGCGCACGTCATAGCTCAGAAATGCAACCACTATGAGCCGGCAGACCAACTTGTTTCATCTGCAGAGACGACATACTTTGAATATATACTAAAACTGACCATTTCTCTGATCGTTTTTTTTTCGTAACAATGAAGCCTCTTGTAAGCGCTATTACTCGAAGTTGCAACCACTGAGAGCAGGCAGACCAAGATCATTCACATTAGGGGACCACTCTACAACCCATGAAAATGAATCTAACCTTTTCCTTGATCGTTACCAAAAATCCCATGACCGCTCAGTCTAATAGTACCTCATTCTGGAAAAGAGACATTCGCATAATGCTTTATTCGAGAAATGACCTATTCTCAAAAGGACACATTTTTTTTAAACACCTGCAACATACTAGTAATTTTGGTTTTATTTTCCAATTCGATCTTTAATTCGTTAACTGTTCAACATAATTTTTAGATGTATAAATGAAAAATATTCGGGAAAATAACCCATATGCACGTATTTACAAAGGTCCCCCATCTATAGCAACGCCACCAAGCGCGAATTTTTTTAAATATAAAATGACAACAAACATTTTTATAATACAGCTACCTTACCTAATAATTATTGATGTTTAAAATAATAATGACTAGGTATAAAAAGAAAAATTAATACCTTTCCTTTAAGTATAGTAATCTGGCTAACTATTGTTAATTTTTATTAAAAGGATAATAAATGACGATTTATAAGTTAATTTTTTTCTTATTTATAATAGGTTTATTGACCGAAAATTACTTTTATAGAATTTTTTAGACGGGCCAGTTTTTTATATTTTGGATATATTTCGAAAAACTGGCTCAAAAATGTATTGTTCATAAAATCTAGTCCAATCTAGTTTAACTCCCTTTATTGTTGCACTAATCGAGGGACACACTGTATACAAGCATAGTTTCTTTAGCGAACACTTAAGGAAAAAAACCGGCCAAGTGCGTGTCGGGTCACGCGCTGTAGGGTTCCGTAGGTACATTATACCATACCATATTTTAATACCGCTATCATTTTTCGTCTGAAAAAATAACTTTGTTTTTCACAGTGTTTGTATGAATGGCAAAGTTATATTTGCGGTTTTGGAAAATGTACTATATCTCGAAAACTAATTACTGTATCTCGTTCAAACCAATTTTCGTTGAAAGTGTTTATTAAGATCTATAGCTTTTATTTTTTTTTAGATTTTTCACCCTCTTACTTTAAAAGTTAAAGGGGGGGGGGACACACATTTTACCACTTTGGCGGCATATATCTTTCAAACGGTTGACTTTGAAAAAAAATAGTCTTAGAAACCTCAATGTCATTTTTAAAGACCTATCTATAGACACCCCATAAGTATTGGTTTGATGAAAAAATATATTTTCAGTTTCAGTTCCATGTATGGAGAGCCCCCCCTTAATCTTTTATTTTTTTTATTTTTGTGTAAAAATCGTAAAGCGGTTCACAGAATACACCTACCTAGTACCTACCAAGTTTCAACTATGTAGTCCTAATACTTTTGGAATAAATTGGCTGTGACATACGGACGGACAGACAGACAGACAGACAGAAATGACGAATCTATAAGGGTTCCGTTTTTTGCCATTTTGGCTACGGAACCCTAAAAAGGCATTTTGAGAAAGGTCGTTTTGAGATAAGTCTCTCTACGAATGAGTCCAAAGTAGAATAGAGCATTTCACGAATAGGGCATTTCACATTTCCAGAACGAATAAGGCAATATACGACTGCAAAGCATTTTGCAAGTAGGTAATTTTGCTACAAAATTTCTTAACAAGGCATAATCGTTTTCAAATTAGAATAAGTATCGTGTAAGAAATGGATGCTCAAAAAGCTAACGAGTGTGATGATAATATAATTGCACCATTTATAAGTTTTTGTTGACAGAATCGTTATAAAAACAGACCCCCAAATCAAACAATTCTCACGCGAGCACTGACATCTAAAAAAACATTAGATTTACAAGACCACCTAATGAAGAGTTTACTTACACGTATATGCGGATAGGTATGAGGCTTAACCTCTTCATTCGCAAACAACTATCAAAATTACTGTAATCATTTGTTGCTAGAACATCATCCCA
Organism: Agriphila geniculea; assembly: GCA_943789525.1. NCBI lineage: Eukaryota > Metazoa > Arthropoda > Insecta > Lepidoptera > Crambidae > Agriphila > Agriphila geniculea. The sequence goes on from OX038880.1 coordinate 5,219,133, forward strand.
TAAATCGTAGACAAAATTACAGGTTGCACGAGTATTATTGTTATTAACAATGAATGACTCACTGTCTAGGAAAAGAGAGTTAATAAAAAGTAACATAAGATGATTAGCGCGTTTAAAAACGATATAGGCACACGCTCATTTTGAAACAGATGTGAGACAACACAATAATTAAATAATTCATTGTTTTTAAGTCATAGGTGCGAATAATCATTTTAAACTTAATACTGATGTTTAAAGACCTGTGCCAGGACCACAGCTTCTAAACAGCAGTGATAAGACGGTAAAGACGATAATAATAATTAATGTATGCTAAAATTTATCTATAAGTATACATTTTATCCTACAGTAAAACTTTAACATCGAGTTAAACATAAGCTGATAAGCCTGGTATTGCCTGGTGTTTCCAACCGCATTACCATGTAGGTCTGCAAATAACGGGTTGAAATCAGAATTTGCTAACATGATGAATTTTTACCACTTATTGCGCTTACATTACCGTGAACTAGCAAATTAAATTATTAACCGCATATTTATTTGGCACTTTGATAACAGTGAATCGTAATACTTTAAACATTTGTTGCTTTTGCATAGTTCTACTTTTAAATGCTCGAGATTATTACTTGGTCGCACTGACCTTAAAATAATAAGGAAGAGAACGCACGAAAACGAGATCGCTGAAGTGACCTCGGAGAGTTAATTAGTGTCTATGTCAAATGGGATGGTACCCGGATTCGCTATGCAAACAGAATCCAACGTGCAACAAGGTTGATGCAATCTCGCCAAGGACAATTTCGGATGAAGTATGCCGTCACTAGGTCGTAGTTAAATTTGTATAAAATAATCAGGGCTACCTTCGTCTTGCGTCTTTAGCTCAATTTGGCATGGATAATGAACGTAATAAAATAAATCAATCGACCAGCAATAATAAAGACGTCAGTGTCTTAATAAGATTTTCTCATGAATTGACTGAAATAGATCAAGAGAGTTCACCAACCTCCAACAGCTGTGCATCGAAAATACGGCTCCAAGAATAGGCCTTGTGCATCAGTCCAGGTGATATGCGCATTGCCTACTTTCGTGGCAGCAGTTACCGGGCCAGACGTGCTGCGAGAAGTCAGCCAGCCGATGGAAGATAATTAACAACGAAATTATCCGGAGACAGCTAGACGCCTTACTTCTGTGGCCCGCGTTGCATTACGCCCCGCAATAATAACATACCATACAACCAACACAGGGCAATTAAAAAAGTCGGAACGCCCGTTTCCCACACATTACTGGGTGAACGTTGCGCCTGTATGGCCATATGAGTACATAATATTGTAAAGATACCACAGGACGCTATTCAGAGACGAGGGAAATTGTTGGAATCGAGGTGAAAGTGCCTGCGGTAGATGAGACAATTACTGGGTAATGGTAGTTCCTATAGCTTCAATAATAATGCTGTAGTACACACACATTTCCAAATCATTTTACCAACTTACATAAAAAGTCGCGACTTCAGTCAAATGGAAGACAATGGATATACTGAGTACCGACTAGAGATGCGCCGAATGTTCGGCCGAATATTCGTATTCGGCACATTCGGCATGTTTTTTCATGTTCGTATTCGGCCGAATATTCGGTTGATTTGCCGAATAATTACCGAATATTTGAGTTATTGTTTGTTAATACCTTAAAAACAATTCATTAAACCCTCCGGTTAACTAATCACTAAATAGGTGTGGTTTATTCTGAACTGTACATAGTTTTTGTTAATGAAAGAAACGCTACTTTGTGTACCAATTATACATTGTTACAAACATTATTGACTGTAACAATCAATTAAAATAAAATTTTGATAAAACTGACTTCTACTTTTTTACAAATGATAATCATAAAAACGAAATTAAATTTTCATGAAATTATGAATTTTAAGAATACTGCTTTAATGTAACAACTTTTTTCAGAATTTTTTTAGAATATAAAAACTAGGCTATATTTTAGAATATAAATACTATCTTTAGGAATCAACACAATTATTAAAAAGTATAATCAAATTATGTTTTTTTTAAATAAATATCAATGTATGCTAAATAAATTTAATGCAATCAACAATAAAAAAACCTTGAGGAACAAATGTTAATTTGCACCATAAAAACTAGGAATTGACATAACTGTTAAATAGTTATGTCACACATAACTGCTCGCCTGTTTGAGGCAATGGGTGATCGGAGAAGTGGCAATTTCTTTGCTCAGCGCATAAGTTTGGCCATTCAAAGAGGAAATGCTGCTAGTCTTTTGGGTACCTTGTCTCAAACAGGCGATTTAGTTGAAATATTTTATTTTTAAAGTATAATGTCAATGTTAGTCAAATATATTTTTTTAAACAATTAAAAAAAATATCTTCTATAACAAAAAAATATCTTCACAAATGAAAAAAAAATGAGGAAACTTTAAGAAGCAATATTAGTAGGTAATTGAAATTTTGAATCGACTGAGCGAGCCGTGCTAGCCCGAGCGGCCGCTGGTTTCGCGCGGGGCAGAGGAGGCGGTGGTGGCAAACGCTCTTGCAGAGCGCCGCACTGACGTGTTTAAACTTGTTTACCGTGCAGAATGGAACCGAATGATTCGGCCGAATATTCGGTTCGGTACATTTTGGAACGAATATTCGGCCGAACATTCGTATTCGGTTAAACCTACATTCGGCGCATCTCTAACCGACACACAAGTAAAATTCAAATAAAATAAACGAATCAGCTTCTTTGACATTCATAAACAATCACTATTAAATTATTCAAAATTTGGATCATTCTAGTATTAATCGCTCTAGTTGGCTCGTCTCGCTCCCGATTGTCGTGTGAAAAGACCTCGTGAGTCCCCAGACCGAATTTACTGAACTCTCTAATGTACCCGAGAGACGGCGTGGAAATCGACTTTATGGCCAACTGCGTTGATAATCGACTGTAAACAACTGATCGCCGATTGGTAAATTCAACAACGCTGGGTAAAGTGGGTCAGAGAAAAAGTGAAGTTTCGTCAAATGCACCACTTACCTAATTCAAGAGAGCGGAACTGATGCCAGTGGAAGCATTGTGTCGGAGTGCTGTGCTTGCTGAATCTTTGTGGGAAGTATATTAGATAACGCGTTTGCGAGAGCGCATAAGGAACAATGGCAATGATTTAGCATTCGAAAAGAGTGAGAGCGGTTTCATTTAGACAACAAATTCTTTCAAATATTCTCAGTAACAGTAATGTATCACATCACAACCCACACGTAAAGATTGGATGATAAGGTCGGTAAGTGACCGATAATATCTCTAGCTGTGCGTGAGATCGATGTTTAACGTTGTTTTGTCGTGGACGAATATTCGTAGCGCATCTGTTCACACGCTCTTGGGAATTTTCCTTTTTGTCACAGGTATCTATAAAACCACCTTGGATTTTCCGGCTATAGTACCTACCTACTCATGATAGCCATAAACAAGACTAACACTAACGAAATAACGAAAGAGATCTCATCTGGAAACACGGCGTCGTTTCTAACAGTGCAAGTGCTAATAAGTTACAGGTTAATGTTGCGTTACAAAATTGCAATTGCACAAATTGAAAGGAAACGCTTGATCTGGCCGTTTATAGGTAATCCTGTCAGGGTTCCATTAGGCCTGCAGTGGACATCGCGTGGGCGCTACAATGCTACTAACGAGAGCCCGATATCATCTGACAGACAGGGGACATTAGTTAATGCTCTAGAACCAACACAAAGCGGGACAGATAAGACGTGATGTACAAAAAGTTCAACCATGGTCTACAATGAAAGAATGATGAGTTCTGCGGTGGTACAAAAGATTGTGAAACGTCATACGACGCACAATAGAGAGAGTGACACGAAGCGTGAGCATCATGCATTACTAATCATGGTAGCATGCTTCTATGGTTATCTGAGAATAACATCTTCACATGGAATATAAATATGTAAACAATAACAAAAACTTATTCTTACACTTCGGTCGGAAATTTTATATGAAATTCAAGTGTGATTTCGTGTCTTGATTTTAAAACCATCACTGTGGCTTGGTATATTACCAAATATTACTTCACACTTCTTTCAACAATTAAATATTTTTCGATTTGTGAATAGCAAATGTTCAATATTTTACCACATTGTAATACCGTAGTACAATAACGCTCAAGAAAAAGATTAAATCTAAATCGGCATAGCAATATCGAAGCTATTAAAGAAATTGATTTCGCTAAACTAGCTACACCACAAACAAAAAAGCAATTTTGTAAAAACAACCATACTCTTTAATTCAAATTTATATTATGTTTAATATAAAAGCATATGGTACCCATAAATAGTATACAAATGTGTCCTAATCCCAATATAACTAGACGACCGTCAGCATATTTACGATCATTAAAGTTTACGGTCGAGTTCTATCGTGATGTCACAATGGCTTTGTGGTTCATTGCACATAACCATATCCATAATACAATACCACAAGCTCGTCGAAGTTTTTAAAACTATTGAGTAACTTTACGATAGCTGCAGAACATTATTTAATTGTTTGCGAGGAGATGAGGGATAAAATGATATCGAGGTATCGAGGATGTATCTGAATACATAACAACATTCACAAAGATTACTGCACAATTACATGGTTCGACGAACTGATAATTTAGTGTCATTACTCTTGCGCATAGAAAATGTGTCGCATAATACATTTCGAAACGTATAATGATGTTCTGAAGTCATATCGTGACATCTCGAGTCAACAGGTTGTATTAACAGTAACAGCCGAATTGAAAAGTCTCAATGAAAATGATAAGTGTAGCAGAATATTTTCTACAGACAACACAAAGGGAGAATATAACAGAGTTCACGATCCATTAAGACATTAATTGGCATCGTAGTCTGAAATAAGGCTTTCAAGAGACCCACTTTATAGCTGATGAAGACAGAAACAGAGGCTTAGGGTAAAAATGCAGGCCGCGTAGGAATAGTGCGGCGGTAATCTTAAAAAAGACGCTTAGAAAACACTTTTCGTACAAGTCATCTCGGAAATATGAAAATTTGGTATCGATGCATTCAGTACGATGCCCTGATCACAAATATGTAAGATGACAAGTGCGAAAGTGGTGGGGGTAGAAACTGTGACGTCATAAAGTTTTCAGTACAAAGAAATTTTTTTTTCATACCATGTGATATATCAAATGAAAGGGCTTTGTGAGTAGATTGCGAATATATAACACACTATAACATTTTCACTACTTGGTCTAACAAATTATTAGCAAACGTCGAAAAATTTCGCAATTCAGAGTCGCCATTGAACAGGGCTAGATTGAAAACGACTGAATTGATTTTTACAAAATACATAACAAGTAACTCTGCACATACTCTTTTCGAATGTCTAAAGGTAATTGACCAAAGATATTTAAAAATAAGAAAAGGACACCAGTTTTAATAACAGCATAATTTTCGGCTTTTTCTTAATTCTCAGATTCCTTTAATAATTAATAAAAAAAACAAATAAATTACCTTTCGTATGTTAATCATTTCTTGTCCTACTTAGTAAACACTATTTGACAGTTTTCATGCTTCTTTTAAATTTAAATCACTATTAAAAATGTGTTAACAATTTCTTTGGTTTTCAATGCGTGGAAAACCATTTGTTGAATTTTATACATATTATTTCAAAAAAGAATTGAGTAAAGTTTGTTTACCAAATAGGACAAGTAAGGATAACTAAAAGTAATGACAAATACACATGGAAAACACACACAGTTGCTCGGAGACCTAAATAACCTGACGAAACTCAATAGGCAAAAGCTATTTAGAAAAAATCAAAACAATACACAAAAATCACAATCTTTTTAATGGGTGTAAAAGGGGCTTAACGGGTGTAAATAATTATTCATAAAATACAACAAATGTTATACCACGCATAGAATACCAAAAATATTGTAAATTGTTAATAATATTTGATTTAATAAGACAACATATTTTAAAAATAGTGATTAGGTTTAAAAGAAGTATCTAAAGTGTCAAAATTTGGTTATTTAAACCTTTGTCTGTTTATCCTAACTTGTCCTAGTAAGGATAAACATACGAAAGTTTATTTATTAATTTTTTTATTAATTATTAAAGGAATCTGAGAATTTGGAAAAAGCAGAAAATTATGCTGTTATTAAAACTGATGTACTTTTCTTATTTTTAAATATCTTTGTTCAATTACCTTTAGACATTCGAAAAGAGTATGTGCAGAGTTACTTGTTATGTATTTTGTAAAAATCAATTCAGTCGTTTTCAATCTAGACCTGTTCAATGGCGACTCTGAATTGCGAAATTTTTCGACGTTTGCTAATAATTTGTTAGACCAAGTAGTGAAAATGTTATAGTGTATTATATATTCGCAATCTACTCACAAAGCCCTTTCATTTGATATACCACATGGTATGAAAAAGAAATTCCTTTGTACTGAAAACTTTATGACGTCACAGTTTCTACCCCCACCATTTTCGCGTTTGTCATCTTTTATATTTGTGATCAAGGCATCGTACTGAATGCATCGATACCACATTTTCGTATTTCCGTGATGACTTGTGCGAAACTAACCTCAAACCTTGTTTTACCGCTCTACTAGAAGTATATTTCACGTCCTCTCATCTAGCGCACGTTAGTTAGGTTGGCCGCACGCGGAAACAACGGTTGACTGTGCCACCACGCTCCAGATGCATTATTTGCGAGGCTCGTTAATTTTTTACCATCTCTTGTTAGTGACGGACGTGACTGCTTTATTTCTTAAAGGAAGCCCGGAGTGAATTACTAATGCAGCACCGCTTCGCTCTGGTAGAAAATAAAAAGTGGCAGAAAAACTTAAAATACTATTTAACTTGTGAGACTCATTTACGTCACTCTTATTTTTTCAATAAACAGTGGTGAATTGTCCATTTGAAATGCTGAAAGTGGTAATATTTATTACTTGTCACCTGAGAGATTGCTATTCCAGAAAATTTGAAAATATAATACTTAAGTGGAAATGTTTACAACAAAAAAAACTACTTTAATAATATTTAGCACACATGGTTTTTCAAAATTCATTACACAACATTATCACCTAACACGCCCGCTATAAATCATAGGAGTGCATAAGTGCGTTATATCGATAATACTGCTATAGGTAGTGTGAATGCGCAAGCGCATTCGCCTCACTTTCACACTTTCACTGGGGCGACGCCCCCGCAAGGCGCACACGACGTGCGCCCGCAGTTTTAATATTGCAAATGCAACTTTGCAAAATAAATTCATTTGTCATCAGTTAATTAATCAGATGATAAATTAAATTAAACAGATCGTTAAATAATGTCATACACTACATTGTGAAGAATACAGCAATAAGACAGATACACTGAAACTAAGGCCCGTATTTATAAACCCCTCAAAGTTGAGAGATATCTTGAGATCATACCTGAGATACTCGAGCATCTCAAGTATTATCTCAAGATAGCTCTCAACACTGAGAGCGGTTTATAAATAAGGGCCTGGGAAACGTGATCTTTCTACGAATCAGTTTGACTACATGTAACGGCTTTAGTTAAAAAATCCTCAGAATTTCACTGGACACACTTTTTTCATTTGTATCAAACAAAGGTAATATCACAGAATATATGGTACTCGTAATATCGTAATAACCCTTCCTAACTTTGCCTTTCCCATGAACTCCATGCGATGTTGTTATGGAAGCAATTATTGAATTTGATTTTCATCACAATTTTTAAGATTAGCTTCATGCGCGAGTAAGAAAAGAAGTAGGTAATCGAATTGTGAACTGTGCGAGTTGATGTTTTATAGCAGTACACGCTCGTGATGACCGAGATAGTTATCATTTAGAATTTCTCAAAAACAACGATGACGATAAAAGTCTATAAGCGGTGACTAGACATAGACAGTGCAATAAAGTTTTGGTGAACGGTAACATCCAATTAACGGTAATATACAGAATCACTCGACTCGATGCAGTTTGGCGAATTGGAAATGAGATTACATCGAACCATATACGATTTAGAAACCCTAAATCGTGACTGAGCCATGATAGTTGTTCAATATTAGGCTTGTCATTCTACGAAAGAGGTATTATGGCCAATGAACGGGTTAGTAAGTGCCTGCACCTTACGGAAGACCACTGACAGATTAGTTGGTAGTGGTGATTTACTGTTGGAACTTTGTTCTTAAGAGCTTGTGATTAGAATTGACAACGTCTGGAGTCAGCGCCGTGGCTAGGGGCTGGCAAGGGGGCGGCTGCCAGAGGCGCAACTAAGGGTCGCAATACCGGCCCCTCTCTGCAAAACCGGTATTCTCGGTATCGAGTCTAGGCGAATACCGGGATTCCGGTATTTTCGACATTTAGACAAATATATTTATTTTCTTAGTTTTCCTTATAGTTAAAGTCATTATTATGATTAACTAATCGTCTCCATCGCTGGTTCGACGACTTTCAACCTCCCGAACAAGCCGAGTCCCGAAAAAACTTTAGTACCTAGACCACATTCATACGCTGCGGCAGGTTATACAGAAGAACGAAGAGTCTGCCACTGCTTGGGGTTCGTGGACTTTTTTATGATTCTATAGAGACCTGGGGCCCTATTTTTGAATCGCTCGGCTGGCGTCGAGCGCTCTTTTCTACTGATTTTCGTTCGACATATAACTCAAAACAATGAGATGTCGAACGAAAATCAGTAGAAACGAGCGCTCGACTGGAGTCGAGCGATTCAAAAATAGGGCCCCTGGGCGGTGCCGGAGCTACAGTCTCTCCAGAGGTGCCAAAAAGACTACAGGTATATCGAGGTGTTGAGGTACTTATGCGAAAATGCCACTATGTGTCGGTCCGAGTACAAAACCATAGCACGAATCCCACCCAACAGCTGCAGTGATGAGTGAGACAGGGAGACATTATTTCTCCGAAACTGTTCACAGCTGCCTTGGAGGACATATTTTAGCTCTTGGACTGGTACTGGACTGGAAAGGACTCGGTATCAATATTAATGGCCTGTACCTAACACACCTTCGTTTTGACAATTATATACTAGTTCTTATGGCTGAGACTTTGGATTGGAAGACTTGACAATGCTCGAAGATCTCCGTAGTGCTTCCCAAAGAGTGGTCTTAGGATAAGACGAAAGTCATGTTGTACCCACTCCAGCTCATGTTGGGAACTACACTAAAAGTTGTTGATCTTTACGTTTACTAGGACAGGCAGTTCAGTTACGTAGGCTCAACTTCGTTGGCTCGCAAAAGTGATTTCTCGTCGAACCCAACTCGGATGGGCAGCATTCAGGAAGCTTCGATAAATTTTCGCGTCCAACTTACCTTAGTGTCTTAAGAGACGAAAGACTATGACCAGTGTATGATTTACGGCAGTGAAACGTGGTCGCTAACTATGGGTCTCATACGAAGGCTCAAGGTCACCCCGGGTGCAATGAAGAGAGCTATGCTCGGCGTTTCCCTACATGATCGAATCAGAAACGAGGAGGGCTCAGCTGAAGTGGCAGTGGGTGGGACACATAGCGAGAAGAACCGATTGCACTTGGGACGGAAAGGTTCTGACCCGACCCTTTTAGACGCCATGTAGTCATTACAATCCAAGGGTCTACCTGTAGAAAATACGAAGAAATTGGTTGTTTAATTCCGTTTAAAAATTATTATAAAACTAATAATTCCACCTCACTAATGCTTGTGTCCTTTCCCTACCTATAGAACATATTCATTTTGAAAAAAAAAACCCAAAACCATATCCTCCATAAGCCCTGAATTTATGACTTCAATAGGGTTGCTTTATATCATCAACTCTGCTCTTGTTGGGTCTAAATGACTATAAAATATTAATACCACTAGTAGGACCTTGGGATAAATTACTATAGTAGGGCTATTTTAATAGATCACATTTGACACTTCATAAAAATTCAACAACGTAACTTTCTAACGGCGGGCACAATACATATTTATTGTAATAATCGCAAAAAAGCCAATTTACGATCGATTTTGACAAATAGAACAAAGGATTAAAATGGCCTTGGCAACCACTTAAGAAACTTACTATAAGAAACTAACCAAAGATGGATGAAAAGAAAGGACTGTAGACAGTCTAAGATTGTCATCAAATCAGTTGACAAAAAGAAATCTAGAGAGCTGCAGAAACAAAGCCGAAGAAATATATGCACAATTGTAGGAGTACTGACAGGACACTGTCCACTAAACAGACACCTGTCCGTGATCAAACAGACAGAGGATCCCATCTGTCCGCAATGTATAGAAAGAGAAGAAACAAGCTACCACTACGTGGCAGAATGCCCAATGTACGCATCACTGCGCTGGGAGCTCTTTGGAGCGGACAAGCGTAAGAAAGAAGATCAAAAACAGTTAACGATTACTCAATTCAGCACAGCAGATACTGTATGCGTACAGGTAGGTTCCGAGGGTCCGACGCCGGTGGGGTAAACGATAACCCACTTCGCTGCTCTCAGCTTTCATGGGATTTGGGGAACTAGGTGAAATGGTTCCGATCAAGGTGACTGATCAACCGTCCGGCTTCGCTGGCGTCCCCCCTTCTAAAAATAATAATAATGAGACACCATTTAATGTCTGGGCCTAAGGAGGTTAAGGAAAATCACCTTTTAAACCAGATAAAACGAAAATTCAAACGAGATTTGCAGTTTGCGTCGTTCTGTGATGAATACCGAAAATGTCGTAAATCCCGGTATTCAAACATTCAATACCGGTATTGTAAAGGTTTCATTTCAGTCCGGTACCGCGGTATTTTCGGTATACGGGGACCCGGTTTACCCGGTTACTGACTCAAAGCTAGAAAAAAGTCTAAAAGTCTTAGGGCGCAAAATTCAAATCTTGCCAGGGGCGCTCATGACCCTAGCTACGACACGCTGTCTGGAATTAAGCTACCCTGGTGAAGCCTATGGGTGATACTAGTTCATAGATTTAGTATTTGATGATTAACTCAATCTGGAACACAAATTATGCATATCAAGCTATAAAAATCTATAATAAATTTTGAACCTTAAACTGTTCGACTTAGAGTCTACGCAAACTAGACCAAACCGTAGAAGGATGAAGTACTACTCGAATAATATCATAGATACCTTTAAAAATCAACAATCATTTAATTGTCTCAGTTAGTAAGAACATAACGAATTGTCCAAATTATTTACGACACTTGCGACGCAAAGTCTAACATTCAGTTTGTTTCATACACAAGCACAAAAAGTATCACACACCGACAGTTGAGTCCCTCAGGGTCACGTGGTCATGATCCTAAGTGTCTGAGACTAAAGGGTTATAGTCTAAACTTACCTTAGGTAAACTTTTACTCTTTTTTAGGGTTCCGTACCAAAATGGTAAAAAAGGAACCCTTATGGTGTGACTCAGTCTGTCTGTTTGTCTGTCTGTCTGTCTGTCACAGCTGGATATCTCGAGAACTACTAATGGTATCAACTTGAAATTTGGAATAGTTTAAGATGACATTTGCCCAACTATTTTCCAAATAAGAAATAAATAAAAAGAAATATCTTTTTTATTACAACAGGGACTGAAAAGGGGTCTGAAAACTTTGAAGTGGGGTTACTAGGTCACTCATGAGGCAAATGAAAGAGCGCCCATTGCACGTTTTTAATCATTTTTATTTTTGCTTTAGGCCGCATAGTTTTCGACTTATGATGAAAAATGAAAAAAAAATACCGCTTCACCCCCTTTAACCGAAGTTTGCAAAGAGAAAAATCTGAAATAATTCTATGGCGGCCATTACACACGTCAATCTGGTGTAATCTGATCAAAACCACAGATTGATGGAATTTGTTGCGGTTGGTTTGCGACGTTACACGGTCAATCCAGCGAGATCTGGATCGCAGTAGATCTTGGTAGATTGACAATCTACCACGATCCACGGTGGTCTTTGGCAGGGTTGCCCACTTTTTGCATTAATTTTCGCGTGATATCGATCGATGACCCGAGTGGTGCAGTCAAAGTCAAAGTCAAATAAGCTTTATTCAAATAAACTTAACAATTAAGTACTTTTGAATAGTCTATATTTTCCTACCACCCGTTCCAGACTTTTTTAGCTGACAAGAAATATTCAATATGCCAGTCTACCACGCAAGAGATCCCGGGTTTGATGACCGGACGAAATTTAAATGAAATATTCTAATTTCTGTGACGTTATAATAAGTACCTATCTATTGCGAAAAGTAAGTACCTACCCAGTAAAATCAGTTGTCTAAGGTTAGATGGCGCTGTGTGTGTAAAATCAAATATCGATATTTATAATACTATATTACTAAGCTATGAACTATCTGAGTGCCAAATTTCATCCAAATCAGTTCAGGAGGAGAAAAGCAGGAGGTTGTTTTTCTGTTAGTCTGTATGTTATTTTAGGGTATTTTTCAAATGTCCACCCGGATGTAGTCGCGAGCGGAAGCTAGTTAAAAATAAATATGGGCTAATTTTTTATAAATTTCTCAAAAGTACTTACTACAGTATTTTACCCTAGGGTACCTTTGACCAGGATAAAAAGTATCTTATAATTTAATCCAGGCTATAAACTGTGTGTTAAACTCCATTCAAATCAGTTCAGCCTTGAAAACAACATACAGACGAACAGAGAAACAAACTCCTGCTTTTTTGAAGTCGGTTAAAAATATTAGATCGCAGTCTACAGTGGTAGATTGACAATCTACCACAATCTACCGCGATCCGATGCTAGCAGATTGTGGTAGACTGACAATCTACCACAATCTACTGGGATCTGATATTTTAACCGACTTCACAAAAGGAGGAGGTTCTCTGTTCGTCTTTATAATTGTTTTTTTTTTATGAGATTTTTCAAATGTCCACGCAGATGTAGTCGCGGGCGGAAGCTAGGTAGTTAAAAATAAATGTAGACTTGTATTTTTTTTATAAATTTCCTGAAAGTAAGTACTTACTACATATTAATTTCAATGTTAAAAAAAAAAATACCTAGGATACCTTTGACCGAGGTAAAAAGTAGGTATCCTATGTTTTAATCTAGGCTAATAAACTGTGCCCTAAATTTCATCTTAATCAGTTCAGCCTTAAAAAAAACATGGATCGGATAGCAGTAGATTGCGATGAGCAGACTGCAAGTTCTCTATTCGTTTGTATGTTTGGTTTTTAATCATTTTTCGAATGTCCACCCACGCGGATGTAGTCGCGGGCGGAAGCTAGTTAAAAATAAATATGTACTACATTTTTATAAATATTCCAAAAGTAAGTACTATAATGTTTAAATGTTTTGAAAATAATACTATTACCTCGAAAAAAAGGTGCCAACCCTAAGCCAGACCCAGCCAGATTGACGTAGATTGTCAATCCAGCACAATCTGATCACGCCAGACCGCGCCAGATTGAAACAGATCACGAACAACGTTACACAATCAATCTCTGTCAATCTGGCGCGGTCTGGCGTGATCAGATTGTGTATGTAATGGGTGCCTATGTGATAGCAGTTTATATAAAGATTACAGGAAAAATAAAACGATGTCTCAATATAGCACACTTTTTAGAAATTATCAAATTTCTAAAAAAGTTAACATTAGTTCCACTATCGGTCAAGAGATGGCGCTGACCTAAAACTGCAATACTAATTTTATTATTCTACTCTGCAGTGTGGTTTGATGGTGCAATTATGATGGTACGGAGCCCTCGGTGCGCGAGTCCGACTCGCTCTTGACCGGTTTTATTTCGTTTAAACATAGGTACACACACTATAGTTATACCATAATAATTGGTTTCAGCGTATCGTACCATAACTTATTTGAAACTACTGATTAAAATCATAATATATCCGCTAAAAGCGTGTCGGTTTTCGATAACCTTGTTTAGTTGAAGGCTCTACACCAGATATAGGTATAATGCCTCTGCGGTCGGCCGAGACAGCGTCAATACAGTAGTCAACTCAAGGTCCACTTGTCCCTTCGATTCTGAGGACCCGGTTTACCTTTAGAGATGCCAGTTTAACACAGCAGTAGCATTACTGCGAATTTTATTACGTTGCTGTCCATTTTTTTAATATTTTACAAATTCAATCCGAGGTCACTCCAGTTGTAAATTTTTATGGCTATTTATGCGTATCTAAATACTGGTGTTGTTTGTATTGTAATAATCGCTACTCACTATAATTCGCCGTGACAATATAAATTCAAGAGTTCTCTCTTACCTCTTAATGGATTATGTATAATACACAACACAGTATATAATATGTATATTTTTGTAATCCTACTGATCCTAGAGCCAGATGCAGCCTGCTATTGTTTACTATGAGAAAACAACTATTTTTGTTCTATTATAGAACACTGTTCTATTGAATCTGGTACGTCTAACGTACCAATTATGTAGGTATTCTGTGCTACTAAGTACTAAATAGTGAAAAGCGAAGAAGTTGTACAAGTTAACGATCCGAGAAATTCAGTTAAGTACTAAAAGCACTTAATGTGAAATTGAATATTATCATTTAAAATGTAGCTCATAAAAGACGCTGTGTGTGACGAGTTAGTATGAAATTTTATTCTGTAGAATAGAAATAGACAATGAAATAATAATAATAAAAGAAAATTATTCACTTCTCTAAAGGTTTTTAGAATTTATATACATTTCATAACATTAACATGTATTTTTCTTGTCCTTGTGTCTAGACTCCAGAGACTCAACTCAGCCAAGGTACAAATATTTCAAAGCAGCCAAAGTACAAATATTTATACTACTGAGACATTCGATACCTCATTCTCAAATAGATTATAAATATTTTTGTTATGTAATTATAACATACTGTCAATTCACATGCGTATCGAATCAGTATCACTATCGAATGAAAGAACAATCTTGATGCAATCAAAGTCGTCGTCAAGTACAGCAATACTTTGTTTTAAGTGAGTTGCAACATATTCTATTGAATGCTTAACACGAATGGCATCACTATCACAAAAAATATAATATGAAGGCACCTTGAGTGCTCATAATATAACGCAGTGGCTTGGCGCTATAGTAGGTATGAACCTCTATACTAAAAAAAGTTGGGAGTTACAAGTCGTGATAAAGTTTGGCCACATGATAGAAACTGATCTGCAGGCTGTTTCTAACTAATATTGAGCTGGGCCAAGCTATCCTTACATACAGTTCCATACGGCGGTGAGTTGAATAGCGCACTTTTCCCGGCTTCATTCTAAAAACTATAACAATTCAGGTTTAGCTAATAGGTCAAATGTGGTATCATTTTCGGATAAATCAATAACGTAGAACTTATTTCTAATATAAAAAAAATCAATTTATCAAGCAGTTTCTGAAAAATTACACAATAACCAACATTTTTAAACTTATTTTTTTTAGTTTAGGTATTGGCACTTGTTTCAGTATTTTCAAAAAAACTACTTTAAAGAAGCGTTTTTCAAGTTAATTTGTTAAATGTTTTTTTTATGTTAACTATATTTTATACAATTTGCGCCTAACCCAAGTAGTTGAGGTCCATTGTTTGCGGAGACACAGCTAGTCAAAACTATGCATTTTTTCACGAAATAAAAGAGGTTTCCGTTTCGTTCGGAAGCAGTTCTCAGTTTTTTTGTTTAGATTTCTGTAAAGTTAATTAAATTTTCTACAATTTGAGCCTAACTTGAGTTGTCTAGGTTTACTAGTTGCAAAGACACAGCTAGTCAGAGATAAGATTTTTTCAATTAATTTCAATAAAAAGCCCATTTTTAACCAGCTATGTCTCTGCAACCAATATACCTAGACTACTCAAATTAAGCTCAAATTGTAGAAAATTTAATTAACTTTACAGAAATATAAACAAAAAACCTGAAAAATGTTTCTGAACGAAACGAAAACCTTTTTTATTTCGTGAAAAAATGCATATTTTTGACTAGCTGTATGTCCGCAAACAAAGTACTTAAACTACTTGGGTTAGGCTCAGATTGTATAAAATATAGTAAGCATAACAAAAGCATTTAACAAATTAACCTGAAAAACGCTTCTTTAAAGTAGTTTTATTGAAAATACTGAAACAAGTGCCAATACCTAAACTAAAAAAATGAAGTTTAAAAATGTTGGTTATTGTGTAATTTTTCAGAAACTGCTTAATAAATTGATTTTTTTAATATCAGAAATAAGTTCTACGTTATTGATTTATCCGAAAATGATACCACATTTGACCTATTAGCTAAACCTGAATTGTTATAGTTTTTAGAATGGAGCCGGGAAAAGTGCGCTATTCAACCCGCCGCCGTATGGAACTGTATGTAAGGATAGTTTGGCCCAGCTCAATATTAGTTAGAAACTGCCTACAGATCAGTTTCTATCATGTGGCCAAACTTTATCACGACTTGTAACTCCCAACTTTTTTTTGTATAGAGGTTCATACCTACTACTAGGCGCGGCAGTTAGCGACTCGGATAGGTGACCAAAAATGTATTATCGCGAGCTCATCTATGCTTGGGAAGACATGTTAAGCCGTTTCCGTGTTCTAACAGTGGGAACATTAAACTGGATTAGACTGAAACATTTAACTAATGAATCCATGATGATATAAGAGACTGAAATAATTCTATTACAAAAATTAATATAATTTACTAACCATTCCATTCCAACCAAACCTATTTTGATAGTACAAGACATGAAAAAACACAAAAAGAAAGTAAGATCAAAATTATATTGTAAATTGATTCGAAGAATGACAATTGAATTAGAAAGTGCTTTAGTTATTCTTTATCCAAACTCGCGTGTTACGCAGCGTATAAAGGCTTTCGTTGCATCCGAATTGAAATCTACTTTCAATTATTAGGTAAATTGCTGTGAAGGTCTATTATCGGAAAACTTTCACCGTAGGATGCCGTAAAATTATGTTATTTTGTATTAAACGCATTGTAAATTTGCAATACGCATTCCATTTTAGAAGATCATAAAAAAGGCCTGCAAATAGATTTTGACGACGAATTTTCCACATTGAATCTGATCTGGATGGATGATTTTTATTGAAGATTTGGCATGTGACTTGGCTTCACCATGATAAGTAGGCAGGATTAAGCCGCACTATCTTTCACCTTTCCATCCTGCAAGTTCGTTTATTATAGGTAGATAGACCCCTTTTGAAGAATTCCATCCTTACTGTAGGTCCTACAGTGTAGGAGGAAGAGAAGGTGTGTTGGGGAGAACGTTCAATTTTTAGACGCAAAATACGAGTCACCGAATTTAAAGGTTTTCTGAATGCAAACATTCATGTTCATCTGTTATTTCAACTTTTAAACAATTATCTATCTACTTCATGTATAAAAAAAACCCTGTCAGATCCTGAAAAAGGTGAAGTGTTTCTGAACCTGAACAACATTCTCTATGGAATATAGGTCTAAAAACGAAAAAGAAAAACGTTTTTCGGCCTATGTTCATCGGATAATGTTGTTCAGTTTCAGCAACGGATCTGACAGGGCTTTTTTATACGTGATGAATATAATTATAATACCTAGGTACCACAGATTTGTTTGCATAAACCGTTGCCTATATCTGCTTCTACACAGAGCACGTTTGTCAACATCCCGTTAAACATGGACAACAAAAAGTAGATTGTTTTGCAATAGATTCGATTCTTGTGGGAACATAGTTGGATTTGATAGAAGACATTGTGATTTGAAACAATGTATGTAGATCATGGGATGATTATTATTTGGTTTAATTTCATTTTACTTCATGATATATGTTAGACGTTTTGCTTCTCAGACTTTTAACATTGATTTTAGAAATTTTGCTTTAAAGACATTCTGCAAGTTAGGCTTTCTGATCAAAAAGGGTCATTTTTTGCAGCAATCATAAGAGCACTTAATATATTCATTTGAATGAATGAAATACTACCTGAAAGAAAACTGAAAGTGAAAACCAAGAGCTATCGTGAAATCATAATACATAGCTGTAAGTGATAAAAGTACAAACCTTAGAGACAATAACGGACTGTTAGAGACCGCATTTGACTCATGCAGATGATGCAAAGAACTACGAAATATGCAATATGCGCCTCCAGGGAAGCATTTAGGGTAATTAAGATGAATTGATTGATGGAAATCAAGACTGTGTTGATAAAAAGGTTCAATTTACATTAACTTTCAAAATCGAGTGTACCAATTTCTGGATGAAACACGGGCGCGCTCTCATCGCTTAGCCGGACGATGCTAATTGCGTAAGAGCAGTACGTAACGAGGTCTTAATTGGAATGCGTCCCCAATTAATGGACGTTCGCTCTGAACAGTTCCAATTTTGAAATGGGAGCGGGTGTTTACGCGCCGGTTCCCGGGTGAACGGCCTCCGGTGAAAGTCGGGACGTGGATATGGGTCAGATGGTCATTTACCCTCAGGTAGCCGTCCGTGTCGCATCGCAGCTCTGTTGCCTTGCCTCTATAAATACTAAACTCGACTAGCGGAATGGTGTCAACTTTTCAAACTACATAGTAGGTGCACAATTAGTTGTACAGCAATAATTTATAAAAGAGAAAGGGTTGTTAAACTAAATAATGACTACTGCAAATAAAATTTTATTATCTCTCATTGACATGTTTTTTTTTAAATACTAACATTTCGCTAATAGGCGAAACTAGGCAGTTAAGCTTACTCTTACTGATAGTATAAATGTCACGTCTGTTCTTCGTTAACTTATACGTAACGGAGTGTAATAAACATGCCTGAGAAAATTTGAATTTAAAAAATGCGCCCGACGACGGTACCATCTGATTTGATTTTATAAAGAGTTTACGTCGTTCGTTCAAAAACTTTTGTTTGAGAAAACTTATCTATATCATAACTTACTATGCGAACGATAACGGAACGAGCAACTGTTTCTAAATTGATAACTTTAAGGCAACGAACCCTAGTAAAATTTATTAAGCGCTGCAGAAGCATTTGAAGTTCAAATTAATTTTTAAGGCGCGATGATTTCTTAGCTGGGTTTATTCGAGTCGAGTGCACTTTTTATACAGGGTGTTTGGTAATAGCCTTATAAAACCGAATATGGTAGATTGGGCAGGGACCATAAATTAAATAACTTTTATTATTGGACCAACTTTTAAATTGCGAAAAAGAATCAGCTGTTTCATACAAAATTTAATAACGATAATATCAAAATGTATGAAACAGCTTTTTTTTTCGCGATTTCAGAGTTAGTCCCGTAGTAAAAGTTGTTCAGTTTGATGGTTCCTATATCTACCATATTCGGCTTTATAAGGCTATTACCAAACAACTCACTCGCTATGATGCATATCATTATATGTATACCAAACGATAACGAATAAAAGTAATAATACTTAAAATTGTTGGTATCAAAATAAAAATGAAATAACGTTCAACGACGAGAATGAAATGGTAGAGTAGAGCAACTTCTTCAACTCCACTAACGAGTGGATTCAAAATTAGTAAATTAACTTATTCCAAATTTACTTTATAGAAATGACAGAAACATTATTATTATCATCAGTCTGGGCTTGTTACGAAATTGTGGTAATAACCTTTTAAATTATGCACAATGGCTGCAGCTAACAACCGTAGCATTTCCCGCCCATAGTTTCTTACTTACACAGGGACTCAAGGACAAATCGACTTTCACCTCCCACGGTCCCATAAGAGAAAGCTCTTTTACGAGTGAGTTTTTTCCCTCCTTTGACCCCTTTAGTGAACGAGACGAGAGGGCCGACGTTTCAAGGATCGTTGACTCAAACAATGGTACTTGTACTCGAAAACAGACAGATAAAAGATCGTTTATGCACATAATTCACTGAAACCAACATCTCGGGACGAGAGTTTAATTTGAAATAAACCAGGCATGCGATCAAAGGATTCTGATAGACTTTATGTGTTGGACGTAAAGGATTTCAAAACCATTCGTGCGTGCCCAGTTTGCTTAGATCTTGATTAGTGTACGTTACGATCCACGATTTATCGATCGACAATCGATGGTAGGCTGATGTTAACGAGGCCATTAGTTATGATAATAAAGAATCTGTTCTCATTAATGCTGTTAATGTTACGTAGAATTTAGTTTGTAGCTCGTATAGGCGAGGTCACGTCGCGTGTAATGGAGACGCGGAAGTTTGCTGGAGTAAACGCTTCATTTGACCTATTAATTATGTAGGTGGGTGTTGTGTTGGTTTGTAGTACGTCAGCATCAGACAACAGTCCGTCTGCCGTACTTAACCTAGATTATGTTTTGTTGATATATGGAAAATTTAAAACTTCGTAATAGGTACCATACCTTTTATTGTTCCGTGACCACAATCTTACGGCAAAAGAAAAAAACAATGTGAATTCTCAATACCTGTGCCCTGTTTATTTAAAAAAAAAATAAAGTTACAAGCTGCAAGTAAAATTTACATGAAAAATTTAACAAGTTCATGTAAATTATGTCTTTTTCCAAATAATGTATGCAAGACACTTGTAAAAATTGTCAGACGGAATGGAGAGTCGCCGGACACCCTCACAAATACTCAGAATTTTCTATAAGTTTTTTACAAGTTGTAAGTTTTTTTACAAGTTTTGATTTTTTTGATTAACGAAATGACTAATAATATTTGGGTAAAAACATATTAGTTAAATAAACAAAAACATTTGTAGCGTTTAATTTAACGTGTTTTGATAAACGTATTTGTGGAATAATTATTTTTATAAGGAAAATGCTTGTTTTTAAAAAATACAAGACTTGTAAGTTTTAATAAACAGGGCACTGATCTTTTATTACGTTTTTATGTTTATCAGTGTAGATGATCTTGACATAAACTAATGAGTGAGCAATTGCTTTCTGTAAGAGGGAGGCAATAGTTAGAAAGTTTATATTGTCAGCGCGACGCGACGCCACAGTTAGAAAGCGTACTGCCGTCACAAACCGCGATCTGCTATTTTTCATTTTATTCAGTGCTTTGATAATCATAATATCGAAGTAATTGTGAATACTTAATAATGGTAAATAAATATCAATTTTAGCTATTTCATGAATAAATGTAACATCTCATTCATATTTAAACGTTATCTATTAAGAAACGTTGTATTTTAAAAACAGACCACAAAGTCTTGCTTTTAGCAATAATACTACCGGGTTGTCAACGAGCAGACATAGGGCGGGTGTTACACGCAGATAGATTTAAATAACTTATGCTTACTCAAAAGTTGGCTCCAAAATATCACTATACCTATAACAAATAAAAATATATAAGTGAATCTGTCAACACGTAAATAAATTAAAATTATGACAATGTAGGTATCCTTTGTATTTCCTATCTTATGATTCGCCATCGATAAAGAATGAGTCAGAATAACACTCATCGTCATGGCAATAACAATAAAGTAAATCTGTAATGACATAGCTGACACGAATGATGACAGAATAATGAAATCGACGATCAAATGTCAATATAAATAGTGTACGAAGGAACATTTGAAAGATTCAGAGTTGCTAATTGCTAAGTAACCGAATAAATTATTGAATGTGGATGGATGGTAAAGGTTAATAAGTAAGTACATTTGGAAATCTATTGAGAACAGTGCTATTATTTAAATATCAAAATTGTACAAGGATCCAAAGCCAATGAGAGACAAACACTGATCTCTTTTACAAACACTGTTTTTAATAAGACAAAGAATGTGATCAAGATCAATGAACCGAGACCACTAATTCTCGGTTGGAATAAGAATAATGAAAAGAGAGATCACTATCGCTTCTTTATTTGATGATTAATTGATAAGCCAACATTTTCGTTACTAATGAAAGAATAATAATTATTGTTTCTTCTCTCTTCAATCATGATGATAAAAGTTCGTTGGCAATCGTACAGATTTTTGCCAAGCATAAAATTTAGATTATCGGTAAAAGAAAATCATGAGTCAAAAAAATAATCTCAAATCATAATCATATAATTTCCTATAAGAAATACGTTTATCCCAAATTCCCGGATAAATAAATGCTTTTAACAGGAGATTTGTCACCTTGTTTTCTAATATTTGGTTTGGCTAATTTTGTATTTTGTTAAAATTGACAATCAGGCAAAAGAACAAGTAAGTAGGTAATCGGAAACACATTTGTTTTTATTTTACACTAATTCCAGAAAAAGTGTTTTGTAATTTACTTGCATTAAAGGGTCAATATCAAAAATGTTGTATATACAAAAAAAATAAAAAAAACTCTAGGACGATTAATAAGAAAACCCTAAGTTCTTGATCGACTAGTTCGAAACAAAAGCAAACGAGATACAACAACTTAAAAAAAGGAATTTATAAAACACGGCTAGTGAATATATTCATGAAAATCAAGAAAATTTCCATGTGTAATTATTGCTAGAAGTGAAACGTCAGTGATAAGTTAATTGAATTTGGTGTTATCTTACAATACCGGATTGGCTACTGTAGCAGTTCAATTCTTAAATTTTATTTACGTTCAACATTTAAACCAAGGGTGGCCAACCCGCGGCCCGCGGGCCACATGCGGCTGCGGCCCGCCGTCTGTTACCTTGTGATCCGCGGAGCCGAGCACATTTTTTAAAGTCGGACTTATCTGGCGCGCACTATACATAAAATTTGGTAGTGCGGCCCGGGGTAAAATTCTACTTCCGAATTTTGGCCCAAGTGTCGAAAAGGTTGGCCATCCTTGATTTAAACCCAGTAGTGAACAAATAATAGTTGAATTTCATCTACTAATATTTTTTATTTTAAGTTATTCGTAAGTAACATTAAATATAAGGTAGCATTGAATATAAAAACAGACGTTATTATAAACGTAAACACGTTTAAACATTTCAGTGATAAAACTGCAGCGAGTGTCGGAACGTCTATTGTGACCATTATCGGGCGCAGATCGGCGTTCGACGCGTGTGAACGACGACATAGGAGTGCATCGCATGACTAATCTGCCTTCTTAGCATGCACAGAGCGAGCTGAACTTTACATGAATCAAGAGACGGCGAGCAGTGACAGCAGACGTTAAGATCCCACACCCGTACGCGTACGGTACGAAGTTAAGAGTCCAAATAATAAAAAAACAGTCCATTCCACATACCTGAAATACCTACCACAAGAAATGAAAAGTAACAAAACATAGTATGTGGGGTCAATCAGGTGTTACAATTACAAACCCAAGCAGATTATCAAACTAAGATTTATTCTCTCATATAAAACAGGTAGTTTAGTTATCATAAATTGATGAAAAAAAAACTACGGTAAAGTCTAGTCTTCTCTTCAAATATTAGAATCTTACTCTTGCAAAAGTAGAACATCTCTTCTCTTAGTAGAACTCACTTAATAAACTTATCGTTTTCTACTGATACCAGTTTTCAGTTTCAGTTTTCAGTTTCCAGCACTGCTTAAAATTACATTAGTAAAACCATTGTTTAAAAAAGGAAATACCGACGAAATTGATAATTATCGTCCTATTGCAAAAATATCAGTGTTTTCTAAAATATTTGAAAGGTGTATGCATGAGCAATTGGTTGATTTTTGTAATAAGCTCCATTTATTAAATAGACAACAATACGGTTTCCAAAAACATAAATCAACCACTTTGGCGATACATAAACTTATGGAAACTATTTTGACAGGTATTAACGACAAAAAATTGACAACTGGTATATTTGTTGACCTATCAAAAGCATTTGATCATGTATCACAACAATTGCTTATAAGAAAACTAGAAATGATTAGTGTACGAGGTCATGCGCTAGAGTGGATAAAATCATACATTAGCAACAGAAAACAGTGTGTAGTTATAGAAAAACTAAATGACAGAAATGAAATTGTAGAGTATTTATCACAATATAAACACAATCAATGTGGTGTGCCGCAAGGTAGCGTATTGGGCCCAATGTTGTTTATTATTTATATTGATGTCATTTTTAATTCAACCAGTTATCAATGCATTGCATTTGCTGATGATATTTCTGTAGTAGTAACTTCAAATAAAACAGTGACAGAACATGAAAATGACATAAATAAGACTGTATCCTGATTCAGTTTCTTGACATGCACAATTTAAAAATTAATTTGACTAAAACTTGACTTTGACAGAAATTTTATTTGCTTTAGGTACTTCATCAATATTAATGTCTCATATATATCTCATATATCAATTAATATAAACCTTGACATTAAGTATAAAGACATTAATATTGATGAAGTAAAGCAAATAAAATTTCTAGGAATAATAATAGATAGTGAAATAAATTGGAAAATGCATATAGACAATATTTGTACCCGAATTAATAAATTTGTATACGCACTGAAGTGTGTCAGAACTGTAACGAACTTAAATACTGCGATTGCTACTTACCATGCTTATGAGTGTTCCATTTTACGATATGGGTTACTGACTACTGGCAATAGTTCTCATATCAACAGAGCTTTTATTGCTCAAAAGAAATGTTTAAGAGCATTATATGGTGTTCCACCACGAACTTCTCGCCGTTCTTTATTTGTTCAAATGCAGTTACCGACTCTAACATCGCTTTATATTTTTGAAGTATGTGTATTTATGATGCAGAATAGGCATTTATTTAAAAGAGCATATGATATCTATCCTAGAAATTATAGAGATTCAAATAGGTTAGTATTTCACGTAGCTCCAAAAAACAATGCGGTACAGAAAAAGCTGTTTGACTATGTGCATCAAAATCTATAATAAAATACCCAAGGAATATAGGACCTTACATATTGATAATTTTAAAAGACACTTGGGTAAATGGTTAGGCTCACATACCCTGTATGACTAAAAAGATTTTTTTGACATTAGAGAATAAATTGTATATTGATTGTATTATATTAACAATGACATATCAAAATAAGGAAATTACTACCTACCTTAATTATTAATGTGATTACTTTGTATTAAAATTTTGCATGCTAATTAATTTGGCTAAACATGTCTAGTGCCTATTATTACTTATTAAATCTTTTGTATACCATGTTTATTTGCAAATAAAGATTATATAGAAACATGTTAAAAACCCTCTAAATGTTAACAAGTCTTAACAGCAAGAGAATCTGGCTGCAGCCACTTTAGGATGCAATGCAATAAGATGGGGACTTTACGCCCTTGGCATGTGTCGCGCGCGGTTTACGGACAGTCGTCATGAGCTTATACAGAAACGAGGTTACTGTTTATTTTGGTCTGAGTTCTTGACTGCACATGGCTAGAATTAATGTTGCTTGATTCCAATATTGCCCTATTCTATACAGATGAGATTTTCCTTCAAACAAAAAAAAGTTAACAAATGGTAAATTTTTTGTCTGCGGTACCTACCAACTAAACCACTACTTGAATCAAAATGTAGTGGACACACCCAAACCTAATGTGGAATACCGACGACAACAATCGCGCGATCTTCATTACACGTTGCTAGCCTTACTCGAACAACTAACGAACAATGCAATGAACGAGACGGGAAATGATTCTTATCACATACAAACTGAGGTGTATCGTGACAACGCCCACGCACGATAGCCACCGTATCACTTAGTCAACAATGAGCGCATGAAATTGGAACTACAAAAGCACGTTTTTACTTGAAACTGCTTTGGAAACAAGACGGTTCATATTTTTTCTAACAAAGTTTTATTTTTAATCGAATAATCATATTTTTTCACCATCATCATCTCCCCCACTCACCTTATCCCAGTTCGTTTGGGGCCGATGCAGTTCACTCAACTCTTTTTTTTTGCTGTCATCCGTTATCTCCTTATTTAGGTACTCCCTTCACATTCATATCTTTACGCATACAGTACACACTTTCCATCCCTCTTTTCTGCGCTCTTCTTCATTCATAAACGTTCATGTTCATTACTCTTTTAGTTACATGCATTCACCTCATCCCTTCCCATAATCCAGACGGTTTCCTTTTAACTTTTCTATCACTGGAGCCACTTTCATCAAATATATTTTTTTATACTTTACATAAGACATTGTAACTTTGGTAAAACAATAATATAATAGTGATGTTGTTCCCAACCTGAAAGATGAACAATCAAAGGTGGTGCCTGCAGACATTAATCATAATTTGACTCATCAATATACAATGAATAGCAGTTCGTCTAGGAATAAAAAGTATAGGTACATCGAATTAGTAACACCAATGAAGCATTAGATATTATATCAAGCGTATCTATTTGGAATGCTACTAACTGGATTCTAACTAGGTGGGAATTTGGGACTAATATCACTTTCTTAATAATAAGCTTACTCTCCAGTATATTGGATTGCACTTATAAATTCAAATAGAATCTTGTCATCAATCCATCAATCTTGTTAGAGATGTCGAAAATAGCGCCTATGAAGTATTGAGGTCCCAGTAGGATTACGTTAACGAGCTTATAATAGGATTACGTACGAGTCGATGCGTCCCAGTTTCAACGCACCGTTACCAACAGCCCACACCCATTGTCGCTGCGACAATATAATGATAATTCGATGTACGTACATATAAATAAAGCATACCTTAACAGAACTATCTTCATATCCATCAATGTAATGAATCCCGTATAAGGAATTATCAGAATCGTGATTACGAAACGAAAGTCGGAATACAGAGTCTGAAACATATGGTTTACCAATGGAAGGTGAAAGCTGGTAGTTTTGTAGAGGATGACAAATTTCGTGTGGTACTTGACAATTTACATTCACATCACGCGGGGTAATTGAATGAACGGGCGCGTTCATGGACCGCGTGCCATTTCACTCGACCGTGACTCACGAATTGGAGCTCGTCGAGATTGTAATTATACGAGATATTTCGTGCGCAGTGTGCGCACCCACCAGACAGATAACACCCGCCGTCGATAGCTAACACCGCAACTCGGTAAAATCAAAACCAATAGCGGGATCCTTTCATGTTACAAAAGAAGTATATTAAAAATCTCAAGCAATTTTTAATTTCGCTTAAAAAAATAAAAATGAACTGAATAAATCTCTATAATTAGTTCTCGTAGCCATTATCTTTCTGGCGTTCTGCCCAGTTTAAGTTGACACTTTCATCTTTTCACAAAGCTCGTTAAGCTCTCCTTACTGAAAGTAGTTACACTAGATTATTTGGAGATGTGTAGGCGTGATTTAATCATTCTGAAGAAGGATACATACATACATACATACACTCACGCCTGTTTCCCATAGGGGTAGGCAGAGACTATGGATCACCACCTGCTACGATCCTACGATCCTTGAAGAAAGATGGTTTGGACAAATTGTTTATGCTTATAAACAATTTGTCTAATGATCATTAGATATTTTTTTATTTTGAAGTAAATAGAAAATAAAATTGGACTTATTAAAATATGTAAAAAACTTATAGTTTTTTATACTTATTTTTTATTTTATATTTTATTTTTTACCTTATAGAAATTCAGAAACATAGGCAGCACGAGAACTAAGCAGCCAGAATCTTCAGGCGTAAAATTACGGCTTATGCACTCTCTAATTTGGATAAAGAGAGTATACAATGTGTTATCAAACATTTTTTAACTAAACTCATTCAAAATGTTGATGTCATGATAACATTATACTCGTAATTAATATGCCTAAGTTCCACATCATCATCCGTACAACTTTCCAAATGTTTGGACGTCACTGGAATGAAGTTAAAAACTTTTGTCGAAGCTGGGCAATTGAATGACGTATGCCATATTATATCAGATAGTCATAACTATTATCACAGAGACAAGACAACTCACAATATTTGTGATTCCGGGAAAGATCCTGGAAAGTACGCGGACGAAGTCATGGCCAAAAGTATTTTGTAAAACTTTTACAGTATGATGGATGAGTCACCGTCCCCACTGCCTTTGACATAGCGCTCCATACCATACACTTTATTGTTAGTAATCTCTGTGATCAAAGTAACAATTTTTTCTTCTTTGGATAAGTTCAAAACATACATAACTAGATATCAAATACAAATAAATACAAATACAAAGAACTTTATTCGATTCCACAATTTTGGGTAGGTAAGTACAGATAATGTAAGGTAGGTACATTATGAAACCGAAAAGGTTACCACTCAGCATAAGTTGCAGCATGATCAACACCTGCAACGCTGATATTCTGCGGAACCTTGAATTGTACGTAGGTGCATGCCAAACAAAATAAATAGGGCTATGTTAATTACATTCTTATCTTTAACTTTTAGATTTTTGCATTCACAATGCTATTTTTATATTAAGATGAAAAAATAATGAAAAGCATTGGGCCGGAATCCTAAGGGTGCGGGTTCGAATCCCGTCTGAGTTGCTACGGGTGAGTCGATTTTTTCTAATACTTTTCATTATTTATCCATCTTAATACATTCATATTGCCATTGAGCTACAATAATACTATATCACACACATTTCACTAGTATGAACAGTGGACCAAAAAACTGCAGACATATCACTTTTGCTATGAGTTGTATAATGAGAAATTTAGATACAAAATAGTGTTGTTTAAGTTAAGCACAGTCGCCTGTTAGGATACCTTTTGTTGTTCAAGCAAATAATCTTTAAATTTACGTTTGAAAGAATTAACCGATAGAGAAGCTTTTATAGGTGGTGGGATATTGTTCCAACATTTCGTGGCAGCATAACGAAAGCTACCACGAAAAGCAGCCGAACTGTGCATGGGGCATATGAGTATAGAAGCTAGTCTAATTGCGCGTTGTGAGAAAATCAGTTTTTCGTAAAGATATCGAGGTCGGTGAGACTTAATAATTCCAAATAGTAATGTGGAAAAGTGGAGTAATCGTCGAGCCTCCATTTTAATGATGTTTTCTCTGTTAAGAAATGGCGTGACATGCCCACGACGTGGAACCATGAAACAGAAGCGCGCACAAGCGTTTTGGACGCGTTGAATAAGAGCCTTTGTTCGGGACAACAAGCAGCTACTAATTACGGAATCAGCATAGTTCAGTTTGGATAAAATGAGAGCATCGCATAATCTTATTCTCATATCAGTGGAAAGATGTTCCCGAATTTTGTATAAGACCTTCAACCTGTAAAAACAGTTCCTGACAGTGTCACGTACGTGTAGTTCGAATCGCAAATGGCTGTCCATCATAAGACCTAGATTTCTGGCTACATCTACATGTTCCAAACAATCGCTTTCTATTAGGATACGTGGTTTTTCACTCGTAATTTTGCTCACCTGGAGTTTTGTGCCAAGTATGAGAAATTTTGATTTAAGTGGGTTTAGAAATAAGCTGTTCTGTTTGGACCATTCCGTTAGCCGCGCGAGATCTTGATTGATCAGGTCAACTGCAGTTGCTGTGTTTTCAGGTTTAAAAGATAAGTAGAGTTGCAGGTCATCTGCATACATATGAAACTTACAGTGAATGAAACATTTGGTAATATCAGCAATATATAATATGAACAAAATAGGGCCTAAAATGGATCCCTGAGGAACTCCACACTTTAGAAATAAATTTTCAGAATAAGTAATAGATCCAAAACGATCACGCAGCTCAACCCTTTGCGAACGTCCGGGCAAGTAACTTGCAAACCACTTTATTGTACTTAAGGTAAAACCATAATAAGCAAGTTTTGACAGGAGAAGATCTAAATTAATTGAATCAAAGGCACGCGAGAAGTCTAACAGCACAAGTATTGTACCCTCTCCCACATCCTGAGCAGCTAAAGTATCATCTATTACATCGAGAAGCGCTGTCGTTGTACTATGCGCCTTTCTAAAGCCAGATTGTTTTAAAGGAAGTATATCATTGGCTTCAAGGAAGGCGGTCATCTGCTCACAAACTATTTTCTCCAGTACTTTAGACATAGTAGGTAAAATACTAATTGGTCTTAAGTCATTCAAGCTAGTTGGATCGCTTTTTTTTGGAATCGGCCTAATCACTGCTTTCTTCCAAAGATCCGGGAAAGTACTGGATTCTATTGAACTATTAACAATTGCAGTAACAATGCTCAAAGTTTGCGGAAGGGTTAACATTAACATATCTTTCGAGATTCCATCTACACCCCGAGCATTGCTAGATAAAGACTTAATTATATTAAAGACAGTTGTTTCATCCACAGGTGACAAAGTGAAATTAGCAGAGCTGAAACGATGGAATTCAAAGAAAGTTAGGGCAGAAAGGCTTACATTATCTTTACAATTGATTTTCAAAAAGTGTTTGTTAATCTCGTTAGGATTGTCAAAATGATTCGGCAGCTCCTCATACTTACTCTTATTAAAATCGACGACGTTACGCTTTAAGTTTTTCCAAAGGACACGCGGATTATTGATATTTCTATTTATATTTGTTTGGAAAAACGCTGACTTTTCTGTAAATAAAGCTGTTGACACAGTAGTTTTTAACTCTTTATAATACTTTTTGTGGATGTCAAGTTTTGTTTTGTGGCTTTTAGCAAGAGCGTTATCTCGAAGAGCCATCATTTCTTTTATAGTATAAGTTATCCAAGGGTAACTATTATTTCTAAAGCATCTCGTTACATATGGCGCATGGTGGTCAAATAAAATTATAATGTAAGCGTTAAAATCATTTAAGGTAGAATTGACATCCTCACTAATCAAGCTATCCCAGTTAATTGAATTCAAATCTGCATCAAATTTCGGAACATCAATGTTTCCCAGAGGTCTATATGTGCGGTACTTCGGTACTGGCTTAGGCTTTTTAATATTGAGCTCACAGGAGATAAGAGCATGCCTACCTAGCTCAGGTATGCGATGAACATTAACTTCATTTACTTTCATATTAGAACATATTAAATCTATAAGTGATTCAGAGTTATCAGTAAAGTGTGTAGGCTCAGTAACATATTGTTCAAGATTAAAGCAGCTTAGGAAATCTAATAATTTTTTGGCATTACATTCATTTAGTTTTAAGCAGTTTATATTAAAGTCACCCAGGAGGACAATGCGATCATATGTTGAAGATGCGCACAAAGCTTCCGTTAGACTGGAGAAAAAGTTATCTATGTCGTACCAGGGTGGGCGATAAGCCGTACCAATAGCTACCCTAATGCCATTAATTTTGAGACCTAGCCACATCTGCTCAGTGGGTGAGACATCAGGATGGTCCAGCACTCGTGCAGTAAGGCCGCGGCGGATGTAGAATCCAACTCCTCCGCCTCGAGACCGCAGGCCTGCTGGGCGAGGTATGTGACGAAGTCGATATCCAGGGATAGAAGGTGCGCGTGCTTCCTCACCAGCGCGCAGCCATGTCTCGTTTATGGCTAAGATGTCTACCGGATGCCGTTCCATGGCTGCAACAAGCTCG
The DNA here is from genome assembly GCA_943789525.1 of Agriphila geniculea. NCBI lineage: Eukaryota > Metazoa > Arthropoda > Insecta > Lepidoptera > Crambidae > Agriphila > Agriphila geniculea. The sequence continues at coordinate 5,250,387 of OX038880.1, forward strand.
TCGTGACACGTCCCCAAAGATCCAGGATTCAAGAAACCTAACGAAATGTTTTTAGTGATATGCAAAACAATATATGAAAATAGAATTTCAATGTATTTGGAGTTATTTAAATAAAAAGTGAGCATGGTTATATGGCGCCAGTTTAAGAAAATCGAGTATAAGACATTATTGCCCGAGTATAATAAACATATGGAAATGTTTTTATTAGTATGCAAAACAATATTGAATGAAGTTTCAATGTATATAAATATATAGGTATAGGATATAACATTTAGGTATAGGATATTACCGTCAAAATAGAATAAACTCATTGAAATGTTTTCAACTATAAAATGCAAAACGATATAATAATATGAGAACAAAATCTCAATGTATGCAGGGTTATTCGAGAAAAGAGTGAGCAGAGTTAAGTGCCGCCAGATCAATGAAGCCAAGTACTGGACATTACCACCCAAATACAATAGACCTATCGAATAGTTTTTAGTAATATGTAAAGCAATACACAAAAATAAGATTTTTATGTAATTACAGTTATTTAAATAAAGAGTAAGTAACTTATTTTGTCGACAGCTTAAAAAAATCAAGTTTAAAGCATTATTACCCAAAAACAATAGTTCAATCCAAATGCCTCCAGTATTATTATGCTGAGCAAAATACAAAAATAATATGCCAATGTAATTAAAATTATTTAAACCAAGAGTGAGCAAAGTAATATGTCGCCAGTTCAAGAAAATCAAGGCTAAGATATTATTACTCGAATACAGTAAACTCATTGAAATGCTCATAGCAATAAGCAAAATATAATACGAACATAGCATTTCAATGTATAGGTTATTTAAATAGAGTGTGAGCAAAGCAATATGTCGCCAGACTAAGAAATTTAAGTATAAGTTATATTTATTTTTATTTGTATGACCAGAAATCAGTAAATCAATTAGGACGCTTCCGAAAATAAGCAAAATAACAAATGAGAGGTGCCAATGTAAGCAAGCTAAGGATAAGCCATTACAGATTATCATGAATAACTTAGTGCTTCCTATTGTATACAAACAGGTAATATGAACAACACATAAAATATTACAATAGTGAACAATTTGAGCATCATTGTTTAAACACAGAGTTACATTAGGCAACCTAGAAAGTATACATTTATGGATTTTAAAAACTACAATAACAAGAATAGGAACTTTGTACTTAAATCTACTTTTTTTATGATAGAAAACACTATGATGAACTTTAAATATATGTTTTTTTAGCTCACAACTGCTAGCATAATATAATTGACATCTTTGGAATACATCGAATATTGACAAAGAAATTACTTTACTGTCAATAAGAGTTACACAAAGAATATAAGTACTAACCAAAGCCAAGAATAAGTTCCACGCAAACCAACTAGCCACCAAAAACCCTCTTCATTTCAATCTCGTCGCGGATCCTCGAAGCGGGCTTGTCACTGCTGTAGCGAACAAATATGCTGCCCTGACGGGTCCATACATAGCGCCACTGTAATCGACGCGCTTCCATGCGTACCTTGTAAAAGAGTTCCCGGTTGTATCGCGTGAGCCGCTCATTCACATAAATACGGCGAGGGGGGTCAGCGGCAACACCAGGAATGTCAAGGCCGCTAGTATCTAGCGCACGCCGCACGCGTGCCGCTTGCAGCAGCTGGTCTCGGACCGCACGTCTCACAAGCCGAACCGCCAGCGCCCGAGATCCATCGCCACCACCCACACGTCGAGCTCCGACACGTACAGCGCTTGCTATCTCATGCTCGCCCACATTCATACCCAGTTTTTTGCTTAGCAAAGTTACGAGATGAGTTGGGTTCTCAGCAGGGGCTTCGGGCAAACCAGTGATTTCAAGGTCGTTTTGAAGTAACTCCTGGTCGCGATCGTTCAACTGCGCCTTGAGCCGTTTCACGCTCACTGCCGCGTCACTTTGAGAGCTAATGTTGCAGGCGTCCAGATGTTTCTCGAGCGAAGATAAACGCTCTTCAAAGTTATTCACCCGCGCCGTGACAGTATGGATGGAGTCAGTAATTATTTCCAACTTAGCAAGTATTTCACTTGAACAAGCACTGAATGCTGTTTTAATGTGTTTTTCAATAGAAGCGGCCAAACTTTCATTAAATTCATGTTTTAAATTACCCAATGCTTCGCCAAGGACGCCGGTGGTTATTGCTTGGTCGGATGTCAATTCAGACCGGCTAGGTTTTCCACGTAGTGTGACATTATTATTGTTGATCATAGAGATTGGCGGTGATTCACAGTTGCTTGATAAGTTATCATAGTTTGGATCGTCGCTCATTACTTGCTCATGATCTTTTACCGGTGTCGAGTATTTACTATCACCTTTATAATGACGTTTATCCAAGCAATTATCACATGACCATTTCGCTCTTCTGTCTTTTTCCATAAGCGTAAATCGTTTAAATGATACGTTGGCACAATCGATATCGAAGTGATTTTTACAAAGGGAGCAGAGTAGATATTCTCTGTTTGTGATCTTTTTAGCACATTTTGAGCAATTAATCGCAATCTTAGATGCCATCTTGACAAACTTGTGACAAAAAATTCCTTCGAGTTCTATCTTCACTCAAATCAAGCATATTTGAAGTTTTAATAAACCAAATAAAAGAAGGTAACACAAAAGGAACATACCAGGTACTTGACGGAATAAGGTAGAAAATAGGTTAAAATAAAAATTAGAAAATAAAACTGTTTGTCCAGAAAAAAATATATTAGGTAACTACAGTTCCACCTACCTCTATATAAAATGTTAGAATGACATAATTGAATTAGTTTTTCATTCAGATAATAGGTAGTTTCATCTGGGGAATGAGCAATTCAGTCAATCGTTTGAATACGGGCGGAAATTAATCAATCTACGTTTCGGTGGAAATAACTACAGACATGTCCAAGCATAAAGTCTATTTAAAGTACATGTGCTTTCTGCAGACAGGAATAGCAAATGAAATCAACGCAGACCAAAATTATCTACTTGCCAAAGAGAACTTCCGCTTTGAACTTAATATATGTTAAATAAAGGAGTGCAAATAACCAGAATGCACATAGACAGACAGACGAGCGTAGGGCCATGTCACCGGAATTGCGGTCCGCTGGGTACGCTACATCAGATGTCCCCTTTGAAAGTGCATCCAAACGAACAGCAATTTCGCGCTGTAGCTAACGAACGTGTACGTTGGAATCCTATGATTGGTCTTGTCCTAGCGTGAATCATTTGATTACACTCCTGCGATGCCTTCTGCCCCATGCGTTCTGGAACGAATGAGACGTTTCGTTTCGTAAGCGACGAACCGCACTTTCACTATTCCTCTTTATAAATCGAGCTACCCGAACGCATAGGCAAAAACCTCATGCCGCTTCTGAGGCTTAGGAAATCGACCGCAACTGAAACTGGTTGGGTAATCCCTTGTGAACAAGCACACGGCCTGCTCAGCACATCTGTTGCACAATGTGAACGATGATACAGACAGGCACAGAAGCGTTGTCACGATTCGCGACACAAAGACTATGAAATATAATACAAGTGGGTTATTTAGAACGTGACCGTACTGTGACACATTACCACATTACATGAATATGTGTCTAATTTAACACAAATAAAAAACAAACAATATAATGCAACTAGTGCGCATATTAATCTGTAATGTTTTATGTCCGTTTTAGCACCAAAATTCACATGGGAATTAAACAAAGATAACACTTCTAAATATTAATCATTTATGTTTTACTGACACGAACATAGCAGCGTAGTTGATAACTCGTTAAACACACAATTTAATATTTAGATAAGGAAGGAAGAAATGGATAGCTGGAATTTCAACTGAAGAAATGGATAACTGAAATTTCACTGTTATAACTTCTGAATATTACCCCAGGCAATACTAAGGTGCCTTCGCAATATCTGATATTATCAATAACAGTACGAGGATCGATTACAAAACAATAACTCTGTATTGACTGGTAAACAATTGGCATTCTATTGAATGGAGTGTTTAAAACCCACGAAAATAATAACGGCATTATGGCGTTTCGTTGCTCAATACCAGTCCCTTCTCCTTGCATCCTTGGCCGCGCCGACCCGGCGTGGTATGCCCTACAAGATGATTAGCATATTACATATCTAACAACCTTAAACGATCCCTTGGAATGCATAGCAATGATCGGACCTTTATTTTCAAACTTATGTTATATTTATCTCTGTATTTAGATAAGTTTTCAGCAAAAATAGATTTCTTTATTAAGACGTGGTACTATACTATTGGGTATTCCATGATCGAATGATTTCATAATTAACTTCATAATATGAGTACCTACCCACGAAGACTGCGCGACTTATTGATCACAGTATTCCCACTAATTAAATCATAGTGGCACGTTGATTATTCTAGATCACAATATATTATTGCGTATGATCTAGCAAACTCACGTCAAAAGACATTACGCCTTCAGTAATATTAACCACATTTTCTATCACTCGATTATTCGATTCGATTCAATCTAATTCGATTATTGTTGGTTAACACTACAATCAAGCTAAGTAACAGCAAATAATTTCCGAAATTATTTTCACTTATTTACGAGTATTTTATTTTAAGTAACATATAAAATAAATAAAATTAATAACTGTTTTGAAGATATCACATAATTATCATGAGTTTCTAAACTAAGCAAAGCTATATGTCAATAAATCAATTTCTTATAAATACGGTTTATAGCAAAAAATATATAGTCTACAGTAAGTAAATTAGATCTTACGGCATTGGCGCAGATCAATTCCCTCGCCAGTTGGTATATTGAAATTGATACGATACTAGTTCGTGCGGGATCCCTAAAAGCATCGTAATAGAAACTCGAGTTATAAACTCAAGCTATTTCAAAATTCAATACCTTTCCATTAAGTTCAAATCCAGGAAAAGTTTCCGTTTAACGTTTTTTCTTATATGGCCACATGTGGCATTGGAAATGTATTCCTTGAACTCAAAACGTTAAATCGAAATCTACATGATCGATAAATTCTTTCAAGAAAAAAATCTATTTTATATTTTTCCTATAACACCTGAAACTGGGCACATAAATTCCTGTGTTGAAAAAACACATAAGGATATCGAACCCATTTATCTGCCACACGATAACTCAGTGCGAATTAATGCGTTAACGCATTGACTGTCAAGTGTCTGCACAACAATAGATTTGCTACTGTCTGACTCAAATGGCAATAAATGTGTTTATGTCTGCACGGACGACCTCGAGATGCGTAAAATATTTTATTTTCGTTACTTATCCCACGACTGACCTAAGAGAAAAATTGCTGAACTTTGGCAATCGCCAACCAATCATGCTAGTCAGTCACAACGCCATCAATGATTCTTTTACTTCTCATCGTCATCGTCATCAAAATTAGGTACAATAAATGATCTTTTTTATTAAGCGACGGTAGACTAATATTGCTTTCAATCCAACAATGTGTTCAGTCATCGTGACTTTATACTGTAGGCTGTATAGCCTCCGGCTTCATATAAAAAGAGATCACATGATTTCCGAGAAAGGCGCCTTATCTACAAATAGATTTAAGCGGATTCTTTATGCGCACAATGCTACATTCACAAAATGACATAGAAATTGAATTTAGCAAAATGTCGTACTCTCAATAGGTGCTTCATCACATGAAGTAATCAGGGGAAGTGTGTTTCTATTTAGAAATACATTAAAAATCAGTCATCATCAGTCGAACTCATCTGGCAAGTTGTACAACAAAGCAAACAGTTGGGAAATGAGGGCACGAAGGGCCCAGTGTACGAAAGTGAACCGCAGCCCAAGGTTGACCGGTCTGTCCTCAGCCAAGTGACCTTTACAATGATATCCTCGTTCCATCGTTGGCATGCGATATTAAAATACCAAATTTTACCAAACTCGCAGCACAAAGGATAATCAACTTACAAGATACGCATAAATAATGTTTGCTTCAATTTACTATATTATTTTTGAAAATACCTCCAAAGGTTTCAGAAGATCAGACACTATTTTAGCCATTCAAACAAAGCCTTTAGCGGCATCACGTAGATTTGTATTTCATGGAACAGGACGTGAGGTCGTTTGAATAACGTATGTTAGGTAACACGTATCTTGATTTAACATTATGGCTACCATACGAGGAAACAACGTTAGGCATTTTATGCTGAGTTTTCCTCAAACAAAGTTCTGGAATAAACACGTGTACAGAACAAGATCAGGCTGGTTTTTAATAATTTTGTATTGTGGAAAAAAGTTACAATGGCCCATATTTAGCGTCGTCAAAAGTTAACGGAGAATAAGGTGAAACGGTACATGAAAAGTTTTGGATTTTAGAGCCCTTTTGGTCATTATTTAACCACGAGCCCTAAATACATATTTGAATTTTTATAATATTGTTCTATAGCTATCATATCTATACTAAACCAACCAACTTATCGAAATTGTGAATCTGTATAAAGTTTTTTGTAAATATTTGTAAATAGGACGAACTACTAAATATAGTCTACTTACTGAAATTCAGGCTAATGAAGTAGTCGATAATATAGAATTCAATTAGTTCGTTGCTGATAAACTATGTAATGCGTATTTGCAATATACTTGTATTCGAATTAGCAAATCAAGTGAGTAACATCATAATAACAGAATTGCTCGAATGAATGTAATGAAGTGGAATGGCTAATATAGCGCGTATTATTACTAATTATATATGATTCTACAATTATTATTGCAATATACAGCTGGTAAGGTACCGCTTATTAGATGCAAATCACACTATTAATCAACAGAGAAGAGAAACATTTCAACGACATTTCCTTATAAAGTATTCCTCTGTAGATTTCATTTTACAAGTGTTTCTTCGTTTTGTAAATTTACGTACATCTTGCCCTATTTATTTACGCCTAAAATAATAAGGTATAATTAATTATTTCTTAGACATTATTAAAGAGCTAATTTAAATAATTCTTCAGCGAAAAAGGCATAGAGGCAAAAAACACATTCGTAGTAAGTCCCACGGACAATCGTAGCGAATCACAATAGGAAAACAATCGGCAATTACCCCAACGCATTTTCCCAAGCGTCAGCATGTTTTTGCCAGTCGACATGTCTTGGGCAACTGCTAACAAGACAAGTGAAGCCACTAACAATGAGTAATGTCAACAAACAGTTCCAACGCCCTAAGCTGTTCTGTTGCTCGCAATATGAGTTACGGCGTCCAGGCATTCTATCCCGCTGGTATCTAGTTATCCCGGTTAAGCCGGTCTCGTTACGATTCGTAATATGGTCTGGTTGGATGCAGTGTATTCTTTTTTAGTTTAGAATCCTATAATTGACAGGAAGCTCAACTGCAATGCGAATACAATTGATTTTCAAACTCTTGGATATAATCGATCATTGCATTAAAATCGTTCATAAATAAATATATTGGATTGGACAGTAAGATTATTAACAATACCTACACTTATACATTTTGGAATTCTCCAGAAAAGTTTTAGGAATCATCAAAAAAGCAACAACATTCTGTTTGAATTTAACAGAATATGGTAACGATAAGAGATCGAGATCTCTTGTTGTTGTTGTGAAAAGTTCAAATAACTGTTTCAAATCAATTGAAATTAATCGGATCGGAAGCTATAGACATCGTCGTGCCTTTGTGAGATAGCCTCTACGCGCAGTTCATTTTCAAGGTGGGATTCTTTTGACAAAAATAACCAACAAAAGACGGTGGACCGGTGTAAATATTGTCGTTCAAGGTTACTGGAAACATAATAACCGTCTGCGTCATTGCCAATGTATAAATTTGTCAATCTGATTCAGAATCGTTTTAACGAGAGCGGTTGCGAATATAATACTGACTGATCATCATCAATCAGTTCGTTGTGATCTATCTAATATTAATGTACTATATGAAAAATGTTAGGTAGGTGAAGGATGACCGTGAAGATTTACTTTCAGTTTTAAGGTAAATAAACTGGTAAAATATAAAATCTTAACAACGTGTATCTTAACCTTGTTCGTAACAAGGACAATAAAGACCAAAATTTACCTAAAACATAAAATACATATTATTTATTTTAAAAGTAACTTACTAAAACTGTGTTGTCAAAATGAGGCAATTAGAAACAAGAAGTAAAAGTGAAATCGAATAAAGCCATCTTTTGCATAACTTGTTTACGCAATAAAGGGCCAGCTAACGACAAATTCCAAACATTCAAAGACGAGCAAAGCAACGTATTGAGCAATTACGAAAGATGGTAAATCGTAATAATGATTGCTAAATCATAACTGAAATATAATTACATTCGTCGGAGTTGCGGCACAGGATGTCTACTATGAAACGTTCATCCGTAATTTCGGGCCCGTCCGTAACCCGAACGAAGTACGTGACTCGTAGCTACCACGAACTATTTTCGGATTCGTAGGTTTAGTACGGACGCATAGACTTGTTACGTGAATGAATGATTGAAAAAGGTTTGACATTAATAATTTAAATTATTTGTGTTTAAACAGTTATGATTTATAATAATACAGTAATAATTAGCGGAAGGCTGCGTATGTTATTAAAACTGCCAATTTTCAACAAAAACCTTTTGTTATTACACTTTAACGCGCCATGATAGCCCGGGCTTTGAGTCTGTGGCGAAGTGGCCCCCGACAGGTGATAAACCAACCTAATCCAGAATGTCACGTTTCACTAATAACATTTGATGTTATGGGGATATTTCTTGCTGCAGCATTACACACCTAAATAGTTTTTGCTGATGTTACATTTCTAAAGTGTTTCGCCGAAACTTACGGAGTTATTTTTTGCTTTTGTTGAAATGAAGTTATACTTTCAAGTGTTTCCTACCACTCGCACCTCGCACCGAATTCAAGTGTTCTAAATCAATTGAGAGCAATAGGTATACTTAGTAATTTTTTTAAATGATAAGTGTTTGGTATATTTCATCTGATAATGGTAAACTCAAAAAAAGGGACATTTAACCATAGTTCTCCTTTGGATTTAGTGTGAATTGGTTCACTTCACTTTCATGTAAGTAAATTAACTTTATAATTCTTGTCTGTATTCCATGTTACTATCTTTTCTGTAACTTTAAACTTAGGGTTCTCTTTGAAACAAAACCCAAACTGATATAAAAATGACGATAATTCACTTATTTCTGGAATAAAATGTTAATCCGAAACTCTTACGGTAGCACTTGAGTTCTCGTGAGAAGTGAGGTTAAACGCCCGTAAAACTGTATGTCAAAATCGAATTTTCGTGTCGGGTTCGAGCTTAGAGCATTTAACCAAGTAAGGAGGCGTCACGAGAACTAATTTCTTTACAAAAAAGTCTGCCACTTTCCGCGGGGGACGAGGTAACGCACACACAAATAGCGTTAAACACTAATGCATTTTCGATCACGTTGCTACGCACGCACACGACAAAATTATCAAACACTAGCTTAAACTTTACGCACACAAATACATACACACGCGGAAACCAACCTGTCAGTACACGCGATGACGTCATTTTCATGTAAACGTTGCTAGTGCTTGACACTATCGATATTTTACTCTCGATACCTTCGGCTCATATTTTTAATTTATGTCTTAATGATTGAATTATGATGACAAAAATTCAAACAAGTCTGTAGTTTTTTTTTTCAATTTAGGCCCTTCGATGATGCTAAGGCAACCTTTGGCTGTCGTCAAAATCTACAGGGTGACTTATTAGGATAAGTCAGTAAAATTGATGATACTGCAAGAAATTCTACCCGGTCAATTTCACTAAGCAAGAGTTTTCAAATACTGGTAGGTTTTCGCATCTTTAAAATCAAAGACATAATTTCTTAGATTAGTGAGACGATTCAAATCTCAGCGGTATCCTCTACCGGTGGCGCTAACGATATCCCAATGGGTTTGCGGATAACGCGCTGTTTTAACCATAGCGGAATTTTACCGCTATCAGAGGCGGTAGCGGTGGCGGCGGTGGTGGCGCGTGACGCGAGGTGCGTTCGCGGGGGTGCGTCCGCGGGGTAAATAAGGCTTTGTTCAGACGATAACACACGACCCGACCTCAACCAGAACTCAACTCAAACTCAACTCGAACTCAACTTAACCGGAGCCCACTCCTTGAAATAAAGCGCTTTCAATTTTCAGTTTTATGACACATTAATAAGCTCCGTTATATTTTGTCAATGCTACTGCACATGCCCCGCGCTCAACCCGAACTCAACTCAAACTCAACCCGAACTCACCTTAAACTCACCTGAACATTACACAGTGACTCAAAATTGTAAGCGATGTATTTCAAGGTGGGCTGCGGTTGAGGCGAGTTTGAGTTGAGTTTGAGTTGAGTTCGGGTTGAGCGTGGGGCGTGTGCACCGCGGGGCGTAGCGGATACCGCTCATGTTTAAGTAGGCCTTAAAACGGAATAACTACATTAAAAATCTTTATTTGTTATACTTATTTTAAAGAAAGTGGTTCATGCGTCATGCTTGTGAACGGGTGCTGCCAGTGGGAATGGGTCTGCTTCTTTCTGCTTGTACTAAGGACGTCGTATATTTTTTCTGTTTAATATTATCAATATGTATCGGACTTCTTACTCAAAACATAAAATTATTAACTAATACCTCGTTTTGATTTCTCTTTTTTTATTGCAATCATTTTAATTTCTATAGTCACATAATCAGTAATTTCTCAACTAGTTGAATGTTATTTACTCTCACAATTACTAATCCGATATGTAGTAGTAGGTAACTCATTTCATACCCAATGTGTGTAAAAATTATTGTGATGGAAAATGACCTCACTTTAAATGTTGAGGTCGTTTTTCGATGTTGACGACTCCGTATGAAATATTATACAGGGAGAAAAAAAGCAGTCCTTGACGAGTTTCTTGCCGGTTCTGCTCGTTACAAGGTCTCCCGCTTAGGGTTTGCGAACCGATGGCGTAGCTTCTATGACATTCACAAGACTTGTACTATTATGTATTCTGTGTCACAAGTGCTTGTAACAGCCTAGACTGAATAAATTATTTTGAGTTTTGAGTTTAGTGTTATTAGCTTGTATTATAAAACAGTAGGAAGCTTCAAAATGCTGTAAGCAAATTGTGCGAGTACGTTTAGGAAACATGTTTTGCACAAGCTTGGATCGAGGCATCTCGTATCATTGCATCTTTTGGAAATCTGAAATATAAACTTTTAGGCCACTTTCGTCACATTTCGCTTCCGTCAAAATAAATAATAGAGTTCTTTTTTCTGAAAAAACGAAATTCCTCTTTCGGCAGAAAAAAAGTTAGTATTTTTTTCCAATATTTTATAGCCAGAATAACATAGGTACCTTCTGATAAAGTCGATATCGATAGTTGTTTCTGTGCTGTCACAACATTACTTTTGCTGCAGTGTGGCCACCGTTTTTAAAATTAAAATGACATATTTTGGGAAAAATTTGTGACATCCGTAAATATTGTATAATAACAAATTATGTAACGTTAAGGAGGTAAAAGAAAGATAAGTAGAATCGCCTAAGGAGAATTGTATCTAAGAAGTGAAAGACAGAAATATAATTTAATAAAATACAATTTATTTATGATAATCCTCAAAACACACACGTAGTGTAGTGGAAGCCCACGGCCGGTCACGATACTCACGATGGGGAGAAGCACAGAGAATGGAGCCCGCGGCAAGTCACAATGAAAAGAAGCACGGAGAGTGGAGCCCGCGACAGATCACGGAGCCCGCGGGTCACAAATGTCACAATGAAGAAGAAAATATTTGCACGGAGACCTGGATTGTCAGCCGGCAGGCTGATTATCTAATTAGAAACCACCTAGCGACCGGTCTCATTTGACAGATTTTTACAACGGAACTCGTCGATATAACTCCCGTTTTATGTTGTAATTTGACAATGGTTTAATACTAACTATAAATAAAACGCGTAAAAAAAATAATACACAATTTTTAAATGCGAAATTGTGTACTCACTCGATATCAATATAAAAGAGCGAAAAGAATAGTAAGAATCCCCCATAAGTAATAGCCCCCCCTTAATCTTTTATTTTTTTATTTTTGTGTTAAACTCGTTAAGCGGTTAACAGAATACATCTACCTACCAAGTTTCAACTGTGTAATCTTAATATTTTCGGAATAAAGTGGCTGTGACATTCGGATGTATTCTATTTTCCCTACTTTTCAACCTGCAACTAGGGGGCTTATTGTCTAATTTTAAAATCTATCGCAATCGCTTTCGTTTGACAGATGGATGTGACACATTGCTGCATTTCTTTGGTAAGTTTTTATTTGTGTCAAGAAGAAGCTTCAATGTGTTACATCCTTGAAAGCGATTGCGATAGATTTTGAAATTAGACAATAGAAAGGCAGGTGTCAACCCTTGAAGAATGGGTATAATTTTCACTTCTCAAGCTTACGCGCTCACTAGACATGAAATAAAACACTTTTTAACGGATACTAGCGCGGTTTTATTGAATGTGCTTTGGTATTTAGTTGGTATTTGGTTTGATTTTTGGTTTTTCCGACGTTTCGGCACCTTTGCAGCTGCCGTGGTCACGGGGGACTGAAGCTACCCGTGAGCCTACCCTCAAGCGATGAATTTTTTTATACGTTCAGAAATTAAATTTAACAAAATTTTTTTTTAATTATTTTATGTTGATTTATAATTTAATTTTATGAATTATTTAATGCTAAAAAGAGAGAAAAAAATCTACTGAAACTACCACCATTTCATAAAATTGGGAGGCCCCTCCAAGAAAGAAATGGCGAAAGAAAACTTGGAGAGGGAGCCGACCTCCGTCTTTTGTATTAATTTATTTATTTGCAAAAGGAACTAACCGTATCATTAGATCTTACAGTGTGTGTGAGGGGCTTTAGCTTGTGAATGATGGGGTCCCAAGCTGGTGGAATTTTCCAACCATCATCTCTATTGAAATTAGGATATTTATTTATTTCGATAGCCTCGCGGAGCATTCTAGGGATAAATCTACGTTCCCTAGCAAGGATTTGGGGTTTGTCAAATCTAATATAATGGTTGGGCTCCTCAAAGGCGTGTTCACTCACTGCAGACTTGTTATCGCGCCTATGTTTCATGTCAGCTACATGCTCTTTGACGCGGGTCCCTATGCTTCTCTTTGTTTGCCCGATGTAGGAGAGTCCACAGTCACAATCTAGTTTGTAGACGCCTGCAGCTTGAAGGGGGATATTACACTTGACAGGTCGTAAGAATTGGTTGATCTTCTTCGGCGGCTTGAAGTAAGTTTTGATTGACGCTCGCTTCAGAATGTTTCCAATCTTGTCAGTGACACCCTTCAAGTATGGTAGGATGGCAGGTTGACGCTCTACTGTGGCTGGTTTGGCGCGTTTTCTGTGATTGAGGTGTGGTACTTGCAACTTGTTGTTACGCAGTACTTGTTGGACGTGCTGAAGCTCAGCCGTCAGGTGTTGTTTGTCACATATTCCGCGGGCTCTCTGAAACAAAGATTTCCCTACGGTAGCTAACTGTATAGGATGATGGTGAGAGTCACCATTAAGGTATCTGTCTGTATGGGTTGCTTTACGATACACTGTGTGGCTCAAGGTTTGGTTCGGATTCCTGATAATGAGAATGTCTAGGAAAGCTAGTTTATTGTCTGCCTCTAACTCCATAGTAAATTGTATGTTGGGGTTTATGGAGTTAAGATGGTTAAAAAATGCAGGGACACTGTCTCTAGGTAGTATTGTGAAAGTGTCATCTACGTACCGTTTGTAGAACCGGGGAGTCACTGGTGCTGTGGCTAGTGCTTTCTCCTCAAAATCCTCCATGAAAATGTCAGCAACGATGGGGGATACAGGAGAGCCCATTGCTACGCCGTCCACTTGCACGTAGAACTCCTCGTTCCATAACAGATAGCCAGATGTTAGGCATAATTCTAGTAGTTCTGCATATTCAATTGGCATGTTGTTGTCAACTAGCTTTTTCCTGATGATATCAATGCAGTCCTGTACTGGTAAGCATGTGAATAAGGACTGAACATCAAAACTAACCATAGTTTCATCATCAGCGAGATGTAGATGTTGTATCTCACTGACAAACTGGTAGGAATCCTTTACAAAGGCTGATGTGTTACCTCTCAGTGGTGTAAGTGTTTTTGCTACGTGTTTAGCCAATTTATAAGTTGGTGAGTCAATTTGGCTTACAATCGGACGCAGCGGAGCATTGTCTTTGTGTATTTTCGGTAACCCATACAGTTTCGGCGGTGTAGGGCAGGATGGAATAAGATAATTGACATCAAGATCTAACTGTTCTGAATATTTTTTGATGAGTTCACTCGTTTTCTTAAGGATCTTGGCGGTTTGATCACAATTCACATGTTTATACGTTTTCTCATCACTTAAAAGTTCTTGCATTTTTGTGTTATAATCCGACGTATCCATAACTACCGTTGCGTTGCCTTTATCAGCTCGGAGGATAGTTAATTCGGGTCTAGTGCGTAAGTTCTTCAACGCGACGTGTTCATCATATGGAAGATTGTGTTTGGGCAGTTTACTACGTCGTAAAACGGATGAAATATCTTGACGTATAGCTTCACTATCCTCTTTTTTGAATTGGTTTTTAACTAGACAATCCTCTACGTTGCAAATAATATCCTCATACGGTATTCTGCGAGGTGTTACCGCGAAATTCAGACCCTTATTTAATACTTTTAAAGTCGGTTCATCCAATATTTGTTTTGATAAATTGACAACTGCACGAGTTTGACATTGACGGGTGTCATCTTCTACTCTATGGTTCGTATCGGCATGATGACGTTTGTACAACTTCTCATATTTAGAAATTTGTCTATGCTTACATTCGTTGTACACGGCTGTTTCGCGTTTATTAAGTACCAGAATGTAATGGTTAAAGTCCGCCGTGGCAAGTTTTATTGCCTTTTATTTTATTTATTGCAATAAAACTTGCCACGGCGGACTTTAACCATTACATTCTGGTACTTAATAAACGCGAAACAGCCGTGTACAACGAATGTAAGCATAGACAAATTTCTAAATATGAGAAGTTGTACAAACGTCATCATGCCGATACGAACCATAGAGTAGAAGATGACACCCGTCAATGTCAAACTCGTGCAGTTGTCAATTTATCAAAACAAATATTGGATGAACCGACTTTAAAAGTATTAAATAAGGGTCTGAATTTCGCGGTAACACCTCGCAGAATACCGTATGAGGATATTATTTGCAACGTAGAGGATTGTCTAGTTAAAAACCAATTCAAAAAAGAGGATAGTGAAGCTATACGTCAAGATATTTCATCCGTTTTACGACGTAGTAAACTGCCCAAACACAATCTTCCATATGATGAACACGTCGCGTTGAAGAACTTACGCACTAGACCCGAATTAACTATCCTCCGAGCTGATAAAGGCAACGCAACGGTAGTTATGGATACGTCGGATTATAACACAAAAATGCAAGAACTTTTAAGTGATGAGAAAACGTATAAACATGTGAATTGTGATCAAACCGCCAAGATCCTTAAGAAAACGAGTGAACTCATCAAAAAATATTCAGAACAGTTAGATCTTGATGTCAATTATCTTATTCCATCCTGCCCTACACCGCCGAAACTGTATGGGTTACCGAAAATACACAAAGACAATGCTCCGCTGCGTCCGATTGTAAGCCAAATTGACTCACCAACTTATAAATTGGCTAAACACGTAGCAAAAACACTTACACCACTGAGAGGTAACACATCAGCCTTTGTAAAGGATTCCTACCAGTTTGTCAGTGAGATACAACATCTACATCTCGCTGATGATGAAACTATGGTTAGTTTTGATGTTCAGTCCTTATTCACATGCTTACCAGTACAGGACTGCATTGATATCATCAGGAAAAAGCTAGTTGACAACAACATGCCAATTGAATATGCAGAACTACTAGAATTATGCCTAACATCTGGCTATCTGTTATGGAACGAGGAGTTCTACGTGCAAGTGGACGGCGTAGCAATGGGCTCTCCTGTATCCCCCATCGTTGCTGACATTTTCATGGAGGATTTTGAGGAGAAAGCACTAGCCACAGCACCAGTGACTCCCCGGTTCTACAAACGGTACGTAGATGACACTTTCACAATACTACCTAGAGACAGTGTCCCTGCATTTTTTAACCATCTTAACTCCATAAACCCCAACATACAATTTACTATGGAGTTAGAGGCAGACAATAAACTAGCTTTCCTAGACATTCTCATTATCAGGAATCCGAACCAAACCTTGAGCCACACAGTGTATCGTAAAGCAACCCATACAGACAGATACCTTAATGGTGACTCTCACCATCATCCTATACAGTTAGCTACCGTAGGGAAATCTTTGTTTCAGAGAGCCCGCGGAATCTGTGACAAACAACACCTGACGGCTGAGCTTCAGCACGTCCAACAAGTACTGCGTAACAACAAGTTGCAAGTACCACACCTCAATCACAGAAAACGCGCCAAACCAGCCACAGTAGAGCGTCAACCTGCCATCCTACCATACTTGAAGGGTGTCACTGACAAGATTGGAAACATTCTGAAGCGAGCGTCAATCAAAACTTACTTCAAGCCGCCGAAGAAGATCAACCAATTCTTACGACCTGTCAAGTGTAATATCCCCCTTCAAGCTGCAGGCGTCTACAAACTAGATTGTGACTGGACTCTCCTACATCGGGCAAACAAAGAGAAGCATAGGGACCCGCGTCAAAGAGCATGTAGCTGACATGAAACATAGGCGCGATAACAAGTCTGCAGTGAGTGAACACGCCTTTGAGGAGCCCAACCATTATATTAGATTTGACAAACCCCAAATCCTTGCTAGGGAACGTAGATTTATCCCTAGAATGCTCCGCGAGGCTATCGAAATAAATAAATATCCTAATTTCAATAGAGATGATGGTTGGAAAATTCCACCAGCTTGGGACCCCATCATTCACAAGCTAAAGCCCCTCACACACACTGTAAGATCTAATGATACGGTTAGTTCCTTTTGCAAATAAATAAATTAATACAAAAGACGGAGGTCGGCTCCCTCTCCAAGTTTTCTTTCGCCATTTCTTTCTTGGAGGGGCCTCCCAATTTTATGAAATGGTGGTAGTTTCAGTAGATTTTTTTCTCTCTTTTTAGCATTAAATAATTCATAAAATTAAATTATAAATCAACATAAAATAATTAAAAAAAAATTTTGTTAAATTTAATTTCTGAACGTATAAAAAAATTCATCGCTTGAGGGTAGGCTCACGGGTAGCTTCAGTCCCCCGTGACCACGGCAGCTGCAAAGGTGCCGAAACGTCGGAAAAACCAAAAATCAAACCAAATACCAACTAAATACCAAAGCACATTCAATAAAACCGCGCTAGTATCCGTTAAAAAGTGTTTTATTTCATGAATGGGTATAAGTTTTGAGAGCTTGTACTCTATTCCGTTTATTTACTCATGTGCTACAATGCCTATTTTAAACATAAGTTTAATAGTCCTGCTATTTTGAGTAAGAGATTATAATAAATAAAGATAAAGAAAAAAATAACAATAAATAAATTTGCAAAAAGTAATCTATACTTAATAAATTCATCAAGCGTCTACACTACAGTACCTAATGAATAGGTATTAACAGGTTAAGAAGGAACGTGATGTTTTATGTGTCATTGGTCATACATTCAACTTGAAAAATTAGGCTAAAAGGGATTATGTATAATTTAGTGGCAACACTGTTTGATTGACAATATTTTTGAATTATTTTCATTTTTAGTGCATTATTTGAAAACAATTGGACAAAATAATACCAGCAGATGGAAAATAACGTTATCCTTTTGCACACTAAATGTTTCCGATATTTTTTTACATGAAAAAACACTGCAAATCGGCATTTTTAGCTCCGGTCGTTTCGCGTGTACGATGATCAGCTGAATGACGGGGAACTCGGGTCAACTAGTTTTATATAACGAGTATGAGCGGCGGTCATTCTCGTTTGACAGAGGGGTACGCCTGACAGTGGCGTCTCCTTAATTGGTTAAATGCTCTAAGGGTTCGAGCGATCATAGTAAGCTATCCGTAACAGCAAACGTCAAACTCCGATTACGTCCCGTTGACGGGCCCGTAGTAGTTTCGTGGTAAGAAACAGCCCGAAATTACGGAGTTCTTTCGGGTTTCGTGTGTTCATTGTAGACCTCCTGAATCGTGTTCGACTTCGTAAGATGTTAGATCGAACCAAACAACCAACAGCTTCGTGGATTCGATTACATTTAATCGCTAGGAGATGACAAAACTGTCATTATAATTCAAAACGCTTTGGTACACATTAATCTGGAAGTAGTAGATTTAAAGGTAGCCTGCGAAGAGATATAAATCTTATTGAACATTATATTGCCTATACAGTTAGATAGGCTGTTTATTTATGAGTAAGTAGTTACATTAAATTTTAAATTGCATAAGCATATAAAACAGGAAGAGTAGTTAGAGATAACTATGAACAATTTAACTCGTTGAGCCTGTGCAAACATAAATTGATATAGAAAACTCCCAGGTGTCGGACGTACAACCGGTTGACGACTGATAAGCGAATATGTGCCGGCCATTCACCTGCATCTATTATTACCTTTGTCTATCTTTCTCATATGAATTCTATCTGAAATGAAGTATGGAAAATGACGGAATTGATAAAATACAACTTTAACCTACCGTACCTTTTATAATACATTTAATAATGATGTAACTTTAGGATGTCGTTACATACTTTGCTTGACCAACGAACCCAAGAATCTTTTATTGATAAAGATTCGCCTCACTAAGCCTCACTTTATTTTATAAAATAATGAAAATGCTAATGCTAAACAAGGAAATTATTAATGTAACCTTGATGACGACTTTTATACTATACTGCTATTGTCTTTGCCGCAAACGTGGTAAACAGCTACCAAAATTCTAAAATATTTTCAAATTGGTGATTATCATCTCTATCAATAAAATACGCGAATTTGTCAAAAACGAAGAGGAAGTTCTCAATTCGTCGCGTAGGTATACTTTTTTGCCGCACTCATCATAGCTTTTATATTCGAAAGGTAGACTAAGGTCCAATTAGCGAAATGAATAATCGCAAAATACTTTAGCGTCATTGTAACGGGTCGGTCACAGGCGAAGCATGACGGCGTGCAACGTTTTCGAAATTCCAGTAGACGGCAACACCGTCACTGCGCCTGCGCCGGGTGCTTGCGCAACCCGCCTCAGGCTCAAGTCGATTCCCACGCGGATTTCGTATAAACAGGTGGTGGCGTTCAAAGGCAATTACGATACGCAAATGTTGGCCAAGAACAGACAAATCCTTTGTTGTAACGCCAGGGTAAATTGCACCTGTAACGTTGAACCAACAAGGCATGCTAAGGCAGGCAAACAGGTGGCGGTGAAAATTAATAGAGATGCGTTAAATTTAGTTGATAACAGTCACAGTAAATAAGTAAGCCTATACAAAGAGATAAAAAATAAAGAAATAATAGAAGTGAATATCAATGAGAAATTAATATAGAAGATGATAAGAAGCTGTGCTTACTTTATGATTCAGAATTCAGGTAAGTATTCAAAGGATAAGTCATCCACTAAGTAATGACTAACATTATATTATATTATTGGGAATAATGAGGAGCTGAACGCAAAAGGCTTGAATGCAATAAATATACGCCTTAGCTCACGAATTAAACGTCTAAGAGGTCACCTGCTGCGTGTGCTAATATATTTACAATTTCAAAGTATTTTGTGCAACGCCTCTGCCCTTTAAGATTTACATCCAATCTAAATAGTTGTGTGAGCTGCAAGAGTATAGATGTATTTTTTTGTTATAAATCTTTCAAACAAACTAAACAAACTTCAGATTTCAAGTCAATAACATTCATTTTCGCATTTAACTGCTCTTGTTCAATAGTAACATGCCAACAATAAGATCTTAAACATTGGTGCGACTCCTACATTTACATTTTAAAGCTACCCAAAATTCCATTGCATAAATAAATACGGTCTGCATGTAAATTAATCGATCCGATATTAAAGTAGAAACTACTGTACCATCAATTTCTCCAAGTTGCCGTACGGCGCAATAGTTAAGGGCTGGAATGGAATGTCAAAAGAGTGAAAACTGCGCACGGATCGACGCTCGACTGTAAGGTGTGCCGGTAGACAAGACAACCTTCCATTCTCTGGCGAGTCTGACACCAATGCCGATGGGGCTATTAAATATCAGTGAGCGACAATCGCTATTCAACTAACGCAAGTTTATGCACACTAAAATTGACCCTTCTTGCACAATAGTCGTGCACGAGACGAGCTCGAGATATTTGCTTAATATAGGTATCTGTCAGCGCATCGTTGCGTCGAAGTCATAAAATTTCAATGAAAGTTATATGCGATAAAAAGCTAACCCTTTCCACGTGCGATTCAAAATAGTTCACACTTCATATTCAAAGGATTTCAATAATTTCCAGAGAAATTTCATTACATATTTATTGATCATAAATTGTTAATTTAGAGGGGCATTTGATGTAGGCTATACATTTGCTATAAGTTTCTAAATTGGATATACTAGGTAAAGGTTCGCTTTTGAATAAAATTGTTCTCAAAATCAACATAAAGCGGCTATCACCGACGAGTATTTTGCTAAATTTAGGATAATCATAAAACTCTTAACCTCAATGAATTTAAGCAAAGGCTTTCAAGTTATGAAAAGAGATCTTGTGTCACTGCTCCCGAAGGGAAAATATGAAACCAGACTCTTCGCACGCAAACATCGAAAAATCGATTCGTTTCGCTTTATACGGACGCGAGAATCGATTCGTTCAGCGAATTGAGGACACCCTAGCACAGCAGTACTCGATAGAACAAGTGGGAATACAACGACCTTGACGAGCGATATCAGCGACAACGGTCGCACGTCAATCAAATTCTATTAGTTCAAAGCCACATCTATAAAGTTCATTACCTCAATAAAAGGAGTGATTTGCATTCGCCCAATGTGACCTTTTAATTTTTTCTTTGGTGTAAGTCAGTACAAAAACGAGATGACGTAATCATGTTGTTAACAAGCATATCAAAACAGATCGATTTGCTGAAGATAGAGAAAGAGGGTATGGTGATGCCTGTTATAGTAACGATAAAAGTCGAAAATTATTATCTTCAAATAGTGGAAGTTATACGCTGCCGCTTACAACTTGTTGTAATGTTAACGATCACCTCGTCCTCGTCTCAACTGGTGGAAAAACTAGTTCAATCTTGGACAAGACAAGTAACAGCCCAGCCGATGGAACTCCATTGCCCATTATGTCTGACCTACATAGAAATTTCTATGCCTAGCTTATTGATCTTGCTGACTGTACTTTACCGGGCATTTTGCACAATGGCAATAATGTTTAAGTGTTATTAAAATGCAGATCGCGTGCTATGCCGGTCACGAATGATGCGCGACGTTACAAATTAGTTGGTTAACATAATTAATGCCCAATATTAGACATAATAATATCGTGGTCCCAACATAGTTCAGGGTAAAGTTGTTTAAGTTAAATTTTGAAGGTTGATAATTCTTTCCGAGCTATTAACACAACACAAAAATGATTACAAAAAAATAATTTGTTTAAAAATGGCTTTCAATCCTTTTTACAATTACATCAAGGCGCAGACATGTTGATTTGAATTCATACATATCAAGCGGAGGATAATTATTTGGGTACATAATAAAAGAACGCGCAATCCAATAATTTGTTGGCTGTTTTAAATTTTTAATATACAACTGGTTGTTGCCTTGCAATGTTGCAACATTGTGTTTAAAAAGTGTACTAGCGGCCGCCCGCGACTTCGTCTGCGTGGAAAGATTTTTGCTATCCCTCGGAAACAATACATTTTTTGGGATGAAATGTACCTTATGTCCTTCTCTGTACCCCTAAGAACGTGTAGGCAAAATTTCATGATAATCGGTTTAGTAGTTAAGATGTGAAGGCGTAGCAAACAAACAAATAAACAAACGGACTTTCGCATTTATAATATTAGTAAGTATTATAATGTTTAAGTTTGTATTAAGTCCAGCAGAAAGTAACACTTATTTGGTTTAGATATGTGCATACAAATAAGTGCAAACAAGGTCAAGGTCATTACCATCTCACAGTAGAAATATATTTCAGTAAATGTCGAAGAAGCAGCAAAATAACGGTACAGCTTGTGTACGTCCTGTTGGAAATACAACAACCGATCGCAAACGACCGCGTTGCGTGATCACAAGGTGACATTAAAATTTGCATTTTGGTTTGACTAATTATGACCATCATCCAAGCGGTTATTAGATTCGACCTCGATATGAAATATATATTAGATTTGCTACAGTGCATATTGATTACGAGGCTAAAAAAATAACTTCAAGTTTTTGCGTCTGGTAATATATATATAGTATGTTAAATTGCCTACTAAGTCTACAGGCACAAAGAGAAAACCGTGTCGATACGATAGTTAATGTTGCCTTCATTACAAAACAATTTGCCGATAATTGGAGACGTCAAGGAGAAGTAATTAATGAAGGTATCACAACCACAAGTCTATAAACGACGACGGCTCGGATCATCGAAGCTGGTGGTGTAACTTCTCAGGAGCTATTAAACGTGAAATGTATGCAGTAGGCGTTTAAAAGACAGTTCAATTTTATAATGAAGTGGTCTGCGGTCTCTGTTAATTATATTTTCAATTTCACAACTCGCCTGCAGCGCCGCAGGCCATGCACACGTATCACAAGTATCCAATTTGGTCTTGTAAATTGAGAATTTTTGCTACGCTTTTTATAAACATTTACTCGTATTTACTTTTATCATTATCTCCGATTACAGACTTCGCAAAAGAATATAAAAAAATCTGTTGAAAAATAGCACCAGACCATATGATTAATGTATAATATTATTTTTAAAGACTATTTAATCAACATACCATTATTAGACATTTCTCAGTTTTTCATCAAATTTGAATCTTCTTTCTTTTCCCTTAAGCTTTAGCACATGGGTGAATATTTGAGATGCCCAAAATTTATGTCTAGTCATAATACTTCAAAACGATAAGGAATTTTAGTACCAAATATATTGATTCTACTTACTAAATTAATAAGGAAAAAGCAATCGAAATCGATTTGCAGTTAAATCACGCATTTTTTATTTATTGAGAAAATGCTCCGAAAAATCGCGTTATTTGGTACGTCACACATGCATATTTTTCAACGTGATGGTGTAAAATAAAATACCTACTATCAAGGTTTATTTTAATTGTGTGCATATATATTTTTGTTGGTTAATATACAATTTATATAAAAAATAAATATATAACTCAATTGGAAGTTACTCAAATGCTATGTCAAAAAATGTTCAAAAAAATAATCGTCATTAGCGGCAACCAAGTTTGTGTTTGACATTGTGGTAAAACGAAACACAATTGAAATGACATTTAGCGGCTAAGTAACGCTTTCCTCCTCGTCGCTCAGGCGACCGGCAGACTTAAAAGTGAACATACCCCTGGTATTTCGAACAGTAAGCAGTTGTATTTCGTTCTCCATAATTTGTCATGATAATGATCATTCATACTTTATATATTCATATTCATATTTCATACTAATCATCACTTATTTATATAAAGTAATGTGTTTTATTATAACCACGTAAAATTATTTACGTGTCTAATACCGCGCACTGCATTTTTCTAAAGCTAACACGTCTCAAAATGTTTAAAACTAGATTTTTTTTAGAAACGTCATTATTGGCAACGTCATTGTTAGCACATACACAAAGCCATAAGTGTATTTTATGTAGAATTAAGTTTTAATCGTTTTAAACAGTAAGTAAATACAATTTAATAACAATAGATAGCTCATAAATATTACCTTTTGTCAAATGTAATAAAAAAAAATACCTACCAAGTATATTATTGCTTCACTTATAATAATAAGTAATACCATTAATTATAATATAATGATGACCTATCTCTATTCTAATCTCAATTATACATAATTTCAGCAACCATATGTCATTATTTAAGGCAATTTCGTCATTATTGTCACAAATCGTCATTATTGGCAACAATATTTTCAAAATACTCAATTATTTCGAGTGCCTTTAACATTAAATAGGATATCTTTGCCCTAGATATATTTTTAGCATAAAATAGAAGTACTGACACGAGTTTAAAAAAAATACAATTTTCTATCAAAAATAACATTTTTCAAAGAATCAGCCACCTATGAACTGTCTCTCGGTAGAGATAATTTGCTACTATATACTAATTGCAATGGTACCAATAGCAACAGGCAACCAATTTAGGTACTCGAAATTAAAAAAAAAACTGCTATCCTTGACTTCATTGGACAAAAAAACGTTAACAATATTAATATTTTAAATAATATGTCGATATCCTGTCAACCATCGATTTTGATTATTTATTAACATGAGACTGGCGGTGGCAAAAGAGGGGCAAAAAATAAATAAGTTGATAGATGCCTCGACCGATATCCACTCTAATAAATTGGTTTATGAAGAATATAAAAGTTACCCAGTAAGTTGTTAAGCTCGTTGTACTGGAAAAACGATGGCAGAATTTTCTTAATAGTTATTAAGTTTAATGGTTCACGGTCGATTGCCTACACGATGCCTGCCCGCATTGTGATAATTATAAAAATAAATAGAATATGAACTCATAAGCAGTTAATTATGAACTTACAGGTAAATTTTAATAGGAGTGTCTGGATTGTAAAGTTGCGTGTTGAAATGAACACTTTATTCTGGCGAAACGCCCACAACAGTCACGAGGTACTGCACAAACGATGATTGCTTAGTACAATGGTTCCTAACCTTTTCAATGTTATTACCCATATCACCTAGAGAAGCCGACTTTACCCCCAACGCTTGGAGGGGGGGGGGGGGGGGGGGGTGTTGCCGCCCCCCCCCCCAATTGAAGATTGAAGAAATGTTATTTTGAATAAACCGTAGCCGTAGTGCCATCTCTCTATTCTCTTCATTCTTACTGGTACCACCTCTGTTACCCCCATAGAATAGCTGTTTTACCCCTGCGGGGGTAATTACCCCAGGTTAGGAAATGGCTTAGTAAGATAGGTACCGTAGTAACCTCTTATTTTAAGGCTGGCGTAATGAATGACGGGCCAACATAATAAGATTAAGATAATGATTTTAATAGAAAAAATACTAGAAAAAATCGACTCACCCGTAGCAGCTCAGACGGGACTCGCACCCGCACCCTTGGGATTCCGGCCCAATGCACTGACCAATTATGCTACCGAGTCGCCAGTGGGAGCGGTGAGATTTTCTAGTACTTTTTACGTCCGGAGTGCTACACCGTAGGAGACGCTTGGCGTCCTCATGGAGCTGGAGTCCGAAGGGACGGTACAAAGCGAGGACACGGAGATTGTCACCCTGTTCCTGCTGTCCTCGTCCAATGCGCGGGGTTTTTAGGGAATGCACCACATAACCGCACCCGTGTTCCCCGCGCGGGGGTGTTATGCGAAAGCATTTTCCCCGAGTCAAAAAAAGAGGGGGGCAGCTATATGTATAAGGCCTGAAATAGATTGCGTTCGCGAAGGGCGTCCTGCCACGTGACGGGGTGACGCACTCGAAGGCAATGTAGGCATAGTCTGGGAGGGAAGGGGCTTCGCCACAACCTAGTGGCACAGTTGAGTCACGTGGACGAATAAACATGATACACGAAAGTTAAAATGATATAGATATATCAACCTTTACAAAAGAAATTAATCTACCCTCTTGCGTCTTGAGTCTTGATTTTGGTTCGATAAAACTCTATAAATTCTAACCATTTACTTTCACAGACCAAACTGTAGAGATTCTTAATAGCACGTAGCCCGTAGTCACAATGGAAATTCTCAGCCGCCAAAAGCGTAGGCGAGGTGTAAATTCGCACTTCTAAAGAACAAATGTGTTCACTTTACAATAAACTCAATATACAATAGCACATCGTTATTTGCAAACTGTAATGAGTATATTGCTCCAGTACCTTCGCCATCACGTCACGGCCCCGCGTGACTTCAGTAAATATGTAGTTATTGGATGCTAAATATTCAAGAACCATTCGTGAGACCAACATCTCGTTATAAGAAATTAGCTTTATTATGTTCATGATTAAATACCGCTGTAGAGCTTGTTCTGAACCTGATTACATTGACGATTGTTGTAATGTAATTGGCTATTTCCTCTGATGAAAAGATGACATTTGTTTTAATCAAGCGTCTTGTGAACTTATTTCCATAATTTTCACATTCACTTACATCCTAAAAAGGCTACCTTCTACTAATAGAAAATTATGAATTAGCTTCGTTTTCATCATCACCGAGATCACCGTAGGTACCGAATTTTACAGTTTAGGTTACTTGGATTCAGACATCAGCCTTTTTTGATGTTCCCACTGCTGGGGCACAGGCCTTCCTTATGGGTGGATAAGGAGGACGGGCCATAACCCACAACGCGGGCCCAATGCGGATTGGTGGGTATTAACGACTGCATATGCAGCCGGGACCAACGGCTTAACGTACCTTCCGAAGCACGGAGGAGTTCGCGATAGTAAATTTTTGGTCACCCATCCCATGACCGACCCTTGCTAACGTTGCTTAACACACGCAATCGCTGGGCCAGGCGCTAAACCACTGCGCCACCGAGCTCCTCGGATTATCTACTATTAAAATGCAAACTTTCATTTCCACCTTCAAACGGTCTTCATCTCGCATTTTACTGACTAATTTAGCTTCCAATGACTTTTTTTTATCCACAACGAAATAGTGCTTGGCCTTTACCTTACTTGTTGTGATGCACTACATCCGGAATCCTCACCACTGAGGAAAACTGGCTGGCGGAACACAACAATTTTTAAATTGTTATGGCGTCAGACTTAAGTAAGATGGTGGTAGCTAACCAGGCGGACTTGAAATAAACCCTACCATACCACCAACCAAACCGAATAAAAATGTACCCCCCTCCTGGGGCCGTATTATGACCTCTTATTTCCTGGCAGTTTTCTGACTGGCTATCAATCTATCTCTTTTAATTGCTACACAGCGACAAAGAGATGTAACTATAGCAATTCATAAACTGGCAAGTTTTAAGAGGTTGTAATACCCCCCCCCCCCCCCTGGAAATCTAACCCCTTGCGTCTTACACGAGTGGGCGAACCTCTAGACCACAGAGGCGGTTTAATTTTATTAGTTCACGTTTCCATAAATATGTATATTATGTTGACTTATCCGAGCAATGCACCTTTCGAAGCGATTGCAACAATTACGTAACCTCTACGAATGATTTAAATGCTTGACCCAATAAAAGCAGCATTCTAGGAATCGGTCCGTGTGGTCGGCTGCTGCTCTCTGACAGGTTTGTTTGTTTGTTGCCGGTAGAATTATTATACAGAATCAGAAATCATTTTCATCGTAGATACAGTTAGTTGTATACACGCTGAAATTTTAATCATTTGGTTCCCGCAGTGGGGTGGTTCCACTCATGATTACAAGCAACTTTTACTATGCGGCCAAATCTGATATCGCGAAAAAAAACAGCTGTTCCATACAAAAGCGCAATACCTACACGACCTTAATGTATGGAACAGCAGATGTTATTTCGCAATGTTGGCCCCATACATAGTAAAAGTTGCTTGTATTCATGAGTGGAACCACCCCACTGCGGGAACCAAATGATTAAAATTTCACGCTGTAAAAGAAAGATGAGATAGATGTTTACCATCGGATCCTTAACAGTTTTGTAGAGTTTTAAAGATAAATTTCACTTTGGAAATCATTAAAATTGTAGGTTTTAAAAGTTTAGTCACAAGTCGAATATTATTTATTACTAGAAATATGTAAAGTGATTATTTTACAACCCTAATGGACAGGTGGAATACTGGTTATATTTTGAAATGGTCCGTCTGTTTGAAGCTCGTGGTCCAGAAACATATTGCCTTAAATCTTGGCCCGGTGAAGAGACTGATTTATTGTCTTGTGTTAGAACCGTTCTCATTTATCATGAATTCACTAGTCGTTCTAGCGGCGAAGTAACACAAAGGATACTACATAGTCGATTTGGTACAATCGTTTATCGGGATGACATTGACGAATTCGACGAGAGATAAAACGACACTCAACACGGTCTCAAGCTCAACGCTTTGAATATTTTTCTAGAAGACGTTTTTGTCGTACTTAATTAATTACCGGAAAAAATATATTTGTCATGAGTTTCAAACTTTTGAATATCGATTGGTTTTTTAAATGTGACTTGACCTTAGTTTGTTCGTATCATACCGCTAAACTAACCAATATTGTTTTTTTGCTATAACAATTTGTGGCAAACTGGACCCAATACAAACAAAGTTTTTCAAGCAGGTATCGGTGTTACATCACGAATTCACGATGTCGGTGTTGGCTAAAAACTATTCGAGCGGCAAATAATTAGTGTTCACTTCATACAGTTGTTGCTAAGCGGTAAATTGTAATTAGAATGTCGTAAATAAAGCCACTGGTATAAATAATTTATGTGTATAGGGATGTTTACAGCATCTAGAGACTTCTCTTTTCATATAATAGTAAGAAAAGTGCAATGATTTGCTGTACGGCATCGATAAATCCCTGAACAGACGGGGACAGAACGCCCGCGGGCGCCACGATATAAGTGTATCCAATTACCAGATGCCCAGCCCAAGACAACGCCGTAATGCATCACACTATGAATTCTTACGATAAAAATATTCTATTAGCTTTCAAACTAGACGTTGCGTTGTTGGTGAGTCTGGTTTGTCAATAGGTCAGAATGGGCTTGCAATGTGCGGTCGAAATGAAAACACTTATTACTAAAGCTACAATTTGTAATTTTAATTATTACATAAATGAAGTTTTAAATGTCACCACAAGTTAAAATGCCATTAATGTGTTATCATATTATCAGTAATTTGATCTGAAGAATTCCAACAAAACTGAATGCAAGAAATTGCACAATTTAAACTTGATGGAATTAGTAAACACGGGTAGTAATACGGCTGTTGTTGTTTACAATAATACTAATAACCTTTGTACCTAAGCATGTTTATGCATAAATAATACAAGATGCACCTTTGAACAAAGCCAAAATCTAGATCAACTTGCTAATTATTCATTGGCAGCCCAGATACAAAGGTCGTTTTGACTGATTCATTAATTTGCTGATTAATTTGATGTTAATTTATGCAAAGTAGGTGCTCGGACTGAATTTTTCCGTCGCCCTCCACTTTCGAAGCGAGAATTTCACTGTGACGCAGTGACACCATCTGCGTTATTTTATGCGCATTTAACCTTTTTCCCATCGCGCGTCTCGTTCTCGTCTCGTTTTACACGAGAAACCGTTGTACACTTCCACTGAGACCCGCTGGTAATTAATTCAGTCCTGGGCTACTTATGTTACAGATCTAGAGGAAACCACAACGCCCTGTAGTGGTTAAAGTACATATTCCTTAGCATTGGTATCATTCATTGGTGTTCTAATTTCATAATTTATAATTTCTTGTCAGTTGTCATGCAATTCCAATTACGGAAGCCAGTAATAGGAAGTACAGTCCATTTCTCTCAATTGTTTTCTTCAAAGGCTTCAAAATAAGATAATAGCTAAGATAGGTATAAAGATGTTAGTAGCGCGGCAGTTTAAAAGGATCCTGGAGATCCATGCGGTAAACGTCAGCAGGCACCGCGGAAGAGCTCCGGTATCAAGCCCATAAATCAAGTGGTACGACGCCCCCGGCCCGCGTCCTGACCCTACCGCCTTTGTTTACCCACCGTGATATTTTAGTAATCACCTTCAGATAATCGAACAACAAATGTAGCATTTATCGTCTCTATCGACGTTCACAATCAACAAAAAAAAACAAATTCCCTTTTAACACATGAATGGATACAAAAATGCTTTTTGTTAGATCTGACCTCGACGCGGTTTCGATAATCGACGTCACAATCGATACAATCGCCATGTAAAAGGCCATAATGGGAACGCGGCGATGCAGCGCTATGATCGTAATCGACGGCCGGCCGGTCGGACGGTCGGCTGCATCGGCAATGTTGTGCGTTTTTAACTTGGCCAGATTGCAGTGTTCGTCGAATCGGCCGCGTGCTGATTCAGATCGAGGTCTGCCGGGTCGCTACTCGCCAGGCAAGCAAGTTGCGATGCTCGTGGATCGATTATCGTACGTCACGAACTGCAGGCGAATCAGGCTATAAGATACGCCGCACGCAATGTCGCCCACTGTTGGTAATTCAATCATATTTCAATCTTCCAGTAATGTGAATATTACAGATGCCGACCGTAAGACAAGTGAAATATTTCACACATCACACGAGAAGATATTATCTGAAGTCAATAAGTAGCATCGAATCGAATGGAACGCTTTAGGCTCTACAATAACAACAACTAGTGGGAGATTTCATTAGCAATAACTTCAGAAATAACAATTGCTTTTCTCTAGGCTTTCTCTACTTTATGACGTTAAAAAGAAACATTTACAATACCTGTATAGTTCTATATGGAGCCTAGGTAGTGACATTATTTTCACACCACATTAATTGCGTCTGTGTATAATTTATCGCACAGCAAAGATAGCCATCCTTTGTAATCATCTTTTGCGCCAGATAATAGAGCCAGACTGAAAACATGTAACGATCAATACCTGATGTCAAAACAAAATTGCTTAGTCGGTGTACATGTGAATGATTATTACAGGTTTCGTTATAACCATAGCGGCGTGTGTGACCGGTATCACTGATACATTGTATCCCAGCGGCTGCATACATCCGTTTATTGTACGCAAATAGACGGTGCGGTTTATCTACGATACGCTAAAATATGGAAGTAATGTTAGCCGTCATGTTCGGTGTCAGCCCGGACGGCCGGCCCGGGGGATTGTGTAACAGCCTAACAATAGTCATTAGCAATCAATCAAGTGACTCCGGTGGTGGGTGGCTCGGAAACGTTACCTTTTAAAATTGGCCCTTGCGGTCAACTTGAGAAATCCTGCTATATAGCGATAATGCAATGCTATTACTTTTATACGATCTACGGATGGATGATTAGATTGTGCCTATGAAAGGTGTTTGGTGCGGTGTGTAGAGGATAGTTATAGAGCAGTTTAATGTGACCTTAACCTTACTCACTATAAAATTATTGTGACATGCGCTGAATACAGGGTAATATCAGAATTGTGGTTAACGACATGTTGATACCAGTGTTTGAGGGCACGCGCTTGGGACACGTACTACGGGCGATTGAAAGGAGCGCGAGTTATTGCGGATAATGCAGGGGATGGCAATCGGTGCTGCCGGGCAAGCCGCACATTCTGGCGGCGGCGAGCTGTAACGACGACGCTGCCGTGTCATGTCGCCTCTCACCTCACCACACCTCCTAGCCGCCCCCAGTGTGGATACTACCTATTGATAACCTCAGGAAAGGGGCGGAAAGGTTCTGGAAAGTGCGACCGCGCACCGGACGACGCTTCGTGGGTAGGCCCCCGACAAGGTGGACCGACGATCTGATGAAGGTTGCGGGAAGCGCAGGACCGATGGTCCTGGAGATCCTTAGGGGAGGCCTATACCCAGCAGTGGGTATCGTGCGGCTGATATGATGATGATGATGATAACCTCAGCTCCGAAATCCTTCGAGCTACCTAAACAAGGATACGGCAGCGGATGCGTAAAGAGGACATCGTACCTTAATATTAACTTTATTGTGTTAGAAATACGCTGACGGTTATTAACCCAAAGCGTTCATTACACGCGTCCGTCCGGCGGTCACGCGTTGCGTTATGGAGGTTTACGGGAAGTTGCGACACGAGAACGTACGTATTTTAATCATATGCAAGTAGCCTTACAAAAAATATAAAATACATATGCATACTCCATACGCAAAAGAAGAAATATATTCAGTCGTCGAAAATGGACGATCGCGACGAGGAATTTTAATCGATGTCATGGCTTGAATATTGTTGAGGAGTGAAAAAAACGACCCTTTAGCGGCTGCAACAATGAATTCAAAGGATTACCTGTCGAATTGGGATGGACTTATTACGGAGTCAATCTGACGACACGAAACACGAAAGACTTTTTTTATTCAACAATCCGTCGGAAGGTTTGGTGGACAGATTTAAAGTGGTGATAATGTCCAACTCGATTTGATTTACGGACGAGTGCTCAGGTCAGCTCACTTTTAATTTAATAAGTAATTATAAGTCGGTTTATGTTGTCAAGTGCCGCTAAAAAGATAATATATGAAGTAAAATTGATTTAAGCAGGACACACTCTTCATTTTATTAGTTTCATAGACTTTCTTAATCACTCATATTAACTTCATCAATATTTGGTGAATCATTTGAAGCAGGTTTAGTTTAACGTACTGCGACAAGATATGCCATACACAAGTCCATAGTCGGGGCAAGTTGCTCTTTAAATAAGATCTATGAAGATCGAAACTAAAACTTTGAAGTAAGGGGAACATTTGGTAATACTTTATGATAGTAAACTTTATAAAAGTTTAGGAGGGGTTGAAATTTTGTTCAGGGGTGTTGTGTAGAGGAAGTAACTTGATTGATTGTATGCAAGGTTCCTTACATGACAGAGCTCGCGGCGAGACAGCGGCGATATCTCCAGAACACCCTACGCACGGAACGGAGGCAAGTC
This sequence comes from Agriphila geniculea, assembly GCA_943789525.1. NCBI lineage: Eukaryota > Metazoa > Arthropoda > Insecta > Lepidoptera > Crambidae > Agriphila > Agriphila geniculea. The sequence goes on from OX038880.1 coordinate 5,283,135, forward strand.
ACGCTACCACAGTTTGCCTACACGAGTGTTCAACGCTGAATACGCAGACGCTAAACTTTACATAGGAAACGTAAATAAAATTAGTTGCCGAAATAATGATATATGTCTATAATTACACAAATAGACATAATACTAGGATATCGTTGACAAAGAATAGAAAACATTTTAAGCAAGAAGATGTATTAAAATTGTCGCGAAACAAACACTATAACTACGAAGTGAGATAAACATACAAAAAAATCAATTGGCCAGTTGGCAAAGTAACGATTCAAATCTAATATAGAATTCGTAGTTCGATCAAATGACAGAACATCATAAAATCCTAACATGTAGCACTGACCAAAAGTAGAACAAAGTTATATCAAGTTTGTCACTGCAGGGTGCCTCATTTTCTGCAACATTTACTTTACATAACGAATTAATAAACTGTGCTGAAGCTGTAATTTATAGCTTCTGTTTATAAGTGTTACAGCCTGTCGATGATAGTAAAATATCTAAGATTCATAGTCTACAAGCTATGCCCAAATTAAATTTTTATGAACGGTTCAAGATATCATAACTAATTCCTACATTTATTTTTCCTAAATTTTTATTTGTAACACAGTAAAACCATTTCGCTATCAGATTTTCAGCTACAGAAAGAACAAGAAAATTAACAGCAAAACGGATACATTACATGAGACTTCAAATTGCCGATCGTATTACAGTAATAGGTATGAACGAGTCATTTGTGTAGCAAAGATCCAATCTCATCTCACGTATACATGTAACAATTTGCTAATACAGGCTCGCGAACAATAAATCTAGTTTTAGCGCGAGGCCGTCGCCGACCGACGGGCCCGGTGACTACCGGACCACATTCGGACTGGATTCGGCCTTCACTGAGTTTATCACCACTAATTCCGCATGAGTAGATAAAACTACTCTTTGTCTTGAATTCGATGATGTGCAGAAGAAGCATTTTATTGTATATATAAACTGGATATATCTCTAGAGAGCATGCACGTCAAACATTCCATAAATATTTCTAGTTAAGCTACTAAGATTTGCACAGTCGCAGGGCAAAGCTAGGATTTCCCTCTACTATAACTAGTGTTTGTACAAACTAAATAGGACGACACAAGAACATTTGAAACATTAAAATAAGGTACGTGACAAGTTTCAAATTATCATTTTAAGCGCAATCAGTTCCGTCATTATTATTGGATATACGTTCAAACGTTTGTGCCTTAATCATTTTAATATTCTTTAGCCATCGACAGATAGCGATAAAATTGTGTACACACTCTATTGGTACTACGAAAACCTTCCATTACTCATGTTATCAAATATTGCGGTTGTGATCCATCGTGCGTGTCGTAACTGCGAGATTGATGCGTCCAAAAACGAATAGAATTTCGTTCAGTGTAGGGTCTGATTCTCCGTTATCTAACATTGAACTGTTACATAACACATGCGATATCGTGTTACGGGGGAAAATGATCCGACCTTCTACACGCTTCATCGGCCTTTCCCGCAACTAATCTAGTATGTTTATAGCTAACATGTTTGCTTGAGCCTACGCTACGTCTAGTGTTACTTCTGCAATACGATTTTTATCATTACGTAAAATAATGTAGCTGAACATAGCTATTTGTTCCCATGATTCAGTCTAACAAGTTTTTAATTTGTCCACATGTCAGAACTGCCTCGCCCTCTACCATTCCTAATTACCTAGATTTAATTCAACTAAAATTAGCATAGCAAAATCAAATCTCACACTAAGTAAAAAAACAAAGCTACTTCAAAGAAGTTCCTTATGAATCCTATAAAACTCGCAGCATTATAAACAGCTAAGAAAAAAAGAATTGTCCACGTGCGCCAGAGATCCCTCACGTGTTCAATAAGCACGCGGTCACGCGCTCCCGCCGCGTTTATTTCTACATTGATCCCTGTTCCTCCAATTTGGCCATTGCCGATCGGCCTAGTAGATTGGATAAAATCCGAGAAGTGATTCAGTAACGTATATAAAAACGGAACATTTGTTCCGACACGTTACTTTGTTTTTTATCATTCCCGTGGCTGTGTAAATTGAGACAAAATTGTCAAGCGATCTTTCAGAAACCAATATTGAGACGATAGTTCTTGTGAAACAATGCTTTTAAACCTTTGTTTTGTGGTGAATCATAACTTATCTATAATAGAAATTGCATTTAGCAATTAGAATTTAGGTGAAATTAGGTATGTAAAAATTATAAGAGGTTATAATTGGACTTATTTTAATTGATATCTGTAAATTCTTGATCTTGGTTATGTTTAATGGTAACATTGTTCAACACATATTTTCTAGTGAAAGATTTTTCCACCAGATATAGGTGACTCAGTGTAGTCAACACTATCGTCTGGTTTTCATCTCAGTAAATCAGTCACATACTTTCTGGGTTTATCTTTTTCATCGACCGCTCATCACTCATACGCTCCAAAAACATAAAAGCTGTAAGAGTAGGTTGCTCTAAGAAAAATCATGTGTCATTTTGCTCAGTAACAAAAAGATTATTACACTACATAACGTGGTAGTTCATTAGATTTTAGGAACACTCATATTAAAACCATCACACACACAAATTATTTTGCTTGTGATAGCAAAAACAAATATTTGGAAATAAGGTTTTTTTAAAGTATTTTACATAAAATATGGATATTTTCCAGTTTCCAGATCCATAACCTTCTTTGCGACCGTAAAATTTTAGTACTTACGCATATTTTAAAAATATTTTTCTGAATGTTAACGGTGCTGACAAGAGACAAAGTAAACAAAACGAGTATTAATGTCAAGCTTATCACAAAAAGTCAAAAAATATCAACGCGGAAATAACAATGGAAAAAATAAACAATTAGTCACGTTAAACGTACATAACCTCCGCTCTTTAGAGTTTGATATTAATGAGTTAAAGTACCTAACTATTAATTAGTTAATGTTCTTGAAGTCGATTCTGATGTTTCACTTAAAGCTGTTAAGTAGGAAATTGGTTGCTAAGATGGGTCTGCGTCTAGAGATATACAGAATCAATGCGACGAGAGAGCAGCTAAGCAACTTTCTCACCGCTCTGTATTGACGACCTGTGCTGCGGCTGCGGGGTACTACGAGTATGGTGATAGAGAGGCGTAAATTATAAACTCATTGGTTCTCATAGTTGGGTATGCTGATAAAATTACAGGTGGCTGGACAATGCGCAAAGGCATTATAGAACCGATCTAAAGCTTGGATCAAGTAAATAGATAATCTTCAAATAATAAAATAGTAGATTTGATACACTTTGCTGAATTTGAATTGCTAATAATATTTTCTACGTTAATGCGACGTTTTAATTAAAGATTTTGGCTTGAGGAAGAGCAAATTTGTCAATTTTTGGTTAGTTATCTACCTGTTCTACTGAAAAAAAAATGCTTATGAATTAGTTTTGAGTCGGAGGCAATGCAACAACGCAAGTATAGTAAGCAACGAACATCAAAAAGAGTACCTAAAATTAGACTAAATCTGGCGAACTACCAGTTACAATCATTATATTAACATAGCAAACAAGAACGATAGCTGGAAAAAAGGGCAACGGATAAGAATTGGGGTACGATACGACAATTTTTGACTATTAACACTCTTGGAGATATAGCTTTATTTACTTTAAAATAAAATGATAGTGTAACTTTTTAAGTAGTTACATACTTAAGTAAATATTATTTGCCGACTGTACAAGAAACAGGAACATACCAAACTATTATTAAATTTTGCAGCGTTGATTAATACACAAATGTAGTTTCCTGTTTTTAAGACCTAATTACGCGCATTAACGTTGTCAACGCCAATTAAGCTGCACCACTGTTAAATTGGTACTGGGATTAGTTTATGCAACGGTTTTTTACGATTACAGTTGAAACTAAGTATAGTGCGTGATGATTTGGAATCAAAATCTACTCCGTGCAATGCACCATTTATCTCTCTTCCACGTCAATAGCTCGACCAAACGGTTGGTAAATCTGTATAAACAGACCCGCTGGCAGAAACATGTGATCAGTATTTGCCTGATGTAGTGAACAGAACAGGTGGAATTGTAGTTACTCCACTAAACACCCAAGTCAAAACGCTAACGTTTCTGACTTAGGCGTTTAGTAGTTAAGCGTAAAAACTTAGGAAAACGCAGCACCATCGGCTTTCTCTCGCGACTCGCTTTATCGGCTCCCGTCTATAGAAAATCTCTCGGTGAAAATTATGAAATCGCCTAGCTTACTGCCTTATACAACTGTATTGAGATTGAGACATCAAAAATAACATTTAGTGAATTTTGATAAACTTTCTTTAATATTTATCAAATCTAATTTGGGGCACATAAAGATGAAACCAAACAAGTACACAATAAAAATGTGCTCGTAAAATTTATTCCGAGAAGTTAATAATGAGAAATAGCCAAACAAGTATTTTAAGCAATAAACTCATGTTTTAACAGCGGCAATGATAAGTTCCATTTACCCAAACAAACAAAGTGGTTAATGATTTTATAGAGGGAATCGTTTATAAAGATTTTTAACTGATATAAAAGACAGACAACTAATCTGGGCAGGGCACGTACGTACAGAACGTTACATTACATAGGATAGTAGTAGCAAGAGAGAACGATATGAATTTGGATATTCAATAGTTATATATAGATGATTTAGTGTTGAAACTAATTATAAATCATCAGGGACACCTTACAATTATAGCTCCAACAAATCAAAAGTTTTTGAATAACTTTGTGAGATACCTACGATGTTTTTAATAAAATGTTTTTAACGTATTTTTTCGTATTTTATTCATAATGATACACATCCATCGGTTCCCTATGTATTTGCATAAAATTTTAAGGCATAATATGTCATAGCATAATATGATTTCGCCTAATGATGTTTACGCATAATATTATTTAGTTAGGCATAACAGCTTATGCATATTTTTTTTAAGCATAACTACTTTAAGCATAATCATGTTTAAGCATAATATTCTTATACATAAATTTAAACACGCATATGTTATTTACGCATATTTTTATAAACAAAAAAATCACGACGTTTAAAACTACGAAAGAACATTTTACCTAAAATACAAAATCCCGAAGCTTAAAAAACCGAAGGTTAATTGAGGGTTACATGCCAGCAGGTCGGTTCTGGCACTTGGCCTGCCGCGGCACGCTCGCTTCGCTCGCTCGGCTCGTGCGTTGTTGGTCGCAATGGAACCTTATCTCCTCCTCGCTCGCTACGCTCGCTCGTCGTCGCACCTAATAGACCTTAACGAATTTCCGGGATTTTTAACTATCGGCATTTTAACTTTCAGGGTTTCGAACTATCATCAGTCATTTAATAATCGACCTTTCAAGTTTCGGTCTATTGGATTTCGACATTAAGGATTTTCGGTATTTTAAAAATAGGTGTTTTATGAGACGATATTTAGGTCGTATGTGTTAATTGTGTTATGAGTTTTTGGCATTTTAAAACAATACCTACCCCTTTTGCATGAAAATAAATGAGTGCGTAAAAATATTTATTCTTATTGTTTTTGATTTTTATGTCTAAATAATATTAGGCGAATAGACAATATGCCTAATAACATTATGCGAAAACAAATTAGTCTAAATGATAATTATGCTAATATAAATAGTAAGCCAAAAAACAATTATGCGAAAGTTATTATTATGACAAAAAAGATTATGCCAAATCCGTTATGCCAAATCAAATTAGGTATAAAACAATTATGCGAAAACAAGGGATCCCACATCCATCACAGTTTATATCGGTATTAGTGCTATTTTTGTGATTAAACAATACATAAAAAAAACGATACGTCTGCAACAAATCATACGTTACGATTACCAAAATGGGCACACTTATGATATAATATGGTTTATTAAACGAGGGAAAATTTCGAATAATGAGAAGGATTTATTAGAAAATAGTAATTATCCAAAAATCAAATACTTATAAAATAGCATCAAGCTGTACTCCGTAAGGTTATTATAATGTACGATATAAACAATGATGTTGTAATTGCGAGCAATCAAGAAAAACAAACAACAGCAATTACAATAATAGGAAACTTATTTCATTCGGCAATAAAGATAACATTATATTATTATAGAGATCATTTTAATGCTCACACAAAGGATTATGATGATTTGTTATTAGAAATAAACCAGAATGTATGCGTAGAGTTCTTATAACGTCCATTGAATACTTCATTAGATGACTTAACAGTTCGTTAATAACCGCTTGAGAGGTGCAATAATGCGGTACAATGCATTTGCGCATCATGGAGGTTACCACGCGCACGAGCATCGGTCGGCAGCACTTCGACGATGACGATTAAAATAAAATGACCCTTATGACAGAGCGTGTTGGTCGTGGATTAAATACAAAGGGGCTAAGTAAAACTTTCATAATTCGACCTTATTTTGACGAGCCCGTTGTTTGTTGCAAAAATTCGGTTCGAACATAAATCAGCGAGACGTCAAGCATTAATCGCTTCAAAACATGCGATACAACACTGGCAAATAACACGTCCAGGTTTTTTCATCGTGTAACCTACAGAATGTTATGCATGCTCATCTCCCGTGCAACGACCCAACTGCTGCATTCAGAGGATAAACTGTTTTAAATTAGAATATTTAAGTGACCGCCATTTGTCTCCTGTAAAACGAAAATATACCTCTCAACGTGACAAATGCGTTTGTATTCTTGCTATAAGGCGTATGTTTTTAGTCTTGTTAATAATAAAATGACAGGAACTACCTAATATTGGTACATTCAAACTTCTTAATTATTCAAACTGCATCCTTTCGTATCGTTTCTTTGGTATTGTATCTTTATTTATACCTTTAACTTATCTGTAATTGCTATTTTTTTTATGCTCATCTAATTAACCTTAACTTTAGCACCTTAAAAAGGAATCGATCACTGTTTTGTGTTATAACCATCTAAAACCTTAGTGTTGTTGAACCTATATGCTCCATCTAAAACTAGTGTTGTTGAAACTATATGTTTATTTAGGAGTCAATGTGGTTCTTGCACAACATTAATCAACGACGTCATACCATCTCTGGTGGGAGCAATCTCTAGTGAAAGCATGGTGAAATTTCCGAACGGAAACCAGCCGGCTTTCTACCCCGCCTCCCGACGTTTCCAAAGAAAACTAACCCTAGCTGCTTTTAGAAATACCACTTGCATCCACGAAAGGTGATATATAACGGATCGTGTGAAATACTGCCTCGTTCATACACGAACACATTCTGCAATTCCATTCCATAATTTAAACGATAAAGCTAAAAAATCTAGTGTTCTAAAATAATGTTTAATAAATTTATGTTTAGAAGAGGCGTTTAAAAGCTTTGTTTTAGGATGTGCTACCTATCTTCTTTACATTAGTTAATGCTGTTTCAACGATTTATTTAAATAAAGTATTTTATTATCTAGAGAAAAGCTACTGGCAACTAAAAGCAATGCCTAACTATTATACGATACTTCGAAATAGAATTCCAAACTGGACGATAAGTTTATAGCCTCTCAGAACAAAGGATAAGAGATTGGTTGGTACATCGTAAACTCCTTTACTGAACCAACTGGCAGACATTAAACTATTTTATGAGAAGATAACTCCTAATACGATTTCTTCATTCATATTATTCCATTATCATAACTCAATTTCTTTACAATTGTATTTTATTGGTTAGTTACGATAACGATCTTTGAATATTAAACAAACATTATTTTCTTACTTTTGTATGTCGCCATTACCAAAGGGGTTTGAATATTTTAGTATGAAGCGTGGCATACATATTGTCGGCCTTTTTAGGGTTCCGTAGCCAAAATGGCAAAAAACGGAACCCTTATAGATTCGTCATGTCTGTCTGTCTGTCTGTCTGTCTGTCCGTATGTCACAGCCACTTTATTCCGAAAGTATTAATACTACACAGTTAAAACTTGGTAGGTAGATGTATTCTGTTAACCGCTTAACGAATTTAATACAAAAATAAGAAAAATAAAAGATTAAGGGGGGGCTCCCCATACATGGAACTGAAACTGAAAAAAATTTTTTTCTTCAAACCAACACGTGTTGGGTGTCTATAGATAGGTCTTTAAAATTGACATTGAGGTTCCTAAGACAACTTTTTCTCAAAGTCGACCGTTTGAAAGATATTCACCGCCAAAGTGGTAAAATGTGTGTCCCCCCCCCTTTAACTTTGGAAATAAGAGAGTGAAAAATCTAAAAAAAATATATGCTGTAGATCTTAATAAACACTTTCAACCAAAATTGGTTTGAACGAGATATAGTAATTAGTTTTCGAGATATAGCACATTTTCCAAAACCGCAAATATAACTTTGTCATTCATACCAACACTGTGAAAAACAAAGTTATTTTTGCAGACGAAAAATGATGGGTGGTATTAAATATGGTATGGTATAAGGTAACTACGGAACCCTATGGCGCGTGGCCCGACACGCACTTAGCCGGTTTTTTTTTAAAAGCGGCCACTCATGTTACCTGTGCAAATCGATAACTATTACCAATACGGACAAGAAGTGTCAGACGACATAATTTATTAATTTCTTAAAACGTCACGTTTCTGAGTTACTTATAAGCTGTTAAAGTCGAACTGGTGGCGACAACACTGGGTAGATTTAAAGCTAAAATAAAAAGTATGCACGGGTACTAAAATATTGTTTTAACATCTAGGTCTAAACAAGTGTAAATGTTAACAAGCGGTGGGGAAATTGTTTTGATAGATAGGTAGACTTTGATAGCTCATAACTCGGAAACGTGACGTTTTAGGATTATGTCATTTAACAATTCTTGTTCGTATTGGCACTAGCTATCAATTTACACAGGTTACATGCATGGCCGCTATTTTGAAGAAAAAAACAAAATGGTGGTATGCCAAAATCTTCAAACCCTACAGTAGGTATGCCAAAATCATCAAACCCTTTACGAAAGGCTCTTTTCTAAAATTGAGTCTTTATTTCATGGCGTGTGATAGCGCATTGTTAACTTATGTTTACTCACTGGCGAGTCGGAACATAACGCGATTTCTATGAGCGAGTGTGCGCAAGGTCGCTCTGCCATGTTCTACACCCGGCTAAGAAAACATTTGTAAATAAATTAACAGGTAAGCAAACGAAACAAGACTACTCAACAGTTCGTTAAGTATTTAAGACCTGCGACATATTGGGACTTCGTTACATGCCGCGCCATGTTTTGCCACGAGCGATATTTCCGTTTGATAAGATCTTAATTATTTTATCAAGAAAGCAATAAAGGTCGATTTTCGTTTATAGTTAAATAGAACTACACCTTCTGTCGTTTAGATATCTTAAGAAAAAAAAACATGACATTATAAAATGGATTGTGTCACAAATTATATCAGGATTGTTAAGACGATATAACAATTTGGTCAGAACAAAAGTTCATAATTTATTTGAGATTAAAATAAAACTAAAAGTAAACTGAAAATAAAGAAAAGATTTTGTATAAATGCTTAAAACTATACTTCTTTTATTTTGTTAATGTTTGAACAAGGGGAAACCATTTATTGATGACCTTGCAAATGGTTCTATCCTTTCCGAATATTGAATTCAAACATGGAATGCTCCAAAAACAAGTAAAAAACTTAACCTTATGCCCTCGCCAACTAATTTTTATTCAATGGTAACGCCAAATGAAAATATATCATGCTCATAAAAGCCGCATTGAAATAGATGGAGCATAGTTTCACGCGTGTCCATAAAAATAGCAAACATTCCTCGTGACATTAACCAAGGCGGAGTGTCCTTGCCGGTTCTAAAGCACTAACCCGCGACCGGGTTTATAAAGAGCAGTGTAAACACGGTTTAATTTATGGGAAACCGGCGATGTTAACACATATTGTTTACTCGATTCATATACGCGTCCATAAAACTGATTAAACCGAGGCAGAACGGCGAAATTCTCCAAGATGTTATTTCCTCCCAAAATAGCATTAGAAACGTAGAAACTACATTAACTTCGAGTTTTAAATATTATGACGTATCTTTACATAATCACTCTAAGAAATACTGAATGTAAACGCGATTGCTTGGCGGAGAGGTAGTAAAAAAACACCTCAAATCGTTTATTATGTAACTCCGTTGCTAAGAGCGCGTTGCTTTCGCAAAGGATTGATTTTTTTTACTTTTTTGACCGCTCTCCATACGTAACTTGCTACACAACGCCGTTGTAAACAAGAGTACAATGGTACATGCGTAACTAACCAACAGCTGTTCGGTTACAATAGAAAGTCACATTTGCCGGTTACGTAAACGGTTCACTGTTTACAAAATATGCTTCAGAATTTTCAGTTTTAACGTCACAAAAATTAGACTCGTTACGCGACATTTAACGATGGCAAATCACAATGCAAAATAAGATCTTATTGAAATTCAACTCCCTAAAACTAATTCTTATTCATGCCTCGAATCATTCTCAAAACTTTGTATTGCAATTTATTATAAGTATTCTAACTGGCATCTTAATATGCTTATTTAAATAAAACAACAATTATTTTTATCAGGACATGGTATTTATTGTACAAAAATAGTGTGCGAGCGTGTAACTCATGCCTCACAACATACACAAACAAATATTAAACCTACATTTTTATGTATAAAAAATGCATTCACTCAGTATGTTAGACATAGCCTACTTTGTTTACATTATAGTGAGGTGTATCGTTGAGTTTTACAACAACGTCTGGCACCACGCCCTTACAAATCCCAACATGACAACAGACTCAGCGCCGTCGAGAATAATAATTCAAAAGACACCTAATAGAAAAACAATACATTGCTTCACATCTACATCACATTAACGAAAATAAAGCTAACTCTTTACTAAGAGTATACATTAAACGAAGAAGGTTCAACTTCGAATAATTATTATCAATCAAACCCTATAAAAGAAGACATCGGTCAACAAGGAGATTGACAGGGTCCCATAATTATGCATTATACTCTGAATTTAAAGTAGACTGGAGCCAGTAATAATTCTACGTCTACGCTGAGCCTGTCGTAGAGAAAAAAATGAAGCAAGAAACAATTTATCATGTCTACCCACGCACGCGCCGAGCAATATAAGCAAACAACACAAAAATAAAAAAAGGAAAATAACGAAACAGCCCGTAGAGTGTAAAACCCAACGATAGAGACTGCTCAACTGGGAACAGCCTATGAATAACTTAGTTATATTCACATTATCTACATAGTGGAACTTTATCTGGTATCACTTAAGCTGTTGGACCCTTGGACAAAGCATAAAATAAGACTGAAGGTACTAGAGCAGAATTCCCTGTTTATCAATGAAGTTAACGATATCGAGTTAAGCGCAAATTGTAAAACAAACAGTGGGATGCGACAATTATTGCTATGTTTATAATTTTATGGACTTTGAAAACAAAACCACGTGGATTTGGCATATACGGTAAACGCTGACATGACTGACGTAACAGCATGCATGAGTGTTACACACGATTAATGAATGATATAAAGTTTTGATAATAAATATATAATAAATAATGATAGTGCTTGTTTGAAGCTTTGTTTCATATAACTTAACGATTAGGTACTTATAAATATCAGACATTAAAGTTTTAAAGGCATTTTTTGATACAGATCTTATGTATGAAATGATATGATGGATGTTAGGGATGAATGATAAATGTGAATGGTGGTATTAAATTGTGGATATGATCTTTGAAATGATATGAGTTATACGATGTGAAAATATCAATGAGAATCGTCTTTGCATGAAACATTAAAAATGGTATCGTTTAAACACCACGTATAACTTTGAATCTGAAAATAAACTTTGCCCGATATTTAAATAAGCTTCACGCTCCTAAAGATTTCATAAACTTGGAAAATGAGATTGATAAACTAGTACTGAAGAAGGAATGTTAACTTTTAAAAATTTAAGAGCGTAAAGCGTTTCTGTCAAAGTTATTAGCGGTGCAAAAAGTTGCGCGAGCGCAGGAGGCGCCACCCGGAACGGAGCGCGGTGAAAACCGCGGGAAACCGCGATATTGTAGTAAGCGCTTCACCGCAGCCGCGAGAACCGTGTCAGTAGTGTGAAACGCTAATTGCCCACGCGGGGCTTCTACGACGCATCTATACAAGATGCAGTATGGTTGTGCCAGTTTTAGAAAAAGCAATCTCTCAAGTTTCACAAACTTAAAAGTCGTTTTAAGCTTGGACGTTTTCATTTTGAAATTGTCGCATTCGCATTCTTTACAGATTGATAAACAGTGAATTACTTCGTTTCCAGATAAAGATCCCCATCAGTTTTCTAAGCTATTGTTATCAATAAATTAAATTTTATAGAATCTACAGGAAACCGATTCGGAGATCTTTTTTATTAATGATTTTAGTGGGCCATTGGGCAGCGCTCCATGAATGCCTCGCTGAGACAAATTTGAGTCCAGCTCAAATGGCAAGCGCGGACCCATTACATAGATTTACTCAATTCTTCCACTTATAATTTAAACGATTCGATCGCGAAGATCTCAAACAGAAACTAAGGCTAAATCACAAATGTTGCGTGAAGGCTGGTTGGCTACGAGCGCTGGTGAACATCCTGATTCGGACACTTCATCACTTCGCTTTTCGTTTGTTGTAACAGCTATTTCAGCTTTTACACTATTCACTACACTGTTCACTTTATATTCATAATTTGAGTTTTGACATCTGTTCCCGGCACTTTCACTTTTATCCGCAAAGAAAGAGCGGCGATCGGTGTTCGTAGCCGAAGGCGAGGTTGAAAATAATTTGATTTCCAGGTCACGATGACCGTTCATTGACGTGACAATTTCAGAGGATATTTCCAAGGCCAGTGGAGATCGTGGCTCCGGGGAGCTAGTTCTTCTTGCTGGTGGGAACAATGAATATAAGTTAGGGGCAGAGTATGCGTCACCGTTGTTCATTTCGCGACGTTCTGGAACGCGTGATGAAGGATCACTCCAGCTACGGCGTAGAGTTGTGTCGCCGCCTCGTCTTCCTAATGGCCCAACCACTTTCATCGAATCTTCCAGTTTGGTAGGTGCAAAATCACCGCTTGAATTTTCATCCAGAAGATCAGCAATAGAATCGGCGTCCCAGATTTGTCCTACTGGATCACAATAACGACATTGACAAGAACTAACCGCAGACTCAGTAGGAGAAACTGCTTCAGCAATCCCAAAACGTGTAGCCTCTAACGCTTCGCCTAATGCCGATACTCGGTATGTTTCTGGTACAGGATCAGGATATTCCAAAACTTTTACATCCAAGTGATAAGGCAATGGTATTTCACGACCATAAGATTCATCGTAAACATTATGAGATGTCGTAGAAACCGCACAATGGTCGACTTCACCAAGATCCAAAGCAGCTGCTGTTAAATCGTGTGATATATTGTTAGGTTTTCTATCCTTTTTACGTCGCTTTCGCGGTTTTATAATCCTGGGCAACATGGTTTCAGAATTAGTCGAGCCGGAACTCTCATCACTTGCTACACTAACCGCATCCGTGTTGTTGTTACGTCCGCCTCGCGTGGAACGCGGCTGTTGCTGTTGGTTACGAGGTCTGTTCCCCTCGGTGGACTGTTCAAACCTATCTTTTGTGGTGTGTTCGTTGTGACCATTTGTGTACGGACGCTGGTTGCGTGGCTCCGATGCCGTGTTATACTTTCGCCGATCATGACGATTTTGTATAATTAGTGGTACACCTTGAGCTTGCATGGCTAGTTTCGACACCGTTGTGTTCCTTGCAGGTTGCGGGGCACGTCCTGCCATTGATATAAGTGGTGCACCTAGCCAAGCATTCGGGTGAGGCATTCCGTAGGGTTGATAGTAGGACGGCGGGAAACCCGGTGCGGTGGTGGCATAATGGGGGCGAGCGGGTTCGCGGCGCCCGAAAGCGGCACGCTCGCCCGGACTCATCACGCTTACAGGGGCGTTTAACCCATATTCGAAATATTTAAATTCACTGTCACGGTAAAAGTCTACGTTGCGGTGCGATGTCGTAATCGTGCACTAACATCGGATTCGTCGCGAGACGCGTGTGTTCGCCGAGGCAGTCGGCTGAGGACTGGCGTGAATGAGCGGCCCGACAGCCGCGAGTGCCGGCGAGTGGGAGTGCCACCGAGCCGCCACGCGCCTATCGCCGGCGCGGTGCGCGGCTTCGATGCACCGGAAACCTTTACAACCCTAATTGCTTTACAATTAAACCGGTCGTTGTTTACTTTCCAAGCGGTTTTAGAGATATGCAAATATTTACGATATCACAATTATATCCTATTTATACTTTGAAAAAATTATTTGAAAAATTAGGAATCGTATTGGAAAAGTTTTTAAGTAATCATTATTATTGCAGAATTTGAGAAAGTAATAATATTAATTTACTTACCAGGATCAAAAGATGTTCCATTCCATTACTATAAGACTTACCTAAAACAATAATAAAATAACCTTATTAATATAAAATACCATGAATTGCACGAAAGTTTAAATATATTTTTATGAAATAAGTAACAAATAGATCTCTGCAGTTTCTCTTTTGTAAGTGTATATAGATCTTGTTTTTTTTTATTCTTGTCCAAATATAACAATATTTCAGTATAATATACCTAGATGAATCAATTAGAAAATGTTGAAGACTGGCTGTCTGAATAAGACATTTAAGAATTTAGGAAAACAATCTTTATTAAACACTTCGTCCACAGAAATTAGAAGATTATCCCTATACAGTATATACTTCGATAAAGTGCAACCACGAAAGACCATAAAAATTTGATAAAAAAATATACAACCTGTATTTTTTGATCTTGAACTCTGAGGTTATATTTTCTAAGTCAAAATAAAAAAAAATAGAACATGTGGTCTAAAAGTGCATAATTTTGATATAGATATCATTAATCTTAATTTAGTTACTTCAAAAGTTTTTACCCTTATTATTAAGATTATTCATACCTTACTACTAAGATTTTTCTTGATGAGTTAATTCATATACACACATCAACTTTGTCTAGGGATACCAGGTGTTATTTTCATACAAACGAGGTAACTTTGAAGCCTTGGTTTCCTGCCAGGGATGTACTGTGCTATCCAGGACATATACACACCCAACTGATCTGACCAGTATTCTAAAAATGTAATGGACATGTTCAAAAAAACCGCGAAAATAGCATGAAAATGTATGGAAATCCTCAAACTGAGAACTCTGAACCATTTTAATCTTTTAGAATGCTGATCAGATCAGTTGGGTGTGTACAGCGATCTGAATCTACTCCATTCAGTCCCTGGATGGCCATCATCAGATTACAGCACGGTACATCCCTGGCAGAAAACCAAGGCTTCAAAGATACCTCGTTTGTATGAAAATAACACCTGTATCCCTAGACAAAGTTATGTGTATAAATTTAGAGGTACGTAAATGCTACATTGCCATATTTCACATAAAATGTTTGTTTTATTGACTTTGTATTAAATTTGTATTCTATTTTATGGTCTCATCAATATCCTAGAGTAATGGAATATAAAAAAAACCCGTTATATAAAAAAACTATTTGAATAAAATATACTTACTTATAAAAAATATTGATGACAATTTTTATTTTACCTTTCTACTAAGGTTCGTATGTATGTATAACAATAAATATTTTCTAAATTAGTGGGCCTATTTCATTGATTAATTAAACCACATACCTACTTGTCAGTGGAAATAAAATAATAAACAGCATAAAAAAAGATGCTACAAAAGGCATTTTCTCAAACTGTTGTTTTCAGTGGTCTTTAAATTTGAAATATTTTTTATGTTTTCACCCCCTTTGACGGTTGCACTTTATCGAGTGACACTGTATGAGCGATTAAATTACCTATTTTGATTGATAATAGGCTCACAAGGAAAAAAATATGAATTCTAAGAAAAGTAAACGTCTTATATAAAACCCGAAACAAGCAGTTTTAAGTCGGTCGCAAGCGCAACGCATACGTAACAAATCTTGCGGACATCAAAGTGAGAGTTTTTGCCGGTTACATTCCACTAAGTGTTTATCATCCAAAATCTGCGGATGAGCGCTTAGTAAAACTTGCCAAGATTTTTAATGGCACACGACTTAATATAATTATTTATTTTATACTTCCGCGAGAACTATCCGTTGAAATAAAACACTATTACGGATAGAAGATGATGAAAAACATTTAAGGTCATATATAGGGAAAGGAACAATTTAATGTGTGATTATTTCTTTCTAACATAAGTCGATTAACTGCTACAATTTTGATTAAATATTTTCTGTTAGATAATTCTCAGTATTTTTATTTAAAATCATCACTGTTAATTACCGCACTCCTGGCTTATTTTGCACTAGTTTTTTGCTATGTAGAGCTTTCGTTTTAAGGCTGTCCAAACCTAACACATTAGTCACACACAGCTATTTCAAATATATTTTTGGACTTGATGCCAATTATAGCATGCTCTTGTATTCATTATTATAGTCTACATATAATGAAACTCCTTTTTTATGATCTAATTTTCAAATGAAGTGATTTTTTATGCACAACGGGATCGTGCTTGGACTTCACCTCACCTGATGTTATGTGACGATGGGGCCGAAGGTGGAAGCGCACTACACCCGGAATCCTCATCACTCAGGAACTGGCTATCTTACCTCTAACTACCGGAACACAACAATTTTTAAATGGTTGTTATGACGTCAGACTTAGGTAAGATGGTGGTAGCTAGCCAGGCGGACTTGAAATAAGCCCTACCAACCAAACCAAGTACAAATTGTATCCCCTGGGAATCGACCCCTGCGTCTTACACGGGTGGGCGAACCACTACACCATAGAGGCGGTTAAACAAAAAAATTAGGAGTCCGTAAGACTTTTATCCAGTAAAGGATATCCTCGCATTAACGTAAACGCAAACCCATAGCATCCGCACGGAGCACGTACAATTTGACCGGTTAGTGGTTACGTTTCGAATCGTACTCGCCTAAGGCGGCGGGTGAAAGTGAAGTGGCTGATTCACGACCGCTCTCTTGGTAATCGAAGGCTTTGTGGGTTCAACTCGCGTATTAAAGCATAATAAACATGACATTGGATATGGTGAGCGTTTTATTTTAAATTGCCATTTTCTTCAAAGAACGTGTTTATAAAAAATAGCCAGCTAACGACTCTTAAATTTGGAAAGTTTGCTTCTATAAAATTATTATTCGTTTTTTTTATTTATACATTTTTTTTGCATTAAGTAACTATTAAGTAGTACCTACCTGTAAATATTTTCTATAAGTAGATAAATAAAAAAATGTGTACGTTACAACTTACAACCAACAGCATAAAGTCAAAACTTTCATATTATTAGAGATGAATATAAAAAATCAGAAACATCGACCTTTATTTTAGTAAAGGTTCCAACTATTTTGAAATCGCGACCTCTCAAAAGGAAATCAGCAGTAACTAGGCGTGCGTGTGGTTTGAGGGCCACTTCATCGAAAGTCAATAAAAATATACTGATGATTTAGTAAACATTATAAAAGAAATGTGCAACTTGGAATCGATTTTGTGAAAGTCATCTTCACCGAGTTATTAGCTGAAGAGTCGGGCCCTCAGTTCTCACATGGAGGATTGAGGGCCCAGCTGTTGCGAACAAACTATTAACATTATAGTAAAAGTTTTAATGCCAAAGTCTAAGTTAATCCCGAACAAAAATTGTGGAAGTAAGATTTATCGCAAAACGCTTTTCTACTTTGTGTAATCTTAGTTCAAAATGGGCCCTCAATCCTCCAACTTACAAAAATTCATTACGCATTTTTTTTTTAATTATAGGATTACGGCTGTTGTAAGTTGTCCAGTGGGGTACGTAATAAAATGTGAAAAATTGTGAAACAAATAGCTGGCTTCAACTCCTCCTAGTTTTACAGTTATTACCTTCTGAATATTCGGGCCCTCAATCCTCCACATTTTCTACTTCTTGATTTATTACGCACAAAGTATGGAATGTAAAATTAACATGAAGTTATCTGTTTATGTGAAAAAAAATGTGCAACAAGTTGGTATTATTTATTATTAATAAGAATTGGAATAAAAGTATAAATTAAAAAAAAACCGAAATCGACTAGTTTTTTCACCTTGTACGTACGTAGGGTAACCATTATTTTTTTTATTTCTCATACTCGGAAAGTCGATGGAAATCACTGCTTTACACCCTAGGGCGGAAAATAATAATTAAAATAAATGAGATATGTACAGTCAGCAACGAATGTCGTTTAACATTGAAGTACTTTTTCGACACGCTTTTTTGACGAATGCCACAGTTTGAAATATTAATCAAAAATATTGCTTTGACAAAGTGTAAAGCTACTTTCGTTGCTAACCGTACTAGAAAAATATCTCGCATGAAAATTGCTCTCTTTTGACCCTTGCTTTTTGTTGTGTGATGTTTTAATAACTGGCTGTTCTTGCCGTTTGCAAAATTTTCGTAGCTCACTAGTAATATAAAGTCCTGATCACAGCCACACCACATTACATGTCATGAAAGTCGCCTGATCAAATATGACATTTACTCAACGTAAGCACACACAGTATAGGTAAGTATATATTAGCTTTTACTAACTTGTACTGTGGGATACGCGTGGTACTCGCTGCCGTGTCGTGTGTGTCATAGAGGATTAAAAAAAATGCCGTGCCCGAGATGAACGCAGGGGCTCCCAAACTATTTTAGACAAGAGACCCTTTTTATGCCAATGGACGGGTAGTACGTACGTTATAACACAACAAATAACTGATCATACGACTATTGTTATGTACATTAAATAATGTTGATTAATAAAAAAGTTGACTTGCAAAAGTAAGTTTAACGTAATTCTTTTTTCATCAAATTGTTGGTTTCGGGGCCGAAAGTTCGGTTTTGGCTGGAATTCCAGTTTCGGCCGGACACTAGCTTTCGTTTATGTCGACCCTTGAGAAACCGATTTCGACCCCAGGGGGTCGATATCGACCACTTTGGATATCGATACTTACACTAAAAAAAAAAAGAAACAATTGTTTTAAAAAACAAAAAACCGGACAAGTGCGAGTCGGGCTCGCCCACCGAGGGTTCCGTACAGACCTACATCTATACATAAAATAAAGCTATAGAAAAGTTGTGTCGGTACAAAGGAAATATTTTGAAAAAAAGTGGTTGGTAGTTATTAGTTTTTTATATGAAAACTGTACTACGGAGAGTTCAAGCTTTATCCCAGGTTCTACCTACCGGAATTATGTGAAAAATTGCTTAGTTTATAAGTTGGACTCCAAGCTACCAAACTGTAAAAAAATACCATCAAAATCCGTTCAGCAGACTGCTATATATACATAACCATTTGAAATCCTTTGTCGCCACGTAGAAAATAACCCTTCCAGGGATTACGACGGAGAATTGACCACGGGCGAAGTTTGAAATGGAATAGTACATTACTGCAGCGGCACTCAAGACAGGCATTGAAGAACATACGTTAGTCCATCAATGCCTAGTTGCGGCCAAGGCTTGTGTAGTACTTTTAAACTTTTAACTTTTTAGTTTTAAAAGTTTTAAGCTTTTTATTTTAATTTTAAAATACTTACAGTAATTGAAAAAAGAAAATGGAAAGTGGAATGTGCACATAAAGGCCTTTCATTTGATACACATATTGAAAAAAAAATCCGGTTTTTTTTTATTTATTTCCAGTTTTTCATTTTTTTTCCAGTTTTTTGGAAAGTGCTCATCAAGGCCTTTCATATGATACCCATATTGCAAAAAAAAAATTTTTTTTTCAGTTTTTTTGGAATGTGCTCATCAAGGCCTTTCATTTGATACCCATATTGCAAAAAAAATACCTTTCTTTTTTTATTTTTTTTTTTAGTTTTTTGGAATATGCTCCTTGATGAGCATATTCCAAAAAACTTTTCAAAAAACTTTCATTTGATACCCATAGGTATGGAAAAAATTTTTTTTTTCGTTTTTAATTTTTTTTATCTTTTTGGAATGCGCTCATCAAGGCCTTTCATTTGATACCCATATTGCACCAAAACAGTTTTTTTTTTTTTTTTTCAATTTTTTGGAATGTGCTCATCAAGGCCTTTCACGTGATACCAGTATACCGAATATTAAAAAAAAAATTTTGGAATGTGCTCGCTCATCAAGGCGACATTTGATACCTATATTTGTGTTTAATTGAAAAGTTCGCTCCATTTCTGAATTACACGTGTGTAATGAGTTTTAATAGAAACATTGCTGGACAGACGCCGGCAATTTTGTATGAAAATCCATTATAACACGTTAGTAATGGATTCTCATACAAATATTGACGGCGCGGTTTAGGTCTGTCCGTAAACTCTGATTTAGCACGAAGAAGGTTGTCAAAATAATGTTCGAATTTCCAAGCATTTTTGAGAAAAAATAAAATAATGACAAACCCACCGCACCTGTATAAAATACAAGTACTGTTGATTGTCAACAGATGGCGCTGTATATCAATAGTACACTGTATAATGTTCTGTGAAATGGTTTTATCTATCGCAATGTTATTAGAGAAAATGGGTGTATTCCAACAGGACCCTTTGGTTGTGTGAAGCCGAGACTTTTATTGTAGTGGTGGCTACCTCGGCTGACCTTACCGAGTAAACTGTCTTGATTATACTTGGTGCCAAATGCTCCAAGCAACATTGGAATGCGATGCACCCGCATTTTAATGTAAACTGAAACAATCTACCACTGAACTATTCAACACTTGACACTGGCAAAAATTACTTCCAAGAAGAAAGTAGATTGCCAAAACAAAAATAAGAAGAAGAAGACCCCCTGTCATACAGCGTGACACACCGCCATGTTGCGAAAATATTTAGAGCCAAATTTATTACTTTTTAATTTTATTTTTAAAAGTAATTAACTATAACAATATTTGAAAGGATTTGAATAATTAATAATAATAAATATTGATATTTTTAAAAGAATTAGTGGCGGGATTAATTCAAAAGTAATTAGAAGTTAAACTATGACCGCGCAATGCCGCGCATACCGTTGTTTCACCAAGATGATTAATAATTACGTATTTTAATGACCATATTTTATTATGATTTAATTACAAATATACAGTTTTCAGATTTATTCCTGTAAGTGTAGTATAAGACGCTATTACCTGCCAAATTTCATAGTTCTAGGTCAACGGGAAGTACCCTATGAATTTTGATTCCTTTGAGAGTATCGAAAATGCGTTTTTTGCGCCCTAAACGGCAGTATCTTTTTTTTACGTAAATTTAGAAGTTTGATTTTTTTACAGCTTCAAGGGCCCGTAGACCTTAGTATATGGTTTAAATTTCAATTCGATACCTCCACGCGTTTCCGAGATAAAGGGTCTTGACAGACAGACGGACGGACAGACAGACAGACGGACAACAAAGTGATCCTATAAGGGTTCCGTATTTTCCTTTTGAGGTACGGAACCCTAAAAACGGACTTCAAAAACCCCACTCTAACTCTAAAAAGCAATAAATAATATTGAAATCACTAGATACGCATTTTCATTGCAATAAAACACGTCTATTGAAGTCGGGTGGGGCTGTTAGAATAAAAAAAAGTTCTCCTCCAGTCCCACCCGACTTGACTAGACGTGTTTTATTGCAATGAAAATGCGTATCTAGTGATTTCAATATTATTTATTGCTTTTTAGAGGTAGAGTGGGGTTTTTGAAGTCGGTTTTTTGTTTTTTAAAACAATTTTTTACCCCTGAAAACCCCAATATACCAAATTTTAGCGAAATCGTTAGAGCCGTTTCCGAGATCACAGAAATAATTTATAAACATACATATTAATAAATATACAAGAATTGCTCGTTTAAAGGTTTAAAGGATTTAAAAGCCCAATCTAAAATTTTCAATTATTTAATTAAATAAAAATTAATAGGCACAAAGGGATATATTTCGAAAGCGCCTGGGTTTTCCCTATTCCTCATAAGTATTGGATAAAAAACGTGGTCACCCTATTTCATACTTTAATGGGATAAAAATAAAATTGATATTCTTCTTAATAAATGGGTCTTTTATTTTCCCTTTGATATCAACTTATTGCACATTTTTTTTCACATAAACAGATAACTTCATGTTAATCTTACATTCCATACTTTGTGCGTAAAAATCAAGAAGAAGAAAATGTGGAGGATTGAGGGCCCGAATATTCAGAAGGTGATTACTGTAAAACTAGGTGGAGCTGAAGCCAGCTACTTATTTCACATTTTTTCACATTTTATTACGTACCCCACTGGACAACTTACAACAGCCGTAAATCCATAGTTTAAAATAAAATGCGTAATGAAATTTTGGAAGTTGGAGAATTGAGGGCCCATTTTGAACTAAGATTATATAAAGTAGGAAAGCGTTTTGCGATAAATCTTACTTCCACAATTTTTATTCGGGATTAACTTAGATTTTGGCATTAAAACTTTTACTATAATGTTAATAGTTTGTTTGCAACAGCTGGGCCCTCAATCCTCCATGTGAGAACTGAGGGCCCGACTCTTCAGCTAATAACTCGGTGAAGATGACTTTCACAAAATCGATTCCAAGTTGCACATTTCTTTTATAATGTTTACTAAATCATCAGTATATTTTTATTGACTTTCGATGAAGTGGCCCTCAAACCACACGCACGCGTAACTAGACCATGGCAAATGACCGCTGTTAAAGTTAAACAAAATAACGTGAATTGAAAAATTGGTAGCAAAGTGAACAAACAGTACTGTTTAACCGATCGAAAAGGTAATCAAAAACAAAGGTTATCAGGACACAATGGGGAATGTCCGAAAAAAATAAAATTAGCTGAATATTTTTTTATAGATAGGAATAAGCTCCCTTAGTAATACAAAAAAGTTTCAGAATTTTCGGTTGGGTGAAAAAATTTAAAAAAATTAAAGTCTCTTCTACTTCACAAATGTAGGAAAGTAACAGCAGAATGGAGATTATACCTTTTCCAACACCTACCACTATGACAACAAAAATTAAAAAAAAATTTTTTGACATTTTGGTGTTGAAAGTTTTTTTTAATATCATGTTGTCGTTGTGGCTGGTGATGGCAAAGGAATAATCTCCATTCTGCTGTTACTTTCCTTTAACTGCGAAGTCAAAGAGACTTTAATTTCTTTAAATTTTTTCACGCAACCGAAAATGCTGAAACTTTTTTCTATTACTAATGGAGCTTATTCCTACCTATAAAAAATATTCAGCCAATTTGATTTTTTTCGGACATTCCCCATTGAACATCGATCTCGAAGATGTTCGAAACGGGAATGAATAAAGCTCTTTAAACACAAACAAGAGGTTACCTACCTGGAGGTAAATTCTGCTAATGTAAACGTCAAAATCGTGGTTCAATGCTGTTTGAATGGTTATGCTTTTTGACACAGTTCTTGTTTCTTAACCCCAAAATCGAGACACTATGTGTTTCCGTTTTGGGTTTAAGTAACACAATGTGTTTCGGTTTTGAGTTTAAGAAACAAGAGTTAGTCAAAAAACATTACCATTCAAACACCATTGAAGCACGATTTCGACGTTAACAATAGCAGAATTGACACCCTGACTATTGGACTAATGAGGTAACAGATAAGCGAATGATAGACAGAGCAACCACGACTGCAAGTGTTCATGTTGGCATCAGAGAAAGTGATCAGCCAATTCGTTGACCTCAGAGCAGTCGCGTGCTAAGACTAAATCAATTTTCTATCCACTCTCACTCTCGAATGGATGCGTTACCCGTCTCTAGATGTTACGAGTTATGGCACCTATTACGACAGCACATCTCATTACAGTTTCGAAATATGGAAAGTTATTAATGAGAGGCTAGACGTGTCCAAGCACCGAAGCACGTCATTGAACTTTGGCGATCTGATGTTGGCGAATTAGAATGGCAGTAAGATATTGCTTCTTAGCATAAAGAAATAGATACTAACGCTTTCCTATAAGATGGCTTTGTTTTACGAGTGATTAATGAAGATATATTCGCAACTACAACTTTGAAAATAGAAATAAAAAAGGTTTTTGAACTATTATATACCTTATTATGGGGTAAGTAATATGAATTCTTCCTTGATAAACAAATCAATAGATAAAATATTATTTCATCAGAAATCATTGTTTTAATAAAAGGTGATACCACTCCTGTGCAAAGTTCATCCTGAAATGTATTTTTAAGACAAAGAGTATCACAAATTCTTGTTTGAAAAAAACAAAAGCGTATACACAAACAAATTTACTTCCAGTTATCATCTCTGCTGAGTATCTGTTTGTCAAATCGGAGTGCCAAAAGTCCAAAACATTACATACAACCACTCACCACTTGAAAGTTGAGAAACGATTTATTTGCAAATTATTTATCACATTTCGTAAAACGACATTTCACTTTCCATTTTGTTTTCTCATATTACAGTTTTAAATTATATGATCTCGTAAATAAGGATTAACGTCGACGATGAAGCTCTAAATTAGGATTTCACTTTCTTAAAAACATGCGTGGGAGAATTTACAGCCGAATTCAGGAAATCGTTCAAATATTTTCACCAACAACAACTGCTGTTTTTAACCGGAGTCCCCTTCACATTTCAAAGGAAGCAAACAATACAATGTCATTGAAGAAAACTATCCTCTTATGGCTTTAACAAAAGGAACGAACTAAACACGTGGTGTTTGGCTAAAATAACTGTTAAGAGGCACTAATGTATTGAGTGTAAACAGGCATAGTGTGACACACATTGGAAGGTCGTAGATGTCCGGTCAGTAGGTCGACAAGAAAAACTTGATGCAAACAATGGTCGTACACTTTGCGGAGCAGAGCCGGTGGGCCTGAATGCAGAAATTTGAATGAAAATGGCCTTATTTGCATTAACTGTTCGTCGCTGTTACCGTAGTGGGTTTCCGGTGAATGTGCATACATCTGCGGTTCTTCCGCTGCAAGCGGGCGGCGCCGGTAGGTATACGCGTTAACTGCCTAGTCACTAACAGCCTATTGTTATTGCAACTATTGATTTGTTAATTACACCCAAACGCGTCATGAATATTCACGGTTTATGTGCCATATGAGCATTTAACAATGATAATGACGGCTTTTATTGAAAGGTAAATGAGCTAAGCCCATTGAGCCCATGGTTTTATCGTCGGTGGCTAATAAGTAAAGATTCTTATAATAAATAATACTTAACATAATTTCTTAAGACGACTTCTGATTGATAATTTAAATATAACACGTGTCTTACATTCTGCATAATTACTTAATGTAAGAAGTTTCACTAAGTACCTAAATTAACTTAATTTCAATCTTCATTTAATCTTCATTCAATACAGATTTCTAAAGATAGCACTTAAAAGTATAAAACAATTTAAAAATTCAATCCAGACCAGAGACCTACGTGATCATGATCATACTGAGGAAAAATTGAATTTTACTAAAACTAGCGCGTGAAATTATCGCCTTTCTACAAGTCTAAAGAGGTAAATAAAACCATGAAGTCAAATAAACTTGCAAATAGTTTGCAGATACTATAATCAGCAACAACAATATAACCGTTTAAACAAGCAAAAAAAAAATACAATTGGATCGCAGAAAATTGCTGCGTGAGAAACCCCGACAGAATGGGGTGATGACGGCGATGATGTAAGAAAGGTACACTTTTATTTGTACAAACACACTTATGCAAAGTATCGATAGCAAAACACGCTGCAAAAACATCTATTGAGATGCACGAGCGCGCCGGATCGTGGACTAATGCGGTTTTGATCGTTCAGGCCTACACTTTCACTGGCGTACTTCGTGTTATGGTCTCTTTGGTTTGCAACGTTCACTAAACGACGTTTGTCACGCCTCTGATGTTTAGCAGATCTCTTTATTTACCAGCCGTTAGATTTATTAGAAACCATGACTCGCTCATCGATTTCTCCACGAGCATTATAAAAAGTTTGAATTGAGCTGCAACTTGCGAACTGTACGTGCAATTGCAAGTTTTAAAATGAGGACTTCTTGTCTTCTATTTAAATTGGTTACTCGAGGACATTCTAAAGTAATTAGCTAGGCTAATGTAGGAACTGGACTGTGCAGCAAAAACAAATTAATTCTAGTTTTTTGGGTCATTCTATGAGTAATTGTAGCAATTTATTCTGACTGTGAATAAATTAGTCATAAAGCAAAACTGAGACACTTTTCAAGTCTGAGGATGGAGCAACTTTGTAGTGGCATACGGACGCATAAATACTATCGAAGATCACGAAAGAAATTGTAACTTAATACTAAGTTATGAGTTTTCGCGGCACGAGCTTACTTTACGAGGTAATAAACCATAGTGCGTCGAGACTCTATGACTGGGCAATATTAAGAGCTATCCGCTTGTCTCAGGCTCATTTATATTCCTCT
The DNA here is from genome assembly GCA_943789525.1 of Agriphila geniculea. NCBI lineage: Eukaryota > Metazoa > Arthropoda > Insecta > Lepidoptera > Crambidae > Agriphila > Agriphila geniculea. The sequence goes on from OX038880.1 coordinate 5,309,587, forward strand.
CAGGAATAAATTGCTAGGTGGTTGTATATGATCTACCTTTAGCGATGTCATTAAAAACAGATTTTAGATTTGAGTAAGCATATCGAAGAGTAGGATCTACATGAGTCGAACCTCATGAATATTAAAAATGGACTCTAAATGACGAACCAATGTCATTTCGGTCACTGTGGAATTATTGCTGGACAAAAAAACAACAAATAAATAACAATACATGCGAATAGGCAGGCAAAACATTTTGATTTGACTCTTAGTACAAGGCTACAGGCACGGTAACAGGCCCACCTCATATTTTTTATAAAAATAATATGGTATGGAAGTTATTCAGATACAAATAGATACAATAATTACTTTAGCCATGCAATATAACAATAAACAAACATCTCTAAATAGAGAACTCGTTTAGAAAAGAAAATGTAGCGTGGAAATGAGTTAGCAGAAAACGTGTGACCTTTAGGCGCGTTGCTCCACAAGGGCATCCCGCCCTTGCACACCCAAGTCCGCCCTTGGGAAAATTGGCAAGTTTTCGCCATCTCGTGTTGATCTTAATTACGTGTTCACAGCGACCACGATAAGCCAAACTTATCTGGGTGTTATATCAGTTAGCAAATCGACAGATGAGAGCGACGCAGCGGGGGTACATCCGCGACCTCTAGACTTCGCGCCGTCGAGACAAGGGCAGAGCGCCCTTGCACTGCACCTAACGTCCGCCCTTTTGGTCCTCCACGCCACGAGGGAACGGCGAGTGCACGGGTGACTTAGCCTTTTTGTGCCTATTCAACGTACTTCAGTTGAAGGACGAAATATGATTATACTCAAAACTAACTATATCGCTTTACGTGGGCGAACTTCATTTCAAATACCTATGCAAATCGAGGAATTTGTGGGATTCTCTCCCTATTTTCAACTGTTCAAACATTCTAAACTTTTGTTGGGAATATTTGTCTGGCTCGTCAAAATGCGACAATATTTAAAATTGTCGTAATGACCATAATTAAGAATCGCTAAGCATATTAACGCGAAAATAAACGTCTTGGATGCAGCGTAAGAAGCAAATTGGTGTAAGGCGCCGTTCTAAAAATAGCTCCAATAATAACTCAAGAGAGCGAGATAACATTTCGCAACGTGTTTGTGTATAGTTGGTATTGCGCAAATCGTGGTGACGTCATCGCATTTGGTTCCGGCTTCACTTTCGCAAACACTTTCACCTGGCCTACCAGGCGCTGCGCCGGCGCCGGCGACGGGCGGCGCGCCGATACCACGCTCGACCACACAAAACCACATGCATGCACTCTATTATGGCAGCGATAGAGGCTGATTGAAATAACCTTACAGTGTCATTCAGCACGCAAGACTTTATTTTCGTTACAATTGTCGATTCGATAATTGGTGTCAGTCAACGTAACACTATTGTTATGTAATGTCTTACTTTTTCCATTGCTGGGATCACCGAGATATCATCAAAATCAAATATATTTTTAAAATTAAGATCATTTCTCATTTTCCAAAAACATGCTCATGAAACTTGCGTAGACTTTTCACAACAGAAAATGTTTTGTTGAACATTGTGGCAAACATCAAAGCCTTTTTTAACTTTTCCACAGTCAAGTTTATATAAGTCATTACAAACTGAGTAAATAAATCTCAAATTAGCAAAAGGTCTCTATGGACAAAGAGAAATGTTGACCCGTGACATTTTACAAAGATTTGAGATTCACAGCGAACACAGCAACGGTTCACTGACTCGGATAGAAACCTGCATTAGTTACTTTCAATTAAAAACAAAACTGCAAAAGTGGAACTTCCCGCGTTGCTCTTTACGGATTCAAAACAATAGCCAGAGAGATATCAGTAAGTAAAACGTAGCCACAGCTGGAATTAATGCAGTAGAACCTAATACGACTTTAAAAGCAATTTTTTGTTTCAAAATTGAATCATCAGGTACAGTTGTTATTTCTATCTCACGAGATAGAACAATTATAATATTAAATAATGTCTAATAGAAAACCAAAATATAAAAAAGAGTGGTAAATAATATAAACATTAGCACTTAATTATTACCGAATATTTTCAGAGTTTAAGGGTGCATCGCGCGTCCACTAGCGCCGCCAATCAAGAAAAAATCATTACAACGAAATAACAATGTTAAATAAAATTCTGAAACATATAAAAACTAATATAGTTATAAACTATTTTTGTATGCGTTAAATTCTAAGTTTAAATGTGTTCGTGTAGTTAAAATCTGGATTAACGCCCAAAGTGGCCACTTTAGGCGTTAATCCAGGTTTGAACAACACAAACACATTTAAACCAGGACAAAAAACGCACAGCGACTCGTTTTTATATGTTTTAGAATTTTGTTAAACATTCTTATACGATTTGATTGATATATTTATGTGAAAAGTGCTCAACAAAACAAAACCAATGCTAAACAAAAACACGTGCTATTACAATATTATTAGTAAACAGCGCCTGAAATTATAAATAAAAAAAACCGGCCAAGTGCGAGTCGGACTCGCGCACGAAGGGTTCCGTACCAAAAAACGTCAAAAAAATACTTTTGTTGTATGGGAGCCCCCCTTAAATATTAATTTTATTCTGTTTTTAGTATATTTGTTGTTATAGCGGTAACAAAAATACATCATCTGTGAAAATTCCAACTGTCTACCTGTTGTCGTTATTAACATCGAGCAAAAAACGGCAAAAAAAATCACGTTTGTTGTATGGGAGCACCCCTTAAATATTACTTTTATTCTGTTTTTAGTTTTTGTTGTTATAGCGGCAACAGAAATACATCATCTGTGAAAATTTCAACTTTCTAGCTATCACGGTTCATGAGATATAGCCTGGTGACAGACAGACGGACAGCGGAGTTTTAGTAATAGGGTCCCGTTTTTACCCTTTGGGTACGGAACCCTAAAAAGTAGTCCCCTAAATCTACGATTACTCATCTCTTAAATTGTTTGACTATCGTAGCGTAGGTGGGAAGCGTTACACGTTACAGGAAAGCTGTATACATTTACAATGCGATTAATTTAACAATGTACATACAACTAAAGTTGCTTGAGGTAAAAACGGCGTATTTTTTAGTCTGTAAATTTTTTGCCATACATTCTCGAGTGAAATAGCAGCAGATCACTGTCTATTGCAAATTTAATCGTATATCAGCCCTTGATTCACATTTTATTTTTGCGAATAGCACTTCTGCGTTCAGAGTCTACTGTGGCGTACCTATCGCGACAACACCGGGAAAGGCGAATTTCACCGGATGCGTTCGCGTGGCCAATATCGACCGCGGTTATAAAAGGTTACTTACGTAATTGAAAGCGACCGAATTGATGACTGTCTGTGCGTGCACATAAATGTTACAATCACGCAACATTTTCGTTACACGTGTTTTTAATCGTAATCATCTGTTCTACTTTCATTTTTTCTTTTTCGTAATTTAGATAAAGAGCTATGAGACCTTGAAGCCAGCGGCAGCGAGTAAATAGAGCGTCCTTTGACATTTAACCAATGTTTCACTTTGGAATTTGGATAAAAAGAAGCCCTTATATAAAATTGTTGACCTGACAATAACTTTTCAATACCAATAAGTACGAAACGTGAATCTATCGGATATTAATCACGCGTAAGCTTCTCTCCGTTTTCATGAAAAAAGGCAAAAAAAGTCTTTTACTGTTATTAACAATTCGTTTACTCGATTTTTCGTCTTTAATCTTTTTGGAAATAGAGAAACATTATAAGGCCTTGAAAGCTCATTCAGCAAAAGTTAAGCAACTTTGGAATAAGCATGCATAGCATAGGACGTATAGGAAAAAATATTTTATAAGTTTTATCCAGACCTCGAGCCCTATTTTTGAATCACTCGACTTGCGTCGAGCGCTCGTTTCTACTGATTTTCGTTCGACATCTCATTGTTTTGAGTCATATGTCGAACGAAAATCAGTCGAAAAAAGCGCTCGCGCCTGCCGAGCGATTCAAAAATAGGTCCCCTCGCTATGGTCAGGAGTCTAGCAAATAATGCATCAGACGATAGCCCAACCCATAAATATGACAGAACTTCTGGACTAAATTATCACATAGAATTAATGAAAAATTACTGATTACTTTTACTTTTTGACCTTTGAATAAGGACATAAATAAGCAAAACTAGGTAATTTACAAAAAGACGTGTTAGAATAAAAATGGTGAAATCTTAAATGCTTATCGAAAGTGGAATTTGTTAAACGTGATCTACATCTCACGTGCGACTAAAATAAACAATGTAACTCTGTGAAGTTTAGCTTTCAGCTTTCATCAGAATACTGTAGCTTATTTTTCGGTCGTGAAATATTCAAAGGCATAATTTAAATTCCAAATGAAACACTAAGAAATCACGTTACGACTGATTGACTTCAATAACGACCTCGTCTCGACTAAAACAATTAATTAGGGGACGACAGACTTCCCACACTTTCTAACGCCATTGTACTGACACAATCATATTTATCTTCTATTTATTGTCGCACAAACTCGAAAGTAATCACGATATTACTTGAAATGAACATCCATTTTTCTATTGAATTCTTTTTTGTGCTATTTTACTATTAGTCCAATAAAACTAGCTTTGTCGGAACATAATAAGATAACTGAAATTTTCTTTTTCTATGTCATAAATTAGTGTTAGTTATAGTTAAAGTAAAAGGAATTAAACATTTAGAAACTTCGCATAAAACTAAAAAAAATGTAACTACTGAGAAATACATTATTATTAAAACGTAAAAAATAAATGTTTAATTTTTGTCTAAAATGTCTAAAAAGACGCATCATAGCTTAAATACAAGTATCATAGTTACCATTTTGGCTTATCTAGATATTGAGATCAGATGAATACTGTGAAAAAAAAACGAACATGCGAATTTGGATTCAGTTTAATTTTGCTATTAGGTGATAGCATTTTAATGCACCATAAAATTATACTAACAAGGTATTTGGTTAACTATTTTGCTTTTAGGAAAATGCTAGGTAATGTACGAAATCTCATGATTTTTATATGAAACGGTTAACACCCCAGATTTCTTATATCATATATCTAATTAATATTTGACACTTAATATCAATATCTGATAAACTAATAAAAACAACGAGTTTATTAATTATGTCCGGATAAAGCTAGTTTTATTGGACTATATGTCATTCACTTATTTCTGTCTGAATGCTGTGTTTTCCAAAAGATTTTTTCTTTAGTTTTGAGTACTGGATGAGAGCTCAAATTGTATATCAGCTTGGTTTTATTAAAATTAATTTGAGAGCTTTGAGATAAGCGTCATCAATTAATTTTAGTGCTTGTCAGAATAGAATCCATTAGGCAAGCTCAGCTATTGTTGGGCGTCCAAGAAAATAAGAGTGCTTAGTCTAGCTAGAACATTATTAAATATTACTTAATATACTCGCAATGTGGGTTTACACGTACGCAAGGATAAAATATTTTTACGGAATAAAGGTATTAAATAAAAAAAGCGTTTCGGCCGCCTATAAACCCATGCTACGTAACGTTACCTATATGTAAAGAAGATTTTTTCTTGATACGAAACTAGTTAGTTACGTACAAAGAAAACTATTACTTCCTACGAAATTAGTTCGTCTACGAAACCAATGCTACGTAAGTTACGTGTGTTTCTTGCTACGAAACTAGTTTCGCACAGGATTCGGGCCCTTCGGCCGCCTACGAAACTAATCCTACGTGATTCCATTAAGAAATATTCTAAAATCAAAGGTAATAAAAATATAATTCTATTACCTTTGATTCTCTTCTTCATAAAACCAATATTTACCGCTGAAGGGAAGTAAAAATTTATTCTAAACACTTCATTTCAATGTACATTATGAAAAATTTAAGGGGAAAATTGATGTATGAAAAATTTGAAAATTTCATCATAAAACCCGTTTCGATTTTTTTGATCGTTACAACGTTTTTTGGGGACCATCGATTATAAATTGAAATAATAAGGACAGATCATTACCATACAATGTCCGATACTGATTTTTCTCGCGTTCAAGTCTCAACTGAATTTTTATAGTTCTCAGCTTTCTTTGGTTTCGTGGGCCGAAGGGAGCGATTTTCGTTTGAAACTAGTTTCGTAGCAAGAAAAATTGTTCATCACACGTAACTGGTTACGACGTAGCATTGGTTTCGTAGGCGGCCGAAGGGACCGTATCGTTATGCTATAACTATGACCTAATGTAAAACTAAACATTTAGGCGGTGGTCTGCAACAAATGCCGGTAGCGACGCTGGAAGCCGCGTCCAGCGTCCCAGACGTCGGACGCGGCTTCCAGCGTCACTGCGATGGTCACTCGGAACTGTTTTTAAGTTTCGCATACGCTCAATGTAAACGGACGTTAGCGATTAAAATAGGTATGGATGACCTGTGTATATCCACTTTAGGTACTTACCAAAGTGAAGATAGTCATGAATGTCAGTACCTACTTAAATATTAAGTTGATTTTTATCGCATAGTACCTACGCAAGGTAAATAAATACAAAACCTTAAAACAAAGTACCTAGGTACCTACACAATACAAAAACAAAATAGGTAGGTGTAGGAATGATGTAGGGTGGATGGAGAGAGGATAGCCACTAGTAGGAAGGCCAAAGTGGAAGATCTTCCTCCGGGCTGGGTGATCTTAGCCCGGGGACCGCGGTCCAACCGATGATGGTTGGAAGTTGTATATATAGTTTGGTGGCTGAGAAAACTCCGATAGCGAGATGTAGGTTTCTCCATATATTCTTCATACTACGAGGTGTTATTCCTTACTAATCGTTGTGTTTATTCCAGGGCTTCAAATACCGTTAAAAATGAGTAACGTTATTGATGTACTTGCATCGATAACGGTAAGAAAAAAATAACGTTAAAATAAATAACGTTATGACTGGAAATTAGTAACGGTAAAATTGATAACGGTAAACAGAATAATAACGTTATTTTTTCGTTCCTGGGTAACGTTATGACACTGTATTAAAAATATTTAAAAGTAATTGTGTAATTGACGTTGACGCCCCGCCGCGCCGCGCCGTGACACGTTACGGCACGGTCACGACCCGTCTCTGCGCAGTTTGCAATTACTCGTAGGTACCTATTTAAAATGAATAAGACGAAAATGGAAGGTAAATAAGTTTCATTATTCTTTGTAGGAAATATTTTTTTCGTTATGCGAACGATTTTAAACTAGCTTCCCGATGAGCTAGAGACTTGAAATTTTTGAACATAGATCAGAACTGGAAGGCAATGCAATATTATGGAGTCATTGAGCTGATCTGATAATGGAACTGGAAGAAGGCCACAGGAACTTAATGATGAAACCATACAACCCCATTGTGATTAGGCTTGTTAGAATCGTCTTGACGAGTACTCTAAGGGGAAATAAGGTCCAGGGTCTGATGATGAAGCTGGAAGGCCATGCCAAAGGAACTCAATATTGAAACCGTGCAATGCCATCGAGTTTGGGCTCAATTGAATCGTCTTGAAAAGTACTTTGTTGGGAAATAGTGTCCGAGGAACTGATGATGGAGCCGGAAGAAGGCCATAGGAACTCTATAATAAAACCACGCTACCCCATCGAGTTTGGGGTCGTTTGAATCGTGTTGACGAGTTCTTTATTTGGAAATAGTTTCCAGGGTCTGATGGTTGAGCCGGAAGAAGGGGACTGGGACTCTGTAATAAAACCATGCAACCCCATCGAGTTTGGGCTCGTTTGAATCGTCTTGACGAGTACCTTGTTGGGAAATAGTGTCCGAGGATCTGATGATGGAGCCGGAAGAAGGCCATAGGAACTCTATAATAAAACCACGCAACCCCATCGAGTTTGGGCTCGTTTGAATCGTGTTGACGAGTTCTTTATTTGGAAATAGTTTCCAGGGTCTGATGATTGAGCCGGAAGAAGGGGACTGGGACTCTGTAATAAAACCATGCAACCCCATCGAGTTTTGGCTCGTTTGAATCGTCTTGATGAGTGCTCCGATAGGAGATGGTATATTTTTTTTTTTCGTCTTAGCTTGTTAACTAAGGAGCAGAAAATAATTATGTACTAAAAAAATTTAAAACACGATTTTAAAATGGACTAAATTATTTACAAAAAATATCGGACTAAAAATATTACCGTTTTAATATTTTTAGTCCGATATTTTTTGTAAATAATTAGTCAACAAGTAAAAATGAACTAAAAGTAAAGAATAAATTCTTAAGATTATTAATACAATTGAAAAATATTAGAAAAAATCGACTCACCCATAGCAGCTCAGACGGGACTCGAACCCGCACCCTTAGAATTCCGGCCCAATGCATTAACCAATTATGCTACCGAGTCACTTCACATTGATGAGATGGCGCTGGCTTACAGCGGAGACGTGGAAAGTATTAGAAAAATTTCGTCAATCCTGCTAGCGACTCTGTAGCATAATTGGTTAGTGCATTGGGCCGGAATCCTAAGGGTGCGGGTTCGAGTCCCGTCTGAGCTGCTATGGGTGAGTCAATTTTTTCTAATATTTTTCAATTGTATTAATAATCTTAATATAAAAATAGCATTTGTGAATGCATAAAAAAATCTTAAAGTTTAAGAATTAATTCTTCTGTAAATATTTATAACCCTAATAACCTATACCTACAGAAATTTTAAACCTGAAAATTTTAAACCTAAAAACGTGGGGCGCGTTTTGTAAAATTTATCATCCATATTGTCTATAGTACGCCCCACGTTTTTTGGTTTATAATTTTCCGGTTTAAACTTTCTGTAGGTATAGGTTATTAGGGTTATAAATATTTACAGAAGAATTTATTTTTTTACTTTTTAATTTGTTTTTTTAGGTTTTTTCTTACAACTAAGTACTTTTATAGGTACGCTGAATACGGCCCCTGAAAAGATGACGAAACATCGGGAAAAACCTAAAAGTACCTTAACAGAAAAATCACTTTATTTATGTAATTTTGATTACTTATTAAATTCCTGGTTACAAAGCGTAATAATAATTGACGTCTTTAAATAGTAATACTTAGTAGTAACCACAGTCTACAGATAGCTGACACTTACTAACATTTGCATGCCTACACTTAAGGCAAAATATTGTTGATACTTTAGATAAGAAACATTGTTATCCATCTCAATGTATATGTCACAGCCAACTAGCTTAATAAGCCGTTTAATTAGCGGCCTAGCCTTTTCATTGATAGGCGCCATTTAATCATTGGCCTAAATAACATCCCGGCATTTAATTTAACGCCTAGGCAAATAACTTGGTTCGATAACGTTTAATCACTTGCCTAGCCGTGTCATTGTTATATAAAAAATAAATTCTTCTGTAAATATTTATAACCCTATAAAATTTATACCAACAGAAAATTTAAACATTTTCAACAAACAAAAATTTAATCCTAAAAACGTGGGGCGCATGCTTAGGACAATATGGATGATACATTTTACAAAATGCGCCCCACGTTTTTAAGTTTAAATTTTTTATGTTTATACTTTCTGTAAAGTATTTTTTTTTCAGTAAATTATTATTTTGTGCTTTTTAGTTAACTAGCTAAGACTAAAAATATGCCATATCCTATCGGAGCACTCGTCAAGACGATTCAAACGAGCCCAAACTCGATGGGGTAGCGTGATTTTGTTATACAGTTCCTATAGCCTACTTCTGGCTCCATCATCGAACCCTGGAAACTATTTCCCAACGAAGACCTCATCAAGGCGATTCAAACGAGCCCAAACTTGATGGGGTTGCATGGTTTTATCACAGAGTCCCAGTGCCCTTCTTCCTGCTCCATTATCAGACCCTGGAAACTATTTCCCAACAAAGAACTCGTCAAGACGATTCAAACGAGCCCAAACTCGATAGGTTTGCATGGTTTTATTATAGAGTTCTTATGGCCTTCTTCCAGCTCCATCATCAGACCCTGGACACTATTTCCCAACAAAGTATTCGTCAAGACGATTCAAACGAGCCCAAACTTGATGGGGTTGCATGGTTTTATTACCGAGTTCCAGTGGCCTTCTTCCGGCTCCATCATCAGATCCTCGGACACTATTTCCCAACAAAGTACTCGTCAAGACGATTCAAACGAGCCCGAACTCGATGGGGTAGCGTGGTTTTGTTATAGAGTTTCTATGGCCTTCTTCCGGCTCCATCATCAGATCCTCGGACACTATTTCTCAACAAGGTACTCGTCTAGATGATTCAAACGAGCCCAAACTTGATGGGGTTGCATGGTTTTATTAAAGAGTTCCTATGGCCTTCTTCCGGCTCCATCATCAGATCCTCGGACACTATTTCCCAACAAAGTACTCGTCAAGATGATTCAAACGAGCCCAAACTCGATGGGGTAGCGTGGTTTTGTTATAGAGTTCCTATGGCTTTCTTCCGGCTTCATCATCAGATCCTCGTACACTATTTTCCAACAAAGTACTCGTCAAGACGATTCAAACGAGCCCAAACTGAATGGGGTTGCATGTTTTAATCATAGAGTTCCTATGGCCTTCTTCCGGCTCCATCATCAGACCCTGGACACTATTTCCCAACAAAGTACTCATCAAGACGATTCAAACGAGCCCAAACTCAATGGGGTTGCATGGTTTTATTACCGAGTTCCATTGGCCTTCCTCCGGCTCCATCATCAGACCCTGGAAACTATTTCCCAACAAAGTACTCGTCAAGACGATTCAAACGAGCCCAAACTCGATGGGGTAGCGTGGTTCTATTATAGAGTTCCTATGGCCTTCTTCCGGCTCCATCATCAGATCCTCGGAAACTATTTCCCAACAAAGTACTCGTCAAGACGATTCAAACGAGCCCAAACTCGATGGGGTAGCGTGGTTTTGTTATAGAGTTCCTATGGTCTTCTTCCGGCTCCATCATCAGATCCTCGGACACTATTTCCCAACAAAGTTCTCGTCGACCCTGGTTCTTATCTCCCTTAGAGTACTCGTCAAGACGATTCTAACAAGCCTTATCACAATGGGGTTGTATGGTTTCATCATTGAGTTCCTGTGGCCTTCTTCCAGTTCCATCATCAGATCAGCTCAATGACACCATAATATTGCATTGCCTTCCAGTTCTGACCTATGTTCAAAGTTTCAAGTCTCTAGCTCATCGGGAAGCTAGTTTAAAATCGCAAACTTTGCGGAGAAACAAACAAACAAACAAATGAGAAAGCAACTTAAAAAACGTGTTAAAAAATATATCACATTGATATGTATTTCAGCCACCTATACCGAAAGAAAGAATTCATTCGGTCGGAGTCATGTCATGTTTAGACTACTTTAGACATGCACGGCCGGCGGTGCAGCGGCGGCGCCCGACGCCGGCGGGCGACGGGCGAGCTGGCAACGTCGCGTAACAGAAAATAATGATACTAATTTAATTACCGGTAAAAATAACGTTATTTTTTGTAACGTTATCTAGTAACATAACCATATTATAACGTTATATTAATGTTATGTTACTAGATAACGTTAAAAATAGTAACGTTATCAAGGTATCATATTGAAAATAACGTTACGTAACGTTATTTTTACTGTTATTTGATAACGTTATAAAGCCCTGGTTTATTCGACACTAGCGCCATCTAGTAACATGGTGGTTGAATCTTGTTGTAACAGTGTTGCTATGTGCGGCGGTACGGTAGATGCCGCTACATAGGTACCTACGCAAATGAATAAAACGTATTCTTACCTATATGACCAACAACCAAGCTTATTTCTTCCCAACGTTTGTGTTTCAACACATTGTTTTTATTGCTGGCATCATAATAATATGAAACTATGTTTAATTTAACTAATTCTATTAGTACTCCGTCTTTTTCCTACCTAAATTTCACCATTTCCAGAGTGACGCGCGACAAAAACGCGGCGTCCGTTTACGCCAGAATGCTCCGAAATGACTGCGTAGGCGGCGTACGACCTACGGACGCGGCGCATGGCGTTCGTGCGCCGCGTCAGGCGTGTGAGAGAGACCACTCTAGTACATTTCCATAGTAAGCATTCGTAGGCCGCGTACAGCGTTACGCCGGACGCGACCTACGGCGTTTGTTGCAGACCACCGCCTTACTTTCGATTTTTTGATGGTTACGTTTTTCGGGGGACCCCTTCAATTATAAATGTAAATAATAAGGCCAGATCATTTTCATACAATGTCCGACACTGATTTTTCTTGCGTTCAAGTCTTCAGCTGAATTTTTATGGTCGATTTCTATGTAGTTATCAGCTTTCTTTGGTTTCGTAGGCGGCCGAGGGACCGATTTCTGTGTGAAACTAGTTTCGTAGTAAAAAAAATAGTTCATCATACGTAACTGGTTACGACGTACGTAGCATTGGTTTCGTAGGCGGCCGAAGGTAACGTATCGTTGCTATAACTATGACCTAATATGTAAAACTAAATATTTACCTTTGATTTTTTGAATAAAATAATAAATCTTTGGGAAAATTTTAGATCTGTAATAATAAAACATAATAATAATCGATCGCGAAGTGGTGTTTGTCTGTAAGAGATTTTACAAGAGATGCTTAATATACTTGGGACATTTTTTTAATATAAAAAAATTACCCAGATTTTTTATAACACGATATTTCTGAGTCATTTTGAAACAAAGTCACTAAGTTCGGAATATCCTTTTTCATCGATATCTCCTTGTGTAATATAAGACGGCTTTCTCTTAACCGCGTCCGGCGCCACGCCATTTCCACTTGACTTGCAGCTGTTATCTTTACTGAACTTTCTATACATGGCTTTTCCATTAAATAACCTTTAATTATGTTGAAAAAACAAAATGTGTATTCCAGACTTTTCAGTGTGTTTAAAACTATTTTATACCTTTTTTATTTGCCAATAATCCTCAATAAGTACCAGTTTTACTATTGGTGGTAAGACGGTAGTAAAATAGATAAATATGGATACCTAATGTAAAATTGCTATTTTACTACTATTTCATAGTACTTATAGGTTGTTTCTGTTAAAATTAACTAAAACGTCTTTTTTAGGGTTCCGTACCTAAAGGGTAAAAACAGGACCCTATTACTAAGACTCCGCTGTCCATCTGTCTGTCTGTCACCAGGCTGTATCTCATGAACCGTGATAGCTAGGCAGTTGAAATTTTCACAGATGATGTATTTCTGTTGCCGCTATAACAACAAATACAATAAAATAAATATTTGAGTGGGGCTCCCATATAAAAACATGTTTTATTGCCGTTTTTTGGTACGGAACCCTTCGTACGCGAGTCCGACTCGCTCTTGGCCGAATTATTAAAATGTGAATTAACGATCGATCTATGTTGGGAAGAAAATAAATCAGGATTTCATTTTTAATTGGTCAAATCGTAAACTTTTGATTAAGAGAGACAAAAACTTTATTTGAAAATTTTTGAAATTGAATTCATTATAGCGGAGATATAATACCTACACCTCAACAAAGCTTTTATTTTTACATCAGATCAATGTCTGCCTTATTATTATTCGCAGACAATCGTTTTTCAAGCAATAAAATGCATAAAACGTCTTTGAAGACTTGAATTTGTGTACTAAAATCGCGGAAGCGGTCGACAGTGCGGAATACACAAAAAGACAAATAAATATTGTCACATTATTGCTGATGGTGTACGTTGTGGCATTTTAACGCTGAAAACGCTATGGTATTTTGCAACAATGTAAGTACTTAAGGGCCCACCGAGCCTCCACTAGCTGCAACTCAAGAAAAAATAATTAAAACGAAATAACTATGTTTTATAAAATTCTGAAAAATATAAAAACTATTATTAGAAATAAACTATTTTTGTATGTGTTTTTTGAAGGTTTAAATGTGTTTATGTAGTTAAATCTGGACTAACGCCTAAAGTGGCCACTTTGGGCGTTATCCAGATTTTAACTGCGCGAACACATTTAAACTAAGAATTTAATGCATACAAAAATAGTTGATAGCTAATACCAACTTTTTTTGGGAGCTCGGTGGCGCAGTGGTTTAGCACCTGGCCCAGCGATTGCGGAGGTTAAGCAACGTTCGCAAGGGTCGGTCATGGGATGGGTGACCAAAAATTTATTATCTCGAGTTTAACGTGTCTTCCGTGCTTCGGAAGACACGTTAAGCCGTTGGTCCCGGCTGCATTTGCAGTCGTTAACACCCACCAATCCGCATTGGGCCCGCGTGGTGGGTTATGGCCCGTCCTCCTTATCCACACATAAGGAAGGCCTGTGCCCCAGCAGTAGGGACATTAAAATGACTGATGATGATTAATGATTTTTTCGATTGGCGGGCGGCGCTAGTGGACGCGCGATGCGCCCTTAAAATTAAAATGCATCCACAAAGTGTGAAATGTAGGTTAAATTATATGTAAACAATCTTATATGGTAAACAATCTTCACCCAACTCTTTATTGAAATAATCATTTATAAAATAAAACAAATGGTTTTCCACACATAGATTACGAAATAAATTGTTAATAAATTAACATGAATTTTATAAACTTACTAACATATTTTTAAATAACGATTTAAGTTTAAAAGACGTATGACAACTGTCAAAAACTGTTTACTAAATAAGACAAGTAAGGATGAACAGACTTTAGACAAGAAATTGCCAAAATCCCGAGGGAGCCCTAAATCAATCTTTCTGGAAGGGCTGCAAATATCATGGGAAGGCGTTTGATTCCACTTGCGTGAGAAAGGACCTAATAATGAAGCCTCTCGGATATAAGTAAAGGGTGCTTGTCATTTTGTATACCATCAAAAGGTCCGTCTTATTTTTACTAACGAAATTTAATTTTTGATTAAGTAATAAACAAAAGATTTAGCTGGATAACTGTATACGTATGTTGATTTCGCTCTTCAACAACAACAAAGAAAGAAACCTTGGCTCCTGTTACCCTAAGACATAACTAACACACTGCCGTTAACTTATTATATTAGACGTCGGCCTTTTCTTTTGTAAGGTGGAGGTACTTTTCGGCTCAGGTACTTCCAATGCATGTGAAAAAAAACCGGCCAAGTGCGTGTCGGGCCACGCGCCATAGGGTTCCGTAGTTACCTTATACCATACCATATTAAATACCACCTATCATTTTTCGTTTCCAAAAATAACTTTGTTTTTCACAGTGTTGGTATGAATGACAAAGTTATACAGGGTCACTGGAAATATGACGTATTCCTGCTAAGAGGTTATAGATGAGGTCAAAACAAATATTTTTTGTCATATAACTTTTTCTTAAAAAAATTATAGTTTTTGAGTTAATTGAATTTAAGTACTTTTTTACCAAAAGTACGTTTTCAGACACAAAAATTTAAAATAAAAGATAACTACTCATTCGATTCCTGTTTTTTTATTATTTTGGGATAGAAAACAATCTAAGTGTTGATAATAAATAAAAAAAAATACAAAAAGTACAGGTGTTTATAAAAAAATCAATCCTTAAATGCATTTATTTTTTTATTTTTTTCAGATTTTTTAGAAATAGCATCAAATATCTTTAAAAAAATTCTAGTAACTAAGCGTGCATAATATTTTAAAAACATCACCATCTATTCAGCTTTCAGTTGAGGTATAAAACTTAATAATAACTTAAATAAAACATGAGAAATTAAGACTTAACTAAATAGCAGTCCCATTTTATGTAGCAAAAATTTCCTACTTCAAGCACTTCGAAGGTGGCCGTATTATCCTACTTATATCATAAATGTGAAAGTTTGCTTGTTTGGATGATTATTAATCAATCACGCAAAACGACTGAACTGATTTGGATGAAATTTGGCACACAGACAGTTTATAAACAGGATTTAAACATAGGAGGATACTATTATCTTGGTTAAAGGTTCCCTAGGGATTTTCTCGAATGTAATTACGGACAAAGTTGCGGGCGGAAGCTAGTTTGCCATAAATGATCGTGCTTACTAAAAATTTTCTCGTCCGAGTGAGTTTGAAAAAGAATTATTTTCCGCCGATGACTCAAAATTTTATACAGACAGCATCAAAAATAACCATGCATATCAGCCATTTTTAATGACCTGCTGCTGGGAAACAGGCCTTCCTTTTCTTTTGGGATAAAGCGGAGGGACCATAACCCACCACGTGGGCCCAATGTGGATTGGTCGGTGTTAACTCAATGTACCTTACATTGAGTCCTTGGTTCTGGCTGGGGCTGCATTTACAGTCGTTAACACTGACCAATCCACATTAGGTCCACGTGGTGGGTATGGCCCGTCCGCTTTATCCATCCACAAGCCAAAAGGTAGGCCAGTTCCCTAGCAGCGGGCATTAAAAATAGCTGATATGCATGGTTATTTGTGACACAGTTTGTATAAAATTTTGACTCATCGGCGGAAAATAATACTGTCTCAAACTCACTCGGACGAAAGTATTTTTAGTAAGTACGACCACTTATGGCAAACTAGTTTCCGCCCGCGACTGCATTCACATTTACATTCGAGAAAATCCTTAGGGAACCCTTAAACAAGATAATAGTATCCTCATATGTTTTAATCCGGCTTATAAACTATCTGTGTGCCAAATTTCATCCAAATACGTTCAGCCGTTTTGCGTGATTGATTAACAATCATCCAAACAAGCAAACTTTCACATTTATGCAATAAGTAGGATAATACGGCCACCTCCGAAGCGCTTGAAGTAGGAAATTTTTGCTACATGAAATAGGACTGCTATTTGGTTAAGTCTTAATTTCTCATTTTTTATTTAAGTTATTATTAAGTTTTATACCTCAACTGAAAGCTGAATAGATGGTGATGTTTTTAAAATATTATGCACGCTTAGTTACTAGAATTTTTTTAAAGATATTTGATGCTATTTCTAAAAAATCTGAAAAAAATAAAAAAATAAATGCATTTAAGGATTGATTTTTTTATAAACACCTGTACTTTTTTGTAATTCTTTTATTCATTATCAACACTTAGATTGTTTTCTATCTCAAAATAATGAAAAAACCGGAATCGAATGAGTATTTATCTTATATTTTAAATTTTTGTGTCTGAAGACGTACTTTTGGTAAAAAAATACTTAATTTCAATTAACTCAAAAACTATTAATTTTTTGAGAAAAAGTTATATGACAAAAAATATTTGTTTTGACCTCATCTATAACCCCTTAGCAGGAATACGTCATATTTCCAGTGACCCTGTATTTGCAGTTTTGGAAAATGTGCTATATCTCAAAAACTAATTACTATATCGCGTTCAAACCAATTTTGGTTGAAAGTGTTTATTAAGATCTACAGCATATATTTTTTTTAGATTTTTCACTCTCTTATTTCAAAAGTTAAAGGGGGGGGACACACATTTTACCACTTTGGCGGTGAATATCTTTCAAACGGTTGACTTTGAGAAAAAGTTGTCTTAGAAACCTCAATGTCATTTTTAAAGACCTATCTATAGACACCCAACACGTGTTGGTTTGAAGAAAAAAAAATTCAGTTTCAGTTCCATGTATGGGGAGCCCCCCCTTAGTCTTTTATTTTTCTTATTTTTGTATTAAATTCGTTAAGCGGTTAACAGAATACATCTACCTACCAAGTTTCAACTGTGTAGTCTTAACACTTTCGGAATAAAGTGGCTGTGACATACGGACAGACAGACAGACAGACAGACATGACGAAACTATAAGGGTTCCGTTTTTTGCCATTTAGGCTACGGAACCCTAAAAAGTCAGATTTTCTACACTTAAAACCTATGACATGACATCGCTGCAACTATGACAACGGCAACTTCGCATCAGCTTAGCTTTATAATAACAGTAATTTGTTAGAACATCCACGAAACCTACAGCAGCCCCCTGATTTTTTAACTTTGTTGCAATCAACTCTGACCATACATCATTGTTACATTGTTGCTTTAGTAAGAACCAATGTGACAACTATCTTACTTAAAGCAGCAATGTAACTGGTTTCAATCGAGAACTGTTGGCAACAGAGTTACGTAATCAAGGGACAGAAGTGAACAACCCATTTTCGAAAGTGATGATATAATAACTATATTAGCGTCCTATTCAAACTTAAGTCGCTTCGCTTCACTACCGGAAGTGACGTCACATTACGATCTTCTCATAACAGTTGCAGTAATTCGGAACAGAAAATTACCGCAAAGACGATCTTAAAAGATATTAACTTTAGTTATGCAGAAAGTGAGAAACTCGTTACGAGTGGAGTGATTTGGTTTTTCTCTGAAGCTGTTATACAGGGTTATAGTAGGTATGAACCTCTATACAAAAAAAGTTGGGAGTTACAAGCCGTGATAAAGTTTGGCCACATGATAGAAACTGATCTGTAGGCTGTTCCTAACTAATATTGAGCTGGGCCAAACTATCCTTACATACAGTTCCATACGGCGGCGGGTTGAATAGCGCACTTTTCCCGGCTCCATTCTAAAAACTATAACAATTCAGGTTTAGCTAATAGGTCAAATGTGGTATCATTTTCGGATAAATCAATAACGTAGAATTTATTTCTGGTATAAAAAATGCAATTTATTACGTAGTTTCTGAAAAATTACACAATAACCAACATTTTTAAACTTCTTTATTTTATTTTAGGTATTGGCACTTGTTTCAGTATTTTCAAAAAAACTACTCTAAAGAAGCGTTTTTCAGGTTAATTTGTTATATGCTTTTGTTATGCTAACTATATTTTGTACAATTTGCGCCTAACCCAAGTAGTTTAGGTCCATTGTTTGCGGAGACACAGCTAGTCAAAAATATGCATTTTTTTACGAAATAAAAGGGGTTTCCATTTCGTTCGGAAGCATTTCTCAGTTTTTTTGTTTATATTTCTGTAAAGTAAATTAAATTTTCTACAATTTGAGTCTTATTTGAGTAGTCTAGGTTTACTGGTTGCAGATCAGTTTCTATCATGTGGCCAAACTTTATCACGACTTGTAACTCCCAACTTTTTTTAGTATAGAGGGTCATACCTACTATTATTTTGTAAAACACCAACAACACAACTTTTCCAAAAACAAACAAAAAATTCCGACAATCATACAAAACTCGATCAGCTGTTTGTATGGATTTGTATGGATAGTCGATTTTTTTTGTCTGTTTTTGGAAAAGTCGTAGAACAAATTTTAATGTTGTTGTTTATGATGTTAGTAATCTACTCCTGTGAGGTTGTTGGTGTTTTACAAATAACCCTGTATATAGTTGTATATAACAACTATATTTATTACTGTGTAAAACACAGGAACAGCTTACAACTTGAAAGTCATAATAAAAAAAAGTTGGTAATTTTTAGCATTCAAAATAAACCTATGAAAAAGTGGTGAATTTAAGCAACAAAACTTGACAAAGAAACGTATGTCTCAGCCCGGATACAGACGGAATCCCGATGCGGAATTCCGAACGTAATTTCAATAATGTATGAAAATTCCGTACGGAAAAATCCCGTATGTGTGGTAGGTAAATAGATTTATGTTTTTCACACACATTCATTCACACAAACTCATTCACAACAACAGGCGCTTCAGTGTTAAGTTTTCTATTTATAAGTTTAATAAGTTTTTAATTTTTAATTTAAGTTTTAAGTTTTACCTATTAATGTCTGCACTGGCTACTGTACTAGGTCATTTATGAGGAGCGACTGCATCCTGACATACAGGTCTAATACCTAGTTCAGGAGGCAGGAGTAATTCAAATTGTAATTTAATCTTTGCAGTCAATAAATATTATTTTATTTTATTTTATTTATTTATTTTTAGCTGCGTTAGGAATTAGGTACGTAGTACGGAATTCCGTCTGTAGTGGCCACTCTCAAACTCTCAAACCACGAACATTAACAATATACAATGTACAGAATAAGGATAAATAAATCAGATGATCGTTCAAAGTAGCTTCAATGGTTTAAGTTTGAAATTATTTATAAAAGAACAGATTGAAGTCAAAATTCAGTTTGTTTGACGACGCGTGATTTTCTAACAATTCGTCTGCATCGACTCAAAAGGTATGCAATAGAAATGCAGTCACGGTGACTTGCTAGTATTATTTGACTGACCCAGTTGGCATAGGAATCCGTAGACATAAGTACTGCGAGACGATAATCTGGAGAGATTATTGTAAAACAATTTCCTTGACACGACTCAAACGCAGATGATTTAGCCTAGTGGCGACATCTGTTGCTGATGCATGGAAACTGGTTTCAAACTTCTGTACAGAGATGGCGCTAGTAAATGCTAAATGATGTAGAATCCAGTATACACAATGAATAACAAGCTATCCTGTTTTACTGGTTCCAGATAGCACTAAATTCGGATTTAATTTAAAAATATAACAGAATCTTTACGAAGTCATCTGATGTCAAGTAACTTAATTGGAACTCATATGGAACCAATGAAACTGTCCGTTAAACTGAGGGCGCGCCCTTAGAGGTTTTTATTTAATAAGATGTTACGTGGAATTTTTAGGGCCCATGATCTAGTATTTTAAGAAGGTATAACTACATTCTCTCGTTATCATTCGTAGAAGTAAACAACAAATGTGTCAAAAACGGCCACTTTTAGCAGTTTTGTCATCTACTCCTAGCAGTGACTACAAAGGAATGTAATGATACCGTTTAAAAATACTAGACATGGGCCCTAAAAAATCCACGTAGTTTTATTTAAATTATGTATTAGAATTACAATATTAAATAAAATTCACCGCGGCGCCACTTTCGGTCAGGAAAGCGCCTTAAGGTTAAACAGTAGCACGTGACTCGCTATTGTAGGCACATAGCATGGTTTCCCAGGATTTTAGCTTTTACACAATATATTTTAGTGTGTTCCGACAACTATGAACTATGTTATCAAAGCAATATTATCTCATTAAATGCAATATGTTTGTAATATTTGCCGAAACACACAAAAGTTGTATTCGGCAAATAATACAAATAATGTCGCCTTAGTAACAATAATCATAGAATCTTACCTTGTAAATTGTCGAGCATATAACTGAGCAGCTTCGCGGTGCCATTGTTGTCGTTGTATATGGAGAGCATCTCCTTGCTCAGTGGGTTCCCTTGCAAGCCCAGCATCTGAAGGTGGAACAGCTTGCCCAACTCGTACGGTAGTGTCCGCAGGTAGTTGTTGTGCAGGTGTAGTTCCCTGTAAGGAAGAGATAGATTTAATAATATGGAAGTAGGAAGAATTAAGCATAATGGCAGGATACTTTGGCTGATTCACAATTCGTCCACCAGTCGGCGCACTACCGCTAACTAGGCGCTAGTGCAACGTATGCATTTTTTGTTTGCTATGATTTTTTGTATGTGGGAAGAGAATTTTCGTAAATAAATTTTTCTACCAACACATTTTGGTTTTCTTTAATTTATAAATCAATTTCATTTACTGTCCAACTTCCATAATAATTATTATTTGTATCCACTATTTTTAGATCTAATTTACAATAAATGGGAAAATTGGGGATAAGTGCCCGTACAAAGGTCTCCAGCAGCAGTAGCGCCACCAGGCGGGATATTGTGTCATCCAGCCATTGGTTCTCATTATTAAAAAACTGGCCAAGTGCGAGTCGGACTCGCGCACGAAGGGTTCCGTATCAAAAAAGGCAAAAAAAAAATACGTTTGTTGTGTGGGAGCCCCCCTAAAATATTAATTTTATTCTGTTTTAGTATTTATTGTTATAGCGGCAGCAAAAATACATCATCTGTGAAAATTTCAACAGACAGTTGGGGCATTCCACGGTAACTGTCACCCGACTAGTAAAAATTAAAACTCAATTATCAAACTAAATTTCATGCCTACAACATAGTTATTTATCTGAACTTTGTAAAACAATTTTTATTTTCACCAAAATATTCATCAATATTGTATTTTTCAATCAGGAGCAACACTAGTCAAGTCGCAATGCTCTGTGGTAGATTTTTTCTTCAATTTGCAACACTGTTTTCGTCCATTTTGTTTGCTTTTTCGATCACTGTATATAACTGTGCAATTAAACATTTTCTCATGTGTTATTTACGCGAATCACTTTTTAAAACGGTAAGCCAGTTTCTATTTTATTTCCCTTTGAACAGCTATAAGTTTTGTGTCCCGACCGTCACTGAAAAACAGTAATTAGTTTGTCCTAAGCTCAAACTATAAAGGTAAGCTTTTAAAAAACCTTTGGAAAGTAAGAAGATGCGTTACAATTTTCTGTCCATTTATTTATTTAATGACTAGGACTACATTTGAATATTTTGTGTTGTCACAAAGTGGTGTCCCGACCGTCACAGATTAGCAGTACACGTTTTGACACAAAACTGAAAATGGCTAATGATGTCGTGTATAGAGGCATGTAAAGGTGAAATGGTGAAATATTATGTGATTTTTTTACGCTGTCCCGACCGTCACCATGCTTTACTCATATTTAAATAATAAAATAAACTAGTTAGTAGTTTCTAGTATATGATTTAGTATTGTATAAACTATAAATTGATTAATATAGAGTTTATTGCATGAAACTCTTGATTAGGTGTACTACACATACACTTTTTTTTTAGAAATGGATCCACCTGAGCAAAAACGACGGTCTAGGGCAAAACAAATAGAAGATCCAGATAAAGATATGAAAATCTTACAAAAAGAAAAATAGCAAAGTCGTAGGAGGAGATTGAGAGCAAAAAAATATCTTATGAATTTAAAGAAAATATTGATGTTCTTGAAAATAATTAAATTTTGAATTAAGTAGTAAGTTAGCAGCTAAGTAATTGTCCTTATTAATAGTAATCGATATAATTGTCCTTGGAAAACTAAAAATTTTGTTTAACAATAATAAAAACTTAGTCAAATTCGAATTTGTTTGTGTTACAATGTTACTCGTCCCGACCGTCACAAATCCTTGTCCCGACCGTCACAGTCTTTGAATATTTATGGGGAAAAATTGGCTAACCTTATCAACTTTAACTATTGCTTAGATTAAAGAATATCTATCTAGGATAATATAAAAAAAAAAAAAATTATTGAAGGTTGTAACTGATCTGAATTTTTAAAAAGAATGCACACACTTAGAGCAGGTAGGTAATTTGAAGTCCCGACCGTCACACTGATTCGAATTGCGATATCACATAGTTAAACATACTTTTTTAAAGTTCTATTTTCTTTCCCTTATTATTGCTTGTATTTATTAACAACTTTACTTAAAATTCAATGAAGTTTTGACATATTATTGAAAATATACCCAATAACGTCTCTGAAAATGAGTTACAATGTCCCGACCGTCACCGTGGAATGCCCCAGTTGTATCGACAACCGGTCGTTATTAATATTGAGCAAAAAACGGCAAAAAAATCATGTTTGTTGTATGGAAGCCCCCCTTCAATACTAATTGTACTCTATTTTAAGTATTTGTTGTTATAGCGGCAACAGAAATACATCATCTGTGAAAATTTCAACTTTCTAGCTATCACGGTTCATGAGATACAGCCTGGTGACAGACAAGACAGTCAGACAGACGGACAGCGGAGTCTTATTAATAGGGTCCCGTTTTTACCTTTTGGGTACGGAACCCTAAAAATGTTCAATTAGGTAAACTAATTGTACGAAATTTACGAAATATATCTAAAATGCTTTAAAGAGTTCAAATATACTAACGGTCAAAGACTCAAAACGATTCTTAAATTTAAGGCCACCTTAAATTCCAAAAAGTTGACAGATTTAATAGATTAGAAACTCTATAAAACTGACAGATTCCTTAAAGTTAAGGAGACCTTAACTAAAGATTTAAGCTAACGGCCGAATACTCAAAGGCTTCTTAGGTAAAATCATAAGTTAAGATCTCCTTAACTTTAAGGAAGCTGTCAGTTTCATAAAGTTTCTGTCAATCTGACAACTTTTTTGAATTTAAGGTGGCCTAACTTTAAGATTCGTTTGAGTATTAGGCCGTAAGAAGCCTTTTGAGTATTCGACCGTAGCAAGCCAGTTTACGGCCGTTAACGGCCGATCAGAACAACACTACACTACAACTGACATCGTCCGACGCGCACTCAACATTTTTAGGGTTCCGTACCAAAATGGTAAAAAAGGAACCCTTATGGTGTGACTCAGTCTGTCTGTCACAGCTGGATATCTCGAGAACTACTAATGGTATCAACTTGAAATTTGGAATAGTTTAAGATGACATTTGTCCAACTATTTTGCAAATAAGAAATAAAAAAATTAATATCTTTTTTACAACAGAAACTGAAAAGGGGTCTTAAAAATTTGAAGTGGAGCTACTAGGGAATGTGGGGTATCATATGCTGTTTGCACGTTTTCAATATTTTTTTCTTTTTGTTTTAGGCCGCATAGTTTTCGACTTATGATGAAAAAATGTAAAAAAAAATACCGTTCCCCCGCCCCTTATCTCCGAAGTTTGCAAAGAGAAAAATCTGAAATAATTATATGTAATAGCAGTTTATATAAAGATTACAGGAAAAATAAAACGATGTCTCAATATAGCACACTTTTTTAGAAATTATCAAATTTCTAAAAAAGTTAACATTAGTTCCACTAGCGGTCAAGAGATGGCGCTGACCTAAAACTGCAATACTAATTTTTTTATCCTCTCTGCAGTGTGGTTTGATGGTGCAATTATGATGGTACGGAACCCTCGGTGCGCGAGTCCGACTCGCTCTTGACCGGTTTTATTTATTTGTTTTGATCGGCCGTTAACAGCTGTTAACGGGCTTTACGGCCGAATTCAATAACCCATCCTCAATAAGAGATACGTTTACTAAAGGTTTGTTGCCTAGATATTTCTGTTAAATGACGGGCAATAGCAACAGTTGCCTAGTGACAGATCCATGGTAGGCCTATCTCTTACTGAAGATAAATCGGCCAGTGTATCTGGGGAATTGAAAAGAAACGTGTCGAATTTCGCCATGAAATTTTGGTCATCCCATACTAAATTGATCACGTGGTCTCTTTGATTTGTATGGAAAGTCGATTTTTATTTTACTTATTTGACCATGTGCTCCTTAGAGAAAGTTGTTCAGCTTCATGGACTGAACACATTCTCAAAATTTGGATGGTGAATACAAAATGACCCTGTATAGTAAAGAGTACAAATTAAAATACGTCGTTTAGTACCCACAAGCGCTCTGAAGTTGCCGCAGATCAGTCTATTGTCAATTCAATAGCATTGTAGATACAATTGGTTAAAAAAAATCTTTGTACTTGTGATTCTGTCCCAAGTAAAAAGGCATTCGACAAGGGCAAACAAGTATGAAGACCTTTAAGGTGATAATCACTTGCACCATCAGGGATGTCAGTAACCCTATTCCTCTATTGACAACCCTAAAATTGATTCGATCGCATAAACTATAAGGCAGGAGTTCCCAACCAGGGGGGCATGCCCCCCTTGGGGGGCGTAGTGGAATACCAGGGGGGGCGTAATCGGTACGTTTAATTTTCGGAAATAGTACTTAAGCGCAATACACACTAAGGCAGCCCGCCGGGCCGCCGACACCCGTTGGCCTGTATGAAAAGAATCAAATCAAAGACAAAAAGTTGCTCTGTATGGAACTCTTTGTTTTTAATTTTAATTCAAATAAATAATATAGTTGTAAAAAAAATTGTGTGTTTTTAATGTTTTTAAACTTAAGGGGGCATGAGAATATTATTTTTGAATTGGGGAGGCTCAGTGAAATAAAGGTTGGGAAACCCTGCTATAAGGGATCCGATCGTCTCTATCTCAAGGCACGCCAACGTAAACAGTTTGAGATCGCGACGTGTTTACAAATACACATTAATTTACATAACGATCATAACACGTTCAGAGTTCAAAGACATCAGATCGCAAGCCAAACAAGTTGGTTTATTGTTATTCTAGTAATTTACGTCTGCTGGCTCTATCTTACGTAGGTATAGTAGTTTTTTTTTATTATAGGTTTTGTTATGATTGCTTTTTTTATCTTAGAGTACAAATAAAAATAATGTCATTACGTGAATACGTAATTCATGTAATGACATTACGTATTCATGTAATGACATTATTTTTATTTGTGTTGTATATTATTAGTATAATATGACACCATATGTTTGTGGTAAATAAATTATATTCTATTATAAAAATACTGTAGTATTGTCTTTTGTACATTCATTTTATTCTATGACTTTTTACAGGGTTATTTGTAAAACACCAACAACCTCGCAGGAGTAGATTACTGACATCATAAACAACAACATTTGTTCTACGACTTTTCCGAAAACAGAGAAAAAATAACTACTCTCCATACAAATGTCCGAACAGCTGATCGAGTTTTGTTAGATTGGTAGTTCATATTAAAATTTTCAAGTTCAACGGCATTTTGTGAGCCATTTTTTATGACTTTTCCGATGTAAAAAAGCCTGCTGAATTAGGTTCTGAATGTTGCCAAGCCCAATTTTGGCTGCTTTGCTCAAAATTCAAGACGCCGGCAAAAATGAAGCCTTAACTTATAAAATCCGTATTATAACGCGATCCTGGCCGTGTGAGGTGTCCTGGCATAGGTTTTGAGGGTTGCTGAATTCAATTTTGATAAATGATTCTAGCAGTCAATGTATGAAAAGTCGTATTTTTTTTTTTGTTGTTTAAAAAGTCGTAGAACAAATGTTGTTGTTTATGATGTTAGTAATCTACTCCTGCGAGGTTGTTGGCGTTTTACAAATAACCCTGTATATTTATTATCCATACAAAGACAGATATTTTCTGCAAAACAATTTCACATGTCACCCATCAGTGTGGTTGCATAGACGGCAACAGGAAAAACTTGGGGTTTTGACCCTGAGTGAGTTTTCCCACTTTGAATACTAGAATCCCAAAAACAATGACCACTTCCCAAACGAGCGTGGACCTGTCAAATAGTTTTTTTTTTATGTTGATACATAATGATATTATACAATTATGTTTGAATAGGTTGCTATGACCGTAGAACACGTATTTATTTAACCTTAATTTGGCAATCAGAAATACACACATCAACTTTGTCTAGGGATACAGGTGTTATTTTCATACAAACGAGGTACCTTTGAAGCCTTGGTTCTCCGCTAACTCTACTAGTTCTAGTTCTCTACTAGTTAGGATATGTTTAAAGAAACCGCGAAATTAGCTTAAAAATGTATGAAAATCCTGAAACCGAAAACTCTGATTCTTATATCTCTTAGAATGCTGATCAGATCAGTCGAGTGTGTATAGCGATCTGAATCTCCTCCATTCACTCCCTGGATAGCCATCATCAGATCACAGCTAGGTCAATCCTTAGCGGTGAACCAAGGCTTCAAAGTTACCTCGTTTGTATGAAAATAGGCCTGTGATCCATACTTTTGCTCGCGAGTGTAGTTTGAAAATTTTTCTCTATTTCTGTATTGCCGATTTATTTTTAATGATGTAATTTATAAATAGCATGAAGATGCAATTTTATGAGCTATATATGTATACACGATAATTGTTAAAATGAACATTTTGACAGGTCAGAAATGGGCGTACTTTAAAGTTGCGAGATCATAAAAAATTGACGTTTAGCGCCTATACTTAAACAATGTTGCATTCAATTCAGAGGCCGACAGTTTGCAAGTTAATTAGCAACAGTTCGATGTTGTTGATAAAAGGAGGTCAACTCAGACAGACTCTCAGAGTGATCAGAATTAAATAGCCTATTTTTAGCTGGACTGAGGAAAGTCACTGCAATACTAAACTTGGTCGGTCATAACATGAATCGCTGTAGAAATCAGCAATTTTACTGGTGAATATTGTTGACATTTATGTTGTAAGTTATGGTGAAGTGTCACCCTCTTTTTCCAAAGAGTGGACTTGAAGTAAGAACAGGCTTAAAACGGATACTGACACTTTTATTTGCTGAAAGGAAGACAAAGACAACATCACTTTTAAACCAGCTCTAACTTTAGTCAACGTTTAAGAATAAAGGGGACAAAGTACCTTGGTTATTCAAAAGTTACATTTTAATCACTTTTAAAACCAAATTAAGCGATATGGATGCATAACAACAAAAAGATGATAATAAAGATTATGATGTTAATAAATACATAAAAAATACCCAATACTTATCAAATAACTGTCAGCATTAATTGTCCTTTCTTTTAAGATAAGTGAAGGACGTTGAAGCGCTCATGGCGGAACTAGACAGACTGATCGTACTCGTTCACGTTTGTTAAGCAACGCTCGGTCCGGTCAGGTGTCGGATGGGTGACCGTTAAAGTGGCATTACAACTGAGCGCTGCCGTGCTTCGGAGGGCACGTTAAGCCGTCGGTCCCGGCTGTTGTCATCTGATAACAGTCGTTATGCCAAGTTAGAGGCCTTAGAGGCGGCTTGATAAACTCTAACACCAGAGGTGGCCAGGCCACTAATCCTCATTCGATAAGAAGAAGTAAAGGACGCGGGGCAGTCGTCAACTAACTTGAAAAAATACATTCAATTTTCAACCCTATTGAACTAATTAAAATTATCAGCATTTCTTTCTTGCTATAAGCACAGTCTTATTAGGAGGATTATAATACTGTGCTATAAGTATACCAGTCAAATTAGTGAAAATGTAAAAAAAATAACTAACGAAATTATAAATTGGGGTTATTTTTAGCACACTTCGTTTTGTGTTGCTTAGCGATAAAAATAAATCTAATAGGTTACATAAATAAGAAACATGATTATGGCAAAGTGCTATTATGATAATTCAATGCAATGACTTATCGGCGTGCCGTTAATTCGAACAGATTATCAACAGAACAATTATGCACTTCTGTATAATCGTCAATTAATTTCATATTTAATGACACAAAACTATGGTTTGAAAACAAGAACAAACGTTCCTGAGATGACCTTTAAGTTTTATGACATTCTTAATGATAGGAAATCAGTGATATTTATTTAAATGGAATTAATAATTTTGTAAACTCAAAAATTAGTTGATGTTTTGTTTAAATTGCTATATTATATGTCGTAGGATAATCGTATAAACCGGATCTTTACAAAAATCCTAGGACGATTGTAAAGAACCGGATAATTGAAATCTAAGATAAATTTTCACAATCGTCCGAGCAATTTTTAGGATCTTTCAATAAAAAACCTAGTATGTTTCGGAAAATCGTAAACTTGAATGCTGATTGGATAATCCAAAAGAGGATTAATAAAAACTTCAGTCTGATTGGTCAGAACATATTGCTGTTGGGTTTTGGGGTTATTTCGTAATTTTGCCGAATTGAATTCTTCAATTGAAGTTTTAAGATCATTAATTAACTCGAAAGTCCATTTAGGTTTTGCACAACAATATTGAGAAGTGCTGTAGAACTTTCCTAGCTCCGTGTAGAAAAGTTATTTTTAAGATATAACCTCTGAATTGTCTGCACTGATCGAGCCCGGCACTTATATAACATCCAATTCACTCACTCATCGTACTCCAATGTCTCTTGATTAATGTGAGCACTCAGATTTTTTTTAATAATAGAAAAACGTAAAATTCAAACAAAACACTAGAAAAATATTTTACAATAATCACAACAATAACAAATAGCCAATCAGAGCATCCGTCAGTCAATAACGATGACGTCAGCCAATCAGCGCGCTCAAAAAGATGGTGATTCGCGATTTACCTAAGATACGCTGGATTTTTTTTTAAATCTGTCTTAGATTCTAATCGTCCGGTATTTTACAATCATATAGGATTTTTGTAAAAATCCTGTTTGTACAATTATCCTACGACATATATAAGGTCCATCTTAAATAATGCACAAAATTTTAAGGGGTCAATGTACTCATGAATATAAACAACTTTTACTATGGGACCAACATTGAAATCGAGAAAAAAATCAGCTGGGGGTCGTTCCGAACCTACGCTCCGAGTGCAACCGAACGCTCTAACGCCGTTCCAATTAATAATTTTCAAATAAATCATGATAGCTTCGCAAAAAAAACAGTTTTTATTTGATTTTGAATAAAGGAAAGTTTAAATTATTCCTATATCAAGTGGAAAATGAAGACTTTGTATTGACATTGACATTTAAAGTTCTTGGTCGTTCCTAACCTTAGAGTGAGTTAAAAAACAACCGTTTGGTTGTTTTTTAACTGCACTCTAAGCCTCTGAACGCAACCCTGTTCCATAGAAAATTTAAAATTGAATAGATCTAAATGTATGGAACAGAAAAATTTTTTTTTCGCGATTTCAATGTTGGTCCCGTAGTAAAAGTTGTTTGTATGCATGAGTACATTGACCCCTTAAAATTTCGTGCACTATTTTTAAGAAGGACCCTATATACTACCAGCGACCCGCCCTCGCTTCGCTTCGGTGTAGTGTGGAATTTGACACCATGTATTATACATATAAACCTTCCTCTTGAACCACTCTATCTATTAAAAAAACCGCATTAAAGTCCGTTGCGTAGTTTTAAAGATTTAAGCATACATAGGGATATAGGGACAGAGAAAGTGACTTTGTTTCATACTATGTAGTGAAGAGCTGGCCCCGGAAATAGGTGGACAATTTACAGTTTATTAAGTTTCTGTCAAATCTGACAACTTTTTTTTATTTAAGGTGGCATTAACTTTAAGAATCGTTTGAGTATTTGGCTGCAAAACCAGTAATAAACCTATTCTCTTTATCAAAAGTTAGCTGTCACAATCTGAAGTGGCGATTCCCATACAAAATTGCCAATGCTGCATTCTGGATTACTTAGCTATTCTTTTGTTTTCTATTTTTTTTTTGTTTCTAAACCATCACAGTACTACAGCAACAAAACAAAAAACCGGCCAAGTGCGAGTCGGATTCGCGCACGAAGGGTTCCGTACCAAAAAACGGCAAAAAAAATTACGTTAGTTGTATAGGAGCCCCTCTTAATATTAATTTTATTCTGTTTTTAGTATTTGTTGTTATAGCGGCAACAGAATTACATCATCTGTGAAAATTCCAACTGCCTACCTGTTATTGTTATTAATATTGAGCAAAAAACAGCAAAAAAATCACGTTTGTTGTATGGGAGCCCCCCTTAAATAGTTATTTTATTCTGTTTTTAGTATTTGTTGTTATAGCGGCAACAGAAATACATCATCTGTGAAAATTTCAACTTTCTAGCTATCACGGTTCATGACATACAGCCTAGTGACAGACAGAAAGACAGACGGACAGCGGAGTCTTAGTGATAGTGTCACGTCTTTACCCTTTGGGTACAGAACCCTAAAAACAGTTATTCCAATCGGTCAAACCATTTTTGAGTTTTAGCCGGATTGATGAATGAAATTTTATTTATGAGATTAACTGTATGAGTAATGATAAAAATATTCACCTGAGTTGTATAAGGTCCACAAACTCAGCCGGCAACGATCTTAGTTTATTGTTGGACACGTCCAAAGTATGTAGATTGGCTAGCTGGTTGATGTCGGGCGGGATTCTTTGCAAGGAGTTGTCGTTCAGATACAGCGCCGTCAGGTGCGATAGTTGGATAAACAGCAATTCAGTTTTATACATACACAGTTTGTTCAAAAAATAAGGTGACTTTTAATTTTTTCGAAAACCATTTATTTTGTCTCGTCGTGTCAAATCGTCGTCCTTTCATGGCCCTCTTCAGTTTGAGGAATAGGAAGAAGTCGCAGGGGGCCAGGTCCGGCGAATACGATGGCTGAGGCAGCACTGCGGTGTTGGTTATATATAAGCCAAAAAAGACACAGTTTTTGGTCGAAATTGAGCAATTTTGACACAATGATATGTTGAGCTCTTCAGCCACTTCTCTAATGGTAATTCGACGATTTGCCAATATTATTTTCCCACACTTCATCGACATTTTCTTCTGTTATTGAGGTGCTGGGCCGAGTGGGCCGTCCAGGACTCTCCTCGTCATTAACATCTTCTCGACCTTCCGCGAACAATTTGTACCACTTATAAATGCTTTTTTTGCTCAGCATAGAATCGCCAAAGGCTACACACAACATTTCCATAGTATCTCCGCACTTTATTTTGTTTTTCACGCATTTGATGCATATTCTTTAATCCATTTTTTTGAATAGGCAAAAATCGCCGCAGTGGAAAACACCTTCGCACTCTTTTAGCTGTCAAAAACTAATTAAACTTCCGAAATGGTCAACCTTGTCAGCATAAGCGAGGGACAGAAGTCCCTCCCACCAACATAATGCCACATAAAATAAAAAATAAAATTTACGTATCCGTGAAAAATTTAAAGTCACCTTATTTTTTGAACAGACCTTGTATATAAAAAATGATTAATGGATGATGTACTGATAAAAATATTCACCTGAGCTGTATAAGGTCCCCAAGCTCAGCCGGCAACGATCTCAGCTTATTATTGGACACGTCCAAGGTATGTAGATTGGCTAGCTGGTTGATGTCAGGCGGGATTCTTTGCAAGGAGTTGTCGTTCAGGTACAGCGCCGTGAGGTGCGACAATTGAAACAGTTGTGGCGCTAGGGCGCGCACACCTCCTGTTACCTGGAATAGGGGGTAAGGAATTATAGACTTTGTTAGGGCACACCCTGGACACTCCATACGAGCACTTCGTTTTAGCTACCATAACACAGACACTACACAGATGACGTTTTGTACACGCGCAACTGTATGCGTAAAGCTAGAGTTACTACGGGAATCGTTTCGCCTTACACACACAAATGTACATGTTGGTTTTTCACTATTTTAACCATAGACATAGAAAATTTTTTGCTGCGCTCAAGAAGACTAACAAAGGGTGGAAAAGAGAAGTTAACATCATACGGACACGGTCTATGTAAAAAAGAGACAAAGGATCAAGTGACATGTGCCAACATTTTTTTCAGTAAGAGCCCCTAGCGTCCCGCCTAGCAAATGAGCAATCACAGTTTGTTTAAAATATTTGTTAATCTTAATAAGAATTTAAAATCAAGGTATCTTGGAGCCATGGTGTCTTGTGCTCTAACTAATTGTGATGTTACAAAAAGAAATAATCCAAGTAATCACTATTTTCAAAGGTAAATAAAATATTGCCACACATCTCTCTAAAACCAAATTTCGCTACATTTATTTGTTTATCGACGAAGAAAAAAGTATGGAACATAGTTTAGTAATTTCCTTTGCCATATATAGTCATATTTTATGAATCTAAGTCATATTTTACGTATCTCATATAAAATGTATGCATTCGTTTTCGGATCACCTGTTTATTGACATTGTTGTTCTTTGACATTCTATTTATATGATTTTAACAATAAATATGTATTTACCGGTGATAACAAATGTTTCCATGAGTGATATTAAATGTTTCATCCAATGAAAAATTTCTGTTAAAGATTAATTTCTGAACGTCTTTAAAAATTCATCGCTTGGGGTAGGCTCACAAGCAGCTTCAGTCCCCCGTGACCACAGAAGCTGCAATGGAGCCGAAACGTCGGGAAAATAAAAAATCAAACCAAATACCAATTAATTACCAAAGTACTTTCAATAAAACCGCACTAGTATCAGTTAAAAAGTATTTTATTTCAACGAAACTTCTGGGAATACACAATTATTGCTATAGGTGTGGTGTAGTACTTATTTCAGTAAGGGTTTCTAAAAGTGGGGACCACGGACCCCTTAGTTAAGGACCCATAGCGTGTGTATCGGGGCTCCGCAGTAACCCTTCCCGTAAGGAAACTAGTACTAAGTAGGCTTGTTTTTTTTTCTTAAAATATAATGTGACAAAGGGGTCTGTGGATTTTTAAATTCTGAAAGTGGTCCATGACAGCAAAAAGTTTGGGAACACTGATATAAATGAAGCCAGTTTCATACTGATCGGAACATACTATGACAAGAGCCATCAGAGGTAGCTAATGGATGTTTCCTTTAAACTAGGGATTCCCAAAGTGGCCGATACAGAAAATCAGTTTCGCAGGGGGATATAATAAAATATGATGAACGAATAAAATTATTAATTACACTGGATATTTGATAGGATTTTTAAAGTCATTTGGCTATGGGGGTCTGAGGTATAGTTCATTTTGGAAAAGGGGTCCATTGCCTAAAATGGTTTGGGAATCTCTGCTTTAAACTGCCTTCAGTAAGAGACAGGTCTACTATCAGCTAGGCAACTATGATATTTCCTAACAATGTGAGTGAAGATGGGTGTGATGTGACAGAAGTTTGTGTAGGATTAGTAATCCAATTGTTGCCCGTTACACTGACTATGTCGTCCTTTCAGTGCCTTCGTGGTCAGCCCACAGCCCGATTTCCCAGCCCCCTGATTATGTGACTCTGTTGCTATTTCAACAATTCTCAATTGAAGTCAATTGAAACTGCAGTTACATCGCTGCTTCAGATAAGATAGTTCATCTCATTGGTTCTTACTAAAGCAGCAATGTAACTGCGATTTCTGTCAGAGTTGATTGCAACAGTGTTACAAAATGTTACAAAAGAGGCCCTTTCCAATCAATATTTATAATATTACCTCAAGCGTTGTCCAGCCACCGCGCCTGCCGGACGCCCGCTCCGCTTCCGACATGATGTGGTATGTGCGCCCGCTTGCGCCCTCATGCTTATCTTTGTTGCGAGACATTCTGTCACCTGAAATGTGTTAATAGCAGTTAATAGGTGCTCAAATAGAGACAATATAACATTTTATCGTTTTTTTGCATTTTTAAATGATAAATTATTGTATAACTAATATTATAAATGCGAAAGTCAGTTACATACTTTGTTTGTGACACCTTCACATCTAAACTACTCAATCAATCATTATAAAATTTTGCATACACATTGTCAGGGATACAGAAAAGGACATCATAGGATACATTTCATCCAGAAAAAAAGTACTGTTCCAGAGGATAGCTTATAGACTTACCAAGCAGAACGAAATCACGGCCTAACTCTAGTTGTATAATAAAAAGACCCACTGCCAGTTACTGGTGGCTAAGGCCCCTGATAGAACACACAATTTTCAGTGTGCGATATTCCGACTGTTTTAAAATTTGATCACTCAGAGATATTCAGAGACTCACTGAGTATAACTAGACTGTCTGAATATTGTGTAATCTAATAGGGACTCAAATGTGGCCACCAATTTCTAGCTATTAGTCGCATCCACTAATAGCTAGACTAAAAAAATACAATACAAAATACAAAAAAAAAAAAAATACAAAATATTTATTCAAAACTAGAAAATACATTTACACTGCCATTTATGAGGCCCTCTTTTAGATATAAAAATATCTGTGCCAGAAGACCCCGCTCCTCCATAGCCATACAATTACAATTTCTAGTTTAGGACTAAACAAAATATAGAATTACCTAAATAGAAAGAAAAATATGAAATATGTTGTTAAGCTAGTAAGGTAATATTTAATTTTATTAACCACTCAGTAACTTACTAATTGAATTTGAGGTGTGCTAGTGTGTGTGTGTGTGTGTGGGTGTGTGTGGGTGTGTGTGCGTGTGTGTGTGTGGTGGGTGTGTGGTGTGTGTGTGGTATGTGTGGTGTGTGTGTATGTGTCTGTGCGTCGTGCGTATCTGAGTAAGCGAAACTTTATACTATTTTAGAATATAAGTGATATTGTTTTAAACATGATTATTACACAGTATATAACAGGTCTTCTGTCTCACTATAAGACAGCGTATTTAGCAAATCAGTTAGAATATTTTTAGCATTATATAAAGTTTTAGCGTAAATGTTAGTTAATTTATCTAATTTATTGTACAAGAGTGCTGATAATTTATCAAATTGACGTCTAGCAAAAGCCGTTTTGGTTGGTTTCACTTGGGCAACTATACTTCTCAATCTTTTCTCTTGTTTAACTTGGACAAATTTTAACAACTTATGTCTTTTTAATACAACGTGTAGTACAAAAAGTTTTCTTACAGAGAGGACACCACTCAAAGAATAAAGTTCTTCAGTAGGGAATCTACGTCGTTTGAAATACATAACTTTAAGCAGGGACCTTTGAGACCTTTCTAGTTCCAAAAACTTTGTTTTAGTTGCTCCACCCCATATTGGAAGACAATAAGTTAACACTGACTGTACAAGTGCAATGTAAATAATAGTCAATAGATTTTTCTTTTTAGTAGGTTGAACATTAGTAGAAGTTGGTACTACATGTCTTAGGCCTTTAAATATCCAGATCAATTTCCTAATTCTATTAGAAATTTGCTCTATTTGTTTGTGCCAAGATAATCTTTGATCAACTACTACCCCTAAGTATTTTGTGTCAGAGACCTTATCAATAATAGGACAATCACATACATCCACACTACTACCATCATTATTATTACTACATTTGTGTATTTTTATCATGTAATCATTTGGAGGTTGTGTTCGATTTGTTATACCAAAACAAATATAATTGGTTTTTTTAGTGTTAAGGGTAAGTAAATTGTTATCAAGCCAGCACGCAACTTCTTTCATTCCCGCTTTCACTAGGACACGTAAGGGTAAGTAAATTGTTATCAAGCCAGCACGCAACTTCTTTCATTCCCGCTTTCACTAGGACACGTAAGTCATCCCAAGAAGATCCCCTAAACACCACTGCAGTGTCGTCTGCATAGGAGAATATGTGAGCACCGTTTAATTCCATGTTGCAGAGGCTATTTATGTAAATTAAGAAAAGCGTAGGTCCCAATATGCTACCCTGAGGGACGCCATAACCTATGTCCATATCGGCGCTCAAATAGTCTCCAACTTTGACCCGCTGTCTTCTGTTGGAGAGGTAGTCACTGAGAAGTGCTAAGGGTGGGCCTCTTATACCATAGCGTTCAAGTTTGTGCACAAGGGTGGGGATAGATACGGTATCAAACGCCTTTTTTAAGTCGATAAATACCGCCAAACACTTATCCCCTTTGTCTAGTGTCTCGACAACCAACGAGCTCAAGGCTAACACAGCGTCTTCAGTAGATTTTCCCTTTCTAAACCCATACTGAGATGGAGATAGTAGATTAAATTTGTCAAGATATTTCAAGAGTCTGTTGTTTATTAGTTTTTCTAAAATTTTGGAAATTGAAGGTAGCACTGATATTGGGCGATAATTATTTATATCCTCCCTATCCCCTCCCTTGTGCACAGGAGTGACAACTGACTGCTTCAGCAATGCTGGGAAGATCCCAACTCTAAAACATGTATTAGCTAAATGGGTGATAATTGGTATAATCTCATCCTTTGCAAGCTTAAGATAGTTTGTTGATATTTTATCCCATCCAGTAGCACTGTTAGGCTTTAAGCTCATCAAAATGGAATGTATTTCATCACAGTCCGTGTCAAAGAGCACGAAGGATGATGACTGGGATTTTATATCTGAGTGATCCTCAAGGGAGGGAATGTTCTTATTCAGTATATCATCAGCAAGTTGTTTTCCGATTCCAGTAAAATAATTGTTTATAAAGTTCACGCTATCATTAGGAGTAGATTTTATTTTTAACAGTTCATTATTATAATTTTTATTCTGTTGTGCATACGTTATGTTTTTTATACTATTCCATAGACATTTAGTATTTTTAGATGCCTTATTCAATTGCTCTCTCTCATATTTGTGTTTTAGTTTCTTTATTAATTTGTAGCAGAAATTACGATATCTTTTATAGGTGATTTTAAGTATTTCATTAGAGGAATCATTACGAAGTTGCCTTTGTAACTTATTTCTGTTTCTTATACATTTTAATATACCTGGAGTTATCCAAGGTTTAATATTGCGCTTCGATTTGGGTATACGAACTATTGACGTATTTTCATCTAGGGATTCTCTTAATTTATTAATTAATAGTTGAATTATCAAATCCGGTTCATTACTAAATAATATGTTAGACAATTTTTTTTCTTTTAAGGATGAAAGAGCGTTTTCAAAATTAATTACTGTTTTAGTTTTTGAACATTTTTCAGAAATTTTAATTTTTGAGAGACTAAAAAAAGTAGTTAGGTGGTCAGTTACAGAGGTGTTTAGGATAGCAATCTCAGCAGATATTTTCTTTTTATCAATTTTAAGGATAAAATGGTCTAAGCAACTATTTTTCCTGGTAGGCAGGTTGTGTCCAGGCAGTAAGCCATGCAGTGATAACATAGTTAAATAATTATGTCTATTGTTACTCTCATAAGTACATTCGTTTTCTTTTGTAATGGTATTAATGTTAATGTCTCCGGCAATCACTACATTTTTATAAGACTTTAAAGTATTCAGATGGTCACTAAGATGTTGTATAAAGGTATCTGCATTTCTGTTGGACGGAGAGCGATAAATACACAAGAAAATGTGATTTAAAAGTTCAAGCTGCAAACATGATGCATGCTGTAGTTTAATTTCTTTGACATGTGATTTAATAGTTTTTTTAATAAATACTACAACACCATCATTTCGATTCAGATGACAAGTGGTTGCAAACATATTATAATTCTCAAGCTGTGGGATAGGTTTTTCATGTGTGAGGCAACATTCTGTTAAGAGTATAATATCAGGGTCAAATTTAAGACAGGTTAGTAAAATCGAAAAATCATCAAAATTATGAAAAATGCTTCGTATATTTTGAGAAATTAGTGTAAGATTACATTTTTTAATAAATATGTGGTTAGAGAGCGCATCGACATCGCACTGAACAGACTTGGCAACTTCAAAAAGGTCGATTTCATTCATCGTATCAATAACACTATCCATAATCAAAAGCCAAGAATATACAAGTCATCTTCAAAAGAATACCATGCTTGCCGACCATATAACACCTACACGTTGATTCATAAAGTTCAAGCTGTATCGATTCACATATAAAAATTATTGAATTATATAATGATGTTAGTTTTGTGTAGAATAATATGTTATCCTTTAATCCTTGTACAGTAAACATATAGTAAGTAAGATATATGTATGAAGTATATAGTGAGGTATTACAATTTATTTTAGATAATAATATTATGCTGTGTGTTTTTGTGTGTGTAAGGTTTGTATTGGTGTAGTAAAGTTTTGTGTGTGTAAAAGTGTGAGTAAGTAAAATTTGTAATGGTACATATTCATATGAGCGGTAGTTTACATTATTATTTTTATCAAAACAGAGTAGCAATCTAGTAATGAGAAAATCTATTACGGTATATATATGATTACCACAATAAGAAAAAGGAATCAGGTATTGTAGAACTATCTTAATATAAAACAAAGTAATAAATAAAATCAAGTAAACCAATAAGACATGCTTTATAAGTATATCTAAGTCTAGTCAGGTTTCATAAAAGAGTTTTTGTACCTGAGCTTCACTTTTTAGTAATATAATTGGGGAGTTATCGTCCTTTCTTATATAAACCTTTCCATATGAGGTCCAAACAAATTTAAAATGTTTAGATTTTGCCAGATCTCTTTCAAGAAAGTGCAAACGGGCACCCTTCGCTGTCAGTTGCTCCGTTACGAAAACTGGGGTATCCTCCGATGTCCGAAAGCCAAGATGTTTTGCACATAGTTTGCTTTTGTGTTTCAGATTAAATGATTTGGCCATTTTTATTATATTAGTTTTGAGGATTGTAGATGAAGTCTCAACAACAATAGGTGTGTTTTGGATGCCATCTTTCCTTCCTCGCACCCTGTAGATGTCTTTAATGTCTGTCGTCTCCATCTTACAGTCTATAGATTTAGAAAGGCACATCACCATGTCTAGTAGGTCATCCTTCGTCTCATTTTTATTTTTTGGGACATTTTTCAGCTCAAAGTTGGTCTTACGGTTATTTTTCTGTAGATCTTCAATTGTGTCCTCTAATAAACAAATTTGTTTTTTATCTTCTTTTATTTGACTTTCTAAGGATTCTACTTTCTTTTTAAGCTCTTCATTTTGTGCCGTAAGAAAGGATATCGAATTTTGAATATCCTTATTTGTACCTTGGATTTCCTGTAGCACGGGTTTAATCGCCTTAATCTCACTGGCTTGTCCCTGTAGTAAAGACACAATCATTTGTCGCATTTCTTCTTTAAATATGTTTAGCTGGGACGTAACACTACTATCCATTTCGTCTCTGGTTCTTTTTTGGCGTTTAGGCACAAAGTTAGGCGGAGTAACATTTTCATTTCCCGATATATTTAAATTCGATTCCGACATTGAGCGGTTCATTTTATTTTGACGCAGGTAGGTTAATAACAACAGCACGAGCAAGCGCCGGTACAATACAGTTATTATAATAACTTAGTAAGTAGGTATTCACTGAGGCTAGGTTTCGTAGCACAGATATGATCGTAGCTCCGTAGATCTGTCGTAGTTCGTAGCCACAGTACCGGTTAGTGAGCTGCGGTAATAGAAGTGTAAATTCGTCTATGCGAATTAACGCGTTGCTAGCCGAATGCGCAGCGCACGGATCTCACATTCACCAAACTTCACACTCACGAGCACAAGATCAAATCCAAAGTGTAAACAAAAAAACCACTACTTCAAATCTATTACTGCTATTTAGTTATTTAAAATTATTACGGGCCGTCCTGCACACACGACCACTCACAGTGGCGTCCGAGAGGGGAGACTAGGATACATTGTTTTTATTAAATTTACAGATATTGTTCTGTTACTTACGGATTTGCCCCACTGGAAGCGTTCTGCGGTCTGGTCAACCCATACATAGGGTGAACACAATGTATGGGTTGACCGGACCGCAAAACACATCCAGTGTGGCAAATTCTATTGCAATCGCTTTCATTAGACAGATGGACGACACATTGATACTTCTTTTTGGGACAAATAAAAACTTACAAAATAAATGTGGCACTGTGTCACATCCATTTGTCAAATGAAAGTGATTGCGATAGATTTTGAAATTATACAATAAGTACCCTGAAGTCGCCACAAGTAGCCCAATGTGCAGCAGGACATCCTAGATCTGTTGTTTATGTAAATTATATAATTTATTGTAAAACACACTTGATTAGACTAGTTTTACATACAATACTTACATAATTTTTTGACATGTTTCTGCAATACAAATGGTTATGTCAATGCATCACTTATTTAATAAAATTGTAATATTAAATTACAACATAAGTGATATTTTAGGTTATGAAATAAATTTTTGTACAAGACTTGTGACTCAATAAAAATTATAAGCATAAGTTTGTAACTGAAGGTTAAAAAGAAAGAATTAAATTACGTACTGGTCAAACCTATTTAATGAAAATTATACAAATTAGAATAATAATTTAATTCTTTTGTCTTCTTCCAATTCTACAGATGACAATAGAAATCATTATAGAACCTTTATTGTCTCCTCTTTTGATTTTATAGCTTGTAAAATTGCACAGGTTTTAACTAGGCCACTCATCAGCTAGCTAGTTCAACTAAGATACCAATGAATTTCATGAAACATATGGAATCTTAACTGCATTTCTACATAAACTATGTTACTACTGCATAATAATATCGAATAATCAACATACAATAATAACAAAATGTGTATATCTTCTACTTATCTCAATAAACATTGATAGTACCTACTTGTTTTTGTACATCATAGATACAAGAGAATCGAAATGAATCTTATAAATAGAAACAAAATTACAAAATGTACCTTGGTAGTACCGAGAGGGATCATTAGGGGAGTTAAAAAGGCTTTGTTCGATAAAGTATTATCTTCTTTCGAAAAATAAGAACAGGAGAGTTCCATAACCTCCGTCGCCTGGGAGGTAAACCTAGAGAATAGTCACAATTTAAGAACGATTCCAAGCTCATATTAACGATACAGTATCTATTTCAGGGAAAAAACTCTAATTTAATTCATTATTTCAGCGATTAGAAGGTAAATGCGTAGCATCTTTGTGTACAGCTGACATCAGAAAGATGGTTCGACTCGA
Source organism: Agriphila geniculea (assembly GCA_943789525.1). NCBI lineage: Eukaryota > Metazoa > Arthropoda > Insecta > Lepidoptera > Crambidae > Agriphila > Agriphila geniculea. The sequence goes on from OX038880.1 coordinate 5,351,273, forward strand.
CGCAAAGGGCCAAAGCGCCAAATCACAAATACCACTTCCAACAACAATACACACAAAATAGAAACAAATTAATGTAATTATTACCTTCATCTACTCCTTAAAAGCTTTTACTTCAATTAGGATTATAGTAACGGGATCTTTAATCACTGTAAACACACAATAGCACAATCTTGACAAACACCACATCAAACGTCCATTTACCGACTGCAGCGACAATCGACATATGCGGCGAATTCTAGAACTTTTTTCGTCTTACTTGTCCATGGTTGTGGAGCTGGCGGTCATAGACAAGACAACACAATTTATTGTCAGTAGTCTGTGCGATATTAATAACTTTGTATGGTACGGCGGCGTACGGCTATCTAAAAAGAAACTATTTAGCGACCGGTTACATTCCACATACATTGCTACTTTTCTTTGGTATGTTTTTTTTTAATCCAAAAAGAAGTAGCAATGGATCACTATCATCTGTGAACTGCAACCGGTCGCTAGGTGGTTTCTAATTAGATAATCAGCCCGATTATCTAAAAAGAAACTATTTAGCGACCGGTTTCATTCCACATACATTGCTACTTTTCTTTGGTATGTTATTTTTAATCCATAAAGAAGTAGCAATGGATTATTATCATCTATGAACTGCAACCGGTCGCTAGGTGGTTTCTAATTAGATAATCAGCCGGCACCCTGATTATCTAAAAAGAAACTATTTAGCGACCGGTTTCATTCCACATACATTGCTACTTTTCTTTGGTATGTTTTTTTTAATCCAAAAAGAAGTAGCAATGGATCACTATCATCTATGAACTGCAACCGGTCGCTAGGTGGTTTCTAATTAGATAATCAGCCCGCCGGGCCGGTGTAAACCTGCTTCGTACAGACTGAGGCGAGCGAATCGCGCGCGTCGCTCATTTTGACAGATTTTGATCGCGTAACTCAAAGCAATGGCCATAGCCATAGCCATTGCCATAGCAATTTCTTTGACAATGGCTATGGCTATGGCTATCGCTTTGAGTTACATGGTCGCACTCGCGAATTTCGCGCGGAATTCGCCTCAGTCTGTACGAAGCTTTAGAGTAGGTGTAAACTGAGTGATTCGCAACTGGGAGGTGAATAACAACAGTTTCGAGAAAAAAGAAACAAACATTAAATTTAATTTATCTTTGAAAAAGAGCTGTGTGTGACGTAGCAAAGATGGTGGCTAGCCCATTCTATTAAACCGCGGGCTGATTACCTAATTAGAAACCACCTAGCGACCGGTTGCAGTTCATAGATGATAGTGATCCATTGCTACTTCTTTTTGGATTAAAAAAACATACCAAAGAAAAGTAGCAATGTATATGGAATGAAACCGGTCGCTAAATAGTTTCTTTTTAGATAATCAGGGTGCGGTATTCTAGTCTAGATAACTATACTGAACCGATTTACTTAAATAACATGTCGAATGAAAGAGAATGTACCTAATGCACATTATTGATTTCACACATACGTTCATGTTAAGCTAATATTCAATGAAATAATACAAAACAATACTATATTTTCTAAATATCTCGGTATCCGTTAGGCGACCGACGACTTCACGCGTGCTAAATACTGTGATCTATCCATTCCAGTTCCACTTCTTTTTAAAAAGAAAATGAAGTCTTCTTTCATTAAAATTTCCTACCTTCAATATTTAAGATACTTTCCCTCCCTGTGGCAAAGTTTTGGGACATCCTGTATTATATTTTAATTTCAGATCTCTATGATCTTTTTGCAACCTATGGCATTACATGAAAAAGTGTAAATTTTTAGATTATATCCCCTTAATCAGGACTCCAGGAGCCTATTTCATAAAAGATTAGTAAAATAAAAATACTTTAATAATTTACCATTGTTGTTATTCGGGTAGAATTATGTTTCTTATTAATAATGAAACATCAGGATTGGCTAAAAAACAGTTTAAAAAAAAATCAAAACATCATGTTTTATTAGTAAACAAAAAAAATATGTTTTAAATCATTTTTTATAAATGTTTTAATTGAATTGTTTTAAACATGTTTTAAACATATTTTAAACATGTTTCAAATATATAATTGATATGTTTTCATTTTTTACTAGGTAGGTACTTTAAATCGAAAACCATTTAGAGGTTTTTCAATTTTTGACACCGTACATATTTTTCGGGGTTTTTGATTAATTATTTAACGAAATACCTATGTAAAATAACCTTAAGAATTATCAAGAGGAAGGAATAATAAATTTGTGACTTGGTAAGGGGAAGGAACAATAGCAAAAAACACCGCAGTATAAAAGCAGAGCGAACTATTTTCGTCCCTTTCCCATTTACCCACAGTAGAATACACGTTACTCGTTTGTTCACTTATTGTAGTCTACCAGCCAGAACAATCAGTTACAGTCTAGGAAATTCCACGAATTCAAAGTTCTGAGTTACAATTACAATTTAACTCAAAATTAAATATAATGTTGCAAATTAAAAGTTTTAAAAAGTACAAAAAATATTAATAACGCGTAATTTTAGTGAAGTAAACCTTAATGTTTTTTATATATGTTTTAAACGTGTTTAAAACAAAATGTTATAAAACGTGTTTTAAACAGATGTGTTTTTTGAAATGTTTTAAACATTGCCAAACCTGTGAAACATAATTCTACCCAAAGATATAAGAATTTTTTGAAACGATAAACTACTACTATGGTAAATACTGTACTTTTTCAGTCTTTTATGAAATATACCTCTGATTAAATACTGCTACAGCTTACGGGACGGCGGCGCATACGGGAGTATAAAGGTTAACGCACATTTAGGCGGGTCGCAACGGGGCGGGCCGGGCCTCAGCGCATCGCAAAATGCTCCAGCACACTGTGACGGGCCGGGCCGCATCGCATCGACGGATTTTGAGTACAGTGGTGCCAGCTTAGGGTAATTTACCCTAGATTTAGGGTAAAAATTATCCGGCAGGGTAATTACCCTAATAATTATTAGAGTATAGATTTTCCTACTGTATCTCTTGTGTTAACTTTACTCTTACAAAAACAATGTTTGACAAAAGAGACCAGCCCCCGGACCGCCTAACTCTCTCGCTTTGACTCTGGCTTTGGTTTATGACGTCAGTGCACTGTCCGTCCTTGTCATCGTGTTATGATATGACAAGGATGGATATAGTCTAGCTATCGCTCTGGCTAAAGCTTTGAGTTAGGCGGTAGGGCCCCCGGCCTTTAATGCTAAAGTTGTATACCTTTTAAAATCTTTAATCTGTGATTCATAATCTGCTCTGCTGTACTTTTTAGAATTACGTAGCCCAGTGACAAAAAACGGAATCCTTATAGAATCGTCATGTCTGTCTGTCTGTTCGTCCGTATGTCACAGCCACTTTATTCTAAAAGTATTAGGATTACACAGTTGAAACTTGGTAGGTAGATGTATTCTGTAAACCACTTTTCGATTTTTAGACAAAAATAAAAAAACCGGCCAAGTGCGAGTCGGACTCATGCACGAAGGGTTCCGTACCAAAAAACGGCTAAAAATCAAGTTTGTTGTATGGGAGCCCCCCTTAAATATTAATTTTATTCTGTTTTTAGTATTTGTTGTTAAAGGGGCAATGGAAATACATCATATGTGAAAAATTCAACTGTCTAGCTATCACGGTTCATGAGATACAGCTGGTGACAGACAGACAGACAGATGGACAGCGGAGTCTTAGTAATAGGGTCCTGTTTTTACCCTTTGGGTACGGAACCCTAAAAAGATTAACCCATACATGGAACTGAAACTAAAAAAAAAAATGTTTTTCATCAAACCTATACGTGCGGGGTCTATATAGATAGGTATTTAAAAATGACATTGAGGTTCCTCAAACCATTTTTTCTCAAAGTCAACCGTTTGAAAGATATACACTTCAAAAGTGGTTAAATGTGTGTCTCCCCCCTCTAACTTTTAAAATAAGAAAGTGAAAAATCTAAAAAATAATATATGCTGTAGAACTTAATAAACACTTTTAACGAAAATTGGTTTCAATGACATATATATTTAGTAGTTTTAGAGATGTAGCAAATTTTCCATAACCGCAAATATATTTTTTGTCATTTATACAAACACTATGAAAAAGTTTGTACTTCTATAAGAAGTTATTTTTGCAGATTAAAAATGATAGTGGCATTAAGGGCCCCTTATTCCAAATTGAGGATTCTAGATTGAGTAATTTATATAGTAAACACTACTTAAAAATTCTGAAGAAAATATATGGTATAGATACATCTTAGTTCTAGTGGATTTTTAAGTTAAAAATTCAATACTTCAATTTCGCTCGATAGAATATTTTTTTGAAGCAACATCGATTTTGAAAGCATTTTCATTTTTATGAGACTTGGGAGAACGTAATTTTGCTGAGAATTAAACATTTAAATTTCTAATCTTATTTGCCAGTGATATTATTGGATAGATGTGTGAATATTTGAAATGAATGATTTTTTTTAATAAAATAAATACGAATATTTTTACTCACGCGCGCGTTTCGCTTCGCGTTAGTGTCCCGTCGGACGTCATCGAGGCAGGACCTGTGCTACTTTTTGCGGACCCGCTTTGCCGCTACGTCATCATTTATTATATTGTATTAAAATTATAATCACTAGTTGAAACTTAGTGTAATTCTGTTAAATAGTGTTCATAGTCTTTGGTATTTAAGTTTGTACATAATAGTGGTGTAAAATCTTAATTTAACAAAATAACAAAAGTTCTTCGAGTGTCATAGACTAAGTCAGTCAGTATACTACTACAAACATAGCGCCAAAGCATCTACTTACATAGCGCGCTATGTACAGATAGCGCGTTATAATTATGGCGCTAGACGCTATTTTAACCACCTCTAACTCAGACGTGCTCGGATTGCCTTGACTCTAGACGTCTTGTTGGCGTACTATAAGAAAAATATTATACTGTGGTTATACTGATTTTATTAGGATGTACTATAATTATTTTATTGAAACTTATCGATAATCGAACCCTATACAACCTGTTCCAAAATAACCCCTGCCGAATATGGTAGATAGAGACTATCAAACTGAACAACTTTTAGGTACTATGAGACCAACTCTGAAATCGCGAAAATAAGTCTGCTGTATCTAGGGCTTGCAATATTCGTCCATTTTTACTATTCGAATATTTCGAATAGTTCCAAAATGAATATCCGAATTATCCGAATATTACGAATTTTTCGAATACTTTTTATCTAGAGAACAAAATGTCCTTTTGACTTGAATATAATATCATACAATTCATAGATTTTATAAAGGTCATACAATAAAAGTAGAATTTTACTAATTTAAAAAGAAAAACTACGTTTTTATGAACATTTAACACTCATTAAAAAATATCTGACTCTTTTCACCTCAGACGGGACTATGGACGTGTTAGGTTTATCATATATCAATATCTGGGTGAACGAGTTTTGCTCGGTTTTTACTATTTATTGTAATATGGTGGTGTTTAGGTGATAATCTACATTGTTATCTCAAACATTAACTACATCTTTTAAAACTTGTCTAAAAACAATAAAAATAAAAAATATATATATAATTAGCGGAAAAACAGGCCTAAGGAGGCGTGGCCTGTCTGTGACGTCAGCATCGCGTGATGGTGGGACGACGCGTGGAGGGGCGCGTGGAAGGGCGCGCGCGCCGCCCGGCATATAAGGCGTGAGGCGGGCGGGCCTCGCTCACTTTTTCTGCGACCATCGGATCGGACGGACGTTCACTAATATTGCTCTTGTTTTAGTTTTAAATTTTAGTTTGTTATTTTGATTTTGATATTAATTAAATGTGTGTTTGTTAGAATTATCTTTTATTTAATAAATAACGGTCTAGAACGCTAAATTCAGAAGTGGGATTCAAACCACGTCTGTTTTGGATTTTTAGACGGTTAGGCTAGGTTTTAGTTTCGGTTTAGTGTGAATTTTCTTTTGTACAGTTTGTTTTAAATTACTGAACGCAATGTCTAAAGAATCTAATAGTAAATCGCGAAAACGTGGACGTTCCTCCGCTCCGAGTATTGAACAACAGCTACTAACGATTATTTCTCGTTTGTCGGCGTTGGAAGATACTAGGCATCGCAATTTAGGTGAGGCGGGCGCGAGCGTTGAAGTGCATTCGCGCGCCTTGCCGACGCCGCCGCCTGGGCGCGCCATGCCAGCGCCAGCGCTGTCGGCACGTTCGGACACGCCGCCGCCGCTACCCGTGCCCGGTTTGGCGAGCGAGTCTGCCGCACTTGTTAGTGTGCGTGAAGAGACCTGCACGAACGCGTTGGTGGTGCCTCCCAGCGTGGCATCGGGTACAGCGAGCGTCGCCGCGTCGCTGCCTGCGAGCCTGCCGCCGTCGGCTACTGACGTCATCATGAGTGAGGTAGCAGATAAGCTTGCGAACGCAATCAATGCCATAAACCCGGTAAGATCGAACCATAATATTTTTATTTCAAGTTTTGATCCCTCTTTAAATGTGATAGATGATCCATACTACCAACTGCCGGAACCTGGCCGAAGCTCGGGAACACGATGCTCGGAAGCTGCAGCCGATGCTCTCTCTCTGGACGCCGTCGCAGATATCTGGATACCGCTGGTCTCAGGAACTCGGGATATTCTCTCAAGAAGGACGTCGAATAATAACCCCAGAAATTACAACAAATACTTTTATTTCTTTTCCACAATTACTAAAAACCAATGTTACCCAGACAAAATCCCAAGTAAGAATGAATGCTCGGCATTGTCAAGATGGCGACCTCGCTACATTTTCCCTCCAAAACATACTGCTCGCTTATTGGTTTAAAAACCATTCGGCGGTAACGCATAGCCAATAACAGCACTACGCATCTAGTCGTTTTCGAACTAATAACACGGAAATAAATTACGAATTTAAAATAATGTTGCCACTTTAAATAATCTTTCAATATTATTGCTAACAAATTCGTCCATCCTGACAACACCTCACGTCCTCGTGACGTTACAAGTTGATAAATTTGCTTCTTTCATTAATAAATATCTAAACATTTACTAAGTAACAAAGTATAAAGAAATCATAAAAGTCTAGTCATCTATTTTAAAGACAAAATATGTATGAATTCAAATCACTTTAGTTACAAATATAGAGTTATAATTAGTTTTGGTTTAATAATATAATACCAAAAAGTACTTATTTTCTTAAAATCAAGCTAAAAATCAATTTAAAAACATTAATAAATTATTAAATCCATAAAATTTTACAATTTCAAATGCTTATAATTAAATTTTTCGTTTCTTTGGGATAACTCCCCATCTTGATAATCTTCCATTGAGAACTTTGGGATAACCTTCCATTTTGATTCCATTGGGATAACCTTCCATCTAAACAATCTTCCATTAGGATAACCTCCTATCTAAATATCCATCCATTGGGATAGCCTCCCATCTTAATAACCTTCCATTGGGATAACCTCCCACTAGATAACCTCCCACTGGGATAACCTCCCATATAATTAACCTTCCATTGGGATAACCTCCCTTCTTAATAACCTTCCATTGGGATAACCTCCCACTAAATAACCTTCCATTGGGATAACCACCCATCTAAATAACCTTCCATTGGGATAACCTCCCACTAAATAACCTTCCATTGGTATAACCTCCTATCTAAATAACCTTCCATTGAGATAACCTACCACTAAATAACCTTCCATTGGGATAACCTTGCACTCAATAACCTTCCATCGAAAGTACGGTCTTTCACGTTATGAATAAACTTAGAGTAGCAGAGCATTCCACCTTAACTAATCCGGTACCAAATTAATCTTCTACACAAAAACCTTCATATTTAAAAACCCACTATCAACCATATTATATAATATATCCAAATAAAAACATTCTGAAGAATGGTACCATTATTAAATTTAATAACATGTACCCTAACTTTATAATACTATTCCAACCATTTCTACACCTTTTCATTTGAATCTTCTCCTATCCCTCGTTCTTCAACCATATTCTTATTACACATTCGATTATTTCTTATTCATCATTTTCACTAGAATCTCTACAATCTATTCCATTAAAACTTAACAACAGATGCACTGTTCAACCGGGTATATTCCTACATAACTCGCTTTTAATTTTTTTTTGGCGTATCCTCTACCTCTACCGTATATATGCGGGAGAATGCGATATTTTTATTACTAAAAGGGATTAAAAGAATAATTATTAATTAAAAGTACACAATTTAACTATTCCAATCATTCGTATGACTATAATAGTAGGTATAATTTGTCGTTCCACTCCCCACAGCGCCATCTGTGAAACTTGTTTGTGTCATACTGTGTTGCATTGCACGCCTATATACAAGTCTTATTCAAGAACCTTATATATGACATAGAATATGAATATAAGGTTCTTGGTCTTATTCATTGTTCGACTGTGACATGTCACCGACCGAACTGTCCGGTAATGTAGGTAAATACTACTTCTTTTATAACAGTAATAATGGTGTACGATTACAATATCAAATTAAGTGTTAATTGTGATTTTGACAATTAACTAAGTTATTAATAACTAACGTCATAGAAATTCATAAATAATTACTTAAAACTGCTATTATTTCTTTTATGTTCTCCCACATATATAACTCTAACTCAAACTCAAAACGTTTATTGCATTATATAGTTTTTATGCACGTGGTATAAACATAATTATAATTTGACAATTTATCTATCACTATCACCTTAACAACTCTATACGAACCAAAACATTTGGATACAATTTTTTTTTATATCGTAGACAAAGAATATTCCTTTCAACACTAACACGGTGCTTACTTCAAACCTAATGGCTTCAAAATCTTTCACTGTATCAGCTATGGTGGTTTCGTTCATCATCAAATCAATCAATCATGCTTAACAGAAATAATGTTCACTTACAGTCATTCCTTTTAACTTCAAACCAAACAATACTTATTTACTGTTGAGTCCCCAGTATACATCAATAATCTTATCTGTTACCGATGTCGGTAACCTCAACACTGCACCATAGGATGATTCGCCAAGCAGGAACAGAATGAAACACTTTCTTCTTATATGCCCATATATTGTGGTTATAACGAATTGGGCCGTGCGAGCTTACAACAATTTAAAACCAAATAGAACGTTACATATTAATAAACTTCAAAGTAATTAAAAACACAAACTAAATGACTCAATCAGTTATAACAAGCTACTGTTTACAAATCAAAGTACTTACATGAAATAATCACAAACACAGATTCTATCACTAGTAACGCACTTAGCGGTCCATTAAACAGTCTTTTTGCTATACACATTTTAATCACTTTTTTCACTAGTTTCACGCGATTGAAGCTGTCCGTAACAGTCTCCCCCCGGTGCAGCACTCGCGGCACCTTCTTCTTCAGTAGGGAGGACAGCCAATCTCGCTGTCGGGCGACGAAAAACTCCTCCTCTTGTCTTGACATCAGCGTTGCGAATCTCGCCGTCTGGTCCCGGATACACCGCCGTCACGACGCCTCGCGGCCACACATTGCGAGGCAGGCTGGAGTCGACGATGATGACGACGTCACCGGGCTTAAGTGAGCGGCCCGTGACGTCACGCGCACCCCCGCGCGGAATGAGCTCGGGCAGGTACTCGCGCACCCAGCGGCGCCAGTACTCGTCGGCCAGCGCCTGCGCAGCACGCCATGCCTTGCGCGAAGCTGGCTCGCACGGCCCAGTGAGTGGCAGGCCGCGCGAACCCCCCAGCAGAAAGTGATTTGGGGTGAGCGCCTCTGGATCTTCTTCGCTGACTGGTACGTGGGTTAGCGGGCGAGCGTTTATGGTGTGCTCTACCTCCGCCAACAGCGTAGCTAGTACCTCTTCTCGCGGCGACTTCTCGTTCAGTGTGACTCGTAGCGCGCTTTTGACCGAGCGCACGAGCCTCTCCCACGCGCCTCCCTGATGTGGCGCGCCCGGAGCGATGTAGCGCCACTCCATACGCTCTGTTAGTGCGTAATCACGTAGCGCCGGTTCCCATTCTTCTACCGCACGACGCAACTCTACGTCGGCGCCTCTGAAGTTTGTTGCATTGTCTGAGTACATCACGCGCGGCCACCCACGGCGCGCGCCCATTCTTCTTAGAGCCATGATTGCCGAGTCTGTGGATAGCGACGCCACCAATTCTATATGTATCGCTCTCGTCGTGAGACACGTAAATAGTGCGCCCCACCGTTTTTCGTGCCGCCGTCCCACCGTCACCGTTAGAGGTCCAAAATAGTCGGCCCCGCAGTATGTGAAGGCCCTCGTGAATGGCTGTAATCTTGCCTTAGGTAAATCTCCGTGCACTGGAACCACAGGACGTGCCTTTCGTACGCGACAAAACACGCATTTGCTAGCGACTGTACGTATCGTCGGTCTCAGTCGTAGTATCCAGTATTTGGCTCTGACGTCATTCACAACGCGCTCATTGTGTGCGTGGTGGGCGCGACGGTGCTCACGATATAGTAGCAACCGCGCATACGGGTGCCTGCCGTCCAGTACTACGGGGTGAGTAGCGGGGGCAGACACACCCGCTGCCCCTATCCGTCCCCTGGCACGCAGCACACCTTGTTCGTCCAAATACGGATCTAGCTTTCGTAGCCGGCTTCCTGCTCTGAGGTTTCGCTTTGCGGTGATGCGTTCTATCTCTTCAGCGAAACATTGGCGCTGCGAAGCTCGTTGCAGTCTCATCTCAGCCTCTTCTAAAAGCTCTTCATTCATCGTAGCGGCACGGTCACGACATTTGCGTACGAATAGTAATACTCTCGCCATCGCTCTCACCAAGCGTTCATATGAGGAAAAACGCTCGGCTTGGGGCACACTATCGTTTGCTTCTCCCATTGTCGTGAGCACTATCTCTACCGTGTCCTCTTCCGTTACGATATCACACGTGGGCCATAAAGCCTCATCTTCATATAAAAATTTGGGTCCTTTGAACCATCTGTCATTACACGTCTTCATCTCTACATTAGGGCGCGTTGCGTCGTCCGCCACATTCAGCGCTGTCGGAACCCATCTCCATTGGCTAGCGTCCGTAGTCTCGGCTATCTCTCCTAAGCGGTGCGCTACGTATGGTGAGTAACGCACGCTATCATTCCGTATCCAATGCCACACGGTACGCGAATCCGTCCAATATACAGTTTTCTCGGGTTCCCAGCCTTGCTGTCTCTTGATAGAGCTTGCCAGACGCGTCCCAATCAGAGCCGCTTGTAATTCGAGTCTTGGTACGCTAAGATGTTTCATTGGCGCTACCCGTGCTTTAGCGGCCGCTAATGTCACTTCTATTTCACCATTTTCATTCTTGACGCGCCAGTAAGCCGCGGTCGCGTAAGCAACTTCACTTGCATCACAAAATATATGTAGTTCTCGGCTCGGCTCTCCCCCCGTTTGAGCGTAGAGGCGCGGTAATCTTAGTGTTCGTAGCTTTTCTATGTCTCTAAGCCATTGGATTATCTCTTCGGCCTCCGGCCCTGGTAAAGCCTCGTCCCACTCTACGTTTAGTTTCCAAATGTTTTGTAATACAATCTTCGCTCGAATGGTGTAGTAGCTTAGTAAGCCCAACGGATCGAAAACCGACATCACGGCGCTTAGCGCTTCTCTCTTTGTCGGCGGCCTCGCTAACGTCTTCACTTCAGCCGGTACCCTCGCAAGCGTCGTGTTGAACCCCAGTGTGTCGGTCACCGCATCCCATAGTAACCCCAGCGTGCGACCACAATCGTCTAGGTTGGACCCCAGTTGCTTGGGCGATGACGTAGCACGGCTCTCTAATGGCAGCTCAGCTAAGACTCTAGCTTCGTTTGAGTTGAAGCCTGTCAGCTTGAATCCTGCTCGCCTGTGCACTTCAATCACTTGTTTCATCGTAGTAATTGCCCGTTCCTTATCATCAAAACTGTCCACCCAGTCGTCCATATAATGATTGCTAGTTATCGCTTGACATGCTAGCGGGTACTCGTCGGCGCTCTCTCTCGCGTTCCAGTCACGCACACTATGTGCTAAGAATGGCGAACTCTTTGCCCCAAATATCATCGACGTCATTTTATATTTTCGTGGCGGTCCATCTCTATCGCCGCCTCTCCATAGAAACATCTGTGCCGGTCGGTCTATAGGTGCGATTTTCACTTGTAAAAACATCTCTTGAATGTCGGCTGTTATTGCTATCCTTTTCTCACGGAACCGCAAAAGCAACCCATTTAAATCTTGTAATAAATCGGGCCCCTCTAAAAGCTCATCATTGAGGCAAACATCATCGGCTTTTGCCGCCGCATCGAAAACCAATCTTAACTTCCCCGGCTTGTTCACGTTAGTAACCGCGAAGTGAGGCAGGTACCATGATCGTGGATCGTCTGTCTCTTTCCCACTGCACTGCTCCGCGTAGCCTTTCGTGAATAAATTTTCTATCTGTGCTGTATAAGCTTTTTCAAAGTCGCTTGACCGGTCCATCTTGCGTTCTATAGACTTCAAGCGTTTTACAGCGTTATAATAACTGGGTGGTAGCGTGACGTCGTCTCTCTTCCACGGTAGTCGTACTTCGCACTGGCCGCCGACTCGTTTAATACTCTCATTGAACGCTTTAATCGCTCTCACTTCCATTGGGTTTTCGCGTTCCCTCCTAGCGATACCGAGTGCGTCTATTTCAAAGTAACGTTTCACCATGTCGTGCAATTCAACCTCGGGTGCGATGAGCTCCGTCTTGTATACGTTAGACGCGCCCTCTAGCGCCGTAATTCGAGGCGCCGTTCCATGTATGACCCACCCTAGCTTCGTAAGCGACGCTACCGGTTGTCTCTGATTGCCCATTAACAACTTTCGTGACACAATCAAATGCCAATTATCGGCCCCGATCAGTAAACGTGGTTTCACTCTGTCATAACACACGTCACTAGCCGTTAATTTTCTTAAGTGTGCGTACTGTAAGCAATCTTCACTAACTGTTTGATGATTGAGCGTCAAACTTGTCATCGTTTTGGCGCGAACATGATGGGTGCTTTCATCTCTTGCTACTAACACTAGGCTTACGTCTTCACTGTTCGCTACGCTCCCTTGCGCGTTTATACTACATATACGCAAGTCGCTTACAGGCCCTTTCGCACCTATTTCGTCCGCCAGGACTTGATCAATGATCGTTATTGTCGATCCCTCGTCCAGCAGCGCATATGTCTGTACGGCGCCGCCGGGTCCCTTAACTGTCACTGGACACACCTTTAACATGACATTCGCCGCGACGTTGGCCCTATTAATCGTGGCGATCGTCTCAGTCTGCGACTCTCGCACCAACGTCTCTTCATTACTGGCGGCACGGTCCTTATGCAACGTAGCGTGGTGACGCGCATTACAGTTGTTCACCCCGCATAGTTTGTGTGTACAGCGGAACCTCCGGTGCTTATTGTTTACACACCGAAAGCACACTCCATTATTTCTTGCCCACTGCCATCTTTCATCTACCGTCATGGCTTTGTATTTGTTACAGTGGGGTACTTCATGATCGTTTCCACATAGTAAACACGGCGCTGGCGGCGTCTCTTTCTGGCCCAAAGTGTATATTCTTGCTACATTTTTCTTTTTATCGGTGCGTTTCTCGCTACGGTTTTTTACAGCGACGTTTTCTCTTTGCTGTGACGTAGTCGGTACGTATGCAAAACGCAGCGCGCAGTCGGCCTCTTTCATAAGGAATCGAGATAAAATAATTATTTCAGGCTCGCTCGATTCATTCTTTTCGGCGTAGGCGACCCAGTTCGATAACAAATGTGGGCTGAGTTTCTTGACTACTTCTCGAACCAATAGCGGATTTCGTAAGTACCCTCGGTCATCAACCGCTTGAATAACGCAAACTATATTTTGCAATTTCACAGCGAGGGTATTTAATTCTGTAGCACTCGTACCGGAACGCGGTAAACTTTTCATATCTTCGAGCGCTCTGTCTATAAGCACTTCGGGGCGGCCGTAGCATTGTTCTAGTGTGGTCATAATACGATCGGGGTCGGTCGCACTCCATAATAGCGCCGACACACTCTCTCTCGCCTCCCCTTTTAAGCTCACGCGTAATCTTGCTAGATTTTCCTCTGCAGTGAACTTATATAATCGTGTGGAATCACGCACTGCGGCCTTGAATAACAACCATTCCGTCGGTGAGCCACTAAACACGGGCAGCTCTTGCGCGTACCGCAGCATCGGTCGTCTAGTTAGAACCCTGTCCAATGTTTCAGCGAGGTTTTCCACCCCGTAGCCCTTTTTCGTATCGATTACGGGCCTCGCGTCAGCCTCCATTGGATTTATACTAAACGTTCGGTTTCTATCTGTTTCTAAGGCGCGCGCCTCATTGCGCTTCATATCCCTGTCTCTGTCTTGCACGATAGCGGGAGCGATATCTCTGTCTCTTTCTTGTGAAACGACGGGAACGATATCTCTGTCTTTCTCTAAATTTTCGTCTACCCGACACCGAGGATCGGCTGTGGTATCCAACCATTCTTTCAGCCTCTCTGGGACGCTCTCGGCGGGTAAGCTCGCACGGGTTTCTTCCTCCATAATAGTATCCATTTCAACTTGTAACCTTTGTTGAATTAATTCACGTTCTAATTCCATTTCTCGTCTCTTAATCTCGGCCAACTGTTCCGCGGCCCGAAGTTGCGCCTGCCGGACGCGCGCAGCTACACTCGACGAACACACTGACGGCGGGTTACATCTCAAAGCCCCAGTGTCGGTGGCGGCGGCGGTGGCGGCGTTGCCATCGTCAACTTCCTTGGTGGGCGGCGGCGGTAACGATCTCTCTGTACCACTTTCTGTGGCCTCTTGCATCGCGACTGTAGTCAATAACGGTGGTGGTGGCGGTGGCTGTGGCGCGATCGTCGACGGTGACGCCGGTGGCTCATCATATGTGATTGCCTCCCTCTTCTTCCCTCCAGATTGGCTTCTCGTGACTGGCATCTTTTTCTTTCTTGATGTCTACTCCTAACAATCTCGCCCGGGCACACTAGCGAGGGGAGCCCAGGTGAGGATGGAGGTTGTAGCAGGAGTGGAAGGGAGGAACTACCCGGCAGAGGGGGTGTGCAACTCCGAGGTGCTCGGCTACCGGGAGGAACGCCCGGCAGCGTCCGCAGTGCCTACAGACCGGCCCTCAGTGCGACACAACCCTTACCGGCGTAGCCGGACAATTTCAGCTGCCTTGAAAAAGGCGGCTGGCAGCCGTGTCCGTCAGACTGCACCGCCTTGAATGGCGTTACTCACACTAACCACACTTGGCACCGTTAGGGTGTGGCAGTGTGAGCCGCGGTCCACCCGCGTAGTGAAACTAGTTACTGTGATTCTTCTTTCTTCAGTGAACGTATTATGTTTACTGTGATGCTTCTTTTCTTCAATAATCGTTGGACGTATATATGTTACTGTGATGCTTCGCTTCTTTCTTCTCGCTTGACGCGCAGAATCTTTTTATCCGCTGCTCTGAAGGACCACGCAGTAGATTCTTCTTATCCGCGCTCTGAAGGACCACGCAGTACTGTTACCGATGTCGGTAACCTCAACACTGCACCATAGGATGATTCGCCAAGCAGGAACAGAATGAAACACTTTCTTCTTATATGCCCATATATTGTGGTTATAACGAATTGGGCCGTGCGAGCTTACAACAATTTAAAACCAAATAGAACGTTACATATTAATAAACTTCAAAGTAATTAAAAACACAAACTAAATGACTCAATCAGTTATAACAAGCTACTGTTTACAAATCAAAGTACTTACATGAAATAATCACAAACACAGATTCTATCACTAGTAACGCACTTAGCGGTCCATTAAACAGTCTTTTTGCTATACACATTTTAATCACTTTTTTCACTAGTTTCACGCGATTGAAGCTGTCCGTAACATTATCCTTCCACAAATCTTCGCTTTGGCCGTGTTTCGTTGTTGAGTGCATTGATAAATGGTTCAGTTGTACTGTACTGCTCCACCCATCCATTGGCACGTGAATGGCAGTTGAATCCCTAACATGGCATAGGTACATAACACCTAACGAATGTTAAACTTGCTTCTGTACTCTTGACTGGCTTTTAGGATGATACATTTTGTATAAACGTTAATAGTAACTGGAATATGGCGATTTGTAGTCTTTAAAAATAATGAATGACATCCATGATGACTGACATACTCTTAAAATTTGCCATCTCACTCCTCTAGGTCCTAATTATCTAGGTCCACTATGCGTACCTTTTCTTTAAAAAAAACATTGTCATATTTTAAACTAGTTGTTATTCCTACTTTCCACGATATTATGGCTGTTAGGATCTGATAATATATAATATATATAGTACGAAGTCAATCATCATCAGTTATCATTAAAATTGTATGAAAATGCAACTAAACAATTTGTCTTAACACAGGGTTCCTGCGCAATGTGTCAAAATGAACCATCCCAAACAAAATGTACCCTGAATCGAAACAACGGCCAATAGCCAATCTTTCTTATGAAAATGTTGCTCCTCTAGTGAAGTGTAACTACTATTAACATTAAGAAAGCTTTGGTTTTTTTTTCTTTAAATCTCAAGTCAGCAATAACATCCCCTTTACACCCCACCTGCCAGCGTCAGTATGGTACAGTACGGTACAATTCAGCATACAACGTAAATTTTATATAGAACAGAACCAAAATTGGTCGAAATACTAATTGTGCTTAGAGTCATTCAAAAGCTTGATGCTTCTACTTTCAGCATTTTCGTGAGATATATTTTCAGGCAATTGCGGCAAATTCAATCAATATCAGTAAATCAAATAAAATAAACTTTCTAAAGAATTTTACAAAACCAATGAACTATCTCATATTGTAAACGTTCTTGGGAACAGAAAAATTATGTACGTGAAATTATGTACATATGTATGTATTTCAAAAAAAATCAATCGAAAAAAGTCATTTTGATAGTTTCAGTGTAAGGCTCTAAATCTATGAATTATAAGCTCAAGATTGATTGTTATGTGGTAATTTCCCAAATTTCAAATCATCCAAAGTGAATGATTCATATTGTTAAGTTTCTGGCTCTATTTTATTTACTTTATGAATTCCAAAAAAAAATCAATTGTATTTCAGCTCTTGAAATCTAATTAATCTCATTTAAAATGAACAGTATTTGATATTGGCTTAATGATAATAAACCCTTAACATTGGACTAAATTATTCTTTAGAAATATGTCCTCTGTATCCGTCATTAACATAGATTGACCTAGTGGAAGTATCACCGTGAACGTTGATTAACCCTGTTTCATGTACAACTATATCATTACAGACAGTTCAATGCATTCATTATCACAACAGAATCCTCAATAGAAAATTAACTTGTTTTTCTTTTTTTTTTCAATTCACACATGAGGCGGTTTAGTATACATTGGACCAATGAGAACTGGATAGATACTTCAAATCACCATTGAACCTTAATCATAGACAGTCATGCTCATGAACCAGTAAATTCCGCAACAGCTCTACCGAACCGAAGTCTAACACAACACAGAATATTTATGAGAGGTGTCCCACTTTTCCAAGATGTCCTTTGCATTACTTTTCCGCATTAAAGTTAATTCGCTACCTAAATCTGCAAATGCCTTTATTTGAACATCATTCACAAATTTAGTTTGTAGGTACATATTTATAAGAACCACAAAGGTTAGTAGGTTGTTTAATAATCATTATTGATTTATTCATTTTGGATTAAACTTGGCGAGAGCATTCTGAACCTATATGACCAACGGCTAAACACCATAGTAAGATAAAAACAAACACTAAAAACATCTCTTTTTTTTAGCTATAGACATTTTGAAACAAGGTGACCCTCTTCCTTACAATAGGGAATATCTGAACAATCAAATTGAAATATATATATTTACATTATATATGTATATTTTTAGGTAGGAATAAGCTCCCTTATTAATAGAAAGAGGTTTCAGAGTTACTGGTCTGGCTACTGGTTTCATGACTAAACACATTAACCTATCGTCTAAACCGTGAAAATAATTTCATAAAAATACGTTTCCAAAGAACATCCGTCAGTTTACATATGAAAAATGCTTAACTTGAATACAATCGTAAAATATCGCCAACAATATATGCTGCATGTATCAAGTTCTGCTATGTTTAAATCGCATGTAAAAAGAGTTTATTTAAGAATATTGTTTGACATGGAATCACTTATCATTAAGGTCAGAAATGTCACTATAAAATATAATAACAATGAAGCATTAAACCACAATTTCTTTGTGTTTTTTTTTTTAATAAAGAAAATGACATGTTAATTTGACTTCGATTTAGCATTGATTAGCTGTCATTTGGTTGACACACACATATTACTACATTATAAATACCAAATAAAAAAAATAGAAAAGTATAGAAGTTAAGCATTAAATGCCGGGACTCCTTTTTCTCCCGTCTGTCTAGTATATTATCCTGCATCATCTATCCAAAACATTCGCTAGTTGGAAACGCATTTCTAAATTTTGTTTACCATTCACTCCAATTAAGCAATACAAAGATAAACCTTCATTCCATTTCTTTCACGGTTCATACCATTTTTTTTTCTCGATCTCAACCAGCTTATATACTAATTTGTCGGCTTTGTAATAATTTGTCTATTCATCCATTCATACAAGATCACTCATTTATTCACTTACAGAAGCCATTGCTATTAATAGTTTGATTTTTCAAATCAGAACCAAATTCAAGTATGTATTAAATTGGTGATCCTTTTCTTTATCACCTCTGCAAAGTTTAACTTCAACCCTCTGTCTAATCTACCACGATTATGACTAGAGTCATCTATATTTACTGTTATGTTACATGCCCTATGGCTTCGAAATAGTTCCCATTTCCCAACATCGTCTATGTGGTTATCGACTATCTGACCATTCCTTACTACGCAACAACAAACAATCTATTATAATGAAAATGTCTAGTAGATTCGTGCCGATATCTCGTTTCCCTAAACCTTGACCTGCTAAGACTACGATCATGTATTTCTATAGATCCTTCGCTAAGCTCTAAAAAGGAAGGGTTTGGTCTATCCCAACTACGACGTTCACACGCTTTACCTCCATCAGCGCCACCACTAATAGATGGATCACCCAATCTCGCTCCAGTGTACGATAAAACTGCCTCGTCGCCTGCATCTACTACGTCTTCCATACACCCTGCTCCGCTCCGACTAATACCACTGGAGTTATCACGCGCTGGCGTCCACAGCTACCTCATATGATATCTTGAATGTCGTTCTTCATTCATGTTGTGTTCGACTACGACGTCAACGTACTTCACCTCCATCAGCGCCGGCACTTTCAATGGTCCTTCTCCTGTGTACGATGATGCTTTCTTCAATGTACGATGACGCCGTCGCCTGCTTTGTGTCCGCATCTGCCTCTGACGAGATCTTGAGTGTCGTTCTTCATTCATGTTGCGCTGGAAAACCATAATAATAGCGCAGCCAGTAATATATTCAAAATATTTGTTATATTATTCTGCAGTTTTGACTCTACATGTTGATTACATATCGGCTCTACATAATTTGGCTCTACTTATCGGCTCTACATATCGGCTCTACATATCGGCTCTACATATCGGCTCTACATATCGGCTCTACATATCGGCTCTACATATCGGCTCTACATATCGGCTCTACATATCGGCTCTACATATAACAAAATGTTTCTGTTCATCACACAAATACTTAAGTGCCTCTGCGAACTTCGAACCCTGACCCACTTGGTGAGACCAGTATGCAAAGGTAACAAGTATATACACATATTGTCAGAACATAAAAAAAAACATGGTTATTATAAGTACTAGTAATAAAAGTGTATATGGAAAAGGGGGGAAAAAAACGTTGATCACTCTATATCACGTATCAAACCCCACAAGGGAAAGTTCTGTACAGGAATCGAACCTGAATGGTTTACCAAACAACTTACCAACACATACTACAAGAAAAACAATATACAAAACACAAAAAAACATAAGTGGTACTAGTCTCATAGGATAAACCCCAACATGGAAAATTCTGTACAGGTATTGAACCTGATCAATTCACAGGGCAACTTGCCCACATATTATTTTTATATAATCTTATCATAGTATACATATAGTATGCGTACCAAACCCATTAGGAAATCCCCACGATGGAAAATGCTGTACAGGCATCGAACCTGCATAGTTCACAAAACAAATTACCCACATTCTTTCGCACACAAAAAAAAACACACTAAAACACGCGCACTAAACCCATCAGAAAAACTTTACGATAACATTATTTACAGGTATCGAACCATTGTTTACCAAATCAATTAGTCACATTTGACACAATGACTAATAATTTCATAAATCCTCAATTAAACGAAAACAGAGCAAAAGAAACACATAGGTACCTCGTGAGCGTCTGTTATCCCTTCTTCTGAATTTGATAGATGATCCATACTACCAACTGCCGGAACCTGGCCGAAGCTCGGGAACACGATGCTCGGAAGCTGCAGCCGATGCTCTCTCTCTGGACGCCGTCGCAGATATCTGGATACCGCTGGTCTCAGGAACTCGGGATATTCTCTCAAGAAGGACGTCGAATAATAACCCCAGAAATTACAACAAATACTTTTATTTCTTTTCCACAATTACTAAAAACCAATGTTACCCAGACAAAATCCCAAGTAAGAATGAATGCTCGGCATTGTCAAGATGGCGACCTCGCTACATTTTCCCTCCAAAACATACTGCTCGCTTATTGGTTTAAAAACCATTCGGCGGTAACGCATAGCCAATAACAGCACTACGCATCTAGTCGTTTTCGAACTAATAACACGGAAATAAATTATGAATTTAAAATAATGTTGCCACTTTAAATAATCTTTCAATATTATTGCTAACAAATGATTTTATTGTGTGGTGTGACGAAGTAGATCATTTGCGTAGTATTCACCGTTGGGATGATCGTGAGTGTTTGGCGCGAATTGGTAACTGTTTAAAAGGTGATGCTCGCGTCTGGCTTAATGAGTGGACGACTAATGATCGCACTTGGTCAAATTTTAAGCGTGATTTTCAATCGTTGTGCCCTCGTAGAATAGATACTGCTAATATTTTGTTCGACGTTATGAAATCTGATTCCGATCGTTATCCTACATACGCGGAGTACGCTAGGCGTTCTTTGTTGCGATTGCGTGTTGTTACCGGGCTAAGCGACGAACTTATATCTGCAATTATTATTCGTGGAATAACCGACCCGCAGATCCGCGCGGCTGCTACGAATGCTAATTTGTTGCCAAGTGTTATATATGTAAGTGGGTAGTTGTAAGACGAGCGGGCTGCGACCCGCTCGAGCCGATCGTTATTAAATCAGTATGCACTACTAGCTTGTGTGATTCACGCGTACGCCCTCCCTTCAAATATTAATCACGTGGCGACGTTCGAACCCAAAGTGAAAATTATTCGTTATTAAAATGTCGGGATTGTCTTTTGGCGTTCTTTCCACATTCGACCACCTCTCAAATGAGTGGAACAGTTACAAGTCCCGATTGAACCAGTGGTTCATTGCTAACGATATAACCTCGGCAACCGACAAGACGGCAGTCAAACGACGGGCGATATTATTGAGCGCGTTAACCGAATGTACGTTCAAGCTAGCGAGTGACCTGGCGTTACCGCAAAAGGTGGAAGAGTTGGAATACGAAAAAATAATAAACCTGCTCGACAACCACTTTACACCCAAAAGGTTCGGGTTTGCCGAAAAATCAACTTTCTACTCGGCGACACAGAGACCAGGTGAAAGTCATACTCAGTGGGCGGCAAGGCTTAGAGGGCTGGCAGCGCATTGCGGATTTAATAACTTGGAAGAGGCCCTACTGGATAGATTCATAATGGGCATGGCTGCTGGACACGAGCGGGACAAGCTGTTTGTGCAGGATCAGCGGGAGCTGACACTGGCAAAGGCCATCGACCTGGCGGAGAGCGTGCGCTGTGCGCGCCGGGCCTCGTCGGTAGCAGCGGCAAGCAGCGCCAGCGGCGCTGGAACGTCTACCCTGGATGCCGTGTTCAACATCTCCAAGGAAAAGTGCAGTGCGTGCGGTTATTCCAATCATAAGTTCAGTCAGTGCCGTTTTAAAAATTACAGATGCAAAAAGTGCAACACGAAAGGGCACCTCCGTAGAATGTGTACATCGGAGGGTAAAGTGAAGTACGTGGACGAGGGAGATGACGGTGAGTCTTTTTACAATATTCGATGCGTTAAAGGAAAACCGATGACCGAGAACGTTATGATTGGTGGTCTGGTTTTAGAGTTCGAAATCGATAGTGGATCGGCGGTTAGCGTAATTTCCGAGAAAACGTATAAAAAATACTTTGAAACGGTACCATTGTCATTTACGAATAAAAAGTTATTCGGCTATACGGGTGCAAAAATTGAAACACTAGGTATTGTATCTTTGCCTATAACTTATTGTGAAAATACACATACACTGCAGGTATACGTAGTGCGCGACGGTGGGCCGCCGCTGCTGGGCCGTGACTTTATTCGCCTATTCAACCTTGAAATCGCGCCCGCGACCTTGGGTTCCGCGGACACGGGCCACGTTGTGCACGCTCTGTACACAAATGCGCAAGGGCTGTGTGATAATGACAATTCCTTTGTGTCACAAATAACTTCTAGGTTTCCTAAAGTTTTCTCGGGTAAATTAGGGGCGTTTAACAGATACACCGTTGATTTACATGTAAAACCGGATTCCAAACCGATTTTTTTCAAAGCTAGACCAGTTCCTTACGCTTTAAAAGAAAAAATCGATATGGAATTAGATCGCTTATTGTCATTAGGTGTTTTGAAACCGGTTGACCACTCGGAGTACGCGTCGCCGATTGTACCGGCTTTAAAGAAAGACGGTAGCATCCGCCTGTGTGCCGACTACTCCGTTACTATAAATAAACAATTAATAGTTGATCAGTACCCCTTACCCACGGTGAACGATTTACTAGCCAAACTTCATGGGGGTGTTCAGTTCAGTAAAATAGATCTGTCTATGGCATATAATCAGTGCATGTTAAGTGAATCATCGCAAAAATTTACATGCATAAATACGCACCGCGGACTTTTTAAATTCACGCGCTTAGTGTTTGGTCTCTCGTCCGCACCGGCTATCTTCCAAAGGGCAATGGAATGTCTACTGGCGGGCATAGATGGTATTATATTCCTATTGGACGATATTTTGGTGACAGGGTCGAGAGAACAACATAAAGAAAGATTGGTCGCGGTTTTACAAAGGTTAGAAGATGCGGGCTTAACAGTCCAGAGAAGTAAATGCGAATTTTTTAAAAATGAAATAACTTATCTGGGTCATGTCATAGACAGATATGGAATTAGGAAATCAGCAGATAAAGTGAAGGCTATTTTGGAAGCACCTAAACCAGAAAATGTGTCGCAGTTGCAATCATTTTTAGGGCTAGCGAACTATTATCGTAATTTCGTACCGGATGCGTCGTCTATACTAAGTCCATTATTTAGCCTGTTGATTAAAAACGCGAAGTGGGAATGGACCTCTATTCATGAGGCAGCGTTCATTAAAATAAAGAAAATCCTAGCGTCCGATAACACCTTAGCACATTTTAACCCAACGGCCAAGCTGATATTAACGGTCGACGCTTCCCCGACTGGTCTAGGGGCCGTGTTGTCGCAGGTCGGCGACGACGGTTTAGAAAGACCAATTTCTTATGCATCGCGGACACTCACGGCAGCGGAAAAGAAATACGCTCAGATACAGAAAGAGGCCACGGCAATTATTTTTGGTGTTAGGCGGTACCATCAATATCTTTATGGCCGGTCTATACCTTTCGTTTTGCGTACCGACCATAAACCCTTACTAACCATTTTTGGGCCACATAAAGGTATACCCGAGGTTTCAGCTAATCGCCTACAGCGCTACGCGATGTTTTTAGCCGCTTATAATTATACGCTAGAATATATATGTAGTAAACAAAACAGCGCAGACTATTTGTCGCGAGCATACCCAGCGGCGTGCGAGCAGGGGGTAGCCGCGGGGACAGGGGGCAGCGACACCGATGCGCCGGACGAGTTGTTGCATAGTGACGAGCGCGCAGCCTACGTCAACTTTGTGATAGACGGAGACCTGCCCGTGACAGTGAGCGTGCTTCAGCGCGAGACCAGCCGCGATCAGCGGCTTAATCAAGTTAAACTATACGTTCTTAACGGTTGGCCTAAAAAGATAAACGATCCTTCCTTGAAACCTTACCACTATTGTCGAACACAACTGTCTTACGAAAACGGTTGCCTAATGCGGGGACATAAAGTTGTAATTCCCGAATCACTGCAAAAAACGATTTGTGACGAGTTGCACAGTTCACACTTCGGGGTAGTTAAAATGAAAGCGGAGGCTCGTAAGCGGTTGTGGTTTCCGGGCGTGGACGCGGCAATTGAGCGGCTGGCGGCCTCGTGTGACGTGTGCGCACAGCTGCGCCCCGCCCCACCTCACGCGCCCCTCGCGCCCTGGCCGCTGCCGCCGCATCCCTTCTATAGGATTCACATTGACCATTTAGGCCCTTTTAATGGTCGCATGTTTTTGGTAATTGTCGACGCTTATAGCAAGTGGGTAGATTGCTACGATATGACAACCAGCCACAACTCAAAGGCAGTGATAACAAAGTTATACGACTGGATATCGCGTGTCGGAATTCCACATACGTTGGTAAGTGACAATGGTACCTCTTTCACTTCTCAAGAATTTAAAGATTTTTGTGCACTCAACGGTATTAGACACGTCTGTTCTCCCGTCTATCATCCAGCGAGTAACGGTCAATGTGAAATTTTTGTCAAAATAGTAAAAAAGGGATTAAAAGCCATCATTTTAGATAGTTCAAATAAAAAAATAATCCATGAAAAAATTGCAAAATTTTTATTCGATTACAGGAACTCTAAAAACAGTACCACTGATAAGTCGCCCGCGGAAATAGTGTACGGACATCCGTTACGTTCCCGGTTGGATCTTATAATCCCAACCACGCCGTCTCCTTCGTCTGCAGATTTGGCTTTAACCGTCGAGCGCAATCAGTCTTCACAGAGTAAACATTATAAAGAAACCCAAAGACCAGAATTTAAAATTAATGACAATGTCTGGATTACTAAATATACGAGTAATAAAAAGTATAGTTGGACCAAGGGCATCATTAAGAAGAAGATTGGAACTGTTATGTATTTAATTTATGTGCTCGAATTAGATTGCGAAGTCACTAGGCACATCGATCAGATAAGATCGCGGTCTGACTCGTCTCACCAGCACCATGATGGTGAGCACAGCGATTGGGACCCAGACGTGGTGGCAGATGTTACAGGTGCAACGGCTACCTCGGACACGCATCTAAGAGGTTCTGAAGTTCCTGAAGGGGAAAGTGGAGTGCCGCCAGAGCCGGACGTCTTACAGTCCGATGCGGAACATACAGCGACCCCCGTTGCACCGGTTGCTTCCCGTAGGAGGCAGGCCATAAGTCCCATGTTCTCAACGCCAACACCAGAGGAGGACCACGACGATCAGGTCAATAGTGATGACCTGGAATTTCCTAAGGATAATTCTATCAATTAACCTAAATTAAGTAATTGTATAATCCTAGCTATAAGGGGAAGGGATGTTATATATGTAAGTGGGTAGTTGTAAGACGAGCGGGCTGCGACCCGCTCGAGCCGATCGTTATTAAATCAGTATGCACTACTAGCTTGTGTGATTCACGCGTACGCCCTCCCTTCAAATATTAATCACCAAGTGATTTAGTTAGATTTTTGTCAATTTATATCAAACCGACCCAGGTTGTTCCTGTTCGTGGTAAGCCTCGCTTTACAGCATCTCATGATTCTCATAGTCATTCGCGAAAAAGAGAACATTCTTTTACAAAATCTAAATGTTATAAATGTAACGGTTTTGGTCATAAGCAGTATGAATGTTTTAAACGTGTGAAATTAAGTAATCCTACCGACAGAAATGAGCCGTCAACTTCGGTGTCATCCATTCCGAATAATTCTTCAAATAAATCCGATCCATGTAGTTTTTGCAAAAAGGTAGGACATAAAGTCGACGATTGTTTTGCGAAACAACGCTCTGAATCACGAGGCAAGTCTAATGTTAATTTTTGTCGTGAGAGTTTTGATGAATATAAACAGAACGATATAGCAGCTGCGGTGATCCAAGGGGTACCTGTAGATATTCTTATAGATAGTGGTTCGCAAATTTCTTTAATTTCGGAATCGATCGTGAAACATTTTCAGTGTACTCAAACTCCGTCCTTTTGTTCATTGCGTGGCATCGGATGCCAAGAGGTTGAATCTAGCTTTTCTACCACTTTGACCGTTGAGTTTCCCGAGATCTCTCTCGAAGTTGATTTTCACGTGATTCCTGACCGATATTTGAATACTCCGGTCATACTAGGTACAGATGTACTCAATAGAGACGGTGTGATCTATACACGAACGCGAGGCGCACAACGCTTGACGCGTTCTAAGACGGTTCTCATTGTTCAATCGAATTTGCATGAACAAATAAATACAACGGTTGATGGTGATGAGAAGAGACGTTTACTATGTATTATTAACGAATTTTCTGACTTTCTTGTTACTGGTACAGCTACCACAACCGTCAAAACTGGTTCGATGCACATTCGATTGCACAATACGACCCCTGTAGTATATAGACCGTATAAAATGTCGTATCACGAAAAGATACGTGTGCGTGATATTATTAAGGATTTACTTGATAAAGGGATTATTAGGGAGTCAGAGTCAGAGTTTTCGAGTCCTATCTTATTAGTTAAGAAAAAAAACGGCAGCGACAGGATGTGTGTAGATTTTCGGGCGTTGAACGCGAATACCGTGAAGGATCGTTATCCATTGCCTCTTATTGAAGACCACATTGACCGCCTGGGCAAAGCCAGGTTCTTTACTATCTAGATATGGCCACAGGCTTTCATCAAGTCCCAATGGATAGCGATTCCATTCGCTGCACTGGTTTTGTGACGCCCGAAGGTCACTATGAGTACCTAAAGATGCCTTATGGACTCGCTAACGCACCTGTTGTCTACCAGCGCATCATATCTGACACCCTACGTCCTTTTATCGAGGCTGGTAGGGCTTTAGTGTACATCGATGATGTCCTTATACCAAGCGAGACCATCGACGAGGGCTTGAACACGCTTCGCGAGGTGCTGCGGACTCTGACCACTGCAGGCTTTTCAATTAATTTAAAGAAATGTACATTTCTTGCTAGAGAAGTTGAATATTTGGGGCGTACAATAAGCTATGGTCAGGTTAAGCCGAGCCAGCATAAGATTGAAGCTTTGGTCAGAGCTCGAACACCTAGCAACGTCAAAAGGAGGTAAGACAATTTCTTGGTCTCGCTGGGTATTTTCGGCGATACATTCCCGGCTATTCTCTTAAAACAGCTTGCATTGCTAACTTACTTCGCAAAAGTGTGCATTTTCAGTGGACCGATGAGCACGAACAGGTTCGTAAAGATATTATTGATCGATTAACTAACGAACCAGTGCTGGCTATTTATGACCCCTCGCGGGCTACAGAGGTGCACACTGATGCGTCTTCGCGGGGCTATGGTGCTGTCTTGCTGCAGGCCGACACTGAGGGACGTAAACGGCCCGTTGCGTACTTCAGTAAGGTAACTCAGGGTGCGGAGCCTCGTTACCACTCATACGAGTTGGAAACGTTGGCTGTGCTTAAGGCGCTGCAACATTTTAGGCACTATTTAATTGGAAACAAGTTTAAAGTCATTACAGATTGCAACGCCTTAAAACTCACCCAACGTAAGAAAGACCTCTTACCCAGAATAGCTCGTTGGTGGATGTACTTACAAGATTATGATTTTGACCTAGAATATCGTAAGGGGACTGCGCTATCGCACGCGGACTATTTGAGTCGTAATGCAATTAATGTGTGTCAAATACCAAGGCCGCACAACTGGGCCCAGATAGCGCAGGCCGCTGACGAAGAGACCAGCCCCCGGACCGCCTAACTCTCTCGCTTTGACTCTGGCTTTGGTTTATGACGTCAGTGCACTGTCCGTCCTTGTCATCGTGTTATGATATGACAAGGATGGATATAGTCTAGCTATCGCTCTGGCTAAAGCTTTGAGTTAGGCGGTAGGGCCCCCGGTCGCTGCTGCAGAAGCTTGATGACGGTGAGCTTGATGCGCAACGCTATGTAAAACGTAATGATGTGTTATATTATAAGTTTAATGTGAGTGGAGAACAGCCACGCTTTTTATGCTATGTCTCTAAAGGTCACCGACTAAGCTTGCTGCGCGTTTTTCACGACGAACACCAACATATAGGTGCGGAGAAGACAACCGACTTGATTCTCAGACACTTTTGGTTTCCAGGCTTAAGACAATTTGTTAAAAAATACATTCAACATTGCATTGTTTGCTTAGCGCATAAAAAGGTACCGCGTCAACCTTTGCAGCTGATCCAGTCATGGGACAAGCCTGGTACTCCTTTTGATACTGTGCATACAGATGTTTTAGGCCCTCTCCCCGACTCGAACGGCTACAAGTTTGTTATTTTAATAATAGATGCTTTTACAAAGTATTGCTTATTGTATCCGATTTTTAGACAAGACGCTAATGAATTAAAACGTGTGTTTGAGAACGCTATTTCTTTATTTGGTACTCCTCGCTTAATTGTAGCGGACCGAGGTCGAATGTATGAAAGTTCCTTATTTTGTAACTGGATTAGAGAGTTAGGTAGTGATATTCACTTTATTACTGCAGAAATGCACCAAAGTAATGGGCAGGTTGAGCGGTATTGTAGAACCGTTATGAATATGATTCGTGTGGAGACAAACTTTCGTCAAGAAAGTTGGTCTCAAATTCTTTGGAAATTACAGCTCAATCTGAATATTACAGTGCAGAAATCTATTCAATGTTCACCTTTTAATTTATTAATTGGCAGAGATGGTGTAACGCCCGTCATACGATCCGTGGTCCGTGACATCGCGATGGAAGCATCCAGTCCCAACCGAGAGTCTCTGCGCGAACTGGCGCGGCAGCGCGCAACCGAGCTGCTGGATGAAAACCGAGCACAACAGGACGCACGTGTAAACGCGCGCCGCACTGTGCCCCGGTCTTTCCAGCTGGATGACCTGGTTTTTGTGCGCAAGACGAGTCAATCTACTGGAAAGTTAGACTCTGGGATGCGAGGCCCCTACGCTGTTACCAAGATCCTGCCACGCGGCCGATACGAGCTCCGGCTGGTCAGTGGGTCGTATGGTAAAACCACGCGAGCCGCGGCCGAATACATGACGTTGTGGCGAGGAGAGTGGACCCCCGACGTGTGTACGGCATTCTTCGATTGTGAGTATGTCTGTGAGTAAGCGGTTTGCCATGCATGGTGCGCATCCTGCGGGCCCTGCGCCTATTTATTATAACCCTCTGATGGCTCAGTTGTTACCGCTCGTCGATATGTTGGCATCCTGCGGGCCCTGCCATTCGTACATCCTGCGGGCCCTGTACGTGGAGAAAACCTGGTATCCTGAGGGCTCTGCCAGTCATACATCCTGAGGGCTCTGTATGCGGATTATGTGGTATCCTGCGGGCCCTGCCACTCGTACATCCTGAGGGCTCTGTACGGTAACTAGTAACCTGAGGGCTCTGCTAGTAGTGAGGATATTTTTATGTTTGACATCCTAGGCTCGGTCTAACATAAAAATATACCCAGAGGACGAGGAGGAGTTGTTGACTGTGTATACAGTGCATAGCTTATGCACTATTATTTCTATTTCTATGAACAATGAGCTACCTACTGTTATTTTTTTTGGTTATGTACTAATGCAAACAATATCGCTTATAGGTACTGATGACGAGGTGGAGGTTGACAACTCGTCTGACGGAGAAAGTGTCGAGGGAGGCCTACAAGAGGTAGAAGCGGAGGTCCACTCTCAACCATCGCGACCACGCCAGTTGCTGCCCGAAGATGCTGCGGTCGAGGACGAGCCGCCTTCAGGAACGGCCGAATTAGCGGA
This sequence comes from Agriphila geniculea, assembly GCA_943789525.1. Taxonomy (NCBI): domain Eukaryota; kingdom Metazoa; phylum Arthropoda; class Insecta; order Lepidoptera; family Crambidae; genus Agriphila; species Agriphila geniculea. Next base: position 5,381,330 of record OX038880.1, read on the forward strand.
AAAACAGGCCTAAGGAGGCGTGGCCTGTCTGTGACGTCAGCATCGCGTGATGGTGGGACGACGCGTGGAGGGGCGCGTGGAAAGGCGCGCGCGCCGCCCGGCATATAAGGCGTGAGGCGGGCGGGCCTCGCTCACTTTTTCTGCGACCATCGGATCGGACGGACGTTCACTAATATTGCTCTTGTTTTAGTTTTAAATTTTAGTTTGTTATTTTGATTTTGATATTAATTAAATGTGTGTTTGTTAGAATTATCTTTTTTTTAATAAATAACGGTCTAGAACGCTAAATATATAAACTTGAACATATAAAAAAACACAAACGGCACCGAACGGGATTCAAACCCGTAACACTCGTTTCTTGCCGTCCGCGTCTTAACCCGCTGGACCAGACTGACAGTGGCCGGCAGAACGAAATTAGCGACCATATTCTGCGACGAAAGAAAAACACATGAAAACTCGAAAACACGCGTTTTCCCAAACATAAGATTAATCTAGATCGATTGTTTACCCCCGAAAACCCCCATATACCAAATTTCAGCGAAATCGTTAGAGCCGTTTCTGAGATCACAGAAATAAAGGATGATGCCGATTTTACTATAGAAGCTAGACCATGATGCGCTTTGATGAAATTACCGATATACTTTTAGTAATTTTCTTATGATCATGTAGGAATAATATCATTAAAATATAATGCGGGAGAAAAGAGCCGTTTTGAGGTTATAATTGTTTGACATTTTCGTATTTATAATGACATTTTGTTATCTACCCCTTTTGACATGACATGAGTTTTATTGTCACAGATTAAATAGTTAGTACAACTACCAACGTACTTTGCCTACGTACGTAAATAATGTCAAACATACACGATTAATCAACAATCGATTCACTAAAAAACATAAGTATAGGGTGTGTTGGCAATAAAATAATGGGATTTTCTTATCCTTTCAAATAAAACAAATTCCCAAAAAACAGAGAGTGTAATGTGTTCAGGGTTTATGTATGTTTGTGGGTGTTTGAGTTTCTTTACTCCACTTCTAAATGCCTTAACGGATTTAGATGTATGGGGTATAGTTAGAATCCTTACATAATCCCGAATGCAGTAGTAGCCCAAAGCACTCATGATGGTGGTGATAGATGGTATTTCAAGCAACAATGGGCAACATCAACAAACTGGCAAACACAGTTTTTTTGGCGTCAGATAATGTTCACAAATATGGGTTTCAATTTCAATCCCATTCAGTCAGGCTTGTGATGAACTTTAGAGAATTTTATTACTCACTATTATTCATTAAGATATTGAATACTAGGTACTTAGTTTAGGACTTAAGTATATAACAAATTTTTAATCTCCGATCTGATCGCAAAAAAATCTGCTGTGCTGTTGCATACATTTTGATATTTTCGTTATTAATTTTTGTATGAAACAGCTTTTTATTATTCCACGATTTCAGAGTTGGTCCCGTAGTAAAAATGGTTCAGTTTGATGGTCCCTATCTACCATATTCAACATTAGAGGTAGGGTTTTTTATAGGCCGCGGCACGTAAGTTTAGCGGTGAGAGAAATTGGAGGGGAATACTGCGCATGCTTGCAGAAGCCCCGCACCATGTCTCCCACCAATGAGACCCCAAAAAATTACTTCTGCGCACAAAATGGCAGTGCTAAAGTTACATGCCGAGGCTTGTAACACACTGTATATCAGTCAGTATTCGAAAAATTCGGAAAATTCGAATACTACTCTCAATAATATTCGAATAATAAATGAGGCGAATATTCGGATAATACGAATATTCGGATATTCGAATACCAAGCCCTAGCTGTATCATACATATATTAATAACGAAAATATAAAAATGTATAAAACAACTGATGTTTTTTTGCGATTTCAGAGTTGATCTCATACTAAAAGTTGTTCAGTTTGATGGTTCCTATCTACCATATTCGGCAGGGGTTATTTTGGAACAGGTTGTATAGGGTTTGATTATCGATAAGTTTCAATAAAATAATTATAGTACATCCTAATAAAATCAGTATAACCACAGTATAATATTTTTCTTATAGTACGCCAACAAGACGTCTAGAGTCAAGGCAATCCGAGCACGTCTGAGTTAGAGGTGGTTAATATAGCGTCTAGCGCCATATTATAACGCGCTATCTGTACATAGCGCGCTATGTAAGTAGACGCTTTGGCGCTATGTTTGTTTGTATGTAGATTATTGTAGATACAGGTTTCCTAGTTTGGGTAAAGATGTTTTTAAATCTAAATTGTACAACCGTTAAGGTTTATTTTTAATTGTATTCAAAAGTTTTGTTTTTGTAATTCTGTGTCAATAAAATTTTATTATTATTTAATAAAGTCTAACTTTTCACAGCCTAAAGCTGGTTTTATAATTATTATTATTATTATGTATATCGCGCGTGGCAACAAGTAGCATCGGTGGCTGGCCGCGGGCGCGGGAGTTCATCGCGTGCGCGCTGCTGCTACCAGTAACCAGACGCGTAAAGCTTTGTCCAGACTTGTATCATTTTGGCGTATCAGATCACCGTATCTTTAACATACGCTATCGCTAGTTTGATTGGGCGTGCGTTGATATTACTTCAACGCACGCCCAACCAAACTAGCGATGTATGTTAAAGATACGGTGATCTGATACGCCAAAATGGACTAGTTTGGACAAAACTTTACGCGCGTTTCACTCATAGCCTGCTAGGTATAATATCGCGCGCGACCTTATATTGTGTTAGTTCGATAAGGACTTTTATGACACAACTAAGTCAATTAGTTAGTATTATGTAAAAGCTATTTAGCTAAGCAAAGTTAGTGAACTAGAGATATGAGGAAAAAACAACGATAAGGATTTTGAAATGAATGATTGATAATTTGAAACGTCGATAAGGTCGAAAATCACTTGCACCATTTATTTTTTAATAAAGAAAAAATTGTCTAGTGATCACTAGTTAAAAAATGAGTGCAAGCGATTTTCGACCTTATTGACATTTATCGAAATCACGGTTTTTAACATATAACATACAAGTAAACAAGAACACGGCAAAAAACAACCGAATTTCAAACGTCAATAAGGTCGGAAATCACTTGCACCTGTTTTTCTTAACTACAGATCACTAGAAAAAAATTCCTACTTGTAGGTATAATGTCGGAAAAAAGTACACTTTTTTCCGACATCAATTTGTTTTTCCGAAATCGTATAATTCAATTATAGACAGTTCTAAGGCCGAAAAGTATGAAAGAAAGTTCATTAGTTTATATTACTGCTTTATTTTATTTACGGCTAAAACTGCAACGTATTAATAAATAACACTTTTGTATAGCGCGCGATCTGTCTAACGAACGACGTGTGACGGTAATGTGTTACGTTACGATATCTAAAGGCTGGTTTACATTATCTTAGTCTTTAGTAGAGTGCTTTAGTGGAAACATGTAAACGATCGTCTTATGACTAAAGAGAGCAACTATTTCGACAAGAAAACAGTAATGCAAAATTAAAAGAATTTAAAAATCCAAGATGGTGGCCAACTTTTTTGTTTGTAAGCCGATTCCGATAAAACTCGGTTTTTTGGCACTATTTTGACTAGAAAACAACAAATAAAGAAGTTTTAGATTTTCTAATATTTTTAACATTGCGTTGTTGTTTTTTAGTCAAAATAGTTCCATAAACTGAATTTCAGCGAAATCGGCCCACAAACAAAAAAGAAAGAAAGAAAGAAAATACATTTATTTGAGAATCACATACAGTACACAAAAAAAACTAACCACGCTCTGTCGCAAAACGATCCCAAACTCAGCATAATGCATGGTCTGCGACCAGCGCTCGTCTTCCGTAAGGACCGGTTTGTTGAAAAGTTGGCCGCTATCTTGGATTTTGTAATATTTTTAACATTGCGTTGTTGTTTTCTAGACAAAATAGTACCAAAAACCGAGATTCATCGAAATCGGCCTACAAACAAAAAAGTTGACCGCCATCTTGGATTTTGTAATATTTTTAATATTGCGTTGTTTACTTACTTTCACTGCCTAAAACTAACTTATCAAATTTAAATAAATAAAAAATAAAATAATCTAATCCAACCGAAAATTGAACTAAGTACTGCTTTAATTATACTGTGGCACTTTTGTGTGCCCGCGCGCTGCCAGAGGTCACCGGAGTTCACCCATACGACAGCTCCCGCGCAAGTGGCGGGCGAGCCGACTAGATGCAATAAATACCTAAATTTCCCGAAAAAGGCGCCCTTAAATAAGGTATGGTATATGGTAACCACGGAACCCTACTGCGCGTGGCCCGACACGCACTTGGCCAGTTTTTTATTTCTGGCTGTGGTATCTGTCAACCAAATGACAGATCAATGCCAAATCAGAAGTCAAATAAACACTGCGTTTTTTAATTTCAAAAAAGGAAAATAGTGGCTTTATTTTAAGACCAAATTTAATTTAATTGTATACAAGTTAAATATTTTTTCTATGGAAAGTGCCACTTCTAATAAATGTATAACAAAAAATATAGTGATGCAGAGGATCACTGACGACGTCCATTATACAAGGACGTCAGTGCAGAGGATACTTTCATTGTTATGTGCCATAATAATATTGAAAAATATTCATAAGTATTTTTTTATTTCTGAAGGAAAAAAACAAGTAAGGAATTTTCATTAAGGGTATTTTTACAAAATTATATAGGATGTCTATAGATATCAATATGAAAGATTGAGAAAAAGATATAGATATCTTTTTCTCAATCTTTTATACGACAAAAAAGTTTTGGGGTATTTTCGGATGACTCCCGATCGATAAATCCGCTTGCTATAGCACACTGAGTCGGGGTGCAGCGGGGCGGGGCGGGCCGCATCGCATCGCAACAAAATGCGCGGCGCGACGGATTATGCGGCCCGCTCCGCCCCGGCATAGTGTGCGATAGTTCATATAAAATGTATGGGAGCGATTTGAGCGGATTTTTGCGATGCGGCCCGCCCCGCTGCGGCCCGCCTAAATGTGCGATAACCTTTAACGGAGCTGAGTCCCACGGAAATGAACTTAATGCATTTCATTCATGTGAATTCTGTTTTCTTTTTCCTCGCTGCCTGTTTATCAGCGCCATCTATTGAGCCTACAGTTTTTAATCATTGTAAAAAGCCCTCATTAAAGACATAAAAAAAAAAAATATAACAATATTTTTATCTTATTAGACTTACACCCGATTGCACTAAACTTAAGGATCGCCTAAGTCTGTTCCTAACTACAACACGACCAATAAAACGGTGTCAAACTTAGCGGTCATGTAGCTGTCATTCGCCTACTTAACTTGGTCGAGTTGTAGTTAAGAAAAGACTTAGGCGATTCTTAAGTTTAGTGCAGTTGGGTGTTAGTGATTTCTTGAACTGGACCATTCCACTGATCCCTACACGTATTCTGTGGTATTATCAGATAATTCATTTTTAGTCATACATCCCAAACCCTTGCGAAAGTCAAAGTCAAAGTCAAAGTCAAATAAGCTTTATTCAAATAAACTTAATTATTAAGTACTTTTGAATCGTCTATATTTTCCTACCACCCGTTCCAGACTTTTTTAGCTGACAAGAAGAACGGGCGCAAGAAACTTATCAGCTGTAGCAAAGCTGAATGCACTAACCCACTGCACCATCGATCATCCTCGTGGAGGAGGAAATCTTAATATTTGCCAGTGTGGCACTAGTTTAGTCAAAAAACATGAGCTCACACTAAGTATACAATTTTTAACGCATCGTATCGTCTGGCTCGCCCTTTAACCTTTTTTGAATAAATTTTGAATAAATTAATCATACATTATTAATGTATGAAGTACTTACTTCAGTTCTGTTACAAAAGACTGAAGCGCGTTTGTAAAATATCTGATTTATAAGTTAAAAGTTCTAGTTTTACTTACTTACGTATTATATTAAATTTTATTAAAAAATACCAAAATAGCAGTGAACAGTGAGCAAACTATTACTTAATTCTCGAACTGGCGCGTATTTCAATGAATGTAGGTGTCATTAACTATTGTTATTTTTAAGTAAGTACTTACTACTGTATGTTTTTTTGTTACGTTTCATAATTTAAATTTAAAAGTAGGTATTCGAATGTTGGTGCAAGTTGTTTTCTTGAGTGTGCTTACAGTAGGTAACTAGGTACAGGTACCTAATTTGAGTTGGTATTCTTACAGAATAGTCTGCAAACATCATGGTCGAAGTGAGCAAGTTCTTAGTTGACCATTCCAAAGTAGGAAAGCTACCATGTGCACACTTGATCCACCCTTGGTCAGACAGCTGTTTAGAAGCTACTCGCTTAATGACTTACTGTTGCGTTTTGGGGACATTAAAGTTTTTCACGCCAATCTATGCCGTAAGTACCGAATAAAAGATTATTTTGTTATTGATAAGGGGCAGTCCACACAAAGTATTTCAAAAAATGCGACTCTATAAGACCTCGCTAAAGTTATCTTCTCTTATATAAAAGTGAAGGGGTGACTGACATACATATCAACGCCCAGCCCAACCACTGGACCTAGAGACTTGAAATTTTGGTCAAAGCGGGGAAGACCGGCATATAATTTGATAAGTTGAAAGGTTTTAAGCTTATCTCATAAATTTATAAACTTATCACTTTTCCTTACAGGAAGATAGAGCAATTCAAAAACTACAAAAGACAACTAGACAAAACAATAATACGATACAATTTCAAAACAAAACAACGTTTTAAAAAAACGCAGACGTAGACGGTCTTCCCGGGCAATTTGGAGCAAAACCGTCTACTAGCTTCTATTTATTACTATCTACTTCTTCATTATGTAATAAATAGCATTTAAAACTTAAATTATCTCTAATTAAGGTTTAGATTCGAATGAATGGCATTAAACATTTTCAGAGGCAAGACCGGCGTAGAATAGAGGTCAGGGCATAAGAATAAATAAAGTCAGGGGCTCTAAACATTGTAAATTGTGTAGGTACATTATCTGTTCCAAAGAGAATGTAAAAAAACTAGCGTTTTAATCTGTTCCAATAGTGTATTGAGGTATTCACAATTTGTAGTGAAATTTATGATGAATAAGACATTTTTTTTTTAATTATGAGAAAAATAAAACAATGACCCGTAATGGATTCGTATTTTTTTAGTATTAGTAAATAAATACTAAAGTTTAATTTTTAAAGTGTGACATCGGTAGCAAGCATAAAGTACTTAACAACCATTCAAACCTTCGAAACTTATCCCAAGTAACAATACAAAAACTCACATACATGCAAACAAACATGAATCCTGAAAACAATACACCCTTTGTTTTTTGGGCAGTGTTGCTAAAATAATAGTATTATTCAGGCGGTAATTAAGTGTATTTCATTGTGTTCTAAGAAGTATTTTAAAATTAAAATACTTATCAATACAAAAAAATATCTTCCTATCGACATAGTAAATGGAAATGTTTACAACCTCTGACTCGAGGTAAAGCCGGCATATGACGGGCTTGCCTCATTTATGCTGTACTGTCTTCCCCAATCGTATATATTTTGAGCTTAGGAAACTAAATTGGCAAATAACTTCGTAATTTATAGAATTATCAATATTTCAATCAAGTAACAAACTTTAAGATATAAATTTACAACCAACTCACCTCTAACTCCCATTCAGTTTAAAACTCGGAGATATTTATTAGATTTTTGTACGATACGACACATTACACTCACGTGGTTAGTGAAAAAATGGGCCTTGATTAAAATGCCGTTTATAAATATTTACAGGCATCGTAGCGACATCTATTATAGAGATGTAGAACCGTTATGGAATATTGTTTATGGAACAAATGAGTAGATTGCGCTACTGTGTAAGAATCAGGTTTTAGATGGACTGTTTGGTCTTGCCCTCTAGACGGTCTTCCCCGCATTGACCCTACTTAGATACAGTGTAGGCATCCACTAAGAAAGGATTTTTGGAAATTCCACCCTTAAAAGGGGTGAAATGGAGGTACAAAGTTTGTATGGAAAAAATGTATTAAATAGACATTTCGACTTGAAACTTCGTAGGAGTACTTCTGAAAACAAATAAGCAAACACGTGTTTCATTAATGGTTTTCCGAAAATAAATGGTGCAAAAAGCCTAAAATGACTGACAAATCAACGCACAGCCCAAACCACTAGACCTAGAGACTTGAAATTTTGCACACAGATACCTTATACAGTGTAGGCATCCACTAATGAAGGATTTTTGTCAATGTGAAAATTCCATCCCTAAGGGGATGAAATTTTGTATGAAAATCCCTCAGTTTTAAGCTGGGATCTCCAAATTTTGTGTTTAGGCTGACGATTAAAAATTAATAACTATGTGTCTCAGCGTTTTTTCACCCCCGAAAGGGTGAAAAAGGGAATAATAAATAATTAAAAAAATATATTTATTGTATCTTCAATGAAACAAATTTCTCTTAAAAACTACTTAAATAAAATACAAAGTTTGAGCACAATAATTTTAAGAGGTAAACGTTGACAACTGTACTAGTATAAACTGTGTCACAGCTGCCAGCGCCTCCACCCAAGGGCGTTTAATATACTTTTATATTTTATTCGAGCTTATTCAAAAAAATAATTAAATCCTTGTTTCAAACAATTTAGCCATTACATCAAAGTAATAAAAATAAAAAAAATAAAATAAACAATAAAAGATAAAAAACATAATTGTACTAATGGAGATATGAATCCCAACCTACCACAGTTCTGAAATATGAGTATGAGAAAGATGTGCAATAAAGTGTATGTGAGATGTTTAGATATATCAATAACTGAGAATATCTTCTGTTTCCAAATAATTTAATTTTTGAAGCCAGTCCAAGAGCGTCGAACATTTAAGTATGAAGAGATAGTGGATAAATATCATTAACCTTCGTTACTGTATTGTATAAATGACCACTTGTGACATAGAACTGTCGTCTCGCAAGTACTGATCGGTGAGCCACTACAGGGAAAACCCAAGTTGTTCTGCGCCTGTTGAGTGGCTTAAAGTCAACACTTTTATGCTTTCGAAGTACAGTGTGTAATATAAATAGCTGTCTTACAGTAAGAACAGGACATTCACTGTATAAAAGAGCAGTACTATATCTTCGAGGTTTTCCAAGCATTACCGCTTGCAGTAGGGCGTAACGCACTCAAAGGGCAATCTTGAAGATTGCCATTTGAGCGCGTTCAAGAGGAAGAAGAGCAGTTTTTCCAATACCACCCCAGACAACTAAGCAATATTGAAGGATACCCTGAGCAAGCGCATGGTAAACACATAGTAAAGTTGTCTATAGGAGAAAATCCTTAATTATGAAGTAAAAATCGATTTATTGATGGAAATATATTATATAACGCAACTTAAATATATTGATATTGTTAGTATCTGTCACCGTTAAAGTGCGGAAATCAGTGAATCTGCAGATTAACTAGTTAAATCGCCGGTGGAGACCGATGTGGAGGGCTTGTTTGCAACAGTCTGGCCCGCGGGCTGATTATCTAATTAGAAACCACCTAGTGACCGGTCTCTTTTGACAGATGAATGTGATACATTGTGTACATCTTTTTGGGGTGAAAAAAAAACATACCAAAGAAAAGTAGCAATGTATGTCGAATGAAACCGGTAACTAAATAGTTTCTTTTTAGATAATCAGGGTGCCGGCTTTTAGGGACAAGCGCACGCAGTGACTTCTACAATTAATTTTGCGTTGCCATCCCTCAGAAAAAGGAAACCTATGGAAGTGGCACAAACTGCAATAAACAAAGGATTCGTGACGTCAGGTGCGTGTCGTGTCTGCCATAGTATGTTGCGTTTACATGTTACAATTTCAACCCTATGCTGGTTACATGTATGTACACTAAGCTAAGTCGCCATGTTTAGTTGCGTTTGAATGGAGTACAATGAAGTAGGTATCCACGCTTTTTTCGTAGGTATGTCAGGTCCATGTTATTCCTTCGTCATTGTGCCATCCCCATTCGATTGAAACCGCAGTTACACTGCTGCTTTAAGGCTGCGGTCCGCATAGCGATAATATCGATATTATCGCGATAACAGCCGGTTCGCATGCACGTTAGCGCGTTTACAATATCTAGCATGACGTCACTCATGACGTCATTACCAGCGCCATCTTGGGCTTACAGCGACCATGCCTCGGAGCGTTGTCACTGTGAACGTCCTGTCAAAAGTTATAAGTGACTGTCAAACGAAACAGGTGTCAGAACTTTATTTCGTCAAAAAATCAAAAAATGAGAGAGTTCGTTATAGAAGGATCTTTTCCTCACTTCACAACAAAAGGATAGAGCATTATAATGGTTAATATTTTGTTAATATTAATTTGGAGCTTATCCAAAAAGGTGGTTGATGTAAAAAGTTGTAAAAAAAAAGATGTTGGGTGCACACGACTCAATAATCAAACGTTCTTTATCATTATCATCGCTTTAGAGAGCAAAAACAGTACGTAGCAATTATTCCATCTTGTATTTGAGGTTAGAATAAAACGTTAGCGCGCTTACGAGCGGTTCGCATTCGCCAACTGTCATTTGTCGATTTCATCGATTTGAGCGCGATATCGAATGCGGACCTCGTGTGAGCGTTGTAATAAATGCCGTAATCGATGTAATCGCCATGCGGACCGCAGCCTAAGATAGTTGTCACATGGATGCTTAAAGCAGCAATGTGACTGCGATTTCTGTCAGACAGAGTTGATTCAGATTGCAACAAAGTTAAAGGGGGCTGCTTGCAGTGCCACTGCTATAATCGTATTGTGTGTAGACATGACGAATTAACAACGCATAGGGCCGATGATAATTATTATAGATTGAAAAATATCAGTCAACTCTGTCGCAGCAGGGTCACAGTGTCATCCTGTAAGCTCGATACGCGATATCCTCCATCACGGGTGTTTCTTTCAGGTACTATTTGGGGGGTACTATACTATAGCACTGTTAATAGTGCATTTCCATTAAATGCAGCAAGTATGGACACAAATTTTAACTTATCTTTAATGTGAAATTAAATGTGATTCGGAACGCGGCCTATATGTCACGCATGTCAAGTCTGTCATTGTCACTCCTATGTCATTAATCTCATCATGTCACATCACTCACAATCACAAATGTCAGGCCGTACCGGCTAACTTACATGGCTGTCGTAATCGCTTTCATTTGAGAGATGGATGTGACATATTGCTACTTTTCTATGGTAAGATTTTTATTTGGGCTAAAAAAAGTAGCAATGTGTCACATCCATCTGTCAAATGAAAGCGATTACGATAGCCATGTAAGTTAGCCGGTAGGGCCCCTGCCTTTCTATTGTCTAATTTAAAAATCTATCGCAATCGCTTTCAGGATGCAACACATTGAAGCTTCTTTTTGGCACAAATAAAAACTTACCAAAGCAATGCAGCAATGTGACACATCTATCTGTCAAACGAAAGCGATTGCGATAGATTTTTTGAATCACACAATTAGCCCCCAGGGGCCGTACCGGCTAACGAATCGATTATCGAAAAGTCTGCTGGGTTTTAACTTAAAACAGAAAAATCAAAGTAAGGAATTTCGTCTTGTACTTTCTGTTGACGCAATTTGAAAGATAACGATGTTCGTGTGACATTATGAATAGGGGTTCGCCATTTTGGCCCAATGGGGGCTCGATTTATCTGTTTTAATTTGAAACCCAGCGGACTTTTCGATAATCGATTCGTTAGCCGGTACGGCCCCTGGTCAGTCTGTTACAGGGTTGGTAGGTTGGGGGTTTTTTCGCATTTTTGGGGAAAAATAACGGTCTTTGTGAAATTTTGGGGAAACGAAATCTTTGGGGAAATGTTTGGGGAGAAAAATATACAAGAAAGAAGGAGGGTGAAGTATAAATTTAACTCCAATTAATGTTTATCTGACCATGTTAAGCGAAGATGAAGTTTTGGAAGTTCTAAACGTTTTAGGTGATTCAGTTTAGAACTTCCGATACTTCTTTATTTTCTTATATGTTCTTAACAAACCTAGTTTAATATCTGTCAATTCGTTTTATTTCCTGTTTAACAAAAATGGGGAAAAAAGTTGTCAAACGTATCATTTTGGGGAAAAGAATTCTTGAAAATGGGGAAATTTCAAAATCTGGATCTACCAACCCTGGTCTGTTAAAACGTCGTCAACGTCGCGCTATCAATCATAATAATTCGTTTAATTTTTCTTATTTTAATTTAATTTCATGCGAATTTTTTATGAGAAGATCCGGACAATAGTCAGCTAGAAAGCCTTCGGTAACAGCCGACAATTATTGCTCTACTGTGACAGCCACCCTGGGGCAATGTTTATATAGGCTCTTTTTACGTGTCCTATCACTGGACTGTGTAATCAGTTTATTGAATCCAGAAGTAGGTTAATTTAAGCTATGGTGGAAGCAAGCAAGTTTTGGTTTGAGAAAGCGTGCGGAAGCAGTCAGTGCAAATCTCTAATTCATCCTTGGACCGAAAAATGTAGCGATGCAACAACATCGATGCTATGGCACTGCATCCGAGGCAGTTACAAGTTCTATGCAATGGTTTATTTAGTAAGTAACTTCCTTTGATTCATTGGAACCCCGGTTTTTATATCTGTTTACTCTTCAAAGAACGAAAGAAAGCAAAACTTATTATAACTGCTTGCTTTAAACAACAGTAACACGGCATAGTATTTGTCACGAATATTTTTATTTATTTATTCATATAGTTGTAGGTATTGTCCGTGCCACTTGAACTTGCATAAACAGTCATTGCCCTCTCTGTACCAATGTAACTAATTATGAGAAAAATCTATGAAACATATTGCTAAACATAGGTAAACAAAAGAACAGTGGTACTAGGCAAAAAAAACCGGCCAAGTGCGAGTCGGACTCGCGCACAAAGGGTTCCGTACTAAAAAATGGCTACAAAAATCATGTTTGTTGTATGGGAGCCCCCCTTAAATATTTATTTTATTCTGTTTTTAGTATTTGTTGTTATAGCGGCACATACATCATTTGTGAAAATTTCAACTGTCTAGCTATCACTGTTTATTAGATACAGCCTGGTGACAGACAGACAGACAGACAGCGGAGTCTTAGTAATAGGGTCCCGTTTTTACTCTTTGGGTGCGGAACCCTAAAAAACATTGTTCTGTGGTACAGATTGTAATGAAAGTTGCTTAACGCTTTGGTACTTTGTCATAGCAACTTTTTTTACAGATATCTCATGGTTTGAAACGTTAGTTAAAAAAGTCACTATGACAAAGAACTAAAGTGTTAAACAACTTTCGTTGCTGTCCGTACTAGGTGTCTCTGACCCTTAATGCTTACCTGAGTTGCAAATATAATAACCAGCATACTTTGAAATGTGAACGATGTAATGTTAGCGACAGTTAAGTATGAAGAAATATCTATTGCTAAGTTTTGAGAATTCTTGGTACAGAAGAGGGCATTAACTGTTTTAGCAAGTTCATTTAAGACACAGTATATCAAGCAAGAATGGCCCATAGATAAATACCTTCAAAGTCTATATAGGGTGGGGTGGTAAAGGCTAAGGTAGGGTAGGTTTGATGAAATTTTGAAATCTGCTGTAAAAAAACCTGACCACTAGAAAAATGCTTTGGGCAGCTAAAATAATATATATAATAATAACCCCTAAGATACATATGTTTAACTGAATCTCTAATTAAGATTAGATACTTCAAATTAATACTTTGCCCTGTAAAAGATAAGGCATGTATAAGATATACAATAATTACTTTGAAAGGATTAGATAAAAATGTTTCGTTTGATAAATGGTTGACTCTTATTTATTCAAGAAATATTAATATGTTATTTTCTAAATAGCTTATGAATATTGTTATTTAATTACTGGCCCATTAGTTATGTTTCATTTAATGATTTTCCTCTACTACTCTCTCTACGAGGCACGTATCTTGAAATTTTTTCGATGGAGTGGGAATAAGTTCGCGCATGTGCTCTTGTGAGCGACCAATAGCGCGCGCTCATCTCCCGCCGCCCGCGCCCCTCATCGCTACGCATACCCAAAATTCGCGTTTCGCGCAATCCCCACCCGATTTCAAGATACGTGCCTCGTACTGTACATCTGGACAGATTTTTCAACATCAATAAACCTCTGCCTTGCCAGGTTTCGAACCTGGGGCTATTGATGCTGAGGTATTGCATTGTGGAACCATTGTATTGCTCAATTACTGTCTAGTCTAGACACATACCGAAGTTACGCGACTGATGATCGGTGGCCGGCGGCAACGCTTTTATTATGAAAAAAACGCTACGTAATTTTCGGCAGATGTTTTGATAGTCATTCACAAAGCTTTAGGCGTAACTATGTCGAACTTCGATTCGATCGCGTAACTTCGGCATAGTGTGTCTGGACACCAATTGTTTATTTTTTCAATTTTATACTGTGTCATGTAAAATTTGTCTCTTTTATTTAGTTTATTAGGCCTCTTTCATCTGTGAACTGGGGCCCTACCGCCTAACTCAAAGCTTTAGCCAGAGCGATAACTATGTTCTGTCCGTCCTTGTCATATCATAACACGATGACAAGGACAGAGAGTGCACTGACATCATAAACCAAAGCCAGAGTCAAAGCCATAGAGATAGGTGGTCCCGCTGCTGGCCTGAGATATATAAGATATATATAACATATATAAGATACAACGTTTATTTTAATATGTTTTTTCTTAAGTTGATTTATAAATAAATGCTGACGTCTATGAATCCATGATTAGCACAAACATACTTTACTATACTTACTAAGATAGTTAAATTTTTTATTTTATTTTCAGATTCAAATATTAATGAGAGGCAAGAAGTTGGGCAAAAAAGAAATGATAGAGCAGTTCAAACTATATTTGAAGTCTGGAATATTTGGACTCACTGTAGGAAGTTCTTTTGTCACTCTCAACTGTATATTCCGGTTAGTATATTGTTTAAGATTTTTCCCTCATATAAAATAAGTTAATAAGCCATTTTTTTTTGAAAAGGTTAGTGTGTAAGCTCCTTAAGAATTATGTCTGTTTTAGGTAATATAAAGCTCTATTACTTTTGTTTACCATTAAAACCAAATCATTTAGTTTGGGTTGTTACAAGCAATAATTAGTTGTTGTTGTAGTTGTTAAAATACATGTTACGGAAATAAGATGTTTCTAATTTCCATGTCAATATCTTGTGGGACTAATGTTATGAAAATTTTAAAACAAACTTAATTGATACATCTAGGAATCTGAATTGTTTGGTATCAAAATTAGAGCACAGGTCACAGATTACACATTTACTTGGTGTGCAACCCTCTGGACCATACAGACAGCACCGTAGCTAGGGGGCCGATGCCAGTGGTGCAACTCTCAAGGGGGCGCACTTTGCTGATCCATAGCTAATAGAAGTCTACAAGTCTTGGAACGTAAAATTCAAATCTTGCCAAGAGCACTCATTATTCTAGGAATATGTTTTGTGGTGCAAAATTCAAATCTTGCCAGGGGTGCTCATGATCCTAGCTCTGACGCTACATACATAATTTGTTAATGGTACATAAAACAATAAAATATTCCATGGCCTGATAGCTAAACAACACCACAAGCTAGACTGGTTCAACATCAAAATGATGAAGAAGATTAAAACGGCTTATTCGCAATACGTCTACTTCGCAAAATGTCGCCAATCGCAAAATGTCGCCAATCGCAAAATGTCGCTTTCTCATAATGCCTCTTTCGCAAAAGGTCGCTTTCGCACAATGTCTCGTTCGCAGAATGTCGTTTTCGCAAAATGTCGCGATAGGGACTTGGAATAAATTACGTGTTTTTAATAAAAATCATTAAAGTAATTTTTTTCTTTTCTTCGTAATAAAGACGTCTCCAAAGTACCAGGATCACATAAATATAAAGAGGGTTAACTTCTGTGCTAAAAAATCTTTTTTTTTAATAATATTTAGTCAATTCTGATAAAAAAAATCTTTCGTTTTTTTTTTCTTTTCTTCGTAATAAAAACGTCTCTAAAGTACCAAGATCATATAAATACGGAGGTTAACCTAAATAATTTTCAATAACTTTCTTTGTTTTTTTTATATTAATCATTTCCAAAATATATATATGTACTATAAAAAAGATTTATGAAAATCATAGTAGTTAACATTTCTTCATATTTATGTGATCCTGGCACTTGGTAGATGTTTTTATTATGAAGAAAAGAAAAAAAAACACTAATGTTTTTTATTAAAAACACGTAATTCAAAGTCTCTATCGCGACATTTTGCGAAAGCGACACTGTGCGAAAGCGACCTTTTGCGAAAGAGGCATTATGATAAAGCGACATTTTGCGACTGGCGACATTCTGCGAAGTAGACGTTTTGCAAATAAGCCATTAAAATAGACGACTAAACATTTGTTTCGTTTGCAGGGCATTGTTCTTTAATGAATTCTCTTACTACACAACTGTGTTGCTTCCTTGCACCGTCAGCGGACTGGCTGTGTATTTTGAACCTCCCCACAGGAGAATTTTAGTGGTCAATCTGTTTGTCAATTTGGTAGGTTTATTAACTGTTAATCACTGTTCATTATGTTTAAACTAAGATAAGAGAGCTCTTGTGAAGTGACTGCACTTATGAAAAAAAAAAAAATCATTTTGTAGCATCTTTCTTTCTTTCTTATTGAATGAGGATTAGTGGCCACCTCTGGTGTAAGAGTTTATCAAGCCGCATGTAAGGCCTCTGACTTGGCCTAATGACTGTTATCAGATAACAACAGCCGGGGCCGACGGTTTAACGTGCCCTCCAAAGCACGGAAGTGCTCAGTTTTAATGCCACTTTAACGGTCACCCATCCGACACCTGACCGGACCGAGCGTTGCTTAACAAACGTGGTCGAGTACGATCAGTCTGTCAAGTTCTGCCATGAACGCTTGACTGAAATCAATAATAGCTGTAGTTAATGGAAGAACACCATTGATTTTTGTTTAGTGACTTATCTAGTAGCTTATTTATGGTATACCACATGAATAACTTTGAAAACATTTTCGCGATTATCTCTAAACAGTAGTTATTTGGTCTAGAAAACTGATATGTTAACTCGAGCGATGAACCTTACGTCTTACGTAATAAAGCACATGTTTCGATGCGCTCCGCATATTCTTCAAACCCTTGTAAATTGGAAATTATTCGCTTTATTTAAATGAAATAAAAACAGGTGTATTGATTGGCGGTCAGTCATGGTAGTCACTTTTTTCTACGACAATTTCGCGCTTTGCGCGACATTTCTTATGCGAACTGCTAAAGAATGGAATGCGCTGCCTGCTCATGTGTTCCCCGATAGTTACAAACTTGGTCTCTTCAAGGCAAGAGTAAATAGGCATTTCCTGGGCAAGCATGCTACACCTTAGACCACATCCTGTTTACTAAGCAAGATGATGGACAAATGCCTGCCTCGTTAAAATAAAATAAAAATTGCGCATTTGGTCCACTTGGTCCATTTCGCGGAACGTCCATTTCGCATTTGGTCCATTTCGCAGAACGTCCATTTCGCATTTAGTCCATTTCGCAGAACGTCCATTTCGTATTTGGTCCATTTCGCATTTGGTTAACTTTCACGTAAGTATGGGAGAAGGTAAATAATTTTGTTTTTGTTCTTTTTACATAAACATACTCCTATATCGTTTATGGAGAATGTTGTTAACTTCTATATTTTCACTTTTTGATATATATTTTTTGGTTTTTCTTTTCCTCTCTCCATATTACTTTGGTTATAACCTTTTCCATATTTATTAAAAAGCAAAAAGATATTGAAAATAACCATTTTAGCAATTAGATAAACGTTTTGTGCTCGCAAAAGAGGAAAATTTAGAAAGTGGACCAAATGCGAAATGGACGTTCTGCGCGAAATGGACCAAATACGAAATGGACGTTCCGCGAAATGGACCAAATACGAAATGGACCAAATGCGAAATGGACGTTTCGCGAAATGGACGTTCCGCGAAATAGACCAAATGTGAAGTGGCTGTTTTTTCGGCAAGTGGACCAAATGAGAAGTAAACCAAATGCGTCTAGACGAAAAATCGCTTACCAGAACCTTATTTTTCCAGGTATTTGAGTACTGGTTACGCACATTAGAAATGAAAGGCTGGCTTAGGCGAACGCCAGGTAGAGAAACTATAATTTTCATGTTGAGTAGTGCCGTCTTCTTCTATTGTATGCGACGCGATAGAGACAACGATAAAAGAACGCCTTTGTTTTGGCAAGTATTTAGTTATGTATATTACAAAAATTTAAGAACTACACTCGCGAGTAAAGATGGATATCCTTAGGAATCACAGGCCTATTTTCATACAAACGAGGTAACTGACGTTTTGGTTCTCCGCCCAGGATTAAACGGGGTGTGATCTGATGTTGGCTATTCAAAGAATGAATGGCGGAGGCCCATAATGCTTAAAAAAACCTAAGGGATTAGCTGAGTCGCTCAGGGTTGAATAAAAAAATACAAGCTAAAATTACAATCAAAAGAATGGAAAATGTAAAACTTAAAACTCCATACGGTCTCAAGTGTAAACGACTCCTCTGATCCATTGGGTTTCTTCAGCGATCTGAGCCTCCTCCATTCACTCTTTGAATAGCCATGATCAGATCACACCCCGTTTAATCCTGGGCGGAGTGCCAAAGCTTCAAAGTTACCTCGTTTGTATAAAAAATAGGCATATGATTCCATACTTTTGCTCGCGAGTGTAGTTTACCAAGAATTATGGCTTTTCTAGCCAGCTTTTTCTTTTACTTAATTATGTTTAAAAAGTATAAAACCGTCAGCAACAAAAAATTTAGTGGCCTTTTCTTTGGATACCATTGGCCCTACCATGAGTTGATACAAACTGTTACATTACCGTAAACTATCGGATATACTGCTCGCAGTCAATGTGACTGAAAGAGAGAACACGATAGTTTACTTTTTAACTCATGGTAGGGCCACACTTTTTGTAAATGCAACCAAATAAAGCATTGGATCGGACTTTCAAAAGTCGCGGGTTAGATTCTCGCCTGAGAAAATGATCTGGTGACGAGTTAAATTTTTACACGACTGCCCAAAGCAAAAAGAGTGTAAATGTGTTCAGGGTCCATGTATGTTTGTGGGTATGTGAGTTTCTTTATTCCACCATAACTTCTAAATGCCTGAACTGATTTGGATAATCCTTATAGCATCCCGAGTGACACTGGCTATATTTTTTTAGATAAAATTAATATTGCGACTGTACGACGCCATTTTCAAATGTGAAAAAAAAATTTTTTTTTCTTCTATTATTACATTATGGGCATCAAATGAAAGGCCTTGATGAGCACATTCCAAAACTATATAATATGTCACTAGAATGTGTAAAATAAAAGTAAATAAATTAAAAAAATATACAAAACACGACTGCCCTGCCAAAAACGAACTAAAAAGTTAAACAACAAGTGTCATTACAGTCGGGGTACCTCTTTCATCAAAAATTGTTCCATAATAAGGTCCCCCGACTGCAATAACACTTGTTGTTTATCTTTTGAGTTCGTTTTTGGCAGAGCAGTCGTGTTTTTAATTTTTTTTTAATTTATTTACTTTTTTCTAGATTATTATTTAGGATCAAATAAAGCAGTTCTGAAAAATGGCACTTAATTTATATCTTTACACAGGTTTTTCACGCCACCAAAGGTTTCTAAGGAGGTTGGGGAACCTATGACCGGAATCATGGGAAGGAGCCCTGCTTGTCCTCATAGAGGGCCATGCCTTAATTATATTTTAAAAGTAAGTGTTATCCCATAGCGTAATATTACTGTGTGTGTTGACAGGGCATAAGAAAAAAAGAATTTGTTAAGATCTATGGTAAACAAATGATAAGTGAATTAATTCTTACTAAGCTGGTTTTATTTAAGGCTCCGTTATGCGAAATCATCTTTATGTGTAAAGAGTATGGAAAATAACCTCACTTCTGCACTTTTTCGATGTTTTTCGTTGTTTTTTCATCATTATCTTTAACACAATTATCTTTCTTGAAAAAAGTTATTGGAGCAACTGCACAGTACGTTAAAGTGTATTTTGATGTAGAATTCAATACGTTTCCGCTATTATTTGACCGACGACCTGAGTGGTGCAGTGGTCAACATGCCGCCTACCACACAAGAGGTCCCGGGTTCGATTCCCGGCCGGGCAGAAATTGAAATGATGAATTTTAATTTCTGTGACGGGTTTGGGTGTTACTATGTATAATAAGTATATATTTAAAAAAGTATATAAGTCACTACTTATCAGTTGCCTAGCACCCATATGACAAGCTTTGCTTAGTTTGGGGCTAGATGGCGCTGTGTGAAATTGTCCAAGCATTTATTATTATTTATGCTAAAAATATGGCCCTCGACAAGCGCTTTTGATGATATTCTGTTTTTTTATAATCATTTGTGAGGTTTATACGCAATTTAATACTTGCAGCAACTAGATAATCTCTAGCTTGTCGTATGTTTTTTTGTGGCTACAACTTTACATAAATATGGCCCGCGCAAACCATGTTTTTCTGTTATGGCCCCTTAAATTACTCACATTGCTTGAGTAAAGCACTAAACAAGCCTTGGTCCGCATTATCTTGGTCATCATTGAAGAAGAAGAAAGAGAGAAAAATATTATACACGCTGAAATTTTAATCATTTGGTTCCCGCCGTGTGGTGGTTCCACTCATGATTACAAGCAACTTTTACTATGGGGCCAACTCTCCTGCTCGCAAAAAAAAATCAGCTGTTCCATACAAAAATGCAGTACCTACTCGACCTTAATGTATGAAACAGCAGATTTTTTTGCGAGTAGGAAAGTTGGCCCCATTGTAAAAGTTGCTTGTAATCATGAGTGGAACCACCCCACGGCGGGAACTAAATCATTAAAATTTCAGCGTGTATATTATTTTGTCCGCTCTATTCCAGCTTGTCCATCAAAGGCTGCAAGCTCTGGATCTCGGTTACAGCTGCGTTGACATGATCAAAGTATACTTGGGCCAAGTATGAAATAAAACACTTTAACGGATACCGTTAAAAAGTGTTTTATTTCATGTCTAGTGAGCGCGTAAGCTTGAGAGGTGAATATTGGGCCAAGTAGTTTGGATGACTACTTGGACGCTACTTGTAAACGAGCAATCAAAGCGCACTTGGATCAAAATTAATCAAAGTAAACTAGGACCATGCTCTATTTGCATCCACGCTTGGACCAAGTAGCTTTGATCACTACTTGGACGCTACTTGGATCATGTAAACGAGCAATCAAAGCGCACTTGGATCAAAATTAATCAAAGTAAACTAGGACCATGCTCTATTTGCATCCACGCTTGGACCAAGTAGTTTTGATCACTACTTGGACGCTACTTGGATCAATTCAATTCAATTCATTTATTCGCAGATATAGGTAAAAAAAGTTAACAGGGATCATGTAAACAAGCAATCAAAGAGCACTTGGATCAAAATTTTAATCAGAGTAAACTAGTAGTCTAAGCGGTCATGGAATTTTTGGTAACGATCATGGAAAAGGTTAGATTCATTTTCATGGGTTGTAGAGTGGTCCCCTAATGTGAATGATCTCGGTCTGCCTGCTCTCAGTGGTTGCAACTTCGAGTTATAGCGCTTACAAGAGGCATCATTGTTACGAAAAAAAAACTATCAGAGAAATGGTCAGTTTTAGTACCTGTTCAAAGAATGTCGTCTCTGCAGATGAAACAAGTTGGTCTGCCGGCTCATAGTGGTTGCAGTTCTGAGCTATGACGTGCGCAAGTCACGTCATTGTTACGAAAAAAATACAATAAGGGAAATGGTCAGTTTTAGTACCTATTCAAAGTATAGTATCTCCATGGGTGAAACAAGTTGGTCTGCCGGCTCTCAGTGGTTGTATTTCAGAACTATCATTGTGTACGCAAGACGCTTATTTGTAGAGAAAGCCTAAAAAAAACTTAGAAGAACGGGACAATAGGCAAATTTTTAAGTGCACGCCGGCCGCTTGCGTATCTGTGACTATATGAGTCCCCTCCCCACCTTAAGGCATCTCTACACTCGCGCGCGAAAAGCCCCAAACCTCCCGCAAAGCAGTGTGCGTAGTGTGGAACCGATTTGAATCGAATCTACACACCCGCGAGTGAGTATGGAGAGGTCTTTATGCCTGTGCCACCGCGCACCCCCAATTCCCCCCCCCCCACTTCCGGCTTTAGCGTCAATAGAGATGTTCGATCCGGGTGCCTTGTATCGATATTCCGGATCGCCATGGATCGTAATTCACTGTATCGATCCAGATTATAGAATCTGGATTGATAGGCATCGGCTACACGCTCAGTAAATACTGTGGCCCAGCGCCATAGAGTAAATTTTAACCATGGAAAGTAAAATATTGAACATTCCATACAAATTACTTTCCATGGTTAAAATTTACTCTACGGCGATGGATCACAGTTAGTCTAAGCGGTCACGGGATTTTTGGTAACGATCAAGGAAAAGGTTAGATGCATTTTCATGGGTTATAGATGGTCCCCTAATGTGAATGATGTTGGTCTGCCTGCTCTCAGTAGTTGCAATTTTGAGTTACAGCGATTATAAGTCGCTTCATTGTTACGAAAAAAACGATCAGAGAAATGGTCAGTTTTAGTACCTACTCAAAGTATGGTGTCTCCGTAGCTGAAATGATGTGGTCTGCCGGCTCTCAGTAGTTGCATTTCAGAGCTATGACGCGCGCAAGTTACAACAATATTTTTTTTTGTCAAATTGTGTTTTTAAAAATAATTATCGATAGAACTCTCTATTATAATGAAAAAATGTCTTAAGCCATTTTTGTCTAAAATTAATAGATTGGTCGGAAAAAATACTTTATGGTTTTTTTTTTGTATGGAGTGATATTCAATGTGCTCTTTTGGTCAATTCCTAATTATTTCTGCCTCAAAACTACTTCTGCGTCAATATTTCAAACGTTTAAAATAATCATACACTATCAACGCACGCCCAAAATTGTACATTCACACAGCTTGGATTTCTAAACAGTATAAAATCGTATTTTTTACTAAATTTTTTTTTTGCCATTCTTTATTATTTTCATCAATTTTAACACTATAAAACCAACAAAACGTTCAGTTAAGGTCTATGATACAATTGTTTTTACCATAATTACAACGCAACTAAAATATAAAGCTAAAATGTTCTCAAAAAAAAAACCATAAATATCTGAGTTGTAATTGTTTCATTCATAGTTTTGACCTGACCAAATTCCTAACGAACTCTTAAGAGGTATTGCGGAAGAGATGGGGCCAATTCTGGCTAAAGTTTTCAACGAAATAGTACGCACGGTTATTATACCTAGACAATGGGCAGAGTCACACATAATACTCTTACATAAGAAAGGATCAAGGAAGGAAATAGGAAACTACAAGCTCATTTCACTGATTTCAAACACATACAAAGTCTTTGCAAAGGTCTTACTAGAAATAATATTTATTTATTTTTATTTATTTATGGTATCTGGTAATCTTGATGAAAATCAACCAATCAACAGGCAGGGCTCAGGAAAAACTACAATACAATATATTGTATTGTATGTAAGGACATGAGATAATGGTATTGAAATTAGCTTTGTAAATTGGCTTATTATATTCGTTGTGTTTTTGGATGAGTTGTTTGATGGTGTTTGATGATGTTTGGATATGGTGATATCACATCACCATCAAACAACTCATCCAAATCTGTCCGTACCAAGCGCTTTGCCAATACATTTCTTATGCGAGCTGCTAAAGAATGGAATGCGCTACCTGCTCATGTGTTCCCCGATAATTACAACCTTGGTCTTTTCAAGGCAAGAGTGAAAAGGCATTTCCTGGGCATGCATGCTACACCTTAGACCACATCCTGTTTACCAAGCAAGATGGTGGTCAAATGCCTGCCCAGTCTATATTAAAAAAAAAGTGGTTCATGAAATACCCAATCAAAACCCCTTTAACGGTAAGCGGTTCTGGGGCCCTATTTTTGAATCGCTCGGCTGGCGTCGAGCGTTCGTTTCTACTGATTTTCGTTCAACATTTATCTCAACCTCCATACATTTGAGTCAAATGTTGAACGAAAATCAGTAGAAAAGAGCACTCGACGCCAGCCGAGCGATTCAAAAATAGGCACCCTGGTCCTTTGGTCCAGTTGGAACTAGGAATAAATTGCTTGAACTCGTTTTAAAACCCCTTCATAAAGCCTTCATAGGGTTTCCCCGATAGGGTTTTCGTATTCGGTAAGTGCTTACTTGGGTTACCCTTTCGATAGGGTTACTGTATTGATAGCGTTTTTGAAAACAAGTCTATGAAATACCCAATCAAAAACCCCTTTTACGGAAAGCGGTTCCGGTCCTCGCTCGCAAGTTTGACGACTTCCAACCTCCCAAACAAGCCGGGTTCCGAAAAGGCTTTAGTACCATAGACCACATCCATTAAATCTGCTATTATGCTTGGCGTTCGTGGACTATGAGAAAGCCTTTGATTTGATTGAAACCTGGGCTGTGCTGCAGTCTCTCCAAAATTGCCAAGTGGACTACAGGTATATCGAGGTGATTTGTGGTACTACTTATACGAAAATGCCACCATGTTGATCCGAGTACAGAACCAGAGCACAAAGCGAGATATGGGACAGAGAGATGCTATTTCCCCGAAACTATTCACAGCTGCGTTGGATGATATCTTTAAACTCTTAGACTGGAAAGGACTCACAATCAAGATGAATGGCCAGTACCTAACACACCTTCGTTTTGCCGATGATATAGTTCTTATCGCTGAAACCTTGGAAGACCTGAACACAATGCTCAAAGATCTCCGTTAGTGCTTCCCAAAGAGTGGGTCTCAAGATGAACATTTATAAGACGAAAATCATATTGAATGCCCATGTTGTGCCCACTCCAGCTCATGTTGGGAACACTAGGAGTTGTTGTCCATTACGTAGAAGTACCTAGGACAGGCAGTCCAGTTAGGTAAGTCCAACTGCGGAAATGAGATCTCTCGTCGAATCAAACTCAGATTGGTAGCATTCGGGCAGCTTCGAAAACATCTTTCCGTCCGATTTACCTCAGTGTCCAAGACGAAAGTCTATGACCAGTGTGTGTTGTCAATGATGACTTCGGCAGTGAAACGTGGCCGCAAACTATGGGTCTTATAAGGAGGCTCAAGGTCACCCAGCGTGCAAAGGAGAGAGTATTCGGCGTTTTTCTGCGTGATACAATCAGAAATGCGGAGATCCGCAGGAAAACTAAAGTAATCAACATCGCTCGAAGGATTGCTCAGTTGAAGTGGCTGTAGGCTGGACACATAGTGAGAAGAACCGATGGCCGTTGGGGGGGAAGGGTTCTGGAATGGCGACCGCGGACCGGATGACGCTCCGTGGGTAGGCCCCCAAAAAGGTGGACCGACGATCTTGTGAAGGTCGCGGGAAACCGCTGGATGCGAGCAGTGCAGAACTGTTCGTCGTGGAGATCCTTGGAGGTGGCCTATACCCAGCAGTGGGTGTCGTGCGGCTGAGTTTCAGGATTTCCATACCTTTTAATGCTATTTACGTGATTTTTTTAAACTTATCGAAACAGATCTTACAATCCTGATAGATCAGTTGTGTATATTGCGATCTGGATCTCCTTCCTTTACTTTCTTGATAGCCGTCTTCAAATCACAGCTTGATCAATCCCTGGCAGAGGATGTATGAAAATGAATTAACTGGTGCTTCTTATTATCTGTCGCATAATGACATATTGATGTTTTTAGTTTCTGCTTGTTTCTATCAATGTTCATAAATACAATTTTGATCTTAGATCTTAAGATATATATCTTCAAAATCTTTACTTTTGTTATAAATAACTTATAAACGAGCCTATTTTTTTTTTAGTAAAGCCCATATAAAGGTTTTTAAAAATCATAATAAAATTTAGTTTCTATCGTTAATATTTTAAAAACTTCATTTATTTGACTATTATATTAATTCATTGATCTGAATTAACCTTTTCTCTTTTTTTCTTTTTCCTTGTAAAATAATAATACTATTTTAGTTTGTAATAACCCGCCTGGGCCTTACTTAACATCCCGCTGCATTATGTTATTTTGGTTTTATTTGATTTATTATGGTAAAAAAGTCATCCATAGTAATCATAGTGACCGAAAGTTTTGTTAGCTTTTATTGTGTTTTAATTGATGAGAAAGTAATAAATAACGACAAAACAATCAGTTTTTACTTAAAAAATACTTTTAAGTAAAAACTGAAAAAAAAAATAAAAAAAGCAAAAATTAATTTTAATTAGGATTATTTAAATGTTTAAAATAACAATAAATTATTGACGCAAAAGTAGTTTTGAGGCAGAAACAATTAGGAATTGGCCAAAAGAGCACATTGAATATCTCACTCCATACAAAAAAACCATAAAGTATTTTTTTCCGACCAATCTATTCATTTTAGACAAAAATGGCTTAAGACATTTTTTCATTATAATAAAGAGTTCTATCGATAAGTATTTTTAAAAACACAATTTGACAAAAAAAAATTGTTGTAACTTGCGCGCGTCATAGCATAGCTCTGAAATGCAACCACTGAGAGCCGGCAGACCACATCATTTTAGCTACGGAGACGCCATACTTTGAATAGGTACTAAAACTGACCATTTCTCTGATCGTTTTTTTTCGTAACAATGAAGCGTCTTATAATCGCTGTAACTCAAAATTGCAACTACTGAGAGCAGGCAGACCAACATCATTCACATTAGGGGATCACTCTATAACCCATGAAAATGCATCTAACCTTTTCCTTGATCGTTACTAAAAATCCCGTTACCGCTTAGACTAACTGTGATCCATCGCCGTAGAGTAAATTTTAACCATGGAAAGTAATTTGTATGGAATGTTCAATATTTTACTTTCCATGGTTAAAATTTACTCTATGGCGCTGGGCCACAGTATTTACCGAGCGTGTAGCCGATGCCTATCAATCCAGATTCTATAATCTGGATCGATACAGTGAATTACGATCCATGGCGATCCGGAATATCGATACAAGGCACCCGGATCGAACATCTCTATTGACGCTAAAGCCGGAAGTGGGGGGGGGGGATTGGGGGTGCGCGGTGGCACAGGCATAAAGACCTCTCCATACTCACTCGCGGGTGTAGATTCGATTCAAATCGGTTCCACACTACGCACACTGCTTTGCGGGAGGTTTGGGGCTTTTCGCGCGCGAGTGTAGAGATGCCTTAAGGTGGGGAGGGGACTCATATAGTCACAGATACGCAAGCGGCCGACGTGCACTTAAAAATTTGCCTATTGTCCCGTTTTTCAAAGTTTTTTTTAGGCTTTCTCTATAAATAAGCGTCTTGCGTACACAATGATAGTTCTGAAATACAACCACTGAGAGCCGGCAGACCAACTTGTTTCACCCGTGGAGATACTATACTTTGAATAGGTACTAAAACTGACCATTTCCCTTATCGTTTTTTTTTCGTAACAATGACGTGACTTGCGCACCTCATAGCTCAGAAACGCAACCACTATGAGCCGGCAGACCAACTTGTTTCATCTGCAGAGACGACATTCTTTGAACAGGTACTTAAACTGACCATTTCTCTGATCGTTTTTTTTTCGTAACAATGATGCCTCTTGTAAGCGCTATAACTCGAAGTTGCAACCACTGAGAGCAGGCAGACCGACATCATTCACATTAGGGGACCACTCTACAACCCATGAAAATGAATCTAACCTTTTCCGTGATCGTTACCAAAAATCCCACGACCGCTCAGTCTATAGGACCATGCTCTATTTGCATCCACGCTTGGACCAAGTAGTTTTGATCACTACTTGGACGCTACTTGGATCATGTAAACGAGCAATCCCAAGGGCACTTTGACGTCGCCGTATCTAAAAAGCTACCCAAGTTACTTGGTTCAAATATACTTTGATCGTGTCAATAGGTATAAAAGTATACTTTGATCAAAGTTACTTTGTCCAATTTACTTTGTCTACTTTGTAGTATACTTTGATCATGTCAACGCTCATCATAGTGCAGCAACTCAGTCATTACAGACCACAGCAATAATGTATCTGTCGCAGCCAACTAGCTTAATTAGCCTGTTCAATTAGCGGCCTAGCCTTTTCATTGACAGGCGCCATTCAATCATCGTCCTAAATAACATCCCGGCATTTAACGGCTAGGCAAATGACTTAGTTCGATAACGTTTAATCATTTGCCTAGTTAAGTTATTGTAATTTAGTTCCATTTTAAGGCTCCGTTATGCGTAATCATTTGTCTCTGTCTTTTTCTTTACGTGTAAAGAGTATGGAAAATAGCCTCACTCTGCACTTTTTCGATGTTTTTCGTGGTTTTTTCATCATTTTCTTAAGCACAATTATCTTTCTTGAAAAAAGTTATTGGAGCAACTGCACAGTACGTTAAAGTGTATTTTGATCTTAAATTCAATACGTTTACGCTATTATTTACGCCAAAAATATGGCCCGCGATAAGCGCTTTTGATGATATTCTGTTTTTTTTACAATCATCTGTGAGGTTTATACGCAATTTAATGTTTTTAGCAACTAGATAAACTCTTTAGATGATCGTATGATTTTTTTGGTGGCTACATGTTTACGTTTTCTATTTAAAAATATGGCCCGCGTAAACCATGTTTTCCTATTACCGCCCCTTAATCCACGAAGGAACGGAGACGTTAGATGCGTTTGGGGTGAGAGAATGTGTGTGCAATGTTTGTGCAAACCAATGTTACCATTTATCTCCAAAACCACTGGGCCGATTTTAATGCGGTTTTCAGAGATGGGTTTTGATTTGATTGATACATGTTCTTAATCGTGATTAAGCCAGTTGCCTGCGACATATCTATAACATTGTTGTATTCTTCTCCTTATTAAAAGTCAGTAATTTTATTAAAATTTCCAGGGAACAGCGCAATTGTTTGGTGTGGGATGCGCAATGTCGATGCTAAGAACGATATTGCCCAAAATGTTGACGCCTACCAAAGCTCTGAAATCCCTGAAATTCTCCCACTTTAAATTAGGGATGTTCTTCGGAGGTTACATCGGTATTTATAGAGTAAGTTGTTTCTTTTATTTTTCCTAAAAAAAGAAAAACTTCCCGCCTTATAACGGCGAAGGAAATTGTATTCTCAGTACAATATTTATAGTTTATTTTTGCATGGAACTGTAGACGTTAGAATCTGCATGTAACCTCGTTCATTCACGTAAGTAAATAATACTACTGATGACTTATTTGTCTCGAGCATTAAGTACAAAATACACGTGACATAATCGCTTGTTTACGTTGTTTTACTTTAATATAGAGGTAACAAAGCCTAAGGTCAACCGTGGTTACATTGACTCGTCACTCATTTGAAAGTCAATGTAAAATCTTGTTATGAATGACTATAGTAGTAACATTTAAATGCAGATAGATTAGTCTTTATTAAATACACACATCAACTTTGTCTAGGGATACAGGTGTTATTTTCATACAAACGAAGTAACTTTGAACTTTGGTTTTCTGCTGGGATGTACCGTGCTGTAATCTGATGATGGCCATCCAGGGACTGAATGGAGTAGATTCAGATTGCTATACACACCCAACTGATCTGATCAGCACTCTAAAAGATTAATGGGTTAGAGTTCTCAGTTTGAGGATTTCCATACATTTTCATGCTATTTTCGCGGCTTTTTTAAACATGTCCATTACGTTTTTAGAATGCTGGTCAGATCAGTTGGGTGTGTATAGCGATCTGAATCTCCTCTATTCACTCCCTGGATAGCCGACATCAGATCACAGCACAGTACATCCTTGGCAGGAAACCAAGGCTTCAAAGTTACCTCGTTTGTATGAAAATAACTCAAGCTTAATTTACTGATCTTGACATTTACAACAGTTGTAAAGGTGACATGATTAAAAATGAGTTACTCATGTTGACCCTAAGATTTAACTTATTAAAGTTTGGCCTGCCCCCGTATTACAAACTCTTAAAGTTTGCCAGTTTTCTGAATGGCTATCAATGCGTCTCTTTTTACCGACTTCAAAAGGAGGGAGGTACTCAATTCGACCCGTTTTTTTTTTTTTTTTGTTTTTTTTTGTTTTTTGTATGTACACCGATTACTCGAAGACGGCTGAACCGATTGAAATGATTCAAACGTTTTTAGATTAGGTAAACTTTCAAGTTGGTCCCATTTTTTTAAATTTTGAAATCGGTTTAGTACTTTTCAAGTAATCTTGAAAAAAGCACGAAAATAGTATGATTTTTGTGTGAACTACCTCGATGATCAGTCGTTTAACTTCTTTGTTTATGAACTGAATAAGATAATTATTTTTTTGTTTGAAAAGGGATATCCTAAGTGTAGTTTTTTAACCGACTTAAAAAAGGAGGTTCGTAGTTTGACCCGCATGTATGTATGTTTCTCCGAGATTAACTCACGTTTGGCTGAGCCGATTTTTCTACCTAAATAATATACCTACACTACCTAATACAAAGGTAACCTACACTAAAAATTAAAAAATAAAAAATTGTTTAGAAAAAACAAAAAACCGACTTCAAAAAACCTACCTCTAAAAAGCAAGAAATAATATTCGTAATAATAAAAACACGTCTATTGAAGTCGGGTGGGGCTTTAAGAATAAAAAAAAAGGAATTTGTACTCCAGCCCCACCCGACTTCAATAGACGTGTTTTTATTATTACGAATATTATTTCTTGCTTTTTAGAGGTAGGTTTTTTGAAGTCGGTTTTTTTATTTGATATACAGCGAAAAAGAGATGTAAATATAGCAATTCATAAACCTGCCAAGTTTTAAGAGGTTGTAATACCCCCTTTGGTATGTAAAACATTATTACTGTTGTCAGTCCTAGAATGCGAGTATAGAAAAGGAAGAAAAAAAAAAAACAAAATTAATAACGTTAGGGATGTCCACGGTTTTTCGTCGTAAAAATACGGTTTTAGGCACGGTTAGCAGTTATATGGAGCACTAGGGAAACTTATTCACGTATACGGCGGCGGAAAATTGCACAAAAAAAAAATGGGTCAAGGGTGTGTTGGTGTGATCATGGGTCGGGATAAGTCACACCGGTGCGGTAAGTTGGTGTGATAAAGATCAGAATAATCCATAGATTTTTGCTGTGAAAAACCGTTTCTGGACAATCGCCCTTATTGTTGTATTTACATTAAATCATTACAATAATTAAACCCTAAGCGGCCTCATGAGGCCGCACCGCACAACAATGGAAAATCTATTGTGTCTCATTTTCCTGTGTTTGATGTGTTATAGTACTTATAAATCTAAAATTTATTTTATTCAAACATCTAAAATATATGTATAGTCGCATTACTAATTTCCCAGCAAAAATGTAAACAAAGGTGTTGCCAGAACAAAACAACACAAAAAGGAATATGCTAAGTCAAGAAATAAACACACTAAATAAAAATAGATTAGATAAATATTCTGAATCATGAGTTTTGCGGCAAAAACACTAATATAATTTAAGGCTCTGTTATGCGAAATCATTTGTCTCTGTCTTTTTCTTTACGTGTAAAGAGTATGGAAAATAACCTCACTTCTGCACTTTTTCGATGTTTTTCGTGGTTTTTTCATCATTATCTTTAGCACAATTATCTTTCTTGAAAAAAAGTTATTGGAACAACAGCACAGTATGTTAAAGTGTATTTTGATGTAGAATTCAATACGTTTACGCTATTATTTACGCCAAAAATATGGCCCGCGATAAGCGGTTTTGATGATTTTCTGATTTTTTTTACAAATGTTTGTAGCAACTAGATAAACTCTTTAGCTTGTCGTATGATTTTTTTGGTGGCTACAAGTTTACGTTTTCTATATAAAAATATGGCCCGCGCAAACCATGTTTTCCTATTACCGCCCCTTAATATTTTATAATAACAGTTTTATAGTAGAAAACATTTTTATGATGCTGTGCACACATCAACTGCAAACCGTACACATCAACTTTTTCATTAAACATCAATTTGGTCATTTTATAAAATTTCATTAAAATTGTATTACGAGTAGTAGCTGTAGTAACTAGTAGTAGAATTTTTGTCTTTTGGTATTGGGGGGGAACAGATGAAGATGCTACGTATTTTTCATAGTTTACATACAGTCAATATCTATGTAAAGTTACGAGTATCTTATCAGTTCGTTTCAAGAACTTTTAACATCAAAAATTATGATAGGTTATAAAGATAAAATTTCTAATTCATCATCATCATCATCATCATCATATCAGCCGCACGACACCCACTGCTAGGTATAGGCCTCCCCTAAGGATCTCCACGACGATCGGTCCTGCGCTGCCCGCATCCAGTGGCTCCCCGTTGCCTTCACCAGATCGTCGGTCCCCCTTGTCGGGGGCCTACCCACGGAGGTCGTCCGGTGCGCGGTCGCCATTCCAGAACCGCCCCGCCCCAACGGCCATCAGTTCTTCTCGCTATGTGTCCTGCCCATTGCCACTTCAGCTGAGCAATCCTTCGAGCGATGTCGGTTACTAAATTTCTAATTACCATCCTACTTTAAAATTACCCTGGATGGCATTATTATTTATTATGACTCAAAATATAGTAAACTAATTAAAAAGTTATAAAAGTGACCAAAGGTTTCCAATATCTGAAAATGTCACTATCAGGGTCAGTTTGTCAATTTGACAGTGACATTTCTTTGTTTACATTTTTGCTGGGAGTAATGCGACTTTAGACGCCGATAAACATTGAAACCATTTTAAAAACTAGAATAACACATAGTTAATTTAATTAAATATCATTCTTCGATAAATGGAAGTCATTTGTGGTCAAATTACTATGTATATAGTACATCAGAATATTTATTTTACAGCTAGTGAATTGTCTACTTTGCCGCGCGAATGGCAAAGACAGCGCTCTATATGCGTTGCCCGCGGGTTTCCTCGCCGGCGCCGCCTTTAGGGCGTCTCCTTCCACGCCTATTGCGCTTGCGCCCCTAACTTCGACATTGCAAGTGAGTTTTTCAATATTTAGTGCCTGTTTCACAATCTATGATTACAGTCTATCTTGAAATAAAACGGATACTAGCGCGGTTTTATTAAAAGTACTTTGGTAATTAGTTGGTATTTTTTTTATTTTTTTTTATTTATTTATTTACGAACCACAAACAAGTTTACAATTCAGCTTAATTTAATAGTGATATATAATTTTACAATCAGTACTTATTGTAAACTCAACGGTGTTGGTTACATCTTAAATATAAAACTTAATTATAAATACGAGACTCAAGTAACTAAAACTAGGGTAAGTATAAGTATAAGTAATTAGACTATTTTACTGAATAGACTGGAAGAATATTAATTAAATTTAAGTTATAAAATATGTTAATGGAAAAAAACAGTAAGTAGGTATCTAATGTATGATTAATAAAACTTAAATATATCTAGTGTATTTTGTATGCGTGATTGTGTACATGTATGAGGTTGATTGTATAAGGGTGTGTTATGTATGTGTGATTGAGTGTGTGTAAATGCGTATGTATGTAAAATATTTGGTTTGATTTTTGGTTTTCCCGACGTTTCGGCAACTTTGCAGCTGCCGTGGTCACGGGGGAGTGAAGCTGCCCGTGAGTCTACCCTCAAGCGAAGAATTTATTTAGACGTTCAGAAATTAAAATTTAACAAAATTTTTTAATTGTTTTATGTTGATTTATAATTTAATTTTATAAATTATTTAGTGCTAAAAAGAGAGAGAATCTACTGAAACTACCACCATTTCATAAAATTTGGGAGG
Organism: Agriphila geniculea; assembly: GCA_943789525.1. NCBI lineage: Eukaryota > Metazoa > Arthropoda > Insecta > Lepidoptera > Crambidae > Agriphila > Agriphila geniculea. The sequence continues at coordinate 5,415,103 of OX038880.1, forward strand.
CGGAGGAAAGAAAGAAATGGCGAAAGAAAACTTGGAGAGGAAAACCGACCTCCGTCTTTTATATTAATTTATTTATTTGCAAAAGGAACTAACCGTATCATTAGATCTTACAGTGTGTGTGAGGGGCTTAAGCTTGTGAATGATGGGGTCCCAAGCTGGTGGAATTTTCCAACCATCATCTCTATTGAAATTAGGGTATTTATTTATTTCGATAGCCTAGCAAGAATTTGGTGTTTGTCAAATCTAATATAATGGTTGGGCCCCAGTCTACAGTCTATCTATCTACAGTCTATCTACTAAAAGAATGAGGCCTTTTCAAAATGACAAAAAACTCTAGGCTCGAAATGCTCGATAGATGCGTTGATAAACAGGCAAGTGTCAACTGTAGAAAACGTAAGAAAAAACACCGCCAACAACCAATGATGATTTTAATAATGTTTTACGTGGAGTTTTTAAGGCCCATGGTCTAGTATTTTTAGAAGGTATCTTTACATGTCCTAATAGTCATTCGTAGAAGTAGATAGCAAATGTGTCAAAAACGGCCACTTTTAGCAGTTTTGCTATCTACTTCTAGCAGTGACTACGAGGGAATGTAACGATACCATCTAAAAATACTAGACTGTGGGCCCTTAAAATTCCACGTAAAACATTATTAAAATTATTGATTATAATTATAATATTAAATAAAATTACTTTCGGTCAGGGTACCACCTTAAGAACAGAGGCCGTACCGGCTAACGAATCTTAGGAAAAGTTGCCGAGTTTCAAATTAAAACAGATAAATCGAAGTAAGGAATTACTTATTGTACTATGTTTTGAAGTTATTTGGAAGATATTGATGTTTGTGTGACCTCATGAATTAGGATTGACCATTTTGGCCCAATTTGGGCTCGATTTATCTGTTTTAATTTGAAACCCGGCAGACTTTTCGAATTTCGATGCGTTAGCCGGTACGGCCCCAGGTAGTTTATTTTTCAAAGCCAATTTTGACACTTCACTTGACATCAGTGAGGCAAATAGTTACTGTTTTTTTGTTTTAAAATGTCACTTTGAAAAGCCCTCATCAAGAACCTTATATATGACTGGACATTGCGTCACCTTTTGGGGCTTGAAGAACGAAAGATTTCAGTTTTCCTTTTCTTTCATTAGGTTGACAACAATGTTGTCCATTCGTAGGACAGTCACTACAAATAGGTACATACTACAGACTATCAACTTATGCCTACGGCTTAAGTTTTGTAGACAACCAATCCAAACATTCAAAAGTGTTTAGATTCTAAACATTAATCATCTTAATATAAAAAAGTGAAGTTATATTCAAAAGTGTTTAGATTCTAAACATATGAATGTTTAGAATAGTTTAGATGTTTGTTAATGCCAAAGTTTGTATGTTTGGGTATCTCTAAACGTACAAACTTTTGCATTTAGGATATTACTGCATTTATAGGATTACTAGCGGCCGCCCGCGGATTCACCCGCGTGGTTCCCGTTCCCGTGGGAATATCTGGATAAAAAGTATTCTATGTTTTAATCTAGGCTATCTTCTATCTGTGTGCCAAATTTCAACCAAATCCGTTCAGTAGTTTTTGCGTGATTGAGGAAAAAACATCCAAACCCACAAACTTTCACATTTATAATATTAGTAGGATTACTACTCTTGACCAACCATATTATAACCTTTCTATATATTCATTCAAACCCCCCTTTTGGCCAGCGGCGGCGCAACACAAAATATTTACTTAATGATTATTTTCGGTTGGCTCCTCTCCGGATGGACGATACTGTTTTGGAATGGTGGTCACACTGGGGGTCAAGTCTGCTATTGTTAACATCATATAATCGTGTTTCAATGGTGTTTGAACGGTAATGCTTTTTGACACAGTTCTTGATTCTTAAACCCAAAACTGAGACACAGTGTCTTACGGGTTTGGATTTTTAGGAAAAACAATGTGTTTCGATTTTGGGTTTACAAAAACAAGAATTGTGTCAAAAAACATTACCATCCAAACACCATTGAAACACGATTACGGCGTTAGTCACGATAATAGCAAACTTGACCCCTTGGTCCTGTACGGTCCGGCTGGTTAAAAGTCAAAACTTGGGGATACGTGGTGAGGTTTTAGACTTAGGTACACCTGACCTGCCCTTCCACCCTAAAGTCACGTGTATTTTTATTTTGTACAATGAGGAAGTCCAAAAAAACAAATTGGCTGAATATTTTTATAGGCAGGAATAAGCGCCCTTAGTAATAGAAAAAAGTTACAGAATTTTCGGTTGTGTGAAAAAAAAATATTAAGTCTCATCATTAGTCATTGTATTAAAAAAAAGTTGCATAAAATGTCAAAACTGCATTATTTTAGCCGTTCAAAACAACTTCCCTCTAACGGTAATTGGGATATACTATAAATGTTTCTTTTCCTCATCGTTTAGGAAAAATAAAATAAGATTAATTTTTATTTTGTTACTACGAATAAACAATGGGTGTCAAAGACCATAATAACTAGTATAGTAGTAAGGTAGTCAGGTAGGTCCGATTCCTAGCTGAAACTGATCTAAATTGTTTAACTCAACTACGTAAGATAATATTTTAGTTTACATTACATTTTTTCTCTCTGTTAAGAATACAAAATAATTCCGCTCTCAAAGTTAAATATGGCATAAAAACATAAAATGTAATGTTCGGTAGGATAAACGTAAATTTTTCATCCAAATCTTTCTTTCTTATTCAAAAGTTCTGCTGTGATTATATGGTCACCCTGCGATATGCAGATAATATTTCTAAAGCTTCATATGTGTCGAAAATGAATACAGATTTGTACATATTATCTTTATTATATTGAAATAAAAAATACGTAATTAAGGTGGAATTATAATTAACTTCTATAATATTTTCGAATTAGATCGGAAACAATCTTTGAAATCTGCTAAAATTCAGATTTCTGAGAAGGAAAAATTGAATGCTGAAAATACTTTAAAAAACACTTACTTGTGAAATATAATGTTAGATTTTTAAATTTGAGATTTTTGCATTTACAATGCTATTTTTAAACAATTCCCGTCTGAGTATTGATCTGGTGCGAGTCGTATTTTTTCTAGTATATTATTTAGTATTGTTATAATGTTAGAATTTGGTTTTGAAACACTTTTGCAATTTTGTACAATGCAACACATGCTTTGTAACGCAAATTTTCTTTAAATAATTTTATATTTTTGTACATAAACGTGAGATGCGGTGGAAAATCATTGACATTAGTGACATGTCAAATCAAAGACAATTCCGTCAGTGATGCCACCTTATTTTTATTTGGTAACTTATGAAATAGGGAGAAATTACTGTTAACCGTAAAATATTGTAATACCAAAATGGACTCATCTGTCCTCTAAATAATTACTTTGGCATGTACTAATAAATTTTAACATCATGTAACTAATTTAAAGTGTGCCGATATTTACATTTATTTATAAAATCTAATTAATTTTTGTACATGACCTGGGTAAATTGACTATGGATTGGGATATTTTGTACTTAGTATGGCAATTTCAGACACAGTGTGAGAGGGATAAAAGAAATCTGCAAAGGTGAATGACCTCATCCCCAACCATCTTTCAGTAGTAGAATGTCCAGTGTCATAGAATATGAATATAAGGTTCTTGGCCCTCATTGAATTTTGACGCATGTAGGCACTTACTTTTGCTTTAATTTGAAAATGGAACAGAATTTATATTAACTCGTCAAGTATATTAATTGATGACCTGAGTGGTTCAGTACTCAACATGCCGTACTAACACGCAAGAGGTCCCGGGATAGATTCCCTGCCGGGCAGAAATTGAAAATGATGAATTTTAATTTCTGCGAGGGTCTGGCTGGGTTTTGTGTTACTGTTATAGGAATAAGTATATATTTAAAAAGTATATTAAGTAGTATACCAGATGTCTAGCACCCATATTACAAGCTTAACTAGATGGCGCTGTGTGAAATTGTTCAAGCATTTCATTATTTAATTTGAATTTAATCGAACTTTGTTAAACGTGCCCTTAATAGAATTTAACCTCCTCTGTGGTTTAGTGGCTCTCCCACCCCCTGTATAAAGCAGGGGTCCCGGGTTCTATTCCTAGAAGGGAGGTACATTTGTACTTGGTTTTGTTGATGGTAGGGCTTATTTCAAGTCCGCCTGGCTAGCTACCACCATATTACCTAAGTCTGACGCCATAACAACTATTTATAATTCCGGCAGTTAGAGGTAAGGTAGCCAGTTCCTCGGTGATGAGGATTCCGGGTGTAGTGCGCTTGCACCTTCGGCCTTATCGTCACTTAACATCAGGTGATGTGAAGGCCAACCACTATCCCGTTTTGCATTAAAACAATCTTTCGCAGATCCTCGGATCATGGGCTTACCAGAAAGGCATGATTCCTGAAGGGTGGCCTTTGGTGGAAATCCTGTACTGTTTGTGTCAAGGACTGCTTTTCCACGCGCGAGTGATGCACGAAGATGTTTGTCCGCGGTATATCATTAACTTGATGCATACTGTAACTAGTAACAAGTAAGTGACCTTACTAAAGGGTGTTTTTTTAGAGGTATAGAACTTTAAATTGCAATAAAACAACGATGGATTATTCGATTGCCATGATTTTTGTTTTATTCGAAAGATAATCTTGTGGCATTACATTTTAAATATGATTTCTGGCATATGACTGCTACGGCTGGCTCGGATATAGTCCAAAATTGACGTCCAATTTTCGATGACTTTTCCAACATTTGTGGCCATATATCGGCAATAACACGGTGAATGTTCTCTTCCAAATGGTCAAGCGTTTGTGGCTTATCCGCATAGACCAATGACTTTACATATCCCCACAGAAAATAGTCTAGCGGTGTCAAAACAGGTCAAAACGTGAAATTAGGCAGCCACCAAACGTGTCTTTCAATAAATCGAAATAAAATTGCACAATTTGCAGGCGTTGTTCAGGCGTGAGTCTATTCATGATGAATTGCCAAACCAAACTGAGAATAAATCACTTGACAGCTGTCAAATCGGTCGCCATCTTGAAAAGTAATGCCAACTTAAAGTTCTATACCTCTAAAAAACAGCCTTTATTATCATAGTGGAAACTTGAATAATAACACCTATACAACGTGTTACAATAAAACCCCTAATGCCGAATATGGTAGATAGGGACCATCAAACTGAACAACTTTTACTATGGGACCAACTCTGAAATAGCGAAGAAAATATCAGCTGATTCATACAAAAAATAATAATGAAATATCAAAACAGCTGGTTTTTTTTCGCGATTTCAGTTGGTCCCGTAGCAAAAGTTGTTCAGTTTGATGGTCCCTATCAACCATATTCGGCATTAGGGGCTTTTTTGAATAAGAATAAGAATAGTATGTAAAGTGAAATAAAATATTTTTCAGATTTATATCCTTTATATGTTAACAAATCGCAACTAAAATCCAATAAAATTGTCACTAATCCCTTAACGGTAGAGAAATTGAAACTTTTTCTTATACATTCTGTGTACTAAGTATCGGGAATTTGTCAATAAAACAAAAAATACAAATTATTCATCTAAATTTATTTTATCGCCTTCAAAGTAGGCCCCATCGCTTGCAATACAACATCTCCACCGCTTCACCCAGTCTTCCATACATTTTTCATAGGCTATTTGCGGTATGGCCTTTAGCTCATTCAGCGAATTTTCTTTTATGGCTTCTATCGACTCAAAACGTTTTCCTCGAAGTGGTAATTTTAACTTGGGAAATAAAAAAAAGTCAGACGGAGCCATATCAGGTGAATACGGTGCTTGGTCGAGAACTTTTGTTGAATTTTTCGCTAAAAACTCTTTCACTATAATGGCTGTGTGTAATGGATGGTGCATTATCATTTTTCATTGTAAAAATCGCCGAGGACTCAAAACTATCACCAACAAAAAGTGTAGTTTAAAACAAATTAAATGACAGATCCCGCTCAAATTTTGCGCGCTTAATCAGTACAGTGCTACCAACATGCAGTAAAAAAATTTGAACGACCTCTTTTACGCGGGTCTTTTTATTGACATATTTCCGATACTTTTTACACAGAGTAGTATGTACGATTAGGTGACCTATGAAGATTAAAAATCAGCCAAAGAAGGCAAATAAGAGAAAATATTCAGTAATTAGATAGTAAATTCCGTAAGTTGACTATTACAACTTTCAAACAATATAAAATCAAACAATGTATTAACACTTATTTGTTTTATTCCAGGGCTGATGAAATTCAAGCTGCCTTCGTGCAGAAGATACTTAAAGCAATGCCATGATTAGCGAATTTACTTGTTTGGTAGAGTAAGTGATAGATAATATATTCAAAGAATTTTACGACAATTATTAGTCTGTGATTATTATGTTTGTTAGTATTTAAATATGGGGTTGATTTTTTATCGTGAATTTAGGTGGAATGGTTATTTTAATAGTAATGTCTGAAAAACTGACTTTCTGTCTAAAAAATTTTCAAGCAAGAAATCAATTACGGTTGCAGGATGCGTTTAAGTGTCCGTTTAAACACAGCTCAATACATCATAATATAAAAAAGTTGAATGAAAAAAATACGGAAGGAAATGTAACAAGTTACAAACTTCCTTGTATTGTTTTTAGATGACAGTTCGCTACGTTTAAACGCACTAGGATCGCGGTTTTTAGGGTGAATATGCACTAAAACATTGCCACTTATCGTGACTATTTCAACCTTAATGTAATGCCACACCTGTTCCGAAAGTACAGCGTCGAACATTGGGCTGAATTGACTCTCACTGTTTTTGAAGTAACATGACCACATCAACCGATTGAACATCGCGTAAAGATTATTTGACAACAAAGCTATATTGTACAATCAAGCTATATTTGACCATCAAGCTATATTGGACAATCAAGCTATATTGAACAACCCGGCTCCGTATTTTTCTATAGTCATTTCTTTCCGTCACTTAGACTTGTCGCAAAAGCGAGAGTGCAACGACCGGCTGGGCGACGCCTAACCTTGCAGAGCGATATATAAATGTACAGATATAGCGCCAATGTAGGTTAACTCATACTATGGGCAGGCTAGGCGCACTCCGCGCTTTAGGTACGAAGCTACAAGTAGGCAGCGGGTCCGTCCGGACGGACTAATTTCAGAGGGCTGCCGCCGTTGGCTGGCTGTTAGCAGTTAGATTTCGATATACACTCACTCGCTGCGTTCATTTTTCGATATATTTCGATATACACTCACTCGCCGCGTTCATCTTAATACTAATATATCCAAACCTCACGTTTTTCACACTTCCAAAAGTTCCAAATGACATCGAAACGTAAAAAGTGCTTGTCTACTACCTAGATATTATTTAGTATCCGTTTATTCTTAGGTACTTACTTGCCTTATTTGCTAAACATAAACAATCTTCATCCAACTAGGTATTTATTGAAATATTAATTTATAGATTAGGTAGGTACTTACTTACCTACTTTCGAAATAAAGTTAATTATTAATGACAATGTTATTTCGTAAGAAAGCAAATTTTCTCAAAGTCAGCATGTATAGTCTGATGTGGCGTCGATTGTACCTAGCCTAGGTTTTTTGAAATGTATTTAAGTACATTAAGTACCTATTATTTAATTATTATTTAAAAGAACAAACCCTAAAATCGTTAGAAGAGATAAGAGCTACGCGATAGAAAGAGAGGCAACTTCTAGGTGAATATAACTGTAGGGTGGGAGCGGTGTGCGACCTGAATTGCACTTTATTGTGTATGGGATAGAGTCGCTATTTATTTAAATGACTTTGCGGAGTGGATCTTCTGTACTTGTACTATTATGTATTCTGTGCTATGGGCACAGAATACATAATAGTACAAGTACATGTATTCTGTGCTATGGGCACAGAATACATAATAGTACAAGTACAGAAGATCCACTCCGCAAAGTCATTTAAATAAATAGCGACTCTATCCCATACACAATAAAGTGCAATTCAGGTCGCACACCGCTCCCACCCTACAGTTATATTCACCTAGAAGTTGCCTCTCTTTCTATCGCGTAGCTCTTATCTCTTCTAACGATTTTAGGGTTTGTTCTTTTAAATAATAATTAAATAATAGGTACTTAATGTACTTAAATACATTTCAAAAAACCTAGGCTAGGTACAATCGACGCCACATCAGACTATACATGCTGACTTTGAGATAACGCTTTCTTACGAAATAACATTGTCATTAATAATTAACTTTATTTCGAAAGTAGGTAAGTAAGTACCTACCTAATCTATAAATTAATATTTCAATAAATACCTAGTTGGATGAAGATTGTTTATGTTTAGCAAATAAGGCAAGTAAGTACCTAAGAATAAACGGATACTAAATAATATCTAGGTAGTAGACAAGCACTTTTTACGTTTCGATGTCATTTTGAACTTTTGGAAGTGTAAAAAACGTGAGGTTCGGATCCTTTATATTAGTATTAAGATGAACGCGGCGAGTGAGTGACTATCGAAATCGAACTGCTAACAGCCAGCCAACGGCGGCAGCCCTCTGAAATTAGTCCGTCCGGACGGACCCGCTGCCTACTTGTAGCTTCGTACCTAAAGCGCGGAGTGCGCCTAGCCTGCTATGGGTACATTCGGTAAGTGTGGCGTTATACTTATGCTCACGACGTGTGAGCGTTTTAATGTAACCATTCCTTTTGCATTTATTCCATTTTTATTCGGATTTCAGGAGTATCGTTTACAGTCAGCGCCAAAATGGTCTGAGCATCCAAACCTACCAATATATCTGAACATTTGACAAAAACCAACCACTTTCATTTCTTGTCTGAGAACAGACGAAAATGCACCTTACCACAGAATATACAGGGTCACTGGAAATATGACGTATTCCTGCTAAGGGGTTATAGATGAGGTCAAAATCTGAGTGTTGATAATGAATATTTTTTTTTTCATAAAATACAGGTGTTTATAAAAATATCAATCCTTAGATGCATTTATTTTTTATTTTTTTTCAGATTTTTTAGAAATAGCATCAAATGTCTTTAAAAAAATCCTAGTAACTAAGCGTGCATAATATTTTAAAAACATCACCATCTATTCAACTTTTAGTTGAGGTATAAAACTTAATAATAACTTAAATAAAAAATGAGAAATTAAGACTTAACCAAATAGCAGTCCCATTTCATGTACCAAAAATTTCCTACTTCAAGCGCTTCGGAGGTGGCCGTATTATCCTACTTATTTCATAAATGTGAAAGTTTGCTTGTTTGTATGATTGTTAATCAATCACGCAAAACGGCTGAACGGATTTGGATGAAATTTGGCACACAGATAGTTTATAAGCTGGATTAAAACATATGAGGATACTATTATCTTGGTTAAGGGTTCCCTAGGGATTTTCTCGAATGTAAATGCGAATGCAGTCGCGGGCAGAAACTAGTTTGCCATAAATGGTCGTACTTACTAAAAATACTTTCGTCCGAGTGAGTTTGAGACAGGATTATTTTCCGCCGATGAGTCAAAATTTTATACAGACAGCATCAAAAATACATGAAATGGGACTGCTATTTGGATAAGTCTTAATTTCTCATTTTTTTTATTTAAGTTATTATTAAGTTTTATACCTCAACTAAAAGCTGAATAGATGGTGATGTTTTTAAAATATTATGCACGCTTAGTTACTAGGATTTTTTTAAAGATATTTGATGCTATTTCTAAAAAATCTGAAAAAAATAAAAAACAAATGTATTTAAGGATTGATTTTTGTATAAACACCTGTACTTTTTGTAATTTTTTTTATTCATTATCAACACTTAGATTGTTTTCTATCCCAAAATAATGAAAAAACCGGAATCGAATGAGTAGTTATCTTTTATTTTAAATTTTTGTGTCTGAAAACGTACTTTTGGTAAAAAAATACTTAATTTCAATTAACTCAAAAACTATTAATTTTTTGAGAAAAAGTTATATGACAAAAAATATTTGTTTTGACCTCATCTATAACCCCTTAGCAGGAATACGTCATATTTCCAGTGACCCTGTATAATAGTACTAACGTACAGAACCCCATCCGCGCGAGGGCAAACAAATAATAAGCTACTCTCGCTGCACGGCAATAAAGTACAATTTCAAATTTCACAGCGCTGCGTACCTAATTTTATAAGCATCTACGAAGCGCCTCTCTTTCTGCCGCGTAGCTCTGTCTCAACCGATACAGCTCGTGAATCGTTAAGGTAGCTACTCGCTACTTACCGATATCATAGAAAACATCCATTATGTCGATGAATATTTAATGAAATTACTAAATACAAAATAAATCTTTCTACTAAATGAGCTGAGCAAAATTATATTTCTGAGTAGTTAGTTAAGTAAATAAGTAAGCTTAGCTTACTTGTGTGAAAATGAAAGAGTTCGGGATGATTTGACGTAAAAATTAGTTAAGAATTAACAACTGACTCATTCGTGTTTTTGGCGAGCTTATCGCTCGCAAACAGCGCGCGTGTCGGCGCGGTGCGGTGATACCCCTCGACCATGGCTCGACTGAGTGAGCCGCGAGCAGTAGGCTAATATAAAAGTTTAAGCGCGGAGTGAGACCCCCTGACCTTACTGTAGGTTGGTTTTTGTCAAATGTTCAGGTATTTTGGTAGATTTGTATGATCAGATCGTTTTGGCGCTGAATACAGTTATACTCGATGTATAATGTATGACACGAATTCGGAATTAGCTTTTATTAATTTTATTTATAACAACATCAAGATATCCAATAAATATTTTGTATCTACAAGTACGTAATGTTTTAGTGTGTACTCGTCCTCATTACATAAAGGAACATCACCATATCGGAGATACAAAGTTATTTTACTTTTTATATTATTTATTTTAGACTATGTTCCTGCTTATTTTAAAGTATAATGTCATATTACTTCATTCTTAGCCATAAGATTACTCAATAAAGTATTAAGTTGAAGCTTGTGAGGGTCGTCCATTAATCACGTGATGTTTTAGCAACTTTTTCACCCTCTCCCCTTACGTGGTGAGGTTTTAGACTAACTACCCCCCTCCCCCTCCCAAATTATGTGTACTTCTTTCGGTACCAAGTATCTTAAAATAAGTGTAACAAATACTTTTCTGAAAACCGCATCAAAATTGGTTCAGCTAAACGCGAGATAATCGCGGACAAACATACATACATACGAGTCAAACTCGGAACCTTATTTTTTTGAAGTCGGTTAAAACACTAAAACCTTCTCCTAAGTATAACAAATACTTTTCTGAAAACCATATCAAAATCGGTTCAGCCAAACGCGAGATAATCGCGGATAAACATACCTACATAATACGAGTCAAACTCACAACCTTCTTTTTTTTGAAGTCGGTTACAATACTAAAACCTTCTCCTAAGTGTAACAAATATTTTTCTGAAAACCGCATCAAATTCGGTTCAGCCAAACGCGAGATAATCGCGGACAAACATACATACATACAGGTCAAACTGAGAACCTCCTTTTTTTTGTTTTTGAAGTCGGTTAAAAACGCTTTTTTTGATTTAGAAATCGCGCGTTCAACGGAAATATAAAACAAACGTGATATCTCACTACACCCCCCCTACCCCCTTGTGATGTCGTGAATTTTCCGAACCTCCCTTTCCCCTTTCGAGCCTCACGTGATTAATCGACGATACCTAAGTCACGCACAAAATGATAATAAGTGGTAGGTAGGTTAGTGAAATGCTTAAGGCTTAGGGCTTGTTTGGTGCACATTATATTAGCTGTGCGGAACCTCTAAGGTTTAGTAGCTTAGTGTCCATTTTATCACTATGATTTTCTTTGAAGTACCTAGTTGATCTGGTATTTGCCTTTTTACGATCGGTCTCGATAACCTATACTCTGTTAGAGACCCTTGTTTCTCGTAGATTGGGATTGGATAACTGGCTATCTGTGAAGATTTTAATCCTTCAAGATATCTGAATATATTTATGGATTTTAAGTTCCTCGCATATAACGTGATTTAAACAAGTCGGTTCCTCGCATAATTGTATATTGTTATGACTTTTGAGAAAGTGATTTGAAAAATACATGCTGAAATTTTAGTCATTTGGTTTCCTCAAGAGGATGGTTCCACTCATGATTACAAGCAACTTTTACTATGGAGACAACTCTGAAATCGCGAAAAAAAAATCTGCTGTTCCGTATAAAAGCACAATGCCTACTCAACCTAAATGTACGGAACAGCTGATTTTTTTTCGCGACTTCAAAGTTGGCATCATAGTAAAAGTTGTAATGATGAGTGGAACCACACCACTGCGGGAATAAATGATTTCACGCTGTATAGTATCACTTGTCTACGACTGAGAGGAACATAAAATCATTGGAGTTAACTAGTTCTCTTGGAAGGAAAATATCTTTAAAAATAGGGCCTGCCACATACAGACGAAATCTGATTCGAAATTCCGAAACGGAATATCCTTGACGTATGAATATTCCGAACGGAAAAAATCCGCCTCTGTGGTCTAGTGGTTCGCCCACCCGTGTAAGACGCAGGGGTCTCGGGTTCGATTCCCAGGGGGGGTACAATTTGTACTCCGTTTGGTTGGTGGTAGGGCTTATTTCAAGTCCGCCTGGCTAGCTACCACCGTCTTACCTAAGTCTGACGCCATAACAACAATTTGAAAATTGTTGTGTTCCGGCAGTTAGAGGCAAGATAGCCAGTTCCTCGGCCATGACGATTCCGGGTGTGGTGCGCTTCCACCTTCGGCCTTATCATCACTTAACATCAGGTGAGGTGAAGGCGAAGCACTATCTCGTTGTGAATAAAAAAAAAACTTCATGTGTGTGGTAGGTCCATAGTGTGGATTAGCTGCGTTCGGAATGATTCTGTTTCAGAATTTCGAAACAAAATTACAAATTCAACTTACAAATTTTCCAAAGAATTCCATCTCTATGTGGCCACTTTAAGAGAGCTCTTGTGAAGTGACTGCACTTACGAAAAAAACATTATGTGGCATAATATCACTGCATTATTGAACATCGTATGTGTTAATCCATTTTTGACATTGTTAGTTTTTCTATAATTCCTAACAATAACCCAAAGTAATAGCTGCAGTTGTTATTAAGGGTACGTATCAGAATGTCTAAAGTTAGAATGTCCAAACTTAAAATAGAAAAGTTCAAAATGTCAAAATTTAAATTGTTGAATAGGTCGAAAATCATTTTGTTTAACTTCAAAATAGCAAAATTCAAAAAATCAAACGTATCAAATACTTGATGAATTAAAATATCAATGGTCATTAAGTCTTAAGTTCCCTTGCGCCATTTTGTGCCATTTTAAGTTAAGACATTCTAACTTTAGACATTCTGATACGTACCCGTTAATAAGCTTAATATTGACACCGAATAATATATTGATGTGTACCAATTTTATACTGCTGATAACATTATGAATTTGTAAGTTATCTATCACTGACAATATTCATCATGGCAACATATTAAACTTCATAGAACAAAACAAGCCAATTAAAAACAACGTAAGTCACGACTACCTATGAAAAATGTTCGTTCAAAACTCATTAGGTTAATTACTGAAATTATATACTCATAAAATACCACTTTTAAATAATACCTGTACAAAACATAGGTGCGTAATATCTAGTTGCTTCCAATGTATTAATGGTAACACGGTAGAAAATAATTGCCACGGTACCATTAATGGTACCACGACAAATAATAATTGCCACGGTACCATTAATAGTACTGTCTAATGGTACTACGGTTAAGAAAGGCATGTTATTGAGTTTGATATATTGCGCTAGCTAGAGTCACTTAGAAATAAAAAATATGATAATATTATGTACGTAGATTGAAAGGGCAAAATGTATAGTTTGGAAACTGGCAAAAAGAGTTATTTATGTTATAACTATAGTATAGTTATGGTATAGTTACTATACCATTTATTATTAAAGACAATTAAATTATGGTTATGTGGTTAAATTGTATTTTTGTTAAGCTTTGTTTTGATTTTAACAATTGTACATAAATTGTACTATATGCATTACCTACTTTTCATAAAACAACTAAGCACTTTTGTTTACGTTTCAAATCTGCTAAGATGGTTGGTTTATTGTGATTTTAGTAAATAACTTTTGTTGTTGTTGTTTGTACATCACATGTTATCGATTTAACAAAATCTTCGATTTAGATTAGTTTATTCTACTGACGCGGTAACCTGTACTTGGATATCTGATGGTTTATTTACAGTTACAGTGTAAATAAGCCAAGTCAAGCCCTGTCAATTCATGTGAAGTCGCCAGCATAAATCCTTAGGCGACGGCTACATGCATGGTTAATACTGTGATCCATCGCCATAGAGTAAATTTTAACCATGGAAAGTAATTTGTATGATATGTTCAATATTTTACTTTCCATGGTCAAAATGTACTCTATGGCGATGGATCACAGTATTTACCATGCGTGTAGCCGTCGCCTTAATCTGTACCTTTAGCACGAATAGCTATCGAAAAGATCGAAAAAGATAACGCGCGTAAAATTACTCGATAGAATATTATCTATGGAAAAGTTAATTTCGCTTTTCGGCGGTAGATGGCGCTGTACTAATTTCGCATAACAAAATTACTCTATCGATGTTTTATGTTCGTGCCCCTTCTTTTCCGTAACACCATTGGAAGTACCGTGGTCCCATTGGCTAATGGAGCCACCGAAAATAGTTTTACTCCACTATAGTTTTTATGTAACCATTAATCTGGGGGCATAGAGTTGTCACAAAATTAGGATTGGTAGGTGAACAATAATTTTAAGTACCAGGGTCTCATAAATCTAGAGGCGTAATCTTTTCTTAGTGGAGTAAAAACTATTTTCGGTGGCTCCATTAGCCAATGGGACCACGGTTAAATTATTTTTTCCGGTGTCCCATCAATGGGACGTCCAATGGAGCTATGGAAAAGAAGGGGTTCGTGCTAAGGGTACAGTGTGCAGGTAATCGGCGCCATAAATGTCTAACTTGCCTGGTGTTGGTATAAATAAAGCTAGTTTCTATATTATGAAGTTTAGTTGTATCGAATCGACATGTTTTAGCGATGCTATACAATGCAATTTGTTTAGTTATTTAAGCACATTATTATTTTACCAAAAATAAATACGGAGTTCGGATATTGTTATATTTTTGTAATAAATATTTTACATGAAAGTTTGTTTTTTCTTTGTAGAGTAGGTAGGAAGGTACGTAAATGAAACTACCTAATTCTTGTGTATACTGTTGTATTGCATAATTAATAAATACTGCTCCAAAATAAGGAAAAGTCATTAAAATCTATGGGAAAATAGTTGAATCTAGTTAAATTACCGAGTATTATAGCTCATTCCTACACACAGTGCCGGCGACTGTGCAGGTATCATAACATCATAAATAGGCGAGCTATCATAACGGAAAGTAATCATTTTCGGGGTGATCTTATTTGAGTAAACACATAGTTGATTGAAGAGCGTCTCGTGAAGTATTTTTATTTCTTCATTTTGTGTCCTCGTGCCTTTCGTAGAAATAAGTAGCTTTTTTGTGCCTCAAAATACCCCATTTTGACGCACGTAGATTGCCGTTTCCAACTCTGCATCTTCGCAGTCAATTTACTTATAAATGTTCACCCACTTTTGGTTCTCCTCCCTAAACTGCAAAAAGCCTATGTCGTACGTACACCTTGTTGAATTGTCAGCATTATATTTTGGACCTATGACCCGTTTTCCATTCAAATATTAATTAGTTCATCTAGCCGCTAGCCTATTTCATTTCGAGGCTCCTTGTAAATCGACTTCTTCGGCTCTAGGTCCTCCAGGGCTAACGTCAGGTCTGGCGCAACTGGGTCCCCCTTCTCCCAAAGCACTGTGCAGTATTATCATGGCTGGCTGGCAGATAGTCTGGCACCTTTGCAGCCTTTGCTCAAGCTCTGTCTTGGGAGCGTCAGGGTTGCTTTCGTTCATCTAGCCGCTAGCTTATTTTATTTCTTGGCTACTTGTTAATCGACTCTTAGACTTTAGGCTCTCCAGAGTCAATGTCAGGTCCGGCGCAACTAGGTCCCCCTCCCAAAGCACCGTTCAGCTTCATCATGGCTGGCTGGCAGATAGTCTGGCACCTTAGCAGTCTTTGCTCAAGCTCTCTTGGGAGCGTCGGGGTTGCTTTCGTTCATCTAGCCACTAGCTTATTTTATTTCTTGGCTACTTGTTAATCGACTCTTAGACTTTAGGCTCTCCAGAGTCAATGTCAGGTCCGGCGCAACTAGGTCCCCCTCCCAAAGCACCGTTCAGCTTCATCATGGCTGGCTGGCAGATAGTCTGGCACCTTAGCAGTCTTTGCTCAAGCTCTCTTGGGAGCGTCGGGGTTGCTTTCGTTCATCTAGCCACTAGCTTATTTTATTTCTTGGCTACTTGTTAATCGACTTTTTAGACTTTAGGCTCTCCAGAGTCAATGTCAGGTCTGGCGCAACTAGGTCCCCCTCCCAAAGCACCGTTCAGCTTCATCATGGCTGACTGGCAGATAGTCTGGCACCTCTGCAGTCTTTGCTCAAGCTCTGTTTTGGGAGCGTCAGGGTTGCTTTCGTTCATCTAGCCGTCAGTCTATTTTATTTAATGGCTCCTTATTAATCGACTTCTTCGACTCTAGGCCCTCCAGAGCTAACGTTAGGTCTGGCGCAACTGGGTCCCCCTCCTCCCAAAGCACCGTGAAGTTTCATCATAGCTGGCTGGCAGATAGTCTGGCACCGTTGCAGCCTTTGCTCAAGCTCTGTCATGGGAGCGTCAGGGTTGCTTTCAAGCCAACGCAATTGCTCGTTGCATTCCGTCAACACTTCGTTCCTTTCCTCATTAGTCAAACGACTACTTGCATTTTCTGCTGCCTGAAAATCAAGAAAATAGGGTTAAGCTACATTGGCCTGCCCGATTCCGCATTTCCATAGCTCTATCTCTATTTGGGCATACGAAGACATGCATCATCAGGCAAAGCAGATGGCAAAAATACAGATCTATGAGTGTTCCGAAATAGATATCGCTCCAAGTTTACTTTCCACTTTCACTCGTATTGAATAAGAGCAGTTTATTTGACGGATTTTGATAGCGAAACTCATGGCAGAGCCGCTGTTCCATATATTATTACTAGCGGCCGCCCGCGACTTCGTCTGCGTGGAAAGTTTTATTGCTATCCCTCGGGAACTAAACATTTTTTCGGGATAGAAAGTACCCTATGTCCATCTCTGTACCCCTGACAACGTGTATGTAAAATTTCATGATGATCAGTTCAGTAGTTAAGACATGAAGGCGTAACAAACAAACAAACAAATAAACAAACAAACGGACTTTCACATTTATAATATTAGTTAGGATTAAGTGGGTTTTAACGGCTGATACAATTTTAACTCTTTAGGATTTGTTCGTTTCCTTCTATAAGAGTAGGAACTCAATTTTTGGCAACTTACCGTTTTACATCCAAAACAATAGCCTTCCAACTGATTTCTAATCTCGACCTTCTTTCTAGCAGCTTCGTCTTCTGCCTTATACTTCTCTGCATCATGGAGCATCTTCTCTATGTCTTTCTTGGTGAGGCGCCCTTTATCGTTGGAAATAGTGATTTGTTCAGAGCGACCCGTGCTTCTGTCTTGAGCGCTCACGTTTAGTATTCCATTGGCATCAATATCGAAGGTTACCTAAGAACAAAATTAATGTAACTAAAATAGTCTTCAACTACCCATTTTATTGAATAAAATTAAAAATCTTGCTCTTTGTTTACGTCTTTACGAGTACCTATTTCGATCGTCTCTATGTATACTAATAGACAAATTGATATTGATAGAACATAAGTCATAGGTAGGTACCTCAATTTGTGGCACTCCTCTGGGAGCTGGTGGTATACCAGTCAAGTTAAATGTACCCAAAAGGTTATTGTCTCTTGTCATCGCCCTTTCACCTTCATAAATCTGAAAATTAATGAATTGTTAAGCCTTTAGCTAGTATGCTCAAGAGACACGTTTGTAAATATATTTCATTTTTTTATATAGAAATACTAAATACCAGGCCCGTAGAAGGGAAGCGATATGGGAGTCTTTTCCATCGCCGAACAGCTCCGAAGTTTTTGAAATTATGAACACCTTATATTACACGACACGTTTTTATGTTTTAAAGGGTCCTGTTGAAAACCTACCTGAATAGTTACTGCCGGTTGATTATCGGAGTATGTGCTAAAAGTTTGTCTCTGTGCTGTGGGTATTCTGGAGTTTCTTTCCACTAAACGGGTCATAACTCCACCAGCAGTTTCTATACCCAGAGACAGGGGGGTAATGTCTACAAGCAGTACATCCTGAATACGACTGTCTTTGGAGCCAGTTAAGATAGCAGCCTGAACTGCAGCCCCATAAGCTACTGCTTCATCAGGGTTTATGGAAAGATTGAGAGTTTTTCCACTGAAGAATTCCTAGAAAAACACATTAGTATATTTGAAAAAAAGATCCATCACAAACTAAAATCATAACGCTACTTGGTTGCAACGCGGTACCTGCAATAACCTTTGTACTTTAGGGATACGTGTTGAACCTCCAACCATAACGACATCGTGAATCTCTCGAGTGTTCAGTCCTGCATCTTTTAATGCCCTTTCAACAGGCCCTAAAGTTTGTCTAAACAAATCTGAACACAGCTCTTCAAATCTTGCTCTTGTTATTTTTGAGTAAAAATCAACACCTTCATGTAATGCATCTATTTCTACACTAGCTTCTGTACTTGAAGAAAGAGTCCGCTTCGCCCTTTCACTCGCAGTTCTTAGACGCCTGAGAGCCTTTGGATTATCTTTAACATTCTTTTTATATTTCTTCTCAAACTCTTGACAAAAATGGCTCACCAATCTGCTGTCGAAATCTTCTCCTCCTAAATGAGTATCACCTGCCGTTGATCTGACTTCGAATAGAGAACCTTCTGCTATCTGAAGAATTGATACATCAAATGTACCTCCACCAAGGTCAAAGATGAGGACATTTTTGTCTCCCTTTAAATTCTTGTCTAGACCGTAAGCTAAGGCGGCTGCTGTAGGTTCGTTAATGATTCTCAATACGTTGAAAGCTGCAATGATGCCAGCGTCTTTGGTAGCTTGTCTTTGTGAATCATTGAAATAAGCAGGAACTGTTATCACCGCGTCCTTCACAGTACCCCCGAGATAAGTCTCGGCAACCTCTTTCATTTTCGTCAAGATCATTGATGAAATTTCCTCGGGCGAAAATGTCTTTTTTTGTTTTTTGTATTCAACTACTATCTTTGGTTTTCCTCCTTCGGAAATTACTTCAAATGGCCATTGTCGTATATCTTGTTGAATTTTCGGGTCATCAAATTTTCTCCCTATGAGTCGTTTTGCATCGAATACTGTATTTCTTGGATTCATAGCCGCCTGAAAAGATTTAAGTATAATAAAAAAAAAGTATATGAAAGTCGATAAGTACCTACGTACGTACACGTGCCGGACTACAGCTGCGTGCGCCACAAAAAAAAAGTTGGAAATCTGACATTTTGACTATGCCATGATGAAGTCTATAGTTTGTCGGAGTTTGTCGCCAAAAACCAGAGTTTGTCGGTCTTCCGTTTAGGAGATACATGTGGCTCAGCTGTAGAGACGTCTCTACAGCTGCGCCACACAGATCTCGAAAACGGAAGGTCGTAGCGAATATCTGATTACTTGTATGTATAGCCGTTAGTTTGTCGGAGTTTGTCGCACAAAAACCAGAGTTTGTCGGTCTTGCGTTTAGGAGATACGTGTGGCGCAGCTGTAGAGACGTCTCTACAGCTGAGCCACACAGATCTCGAAAACGGAAGGTCGTAACAGAAATCCGATTACTCGTGTGTGTATCCGGTAGTTTGTCGGAGTTTGTCACCAAGAACCAGAGTTTGTCGGTCTTGCGTTTAGGAGACATGTGAGGATACGCTGTGGAGACCTTTCTACCTGGATCTTGAGAACGGAAGGTCGTAGCGATAATCTGATTAGTCATATCTATAGTCGGTAGTTCGACCGAGTTTGTCGCCAAATATCAGAATTTGTCGGTCTTGCGTTTAGGAGATATGTGAGATTTTCGCTACGACCTTCCGTTCTCGAGATCCAGGTAGAAATATCTCTATAGCATATCCCCACATATCTTCTAAACGTAAGATTGACAAAATCTTGATTTTTGGTGACAAACTCCGACAAACTAATGGCTACACACTCGAGTTATCAGATTTTTGCTACGACCTTTCGTTCTCAAGATCCAGGTAGAAAGGTCTTCACAGCGTATCCTCACATATCTCCTAAACGCAAGACCGACAAACTCTGGTTCTTGGTGACAAACTCCGACAAACTACCGGCTACACACACGAGTAATCAGATTTCTGTTACGACCTTCCGTTTTCGAGATCTGTGTGGCTCAGCTGTAGAGACGTCTCTACAGCTGCGCCACACGTATCTCCTAAACGCAAGACCGACAAACTCTGGTTTTTGTGCGACAAACTCCGACAAACTAACGGCTATGCATACAAGTAATCAGATTTTCGCTACGACCTTCCGTTTTCGAGATCTGTGTGGCGCAGCTGTAGAGACGTCTCTACAGCTGAGCCACATGTATCTCCTAAACGGAAGATCGACAAACTCTGGTTTTTGGCGACAAACTCCGACAAACTATAGACTTCATCATGGCATAGTCAAAATGTCAGATTTCCACCTTTTTTTTGTGGCGCAGCTGTAGTCCGGCACGTCCTACGTACGCCTAAAATTTGTTGTTGTCTTAAAATGGGATTTCAATTTCATCTTAGAAAGTTTTCTCTAATAATATAGTTCAAAGGGTTGTTAAAGTTAAACTTATTCCTTTAGGTAGGTTAGTAGGGGAGGGCCCCTACTAACCTTTAGTGGAACTTATGTTTGTTCGCGAAAGTTACATGTTCTTGCTTAGGTACTTCGAAAGTAGTGACTGAAGTTCTGAGTGGAACTATATTATTTAGTTGGGACTTCGTTTATTAAGTTACTAACCTAAAGTTTCCCTTGTGTGTTGACAGCAACACTCTTTTGTAAGTATGTATTAAGTGAGACTACAAAAATCATTTGATATTATAAGGGTTGAAAAGGAGCATTAAAAGTGCAGTTCCTATAGCGTCTTTACAATAAAATAAAAAAAAAACCGGTCAAGAGCGAGTTGGACTCGCGCACCGAGGGTTCCGTACAATCCTTACTAATATTATAAATGCGAAAGTCCGTTTGTTTGTTTGTTTGTTTGTTTGTTACGCCTTCACGTCTTAACTACTGAACCGATCACCATGAAATTTTGTATACACGTTGTCAGGGGTACAGAAAAGGACATAGGGTACTTTTCATCCCGAAAAAAAGTGTTGTCCCCGAGGAAGAACAAAAAAACTTTCACGCAGACGAAGTCGCGGGCGACCGCTAGTCATACATATATTTGGATATGTTATTTTAGGACAGTTTTTAAAAAAGTAGGATAAACGGCAGACAGGTGGAAGGGCGAACAGGCGGACAGTTAATTTACAAATGCTGCTTATGGTGACTGAAAAACGTTTCAGCCACTCCACATTGCAAAATGTTTATATTACTAGTCCATCAGCCATTTTAATGTCCCCACTGCTGGGGCACAGGCCTTCCTTATGGGTGGATAAGGAGGACGGGCCATAACCCACCACGCGGGCCTAATGCGGATTGGTGGGTGTTAACGACTGCAAATGCAGCCGGGACCAACGGCTTAACGTGCCTTCCGAAGCACGGAGGAGCTCGAGATAATACATTTTTGGTCACCCATCCCATGACCGAACCTTGCGAACGTTGCTTAACCTCCGCAATCGCTGGTCCAGGCGCTAAACCACTGCGCCACCGAGTTATTGTCACAAACCTGATTTTTAGCAGCATCTCCAATCAACCTCTCAGTGTCGTTGAAGGCGACGTACGACGGCGTAGTCCTGTTGCCCTGGTCATTGGCTATGATCTCCACCTTGCTGTGCTGGAACACGCCCACGCACGAGTAGGTCGTGCCCAGGTCGATGCCCACCGCTGGGATAGCCATTGTTGGTATGCTGTAAGTAAAACTTAGTGGAATAAATACTGTTTGGAAAAATGATCGAGTTGATGATGGAAATTGAATATTGTGGGAAATAAAAATTAAAAAAGTAAAAACGAGCTCCTTTTTGCGTTGCTTTATTGATGATGACTTGAAACTAATTTACTGATACCTATTGAATCTTACGTTGGTGTCTGACAATGACATACAACAATATGGTAGGTAAGTACCTAGGTGCTGTCGCCTATAAGATTTTTTTCTATGATTACTCCCAATTACTTACGTGAAGTTTTTTCACATTTATTAACAACTTTTTACCTTCTAATCTAAATGTTGGAAAAATTGTGGAGATCAACGTAGGATTAACGTAATATCAACTTGAATAGTGACGCTTGACAAAAGATATGAATTAGGTATAAATATCAAAACATGTTTCAAATCAAAACTTCAATAATGCAAATTTAAATAAACTATAGATTTTACTTACTTTAAAGTATCTGGGTTCTCATATTTTTAATTTATTGTCCATATTGAATTTAAGTAGGTAGCTGCAAATTTTGGAACTCACATATTTACAACACAAAATGACACTGACTCGAAGTGACAACTCAAAGAATAAGATGACTGTTGTCGTAGGTCATGATGTACCTATTTATTTTATTTAAAAGCCGTAAATCTTAAAAAGTTTAGAGCTAAGAAATCCAAGAATCTATCACACACACACACTTTGGTATATTTATCTAATTAAAGGGCAAATTTAAACACGCTCTCGCTGTGTGAAGAAAACAGGAGAATAGAGAAGATCCATCAGTAAGGCCTTAGTATTGAGGACCTTAAACTGCCTGATGATTGAGCGGTTCCTTTGTTTTTACTTGCTTTAAAGACTTCGCTTCCTATCTACCTATTTAATTTTTAATATAAATGATTGAATAATTGCAATAATATGTAAAGTTATTGTTGTAATACAAAAACGTTATCTTCATCGTCTTTTCCAATAGTGGAAGTGCTTGTCAACGCGGACAAAGTCGCTTGCAGCCAGCTGGGTAAGAACCTAGTTTGGGAAAAACGCTGATTGAACTTTGAGTTCACTCTGAGTTGGTTTCCTTGGCTATGCTATTCACTTCTATCGAGCTGTTATAAAAACTTACTAAAGATAAATAAAAGATTTTTCGTGAAGCGGAACCAAAGGTAGGTAACTTATGGTATAACTTTGGGTTTATCACCGAAGCGCGGTTTGCCTCCTAACACTTACATTTAAGGGTGATCGCATGTTATAATTATCCAGAGATTGACACTAAGTTTCTCTTTCAAAATGTTACACTTTACACACACAAGTTCAATTTGATAGCGAAACGAATTATTCGAAAAAGGTGCTGAACTGACTGCCAATGAACCATTAAAGTTTTTTAATGCTTTATTTCTTCCCTTTCTTCTTTTTGGGGTTGAAGTCTGGCGAATGGTATCCTCTAGCTTCTAGAAGCTCCTGAACATTGTGACACCCGTAATACACGTTGTCCATTGCAGCGTCTGACAACATGTCAACGTTACCTTTAGATTTACCTTTCTTGCCTTTCCCTTCCTCCTTTTTTGCTGCATTTTCATCAGCACCCTCTTCTGAATCTTTCTTCTTGGCTTTTCCTCCCATATTTTATAGTATCTAGTACCTACTTGAAATAACTATGATAATCTGTTTCTGTTTAATCAATAAGTCCATTGGTTTGTTACTAGTTGTTGCACAGTGTACTGTACTGATAGCTAGAAAACATCGGTTCTACCTTGGTTCTACATATACATTTTTCTCACCTCTCGATCGAAAGTCTGGACTGATTTGATTTAAATATTCATTATTTTTAGCACTATACCATCGCATATTTTTTTTTCATGTTTAATATTATCAATCTGTATGGCACTTCTTACTCAAACATAAAATTAATAACTAATCCTTGTTTTGATTTCTTACTTTTTTTATTTCTAATGACTAAAATGATTATTTTGCTTTCGTAATATTTTTTCTTATTTTTTCGTCTATAGTTTTGTAAGTAAAGGCCTATGAAAAGCTTTTGGATATTAGTTTTAAATTCAGTGCCTTAGGATGGGTAGCCTAAGTACCTATGTCATGCTCTCTTTAATCATTTCTGCGGTGGTGTCGCGTGAGGCGGGTCGTTACGTTCCCTCAAATATGGTTGAGCGAAGCGATGGCTGGTCCATGCGTCATGCTCGTGAACGGGTGCTGCCAGTGGGAATGGGTCTGCTTCTGAGTACCTATCTTAACGCATATTGAATTGTAAGAATTGCGTTTTTACTTTATATGTCTTGCATCAAGTGTTTTTTGGTTCGAGTAGCAGACAGAGTGATTTCTCAACTAGTTGAAAGTTATTTACTCTCACATTTACCTATCTGAATGTAGTAGATATATTTAATTTTAACCTACCTACCCATTGTGTGCAAACTTTTGTTAATTATTGTGATGGAAAATGACCTCACTTTAAACGTGGAGCTCATTTTTCAATGTTGACGACTCTGTATGAAATATACAGGGAGAAAAAAGCAGGGAGAGTTTTTTGCCGGTTCTTCTCGTTACAAGGTCTCCCGCTTAGGGTTTGCGAACCGATGGCGTAGCTTCTATGACATTCACAAGTGCTTGTAACAGCCTAGACTGAATAAATTAATTTTGAATTTTTTTGATACAAAGTAGAGCCAAAGGTTTAGTAGGTCTCTATCAGAAATTAAACGTTAGTAGGTAAATTTAAGAAAATATAATGTTATCTAAAAGCTTTCCATCTTTTAACATACAATATTCAAAATTAAACTCATAAAGTGAAATCTTGAAAGCTTTATTAAAGTAAATAAGGCTTAAAAGTTACACAAAAATCACATAAAAAAGCAGTCATTACTCGCTAAGAGGTAAACAGGCATTACTAGTTCGATATAATTATGCATATAATACAATTTTATAATTATTCGCCATTTTTTGCCGTTATTCGCTGTTGTTTTAAGATAAAAGGGACAAAAATTGCTAGACACCAAGAGGGGTATATTATGATGATAAACAAAAGCTTTTTTTTGTTATTCACGTGAAAATTATGAAACAAGAGGTAGTCATAGTAACTCAAACACACAGACACAAACTATAGTTAGTTTTAACGCTTTCCTTTCTTCTTCTTCTTGTTGAAGTCTGGAGGATGGATCCCCCTTGCTTGCAAAAGCTCTTGGACGTTATGGCACCCATAATACACGTTGTCCATCGCAGCATCAGACAACATGTCCCCAGTACAACCGCCTTTAGATTTACCTTTCTTGCCTTTCCCTCCACCTTTTTTTGCCTTTTTCTCTTCACCGCCTTCTTCTTTTTCTTTCTTTTTACCTTTTCCCGCCATTTTTCAGTGTTTTGGAAGTGAGTTAGAAGACTGTTGTGGAAGTTAGTTGTGGTTATGGGTGCTTGTTTAATCAATGAGCATTTACATAGCAACAACGGTTATCATTAGATACCAAATCTAACAACCGTTGTTACGTACAAAGTTTGTATAACTGTTAAACCTTATTAATTTTGTTGTTTTATTATTTATTTGCCTGTAATTTTTGTCAAAAGCACAGATTAATATAATACTATACATTAGTATGTAGTAATAGGTAGTCCTATAGGGATGGGTTGCTTATTAAAAAGAGACAAAATTAATAAATATATATTTATTATTTAACATTATTTTAACAAGATAACAAATTAACAAACATTGATTTTACCGAAGAAACTCCTTTATTCATCTATCTATACCACTCTTACATTTTTAAATAGGTATGTTTATTTTTTATTTTGGTTCTTAATAATAAATGCTCTTTAGATATTAGATAAATCTTCGTTATCGGTATCTACTTATTGGCAGTCTTTTTATGGCATACTCGTATGTATGATAGCGATGCGCGATTATGAATGATCATTCGATTATTATTCGATTATCTCAATCATTCGAATAACTTACTAAAATTAGTAGTGTAGATATTTCCGGAGAAAAAGGCCCGATTTGCATTGAAAATCATGAGCTTTGTAGCAGTTTGAGAATTAGATACAGGGGGGGGGGGGGGGAAAGGGCCCCGCGCTCAGAAAAGTATTACTAATTAGTAATACTTTTCAAAAGTATTACTAATTAGTAATACTTATTCGATTATTGAAATTAGTAATTAGTAGTTAATTCGATTATTGAAATTAGTAATAATTCTGCATCACTAATGTATGATAGTTCACTACCACATATAAAATTATACAATTAATAAATTATAATACCATTCGTTTCACAGTTTTTTGTATAGTTTCTTACTTCCCTCAAAAAAAAAAAAAATAGCCTACTTATCGAAAAATTGCACGAGCAATTTAGGTACCTCGTTTATGGAACGATTTGAAAAAAAAAGAAACGATGAAAGACGACGAAATATTCTCGGTTTTATAGATTTACGTACTAAACTGAGCGGTCATCGGTCACTCAGATCCTATACTGAATCATACTAAACCTAGGGCTGGCAGTTTAAAATAAGGCCTTGCATTTAAATAAACAAGAAATATAGACACAACGGCTTAGATTATTTATATGTCAAGATTGACAGTCGAAGCTACGACAGCGTCGAAAAAATATCACCCAACAGTTGGGTGACCAAAACACGCACACATTGTCAGTAGTGTGAGCCGGCCATAGTTTTTATTACAATACTCTTTGGACGCGTTGATGCTAAAAATGCAAACCACCTTAAAAAAGTTGGCCTGTTTTGTTTAATACGTCAAAAGCCTAAGACTCTATCTAGACATATAAATAATCTAAGACACAACGGATACAGCTCATTTATCTCATGCAACTTATCATGTCTGATTCTCTCGTCTTGTTACGGGTAAGTTTTTTTCTATGGTACTTACATTATTGACTTATGTTACGAGTTTCAGGCAAGTAGAGTTTGTACACTGTGTGTGTGTAACGACACAATTACCACACGCGCATATGAACATGAAACGCTTGTATGAGATCATTTAATGTTGTATAGTGGTTCCTTAATCACATGTTCGACTTCAGCCCTATGTAGTACTCCAGCACCGACAGCCGGTGTCGCAAATTCAGCACGTCCAGCATATTGTAACTGTGGATAAAAACATAACTTATCAATTACTGTGGAAAGAATTTGATAAGTATTAATATACAACATAAACATCATCGGGCTCAATGGTGCGCCTTGGGAGAGACCTATGAAATTGGAAGATAAATGGACTTAGTTAAAATTTTATTGCTTAATTACTACTACGATTGTGATTGCAGTCCTAAACATAAATACCGTATTATAAACAATAAACATTGGCCTTTAACTTAAAAGTGGTACCTACACTCGACGTCAGAAAAATCGCACCTCTTCGAAAATAAGTTTAGACTTGGCCACCTGCTATTGCTAGCTAACGTTTTATTGTATAAATGTTGATATCTTTTGAAAGTACATTTAATGAGCTTTCAATTAATAATCGTTTGATTTAATTAACATAACAGTTACTATAATTAAACACTTAAAGCGTTATTGCTTGCGCCGCCTTAAAAGGGGTCAATTCAGGAAATGCGGGTAAATTGATAAATTCGCTATCGAGATAATAGAGAAAACACACTTCAACAGTTCAATTAAAAGAGGAATAACGAAGATGGATATTATTGCCCATGAAGTTGCTCAAATATTGCAAAAAATGAGGCAATGTAATGTTGCTCGGAAACTGAATCTCAGTAATTTATTCCGTTCGACGAGTATTCCAACGGTTTTTAGAGACTGTTGGCTATGTCCGAAGGGAAAGAAGTATATAAAAATGCTTACCTACCATTAAATTACATAGGATTAATAACTTTGAAGATTTTTTTTGAAACGGTGCGATTTTTCTGACGCCGTGTGTAGTTGATATTACTTACTTTTTTTCCTAAAAGGTTTTCAAAACGCGGTTTCACGAAAGTCCAGGCTCCCATATTTCTGTGTTCTTCTTGACTCCAAATGAATGCTGGAAAATAGTAAATTATTTTAAAATTCTATTGTTTTGTTGCGAATAATTTATTTGCATTAGTTTTTCATGCTTCCGTTATCCGTGATAGGTGTAAAGTTATGTGAATGCCAGAACTTAAATTAACAACAAAATAAGCACATCATCCCTTAATATCTTGTGTGTATTTATTTTGTTATTTGTTGTTGTGTATATTTGTTTGAGTAATAGGATCTTTAAATTTAAAAATATCAACCAAAGAGCCTACGTAAAAAGTGTTTTGTGTTTCAAAGTTACGGAGAAATTCTTCGTAACTGATTGTTCTCAACAAATAATGTAAAAGTTTCTAAGCCTTCACCCGTATCTTGTCGAAGTTTTACCCTTAACGGAGAAAAAATATGTCCAGCAGTATTATAGAAATACGTGTGTAGTTTATGAAACAGTTACGTTTTCCGAAGCTCTATTTTTCTTTTACAAACGACTGTCTTTGTATTGCTGAGTTGTGACATTCTTTTATTCTAACAGAAACTACTGAAAATTTTTCAGACTAAAAATAACATATTACTTAAGTACTTAATCCTTAAGATTCCTATCCTAATTTCAATTTGTTGACTATTTTATTTATATAGTTTGACACTGTGGACTTTATTATTGAAACAAAGGGCACTACACATATTCTATCTAACAAAGTCCGTTCAGCCATGAGCCATAACATTCATGGCCGAGGACTTTGTGAGACATCTGTACTTACTTCTAGCATTAGGATATCTGCCTAGTTCCCTCTGCAGGCCATGCAGGGGGAAGGGGCTGAGCGCCTCCACCCTGATGATGGCCACATCTTCGATCTTCCCTCTTACTCTCTCTTTATTTAGTTCGTAGTAGTGTTTCCCACTTACTAGGATTACTCTCCGGACTTTTAGGGGGTCAGCTAAGTGGTCACCTGTAAAGATATTAGTCGTTATAATAATCGTTATTCGTTACCTATTATTTGAAGTATGAATTTAAAAAAACCGGCCAAGTGCGAGTCGGACTCGCGCACGAAGGGTTCCGTACCAAAAACGGCAAAAAAATATCATGTTTGTTATAAAATGTATTTTAAAATATTTTTTTTCTGTTTTTAGTATTTGTTGTTACAGCGGCAACAGAAATACATCATCTATGAAAATTTCAACTATCTACCTGTTGTCGTTACGTTTACATACGTGATTTATTTACCCCATACAACATACGTGATTTATTTGCCGTTTTTTGCTTTATATTAATATATAAAGCAAAAAACGGCAAATAAATCACGTATGTTGTATGGGAGCCCCCCTTAAATATTTTTTTATTATACTTTTAGTATTTGTTGTTATAGCGGCAACAGAAATACATCATCTGTGAACATTTCAACTGTCTAGCTATCACGGTTCATGAGATACAGCCTGGTGACAGACAGACAGACAGACCGACAGACAGCGGAGTCTTAGTAATAGAGTTCCTTTTTTACCCTTTGGGTACGGAACCCTAAAAATTGAGATTTATAGGATAAATATTTATTAATTAGGTACATGTATCTATCATCTATGAGTTAATTCAGTAGCCTTTTTAAATAGTAGATCTAGGTGAGATGTTGGTTATAATAAGTTATAAAATACGCCATATATCATCGCAAATGATGTTGAAAAATAATTAAGTACCTATATGGTAGTGTACTCGCGAACGAAACCATGATCTTTCAGAGAGAAAACTAAATATTTCGTTACTTTTTCTAGTTTCAGTAGTTGAATAGATTATTATTTTACTTTTGTTTCGCAGTCAATTAACTTTGGTTTCGCTTGTCACCGACTTTTTCCATTCCCGAACGAAGCTAACTGAACAACCCGAACAAATAGGTAGTTAGTTTGTTTGAAATTGCATTGCCTGCGGTTTGCATGCAATACTCGCACGGGCCGGACTACAGCTGCGCCACAAAAAAAAGTTGGAAATCTGACTTTTTGACTATGCCATGATGAAGTCGATAATTTGTCGGAATTTTAAAACCTATCGAAATTTTTAAACTGTACTAAAATATTCATAGCAAAAGCATGTGATTTGCCTCCAGTCCCAGGGTAGTACGAGAGCAAACATGTTTCTCGCGGTTAAACTCAGTAGACTAGGTCAGTAGATTTTTGCTGACTGGAATCTGTAATCCTCCACCAGCTCTGGAGGTGCCCGACCCAATTAGTTCAGAGGGGCTAATAAAAAATAACTTTGATAAATGATATTCCTTCTTTAACTTTGACCATCAGCCATTTTTAATGTCCCCACTGCTGGGGCACAGGCCTTCCTTATGGGTGGATAAGGAGTATGGGCCCTAACCCACCACGCGGGCCCAATGCGGATTGGTGGGTGCTAACGACTGCAAATGCAGCCGAGACCAACGGCTTAACGTGCCTTCCGAAGCACGAGGAGCTCGAAATAATAATTTTTTGGCACCCATCCCATGACCGACCCTTGCGAAAGGTGCTTAACCTCAGCAATCGCTGGGCCTGGCGCTATACCACTGCGCCAGCGAGCTCTTTAACTATACTTGGCCCTTATTCCCTAAGTAATAATAGGTACCATGAAGCGGAACGAATGTGGTCCGATTTTGGTGAATTATAGGTAGTATTCGGTACTCCGACCTCCGGCCCTATTTGTCCCTCAAGCACCCTTTTTTCTCAGGCCATGAAAAACTATTTAAGTCAGTAAGTTTTACCTAAAACGGGGTGGAAGTGAGTCCCCGGTGCGAATTCTGTCAGCGGTGACACTGCTTCGGCCAGTCGTAGTAGGACCTTTGGTGATGCCACTACTAGAGGTTTCCTGTAGTTTCTAGCAACCTGAATAAAAGTTACTGAGATTACTTTTAAATCTAATAAGGTACCTTTGATATTAGACAATCTCATATACACACATCAACTTTGTCTAGGGATACAGGATACAGGTATTATTTTCATACAAACGAGGTAACTTTGAAGCCTTGGTTTCCTACCAGGGATGTACTGTGCTGTGATCTGATGACGGCTATCCAGGGAGTAAATGGAGGAGATTCAGATTGCTATACACACCCAACTGATCTGACCAACATTCTAAAAACGTAAAGGACATGTTTTAAAAAACCGCGAAAATAGCATGAAAATGTATGGAAATCCTCAAACTGAGAACTCTGACCGATTAATCTTTTAGAATGCTGATCAGATCAGTTGGGTGTGTGTCACGATCTGAATCTCCTCCATTCACTCCCTGGATGGCCATCATCAGATCACAGCACGGTACATCCCTGGCAGAAAACCAAGGCTTCAAAGTTACCTCGTTTTTTAAATTTGAGATTTTTGCATTTACAATGCTATTTTTAAACAATACTAAATAATATACTAGAAAAAATACGACTCGCACCAGATCAATACTCAGACGGGAATCGAACCCGCGACCTTTGGATATCCGGTCCAATGCTCTGACCGCTGAGCTACCGAGTCACTAGTGACATCGTCGAATTTTTCCTAGTATATCCTAAACTCTTACGCTGTAAGCCAGCGTTATTTCACCAATGTGAGGAATTACCTCGACATTCAATTGAAATATCTTTCCAGATATTTTAACAATTGATTAAGATGAAATAGCTATATAATTTTTACCTCGTTTGTATGAAAATAACAGCTGTATCCCTAGACAAAGTTGATGTGCATATCATATACAACGTGTTAATGACTGAACTCAAAATGAGAAGACCGTTTCTTCGAACCTGAACAACTTTTACCTGCGACCAACTCGAAAATCGCGAAAAAAGAATCTGCTGTTTCAAAAATTGATAAGGAAAATATAAAAAACGTCTAATTTTTTTTTCGCGATTTCAAAGTTGGTCCCATAGTAAAAGTTGTTCAGTTTGATGGTCCAAAGAAACGGTTTACCCACTTTGGGTTTATTCAATAACAAGTTGTATCTATAGGAGGTAAGTAGGTATTGGCTCCGTGCACGCTTTTAGCGCCACCTAGCGTGTTGCAACTTTGTTGGCTCTGACCTGACCGGTTTGACGTTTTGATATGTAATGGCGGCATTGTGACAAAATTGTGTCATTTAAATTAAATATGGCAAGTAAGATCTATTCAAAAACAGTGTTTTATTTTGGTTATATCAGGGTTTGTTTACTTCTTTTTTGTTGTAGATTTTGTAAAACAAGAGGATAAAGCTACTTTAATAATTTTACTAAGTGATAATAAACATTTACAATTATTCCTGTATCGCTAATAATAAATTAAATATCGTTTTCAAACAGATTACAGAGCCTTCATTATTTCTACTTTTTGCCACCATGAGCGCTGCGATCGATTATTATACCTTCGCACCCTCCCAATACGAGATATGTAGGCACTGAGCCTATAAATTATACCTCAATGTATACAAATATGTATAGGTACCTATGTAAATCATAACAAACGAGTAGAATTTATAACAAGATTAAAAATAAATTGAGGATTAAGGTCCATTTATTAAAAAAAGCAACTTAAATGTTTTTGACGGTTGCCCATCATTATGGGCTGGATTGGGATGGATTAGAAAATTTCGGACTAAGGGGTTCGAGTGTTTGTGAAATCTGTTAAAAACTAATCATAAAGTTTTAATTAAATTATAATAATGTGATACAATAAAAATATTAATTTAAGACTAAAAATTGTTTAAGTAGGTACCTACCTACATTAACTTCTGAGCAAACCCTGACACTTATACAAATATTTATTTTAACAACAGTTTTACATTACAATGCGATTAAATTGACAATAGCCATTATCTGCGGCAACTTCTGAGCGCTTGCGGTACAAAACAACGTAATCTGTAAAATTTGCTCATTGCCATAAATTTTCGAGTGAAGTTGCAGCAGATCGCTGTCTAATCGTATCGCATATTGTGGGCGACAGAGTCGCTTAACTAGTTAATAACAAAATTCGTGTGCGCCGCACGAACTAAATGTATGTTGTGACGGCGCGGCGTGCAAGCGATTTTAACCTTAGGCGTGAAATACACAGAAGAGATGCGGCGGAGATAAGGTGCAGATACGGCGGCGATGCCAGCGATACGTGTATTTGATTGGCATCCATATTCATCCATATTGGCATCCATATTGAAAGCATCCGAAAGTCTCACATCTGCACCGTATCGCCGCCGTATCCGCGCCGCGTCGCTTCTGTGTATTTCACGCCTTAGGCACAGAATAGATATAAGTACTACCGTACAGAAAGGAAACTCTCCGCCCCGCCCCACAATCAATTACCCCACCCCGCCGGCGCCCACCGCGCGATTTCCATGTGCCGATCCGTGTGCTCATTCAATAGCTCGCACACAGTTGCGCGTGTGCAGAATCGTCACTGTGTAGCGTCTGTGCAATAGGTAGTTGAAACGCGACACTTGTATCATCTTGTATGGAGTGCCACGCTCTTGCCCAGGGTACAGCTAGCACAACATAACTTGACCCAGTTTTTAGTACCACGTGACCTGCGCACTACAATTTTTGTATTGAAAATTGCTGCTGCGCAAGCTTCATTGTTATGGTTTGGTTCAAGTTATTTTGCGCGAGCTGTACATTGGTAATATACCTGTCTCCTTAACAAATGGAAGTACTGCGCCGGTGTGGTGGGATTGGCTACGTGTAAGCAGACAGCTTCCGAGTCTGGCCTGGTCTCCGAACTGTCTGACTGCTGCAGGAACCTCTCGATCCTGCAGGAGCTGTGCTCTGGACCTGCGCCGTCGTACCCGTGGGGGAGCAGCATAACCAAGCCGTTGCTGCGAGCCCATTTAACTAAAAAACAATGTTATTGATATTTCTGTAATCCTACTAATATTATATGTGAAAGATTGTGGGTTTGGATGTTTGTTCCTCAATCACGCAAAAACGGCTGAACAGATTTGGATGAAATTTGACACACACATAGTTTATATCCTGGATTAAAACATAGTATACTTTTTATCCCGGTCAAAGGTTCCCAAGGGTTTTTCCGAATATCTACGCGGACGAAGTCGCGGGCGGAAGCTAGTCATTGATAAATCCGAATTACTAAAAGTAATTTCGAAAAGAAAGTTCAAACTAGAGCTGCTTTCATGTCGTAATTTGTATGCTATGCAATGTAAATATTTATTTATTTCTTGGTAAAAAATTAAGGGGGTATTTAGACGAGTCGATTCGGCAGGCAACTTGGCATTAGTGCTTTTTATCGACAATCGCTTGTAAAATCGAATTGCCACTTCATTGAAATTAGGTTTGCGATTAGATTTTACAAGCGATTGTCGATAAAAAGCGTTAATTGACTAATGTCAAATACATTGCCGGATAACATTCAGCGTGCACAATCCCTAGAGATCTTTAAACGACTTGTAAAGGAACACTATCTATCGTTGTCATCATAGCCTTACTTTATTCCTACTTTTGTAATATTTTGTATGTAGTGTATGGTATTGTATATTATTTGTGTAGGTATATATTATATTGTAATAGGTATGTAGAATCTTATAGTAAAAGCACCATAAACTGCCCACTTCTTATTTCTCTTCTTCCAATCTTACAAATGGTTGCCTGGAAGAAATCGCTTTTTAGCGATAAGGCCGCCAAATTGTTCTATATCTGTACTTTTTCATTGTTATGTTTTCTATTATGGTGAACAATAAAGAATACATCTATCTATCTATCTAAAGTCGCTCCATGTAAATACCCCATAAATGAAGAACGAAGAATGAAACTAGGCATTACTTTCTCCAGAAGTGACGTAAGTGTCGACTATGATTTGAGCCCCGTTGTAAAAGTCTCCGAATTGTGCCTCCCATATGAACAGGTGGTCTGGGGAGTCATATGCCATGCCATATTCGAAACCAAGCACCGCCTCTTCAGATAATATTGAATTCGCTACCTAAAAATAAAAACTTATTTACATAACAAATTAGTTTCATTGAATACGAAGTATAGGTACCTATATAAAGAAAATTCGAATAAAAAGCTAGTAAAAGAGAGAACAAATTATAACCCCTGTGACCGCAAAATATGCAGTTTAAGTATGTGCTCAATAGGCTAGGTACTCAAAAGATATAGGCACAAGGCTAGAATGATGAAGGTCTAAAAACTCAGTTTTTTACTGTCCATAGAAGTATTTCACGAGATTTATCCCTTTGTCAAAGAACCAAATGCATAAAAGCTATTTGGTCACGAGTCTTTTGAAGAAAACACAAACGTATTGCCACAGTAGTGGTATTGCACTGCTAAAATTCTGAGATTTTCAATTTTTAATTCAGCTAATCTCAAAAACCTTAAGAATAGACGCTCATCATTCTAGCTTTGTGTCCTTCAATAATTGTTACAGTCATTGATTTTATTTTTACCTTTATTATTATTTAGGTCTACATATCACATAATGGATTTTATACCTCCAAAAAACCCTTCTGATCTTCATGCATATGGTTTAAAGGCACGTAAATTTCTTCTGTTTCCTGATCTACCATCATCACATGCCGATGGGAGAAGGTGCCTCGTCCTACGTCTTCTCCACTTAACCTGACGTGACGTCCTTCCATTAATAGAGATCCTACAAAATTATGTAATTGTTTAACTTAATTACTTCTTTAAATGCCCTTTAGAATGCCTAAAGACTTCCACCAAAGAAAAGTAGCTGGAGTAGCTAGATACATGTTAAATAAAGTGATAACAGTTTTACGGTGTGTGAACATTGTTTGATTTAGGATAATTTTGATTGGATATGAAAAAATAAGGTCAAGTCCATCCGCCAAACTATGTGACTTAAGTGATGTTCACACAAACTTACCAAATGCAAACGCTTCAGCCGTCGCCCAATCAATATCTTTCTCTGCAGTTATTTTATTAAGCCTATTTTTTACGTGGGTTTTAGCTAAATGACTATGTACATTCTGAAATCAATAAAGAAAAGCAAATATGAATGAAATTATACCTCTAATATCTATCTGTGAATAATGTTGTTTGGAAACAATTGTCTTTCCTCAGTTTAAGTACGGAAATTACTGGCACAATACAATATTAAAAAGGACGCAAAATAATAACTTGCCTTGAATTATCAAGCCTTAGAGATTAAACTTTTAAGAACACTAAAGGGGTTCGTTTTATGAAACACATCCTTATCGCAAGTTACTAGCACACATCTCTCAGAAACCTTGGGCAACTTTGGCTGTGAAATATCAAGCCTAAGAAGTATATCTATAGGGGTTTCATAAATCCTCACCCTTAACATTACTTACGAAATGCGCAGGAGTTTGAACAGATGCATGGCCTACAAGTTTGAGCAGATTGGTGTCGACACCCGTGTCCCAAGTCTCTACTGCTTTTGGTGCTGAGCTCATGGATGACCATTGTTCCTGGAAGTATGACACCTGTGGAACAAGGATTGGAATCAGTATCTAAAATACTTTTGGGCTGGAGGTTAAAATAAAATTAGGGAGAAAATGAGTAGGTAAGGTAGGTACTTTGAAGTTTTCAGATTACTCTCGAATACACAATAATAATCCTTTTTCGATCGATAATTATTTTACTGAAAACTATTAACGGTCAAGCCCAATAATCAATCCACTAGGCCTAATCCAGATTAGTTGCTATGTAACGCTAACGGTTAATATTAATAAAAATTAACGGTAATTGCTTAAACAACTGATCTGGATTAGGCGTACGTGCATCCCTATCTGTGGATTGATTATTGTATCTGGGTGTCAATCTTTAACTATGAATAGTAGTTTGGTAAAAATATTACATTACATACCTCAGGTTTGAAAGATGCTACAGCTTCATGCTCTGATTGTAAAAATTGCGTGTATTCCTTTAATATGTTGGAGACTTCTTCAGAATTTAGTATTCCTTCTGATACTAGTTTTTCAGCGTAAAGGTCTGGGATCGATCTGTGGAGATTTTATAATCTTATTTTAGATATTATATGAAGATACCTTGAATACTTAGTAAGTACTAGTCATTATTATCATTTGGAAGAAGATACCATTCATCTACCTACGTTATTATACTTCAAACAAAATTAAACAAATTGTCTAGAGAACTCAGCTATAAACTTTCTTATTGATCGTAACTCTTTCAAACTTTTAATTGAAATATAACTTTTAATTTTAAACTATTAGAAGTTGCAAGTTGACGGATGAAGGTTCAATTTGCTACGAACCGATTATATACGAAACTATACTTAGTATAGTTTAGTAGTGGGCAGTTGCTATATCGATTCAGAAAGCAGTTTTTTTTTGTATTTGTTGTGTCTCTGAAATCTTAGGTCGGCCGAAAACCGTTATACCTAGATTACTTAGGTATTGTAAAAAACTAGCTTATAACGTTAAGTCTTGACATTGTACTTATTAAACTGTTCAGAGGACCTACTCCGAAAACCAAGCCACGATAATCGGAAGACATTCGTTCCCTAAATACTTAGGCCATTAACACAAAAAACATTATAGTACTAACGCCATTAATTTTATACTTAACTAGATTCAAATAAATAATTTAATAACGACTAAAACACTGTCCGATTATCGCGATGTTTTTTCGTGGTGGGCTCTTAGCTACTTTTGCGGCCGAGTGAACCATCGTTTTTTTCCATTTCCATTAAGGTCCGGCCACAGCCAGAATTCAATAATCACTGTGCGCTATCTCGATGTCGGCCTCTCAGCTCGTCATCACGACCGCGCAGTGATTACCGAATTCACAACTGCATAAGATTGGAATAATGTTTGTGTTGTGTCTATTTTTAAATAATGATATTTACTTACTTCCGCCTATGTATAAGTTTGTAGAGCAGCGGATTCGTGAAGGTCGGATCGTCCACCTCGTTGTGACCCCACCTTCTGTAGCAGTTGTAGTCTATGAATACGTCCTTCCGGAACCTTCGCTGGTACTCAAATGCTATGTTGGTCGCTCTTGCGACGAGCTGTTGAACGAAGAAAGAATTGCTGAAGAAGAATTGCAACGTTTGAAGAACAGTTGTTATTTTAAAAGGATTTGGCTTTTCCAGTTGCTAGAAGGACCAAAAAAGAAATTAAAAAAATATATTTAAGATTTTAATATTAAAACACGAACAATACAGAGACTCTTACGCAAAATTTCATGAACAAACGGTGCGTTTATTGTTTACTGAACTCTGAAAATGTTGAGTTTAGTATAGTGATTTTATTCCCGATTTAAGTAGCGTTTATTGTATAAACGCTTCTGCAATAAACGTTTTATCGTTACCTCTGGATAATCACCGTTGACGTGAATAACAGGAACCGCTATGGCCTTCGCCAAATCCGTCACGTATCGACAGGAGCGCCCTCTCAACGCAGGCAATGTGAATCCTACCTGCGGATATTCCAAAATATGACATACATTGCCTTTCTTAGGTCTTAATTATTTTTGATGACTATTAATGTACATATTTATGTGTACTGCACTGTACTGCTCTAAACCCCAGGGTCAAATTATGGTAGAACTGTTCTCTATTCATGGCTGTATTCTTATTCATGTATTCTATCTGTTATTTAGTTACCGTAGGACAAGGTCTTATTGTTTAGCTAAATTACTGGTGTGTGTTGTCCGAAATTATTTGTGCCTATCATGTCTTTCTTAAGCGTGACCACAACAAGGCCCGTATTTATAAACCGCTCTCAACGTTGAGAGCTCTTCTATTAGGAACGGCATCTCGGGTATGCATCGATCTCGCGAGATCTCGGCCATATTTACCGAGATTAATCTCGGCCAAAAATCGGACGAGATCTCGCGAGATAAACGAGATAGCACAGGAGCATAATTACATGTGTTTCCGAGGAAGGAAGAAGTATTTTATTTTAAGAAGACCTTGAAAAAGAGCCAAAAGAGAGCAATCGCATCTGCTAGAGTCATTGATTAAAAAACAAATGGATCTTTATGAAGCCGGGGGTCCAAGGGAGAACTCTTACAGTTTGCAGACAGAACTCTTACAATTTGCAGAATTATTTGCGCTCTGTAGTTCCTACCAGTGTAGGAGCTGAGACTAAGAGCATTCTCTGCAGCTGATTATATGAGCTGCTAAATTAGAAGCCGTTTGTCAGATGACTCTTTAAATACTTTATGGTTTTGCGAAATTATTTCTAAAATTTAGACAGAGTTTATTTTCTGAAAAAGCTAAAGAAGTCAAATTATTTAATTGATGAGAAAAGCTTTTTAAAAAAGCAAGACCTTCTTCAAAAACCTAAAAAAACAGCTTTGTTTATATTCTAAAAGCCCCACCCGACTTCAATAGATGTGTTTTAACATTATTTCTTGCTTTTTATAAAGCTGTTTTTTTAGGTTTTTGAAGGAGGTCTTGCTTTTTTTAAAAAGCTTTTTTATTTTAAACTTTTTTGTGGTAGGTATGTAAACGATGATTTTTATAAAATAAAAACGTTTTAATATTTCACATTTTTCATTGGTATACCGCTACAGGAGTTCCGTTGGGCCTTCGCAGTTCAACTCTAGTCTAGAACGTCCTTGACAATAGATAGTTATGTAACTTGTTTTTCATTGTCATAAACCTACCAATATTTCAATCAATGTACAGTTCCTATTTGATTTTGAGGAGTTCCCTCGTGTATCTTCATAATTCAAAGTCTAATACCAATGAAATGAATATGGTATCATTTTGAAAGTGAAAGTGTCTTCTTTCAAACAAAAAAAAATCATCTAAATCGGATCATTAACAAAAAAGTAATGGTTGAATATCCGTCTGAATTCGTATAAAATGGTCACGAAAATGATAGTATTTTCAAGATTACTTGAAAACTACTGAACTGATTTCAAAATTTCAAAAAATGGGACCAACTTGGAAATAAACCTGATG
This sequence comes from Agriphila geniculea, assembly GCA_943789525.1. Classification (NCBI taxonomy): domain Eukaryota; kingdom Metazoa; phylum Arthropoda; class Insecta; order Lepidoptera; family Crambidae; genus Agriphila; species Agriphila geniculea. Next base: position 5,454,986 of record OX038880.1, read on the forward strand.
TTATAGCGTTTGAATAATTTCAATCAGTTCAGCTGTCTTCGAGTAATCGGTGTACATACATTTAAAAAAAAATATACGCGACGAACAGATAATCACCTCCTTTTCAAATTTTTGAAGTCGGTTAAAAACTGGTAGAAATAAATAATTACTAAATATGACATCAAACTTGTTATTTCCCTATCAAAAATCAATCATTGTGACATTTTGTAAAAAAAAGAAAAACAATTTCATCTCGCGAGAGCTCGTAAATGGCGAGATCTCGCGAGATTGATATTTTCTATCTTTAATTTGCATTTTGCATTGCATTCCTTATGTGATCTCAAGATAGCTCTCAGTAGAGAGCGGTTTATAACTACGGGCCTAAGTGTTAGACTATCAGACCTGGTTGTTGACAACGACGTGCAATGATCCACCGACGTGGAAATGCGGAGCCTGTGATAACATCAGTGTCTCCTGGTTCACCCCTTGACCTGTGAAAGCTGCATCGCCATGGATCTAAGGACGGTAAAATATATGCAAACAATAAAAGATAAAAACGTAGTAATGCCATTAAGTCAGATATTTTGACTAAGTTGTATAGTTTGTGAAGTTATAAGGCTTGCAGAGTTAGGGCATGTAGAGTTAGTAGCTTGGCTCTAGTTGGCTCTACATGAGGTCTAATTACTTTTTGACAGTGCGAGCCATAATAATATGGTCTCGCCTTGGCAACACGGCAATTACGGCGCCACCCGTCCACAGCTCAGATCGAATCCGTATAATTTTAGTGTTTTAAATTTTTCTAGATGATATTTTTACATAAATCCAATAGTAACTAGTTAGATTTGTTCCAAATTAAGTGTGACAGTGTTTGCAGCGAGACAAGTGGAAAAATAACTAAGAAAATCGTGCATTGTGTGTGAACAGTGATTGCAACAAAAAGTGCTTGTTTACAAAATAATAGACCAAAAATTTAACAGTGATAATCATAAAAAATCGGCAGAAAACAAATAAAATAATAAACAATAATCATCATAACGCTAAAAGCAATAATCTTTAAACCGTTTGTGTATCTCAAATTACCTACATTCATTGTGACAAAACAAGTGCCGGGCGGCAGGCCAGCTGATCAGTGACAGTTCTCAATAGCTATTGTGTCATTGACCTACTTTTGAACAAAGCACGCACATACGGTACATCTATTTTGTCAGATGGAATAGTAAGCGGCTAGCGCCTGCGGACTGTGTTGTAACTTAAACAAAGCGTTACGAGTCGGAGGTTCAAACCCTCAAACTTGCAAATTTTATTTTTCTTTCTTCTTTACTTCGAATTGTACTAACATCGATTAGCGTCAAGTCGAAAGTTCAAACCTAGCAGAGAAAGTTTTTTTTTTTTTTTTTTTTTTTTAATTCTCTTTCGTCAAATTTAAATTGCTATTATGGATGAAGAACATAATTACGTTACACGCAGGAAACCAATCTCGAGAGTTGTTAGTAATGAATCTTTACTGGATAATTCCTTTCAAAGTTTACCAAACACTGAAACTTCGGACCCTATGGAAATAAGCGATTTGAAACTTACCATAGCAAAATTAAAGAAAGAGCTAAGTACTGCGAATAGTGAAATTGATCAACTAAACTTAGAGAATACTACCTTGAGTAAGAAGGTAAAGAATTATGAAAGAAAATTAAAGTTTTATACGAGTAAATCAATAGGAATACATGATTTAAGAAGGGAATCGCCATGTAAGATATTTTATTCACCGCAGTATAAAAGGAAGACAAAATATTTGGACTCTTCGATAGACAGTCCAACTACATTACCACTGAACAGTACAATAAAATTTCAGAATATAGATATCAGTCCCACTGTTCCTGTAATAACAAATCAAAATACAAAAAGGTATCGATGTAGATCAATCGAAGGACTGGCAACGATTACGGATGCAAGCGTATCTACGGATGCATGTAATAGTAGCACCATAGTTACAAATAGTACTCCACTCGCTAAATGTTTGGGGCCGGCGATAGATGGCGCGAGCAGTAGATGCGGCATTGGTTATAATACACAACAAAATCATCGAGTAGTCATTGTTGCGGATCAAGCTGGCTATGGATTAAGAAGAAAACTGCAAGAACTACTGGGAAATGGCTATTTAGTTACTTCGTATTTGAAACCAAACGCTCATATAGACGAAATTATGTCCACATGTGATCAGATTTGTAAGGATTTCACCAAATCAGATTATTTAGTAATATTAACGGGAATTAATGATGATAATTTATTAAAACTACAATCATTTTTGTATTATAAGTTACACCACCTTACATATACAAATGTTTTGCTAGGTGAAATCCTGAGTAACAGACATTTTAATGAAAATAAATTGAATTATCTGGTGCAATCGATTTGTGAACAATTTAGACATGTGTCCTATATACCAATGAACTCTATTAATAATAATGGTTATAGAAAAAATATTAACATGACTTTGACTCTCATTGCTGGGTATTTTCTACGAGAAATATTAAGACTTTCGTATAAAGATAATTATGTTAACTATATAATGAAATTACACTGTACCGTAAAAAGGAGTTCATGTGAACAAGGCAGTAGTGGAGAAGATGCCATAAATAATACTGTAGTACCTAAGTTAGGAAAATGTTCAATAGGCACACAAACTGATAACTTATCCGAGTCTGATACATTTTTTCGTGAATAACGTTAGTACTAGTACTGAGTCATGCTGTAAAAGTAATAATATTAATTTAAATGTGTTCTGTCAAAATTTATGTGGTATAAACAATAAAACACTTGAGTTAGAATTGTATTTAGATACCCAAACAGAAAAATATAACTATATTTGTATAAGCGAGCATTTTTTGAATGATAAACAAATTCCTTTATTTAATTTATCTAATTACAACATTGTGTCTCATAACTCAAGATTAAATAAAAAAAGAGGCGGAACACTAATTCTGGGAAGTAAAGACATTAAATGTACTGATTTATCTATTTCAAAAAGTCTGTATAAAATGGACAGCTTTGAAATATGTTGTGTAAAAGACTTGGAGACGGATGTATGTATTTGCTGTTGTTACCGAACCCCTAATGATAAAAATTTTGATGTTTTTATGGAAAGACTAGAAAAATTATTAGAATATTTTTTTAATAAAAAATGCATTATTTGTGGTGACTTTAATATTGATCTAATGACTGATAATAGAAAAAAAACTGAATATTTAAATCTTTTGACATGTTTTAACTTCAGACCACTAATTTCTGATGAAACTTTTATACGAAATGACTCAAGCTCTTGCATAGACAACATATTAACTAATATTCCGAATGATAATGTAGCACATCATAATATAGATCACAATGGTTTAGCAGATGGTCATGCAGGATTATCGTGCAGAATTATTGTACCTAGCCACAGAAAGAGAACTAAGAATTCTGTCTTGAATGGGGTAAGACGAGCATTCACAAAGAATAATAAAGATAAATTTAGAGAGCATGTAATGAATGAGGACTGGAATAAAATGGGCATCAATGTTTTTATAAAAAAATTCAATACCCTGTTTCAAACATGCATAAAAAAGAAAAAAAAGATATTTAAATTGAATCGCAACACAGGAATACGATGGATTACCAAAGGCATTAAAATATCAAGTCAAATGAAACGCTTCTTATGTATAGGTAAAGCGCATTGGAACGACGTTTCAGTCTCTAAGTATAGAAATGAATATACAACACTCTATAGGAAAGTGATAAGGCAAGCAAGAAAAATGGCTGTGCAAGAGGAAATAGCAAATTCTACAAACTTGTCTAAGACAGTATGGAGACTAGTGAATAGACACAGAAATTTGTCAGGTAAAGAGAGAACCGAAATGATGCTAAAAATAGGTGGAAAAGTAGTTACTGACCCGAAAATGATTGCTGACACTTTTGCTCGACAGTTTGATCATAGCTTAAATAAAGTTTCTATTAATGAGAATTTGGCCCTGAGACTTCTTAATCAAAATGTAAAAAGAGTCACAGAGGATATGTCTTTGAGACCGACTAATGCGGATGAAGTGAGAAAGGTTGTCCAAGGAATGAAAGCCAAAACTTCTTGTGGTTATGATGAAGTTCCAATTACCATCATCAAGGATAATATAGACGTACTTGCAGAGCCACTAAGTTGCTTTTACAACAAATGTATGGAAGAAGGTGTATTCCCTGATCAGCTTAAAATAGCTAAAGTGGTCCCAATACATAAAAAAGGCTCTAAGATGGACACGAAAATGTATAGGCCAATATCATTACTGCCAACTTTGTCGAAAATTTTTGAGACCCTGCTGAAAACAAGGTTGATAAGCCATTTTGGAATTAATAGGGTAATCAATGAGTCTCAATTCGGATATAGAAGAATGGTGGGGACACAGGATGCTATTGCCAAATTGTTAGATGATGTGCTTGGCAGAATAAATGAAAGATTAAAAGTGGCTGCACTCTTCCTTGATATGAGCTCTGCTTTCGACACCGTAAGTCACAAGCTGCTGTTAGAAAAATTAAATCATTATGGTGTAAGAGGAAAGGTTTTAAAACTTTTTGAATCTTATTTGCAAAATAGGAAAATGTTTGTGGAGATCAAAACAGTTGATGATAGCATGTCTGAAGTCGTAACCAGGTCAAAGATGGTAGATATCAAGGTCGGTGTACCACAGGGCTCAATTCTTGGTCCCATTTTATTTATCACTTTCATAAACGACCTTAGTAGTCATGTGTCTAACTCTGATGACATGGTAAAGCTAATCCTATTTGCAGATGACACTAATGCCGTTATTTCAGCCAAGGAAATAGAGAGTCTTGAATCTAAAGTCAATCTAACTTTGGAAACAATGAGTATTTGGCTAGCAGCTAATGGTCTTATAATCAACACAGACAAAACAAATGTTATGTTGTTTCAAACTAATGTTAGTAATAAAGCTACTCTGAATACTCAACTAAACGATAAACAAGTGCAATCTATACAGGTGACAAAGTTTTTAGGAATAAAAATCGATAGTTTGTTGAAATGGAAGGAAGAATTAAGTGACATAGAGAAAAAAACAAGCTCTGCCTGCTATGTATTAAGAAGCTTACGTGAAGAAGCAGATTTAAAGCACCTCAAGTTAGTATATTACGCACTAGTTGAATCAAGACTGCGCTATAGTATATTATTTTGGGGAAGTAGCTACAAATACAACATACATAAGGCATTTGTTCAGCAAAAAAGGGCTATCCGAACAATGGTTCGTATTAAACAACAAGACTCATGTAGGGAACATTTTAAAAGACTTGGAATCCTAACTGTTCCGAGCTTGTACATATTAGTCTTGATGACTCATTTTGCTAAACATGTACATGAGTATGAGTCGCAAGAAGAAAGAAAGATTAGAGAAAGTACAAGGAGAAAAGACTTTAATCATAAGTTGGTGCCCAGGTTAGACATAGTCAAGCAGAGCAGTTATTATCAGTCAATCCGAATATTTAATAGATTACCCAATGAGCTAAAAAATATATTATATAAGAGTGACTTCAGATCGAAACTGAAAAAGTTTTTACTAGAAAAATGTTATTATGCAGTGGAAGAGTTTGTTAACAATGGCAAAACAACATAATAAAACTCGAGATGACGCTACAATTTTAATTTTATTATTTTTTATGATTTTATGAATGAATTGTATCTGTTTGACATTTATTATATTTGACATTGTACTTAGTTTATTTTTTTTATTAGTTTGACATTTATTTTTAATCGGAATTGACAATTGTACTAGTCTATAATTTTCTCTTAGTTTGACATTTATTTTTAATCGGAATTGACATTGTACTAGTCTATCAATTTTTTTGTAGTTTGACATTTATTTCTATTGGAATTTTGCAATTTATTATGTAATTATTCATTAATGGACCTAATTGTAATGTGTAAATTCTAAATGTTAATAATATTCAACACAATGTATATTGTATGGAATAAATGAATTGTATTGTATTGTATTGTAACATTTTACATGAAAATGTTTTAGGAGGGATTTTATTGTCAGCATTTGTTTATTTTATTTTAACTAAAGGTTTCACTGGGCTTGACAATAAACGGTAGTTACCTATTTATAACTAAACTTTAACTTATAAATCCTGACAAGAGCAGATGAGTAAATAAAAGAAGGAGAATGGTTAAGTATTTGTATTTAAAATAAAGCTGTCAATGCAACATAGGTACTTAGCTGAGAAGCAATAAGTATACTGGGTACCTGGACATTCAGAACTTTGTCTCCCATCCTTGATGACCCATCGGCACAATAATCACCTTCCCTCAGTTGTAATTGCTTGGATCTGGTTTTACCCATTGATACCGGATTTGATGCCTAAATAAAAAAACATAATAAATTGAAATTTTCTAAAAAGAATAAGTTTCTGTCAATAATTAGCAAATGTATCTCTAATGCCTGTCCATACAATAACTTTAAAAGTCTTAACAATCAGGAACACATAATACCCAGTAGACTAACTACGGAAAAAGATCGCTGGAATCGAACGAAGTTCGTCATTCGATTTACCTCTTAGATGAAATAATTTCATCTAAACCTACATACATTTTGGATCTTATTTCCGAGTTGGTAATGCCAGGAAACGAAATGAACATCGTCCGAACGTGTTTTAGTTTTCGGAATAGACCTCCAGGCAAGCAATAACATACTTTTAGCCACACTAACCTCTAGATGAGAAGGATTATTCAGCAGTGAAAATCTAACAGATTTTTCATTTACAGTAATGTTCACTGAGGCACCTGAAATAAAAAATAATTTTAACGGGGTTACGGGATACATTTACGTGCCTATCTGTACAATGGATCTCTCTCTCTCTGAGATTTATGGTGTCATTAAATCCATTTTTACTGAAAATAGACCTTGTATATGAGAAATAAAAACCTCATTAAGTAGATCCATTATGGATCTGTTCGATGCCGATGGATCTTCTGAGATTAAACATTATTATGTTGTTTACTCTTTTTAAAGTACCTACCTACCTACCTACTTAATTTTAATTGTAGTACTTAATGATAGTAAAATTTTGATTTGATTAAAAAGTAAAATCGCAAGGCAAGACCAAGAATATTTCAAAGGATTACTGAGACCGGACAACGTTCACATGTAATTATTTACGACGACTTACAAAAAATAGCTCTAAGTATATTGAAACCCTTGCAGAAAAAAGGAAAGTACCTACTAATGCCGTGCGAGCTACAAAGGTGCCGAAACAGCGGGAAAATCAAAAATAAAATCAAATACCAACTAACCAATGTATTTTCAACAACAACTCCGTTGTATTTTGTTTTATACTAAGACACTTGTACTATTATGTATTCTGTGCTAAGACTCACTGAGATGAGTAGAAATGTCGCAGGAAGAGTTGGCGTCCTCCGGAAACTCTGGTTGTCCATTAAACTTGTTGAAGATCTTCACAGGAGGACATTTCAGGACTCCGGCTAGGGCATTCAGCTTGCCTCGGTGACCCATGGCCAGGATTACCTGTTCTACTCCCTCTAGAAATAACGTGATTAACATTTATTTCGGTGCAGTAATTGTTCTATCTCTCACGAAGACCGTTTTGCTATGAATGTGTTAGGCGTGCACATGCACATTATTTTAGTGTGCGTAACACATTCATAGCAAAACGTTTTTCGTGAAATAAAAGAACTATCTATGAACATAGATGGAGTTACTATTTATTTATAAAATAAAAACCGTGTTTTGCAACACTTGGATGGTAACGATATATAATTGCTGGAAAAGGCTTAGTAACTTGTTCCACAATTTAATTCCTTCTTGTTTTTTTTTTCAAAGTCAAAAATAGCTTTATGCAAATAAACTTAATAATTCAATACTTTTGAATCGTCTATATTTTCCTACTACCCGTTCCAGACTTTTTTATCTGACAAGAAGAAAGGGCGCAAGAAACTTATCAGCTTTAACAGCCATAAGTAACGATATTTATGAACTTAAATATATCGTTACCAGATAATTTACAATAGGCTGACAGGATTATTGGCAACAAAGAAATATAGTAGCAAGTTTTTCCACGCATTTTGATCTTTGAGATATCGTCTACTTTATAATATAACCTTTACCCATGAGCGTCTTTTTAACATGGTTTTTAAATTCATGCAAAGGAAGATCAATCACTTGTTGTGGAACTTTATTAATAAAGGCTATGCCTTTTCCCATAAATTGCTTACCTGTAATAAAGCGAAATCATATAGGTATAGTATATTTATTCATCGCTTTATAACTCTTTTTGCTATACTAGTTCTTTTATTCTACCATTCGGTGTCATTATATTATGCATCAATTTATTCAGAAGCAGTAAAAGCTAAAGAAGAAAACTGTGTTACAGCAAAGTGCACTTTAGTACGAAAACACAAGGTTATATTTTGACTTATTACATTCTGCTCAGTGTCGAGTCTAGCGAATAATCAGAAGCGACAGGCCGCAGCCCAGTCTTGGAAGAGATATATTTCCTATTCAATGTTCAATTCTTAAATATAAATGAAACTTTATTGAACGTTACTTATAACGCACATAATGTCGTATTTTTTTAAGCAACAAAGTGAAAAAAGTTTAGAAAAACTTTTTTTTTAAGTTTTTTAAAGAGGTGTGTGTTATTATTATGAAGATAATTAATATTAGAAAAATACTAGAAATAAAAATCCCGACACAAAAAAGCTAACTCTTAAAAAGTAAAAAATAATGTCATCAAGTCCTAAAAATCTACGGAAAAAATAGGAGTTAGCTTTTTGTGTGTTGGGGGTTTTTAAAATTTAAAATTAAAACTTTTAATTTGGCGCCATTTTTTTTCTATTGCACCACGGCTTATCAGGTCATGGTTACCTTACCATATACTTTCAATATCATTGAAGTAACACGGTACCAAATTTCAAATCGATCGGACATAAGGAAATACACAATAGTCAGATCCCCTCATCAACTAGAAAAGAGCTAATGATCTTTAAACGTCTGAACAGATTTTCATGAAACATAGCTAAGAACACTCGGGATAAAATTTCGAATTGATCGGACATAAGAAAGTAAGTCAGATCCCCTCATCAACTAGAAAAGAGCTGATGATCGTCAAACGGCTGAACAGATTTTCATGAAACATGGCTAAGAACACTCGGGTTAAAATTATCTATGACACAAAAAAACTAAACGAAAATCGATTCATCCACTTGGGAGCTACATTAGCACAGACAGATACACAGACACGTTAAACTCCCTTCTTCCCCACGACACTACTAAGGCGCACTACTGGTAGTGTCGTGCTTATAACGTATCTTTGGGATTCTGGCCCAATGCACTGACCAATTATGCTACCGAGTCGCTAGTGGGAGTATTTTTCTAATATTAATTATCTTAATATAAAAATAACATTGTGAATGCCTAAAATCTAAAAATTCAAGATTTTGTACTTAATGAAAACTACCTCTTTTACTTAACAAAAAGATATAACAAACCGGTAACCTTTAGCCCAGGCTTTAGCCTGTTCTTCAACCTTGAACCTCTTCGTAAGCGTAATCTATTTTCATTTCAAAAAAAAAAACAACTTACCACCAGTGGTAAGTCTAAACAACGAAGTGAAGAACGTGAGCAGCGATTCCGCACCCTCCCCGCAGTACCTCTTCACCGTGGGGTACTTAACACTTAAGAACTTGTCCCACGCCTGGGAATGCAGCATTTCTTTCGCCATTTCTATCCGCCTGTCTTTGGTGAAGGTGTCTTGCCCACTCTCTATCCGCTGAGCAAACCATTCTCTTTCCGATTCGGTCTGAAAAGTAAAAAAAAAATGTTATAGCTAGGTAGATATAGTTGTAATATTTATCATAAACAAATTGTAACACAAACACAAAGTGACAGCATTTTTTAAATATAAATAAAGCTGTTCGATTGTGTCAAGGCCAATTTATGTTCTTTCTTTCTTTCTTTGATATATGTAGGTACATGCTACCCGTTATAGCTAGTAAGGAGAAGTTATCTAATAATAAATTATCAATTAATTATATTAAATTATCAATAAGCCATGTTAGGCTTATTAGGAAAATAATTAGTAAGGGTTATCAATTATCATATATAAATGATAACCCTTACTAATTATTTTTTAATGTAAACATAATTATTATACAAACGAAATGTCTAATCATTCATGATGTTATTGAACTTCATTTGTTGAACTTAATCAGTTGAAACTACTTGACACATTGAGGTAGGTTATTGCGCTGCGCTGTCATTCAATAAAATAAAACGTTGGCCATTCTAGGTTGTATCAGTTAACACACTATTTAATTCGGTGAATCCGTGAACAAGAAAAAACACCAAAATTGCAAAGACATAGATATCTTTGCAAACTTGAGTTGAATTAATTATATGTATTAAAATTACATAATAAAAGATATGTTTTTCGCTAGAAATTCAGCGCAATGAATGACAGATCCAAGAGAAATAAAAGACGATAAAAACGTAAAGAATGAAAACTACTTAAATGCAATAAAAGGAGGTTGCATACACGCACAGCCATAGACATAGAAAAATTTTCGCTGCACTCACTATTTCTATGTGCACAGCTATACAACCTCTTTTAGTAACTTATAAACACTGACCTCTAAATATGAAAATTCATAGGAAATAGGTCCACAATAAATAGCTTCTAGTTGATCAACGAGGTTCTTGGCTGGTTCCTTCCCACTGAAGCCATAAAGAAGGCCAAGGTCTACCGGATCTTCTGCTGAAAGACCGTACCTTCCAAGATGTAGCTCACCGATTTCTCTGAAAGTGAGATGATTATTTTTTATTTATCTAGATTCTTTCGTAGAACTTGCTAAAGTTCTAAACAGTAAACAATACTGTTACTAAACAGTAGCACTATTAATTGATATCAATTGAAACTTAGAGGTATTGTCCAGCGCTAAAGTTGTTGTTTTATTCAAGGAATCGAACCTAGGACCTCTTGGTCTGATAATCTAGTTAGACCATCATGGTCCATGATCAAACCACGGAGAAGGTTGGTAGGGAAGTTTACCAACATTATTTTTAGATGTAAAGAATTACGGTATAAGATGTTCCACAATTCAATTCAATTGTGAAGATTTGTTAATAGCATAGTATTTACTTATAAGTTCTATTAAAATGTGTAATTTGTCTGTAAATCTTCCATGAAAAATAAAATAAAATAAAACTAAAATAACAAAACAGTTTAAAAGTCTTAAATAACAACAACTTCATAAATATGAATGGAAATATAAACAAAATTAATTAATAATGGTGAAAGAATTATTCCGTAATTATATGTTACGGCTAATACCCGAAGTGCGGCTAAACCTAGTTTTAGCCGGCTAAAACTAGGTGCAGCCGATAGCCGTTGGTTAAAACTAGGTGTAGCCGTTTTGCTCGCGGCTAATACTAGGTGTAGCCGGCTAAAACTAGGTGTAGCATGGGGTATTAAGAAAGTAATTTCTGTCGTCTGTTAAAAAAAATAACCTCGAAATTAGAGGCTCACGCTACACTGCGCTTCGCGCTCGCCTTAAATTTCGAACCTATATTCGGGACCTACAGGAGTAAAGCAGATCGGTGCACCTAGTTTTAGCCAACAGCTATCGGCTACACTTAGTTTTAGCCGGCTAAAACTAGGTTTAGCCGCACTTCGGGTATTAGCCGTAACAAATATAAGTAATTCAAAATAGAATTCCAACTTCATTACAGTATTCAGCATCTGTGTAGAACCGTAGAGCTTTAAGTAAGTGCTTATGATTTTTTATTTGAAATGAGTGACCTTTATCCTTACTTCTTAACATTTCTATAATCCACATTGTCCACCGTTGCCTTTAGATGACCGTGACTGCGATACGCATTGACTAGTTGTTGGGCGCGACAGTTTTCGTATCGTCTTCGCACCACATCTTCTGAGGCAAATCCTGAAATATTTCATTATGCTATATTGTATAGTTTAACCCCGATTTTACGCCCGCACCGAGGAATTTCTTTTATTTATAGAAAAGACGATGGAAAATACTCTTTTCGTGAAAATTATGAAATCTTCATTGAATTATTTAAATTAAAAGTTTTACTATTCATAAATTACTTTATTTCCAAAAAAATATTTTGTTAATTAATAACCATAATAACTATAAAACAAGATAATTTTAACATAATGGTGGTGAAAATGTGGGCCTACAAGTTGTCTTGTTTACTTCTATTGTATTTGTACATTGTGTTCAGCAAAATTACCATCCTTACTAATATTATAAATGCGAAAGTCCGTTTGTTTGTTTGTTTGTTACGCCTTCACGTCCTATCTACTGAACCGATCATCATGAAATTTTGCATACACGTTGTCAGGGGTCCAGAGAAGGACATAGGGTACCTTTCGTCCCGAAAAAAAGTATTGTTCCCGAGGGATAGCAAAAAAACCTTTCCACGCAGACGAAGTCGCGGGCGGCCGCTAGTTCATCCATATTTGAGATTATGAAATTTATTTTCAGTTGAAACCAGTGATAAACTGTTCTTTACTTTACAGCACTAATCTTTGTAGATGAAATTATAATTTCGTTCTAATTCGAATTTCATGTCTGTGAGATGTAGGATTGTAGAGACGGCGAGCTATGAATAAATGGGTAATTTAACTCATCTTAGATCTACAAGTTTAATGTTAGTTCATATTTTATTTTGCTTTGTTACAAAATCTCTACTTTGTTGAAACACTGCTAAATTCAATAAGTAACGAAACTCCAAGCTGAAATGTCGATTTATTTTTTATCTGAAAATATATTTTTTATCAGCATTTCCTGCGTCTTTTATACCCATTTATTCCATTGTGAACTAAGAAGTCACATTCCCATCCTTCATATTTTTATAGCAAGTCGTTTATTTTAATAACACTCGATGATGTTTTGCTTCACAAACAAGAGTTTATTCTGTGCAAGCATGGTAGTAAGGTTGGCTAATAAAATTTACATACCGGCGTCATTCACTCTTTGCGGTCGATGGCCGAACACACCTACTCCAGAATGGTACTTCACACGACTGTATATTAAATACTCTTTGAACACCACAACCTTTTTGGAAACATTCACTAAGCCCAACATTTTAACCTCCTTGTTTGTTTCACTGTGTCATTTTAAAAAAGCAATGTCAAGGTTTTTAAAAATAGAACACGCGCGAGTCGCGGTATCGCGCGTGAATGACTCGTCGCTAACTGCGCCCGCGCAGATGTTAGTTGCTGGGAATAGTGGTTAGGGTTGCCTACTAATTTACATCAAATAGAGTTTTTTTTTAATTATTACCTACTTGAAAAAATATACTAGGTGGTGAAACAAATCATGTAAGTACGTTATTAGATTTTAAGTTAAATAGAAAGATAGACATAGATAGATTTAGATTTTAAATTTAATAAAATTTTCTTGCAACTCTAGTTTGGTATGCATATTATAAGTATATATTTTTTTTATTTGAAATATATAAATAGTAGATTTGCTTACTATTATATATTTTTTAAATATAGTAGGCGATCCCTTAATACGAGTAAACGGATACTTTTATAGTAGGTTTGTGAGCTCTTCGTGGTTTTATATTTTATAATAGGGTTGGCAACCCTACGTGGTTGACAATTTGATGACGTATATTTTGAACGATCATGATATCTCCGATAGAGGCTCCTGTATCTTAATGGGCGATAGTTTGTTTGCAATGATTGTAATCATTACGACTTGCTCTTATCGCTGCTACCATATGACTTTCTTATTGTACAGGTTTTTATCATATTTACTGTAGAGTAGAGCAGAGCAAATATTTTATACTGATGCACTGTTGGTTTTTTACTTAATGAAACTTGTTATCTGCAGACTCTACCTTTTGCAAGAGCAAGAGTTGTATTACAATAATATAATAAAAAATATACAAATATAAATAATAATTTAATTAGTTTTAATTATTTCAACTATTAACTAAGTAAAATATCAGGTATTGCCCAATATATAAAATAAAAAATAAAAAAATAGATTGTCCCCCCAAGTAGCTAGAGTACGAGATAAATGTCACATAACTATGATAGATTCGCAAACTACCTACTTGATAATATATGTACTGTAATGTAATCTGATAACAAAAAACTTGAACAAATAATCGCTTATCCAACACAAATTGATATGACAGTATCGAGTCATATTTTATCTATACTGAATAATTCGAATTTGTGTGAGTACTTACATTTACAAATAATATCGAGCTATATACCTTAAGAGGTATCTTCGATAGGTAAAAAAGGTATTTTCCCTGGCGACTTGGTAAAATATCAACGACTATTTCCTTTTGCAAGAGAATATTATTTTGATGAGCTGAATTTCATTGATAGGTACGTGACAGGGTTCAGCGAAATTCACATACTATCAAGAAAAATATGGTAACCCATTTGGAATCTACTTATCTGTATTTTTTATATCATATGTAAAGAAATTATTATCACTCTTTGACTTTTTGTTGCCATTAGAAGCTATAGACATTAGTCTGTGTGTTTCATAAACAATCTTTGATATTGTAATTTCTCTACTTTCTATAGAATTTATTAAAAATTTTGAGCATTACCTCCTGAATTTAATCCTAAAGTATTTACTTAATGGCAAATAAGTTTCTAAAATGAGTATAAAATTTAAAACAAGAAAAGTTTATTACCTAAGTGGAAAATACTTAAATAACATAGAATCAAAACAAAGGCAATTTATGGAAATGATATATCGTTACATTTAAAATCATATTGTTTAAAGCTTACTATCGAAGCTGCACTAATAACTCTGGCTTTAATTATTGCACATGTTTACATGAATCGTCCATTAATAATGCACATGAACTGAATGTTAACAGATGGATCATTATGTTGATTACAATTTACCTTTATTTAGTGTGGATTTGCATATTAAACTACACTTATTGTGCCGTTGAAAGTGTAATCAAAATTGTAAACTAAAAAACATTGTTACTAGTTTTCACTGTTTCGGAATCACAAAGTTTTTCATATTTTATTAATTTTCGTAAATTCAGAGTTTTTGGAAAAGTCACCTCACACGGCTCTCTAGTTTTGTGTATAACGTTTCTTTGGAAAAGTTTTTAACAACTTTTACAATAGAGAATTAATTATATTATACATTTCAGTTACGAAAAAAATTGCTGTAATATTTTAACGAATTACATAACGGGCGATAAATAAAATGTATGAGTACAAACGCAGTACCTGGTTTTACAACTTATTCGAGAAGTTGAGCCAACAGTTCCGATATTTCGGGGACCATACAGGTTTGCATGGGATTCGGTATGTCTTCTCGGTGTCATACATACCGCTTATTAAGAGGTAAGTATTATTTTATAGGTCGTTTTATTTGTATAAGTTAGATATTTAACTTCTTACAGCAATTAATTTTTTTCATAAACTGATACTTTTTGAGATAAGTTCTTATAGGGAAATTTTATGATAGGTAGAGTTCAAAAAAATTGGAAAACTAATTAAAAACCAAGTAAATATAGTGTTTCTACTAAACTTAAAGTATAAAATAAAGAAGATAAAACCGCCAATAAACATCGAATGTATTACATAATGCATCGATTAGGTGTTGCATTTATAAAATACTCGTACCTATAGTTACTTTTATCTTTGCATGACCAATTGACACACAATATTGTTATCTATAAGTATTTTAAGTATTTTTATTTAAGCAGAAAAGGTGCATAAGTCTACAATAACCCGATAAGAACTCGGTCTTCTTTCCCCTTGCCACGTAGGTACTATTTAAATTGATATTGTTTTATAGTTAAGTAAACTTTTCGTATGTTGTTAATGAAAATGAAAAAAAATATTAGGCTAATTTCTATGCTTTTACAAAATTCTAAATGGCAACCTGTATTTAGGGCATCTTTGAGTTCCTTGACATTGTTGTTTTGAAATTGCGTTTTTATTGAGTGTTTATTAGTTTTTCCATTCAAAAGGACAAATAAAATTGTACCTACAATAATAAATTAATAAATAAATAGAATTAAGAATGTGGTCCGTTATATTTAATGCGAAAATATTTTTTGTTGGTTTTAAACCCTATTTGGGTGAGATTTTTGCCATTATTGAGGGGAAATTAAAAATGCCAAAAAGCATAAAAAATATTGTTAGCTATACAAGAATACTTAGTAATGGGCGATCTTATTAGAAGAGAGTTGTCATGAAGAGTTCTCATTTACAATTATTTTGTGTATTAACTTTGATTTCGTTAATTAATGGTGGATTTTTTTTCTAATCTAATAATTTCAGCGTTGAAACCAAAGAAAAATTACTGTGGGCATGTGTTATTGCTGATTTAAATGTTGTAGGGGTACAAGTACTCTTTTAATTAATGTGTGAGTTATATTTTGATTGCATTTAGAATTCATAGTTAATAAGAAAACGAAACTTCATCTTTATTATTAAAATAACAATAGGTTTTTTGAGGCCTAAAATCTACTTTCCAATCTTTATTGAGTCCTTCAATTTTGGATCAAAATTTAAATAAACGCCCACAGTAATTTTACTTTGGTTTCAATTTCAACGCTGAAATAAACACATTAAAAAAAATCCACTCCAATCCAATTAGCTTACGATGTTTCAATAATATCTTTACATAACTATTCAACTGTCGTATCTTGAGGGTCTTCTGGGTTCTTGTTCTAACATCGAGCAGCGTCTGTGCATCCGCCATGTTGCTCCAAGTGCTGAGGTTGTATTCGGAAGGTGCCGTGTCGTATCTGGTCGAAACAGATTACCTGGAGTTCAACACCCCCTTCCCGGCGGTGACGATCTGTGAAACACAGAACAATGATGCGATTAAGTCTTATATCGTAGGGTAAGTTCAAAGCAGATGCCTTTTTTGTAGAAAAGAGAAACGCACTCTTGTTAAGGAGTGTGGATTGCACACTTGTTAATTTTAGAGTGGTCACATACAGACGGAATTCCGATTCGTAATTCCGAAACAGAATCATTCTGCATGGACTTACCACAAATATGCGGGATTTTTCGGTACGGAATTTTCATACATTTTATCGATATTCTGTTTCAGAATTCCGTATCGGAATTCCGTCTATATGTGGCCGGCTTTATAACAGGCTAATCACTAGTTTGACTTAAATTTTGTAATTTGACTTTTTTTTACTTACTTATACTTATTTATGTAAGGTGTTCAATTGTCCATGATGATGATTAGAGACCGGATTAAATGCAACATAAAAAGCCCAAAATATGCATGCAAATATGCAAGAAAAATAGCTAAAATATGCACGAAAATCCATAAAAATGGTCAAAATATGCAACATGAAATAATAAAAAAGATATTTTTTAAGGTTTTTTTATTCTTAAAAGGTTTAGTTTTAAGAATTAAAAAAAACTTATTCAACGATAACAATCGTATTTGCGAAAATATCAATGACAAAATTAATTTGACATTGAAATTTACCTTTAAAAATGTATACGACTAAGTACTGTTCCAAATGTTCTGATGACAAATTGTGTGTCGCTTAATATATTTTTGTAAGTAGAAAGGACCGTTCTACGTCCACTGAGGCATGCACTGAGGTGACTGGAAGGAATTTAAATTTGAGTGCCATTGTTTGGACATGTTAGACATCTGAACGATGAACGAGATTGAGCGTAAATATGCATGATTTCAACTTTTTAAAATTGAAAATGTTTTTTTTTGAGGCATCTGTATAGGCCCGATTTTCAGCCAAAGTGCGATATCACCCTGGTGTCGTAGATATTAGAGCTACGTAAATGATTGAGATATCAAATGACGTGTCTAATCAAGTGCTATATTGAAAAAAAATTTTTTTCAAAAATATCAAAATATTTTTTTGAAAATCGCAAAAATGTGAAAAATATGGTCGATTTTCGCCCGGTTTCGGCGAAAAAAAAATCATATCTCGTAAACGAAACGCGATATCGGGTCGATTTCAAAAACAACTCGAGATATGACATTGGTCTACTTTAAAAAATATATTTGAGGTAAATAACGTAAAAGGATAACCTTTATGAAGTAAAGTTTGCGCGGAGCATAGACATAGAAAAATTTTCGCTGCGCTCAAGAAGACCAACAAAGCGTGGAAAAGAGAAGTCAACATCATACGGGCACAGTCTATGTAAAAAAGAGACAAAGGATCAAGTGACATGTGCCAACATTTTTTACAGTAAGAGCCCCTAGCGTCCCGCCTAGTAAATGAGCAATCACAGTTTGTTTAAAATGTTTGTTAATCTTAATTAGAATTTAAAATAAAGGTATCGACGAGCCATGGTGTCTTGTGCTATAAGTAATTGTGATGTAACAAAAAGAAATAATCCAAGTAATCACACTTTTCACAGGTAAATAAGATATTGCCACACATTTCCTTCAAACCAAATTTTGCTACATTTATTCGTTTATCGACGAAGAAAACAGTATGGAACATAATTTATTAATTTCCTTTGCCATATATGGTCATATTTTATGTATCCAAGTCATATTTTACTTATCTCATATAAAATGTGTGCATTTATTTTCGGATCACCTGTTTATTGACATTGTTGTTCTTCTATTTCTATGGCGCGGAGCGTGTGAGTGAGCGCTGAGCGCAGTAGTGTACGCACGAGGTATCAACGCTGCGCTGAAGACAAATGTTTGTTTATTGTTATATTTTGAATTGTAAATGTAATAAAATGTTATTTTCTTATTATAAAAAAATCGGATTGGTACCTAATGAAAGTGTTTTTAAAAGCAAAACAAAAATATATTTTTAATTTATTGATACTTATGTAAAATTCTTAAAACAAGTAAAATTAGATTAAATGAGATTATGTTTGTATTAAATTTTGTTAATATGACTTTTTAATAATTATTTATTTATGACTTTTTAATGGTTAGGTGTCAAATCTAACGTAAAACAACTAAGTTAAATAAACACCATTAGTATTACCCATACGAAGAACAAGACATCATTTATTTATTAACCCTATTTTGGTTAATAACGCGTTTCTTTATACTTATGCAAAAGGCCAGGGGCTCTATTTTTGAATCGTTCGACTGGCGTCGAGCGCTCTTTTCTACTGATTTTCGTTCGACATATGACTCAAAACAATGGGATGTCGAACGAAAATCAGTAGAAACGAGCGCTCGACTGGAGTCGAGCGATTCAAAAATAGGGTCCCAGGCTTTGCCTTGCAGTTGCACGTGAGCATTGAAAAAACTATTTCGGCGCATCCGTTTCTATTGTTTTGGCTATATTTCCTGACCATTGCCTGCACCGCACCGTGGGATTTCGTGATACCCGGCACTTTTTTGTATAGGCAAACGAATAAACGAATCTTGAGCGAAGGTTGAATAGAAGAGATTTTGTAGTTTCCATACTTAGGAGTAGATACAGAAAAGCATTTGCACTAATTGGTTAGAATTTTTAAGATAAATTACACTCAAAACGTGTAAAAAGTGAAATAAATAGGTACCTATGTTAATGTTAAAGATGTTGCTGTATATTCGTGGGTTGCTGTTATTTCAATTTTGAGATTTAAAATTACTCGATCGGGCATGTCTCATGTTTTTCTTAGTACGCTACGATTCCAAATGATTTTTTACAACGGTCTCTAAATGAGAATGTGAAGATGATGCCTAGATAAACATAGTTTGTTATCGCACATATTCAAATGATGATGAAATCAGCGCGAGACTGCATTTGATTTTGATTAGAATTTTTTATTAGCTATTTTTTGTAGAAATTCTAAAGATGTTTTTAGTTATAGTACTTACATAGGTATATTTAATAATAATAAAAAATGTTTACGAATAAATTTTGTTTTCCGAAATAAAAGATATAATAAAAGTCTCAAGTCAAGTCAAGTCTCAAGTCAAAGTAAAAATAAATATTAAAAAAAAACCGGACAAGTGCGAGTCGGGCTCGCCCACCGAGGGTTCCGTACAGACCTACATCTATACATAAAATAAAGCTATAGAAAAGTTGTGTCGGTACAAAGGAAATATTATTTTGAAAAAAAGTGGTTGGTAGTTATTAGTTTTTTATATGAAAACTGTACTACGGAGAGTTCAAGCTTTATCCCAGGTTCTACCTACCGGAATTATGTTAAAAATTGCTTTGATTATAAGTTGGACTCCAAGCTACCAAACTGTAAAAAAATACCATCAAAATCCGTTCAGCAGACTGCTATATATAGATAACCATTTGAAATCCTTTGTCGCCACGTAGAAAATAACCCTTCCAGGGATTACGACAAAGAATTGACCACGGGCGAAGGTTTGAAATGGAATAGTACATTACTGCAGCGGCACTCAAGACAGGCATTGAAGAACATACGTGAGTCCATCAATGCCTAGTTGCGGCCAAGGCTTGTGTAGTGCTTTTAGGGTATACAATATATTTGTATTGTATACCCATAGGTAGGTATTGAAAAAAAATTTTTTTTTCGTTTTTAATTTTTTTTTATCTTTCTGGAATGCGCCTTTCATTTGATACCCATATTGCACCAAAACAGTTTTTTTTTTCGTTTTTATTTTTTCTTTCAATTTTTTGGAATGTGCTCATCAAGGCCTTTCACGTGATACCAGTATACCGCATATATAAAAAAAATTGGAATGTGCTCGCTCATCAAGGCGACATTTGATGCCTATATTTGTGTTTTATTGAAAAGTTCGCTCCATTTCTGAATTACACGTGTGTAATGAGTTTTAATAGAAACATTGCTGGACAGACGCCGGCAATTTTTGTATGAAAATCCATTATTACACGTTAGTAATGGATTCTCATACAAATATTGAAGGCGCGGTTTAGGTCTGTCCGTAAACTCCGATTTAGCACGAAGAAGGTTGTCAAAATAATGTTCAAATTTCCAAGCATTTTTGAGAAAAAATAAAATAATTACAAACCCACCGCACCTGTATAAAAATTAATACAGCGCCATCTGTTGACAATGCGCTGTATATCAATAGTACACTGTATAATGTTCTGTGAAATGGTTTTATCTATCGCAATGTTATTAGAGAAAATGGGTGTATTCCAACAGGACCCTTGCTCCGAAAGTCTGTTTCCATCCCGTTCGAGTCACGTCATATTGTTAAAAACGCGCTGATTGTTATATACCTACTCTGTGGTGATAGCTATTGGTCTGCTGGAATGCACTCCGTTGATTGTTTTACTCTTTGACCCCCAAATTGATTCATAGTGGATTGTGTCAAATTGGTGCAGTTTTGTGGTACAAGTGTCTACGCAACTGAACAATATGTGGGATAATGGAAATAGGCGCGATTTTGGTTGTGTGAAGCCGAGACTTTTATTGTAGTCGTGGCTACCTCGGCTGACCTTACCGAGTAAACTGTCTTGATTATACTTGGTGCCAAATGCTCCAAGCAACATTGGAATGGGATGCACCCGCATTTTAATGTAAACTGAAACAATCTACCACTGAACTATTCAACACTTGACACTGGCAAAAATTACTTCCAAGAAGAAAGTAGATTGCCAAAACAAAAATAAGAAGAAGAAAACCCCCTGTCATACAGCGTGACATACCGCCATGTTGCGAAAATATTTAGAGCCAAATTTATTACTTTTTAATTTTATTTTTAAAAGTAATTAACTATAACAATATTTGAAAGGATCTGAATAATTAATAATAATAAATATTGATATTTTAAAAAGAAATAGGGGCGCGATTAATCCAAAAGTAATTAGAAGTTAAACTATGACCGCGCATACCGTTGTTTCACCAAGATGATTAATAATTACGTATTTTAATCACCATATTTTATTATGATTTAATTACAACCATACAGTTTTCAGATTTATTCCTGTAAGTGTAGTATAAGACTAGGGCTTGGTATTCGAATATCCGAATATTCGTATTATCCGAATATTCGCCTCATTTATTATTCGAATACTATTGAGAGTAGTATTCGAATTTTCCGAACTTTTCGAATACCGATATACAGTGTGTTACAAGCCTCGGCATGTAACTTTAGCACTGCCATTTTGTGCGCAGAAGTATTTTTTGGGGTCTCATTGGTGGGAGACGTGGTGCGGGGCTTCTGCAAGCATGCGCAGTAATCCCCTCCAATTTCTCTCACCGCTAAACTTACGTGCCGCGGCCTATAAAAAAACCCTACCCCTAATGTTGAATATGGTAGATAGGGACCATCAAACTGAACTATTTTTACTATAGGAACAAATCTGAAATCGTGGAATAATAAACAGCTGTTTCATACAAAAATTAATAACTAAAAACTAAAATATCAAAATGTATGCAACAGCACAGCAGTTTTTTTTGCGATTTCAGAGTTGGTATGTCCCATTGTAAAAGTTGTTCAGTTTGATGGTTCTTATCTACTATGTTCGACATTAGGGGTATTTTTGTAATACGTATGTATACTTCACAATAAAAATAAACTAGGACAAAAGAAAGTTATTAGTTTTATTTCTATTAATAATGGAAAACTGTCAATCAGAAGCTGATTTAATTTGTTTTTGTTAATTATAAGAGCAGTACTATATTTTATTATACGCTGTGGCTGGTTGTGCAAAAGACCGAGGAGTATAATCTGCCACTTTGCTTGGAGTTTGTGGAATACCAGAAAGCCTTTGATTCTATCCAGACCTGAACAATCACTCCAGAATCTCCAGATGTATCAAGTTGATTATACAAAAAAAGCCAGACGTGGGTTGCGAAACTGTGCAAAAATGTGTTGGAAGACACCTTTAAACTCCTAAACTGGAAAGGACTCGGCAACATTAACAGCCAGTACCTAGCATACACCTTTGTTTTGCCGATGATGAAGTTCTTATGACCAAGACCTTGGAAGACCAGGGGCCGTACCGGCTAACGAATCGATTATCGAAAAGTCTGCTGGGTTTCAACTTAAAACAGAAAATCAAAGTAATGAATTTCGTCTTGTACTTTCTGTTGACGTAATTTGGAAGATAACGATGTTCGTGTAACATCATGAATTGGGGTTCGCCATTTTCGCCCAATTGGGGCTCGATTTATCTGTTTTTTTGAAATTTGAAACCCAGCAGAATTTTTGATAATCGATTCGTTAGCCGGTACGGCCCCTGAACACAATGCTCGAAGATCTTTTACGATGAACATGGATAAGACGCAAATCAAGTCGGATCCCCGCTCCAGTTGTTGTTGTTGGCAACATAACGAAGCTGTTGATCATTAGTTAAATGTTCATAAAAACGTAGTTTTTCTTTTTAAATTAGTAAAATTCTACTTTTATTGTATGACCTTTATAAAATCTATGAATTATATGATATTATATTCATTCAAGTCATAAGGACATTTTGTTCTCTAGATAAAAAGTATTCGAAAAATTCGTAATATTCGGATAATTCGGATATTCATTTTCGAACAATTCTAAATATTCGAATAGTAAAAATGGACGAATATTGCAAGCCCTATATAAGACGCTATTACCTGCCAAATTTCATAGTTCTAGGTCAACGGGAAGTACCCTATGAATTTTGATTCCTTTGAGAGTATCGAAAATGCGTTTTTTGCGCCCTAAACGGCAGAATTTTTTTTTTACGTTAACTTAGAAGTTTGAAATTTTTACAGCTTCAAGGGCCCGTAGACCCTAGTATATGGTTTAAATTTCAATTCGATACCTCCACGCGTTTCCGAGATAAAGGGTCTTGACAGACAGACGGACGGACGGACAGACAGACAGACGGACAACAAAGTGATCCTATAAGGGTTCCGTTTTTTCCTTTTGAGGTACGGAACCCTAAAAAATCCAGAATAAAAGATTTCCGTATGAACTAGTGGCTCCGTGAGCTGTAGACTATGTTTTTTAAAAACAAATAACAAAGAATAGATATTAGTTTTTTCAACTAATAAGTATCTACTATATTGCGCAAATATAGATACTTATTGCAGTCCTAGGTTCTGCCACAAATTAAAAAAACCGGCCAAGTGCGTGTCGGGCCACGCGCAGTAGGGTTCCGTAGGTACATTATACCATACCATATTTTAATACCGCTATCATTTTTCGTCTGAAAAAATAACTTTGTTTTTCACAGTGTTTGTATGAATGACAAAGTTATATTTGCGGTTTTTGAAAATGTACTATATCTCGAAAACTAATTACTGTATCTCGTTCAAAACATGAAAGTTTTGGTTGAAAGTGTTTATTAAGATCTATAGTTGATATTTTTTTTAGATTTTTCACCCTCTTACTTTAAAAGTTAAAGGGGGGGGGGGGGGGGGGGACACACATTTTACCACTTTGGCGGCATATATCTTTCAAACGGTTGACTTTAAAAAA
Organism: Agriphila geniculea; assembly: GCA_943789525.1. NCBI lineage: Eukaryota > Metazoa > Arthropoda > Insecta > Lepidoptera > Crambidae > Agriphila > Agriphila geniculea. The sequence goes on from OX038880.1 coordinate 5,479,341, forward strand.
AATAGTCTTAGGAACCTCAATGTCATTTTTTAAGACCTATCTATTGGGAGGGTGCGAAGGTATAATAATCGATCGCAGCGCTCATGGTGGCAAAAAGTAGAAATAATGAAGGCTCTGTAATCTGTTTGAAAACGATATTTAATTTATTATTAGCGATACAGGAATAATTATATATGTTTATTATCACTTAGTAAAATTATTAAAGTAGCTTTATCCTCTTGTTCTACAAAATCTACAACTAAAAAAGAAGTAAACAAACCCTGATATAACCAAAATAAAACACTCTTTTTGAATAGATCTTACTTGCCATATTTAATTTAAATGACCAAAAATGATTTCACAATACTTTGTCCACCCAAATCACAGTAATTTTGAAATTTACATTAATAAAACAATATGTATAGTATTTTTTAACATTTTGTCACAATGCTGCCATTACATATCAAAACGTCAAAACGGTCAGGTCAGAGCCAACAAAGTTGCAACACGCTAGGTGGCGCTAAAAGCGTGCACGGAGCCAATAGACACCCCACAAGTATTAGTTTGATGAAAAAAAATATTTTCAGTTTCAGTTCCATGTATGGGGAGCCCCCCCTTAATCTTTTATTTTTTTTATTTTTGTCTAAAAATCGTAAAGCGGTTTACAGAATACACCTACGTACTAAGTTTCAACTTTGTAGTCCTAATACTTTTGGAATAAAGTGGCTGTGACATACGGACGGACAGACAGACAGACAGACAGACAGACAGACATGACGAATCTATAAGGTTTTTTTAAGGTTAAAATTCCGTTTTTATTTTAAAATTTCGAAAATTGGCCAGATATATTTAGATTGAATTTTGAGTCTTCTAAAAATAAAAAAAATAAAAAAAATTACTTTGCACCACTAACAAAAAAGTTTTGTTACGTTTTTGATCATTTGTGTTGAAATGTCTTTTTAGGGTTCCGTACCCAAAGGGTAAAAACGGGACCCTATTACTAAGACTCCGCTGTCCATCTGTCTGTCTGTCGGTCTGTCTGTCTGTCTGTCTGTCTGTCTGTCTGTCTGTCTGTCTGTCTGTCACCAAGCTGTATCTCATGAACCGTGATAGCTAGAAAGTTGAAATTTTCACAGATGATGTATTTCTGTTGCCGCTATAACAACAAATACTAAAAACAGAATAAAATTACTATTTAAGGGGGCTCCCATACAACAAACGTGATTTTTTTGCTGTTTTTTGCTCGATATTAATAACGACAACAAGTAGACAGTTGAAATTTTCATAGATGATGTATTTTTATTGCCGCTATAACGACAAATACTAAAAACAGAATAAAAATAATATTTAAGGGGGGCTCCTATACAACAAACGTAATTTTTTTGGCGTTTTTTGGTACGAATCCTTCGTGCGTGAGTCCGACTCGCACTTGGCCGGTTTTTTTTTTACATATCTCCGCCATTTCGAAAAATAAAAAAAAAACTGGTTCGTCTGAAAAATCTTAATATATAAAATCGTAAACTGAATGACTGACTGACTGATCTATCAACGCACAGCCCAAACCGCTGGACCTAGAAACTTGAAATTTTGCACACAGATACCTCATACAGTGTAGGCATCCACTAAGGAAAGATTTTTGAAAATTCCATCCCTAAGGGGGTGAAATAAGGGATGAAAATTTGTATGAAAGTACCTCAGTTTTGAAGCTAGGATTTTCAAATTTTGTGTTTAGCCTGAAGATCGAAAATTAATAAATACGGGTCTCAGCGTTTTTCAAAATTCTACCCCCGAAGGGGTGAAAAGGGGTATGAAGTTGTGTATAGAAAAAAATCCTTCAGTTTCGAAGTAAAAATCACTTAATTTATAGTAAAGGCTTATGGAAGAAATGTAACGCAACGTATATTGATATTATTAGTACTTCAACCCCTATGGCGATGAAACAGGGGTGAAATGTGTAAATAAACATAAAAATAGAGATGGATGTCGTTATTGGGGTTTTCTGGTATGACGGTTGCAAAAATGACATTTATTTTGAAGTCCAACACGGTGGACATGATTTAACCCCCTAAAGGGGTGAAAATGGATTTCAAATTTTGTATGGAAGAAGAATATAAAATAGACATTACAACTTTAAACTTCGTAGGAGCACGTCTAAAAATAAATTGGCAAACATATATTTGGTAATTTTGAAAATCAACCCCTTAGAGGGTAAATGGGGTAAGTAAACATAAAAATCGATATGGATGTCGTTCTTGAGGTTTTATAGGATGGTGATTACGAAAATTACATTTATTTTAAAGTCCAACACGATGTACATGATTTAACCCCTAAAAGGGTGAAAATGGGGTTCAAATTTTGTATGGAAAACTTATAGAAAAAGAATATAAAATAGACATTATAACTTTAAACTTCGTAGGAGCACGTCTTAAAATAAATAGGCAAACATATATTTTGTGATTTTGAAAATCAACCCCTTATGTGGTAAATGGGGTAAGTAATCACAAAATACTATTTATGGATGACGTTCTTGAGGTTTTATGGGATGGTGATTGCGAAAATGACATTCATTTTGAAGTCCAACTTGGTGGACATGCATGATTCAGCCCCAGGGGACGGGGAGAAAGGGAACGGGAACGGGAACTGGACGGAGCGGAAGAAAACGGGACCGGGAATGGGACGGGGCGGGAATGGGAACGGGAACGGGAACGGGAACGGGAACGGGAACGGGAACGGGAACGGGAACGGGAACGGGAACGGGAACGGGAACGGGAACGGGAACGGGAACGGGAACGGGAACGGGAACGGGAACGGGAACGGGAACGGGAACGGGAACGGGAACGGGAACGGGAACGGGAACGGGAACGGGAACGGGAACGGGAACGGGAACGGGAACGGGAAAGGGAACGGGAACGGGAACGGGAACGGGAACGGGAACGGGAACGGGAACGGGAACGGGAACGGGAACGGGAACGGGAACGGGAACGGGAACGGGAACGGGAACGGGAACGGGAACGGGAACGGGAACGGGAACGGGAACGGGAACGGGAACGGGAACGGGAACGGGAACGGGAACGGGAACGGGAACGGGAACGGGAACGGGAACGGGAACGGGAACGGGAACGGGAACGGGAACGGGAACGGGAACGGGAACGGGAACGGGAACGGGAACGGGAACGGGAACGGGAACGGGAACGGGAACGGGAACGGGAACGGGAACGGGAACGGGAACGGGAACGGGAACGGGAACGGGAACGGGAACGGGAACGGGAACGGGAACGGGAACGGGAACGGGAACGGGAACGGGAACGGGAACGGGAACGGGAACGGGAACGGGAACGGGAACGGGAACGGGAACGGGAACGGGAACGGGAACGGGAACGGGAACGGGAACGGGAACGGGAACGGGAACGGGAACGGGAACGGGAACGGGAACGGGAACGGGAACGGGAACGGGAACGGGAACGGGAACGGGAACGGGAACGGGAACGGGAACGGGAACGGGAACGGGAACGGGAACGGGAACGGGAACGGGAACGGGAACGGGAACGGGAACGGGAACGGGAACGGGAACGGGAACGGGAACGGGAACGGGAACGGGAACGGGAACGGGAACGGGAACGGGAACGGGAACGGGAACGGGAACGGGAACGGGAACGGGAACGGGAACGGGAACGGGAACGGGAACGGGAACGGGAACGGGAACGGGAACGGGAACGGGAACGGGAACGGGAACGGGAACGGGAACGGGAACGGGAACGGGAACGGGAACGGGAACGGGAACGGGAACGGGAACGGGAACGGGAACGGGAACGGGAACGGGAACGGGAACGGGAACGGGAACGGGAACGGGAACGGGAACGGGAACGGGAACGGGAACGGGAACGGGAACGGGAACGGGAACGGGAACGGGAACGGGAACGGGAACGGGAACGGGAACGGGAACGGGAACGGGAACGGGAACGGGAACGGGAACGGGAACGGGAACGGGAACGGGAACGGGAACGGGAACGGGAACGGGAACGGGAACGGGAACGGGAACGGGAACGGGAACGGGAACGGGAACGGGAACGGGAACGGGAACGGGAACGGGAACGGGAACGGGAACGGGAACGGGAACGGGAACGGGAACGGGAACGGGAACGGGAACGGGAACGGGAACGGGAACGGGAACGGGAACGGGAACGGGAACGGGAACGGGAACGGGAACGGGATGGGAACGGGACGGGACGGCAATGGGAGCGGGAACGGGAATGGAACGGGATGGGATGGGACGGGAACGGAATGAGAGCGGGGACGAGAACGAAACGGAATGGGACGGGACGGGAACGGAACGGGACGGGAATGGGACGGAACGGGGATGGGAACGGGAATGGGAACGGGACGGGTTGGGACGGGTTGGGACGGGACGGGGATGGGAACGGGAATGGGAACGGGAATGGGAACGGGAATGGGAACGGGAATGGGAACGGGAATGGGAACGGGAATGGGAACGGAACGGGTCGCGACGGGAACGGGACGGGACAGTAACGGGAACGAGAACGGGAGCGGTACGAAACGGGAACGGTAATGGGAACGACCAGTCGTTTTTACGCGATTAGGCAGGTCCTCACCGAGCGAGCGAGCCTCGTGCGACAAACGCCTTGCGTCTTGCGTCTTGGCAAACGTCTTGCCTCGCGAGGCAGCGCGCTTGGTGGTGACCCGCCTAATCGCGTAAAAACGGCTGGTCGGATCCTGGTTAAAGGTTCCCTAAAGATTTTCTCTAATATCCACGCGGACGAAGTCGCGGGCGGAAGCTAGTTCTTTATAATTTTCGAACCTGCTCACAAAATTTCACGTCAATTGGTTGAGAAATGCGACCTGTAGAGAAGAATAAACGGACAGCCGGACAGCGGACATATGAAAAAATTTTTGCCCAAGCTGAAGCTGAGACGCTTCGCTCGCGCTTTGCTCGCTCGATGAATCATTTGAAGGTATATTATTGACCAAGCGAGCGCGAAGCGTCTTTGCTTCAGCTTGTGCAAAAATTCTTTCGTATGTCGTTCCGGCCGGCTGTCCTCCCAGCTGTCCGTTTGTTCTGCTCTACAGGTCGCATTTCTCAACCGAACCTCATGAAATTTTGTGAGTAGGTTCGATAATTATGTGTAATTTTTCAGTGAAACCAGTTTTTCGAAATGGCAAATACATATCTCCATATGTAAAAAAACACATTTTAGCCGTTTCGAAAAATGATCAAAAATGTAACAAAACTTTTTTGTTAGTGGTGTAAAGTTTTATTTTTAGAAGATTCAAAAGTTTATCAAACAAAACATTTCTGGCCAATATTCGTTTGAAAATGAATAAGGTTGTGACTTTGTGACAGAACCTAGGATTGCGATATTATTTGCACAGTAAAGATACTTATTAGTTGAAAAAACTTATATTTCTATTCTATATTATTTGTTTTTGAATAACATACAATTTGAGCTACTTTTTAACGCGAGGTCTACAGACTCTCTCACGGAGCCACTAGTTAAAAGTTAACTAGGTATCTATCATCTATCCTACCTAAAGCTTTGTAAAAATCTTGATTAATGTATTATTTGTAATTTTGAATCCTTTGATGTAGCTACCACACGAAGTAGAGACGTACCGAACGAAACTTTCTGGTTAAGTGCCGTAGATGACACAGATAAAAGCCTTTAATGGGACATGACAGCCATTACGCACACGTTTTAAGCACAAAGTAATACTGCACTTCAAACGATTCGCTTTCACTTTAATATTAAGTAGGTAATACTTACGCTATAGGATGGATCCTGAAAATTATGACTTAACTAGCGGCCGCCCGCGACTTCGTCTGCGTGGATAGTATTTTGTCTATCCCTCGGGCACAATTATTTTTTTCGGGATAAATTTTACCTTATGTCCTTTTCTGTACCCCGACAACGTGTGTGCAAAATTTCATGATGATCGGTTCAGTAGTTAAGACGTGAAGGAGTAACAAACAAACAAATAAACAAACAAACAAACGGACTTTCGCATTTATAATATTAGTAAGGATAAGCGGCGACTGAAACTTTTTGGATTATGAATAAAATACAGAGTTCTCTTTAAAGGCTATGCTTTTAATATCTAGCAAAATTTTGTAAATTTTGTTACGAGAAGCAAAATCTTTAATCAACAAATTAGAAGTGAATTTACGTTGAGAGTTTATGTTTTAATGAATTAAATACTAGTTCTTGTACTTACTGAAGTAATAAAGTTGCTGTTTAATCAAAAAACAGTGTCTAGCCTTCGAATAATCTATTCATTCATTTTATTTAATAAGTTTTTGTTTTTGTCGGAAAATAGAAAAAATAAACACCTTTTTATCTTATTATTTATTTCCGAAAAGGTTATGAATAAATCGCGTTAAGTATCGCGTTAAGTATCCAATAAAATCCGCGATCGAAGGATTTTATTGGATATGTGATATAATAAGTCTATGGATATGTGCTACTTCCATAAACTTATTAATGGGTATATTCAATCAAAGGAATTATTGTCAAGTGTGTCTCTCTTGGTATTACACAGATATCCCCGACATCGTGTAGCCAAAACATTTGCAAGACCTTTTGCCAGAACCAATCTTGGTCTCCAATCTCTCTTGGCACGAATTTGTAACGAATATAACAAACTTAGTAGTGCTATCCCTGAATTAGATATATTCAGTGATAGCTTGCAAAAATTAAAAAAAAAAATTATAGCTAATAATTAGTAATTTAAGTAGCTAATATTGTCTTTTTTTGTTTTGTTCGTATCACATTGAATGCTATAAACGCCGTTATTTTGATACATATTAGAATTTTTATTGTTGTAATTAATATATTAATATGATTATTTAATATGTATCATGTGGCTGTACTTTTTTAAATAAATAAAATAAAAATACAAAAAAGTATGAAATTTTAATTTTTTTTTTCATCAGACGCAAACTCCCTCTGGCAGTGTCCCCGTTTCTCAAAGACGTCAGCTTCTGGACTCCCAAGTTCTGCAAGTTCTGCCCCACTTGCAAGAACAACACCTGCTTCGCCGCCTTCAGAGAAGCAGTGATGGCTGTCAGGTCCAAGTGTACCAGTTTGCTGTCGGACTGCTGGTGGGATAATAAGCAGTTCCCTTGCTGTGAGAGGTCAATATACAGGGTTATTTGTAAAACACCAACAACCTCGCAGGAGTAGATTAGTAACATCATATATACAACAACATTTGTTCTACGACTTTACTAAAAACTGACAAAAAAATCGACTTTTCACACAAAAGTCGATGGAGAATCGATTTTTTTGTCTCTTTCGGAAAAGTCGTAGAACAAACGTTGTTGTTTATGATGATAGTAATCTACTCTTGCGAGGTTATAGGTGTTTTACATATAACCCTGTATACTTAGTACCATTTTTCATTTGTTTTTTTTTTAAAACGGCCTATATACTTAGTCCATTGCAGACGTAGACGTAGACCTCTCTCCTGTGGAAGGATGTTACGTCCAAACTTGGCTGTAGGGTTGGATATTGCCAGCAAACAAAATTTTTTGAACAAGCATTTTCTGTTCGAAAAATGGCACGGTGGGGCTAAAAAATGCTGGCATTTAGTTATGCAGCACTAAGCGACTGAACACTGGTTTAATCATAGCGACCATAATCTGTACTTAACTCATAGATATTTTCTATCCTTAAACGAAAAAATATTATTATTTAAGACTTATCTAAGTTATTATTGCCTTCTTTGCGTTTTTCACACCATTTGACTATACAGGACGTCATTTCTTAATAAGTTAATAACTCTCTCGTTCTCTCTTATCTTTAAAATATTAATGCAATTACTGTAAAGAAAGTTAACGTCTGGCGCGTGGCTGGCCCGACTATTCAAAACTGTGCGGGTTGTAATTTTCTGATCCCGTATTAAGCCATATTAATAAGTATCTTTTAAGCAATATTTGTTTGCAATGAGGGCTTTTCAGAATGACAAAAAACTGTAGGCGCGACAGATGGCGTTGATAAAAATGTATGTGTCAATGTGATGTTTTTATATTAAGCTTCGAAGAGTACAAAAGTAAGCAGGCAGATGTAACCCTAAAATATGAATATAAGATTCTTGAACCCTAAAATGTTTCTCTTTGGGCAGATGTCAGCCAGCGAGTGCTTACTTGCCTCTATGGTACCTGCCGCCGTTTATTATTAAAAGGCAATTTTGACAATTTTCTTTCCATCAACGCCATCTAGTGAGGCAAATAGCTTATATATGGCATATTTTTATTTTTTAAATGTTTCAAAGTATGAAAAGCCCTCATTACATAATAATATATTTTAGTTTAAAGTAATTTTCATCGGAAACGCTGCGCTGTTCTGATGGCAATAGGGATGACGACTAATGAATAAAATAACGAAATACTAATAAAAATCGTAAACATATTGAACTTTTAGAGTAGTTTATATAACTCTTAGTTTTATTGCATATTATTTGTTTTATGACCCTTCAAAGTTGGGTGAACAAGTCCATTTAAAAAATATAAAATTTATTAAAATAAATAATACTTTTAATAAGTCCGTAAAATTAATAGCTTTGTCTAAGAAACCATTTTGATAAACATAATATTTAATATAGGTGCCGAGCGCGTTGCATACAAACTACTTAGGCGTGATGTCATAACTAGGTGGTCGTTAGTATGGAGCGTTTTTGGGCGAGTCCAATTTGTGTGCATTTCAAACTGTGATATCTCAGGCAGTTTTCATGCTAGCGAAATAACTCTTTTACCAATGATTCTTTTTTTGAGAGGTAATTTATGTAACATGGGATAAAAAAATATTCGTCATGCCTATTCTCTTTTTTTGTCCAATGAGGTTATGATGCAGGTACTGCTAAACGTTGGTATTATTCTACTCTGCGGTACTCTACACGGGCCACGGCTAAAAGAAAACATAACTATTCTAGCGCAGCGAAAATTTTTCTATGATTCTACCCTTGTGTTTTAGCTGGGTAGCTTGATAGGATAGGAACGCTGTTGATGTGTCCGTTGCTAAATATGTATAAAGATTGTTAAAAGTATGTACATAATTTGAGGTATCTACACTTAGCTGCTTCCCGTTGATATCTTTCACAATAAATTCAAACTCCTTTGTGAAAGTTAATCCTTTGTCGCAGGTTCCTGCCAATGGAGACGGAGTACGGCGTATGCTTTACGTTCAACTCCAGGCTTACGGGAAACGAGTCTTCTCTTATTGTCAACAAAGAAATAGGCCTGCCGTATTTAGTGTTTTTAGCACTCGAGGAAATCGCTGTGAGCTTTGTTCTATTGTTACTTTGGTTTTGTCTTTATAACCGACTTCAAAAAAGGAAGTGGTTCTCAGTTTGGTTGAATTTTCTTGAAATTATAATAGGCAGTGAGTAGAGATTCTACTTTTATACGGGATGTAAAAAAGTATTCAGCCTTGGACAAAGTCTAGAATACAAAAAAAAAATCTGCAATATAATAAGTCTATGTCTGCAACATTAATTTTTAGCTTATTGACAGCTTCTTTTTTCATGTAACTGCTAGACTCGTTATGAATAGATTTTATACATTATAATATATTAATTAACCCTTGATAGGATATTTTTTACAGTGTTTTTTTACTTTATTTTCGTGTTATAGATTAAATTTTGAACGACTCCCTAACACACTTTAGTAACACATATTTTGAACTAAAAAATAATTGACCGAGTGAGCGAGAAGCGCGAGCGAAGCGTCTCTGCATCAGCTTGGCCAAACATTTTTTCGTATGTCCTTCCTTCTCCTTCCATTAGAGTTCCTACGAGTTGTGACTCATCAGTACACAAATTTTTGCTGTTATGTTTTATTTTTTATGTGTTAGTTGTCATTAGTAGTCATTACAATGTTGTTTTTGTATGTAGTATGCTGAACTGCACTTGTGTGCGCTCCCCCCCCACCCCCCGGAAAAAATGCCAGAATAATTTGAATAGAGTAATAATCGCTAAGGCTGCTTCCTTCGGGCCGAAGCCAGCGATGCTCTAAATTCTTTCCTTTTTTAACACGTTTTTATTAGGTTGCTTCCTCGTTTGTGTGTTTGTTTTTTTCTCCGCAAAGTTTTTATGTTTAGAAGACTCAAAAGTTCATCAATCAAAATATTTCTCGCCAATATTCGTTGGAAATAAATAAGGTTGTGACTTTGTGACAGAACCTAGGACTGCGTACCTATACTATTATTTGCACAGTAAAGATACTTTATTAGTTGGAAAACCAATGGGACATTGGTTGACAATGTGACATAGATTAGACATTGGCAATGTCTAATCTATTGTTATTTGTTTTTGAAAAACATACCTTTTGAGAATAATCTAAGCTTTTGAGTTACTTTTTAACGCGAAGTCTACAGCTCACGGAGCCACTTGTAACTTTTTTTTCAGGTTCGAATTCACGCTGCAGACGACATGGTTTCAGTAGGAACAGTGAATGTTCTGGGGCGTCCTTTAATTCTGGCCAAAACTTCTGATTTTGAAGTCCTCATGCAGGTAAAATTTTTGTTGCTTACGATCACAGAGAGTTTCCACTTGAAGTATTAGTTTCTTTCAGTTTTGCTTTACCTGTTGGTGTAGACTATCTGAAATTAATTCCGTTTTTTTCTATTTCGGAGCACTTTGAACAATAAACCATTCCTAAAACTTGTCAATTATAATGAAACTTTGGTTAGTTGTTTCGCGAACGCTCACTATTTCGAAGCTCAAAAAAAATATTTGTTCATGATTGTCATTTCGTGGCATTAGAATACAATGCTTGTTTTAGTTGTATTTGTTACAGTCAGTTTTACATAAAATGGGTTGTAAAGTGACCACAGGTTTTAAAAAAGTCTTTTCGACCGAGCGAGCGCGAAGCGTGTCTGCTTCAGCTTGGGCAAAAATTCTTTCGTAATTCCGGCTTTCCATTTGTTCTCGTCTACAGGTCGCATTTCTCAACCGATTCTCGTGAAATTTTGTGAACAGGTTCGATAATTAAGTATGTGGAATTTTTAGTCTAGCCAGTTTTTCGAAATTTATCAAAAAAAATATCGAACATTTTGAAAAAAAAAATCACAATTAGAAGCGCCGTCTAACTGAATATACCAAACAGCACGTACCCAATATGTGCTTTAAAAACTCGTGGCGAGGACAATACTTACAATTTGAGTTTTTTTTTTTAACGCGACGTCTACAGCTCACGGAGCCACTAGTTTATTTAGTAATGCCCTATCCATAGAATATCATTATTACATTTACCAGGCTGAACAGACAATAAGCGACAAATCAGTAAGCACGATGTCTCCGTCTATGCGTGGTTGTTTGTACAAGGATGAGAAGCCTGCGATTCCCAACTGGCCCTTTAGTCGATATTCTAACAGCGCCTGTATGATCTACTGCAGAATTACTGCTCAGGTGAATTTGTGCAACTGCACACATCACTTGATGCCGGAATTGGGTAAGATTTTCCATGAAAGTTTTTGAAGCGAAAACTTCTTTAGCGGCGTTGTACGCTTTTTTGTAATGGGGAAAAAATCTTAAACTCGCGTCAGTCAGTCAGGATCACGTGACCCTGATTCGTAAGACGGATGTGACGGATGGAGAGTAGACAGCCGGCGGCGGAAGTATCACCTCTCTTGAAAATGGCGGCGCGTCATTTCAAGACGTAAACACTTGTGTCACCATAGCAACGCGCAAATTTTTTAATTCAATGTCAAAACTCTAGATTTTCTGTCAAGCTATGGATAAGACTTTCGTACAATACTGTTCTGTATTCGTAAATTCAAATGCAGAGTAAATTCGTAAGACGGCAATTCGTGCAAAATTATTCCCGAACCATTCCAAAATATCAAAAATGCACAACGTTAATATTCAAGTTTTCACTTCTGCCTGCACTCCCGGAGTGCAACCCGATTTTTTTTATTTGCTTCGTAAGGTCCATTTTCGATAATCATATTTTACTTCAATATATTTTTCTGTGAACATAATAAAGAAATAACAGTAGAATACAGAGGAACAAAGAGAGAAAATCAAGTTCGTTCAACAAATAGAACAAAATAGTGGAGCATACTGAAAATACTTAGATCGAACCTACCTAAGTACACCAACATTTTTTATAAAAGAAGAAGTATGAAAATACTTAGATCGAACCTACCTAAGTACACCAAAATTTTTTATAAAAGAAGAAGTATGAAGTATTAAATATATTAAAATTAAATTTAAATTTAAAAAATAGGTTAGGTAATTGGTACTGATTTTGTTAATAGTAAATATTTTGTTCAAATGTATTGAGTTTTTTGGGTTTATCGGTTTTTCTCAACTATAAAATTAGGTACATTGTATTGTTAAATTTTGTGTTATCAAATTTGGCTTAATCTGTGAATAACACTTTTGGCCGACGTAATTAAGGAAATAATATTATGTTATAATTTAAGTAGTTGATAAGGCAGTCTGTTATTCCGAATAAATAAAAAATTAAATAAAAATAAAGAAGCTTCACGAATAAGAAAACTTGAGAAAATAATAAAAGTATAGTAAAAAAAGATAATATTCGTTACGAATTCTTGAGAAATCGCAAATCTAAAGTCGACAGAAATACGAATCTTGCATGAAGAATGAGCTCTCAATGATTACTTGATGAACATGTTAAAAAAAATCGTATCTATTCTTAGATTTTTCGAAGTTAATTATGTAGGTTTTCAACGTTTCCTCGCGGCTTTGCGTTTTTTCCTCACAAATTCGTTCAATAAGCTCACGCCTCTTATTATTCGGCGCCGAATGTTTTAATAACGTAGCGTTTCTTTCCAGGAGGCATTCCTTTTTGTGATATCCAGGGATTGACATGTCTTAATCAAAACCAAGGTTAAGTATACACGGGATTAGATGTACAAATATAATTTATTTTATTTATTTTTCATTACAACGTGTTTTGATACGCAAAACCTGAAAATCATAATAATTTCGAACAATTTATGGTTTCAAAGGCATGAAATTGAAAAAAAAACTGAAAAATAGCTATTTGTTAAACATATTTTTTTTTTATAATTTAGAGTATTTCTTCCGGATTAATTTCATTATTGCTTCAGTTTTCAGGTTTTGCTATATTTCAATTAACACTTTTGCCTAGAATATTTCCTACATGTATTACATATAAACATTTATTTTAGCTTAATAAAGCAAAGCAAGTAATAACTCAAGTGTAATGTCTGAAAACGATATACTGTATTGTACTGTACTGCCCCCCTACTCAAATGGCCAACATTTTATTCGTTTGAACGCTACGCTTACTATTAAAACTTTAATATAAGCAGTGAACTATAAAATTACGTATCGTAAGCTTGTCAATTCCATACAATATATCGAAGTCTGTGATTTACATAAGTTTGCGACATGTGATTTAATCATCTAATTGCTCATATTCGAGCGTAGCGTTCAAACGAATAGAAAGTTGGCCATTTGAGTAGGGGGGCTGGATATTTGACAATATATTTGTAAATATCGTTCCATCCGATAAGTTTTTATCCCATTTTTCTTGTCAGCTAAAAGACATCATAATGGGTAGTAGGGTAAAAGAATTGACGACTTAAAGATGACAATCTTGTGGGCTTAATTAAATAAAGAATTTTTCAATTCAATTCAAGTGCTTTCTTCAGGGCCACTTCAAAGCGTGTCCTGCGATTGCCCCATGAGCTGTGAAGAGGTGGAATATAAGCTGGTGCACATGTTTGTATCGTGAGTAAATGTCAATGATTATGAATAAGAATATGTAAGTATGAGTAAATATTTACAAATTAATCTACAGAAGGGTAAGGGGAAAGAAACATCATAGTCAGTTTATTTCAAATTGAGTTAATAACGCCATTTTTGGTAGCCGGTTGATCAAGTACCCAGAAGCTAGAACTTCCGCAATATTTGCCTATTATTTTACCAACTTACATTTATTTTTTGTTTCTTAGTCGTCACAATGAGAAGACTCCTCCAGAAGTGAGAGCTAAAGGTACCCGAGGAGTTGTGAAGCTGGCCCAGCTGCCGGCCTTGAGGGTGCGCCGGGAAGCCATCAGGCACACTTTGGGTCTTGTAGGTAAGTGTGATTTATTGTTTCTTAGTCGTCATAATGAGAAGACTCCTCCAGAAGTGAGAGCTAAAGGTACCCGAGGAGTTGTGAAGCTGGCCCAGCTCCCGGCCTTGAGGGTACGGCGGGAAGCCATCAGGCATACTTTGGGGTTTTGTATGTAATGTATGTAGTATGTGATGTATTGCATAGCGAAACAAGCTGCTAGGGGTTGGGTACTAAGCTTATTAAAAAAAAGTATATATGGCTCTTCATTGCCCACTGGATGACCTCGAACCTTTAAACACATGTTTCAACGACCAACGGCCATGTTTCACTCCCACAAGTCAGATTCGGTGACAAACGCTGGTCAAAGTGAACTGCTGCCTGTAGTAAGTATACGCTAGTTAGAATTTAATACCTACAGTTTTAAAGCTAAAAATAACTTTGTTATTTTTTTTTCAGTTGACATCGGAGGGATTGGAGGCGTGTTTTTCGGAGCGTCCCTGTTAAACGTCATAGAAATTATTTATTTAGTTTGTATCCGACGTCACGCCTAGACTGGGAAATCACGTATGTACTACGGAATATCTCGTTACTTATTCATCACATTTTCGCAAATTTAGCAGCAAAGATGCTGAGTTTAAAACAAGGCTAACATGGCACCGTTATTAAAATAATATAAATTTTAAAGGATATTTTGTAAATTCGTTTTATACAAGTTGCAAGTTGAAAACATCAAAGTTTAACTATTTTCGAAGCTCATTTTCATGAAATGTTTTTCGAAAAATGTTTTTAGAAAGTTTTGTCACGAGCAGCTTTTCACAATGAAAGCAATTTTCATTTCGTTTCCAACAATTCCCAACTTTGAATTTCAGATTGAACTTTATTTAAATTTAATAACTTATTATGTTTCCAAATATGTGGGGGTATTTATTGCCTCTAACTAACGTCAACTGTACTATTACAATGAAAAAATATAAGTTACTTTTAAGAAGATTTTCAAATATTATTGTCTTATATTTAATAAAATGATTTAAGTGAATTTAAATTTCAACTGAAACGCAGGTTTTCATTAGGCATATGTTATTATTATTTTACTTAAGTAAACTTTTTAAGTGATTGTACTAAACTGCATTTTTGGAAAATAAATAATTATTCTATTCTAATCTAACTTTTTAATACAGGATTTTGTACTAGAAATGTACACTTTACGTTAATGAACTGAGGTAAAATTACCCAAATTAAGTAGGTATGCAAAATGTATCTTTAACGAAATGACAGCGTGCTAGCGGTCGGGTTAGATGTGCATAATAATTATGCATTAGTCTGCAATAAAGTTACCACCTTTTTTCAGACAAATAAATTATTTTTTCATTTAGGCAGAACAAAATAGAATACGAAACCAGTTTATTTGTCTCGTACAACCACCAAGAAGCCAATAACAGTCAAGAGTTACCTAAATCGAGTATTTGAGCGTACTCTATCGTAGATTATAGAGTACACCGATATGAATATAATTTTACCGGTACTAAAGTTTAACGCTGTATTTAACGGTAATTTTAAAGGTAAGTACAATATTTTTAATGTTATTTTTACCGGTAAATTTACCGATATAATGTTTTAACGGTATTTTTAACGTTATTTTTTTGTATCGTTATTTTTTTTAACGGTATTTCAATCCCTGTTTGTACCGCAAGCGCCCTGAAGTTAGTCACTGCTGTTGTACGAACATAGTTAAATTAATCAACATTTTGCCTATCTAGTGTGATATTGATATTACATTTATCTTTGATCTAAGCTATAGGCTAAAGTCTGGTTTTCCCAAGAACTTTATATTCAAATGAATTAAAAGTTCTTGGATTTATGCTATTTTTTTTTCAGATGATACCATGGTGTAACCAAGGGAAAACCATAGATATGGTTTTAACTTGGTTTTCACCATGGTCCTTGCTAGCTAGCTTATAAGCTTTAAGATCTACAGCATATATGTTTTTAAGAATTTTCACTTTCTTATTTTTAAAGTTATAGGGGGGGACCAGCCTGGCGCAACTCTCACAGTAAAAAACGATCTTTGAAACGCAAGCGAACATGACGTTGTTTGCAGCTTTATATTGGCAGGATTGTATTCGCTTCCGTTTCATACTCACGTTTTTTGTATGAGACTCCCGTCTCTTAAAACGCTAGTTTTTTTACATTCTCTTTGGGGGGGATACGCATTTTACCATTTCGGAAGTGTATGTCTTCCAAACGGTTAACTTTGAGAAAAAATAGTTTTAGAAACCTCAATGTCATTTTTGAAGAGCTATCTAAAGATACCCCGCACGTATGGGTTTGATGAAAAAAAATTTTTACAGTTTCAGTTCCATGTATGGGGAGGCCCCCATTAATATTTTTATTTTTTACTTTTGTTTAAAAATCGTAAAGCGGTTAACAGAATACATCTTCTTACCAAGTTTCAACTGTGTAATTCTGTTTTGTAACGCGTTGTAGCTCCAAACAGCTTGTTTGGACTCCACCCATTGAGCGACTGCTGACTGCCCATGTTCCATGACACTGTGGTCTGACTGTTATTTATATAAATTATGCATAATAATTGAGCAGTATACGAATTTTCAGCCTTGAGATAGCTCTTGTACCGACCTCGAAATTCATACAACTTACGTGGCGTGCTGACTCGATATGTTCCATGACACTGCGGTCTGACTGCCGTCTTAATTTTTTTGTGCTATTCTCTACCATACTGCCAAATTTGAACCTTGAGATAACTCTTGTAGAGAGCATGTCGAAATTCTACATGTTTGGAAGCGTGCTGACGCCAGGTGTTCCACTTCCTGGCGCTGGGAGTAGGTGGTGACTCATGTATACCCTAAACACTCTATCATATTGAGAGAAGGACCTTGAGTTAACTCTTGCAGTAATTGTCACGACCTCTCGTACTATGCACGCTTTCTCGGGAAAACAAGGTCTGGCATTCCAGGCGATGCACAGGCATACGTTATTATCCAGTTGCGCGACTTTATAGTAAAAGGCAAAGAATGAAGGATTTTTTCTGTCACACTCATTACAAAATTATTATAGTAGTGCATTTTTATTGTGATTTGTTTCTCTTAGCAAACGAAACAGTTCATCGTTGTACGGTCCGTAAAGATTTTATTTTCTATACCGATAGCGGAGATGACGTTATGCCTGTGTAGCCCCACGTCACTTCCTCTGTCTCGGAATGCCGTACCTGGCGCACTTCGATCATCTAGGTATGCTGAAGGCTGGCCACTGACCTGCATTATATTTACCTGCATCATAGACATAGAAAAATTTTCGCTGCGCTCAAGAAGACCAACGAAGTTAATCCATACGGATACGGTCTATGTAAAAAAGAGACAAATGATCAAGTGACATGTGCCAACATTTTTTACAGTAAGAGCCCCTAGCGTCCCGCCTAGCAAATGAGCAATCACAGTTTGTTTAAAATATTTGTTATAATTTAAAATAAAGGTGTCTTGTGCTCTAAGTAATTGTGTCTTGTGCATCAAGAACCTTATATATGATTCTGGACATTGCGTCACCTTTTGGGGCTTGAAGAACGAAAAAATAACCTTGAATGACGTCAACGATATTTTCCATCTTTTTCATTAGGGTGACAACAACGTTGTCCATTCGTAGGACAGTCACTACAAATAGGTACTTACTACAGACTATCAACTTATGCCTACGGGGCGGGGCGTAAGTTTTTTGGACGACCAATCCAAACATTCAAAAGTGTTTAGATTCTAAACATTTGAATGTTTAGAATAGTTTGGATGTTAGTTAGTGCCAAAGTTTGTATGTTTGGGTATCTCTAAACATACAAACATTCGCATTTAGAATATTACTGCATTTATAGGATTATTACTACTCTTGACCAACCATATTATAACCTTTCTATATATTCATTCAAACCCCCCTTTTGGCCAGCGGCGGCGCGCAACACAAAATATTTACTTAATGATTATTTTCGGTTGGCTCCTCTCCGGATGGACGATACTGTTTTGGAATGGTGGTCACACTGGGGGTCAAGTCTGCTATTGTTAACATCATATAATCGTGTTTCAATGGTGTTTGAACGGTAATGCTTTTTAACACAGTTCTTGATTCATAACCCAAAACTGAAACACAGTGTCTAACGGGTTTGGATTTTTAGGAAAAACAATGTGTTTCAATTTTGGGTTTACAAAAACAAGAATTGTGTCAAAAAGCATTACCATCCAAACACCATTGAAACACGATTACGGCGTTAGTCACGATAATAGCAAACTTGACCCCTTGGTCCTGTACGGTCCGGCTGGTTAAAAGTCAAAACTTGGAGATACGTGGTGAGGTTTAAGACTTAGGTACAGATGCCGGCATATATATTGGCAAGAAAATGAAAGAGACAAAAGATGCGCAGTAGCCATAAACTTAGTGTGGCTTAGTGTGGCCATAAACATGGCTACTGCGCATCTTTTGTCCCTTTCTTTCTAAAAAAAATTAAGTCTCATTATTAGTCATTGTATTAAAAAAAGTTGCAATATAAAATGTCAAAACTGCATTATTTTGGCCGTTGAAAATAATTTCCCTCTAACGGTAATTGGGATATACTATAAATGTTTCTTTTCCTCATCGTTTCGGAATCTGAAAAATAAAATAAGATTAATTTTTATTTTTTTACTACGAATAAACAATGGGTGCCAAAGACCATAATAACTAGTATAGTAGTAAGGTAGTCAGTTAGGTAGGTCCGATTCTTAGCTGAAACTGATCTAAATTGTTTAACTCAACTACGTAAGATAATATTTTAGTTTACATTACATTTTTTCTCTCTGTTAAGAATACAAAATAATTCCGCTCTCAAAGTTAAATGTGGCATAAAAACATAAAATGTAATGTTAGGTAGGATAAACGTAAATTTTTCATCCAAATCTTTCTTTCTTATTCAAAAGTTCTGCTGTGATTATGGTCACCCTGCGATATGCAGATAATATTTCAAAAGCTTCTTATGTGTCGAAAATGAATACAGATTTGTACATATTATATTTATTATATCGAAATAAAAAATACGTAATTAAGGTGGAATTATAATTAACTTCTATAATATTTCCGAATTAGATCGAAAACAATCTTTGAAATCTGCTAAAATTCAGATTTCTGAGAAGGAAAAATTGAATGCTGAAAATAATTAAAAAAACACTTACTTGTGAAATATAATGTTAGAATTTGGTTTTGAAACACTTTTGCAATTTTTCACAATGCAACACATGCTTTGTAACGCGAATTTTATTTAAATAATTTTATATTTTTGTACATAAACGTGAGATGCGGTGGAAAATCATTGACATTAGTGACATGTCAAATCAAAGACAATTCCATCAGTGATGCCACCTTATTTTTATTTGGTAACTTATGAAATATGGAGAAATTACTGTTAAACGTAAAATATTGTAATAACAAAATGGACTCATCTGTCCTCTAAATAATTACTTTGGCATGTACTAATATTAACTTTTTACAGTTGAAGAATCACTATGTGGCAATAATAAACAGATATGACTTAGTGAATCTTCAACTGTAAAAAGTTAATATGGTAGCAGAGCGTATACAAACAAAAATCAGGCGAATCAAGTGAAACGTTCTTTGTGCTATTACAAACATGCCGAGGACATACCACATAGATCCACTTGAAAAAGATAACTACGACACATGGGCAATCCAAGCAGAAGCAATATTAGTGAAAAACAATTTATGGAAGTATGTCACTATTCCTCTAGCCCCAAACGCGAGTGCCGAAGCCGTTGAGGGTGACAGACAGGCGAAATCAGAGCTAATCCTTATAATCGCCCCCTCACAGCTAAAGGAAATTAAAAAGTGCACTTCTGCAAAGGCTCTTTGGGATAAACTTAAAGAAATTTATGCAAGCAAAGGTCCCGCACGTAAAGCATCCCTTCTCAAGCAACTAATTCTTACAAAACTAGAAGGAAACGATGTGCGTGCACATTTAAACAAGTTGATGGACACAGTTGACAAACTGGCGGATATGGATGTAAACATAAACGAGGATCTGTTGACGATAATGATGTTATATAGCCTATCCTCAGAATACGAAAATTTTCGTGTTGCCATAGAGTCACGCGACATCCTGCCGAAACCAGAAGAACTTAAAATTAAAATTATAGAAGAGAGTGAAGCTCGACATCACAATGATGAACAGTACAATCCTGGTCAGCAAACCCAAGAAGAAAACGCACTCTATACTTTTTGTAAGGTCTGCAAGAAAACTGGAAGAAATATATTTCAGAAAAAGACACACAAAATATGCTCAAACTGCTGGAAGAAAAACAAAGAGAGGAAGTCCAACAAATCTCTCACTCCAACAACTAACTATGCTGAAGAGTGTCTTCTTACCTTGAACAGGAATAATCAAAACGATTGGGTACTTGATAGCGGTTGCACATCTCATATGACACATCAACGTGAATACTTCAAAGACATGAAGTCAGTGTCAAGAAAACTCAACTTTGCATCAGAAGATCATTCTGCTGATATCAAAGGAGAAGGCAGAGTTACTTTGAATTTGAAAAACAAATTACAAAGAATACATCTAGAAGACTCACTATTTGTACCCGCACTCTCTGTTAACCTACTCTCAGTGTCTAGTATGACCAATCACGGTGCCACAGTGAAGTTTGATAAAGACAAAGCAGTCATACGCAATAAAACAGGAAAATTGCTGATGACAGCAGAAAAATCAAATGGCCTCTACTACGTTAGATCGCCAAACATTGAAAGAAGCTTTACAGCAACGTCTGCAACAAGTTCTACAAACACAATACAAGACTGGCACAGGAAGCTTGGACATATGAACGACAAAGACCTCCACACAGCTCTCAACAATGAGACGTTAATTGGATTAAACTTTAATAAAAATGAGACTTTGTCAGATTGCGAAACCTGCATTCAATCAAAACTAACTCGAGTGCCAAGCCCTCCTAAACGAACTACGCTCTGCTACCATATTAACTTTTTACAGTTGAAGAATCACTATGTGGCAATAATAAACAGATTTGACTTAGTGAATTGTTGTTTATTTGTAGTTAAACTAAATATTAACAAGTGTTTAAGAAGTATTTGAATATGCGAAAAGATCACCAGTTGTCAAGGATAGAAAAATCTATCAACAAGTAATTTGCCATGGTTACTACCATAGATATACAATAGAGAACTAAAGAGCTATCTATAGTATATAGTCTCTTTACAACTAATAAATTTTAACATCATGTAACTAATTTAAAGTGTGCCGATATTTACATTTATTTAGAAAATCTAATTAATTGTTGTACATGACCTGGGTAAATTGACTATGGATTGGGATATTTTGTACTTAGCATGGCAATTTCAGTCACAGTGTGAGAGGGATAAAAGAAATCTGCAAAGTTGAATGACCTCATCCCCAACCATCCTTCAGTAGTAGAATGTCGAGTGTCATAGAATATGAATATAAGATTCTTGACCTGCATTGTTAAATTAAAAAAAAAATCATGTCAGTGAGGCTGGCGCAGTATATTATTGTACCGTGGATTTCACTATAGAGGAAACCACCAATAAAAATCTACTCTTTATCTACTCTTTGGGAAAACATAGAAGATGCATAGAGGAAGTAAGAGGCATAGAGAAAGGTAAAAACAGGTAAAAAAGGAAAGTAAAAAAATTGCGTCAAACTATATTGTTTTTTGTTTGGATTTGGTTTTGGACAAAATGTTGAAGAATTTGTTATTATACCTGTTTGTTTTCGGTTACAGTAGCGCTCAATACGCGCAGTGGGATGAAGATAATAATCATCGCAAAGATGATGATGGTAAGTTATTGTCATACTTTGATACGAGCTTCCTATGAAATCTCTTGAATATTTAATATGATGCAATTATAGATGAACTAAGCTATTGCAGACAAAAATCCAATTTGGCATCTAAATTATATCTAACTACGCTACTGGTTTGATCAACTTCAAGTCTTTGATATTTTCCAACCAACTGCAATGATAGCATCTCTCCTCCTCAGGCCATTCTTCCAAATGCTTTAGCATACAGCATGTATGCCAGCACAGTAAAGTAAACAACTTATTTTAGGGTGCCCGCATAACAAAGCAGGTTACAGGTCGGTACCGGTCAGTATAGGTCAGTACCGATCGGTACAGGTTAAGTAGCCCCATACTTTTCTATGGGAGGCCGCATAAAGAAAACTAGTTGTCGGTACCGGTTTGCGCATACATCGGCGGCGAAAACTGGTACCGACATATCAGGACTTACTATGGGTGCCCGCATAACAAAGCAGGTCACAGGTCGGTACTGGTCGGTACCTGTACCGATCGGCAAAGATAAAGTAGCCCCATACTTTTCTATGGGAGATTGCATAAAGAAAACAGGTTGAAACTTGTAAGTATGTCGGTACCGGTTTGCGTACGCATCCATGGCGCAAACCGGTACCGACATATCAGGACCGGAAAACCTGTATCCTTTATGATTGCACCCTATGACGATTCTACAGACATATTCAGCCACTGCAACGAGAGCTATTGCGACGCACCATGCTTCGGTGCCAAGCGCCCCCCATACTGCCCCGCCCGTCTGCCCCTCCCCAAAGCTTGCCCCTCCAACTGCGCCTGCATGGTCAACTGTGAGCAACATGCCATCATCTGCTTCGAACTCCAGCATTGCCTTGTGAAGAGGAGGACTTTCACTAGGCGTAGAAAGGTCCAGAAAGAGGTAAGTAAATAAATCATTAGTAAACAACTTCAAAAAGCTTTCTAGTGTAAGAAATGAAGCGATCTTTTGTAAGGAGACCACAACATTAAATCCTCAGTCGATGAAACTTTGCAGGGATGTAATTATAGTATTAGTACGAGAGGTCGTGAAAATTACTACAAGAGTTATCTCAAGGTCCTTTTCTCAATATGATAGAGTGTTTAGGGTGTACATAAGTCAGCACCTACTCCCAGCGCCAGGAAGTGGAACACCTGGCGTCAGCACGCTTCCAAACATGTAGCATTTCGACATGCTCTACAAGAGTTATCTCAAGGTTCAAATTTGGCAGAATGGTAGAGAATAGCACAAAAAAAAGATGGCAGATTTTTTTTTCCTTAAACCCATACGTGCGGGATGTCTTAAGATAGCTCTTTAAAAATGACATTGAGGTTCCTAAAACTATCTTTTCTCAAAGTCAAGCGTTTGAAAGATAATACACTTCCAAAATGAAAAATGTGTTTTCCCCCCTCGAACTTTTAAAATAAGAAAGTGAAAAATTTTTAAAAAATATATGCTGTAGATATTAAAAAACACTTGCAATGAAAATTGGTTTGAACGAGATTTAGTTAGCAGTTTAAGAGATATAGCACATTTTCCAAAACCGCAAATATAACTTTGTCATTTATACAAACACTATTAAAAACAAACTTATTTTTTAAAACGTAAAATGTTAGTGGTATTCACT
This sequence comes from Agriphila geniculea, assembly GCA_943789525.1. NCBI lineage: Eukaryota > Metazoa > Arthropoda > Insecta > Lepidoptera > Crambidae > Agriphila > Agriphila geniculea. The sequence continues at coordinate 5,502,871 of OX038880.1, forward strand.
ATGGTATGGTATAAGGTTACTACGGGGCCCTATTGTGCGTGGCCCGACACGCACTTGACCGGTTTTTTGTAACGCGTTGTATATTTATAATTAATTAATATAAAATAAGGGTTTCATTACCGGGACCGGTGGTTAATTCATCCAAGCCGGGACCCGATAAATGAGAATTCCCTGGAAACACATAGTTCCCGGAGTCGGGAAATATTTTGTAATATCCCGGGTATTTTCAAGAAATTTTCAATGCGATACTAATGCTCTAATACCATACCATAGTAAATACCACTAACATTTTACGTTTTCTAAAATAACTTTGTTTTTCATAGTGTTTGTATAAATGACAACGTTATATTTGGGGTTTTGGAAAATGTGCTATATCTCTTAAACTGCTAACTAAATCTCGTTCAAACCAATTACCATTGCAAGTGTTTTTTAAGATCTACAGCATATATTTTTAAGATTTGTTACTTTCTTATTTTAAAAGTTAAATGGGGGGAAACGCATTTTACCATTTTGGAAGTGTATATCTTCCAAACGGTTAACTTTGAGAAAAAATAGTTTTAGAAACCTCAATGTCATTTTTGAAGCGCTATCTAAAGACACCCCGCACCTATGGGTTTGTTAAAATTTTTTTTTTATTTCAGTTCCATGTATGGGGATCCCCCCATTAATATTTTTATTTTTTTACTTTTGTGTAAAAATCGTAAAGTGGTTTATAGAATACATCTTCTTACCAAGTTTCAACTGTGTAATCCTATTTTGTAACGTGTTGTAGCTCCAAACAGCTTGTTTGGACTCCACCCTTTGAGCGACTGCTGACTGCCTATGTTCCATAACACTGTAGTCTGACTGTTATTTTCATAAATTATGCATAATAATTAAGCAGTATACGAATTTTCAGTCTTGATATAGCTCTTGTACCGACCTTGAAATTCATACAACTTACGTGGCGTGCTGACTCGGCATGTTCCATGACACTGCGGTCTGACTGCCGTCTTATTTTTTTTTGTGCTATTCTCTACCATTCTGCCAAATTTGACCCTTGACATAACTCTTGTAGAGCGTGTCGAAATGCTACATGTTTGGAAGCGTGCTGACGCCAGGTGTTCCACTTCCTGGCGCTGGGAGTAGGTGCTGACTCATGTACACCCTAAACACTCTATCATATTGAGACAAGAACCTTGAGATAACTCTTGCGGTATTTTTTGCGAGCTCTTTCTCTATATGAACCAAAACCTATGTAAAAATATTAAAAAAAAAAACGATTTGGATAATTTAAAAAATATGTTTCATTTAATGATACCTTATCATACTGTAAAGTTTCGTCTACTGAGGATTTACTGAGGTTGGCTGTGAATTTACTGTCCACTACCTTCCTTTCTTACAATATTCGTCATGTCAGCTGAATAAAAATTGTTTCAACTTGCTTTATTTTCCAAATGAAACTGGACTGTATAACGTGAATTTTTAATATCATATTCTTACTTATTTCAGTAATTATTACCGATGCTACATTTTACACATTTATCAATGAAATTCAAAAGTTGCTTGCCAGTTTGTAGCGAAGACTGTTTTCAATGATCTAAAAGAAATATGTAACTAATTACCCAGTGAACGTTTGTTTGTGTATTAAAATGTACCTATCGTTTTTGAATATATTTTATTTTGTTTGTTGATTTTGATTTGATTTATTTAACAAATAGGTATCAACTAACATTTAAGTGTTGATCTTGAGATTTATAATGGTTTCGATTATCGTCAAAGGTCATAGAGATAAGTTATCAAATAAACTTAAGTCTATAGGTAGTATTAAAACTGTAAATAACGAAGTAAAACCGTATTTGAAGTTAGAGTAGAGGCAGTGGCTGCTTGTACTCTTAAAACTCTAAAGCTTATTTCGTTCTATAACGTTTAAAGCTGTTAAAGGGTGTTCACTGAATCCCACTAATTCTTGTTGCTATATTTTTGCTATAGTGAAGTTGCTTATAATATATCTTAAGGTTATATATCAAGTTCAGTACCGTTATTATTCTACAACAGAGTTAAATGAGAGTGTAGTAACACCAAACTTTGCAAGTGTGTGTAACTCGTTTCTAAAGACAATGAAGAGTAGAAGAGTTATTAGAGATTCGTAGGAGCTTGATTTAAAGGTTTTAGTGTACGTTAAATAAGTTGTAACTCTTCAATAACACCATAAGATGTTTCTAACGCTTAAACTTTGTGTAAAAGCTAAACCTAGTGTCACGGAAATGAAACGGTTCACTGTTATGTAAAGATATTTAATGAAAGAAAGAAAGAAAGAAAGAAAGAAAGAAAAAAAGAAAGAAAGAAAGAAAGAAAGGAAATACATTTATTTGGGACCACACAACGATAAACAATGTTTACAAAAAGCAATGGAAAACAAAAAGAAACAAACACGTAGATAAATATTATTATTATTAAAATCGTGACGTTTTGTATACATTAACATTAATTCAAATGTTATTAAATTCCCTTCACATCCACTGCCTTGCTCTTTGCTCTCACTGCAGTCATTCGTATTCGCCAAGAGTATTGTAACTCTCCTAAATCAACCATAGACGTTAAGTTACTTAATGTTCTTATAATTAAACAACTATTTTAATACCTTTATTATAAGGGAAGACTTTGCCTTTAAAATAAAGCCACCATGTTTTTGGTCAACTTGATTAACAGAACCTCAAAATGTTTTCATACAAAATCACTTTAAAACAACGAAATACTAAATTTTAGGATTCATATTATTTATTTGATGAATGGAATTCAGTAAAACTGATCAACATTTGAGAATCAAAGTCTAAATACTTACTATTTTCGGATTCTTTTATAATTTTATTTATCTTCCTTTTTTTCTTTACGGTGAGTAATAGATTTTTGAAGGCGCATTAAAATTGAGATGAGAAACATGATACATATTATTCACATATAATTTTCAAGCGCAGTAAGTTAATAAACTTCACACTTTGCAAAAGCTGATAATAAACAATTAAGTAAATTAATTATGAAAGTTCGCTGTCGCAGGTCGTCATAAGCTGTTTTATTTGTCACATTTTATACTTAAGTGAAATTATGTGGTTTTGAAACGAGGTCAAACGTTAAAATCTATACAGTTCGGTTAAAATCTACTCAGAAAGCGGTTACATGGTCACTTAAGACTATTTAAAATAACTAATACGCGTCAAACTTTCAAGCAACACTTTTTAATAGGTCTAATAAAGATTGAAGTCATAAATAAATGTCAGCCGATGTTTTTCTATAACCTATAATATTAACCAACCCATCTACTACCACAGTAATACCGGTTAATGTATTAGCTGTGTACGACAAAAACACCATTGTGTAGGTACTTTGACACCTTTATATCGCTTTTGTACTGGCTTTCTATAACCTTTACCTGTAAAATCGTCGGTCTCTTTCGTGGTTACAAGTGGGTTAGAACACTTAGAACACGCTATAACACCGCCGCTACAGGTATTCTTAAGACTTTGATACTCAAATGGAACCGATATACGACTGTTAAACGGGTCGTTTTAACGTTAAAGTGCTAGTTGGGGGTAGATACCATTGACAACCCTTTAAACTTGAGGGCCTATTACAAAGAAGCATCGCGAAAAGCGTACGATGTTCGTCCCACTCCGCGGCACTATTGACTCACGAATACTTCTATACTGCTCTATATAAAGTAAATGGGGTTGGCAACGCAAAGCTAATTGTAGATGTCGCTCCGTACGCTTGTTCCTAAGACAGTAGACGTTGAGAACAAAATGTATGGGAAAATAGGTATTTATTTGGTGGTATTTTATAACGGAAAAAGACCCATTGACCCAAAATGGATATAAAAGACTATTCTACAATGCAAATGCCGGAATTGAAAGCCAAATTAAGACGTTTTCATTCTTACAGAATTTATAATTTTTTTCTATATCCTTATTTTTCGGAAATTTGTAAGTGTGAACTTTTTTAAAGCCTATACCTACCTAAGCCTAAGCCTACACAGAATTTAATCATTTTAAAGCTAAAAATACGATATTTTTAAGTAAAAGTCCTTTGTTTTCATAGCTCTCGTGGAACAAGCGTACGCAGCGCCATTTTGACAGTTGCCTTCCCCATTGAACGAAGAATTGCGTCCGACTATCGTGACGTGACGTTTATTTGTAATAGGCCCTCTTTTTATCGAGGGTTTACTAGCATAATCGCTTGTTTGACTGACAAATTGACAAATTGAAGTGCATATTTCGGTTGCGTGGCGATAGACCGTTTTTCTTCGGTTAAGTTAGAAACCTAATAATTTTTAGAAAGAATGAATATATTTTGTGTGAAAGATAGAGTAACGGTTTGAAATATTGTGTGAAAAATAGAGGCATATCTTTTTATTTCACAAAATCATTAGATAAAATTATAGTGATGCATTGCATTTCCAATATTTGCTACTCGTAGGTTACACACGTGGCTCTAATTAATTTGTGTAGATGGAATTCTATTTCTGTAAAACAGTTTATATGGAAGGTAACGATTGTCTACTTACCTATAGCTAGTACTCAACTAATTGTGATTAACGTAAAAGGTTTGCCTTTCAACGTTTACGAAGATTGGCTTACTTGACTTACTTGACAGGTCCCATTTTAAAATTAAACCGGATTGTTTTTTGAGGCGTGCACATGCACATTATTTTAGTATGCGTAATACGAGAGCGTGCAGACGCACACTAAACAATGTGCATGTGTAACAAAATTCATAGCCGAACCATAAGCGCTATCGCACACAGGCAACTTAGTCGCCCAGCAACTGTTTTGTCTCTGTCTCAAGTCCACAGGTTTAAATGGAAGCGCGCACACGAAGCGACGCAGTCGTCGGCAACTTTTCATACAAATCATGAGAGAGACAAAATAGTTGCGGAGACAAAAGTCGCCTGTGTGCGGTAGCGCTAAGAATAATGGGGAATGTCTGAAAAAAATCAATTTGGCTGAATATTTTTTTATATGTAGGATATAAGCTCCCTTAGTAATAGAAAAAAGTTTAAGAATTTTCGGTTGCGTATAAATAAAAATAAAAAATAAAGTCACTTCGACTTCACAAATATACGAAATTAACAGCTGAATGGAGATTATACCTTTGCCACCACCTGTCATAACATAACCACAACATGCTATTAAAAAAAAAAGTTTCAACACAAAATGTCAAAAGTTTTTTTTTATAATTGCTGTGGTTGTGGCAGTTGGTGGCAAAGGTATAATCGCCATTCTCCTGTTACTTTTGACGTCGAAGTGACTATAATTTATTAAAAAATTTTGACGCAACCGAAAATTCTGGAACTTTTTTCTAAAACTAAGGGAGCTTATTCCTACCTATAAAAAAATATTCAGCCATTTTTATTTTTTTCGGACATTCCCCATTATACATAAGTAATTTAAATATGCACTTTACATGTGTTTCTTGATTGCTAATTAACCAATCATAAGAAACTTACTTATAAAAGCGTACGTTCATATACCTACACCAACAAACGTTACGTGTCCCGGAAAATGGAAGTACCGCTTAATAAAAGCTTTCGTAATGAAAGGGCGAATAATCAGTAACTGCCAGCGAACTAAAATCTATGGAAGTGTAATTGCAAACAAATATTGCTTAAAAAATAGCACCACGGGCCGAACCGTCTTCCTGAGATAGAATCACCTACACCTAGCTCTTGAAAGTAAAGTTGCAACTTACAGAACAAAAGCGTTATAGTAATATGGTAATTACTAGTGGTCTCATCTACTTCTATCGACTCCCTACCTATCTATATTATAGAACATTATGAGACAAGTTAGCTTAGGTTGCTCATTGCACATGAGGCTGTGGGTTGCAGTTTGAGCCGAAGGTAGGCGACAGGGCGTAACTCGGCCGAGTGTGCAATTAGCGAGAGCTCACGAGTTTCATACGACCGACGCGACGTTTGTCAACACATTTGCGAGGAAAAAACAAAGTAATGTACCACATAGTAACAAATATGACAAAAACAAAATATAAAAAATATGGGAAAAGGCGCGCAGGTTTTTTTTCACACGCCCAATGCAAAAATCTCTTACTCCAAAAATCTACATAATATATGAATTTTCAGCGGCATAAAACCTCTTTGTTGTTACTAAAAAATAACTGTATTACCCGGTTAAATTGGGAATGCTCTGTTTAGTCGCATAGAACTTGCAGTAACGTATTAATTTAACTGTGTAGGGATAATTCTATAACCCACTAGTGTTTTATATATTACGCACGGTGTTTGTTATAGCTCGCGGTTTATGGCCATGTACTAGATAGAGCTCAGTTTACGAGAAAGTGTGTTGAAAATATATAAAACATATTTTTTCTGTCAACTACCTATACTAAAGTAGGTATTATATTTATAGCTCTATCTTGTTTTGTCAATATCATCCAAGTCAGTGTTGGTTGGCACTAGAAATAAATTAGTTTCTTTGCGAAGTACTTTATTCAGCCATTTTTTTTTATAAATATAAATTGTCTATCCTATTTTTCGTGGAATAAATCTAGCATTTTACACATATTGTATAGGAAAAGTATTTACAATACAAACATTTATTATTTAAATACATTTACACATTAAAAGCTATGCATATACCAAATAATTATAAATAATTTCAAACTAAAAGATCTAAAGTTCATTAAATTATTCTTGTTCGAGTCTCAATATTTTCGTTTAATTATTAGTTTCAATGTTTTCAAGAATCGATATTATCGCTGGTCTGCAAATTTTGATTACTTAATATCAGGTAACAAAATCTCTAAGTTTTAATTAAGTTGGAAGAGTCTATCTATTCAGCCCAATTACGAAATTCATGGCTGAAATTTGGAATACGAAAAATATAGATGGCATGATGGCAATATGAACAAAGAATTGAATTTTTAGATTTTAGGCATTCACATTGCTTATATCAGAAAAAATACTAAACAATCCCGTCTGAGGTGCTACGGGTGAGTCGATTTTTTCTAGTATTTTTTCTAATATTAATTATCTTAAAACAAAGAATTGTATTCCCTGATTACTTTAATACTTATACGTGTATTTACGCTTAGTTATTAGACTAACTAAATTTTGGTCAGAGATCGTTAGATAATCACAGAGAAAACCACTTTCTTGGGTGTAAAAGTATAGTGATCAATAAAAATTAAAACTAATAAGTACCTGGTACAATTTAAAATAACAGTCGTAAGTAGAAAATAAGAAATAACTTCTACTTTAGTCGCTCTAGCTTTGTATTTCACAAATAAGCTCAAACATAATATACTTAAAGCCATAATACTCGTCAGACAAGCTCAAAAGTAGCCGGGGCCCTATTTTTGAATCGCTCGGCTGGCGTCGAGCGCTCTTTTCGACTGATTTTCGTTCGACTTATGACTCAAAACAATGAGATGTCGAACGAAAATCAGTAGAAACGAGGGCTTGACTTGAACACTAGTAGCTAGTAACATCTGTCCACACCATTGACCAACCCGCTCTCAGCGTTCTCATCTCACATGATGTTAAATGACGATAAAGCCGAAGTTGAAAACGCACTGCGACCGGAATCCTCATCACTGAAAAACTGGCTAACTAACCTCTAACTGCCGAAACACAAACATTTTTTAGCTTGTTGTTAGGGCGTCAGACTTAGGTAAGATAGTGGTAGCTAGCCAGGCGGACTTGAAATAAGTCCGGTGGTAACCAACTAAACCGAGTACAAATTTTAATGTACCCCCCTCCTGGGAATTGAACCCGGGACTCTTGTGTCTTTCACGGGTGGGCGAACCACTAGACCACAGAGGCGGTTAATTTCACTAAGAGGAAGGCCTGCTAAAGATTTGTTGCCTAGTTATTTGTGATAGATGACGGGAAATAACAACAATTGCTAAGTAACAGATCCATAGTCGACCTATCTCCATATCTCTTATTGAGGATAGGATATTAGGAATAGCCCCTGTTTTCTTGTGGTCCTATAGCCATGAATGATCTTCAATATTGGCGCGATATGTTAAAGTGTTCAGATACTTCTAGATTAGGAGGCCATAACAAATTTGGTAACGATCGCGTAAGTGGCTGACTCTGGGTTTACAGGATGGAGAGGCACTCTCTGATGCTAAATATGTCAGTCAGTTTGCGTGAAGTGGTTGCGTTCCTTTTTGTATGCAGGCTGAAAAAAGGCTTTTTTTTTGAAAATAAATTATAGCCCATGTTACTAGCTGATAATGTAACTTTCTATAAGTGAAAAAAATTTCAAAATCAGATCAGTACTTTTTGAGTTTATACATTACAAACAAACAAAAAATTAATCGCTTATACCTACGAAACGCAACCGAATTTTGGTCAGTCCTTACACAGTTCACGTGAGTACAACTAGTACTTACTTGCTGTACTATCGTTAGCCATTTATCGTTTTTTTCTGGTAACGATAACACATTTTTCACATACATTTCAGACATTTCAGACTGACATATTTAGCATCAGAGAGTGCCTCTCCATCATGTGAAACCAGAGTCAGCCACTTTCGCGATCGTTACCAAATTTGTTATGACCTCCAAATATAGTCGGCGCGGCGAACTTATGATAATAAACAAATATTACATCAGTTGTGTAGAACATTTTATAAGACTAGCCTATAGATTTAACCGCTGACAACAGTTCTATAAAAATGGCTTAATGTTTTGTTGATCAAGTATCAAACATTCCCTAGATTGGCCTAGATACAGCTGCTGTCCGCAGCTCATGCTGCGTCACTGCATCAAGTGACGGGTTCCGGTGGTTGGGGATCTTTGTCCTTCTCTTTGGAGGCAGGACTGCTTGCAGGGTCTGGACCTTCGCCGCTGTTGCCGCTAATCGCCACGGATGTGAGAGGTACCTGGGAAAAGGGAAAAACATGTAAATCTTCTTTCTTTATTTCTCTGAAAACACCATAACGAAAACATGTTGGAATCTCTAATTTGTAAATAAATTGAACGGAATGCCATCAAACGCTATCACATTGGTTGTGATGACAATGCAATGGGGAATGTCCGAAAAAAATAAAATTGGCTGAATATTTTTTTATAGGTAAGAATAAGCTCTTTTAGTAATAGAAAAAAAATATCAGAATTTTCGGTTGCATGAAAAAATTTAAAACAATTAAAGTCTCTTCGTCTTCACAAATATAGGAAAGTAACAGCAGAATGGAGATTAAACCTTTGCCATCACCTGCCACAACCACAACATGGTATCAAAAAAAAAAATTCAACACAAAATGTCAAAACTTTTTGTTTTTAATTCTTGTTGTCATAGTGGCAGGTGTTGGCAAAGGTATAATTTCCATTCTGCTGTTACTTTCCTACATTTGCGAAGTCGAAGAGACTTTAATTTTTTTAAATTTTTTCACGCAACCGAAAATTCTGATTTTCTTTCTATTACTAAGGCAGCTTATTCCTATCTATAAAAAAAATAGATACATGATTGGCTTGCTATTATACCACACCAAATCCAGAGCTCTGTAGATTGTATCCCTTCAATCGCTTTTGTCAGCCCCTTTGTTGCTCAACCACTCCCACCCCCATCACTGAAAATCTGTCAAGTGCCCGTATCTGTTAATAATGATAGTATGGCAAACTAACTAGGGGGATTTCCTCGCTCTGTAAATTGTCCACCTATTTTCGGGGCCAGCTATTAGGGGCTATTACAAAAAAGAATCGCGATAAGCGTACGATATTCGTCCCACTCCATGATATTATTAACCTGTACCTGGGAAAAGTTCAAAATCAAACAAATCGATCAACGAACATCGTTCGACTGTCGTGATTCTTTTTTACCGACTTCAAAAGGACGGAGGTACTCAATTCGACCCGTTTTTTTTTTTTTTTTTTTTTGTTTTTTGTATGTACACCGATTACTCGAAGACGGCTGAACCGATTGAAATGATTCAAACGTTATTAGATTAGGTAAACTTTCAAGTTGGTCCCATTTTTTAAAATTTTGAAATCGGTTCAGTACTTTTCAAGTAATCTTGAAAAAAGCACGAAAATGGAATGATTTCTGTGTGAACTACCTCGATGATCAGTCGTATAACTTCTTTGTTTATGAACTGAATAAGATAATTATTTTTTTGTTTGAAAATGGATATCTTAAGTGTAGTTCTTTAACCGACTTAAAAAAGGAGGTTCGTAGTTTGACCCGCATGTATGTATGTTTCTCCGCAATTAACTCACGTTTGGCTGAGCCGATTTTTCTACCTAAATAATATACCTACAATACCTAATAGAAAAGGTACTTACACTAAAAATTAAAAAATAAAAAATTGTTTAAAAAAACAAAAAACCGACTTCAAAAAACCTACCTCTAAAAAGCAAGAAATAATATTCGTAATAATAAAAACCAAGAACCTTATATATGACTCTGGACATTGCGTCACCTTTTGGGGCTTGAAGAACGAAAAAATAACCTTGAATGACGTCAACGATATTTTCCATCTCTTTCATTAGGGTGACAACAATGTTGTCCATTCGTAGGACAGTCACTACAAATAGGTACCATGGGCAACAGCGTCGCTTAACCACTGCTAAGGTTAAAATCGCTTGCACGCCGCGCCCGCTGTCACATACGTTTAGTTCGTGCAGGGGCGATACGCGCGCACACGAATTTTGTTGCAAATTGGTTAAGGCTGCGCAGTCTGCACACTAGCGCCGCCATTAGAAAAAAAATCATAGTGCTTAAATAAAGACAAATTTGTAAATTATCTCTCTGGAGTGCACTCCGAACAAGCTTTGTGGTACTTTTTATCACTTAAGCAATATTTTCTAGCCTGTCGTTTAGTTTAATTGACTTTTATTGTTAAAAGTGGCCACTTTTCGCAATAAAAGTCCATATAACTAAACAACAGGCTAGAAAATATTGCTTAAGTGATAAAAAGTATTGCAAAGCTTGTTCGGAGTGCACTCCAGAGAGATAATTCATAATTTCTTTTTTATTTAAGCACTACGATTTTATTTCCAATGGCGGCGCTAGTGTGCAGACTGCACGCTCTTAAGCGACGCTGTTGCCCATAGTACTTACTACAGACTATCAACTTATGCCTACGGCGTAAGTTTTTTGGACGACCAATCCAAACATTGAAAAGTGTTTAGATTCTAAACATTTGAATGTTTAGTTTAGATGTTAGTTAGTGCCAAAGTTTGTATGTTTGGGTATCTCTAAACGTACAAACATTCGCATTTAGAATATTACTGCATTTATAGGATTATTACTACTCTTGACCAACCATATTATAACCTTTCTATATATTCATTCAAACCCCCCTTTTGGCCAGCGGCGGCGCACAACACAAAATATTTACTTAATGATTATTTTCGGTTGGCTCCTCTCCGGATGGACGATACTGTTTTGGAATGGTGGTCACACTGGGGGTCAAGTCTGCTATTGTTAACATCATATAATCATGTTTCAATGGTGTTTGAACGGTAATGCTTTTTAACACAGTTCTTGATTCTTAAACCCAAAACTGAGACACAGTGTCTAACGGGTTTGGATTTTTAGGAAAAACAATGTGTTTCAATTTTGGGTTTACAAAAACAAGAATTGTGTCAAAAAGCATTACCATCCAAACACCATTGAAACACGATTACGGCGTTAGTCACGATAATAGCAAACTTGACCCCTTGGTCCTGTACGGTCCGGCTGGTTAAAAGTCAAAACTTGGAGATACGTGGTGAGGTTTAAGACTTAGGTACAGATGCCGGCATATATATTGGCAAGAAAATGAAAGATACAAAAGATGCGCAGTAGCCATAAACTTAGTGTTTATGGCTACTGCGCATCTTTTGTCCCTTTCTTTCTCTTGCCAATATATATGCCGGGCAGTATACACACCTGCCCTTCCACCCTAAAGTCACGTGTATTTTTATTTTGTACAATGAGGAATGTCCAAAAAAACAAATTGGCTGAATATTTTTATAGGCAGGAATAAGCAAACACGATTACGGCGTTAGTCACGATAATAGCAAACTTGACCCCTTGGTCCTGTACGGTCCGGCTGGTTAAAAGTCAAAACTTGGAGATACGTGGTGAGGTTTAAGACTTAGGTACAGATGCCGGCATATATATTGGCAAGAAAATGAAAGAGACAAAAGATGCGCAGTAGCCATAAACTTAGTGTTTATGGCTACTGCGCATCTTTTGTCCCTTTCTTTCTCTTGCCAATATATATGCCGGGCAGTATACACACCTGCCCTTCCACCCTAAAGTCACGTGTATTTTTATTTTGTACAATGAGGAATGTCCAAAAAAAACAAATTGACTGAATATTTTTATAGGCAGGAATAAGCGCCCTTAGTAATAGAAAAAAGTTTTAGAATTTTCGGTTGTGTGAAAAAAAAATTAAGTCTCATTATTAGTCATTGTATTAAAAAAAGTTGCAATATAAAATGTCAAAACTGCATTATTTTGGCCGTTGAAAATAATTTCCCTCTAATGGTAATTGGGATATACTATGTTTCTTTTCGTCATCGTTTCGGAATTTGAAAAATAAAATAAGATTAATTTTTATTTTGTTACTACGAATAAACAATGGATGTCAAAGACCATAATAACTAGTATAGTAGTAAGGTAGTAAGTTAGGTAGGTCCGATTCTTAGCTGAAACTGATCTAAATTGTTTAATATAACTACGTAAGATAATATTTTAGTTTACATTACATTTTTTATCTCTGTTAAGAATACAAAATAATTCCGCTCTCAAAGTTAAATGTGGCATAAAAACATAAAATGTAATGTTAGGTAGGATAAACGTAATTTTTTATCCAAATCTTTCTTTCTTATTCAAAAGTTCTGCTGTGATTATGGTCACCCTGCGATATGCAGATAATATTTCTAAAGCTTCTTATGTGTCGAAAATGAATACAGATTTGTACATATTATATTTATTATGTTGAAATAAAAAATACGTAATTAAGGTGTAATTATAATTAACTTCTATAATATTTCCGAATTAGATCGGAAACAATCTTTGAAATCTGCTAAAATTCAGATTTCTGAGAAGGAAAAATTGGATGCTGAAAATACTTTAAAAAACACTTACTTGTGAAATATACTGTTAGAAGTTGGTTTTGAAACACTTTTGCAATTTTGCACAATGCAACACATGCTTTGTAACGCGAATTTTATTTAAATAATTTTATATTTTTGTACATAAACGTGAGATGCGGTGGAAAATCATTGACATTAGTGACATGTCAAATCAAAGACAATTCCATCAGTGATGCCACCTTATTTTTATTTGGTAACTTATGAAATATGGAGAAATTACTGTTAAACGTAAAATATTGTAATAACATGAAGTCGGTAAAAATGGACTCATCTGTCCTCTAAATAATTACTTTGGCATGTACTAATAAATTTTAACATCATGTAACTAATTTAAAGTGTGCCGATATTTACATTTATTTAGAAAATCTAATTAATTGTTGTACATGACCTGGGTAAATTGACTATGGATTGGGATATTTTGTACTTAGCATGGCAATTTCAGTCACAGTGTGAGAGGGATAAAAGAAATCTGCAAAGGTGAATGACCTCATCCCCAACCATCCTTCAGTAGTAGAATGTCCAGTGTCATAGAATATGAATATAAGGTTCTTGATAAAAACACGTCTATTGAAGTCGGGTGGGGCTTTTAGAATAAAAAAAAAGGAATTCGTACTCCAGCCCCACCCGACTTCAATAGACGTGTTTTTATTATTACGAATATTATTTCTTGCTTTTTAGAGGTAGGTTTTTTGAAGTCGGTTTTTTGTTTTTTTAAACAATTTTTTTAGGGTTCCGTACCCAAAGGGTAAAAACGGGACCCTATTACTAAGACTCCGCTGTCTGTCTGTCTGTCACCAGGCTGTATCTCATGAACCGTGATAGCTAGAAAGTTGAAATTTTCACAGTTACAATGTCGGTTAGGCAGCCAAAACGGGAAATCCAGCCCGACAACAGTGCGCGTCCCACCGTTTCTGCCGTCATGTCCATGATTGGTAATACCTCTGGCCATCGTGTGAAACGGTCGACAGCAGTGAGGCAGTAGCGGTACCCTTGGGACTGCGGTAAAGGACCTATAAGGTCGATGTGTACCACAGCGAACCTAGAACGGGGTAAACTGAACGTGCCCAATGGTGCAGACACATGGCGGCTCACTTTGGCCCGTTGACAAGCTAAACAGCATTTCGACCACTCACGACAGTCTTTGCGAATGCCCGGCCATACATATCTCTCGGCTACTAATTGGGCAGTTGCGTTTGGGCCCGGGTGACTTAGACTATGCAGACAGTCAAATACCTGCTTTCGCAATGCTTTGGTCAAAAACGGTCTTGGTGGTGACCTACTAATGTCACAGTATATCTCGTGACGGCTGCCCTCCAGCACCAATTTTTTGAGACGTATTGATGTTTCATTTTTGAGAAGAACGCCAAGTTCAGAGTCTAATGATTGAGACTTTGCCAACAATTCGTAGTCAAGGACTGGTTGGATTTTCTCAATACGCGATAGTGTATCAGCAACCACGTTGTCTCGACCGGATATATGTCGGATGTCAGTAGTGAATTGTGAAATGTAATCGAGGTGTCGGTACTGACGAGGCGAACAGTTGTTTTTGCGGTCACTAAATGCGAAACTAAGTGGCTTGTGGTCGCTGCACACCGTAAAATACCTAGGTTCCAGCATGTGGCGGAAATATTTTATACCTTCATAGATGGCCAGGAGTTCTCGGTCGTAGGGTGAATATTTTCGCTGTGCTGGGCTTAATTTTCGTGTGAAGAACGCCAAAGGTTGCCAGATGCTATTCTTCAACTGCCGTAAGACCGCTTCTAATGCCACGTCAGATGCATCCGCGACTAAGGCTAACTGGGCGTTGCAATCAGGATGTGACAGCAGTGCAGCATTGCAGAGATCCTGCTTACACTGCTCGAATGCTGCTAATGCTGGGCCAGTGATATCCACTGGATGCGAGGCTTTAACCGAGCCCGTTAGGAGAGTGTTGAGAGGGGCTTGGCTCCGTGCAGCATTGGGTAGGAATCGCCGATAAAAATTGAGCATCCCTATAAACCTCCGGAGTTCCGTTACTGTCTTGGGCACTGGACAGTCTTTGATAGCCTGGACCTTGGACTCCTGAGGCTTAGTGCCCTCCACCGAGATGTGATACCCTAAGAATGTTACTTCGCTTGCACCGAAAACGCACTTTGAGGTATTTACCAGAATACCGTACTGTTGCATCCGCTCGAACAGCTGTCGCAGGTGATCCTCATGCTGGGCCTGATCCCGGGAGAAGACCAGAAAATCATCAATGTAGGAGTAACAGAAATCTAGCCAGGGGGCTTGTAGATGAGATGATCAGGGGATCATCTCATCTACAAACCTTTGGAAAGTCTGAGCTGCGTTCCTTAGACCAAAAGTCATAAATGGGAACTTAAACAGGCCGAAGGGGGTGGTGATGGCGGTCTTCTGTATATCCTCATCGAAAACCGGGATTTGGTTATAAGCTTTCACCAGATCTATAGTCGAGAAAACCTTGCAACCTGCGATACTGTGAGCAAAATCATGTATGTGACGGATCGGGTCCCTATCGGGTATGGTGCGGGCGTTCAACGCACGGTAATCTCCGCAAGGCCGCCAGCTGCTATCCTTCTTGGGCACTAAATGCAGTGCTGATGCCCAAGGACTCTCGGATGGACGCGCAGTGCCGTTGTCTAGCATCAGCTGGAACTCGCTACGCGCGATTTTTAACTTGTCCGGCGCTAACCTGCGAGGGGTACAAAATGTGGGAGGCCCTGGAGTGGTACGGATATGATGCACTGTATTGTGCCGTGTAACGCGTGGCGTGCCAGATGGACGAGTTATGTCAGGAAATTCATTCAAAATTAAATGGTACCGCGAATCACCAGTCAAAACTTTAACAGACAGTACAGATTTTAAATCATTATCAATATTAGCCACAGAACACAACGAGGTAGTATTGTCTATTAAGCGTTGGTTACGTACATCCACAATTAAATTATAGTATCTAAGAAAATCCACACCAATGATAGCTTTTGTAACGTTAGCCACAACAAAGTTCCAGGTAAAGCTACGTCTTAGGCCTAAATCTAAATTCAATTGGATGAAACCATACGTATCGATGACACTTCCATTAGCCGCCGATAGCTGGTACGTTGTCTTCGTGCAACGCTCGCGCAGTGCGGATCGTGGAAAAACGCAAAGATCGCTGCCGGTGTCCACTAACAATTGGGTCTTGGTTTTGCGGTCTGTGACAAAAAGGCGACCACTGGAGGAAGGGCAATCGTTCGTCGCCATTATCGACTGCCTTGAGTTTTTCCCGACTTTGCATAGTCACAGGGTTCCACACACTTGGTCGCCCTCGATCCGAACCTGAAGTGATACCAACATAAGGGAAACTTGCGGTAATTCGAACTGGATCTACTTGACGAACGTCTTCGGTGGTTGTCTCTTGGGCGTGGCCTGGACTCACGCTC
Organism: Agriphila geniculea; assembly: GCA_943789525.1. Lineage (NCBI taxonomy): Eukaryota > Metazoa > Arthropoda > Insecta > Lepidoptera > Crambidae > Agriphila > Agriphila geniculea. The sequence continues at coordinate 5,519,382 of OX038880.1, forward strand.
GCGGCCACTGAGCTTCAACGTCAGATTCTTCACGGCGTGCTTCAATTCCGCTATCTCTAGTGCCATTGTCTCCATAGTACTCGAAGATGGTGTAGGTGTGGAGGCGGCGGCAACTTGGCGCATAGGCGATACAATGTCTTGCACTCTGTCTGCCAGGTCTGCTAACGCTTCCAAGGGTGTAGCTGATTGCGATGCCAGCAGCGTTTGGATGTTGCTGGGTAAACGACTGCTCCATATGGTGCAAATGAAGTCTTCTGGCACTTCAGAACCAGCCAAGCTCTGCAGGTGCCTAAGGAACTGTGACGCCTTCCTGTCACCCAGTTCTTCATGCATGAGAAGTTGATGCACTTTCTTTTCTTTCGACGCTGACAGGCGCTTAACGAGCTCAAACTTCAGCTTCTCGTATTTATTTTCGGCAGGTGGGGACACAATCACGTCTTTTACCTCCTTCGAATATTGCGGATCCAAGTGCCCGATCACGTAATTAAATTTTGTGGCATCCGAAGTGATCCCTGCTATGGCGAATTGACCTTCAATTTGAGAGAACCATATCTCCGGCTCTTCAGGCCAAAACGGCGGAACTCGTACGCCGACACGGCAAATGTCGGAAGAAGGAGTGGAAACGCGCTCTTGGCCAGGGTGCGGAGCGGCTTGCAATGCTGCCGTTTTCTCCGAGTCATTGCCGTCGTTCATTTTTACACTATATAATCACTTGTCTTATATACCTTATATATTTTTAGTTTTAAGTTTGGATAATTACAAAGTTGCTAGCTCGTTTAATAGGAAATCTGCTATAAGAGGGGGGTCACTTATTATTCTACATGATAGTTTACAATATAAAGAACGCAAAGATGTAGTATCCCTCTCAATTGAACGAACCATTGAGCTGTCTTGTGTGGAACTTGATCAAATAATTATAGTATGCGTATACAGACCCCCCACCGCAAATTACTCTGAGTTTGAGTCCACTATGGAGGAAGTCTTAAAAATGACCTGTAGGAAGAATAAAAAAGTCGCGATTTGCGGAGATTTTAATGTCGACATCTTAGACCCTAAATTAGCCAAACTGTCGAGTAGGTTCATAAACTTATTTAAATCATTTAATTTGCTACATATTTTTAATGAACCAACGCGTATCACACCCACATCGGCAACCTGCTTAGATAATATTTTCTGTAACTGTAATGTCATTGAAAAATCAATTTTAAATTGTATTAAATCCGACCATAGTGGACAATTAGCCTCCATTGAGCACCATCATGTTCCACCTAAACGGGAAATAATGTGTAGGCCAATAAAAAACACTTTATTGAAAAATTCAGAATCAATGTCACAAGTAAAATTGAAACATTACCAGAACCAAATTTTGAAGCCAATAACCTATATAATCATTTATTTAGCATAGTTCAAACTGAATTTAGTGAAACTTTTAAACAAAAAGTGATCAAATGTAATGATAGTACGAAATTTAGTGACTGGGCCACACCCGGTATATATAAGAGCAGAAGGAAATTATACGAACTTTATGCAGAGAAAGCTACTTCTTGTGATCCTAACTTCATTGAATTTGTCAAGAAGTATTCACAAACATTCAGAGAAGTTTGTATCTTAGCAAAGTCCAAGTACTTTTCAAATAAAATTAAATTAGCTGACAATAAAATTAAGGCTACTTGGAATATTATTAATAAAGAAACGGGCAAATCAAAATCCAATATAAATTCCTTCTGTTTAAAAACTGGTGATCAAACTTTTGAATCTGACAATGAGGTCGCTAAAGTTTTTGAAGATTTCTTTGCTAGTACTCTTAGTGCTTGTCCCAACATCGCTGTCTCCCTTCTGGAGTCTAGTGTTGATAAGTGCAATGAAAGTTTTTCCTTTAAATATATAAATAGTGCAGATATCATTAAAGCTTTTAAAACAATTAATGTTAAAAAAACAGAAGATCTTTGGGGCATGTCAACAAGCATTATTAAATCAATAATTGATATACTAGCCCCTTACTTGGCTTTTATTTTTAACAAATGTATTGACGAAGGGGTCTTTCCTGATCTAATGAAAAATAGTAAATTGATTCCTCTTTTTAAATCTGGGGATAAAAGTGACCCAGCTAACTTTAGGCCAATATCTATACTACCAGCACTTAGTAAAATATTTGAAAAAATTATATATTCCCAATTATTAAATTACTTCACATACAATAATATACTTCATAAAAATCAGTTTGGATTTTCCAAGGGTAAAAGTACTACTGATGCTGGAATTGCACTTCTCAAACATATTCTTGACGCTTGGGAAGAAAAGCAAGATGTAATTGGCATTTTCTGTGACCTTTCTAAGGCATTCGATTGTGTTGATCATCAAACACTATTAAAGAAGCTAGAACATTATGGTGTCTCTGATAAATCAGTTAGTCTTATGAAATCGTATTTGTACAATAGAACTCAGAAAGTAGTGATTAATAGAACTGAATCTACCGGAGCCCCCATCAATATGGGTGTGCCACAGGGATCAATATTGGGCCCATTGTTGTTTCTAATTTATATAAAAGACCTTCCCAACTACGCGAATAATTTATGTGAGACAGTACTATTTGCGGATGATACTTCTTTAGTTTTTAAAGTAAACAGAGGTAATAACTGTTCCGACGAAGTAAATAGTGCCCTCTCAAAAGTTTCATACTGGTTTAATAGTAATAATTTAGCACTTAACCCCAAAAAAACTAAATGTGTTAAATTCTCATTACCTAATGTTGAGCAGACAAAATTAAATATTAATTTGAATGACGATGAAGTCGAGTTTATTGAGAGTGCAAAATTTCTAGGTATCACACTAGATTCTCGACTGCAATGGGATCCACATATTGAGGCCTTGTCAAGTAGACTTAGTTCAGCGGCATTCGCTGTTAAGAAAATAAGGCTTTTAACTGATATTGAAACGGCAAGGTTAGTATACTTTAGTTATTTTCATAGTGTAATGTCATATGGACTGCTATTGTGGGGCTCAGCTGCCAGTATTGAAAATATTTTTGTACTCCAAAAAAGAGCTGTTCGCGCCATATACAATCTACGGCGAAGAGATACCTTGAGAGAATTGTTCAAAGAAATAAATATTTTAACTTTGGCAGGCCAATACATTTATGAAAATTTAGTTTATGTAAGGAAACACTATGATTCATTTGCTAAGAACAGCAATCTTCACCAGTTTAATACAAGAAATAAAGATAAACTTGCCGTTCCAAAATTTAGGCTTGCAAAAACTAGAGGTTCATTTATGGGGAAAGGCATAGCCTTTATTAATAAAGTTCCACAACAAGTGATTGATCTTCCTTTGCATGAATTTAAAAACCATGTTAAAAAAACGCTCATGGGTAAAGGTTATTATAAAGTAGACGATTATCTTAAAGATCAAAATGCGTGGAAATGATGTAACACATAACTTGCTACTATAAGTACTTTGTTGAAGTAATATAACAATAAGTCTATGTTGTTGCCAATAATCCTGTCACCCTGTTGTAATTATTTGGTAACGATATATTAAAGTTTGTAAATATCGTTACTTATGGCTGTTACAGCTGATAAGTTTCTTGCGCCCGTTCTTCTTGTCAGCTAAAAAAGTCTGGAACGGGTGGTAGGAAAATATAGACGATTCAAAAGTATGTACTTAATAATTAAGTTTATTTGAATAAAGCTTATTTGACTTTGACTTTGACTTTGACTTACCGTGTTCTTGCGGTGGTCACCAGTTGTGGGAGGTTTGGATGTTGGTGACGAAATGAATAAGTCCCACTTACTACCACTTTGATTTATTTACCAACACTTCTCACTCACACAAAACGAAGAAGGGGCTAAACAGAATTAACTACCACAGGCTCAAGCCTTAGATTATTTATATGTCTAGATAGATAGGCTTTTGACGTATTAAACAAAACAGGCCAACTTTTTTAAGGTGGTGTGCATTTTTAGCATCATCGCGTCCAAAGAGTATTGTAATAAAAACTATGGCCGGCTCACACTACTGACAATGTGTGCGTGTTTTGGTCACCCAACTGTTGGGTGATATTTTTTTCGACGCTGTCGTAGCTTCGACTGTCTATCTTGACATATAAATAATCTAAGGCTCAAGCTTATTCACAAAACGATTAGCAAGGGAGCAAATAATTAGGTAAAATTCTCAGAAAAATGTACCACGTCATGTTGAAGTCCCGACTGACATTATATTCTCTTTGCCGCGCGAAAACAATGAAAGTTTGCTACGTGCCCACAATACCTTTGCCATCACCTGCAACAACCATGCAACAACCACAAAATGGTATAAAAAAAATTTTCAACACAAAATGTCAAAACTTTTTTTTAAAGTTCTTGTTGTCATAGTGGCAGGTGTTGTCAAAGGTATAATCTCCATTCTGCTGTTACTTTCCTACATTTGTGAAGTCGAAGAGACTTTAATTTTTTTTGAATTTTTTCACGCAACCGAAAATTCTGATATTTTTTTTATTACTAAGGGGCCTTATTCCTAGCTATGAAAAAATATTTAGCCAATTTGATTTTTTCGGACATTCCCCATTGTTAGAGGAAGATAAATTATTTCAAACTAGCCTCCGTCCGCGACTTCGTCCGCGTGGACATTCGGAAATTCCCTAGGGGACCTTTCACCGGGATAATAAGTACCAATCTTATGTTTTATTCCAGTCTATATAAACTTTTTGCCTTTATCCAAATCCGTTCAGCCGTTTCTGCGTGATTGACTAACAAACGTCCAAACTTTTACATTTATAATATTAGTAGGATGAGGAATAGGGAAAATTTAAAATTAAATCGATAATTAAAAAGAAACATTTAGAAAATGAAGTAACTATAACTTAAAGTAGACAACAGTTAAATAACAAAACTTTTTGATATTGCAGTGGTTATGTTCATGATTAGGGTTGACAAAGGTCTAAAAGGTTGAGTTGCCAACGTAGGCTGCGGTGGTCAGATATGTTTTAAAAGAATTTCTGCTACAAATTAGTAGGTAGGTACTTAAATGTTTCATTTTTCATTGAAATGGTTTCATCAAAAGTTTTGCTTTTCTAGTGGCGAAGAGTCCATACATGCCGATGACCATTGGCGGCTTACCTTTCAGGTATTCTTTCGCACCGATCCACTATGCAGATCATAACATTGATAAATGATTTCAAATTAATTTATATTTTTAATTTACTCTAGCAACAACGTGAATCACAGATAGCAAACGGTACGCACTGTACGCTACGCTATGCACGAAACGTAAAAATAGTGATAGGTAATTGAAATCCGGGACAGTAAGGTGTAATTCCTGGACACGGGACAAGGCACGTAATTCCGGGACAATCCCGGAAATCCTGGGCGTCTGGCAACCCTAGCGCTATTGGTCGCTCACAAGAGCACATGCGCGAACTTCTCCGCACTCAGTCGAAAATATTTCAAGATACATGCCTTGTACTGTAATGTTAATTATCACGAGTCTAGTCCTGTTCGAAGTTAGTTTTTAATTTCCTTGTGTTTCGGTACCTCCTCTCTCAAGGCACATTATTTTATATAAAATACTAACGTCTCAGGGCCTCGGGTCTGCCTGTGTTCACAAAGTTAGCAGTTTAAAGCTGATGCAGTACGTTTCAAATTAGTTTGAGTTCGTTAGATGAAAACAACTTTATGTACTTTATATATTGTATACTCTTGTTCTGTGCTTGCTGCATACTGTTGAAGCAGTATCCTCACCTTTAGACTATTACAGACAAAGGTCCAGAACTTGTAACAAGACAGGCCTTCGGTATTTAATAGTTATTTATGCAACTGTACTATAACGAGGGGTATTAAAACACGAATGTGGGTTTATTGTGGGAGTGTGATAATAGTATCACATGAGTGTTTTAATACCTAATTATGTACAGTTGTATACAAGACTTTAGCTACACCCATTTTTTATTTTTTCTTATTTTTATTAGGGAAACAAACAATATTTTAATACATATGGATTAAAAACACCCATGATATTTATCTGGACCCATGATATGTCGCCTCTATAAAGGTTTTGACTTTGACTTTGTCTTTGACTTTGACTTTCCTCTCCCTCCTCGTCATTATGTCTTCCGCAAGAGTGTTATAATGTTGTACTGAATTTCATCGCTCGCGCGTGGGCGCGCGGCGCTGCAGGACCAACTCTCGCTCGGGATATTGTAATGATGGCAGTAAGCTGTTTCAGAACCCCTTACAGAAGATTTAAAGCATGGGTGTAGATAAATGATCTATTAATCTCACAAAGCTGTTATATGCACATTATTTTATTCAATTATATTATACAGAGAGTAGAGGAAGGGTAATTATTAAATAAATCAACGTCAGCAAGTCGAATTATATCGCTAACTAACTCGATAACTAATTGCAAAAAAAAATACCAAAATCAGCTGTTTCATACAAAGCAAAGTGAGCTTTGCAAAGTTCTAACCGCATACTATAAATTTAAGTCAGCCATCTTAATAGATGAACATTGTAATTGACATAAAATTGTCTCCTATTCACGTCCATTAAATTTGAGAATATTAAATCTCAAAAAAATTATAGTACTTACCTAAATACAAAAATTTTTACGGCAAAAGAAATTGGAAATGTTTGCTACCGGAACTATTAAACGAAATGAGTGACGATTTCGTCCGAAACTACATAGATAAGAAAAACTTTAAAGCAATTGTTAAGAAATATTTTTTATAAAACATAAGTTCGTAAGATACTACACTAAATTATGTACAGTCTGTTCATCCTTACTTGTCTTATATAGTAAACAATCTTCACCCAACTCTTTATTGAAATAATCATTTATAAAATACTACAAATGGTTTTCCACACATAGATTACAAAATAAATTGTTAATAAAGTAACAAAAATTTCATAAACTTACTAACATATTTTTAAATAAAGATTTAAGTTTAAAAGACGTATGACAACTGTCAAAAACTGTTTACTAAATAAGACAAGTAAGGATGAACAGACTTTAATCTCTTAAATAAAGACCTTTGTTCACATTATGCTTTAATGGCAGCATGTTTTGCTATTTATTTTTCTTAAGAAATCACTTATTCTCAATAATTCACTTAACTGAACCCCTCCGCCACAGTTAAAGCCGAAACGGCTTTTGTAGCGGTGTTTATTTTGATGTATCACATTGTATTAATTTAAACAATAAACTAAAAAAAAAATACATTTTGATAATTTCGTTATTAATTTTTGTATGAGACAGCTGATTTCTTTTCCATTTTGATGGTCCCTATAACTACCATATTCGGCATTACTCGTATTTTTGCAGCACGTTGAATTATATCGCTAACTAGACGAGGAATAAATATTTATACCCATACCTACATTACGTATTAGCGACAATACTTATAACATTACTATTGCCTTTTGATGTAGCGGGTTCATAAGTTTGTACGTCTGGATTACTTTATGCTTCTGTCTGCGGTTGGATGTACCGGCCGGCAACTAATTTTCTTTCACCAATGCTTTGTGAGGCAGCCCGGAAAACAAGCCGCGTGGTTTTACGAGTGCTTTCATGTACGCTGATTATTTCGGTATGTGAACGCATACAATGAGAGTGCAAAAAAATTTAAGGCTGAAACACAGGATATCTAATTCAGAAAGTGATGTACCAAATCTCTCACTGGTTGGTGTTTACTAAGCTAGCAAATAACGCTCAAACAAAATTCAGTGTTAACTAGGTAGGTACTTACCTATTCTTAAAAAACGAAGCTTATTGGATTTCATAATGATCGGATTAAAAGCGATACAGTTTTAATCACGAAAGATGACCACAAATGGCGCCCATTTTCGCATCATAATATAACTCGTGAAGAAAAGACTTAAGGGGCGGTAATAGGATAACATGGTTTGCGCGGGTCATATTTTTATATAGAAAACGTAAACGTAGCCACCAAAAAAAAACATACGACAAGTGTTTAGCTAGTCGTATGTTTTTTTTGTTGTTTTTGTTTTTTTGTTTGTGTTTTTGTTAGGTTATCTAGTTGCTACAAACATTAAGTTGCGTATAAACCTCACAGATGATTGTATAAAAATATCAGAATATCATCAAAAGCGCTTGTCGCGGGCCATATTTTTGGCGTAAATATTAGCGTAAACGTATTGAATTCTACATCAAAATATACTTTAACGTACTGTGTGTGCAGTTGCTCCAATAACTTTTTTTCAAGAAAGATAATTGTGCTTAAGATAATGATGAAAAAACAACGAAAAACATCGAAAAAGTGCAGAAGTGAGGTTGTTTTCCATACTCTTTACACGTAAAGAAAACGACAGAGACAAATGATTTCGCATAACGGAGCCTTAAGACAAAATAATATTTCATATATTTAAATATAATTATCTATAAGAATATGAAATATTATATTGTCTTAAGTCTTTTCTTCACGAGTTATGTTATGATGCGAAGATGGGCGCTATTTGTGGTCATCCTTCGTGATGCGAACTATTACTAAAAGCCTCATTACTTTTAGCATAATCAAATTAATTTATCGTAAGTTTAAGAATCACGTAAGTAATGTTTAACAACAAAAGATTATTAAACAGAAGCTAATTCTTAAACATTATTAAATAAGTTTCTTTTTTTTCTGTTTATTAATTCGGAATAGATTTCAAAGAAAGAAAAAAGAATCTACATACTTCCCCGTACCTACTTTATATTAGGTAACTAAGTAAGAATTTTTAAAGCAAGTTGCGTACCTAAGTCCATGTTATGTAGGTAGGTATCATTGGTACAATAACAACGCCATAAAAATGTAATAGGCACTAAAAATATCATACGAGCAATATATTAAGCAAAAATGGATATTCTTCTACTTTGAATTCGTTCCGCGTGTGTACTTACAAATTGAAAATCCCTTATTTAACAATATTCTGGAGGGTTGGATTGGAACAATGTGATCTATTCAGGTGGGTTTAGAAACGAGACCCAAGTGGGATTCGTTCTCTTTGATCGAAATAACCAGATCAAGGTCTTACTGTACGTACATACACAATATTTTTTAAGAAACAAGATAAGTTTAATTATACCAAATTAATTCTGTAAAAAGAATTGAGAGTGTAAAGTCATGAGATTTTATTTCATTATGTTACCCTTCTCTGTGTATTCGGCATATAAGAATGTGATTAACATTGATACTTATTTGATTGTTTGAGAAAATAAATTGATTACTTCTTTTTCACGCATTATTTTCTAGGAATTAATACAGTTTTTCCTAGTTTTTCGAATGTTTACTATGCTATGCTTTTTTGTTACTCCGAGTAAGGAGTTGTAAATATTATTCAGATAATTTTTATTTAGACAGAAGTTCAAACATCGTAATTTTTAATATGGCGTAAATCAAATTGCAATTTGAATGTGGTTATATTGTGTATGGAAACTGATACTGCTATTGGTCTGGGCTACCCATAGACATAGAAAAATTTTCGCTGCGCTCAAGAAGACCAACAAAGCGTGGAAAAGAAAAGTTAATATCTTACGGACACGGTCTATGTAAAAAAAAGACAAAGGATCAAGTGACATGTGCCAACTTTTTGTACAGTAAGAGCCCCTAGCGTCCCGCCTAGCAAATGAGCAATCACAGTTTGTTTAAAATATTTGTTAATCTTAATTATAATGGACTGTATGAATTAAAAGCTCTCTTCGATATTTTCTTCTTTATTTGGGTCTTCCTGTTTACAATGTTGCGTGGTTGAACTGCGATCTCGAACTGTGCTCAGACACTATCCGGCCCTATTTTTATACCTGCGCGCACCGAGCGCCCGGCCGGCTCCGGCCAATCACAAGTCCTACATTTATTGCCTGACCAATCGCAGGCCCTACTTTAATTTCTAAGCGCTGTCTCGTTCCTACCGGTGCCTCTCTGTCTCGCAGTGTTATCTCTGTCTAATATATACTTTTATTTCTTTCTTTCTAATTTGTCCTACCTCGGATAGTGTGCTGAGCTTACAATTTTTAATTTGAACTTATCTAACAACAATATCTTACTTTGCGTACTTATGCCTATTTTACATATCTTACTTACTAAATATCATGTTTATTTACATTGACAACATACTCATTTCTTATTTATTACATACTTAATATTTCCTATTGATAACATGTTAAATATTGCCTACTTTATCGTAATTTCATACTTATTTGTTTCCTAGCTATTACAAGTCTATTTATTTCCTACTAATTACCTACTTTTCCTACTTATTCTTACTTATGAACTAAATAAATGTGAACACCGTTTTGGAATTCTTTAATAGAAACTCTTACGATCTAAGTTTATACATATCGAAAAACACGTGCTATTTATTTACATGTTTGCTAAGCTCGCCGTCCTCAACATCCTCCCCCCGGCGTAGCTTGCGTAGCCTCTTCCACCGGGAGCACGGCGAGTTTACTGGCGGGACGCTTGAAGACCCCAGTCCTAGTCTTGACTTCGGCCACTCGTACACCGCCGTCTGGTCCCTCGTACACCCGCTCGATGATACCCATTGGCCACACGTTGCGGGGCAGCGTATTGTCCACCACCACGACGACATCACCAGGTTGCAGGCGTCGTCTCATGCTTGTTGCTTCGCCTCGCGGGATCAGGGTTGGGAGGTATTCGTGAACCCAACGCCTCCAGAAGTGATCCGCTAAGGCTTGGCTGGCTCGCCATGTCCTTCTGTCGGCTTCGTCGCACGGTCCCGTGGAAGGCAGCCCAATCGATGAGCCCAACAGGAAGTGGTTGGGTGTGAGCGCCTCCGGGTCGTCTTTGCTCACGCTGACGTGGGTCAGCGGTCTGGCGTTGATTGAGAACTCCGCTTCGGTCAGCAGAGTCCCCAGGACCTCTTCTGCGGGCGCCTTTTCACGCATGGTGACGCTAAGCGCAGCCTTCACCGAGCGTACTAGTCGTTCCCAGGCCCCTCCTTGGTTTGGAGCCCCTGGCGGTATGAATCTCCACTCCATCCTATGTAGCAGCCCTTCCTCATGCAGAGCTGGCGCCCATTCAGTGTAGGCAGCTCGTAGCTCCTGGTCGGCCCCTCGGAAGTTTGTTCCATTATCCGAGTACATCATCTTTGGCCATCCTCTTCTGGCCGCCATACGTCGTAGCGCCATTATTGCGGAGTCCGTTGAGAGCGACGAGACGAGCTCTATGTGGACGGCGCGCGTGGTGAGGCAGGTGAAGATCGCTCCCCATCTCTTCTCTCGGCGGCGCCCTATTTTAACCATCATTGGCCCAAAATAATCCACGCCACAGTTAGTGAATGGGCGGTGAAAAGGGTCCAGGCGGGCACGTGGGAGGTCCCCCATCGTCGGTGGTCTTGGTCTTGCTTTCTCGATCTTGCACTTCGCGCAGTCTCTCTCGATGGCTCGTACTGTGGGTCGTAGGTGGATGACCCAGTACCTTTGTCGCAGGTCGTTGGTCACGCGTTCTCTGTTGGCGTGACCTGCAGCACAGTGTTCCCGTAGCACGATGAGCCTCGTTATTCGATGACGTCCGTCCATGATTATTGGTTTCTTCACGTGATCGGGAGCGGTGGCGGCTTGGATTCGACCGCGCACCCTTATGATGTCGTCCTCCAGCACTGGATCTAGCTGAAACAGGCGACTGCTCCTGGTTATCGGTCGTCCCATCTTCATTTTCTTAATGTCTTCTTTGAAGCTTTCACGCTGTGCTCGCTTGATGAGCTCTTGTTCTGCTCGTTCTATGTGCTGATGTTCCATCCGCTTGGCTTTTCTTTTGCATATGTCGATGAAGGCCAATACCCTTGCCGTCGCACGCACCAACGTTTCATACTTCGAGAAGCGTGCGGGGTCTGGTGTCCATTCTTGCTCGTGTTCTTCTTCGGTCACGTGTAGGACTTCGGATTCTTCTTGTTCTTCTAGGGCTTTTGCCATAGGCCATTGCTCCTCTGGTTCATATAAGAATCGAGGTCCTTCAAACCATCTGCTGTTGGCACATATTGGTTCGTCCGACAGCCTGGTAGCGTCGTCTGCGACGTTCTCCATGGTCGGGAGCCATCGCCATTCTTCATGATGTGTGAGCTCGGATATTTCCCCCAGTCGATGAGCCACGAATGGGGTGTATCTCTTTTCATCACGACGTATCCAATGGATCACCGTCGTCGAATCGGTCCAATAAGTCGTGCTTGCTATCTTCAACCGATGTTCGTTCTTGATCTGCTCGGCGAGCCTCGCTCCGATGACCGCGGCTTGAAGTTCTAGCCTTGGTATTGTTTGCGTTCGTCGTGGCGCCACTTTGGCTTTGGCGGCCACGAGAACCACTTTGATCTGCCCGTCGCTGCTGATCATCCTCCAGTAGGCCGCAGTTGCGTATGCTTGTTCGCTGGCATCGCACAACACGTGTAACTCGATGCGCTCGTACTTCTGCGTCGAGTAGCACCTTTGAAGCCGTAGTTTTGCTATATCTTCCAGGCGCGCCAGCCACCTTGAGAATTGTTCTTGCTCATCCCTCGGGATTGGTTCGTCCCAGGAGATCTTTAGGCTCCACAGGCTCTGTAGTATTATCTTCGCTCTTATGGTGAAATGGCTCAGCAGGCCCAGCGGGTCGTAAATGGACATGACCGCACTGAGGGCTTCCCTTTTGGTCGGCGCGCGCACTTGTCTTCTTACTTCTTCTGGGACCTTGTTCATTGAAGTATTGAAGCCCAGCTCGTCGTTTTCCGAGCTCCACATCAGCCCGAGGATCTTGTTTTCTTGTTCTCCCCCCAGTGGAGTAGGGGATGTGGCATGTAGCTCCGTCGGCACGTCACGTAGCACTTCTTGTCTGTTGGTACTCCATTGCCGCAGCGTGAATCCTGCTGCTGCGTGCACCTTCCTTGTTTGGGCTATGGCGGTCCGAGCTTCTTCTTTGTTTTCATAGCTCGCCACATAGTCGTCCATGTAATGTGATGTTGTGATGGCTTCCAGCGCCAATGGACATTCCTCTTTATGTTGCTCGGCGTTGAAGTTCCTCACGAAGTGTGCCATGAATGGTGAGCTTGCCGCGCCGAATATCATGCTCGTCATCTTGAAGTGTCTTGGTGGGCTTATTCTATCTTCACCACGCCATAAGAATTGTTGCGCGGGCTGATCTTGCTGCCGTATCTTGATTCTTAGGAACATCTCTTGGATGTCTGCTGTGACGGCGACTTCATTTTCTCGGAATCTGAACAGGATTCCAGGAAGAGAGAGTAGCAGATCAGGTCCCTCCAGCAGGTGGTCGTTCAGGCTCACTCCTCGGCTCTTCGCTGCCGCATCGAAAACCAGTCGCTGCTTGCCGGGCTTATTTGGGTTCTGCACGGCGAAGTGTGGGAGAAACCAGCAGCGGGAACTGTTCATCTCTGACCCATCGCAGGGCTCCGCGTACCCCTTCTTCAGTAGGTTTTCCATTTGCGCAGTGTACTCGGCCGCGAACTCAGGTGATGCGTCCATTTTCTTTTCTATACTTTTCAGTCTTCGGAATGCCGTGTCATAGCTCGGTGGCATCTTGATTTGATCGTGACGCCATGGCAGACCAACTTCGTAGCCCCCGTCAATTTTCTTAATTGTCTTCTCCACTGTTTCGATGGCTCGCTGGTCCGCTTCACTTATTCGTGGTTTCTTCGAAACGCCCAGTGCCTCAATCTTGAAGTGGTAGTCGACGAGGTTGTGGAGTTGATTGTCGCGTCGCTCATCGATGTTCGAGTGCCGCTCAGGTTCATAGATGTGTAGCACTCTTTCGCTTGTCTTCATGATGACGCTTCGTGGTACCGTTCCGTGTACCACCCAACCAAGTTGTGTTTTAGAAGCAGCTGGCTGGTCTGGTCCCCCGGTCCTTAATTGCCTGGAGACTATGTTTTCCCAATGGTCGGTGCCCACTAGGATGCCTGGCCGCGCCTTTTCATAACATATTTCTTCTTGTTTCATGTCTCGAAGATGTTCGTATTTCAATAGCTCTTCAGGTATAGTTTGTTGATGTAGCCTCAAATTCTTCATGGTTCTGGCGTTCAACTTGTAGGACTTGTTTTCGTTCTTGCCCCGGATTCTTACTGTGACTATCTTGCTATTGGTGCTTCTTGTCATGTTCACGCCGTGTAACTGCAGTGTATGTGCCGGTCCCTCAGCTCCAACTTCACTGGCTATGTCTTCGTCGATGAGGGTGATGGTTGCTCCTTCATCCAAGAGTGCGTAGGTGTGCACCTCCCCCCGTGGTCCGGCGACGACCACTGGACACATCTTCAGTAGCACGGCGCGAGGGCCCGTGGCTTTGTTGGTAGCCACAGACAACACAGTTTCATTGTTCGACGGTGCTTGCGTGTTCGGTGTCGCTTGCGTGTTCGGTTGTTCTTCTTGTTTTTCAGTATGCAGAGACTTGTGATGCGGACGCTTGCATTGGTTCACGCCACATGGCTTGGCGCGACAGTTCCCTCTTCGGTGGCGGGAGCAGGCACACTTGAAGCATATTTTTCTCTCTTTCAAGAAGTCCCATCGCTGCTCCGTTGTCATATCTTGATACTTCGGGCACCGAGGAAGTGCATGTGCTTGTCCACAGTTCGGACATGATTCATTATCTTCTGTCTTCTCTGACATGTTGTAGACGGTACCGATCTTCTTTTTCGGTTGCAGGACAGCAGGTCGGAGTTCCTTCTTCGTGTTCGTACTTGTAGTCGGCGTCGGAGCGTAGGTGTATCTTAACGCTCGGTCCGCCTCTCGCATAAGGAAACGCGAGAGCATGATGATTTCAGGTTCCGCCGTCCCTTCATACTGGCTTGCGAAGTCACACCATCTCGATCTGATGTGTGGGCTCAGCTTGTCTAGCACTTCTCTTGCTAGCATTGGGTTGTAGAGGTAACCGCGCTGGTCGATACTCTTCAGGACGCAGACGGTGTTTTGAAGGCGCACAGCGAAGCTATTTAGGTCCGTCGCTGATGAGCTTGGTTTCGGCATCTTCTTCAAATCTTCAATTGCCCGATCGATGATGATTTCTGGTCTTCCGTAGCATTGCTCGAGCGTGCGCATGATAATCCCAGGGTCGGTGGCCGTGTGTAGTAATGCAGACACGACGTTTCTTGCTTCACCCTTGAGACAACTTCGAAGTCGCTGTAGATTTTCTGCCGCCGATATTTCATACATCTTCGTGCTGTCATCCACTGCAGCCTTGAACGGTAGCCACTCGTTGACGTCACCACTGAATATTGGCAGGTCAGTGTGACGTAGTCTCGGCCGCGCCATCTTCTCTAATGTTTCGGCAAGTTGTTCAATTCCGTTCCGATTTCTTGACGGCGTGTGCGATTGTGATTGCGATCGCTCCTTGCTGACAGGTACTTCGAAGCGTAAATGTCTTGGTTCTTCCCGTTGATTCGTTGCTCGTAGCCATTCATCAACTCGTTGTTCTTGAGGTTCTTCGTGCAGGCTGTCGTTGTCTTCTTGAATGATTGAAACCTCCGCAGCCAATCGCTTCTTGACTAGATCGGCTTCGATTTCAAGTTCTTTTCTTCTCAATGTAGCGAGTTTCTCAGCCGCTTCTAGTTCCGCCAGACGAATTCTCGCAGTTGCGCTGGCTGTCGACCGCTGAGAGCGCACAGAGTGCGCCGGTGACCGCGCACGTGGTGTTTTTTCAACGGCGCGTGGTAATTCTTCAACGGCACCCGCACGTGGTATTTCTTGAACCGTCGACGTTCTTGCAGTATTCATGTTTCGTGGGTTTGCTTCGTTTCGCTCTGTACTTTGTTGTCTTGAGCTCGGCGAGGCTGGTGGGTCTAGTGATAGCCGCCTTTTTCGTTCGTAGTCGATCCGCTGCCTTTCATGGTCTCCGGGTGCTGCGGCGTGGGCCCTTTCTTGAGCGCGGCGTTGCTCTCCGGCATCGCTTTGGCTCCTTGTGATCATGGCTGGTACCGTAGCGTGTAGCGTTCTTCCTTTGCTTCACTTCCGGGAGGCAGGAACCGAGGTTGCTTGATGTAGCGGTTTCTTGATCCGTTGATCCGGCGAAGTACAGGACCACAATATAATGGACTGTATGAATTAAAAGCTCTCTTCGATATTTTCTTCTTTATTTGGGTCTTCCTGTTTACAATGTTGCGTGGTTGAACTGCGATCTCGAACTGTGCTCAGACACTATCCGGCCCTATTTTTATACCTGCGCGCACCGAGCGCCCGGCCGGCTCCGGCCAATCACAAGTCCTACATTTATTGCCTGACCAATCGCAGGCCCTACTTTAATTTCTAAGCGCTGTCTCGTTCCTACCGGTGCCTCTCTGTCTCGCAGTGTTATCTCTGTCTAATATATACTTTTATTTCATTCTTTCTAATTTGTCCTACCTCGGATAGTGTGCTGAGCTTACAATTTTTAATTTGAACTTATCTAACAACAATATCTTACTTTGCGTACTTATGCCTATTTTACATATCTTACTTACTAAATATCATGTTTATTTACATTGACAACATACTCATTTCTTATTTATTACATACTTAATATTTCCTATTGATAACATGTTAAATATTGCCTACTTTATCGTAATTTCATACTTATTTGTTTCCTAGCTATTACAAGTCTATTTATTTCCTACTAATTACCTACTTTTCCTACTTATTCTTACTTATGAACTAAATAAATGTGAACACCGTTTTGGAATTCTTTAATAGAAACTCTTACGATCTAAGTTTATACATATCGAAAAACACGTGCTATTTATTTACATGTTTGCTAAGCTCGCCGTCCTCAACATTAATTATAATTTAAAATAAAGGTATTGTGGAGCCATGGTGTCTTGTGCTCTAAGTAATTGTGATGCGACAAAAACAAATAATCCAAGTAATCACACTTTTCACAGGTAAACAAGATATTGCCACACATTTCTCTTAAACCAAATTTCTCTACATTTATTCGTTTATCGATGAAGAAAACAGTATGGAACATAGTTTATTAATTTCCTTTGCCGTATATAGTCATATTTTATGAATCTAAGTCATATTTTACGTATCTCATATAAAATGTATGCATTCGTTTTCGGATCGCCTGTTTATTGACATTGTTGTTCTTTGACATTCTATTTCTATGGGGCTACCACTGTTTATATTATACCATTAAAACATTGCAGTTTATTATTACAACTTAAAAACGATATGATTTCTTAAACTAAAGTATTAAGGTAACAGAGTTTGCCAAAGGCACCACACGCTGAAATTTTAATGGTTGTTTTCCCGCAGTTGTGTGGTTCCACTCATGATTACAAGCAACTTTTACTATGGGGCCAACTCTGATAACGCGAAATAGCAGCTGTTCCCGAGTAGGTATTGCGCTTTTGTATGGAACAGCTGAATTTTTTCGCGATATCAGAGTTGGCCCCATAGTAAAAGTTGCTTGTAATCATGAGTGAAACCACCCCACTGCGGGAAAACAACTATTAAAATTTCAGCGTGTATATTAATGACGACTGGCTGCGAGTTAGCAGTGCACTCCAAGTCTCCAACACAGCCATCTTTAGATCTTTACTCACACTATAATTTATTGCAGTTCACCATATATCGGACGGACGGCCTCGGCGGCGGCGGGGTCGTACCGCAGGTCCACTCATTGCAGTAAGAACACTGCCGCTGCTAGAGTGTTAACTGACACTACTAGCTGCATTGCTGCTACTTCAGCACATGAGTTGGACTCTCATTAATCCCAATTCACCATAGAAACTGCAGTGCATATGCACAAATATTTCTGCGTCGGACGGCCTCGGCGGTGGGGAGAGCGCTGCGTCGTACTGCAGGTCCAGCTGCAGCATGAACACTGCCGCTGCTAGAGTGCTAACTGACACTGCTAGCTGCATTGCTGCTACTTCAACACATGAGTTGGACTCACATTACAATCATAACTCACCATAGAAACTGCAGTGCATATTTGTGCGTCAGACGGCCTCGGCGGCGGGGAGAGCGCTGCGTCGTATCGCAGATCCAGCTGCAGCATAAACGCTGCCGCTGCTAGAGTGCTAACTGACACTGCTAGCTGTGCTGCCGCTACTCCAATACAGGTTTTGTTGCCACAACTGCAGCATAAAAAAAAAACTGATAAAAAATCTAAAACATGAGTGGGTAAGTTAAACCAGCATTCTGGTGTTAAATGCGGGAGTTAATTTTAATTTTGTGTTTCTATATTTCCAAATCATTTAAAAGTGTAATTAAAATTTTATTACATTTTTTAAAAGTACTACGCTATTAACATACAAGTTTCATTATGTTAGGTAATTTTTCAGCACCACTGAAGCGACCTAGTTGTTTTATTGTCGGAAAATCCCCGAAAAGCTGTCGGAAAATACCGTAAAAGCGGGACTATGCAGGATATTCATAATTTAAAAATCCGTTATACGTGAACTATGCTATGAATATTAAAACAACTTTTAGAACATAATTTTTAAAGAACCTTTTCACGAAATTTTTTTCTATTAGATAGCACAGACTATATAATAGTGATAGTGAGTGCTACGTACTTCATTAAATTCACTTATATTGAATGAATGTAGGTATGTATGTATGTTCAGGTTTCGATTCACCAGTGGAGTCTCGTCGGTGGATCATAGAGGAATGAGGGAATAAAACTTAGAGCATTAACCAATTATAATGCTCTAAGGAATAAAATGATTGATTACCGAAGAATTAAAAAGTATGAGTACCTGCGATTACAGTAGCCAGAATGATTTTCCAGAAAAATAAACACTGGCTCTTTTAATAACTAAATTTCTAAAAATCTAACGAAGAATATCGACTCATTGTCGATATTCTGTTTACTTTCTACTGCATTCTTTGAAATTCATTCTCCGAGATGCTATGAAAGCCATTGTAATGCCACGCCACCCAGAAATGAATATTAAACGGAGATTTTGTGGCTTCTGGCTTCCTTGATTGCCCTACAGATTGCCAGTCTAACTGGAACAGTAACAACACATTTCAATAGCACACATGTTGATAGCTTGCCTTGACGTTTAATCAAAGCACAGAAGCTTTTGAAATGAGGAAAATTGAAAGCAGTTACTTAAAATTGCTTCTACGAATCGTAGTTCAGAAAAACTCGAGTCATTAGCGAAGTTCGACGTTAAGAACCTTTGGTTTGAAGTATTGAAACGATGCTTGATTAACCTTGATCATAAGAATAATTATTGATTGGTATATTCAACGATACAGAACAAATAAAATATTTAAGTATACAAATAAAGTTGTTTGTGGAGTGGAGTTTTGGCTTGCGCCGTTTTTCTCACAGCGATGACTGACGTCATACGCCTGTGATATCTCATAAAGGGGAGCTCGGTGGCGCAGTGGTTTAGCGTCTGGCCCAGCGATTGCGGAGGTTAAGCAACGTTCACAAGGGTCGGTCATGGGATGGGTGACCAAAAATTTATTATCTCGAGCTCCTCCGTGCTTCGGAAGGCACGTTAAGCCGTTGGTCCCGGCTGCATTTGCAGTCGTTAACACCCACCAATCCGCATTGGGCCCGCGTGATGGGTTAATGGCCCGTCCTCCTTATCTACCCATAAGGAAGGCCTGTGCCCCAGCAGTGGGGACATTTAACTGGCTGTGATGATGATGATGATACAAATAAAATGATTTTTTTTAAACACTTTTACGGACTTAAACGCGATAATATTGTACACAAATGGATTTTTTTTACTTTCTAGCAGTTTTTCAGGGATTTGGTCTCGCTATTATGAGATATCTTGATGGCAGCAAAGTAAAAACGGACATCTGTAAAAATCAATATTTTGAGGACAGAGCTTAGAACGAAAAACTTTGACAATGTTTTGTTTTCCAGCGAAAATGTTTCAAATTCATTCCATAGTCTAAGTATTACATGGTTTACAAAATATAATAAATATTTTTGTTTAAATCATTGTACTTAGTTTCAGAGATAATGCAGTTGTCCGTTTACAGATAGTTTAAGTATTGAGTTAACTGCTACATAACTTTGTATGCTTCCAACTGTTAAACATGCGTATTGAGTTAACTGCCACATAACTTTGTACCTATGCTATTATGCTTCAAAATGTAAAGACCCTAAAAACAAAGAATATGGATATGGGAGAAAGATTGATAAAGTTAAAGTATTTCAATGGATTTTACAATCGGAATTTATTAAAAGCGCTGCTGTTTAAATATATATTTTAGAAAAAAAATTAAGTAGGTAGTTGTCTTTTAATACTTTATTCTAAAAAAATAAACTTTTAGACAGTAAAAAATATATATTTGAATATTCTAGCTAAATAAAGTTCTATTATAGTTTCCCATTATAACCTGTTCCGCCGGTAAAATTAATGACAATGACAGTTGTCTCTTTCTTCCATACAAAAATGCATTCTGTCCCACGTAAACAATGACAAGGTCAGTTGTCCGTTTTGACATGGTTAATGTAGTTGACTTTTTATACGTTAAAGAAATCATGTTTATAAGGAAAAATATTGTTTTTGATTTTACTTAATCAAAGAATAGGTAATTCTCGTTACAAAAATACAAAAAAAGAATTTGTTAGATTTGTAGATGACTTTAATTTCTTTGCTGCCGTCGCTCTTGAATTTGTCTTTTAAAAGAGGCTAATTAAAACTACTCACCCTATATTCATGAGTGATCTGATGCATAACGCCAGCATGGCTATATGGGCCCCGATGGCCGCCGCCCACAGCATGGTCAGGGGGACGGCGGCGCAGGGCGAGGGCCCCAGCGCCCGCCAGGGGGCGCCCCAGCTCCTGGTAGACCGCGAGCGCGCGGCCGCCCAGCCGCCGAACCCACGGCTGTAGTACACCGACGTTGCTATAGTGATGTAGCTACTTAGTGCATGGTTGTTGTTAATGGGTGCTATTTATAACTACAGTGAAATATATTTTACGGTTAAGGCATACCTAGTTTCTGAACTAACTATACAGTACCTCTGTACCTTCACGACAATCAGTAGGGGTGGATTTTTGATAAATTGTGTACTTACTAAGGATTTTTTAAAGATAATGGTACCAGACAAAAGACTTTATAACAAAAAAGTTTCTGATCCCAGATAAATAAATATTTTGAACGGGATGGAGAGCGTTTGCAGAACGGATTTAAGAGATTAAGAATTTGTATAAATAGTTTGTTTTAACGACTGCTCTGAAAAATAGAGAAAAACCACAGGTTAGCAGCAAGTTTTCAGTAATTTTCTTTTATGACTCGAATCGTAAGTACGTGGTTTATTAGGAAAGTATCTATTTAACTGTGTTTCAAGGAACTATTCCAATATTTCTAGTACGTTTCTTTAGAATTCCTAGCTGATTCATGAACAATGTGGGCACAAGATTAGAAAACTCAGCTCTAATGTAACGAAATAAGATGGTCTGAACGTGTTTCTCTACAAGTATACAGGATGTCCCATAGATATAATTATACAGAGGGACATAAGTTACTTTTAAGTTTGCAGATAGAAAACTTTCATAAAAATACTTTTCTAAGGAGTTGAAAAGAAATTATCATCGTGCGTTTTTTTTTTTAAACTGAACCGTTCGATACTTTTAACATGACATGGATAGAATAACGTACAGCCTCAAAGAATTATTAATTTGGTAAAAAACATGATTATCAATTCAATCGAACGTATGTTCGATTCTTGATCAGCTAAGAATAGATTTGCACGTATTTTCAGAATATTTTTTCAAAAATCTTTCATGTTGTTTTTTTAGTGCCTATATATTTATGAGTTTGCACAGGTACGTTTGCTATACTCGACAGCAACTCTTAATAAGCAATTTTTATGCAATTTGCGTCTCAGGTGGTAACTACATGTTTTCATACAAAATGTTAACTACAGTCGCTATCAGATATGGTAAACGTAAACTTATAATATACCTACTGAATATTTAAAAGCTTTAAATAAGATCTTTAGCAATTAAATTGTAAAGAAAATATACTAAACTTTTCTCCATGAAGCAAAGATGGAACAGCCTGTATAGTAAATCAGCCGATGGGTAATACATTACTGATCGATGCCGGTGCCGATACATTGATTGAACGAACCTGACGGATACTGTTCAATACGAAGTAATAGCCGGAGAATTTATTTGAATAGGCTGTGGGTAAAATTATGCTACTGGTTACCAAGAACTTTAAAATCATATTGGTTACAGACATGTGGCCGAATTTAGGATTCTCTAATCACATTACTAAATAAGTTGCTTCCCGCTGTCTGTCCCTATGTATGCTTAGATTTTAAAACTACGCAACGGATTTTGATGCGGTTTTTTTATAGAAAGATTCTTATTTGACATGGTGTCAAATTCCACACTACATCGAAGCGAAGCGAGGGTGGGTTCTAGTATCTAATAATACTTAGTACTAGCGTCTATAGATAATGTCTTCTCTTCCACACGAACGCCCAGTGCTGGGCATTGGCAGAGCAATGGCCAATTACATTAATTAATAATTAATTTATGAACCTACTTTATATTTTGGTGGTAGTTCCAATTATGTGCACAGCATCTAAAGTTATCCGTCGATGTGTTTTGTATGTGGTTATCCTACTAAATATTTACTATTTAATAAAATTCTAATAAGATATAAATTAACATTAATTATAAGTGGTAGAGTAATAGTACATTATGAGACAAGTTAGCTTAGGTTGCTCATTGCACACAAGGCTGTGGGTTGCAGCCCGACCCGCAGGCGAGGCCGTAACTCAGCCGAGTGTGCAATGAGCAAAAGCTCACGAGTTTCATACGACGTTTTTCAACACATTTGCGAGGAAAATACAAAGTAATTTACCACACAGCAACAAATTCGACAAAAACAAAATATGACAATTATGGGAAAAGGCGCGTAGGTTTTTTTTTTCACACGCCCAATGCAAGAATATTTTGCGAACAAAGGGGTGAGCATACAGTCTACTTCAAAATTATAATTTTAAGTGATAAAATGCAAATATTTTAATATTTTATCACAAAATATTGTGAATTATAAATAATTTGATAATAATAAATATTTGTTTGACCTAATTAAGGACTTACACATTTATTTATTTCAAAAATGAATATGAATTTTCAGTGGCATGAAACCTCTTTGTTGTTACTAAAAAAATAACGGTATTACCCGGTTAAATTGGGAATGCGAGTAACGCATAGAACTTGCAGTAAGGCACTAATTTAACTTTGTAGGGATAATTTTATAACAACCTAGTGTTTTATATATTATTGCACGCGTTTGTTATAGCTCGGTTTATGGCCCTAAAAGCGATGTATTAGGGCGCACTTTACGAGCAAGTGTATTGAAAAAGAATTGTCCATTTAGGTAGTCAAATTCAAAGTCCATTTTTTTATTCAAATACCTAAACCTAATAATTAATCACTTTTGAATAGTCTATATTTTCCTACCACCTTAAAAATGCTTATTATGTAAGCTTATTTGAATAAAGAATTTTTCATTTTAATTTTTTTTCCATGGATATTTAATAATTCATTTTAACAATCAAATAAATTTCACACCAGTCCGATTTTAATAATTGTGCTGCGATTTCGTTTATGGAAATTAATTAAACTTCGAAATTGCTTTTTCGGAAACTTTGATGATGTCTCGATATAATCGGACGATTAGATTAATTTATTTAAACAACAGAATTATATGTTTATTAATAAAGACAATTTTTGCTACATCTTCTAGAAATTCGTAAGTTGAGGTTAAGATTAAAAAATAATGTGAATGCCTAATTGGAGTCTATTGGTGACTATTTAAATGGCATAACTAATTATGTTTTATAGAATGAGTAGGTACAGATGCCGGCATATACAGGGTCATTTTGAACTTACCATCCAAATTTTGAGGATGTGTTCAGTCCATGAAACTGAACAACTTTCTCTAAGGAACACATGGTCAAATATGTAAAATAAAAATCGACTATCCATACAAATCAAAGAGATCACGTGATCAATTTAGTATGGGATGACCAAAATTTTCTGGCGAAATTTGACACGTTTCTTAGAGAAAGTTGTTTAGTTTCATGGACTGGACACATCCTTAAAATTTGGATGGTAAGTTCAAAATGACCCGATATATTGGCAAGAGAATGAAAGAGACAAAAGATGCGCAGTAGCCATAAACTTAGTGCTTATGGCTACTGCGCATCTTTTGTCTCTTTCTTTCTCTTGTCAATATATATGCTGGGCAGTATATCTACTGTGATTATGATTAGATTCAGTACTTAGTTAAATTAAACGAGTTTAATTTACGCATGAAAACTTAATAAATAATCCGAGCAATAAATTAGAGGCACAGGTTTTTTCACAACTTTTAGTCTCAACGATTATACATATACCTACTAGCACTTTAAATGTGTTTCTTCTTGATTGCTAATAAACCAATCTTAAGAAACTTATAAAAGCGTACATTCACATACCTACACCAACAAACGTTACGTGTCCTGGAAGGAAAATGGAAGTACCGCTTAATAAAAGCTTTCGTAATGAAAGGGCGAATAATCAGTAACTGCCAGCGAACTAAAATCTATGGAAGTGTAATTGCAAACAAATATTGCTTAAAAAATAGCACCACACGGGGCCGAAAAAGTACAACCCGCTCAGCTTTAGTCGGGCACCTGGAGGCTGATTACGTAACTCTGTTAACAATTCTTAATGCTGCTTTAAGTAAGATAGTTGTCAATACTTGTCATATTGGTCTTTACTAAAGCAGCAATGTAACTGCGATTTCTATCAGAGTTGTTTGCAACAAAGTTCCAAAATCAGGGGGCCGGTGACTGACGTTAACGTTCTTTACAATAATTGCAGTTTTATATTGCAGTGAAAAGAGAGAAAGAGAAAGTCTATTAGAAATGACGTCCTGTGTAGTCTAATGGTGTAAAAGATGCAAAAAGAAGGCAGTAAAAATATGCAGAAATAAGGTATCATATTTTTTCGTTTAAGTATAGAAAATATCTATGAGTATACAAATTATGGTCGCAAATAAGCAACCAGTGCTCAGATCAGACGCTTTGTGCTGCATAATTAAATGCCAACATTTTTAGCTCCGTCCACTTAGTTGTACTTTTCATGTGGTGCCACTTTTTGAGCGCAATGCTTGTTCCATAGATTTTAGTTCGCTGGTATAACTGCCTACCTCGTAAATCAAAATGACTGTGTAGGAATAGGAACGGCAATTTGAGTTACGATGTAAGCTTATTGTAATAGGGAATATGAACGTAGTTAATTAAATGGCGCACTTAAGATTTCCTTTTAGGAAAGACACACTTAATACTGCCCCCCTACTCAAATGGCCACTTTTCTATTCGTTCGCTAACTTAAATCTTAAAAATAAGCAATTAAACGATCAAGTCACACGTCGCAAGTTTATGTAAATCACAGACATTATTGTATTGAACAGAATTGTTAAGCCTACGACTCGGAACTTTGGAGTTATTGGCTTAATTTTAATTTTTAAGTTAGCGAACGAATAGAAAAGTGGCCATTTGAGTAGCCCCCCTGATGTAGTAAATGAAAATTAAGGTGATAGTTTCCTGACTTGAATTAAATTAACCCTTTTAGGGTTCCGTACCAAAATGGTAAAAGAAACCCTTATGGTGTAACTCAGTCTGTCTTTCTGTCTGTCAGGCTTAAAATGTTAATGAAATCATTTGGGTGTGCACAGAGATTTGAATCTCTTCCATTCCCTGGAACGCCATCATCAGATCACAGCCAGGTCAATCCTTGGCGGAGAACCAAGGCTTCATAGTTTCCTCGTATGAAAATCGACTGGGGTCCTTAATTATTTGGCCATCACAAAATGGAAATCCTAAAAATATTTAATATGAAATGAGTTAATGACTATTTTAGTCATTCAGGTAGAATTGGCAAAAACACATTAAATAAAATCGTTACTTATAAACTACGAAAAATTGCGGAAAATACATCTATAGGGTGTTTTCAGATGCAACTAGTTGTGAGCAAGCAACAAAAAAATTTTGGACGTCACTATTTGGACCATTCTGTACAAGGTGTTTGCTAAAAGCCGAATGTGGTAAATAGGGACCATTAAACTGAACAACTTTTACTATGGGACCAACTATGAAATCGGGAAAAAAATAAATCAGCTGTTTCATACAAAAATTAAAAACGAAAATATCAAAATGTATAAAACAGCAGATTTTTTTTCGCTATTTCATATAATCATCCGAACGAGTGTTATAATGTTGTACTGAATTTCATAATGTAACTCGTCGGGTGTGCGGGGAGGAACGCGACATGCTCACGCTCGGATATTGTGGTTACTATGATACTGATCGTTATAAATTTGGCAGTAAGCTGTTTCAGAACTTTTTATAGAGGACTAGCGGCCGCCCGCGACTTCATCTGCCTGGAAAGGTTTTTTGCTCTCCCTCGGGAACAATACTTTTTTCGGGATGAAAGGTACTCTATGTCCTTCTCTGAACCCCTGATAACGTGTATGCAAAATTTCATGATGATCGGTTCAGTAGTTAAGACGTGAAGGCGTAACAAACAAACAAATAAACGGACTTTTGCATTTGTAATATTAGTAAGGATAAGTAAGGATTTAAAGCTTGGGTGTAGTTAAAAGTAATAAAATAACACCAACTTGCAGCGAGCACGGTGACGGCCCCTGCTGGTACTCCCAACCCCAGCACCGGTTTCTGCCGCTCCTCAAGCCAACCAACGGCGCCGACCACCACACCTCCGATGCCACAGACTATCTGCAACAATGGACGGCATCGGAACTAGTACAACAAAATACGGGGTGGAGACGAGGTACCTATACGACACTATAGCCCTCTCTATCAGAATGACCTTTTCGCTGAAAGACCATTTACGTAATAACTAATAGTACTTGTACTATTAGTTATTCTGTGCTAATAGTACAAGTACAGAAGCAGCACGCCGCAAAGTCATTTAAATAAATAGCGACTTTTGCACCGACACAATAAAGTGCAACTCAGGTCGCGCAGCGCTAATGGCCTACAGTTATATTCACCAAGTAGTTGCCTCTCTTTCTATTGCGTGCTATAATAGGAGTATTTTGAAACTATCAAATAATTCCTAGGAACGAAAAAAAACAAATTCAAACTAAATAGTATGAACATTTAATTGTACTGAAAACATCACATAACTGATAATTATTTCCTGTAACCAAACTATTGGATATTTTTAATTGTATTTTTATGCAGACTGGAGCAGTGGGAGCGTTCTTAGCTATGAGACATTTAATTTATTATCGCATTGTCGTCTTCAGGTTGTATAATGTGATTTTACAGGTGAGATAAGCCGCACGACTTTTGGCGCACGAAGAAAATCGTCTAGCCGCACGTAGGCAGGTGTCTGAATAAACTTATCTGATCCGGTGGTGAAAACTGGAATTAAGTGTTACCTATTTACATTACGACATCGACTACACTACATAGACGATACCTAGCGACGCTTTCATCCATGTGTCACTGAGCTTCAATTTTACAAGCGTGCAATTTTATAAGGTGACTAAAATCGATTGTCACAAATCGACCCACGTAAATACTGTGTGTTCAGTGTTCTAGACCACTTCCGTCATATCTTTTTCTTTTTTTTTGTTAAAAACTCTTGCTTGCGCGACGTTTATACTACACAATACAATACAAAATGAAGCCCCCACATCATTAATAACGAAAACCATTACTACTCCGAATTCAAAAATTCATTCACCATTAGAAAGCTAATCCTCTCCACAGAAATTCTCGCGGGAGGCGAAACGCACGAAGTTATGTGATAATAAGAGTAGCCGTGCCGTTATAATATGCGACGTGCTGTGGTTTTAGCACAATATCCCTTGGCTTGGCTTTTAGACTAGACGAAAATCCTAAATATCCGCTTCCTTTGCCGTTTCAACGGCATTTTGTGAGGCATTTGGGCAATATGACTTTTCCGATGTAAAAAAGGCTGCTGAATTCGATTCTGAATGTTGCCAATCCGAATTTTATTTAATTTTTTTCAAGCGTGTTTTGCTCTTATAATGACTTTATTAAAGATATCTCTATAGTTCTTTACAGAAAATCCTCTATAGAATTAAAACTATGAAGATTTGCCCAAGAAAAAGAATACTGGTAAATAGCCCAATTGTCATACTATATACAATAAAAAAATAAACTTGTTAAACATTTTTGTCTAGTAACTGTGTTAAAACATTTTTTTTTTGTGTCGCATGGCGGAATTTTATAAAATTGTTTTATTCGAAAATCATCTACAGATTTAAAACTATGAGGATTTGCCCAAAAGAAAAAAATACTGGCAAATAGCTCAATTATATCACTATATAGAATAATAAACTTGTTAAACATTTTTGTCTAGTAATGTGTTAAAAAAATAATTAGTGTCGCGTGGCGGCATTTTCTCTCCTCGAGCCACATCTCATACTTTCGGTACCCGGACGGACTTCCGGTTATCAAAATTGAGTTCAGCGCAAGAACCTTATATATGACTCTGGACATTGCGTCACCTTTTGGGGCTTGAAGAACGAAAAAATAACCTTGAATGACGTTAACGATATTTTCCATCTCTTTCATTAGGGTGACAACAATGTTGTCCATTCGTAGGACAGTCACTACAAATAGGTACTTACTACAGACTATCAACTTATGCCTACGGCGTAAGTTTTTTGGACGACCAATCCAAACATTCAAAAGTGTTTAGATTCTAAACATTTGAATGTTTAGAATAGTTTAGATGTTAGTTAGTGCCAAAGTTTGTATGTTTGGGTATCTCTAAACGTACAAACATTCGCATTTAGAATATTACTGCATTTATAGGATTATTACTACTCTTGACCAACCATATTATAACCTTTCTATATATTCATTCAAACCCCCCTTTTGGCCAGCGGCGGCGCGCAACACAAAATATTTACTTAATGATTATTTTCGGTTGGCTCCTCTCCGGATGGACGATACTGTTTTGGAATGGTGGTCACACTGGGGGTCAAGTCTGCTATTGTTAACATCATATAATCGTGTTTCAATGGTGTTTGAACGGTAATGCTTTTTAACACAGTTCTTGATTCTTAAACCCAAAACTGAGACACAGTGTCTAACGGGTTTGAATTTTTAGGAAAAACAATGTGTTTCAATTTTGGGTTTACAAAAACAAGAATTGTGTCAAAAAGCATTACCATCCAAACACCATTGAAACACGATTACGGCGTTAGTCACGATAATAGCAAACTTGACCGCTTGGTCCTGTACGGTCCGGCTGGTTAAAAGTCAAAACTTGGTGAGGTTTAAGACTTAGGTACAGATGCCGGCATATATATTGGCAAGAAAATGAAAGAGACAAAAGATGCGCAGTAGCCATAAACTTAGTGTTTATGGCTACTGCTCATCTTTTGTCCCTTTCTTTCTCTTGCCAATATATATGCCGGGCAGTATACACACCTGCCCTTCCACCCTAAAGTCACGTGTATTTTTATTTTGTACAATGAGGAATGTCCAAAAAAACAAATTGGCTGAATATTTTTATAGGCAGGAATAAGCGCCCTTAGTAATAGAAAAAAGTGTTAGAATTTTCGGTTGTGTGAAAAAAAAATTAAGTCTCATTATTAGTCATTGTATTAAAAAAAGTTGCAATATAAAATGTCAAAACTGCATTATTTTGGCCGTTGAAAATAATTTCCCTCTAATGGTAATTGGGATATACTATAAATGTTTCTTTTCCTCATCGTTTCGGAATCTGAAAAATAAAATAAGATTAATTTTTATTTTGTTACTACGAATAAACAATGGGTGTCAAAGACCATTATAACTAGTATAGTAGTAAGGTAGTAAGTTAGGTAGGTCCAATT
Organism: Agriphila geniculea; assembly: GCA_943789525.1. Classification (NCBI taxonomy): domain Eukaryota; kingdom Metazoa; phylum Arthropoda; class Insecta; order Lepidoptera; family Crambidae; genus Agriphila; species Agriphila geniculea. The sequence continues at coordinate 5,549,181 of OX038880.1, forward strand.
CTTAGCTGAAACTGATCTAAATTATTTAACTCAACTACGTAAGATAATATTTTAGTTTACATTACATTTTTTATCTCTGTTAAGAATACAAAATAATTCCGCTCTCAAAGTTAAATGTGGCATAAAAACATAAAATCTAATGTTAGGTAGGATAAACGTAAATTTTTCATCCAAATCTTTCTTTCTTATTCAAAAGTTCTGCTGTGATTATGGTCACCCTGCGATATGCAGATAATATTTCTAAAGCTTCTTATGTGTCGAAAATGAATACAGATTTGTACATATTATATTTATTATATTGAAATAAAAAATACGTAATTAAGGTGGAATTATAATTAACTTCTATAATATTTCCGAATTAGATCGGAAACAATCTTTGAAATCTGCTAAAATTCAGATTTCTGAGAAGGAAAAATTGAATGCTGAAAATACTTTAAAAAACACTTACTTGTTAAATATAATGTTAGAATTTGGTTTTGAAACACTTTTGCAATTTTGCACAATGCAACACATGCTTTGTAACGCGAATTTTATTTAAATAATTTTATATTTTTGTACATAAACGTGAGATGTGGTGGAAAATCATTGACATTAGTGACATGTCAAATCAAAGACAATTCCATCAGTGATGCCACCTTATTTTTATTTGGTAACTTATGAAATATGGAGAAATTACTGTTAAACGTAAAATATTGTAATAACAAAATGGACTCATCTGTCCTCTAAATAATTACTTTGGCATGTACTAATAAATTTTTACATCATGTAACTAATTTAAAGTGTGCCGATATTTACATTTATTTAGAAAATCTAATTAGTTTTTGTACATGACCTGGGTAAATTGACTATGGAATGGGATATTTTGTACTTAGCATGGCAATTCCAGTCACAGTGTGAGAGGGATAAAAGAAATCTGCAAAGGTGAATGACCTCATCCCCAACCATCCTTCAGTACTAGAATGTCCAGTGTCATAGAATATGAATATAAGGTTCTTGGTTCAGCGACTCCCAAAACCTATGCCAGGATACATCACATGACCAGAATCGAGTTCTAATAAGATAAGGCTCCATTTTGGTCGCCATCTTGAATTTTGGGCAAAGGAGCCAAAATTGGGCCTGGCAACATTCGGAACCGAATTCAGCAGGCTTTTTTCCTTCGGAAAAGTCATGTTGGCAAAATGGCTCACAAAATGCCGTTGAACTTGAAAACTTTAATTCGAAATACTAGTCAATGACAAAAGACTAAGGAAACAACCAGCTAGTGGGGAATTCTAAATTGAACGTAAACTTTCTTCATCGTAATGATGTGAAAACTTAATAATATTTAGGTATTGATAGAGTGATGCCAATACTTAACTGCCATAATAACGTGCCTCAACTTTATACATGAGTATTATGTATTCTAGAAATTATTCCTAGTCATGGAAGCAAGTCGCAGTTTAATTTATGTAAATTGTTGTATAAACGTCGCCTTAAAGCGGTGTTTTGTTTAGGGAAGCAAATTAATTCTTCAGCTCTGATACAGTCGAGATAGAAGGTAAAACACTTTGTATTGGAGCTCAGGAATTCAGATATAATTGGGAATGTATACGGGAAAACATTAGTTTTCGGATAAAACTTCGAATAAAGCTTTTTTTTTTTTTTTTTTTTTTTTTTTTTTGGTCTGGCAACCCTGACCGATACACTTGTCAAATAAACCAGCTGATATTTTAATTAAATTAAATTGTTTAAACTTAGTAATTTCTATAATAAGTTGTGCTTAAATTATTCTTTACTGTATAAATAGTCACGAAAAGTGTTATAAGTACAATCGGTGTGGTATTATTTGAAAAAAAAGTGATCTCAAATTCGTAACGGCGCCGGCGGAGCGGCATCCAAATGTCACTGGAGAAGATATAAAAGGCGATTAAACTTCGTAGAAGAAACGACAATTTGTGATCTGCTGCATAATAAACCGGGGGAGTACATTTATTCCTTAATTTTAGTGATTAATAGGTACCCATAGGTATAGGTTATATAGGAAAATATGAAGACAAAACTTTGTGACTGAATTGAATTTGCATAACCCTACCTAAAACCACAGTGGCGGATTGTTTTCCAATTTAAACTAATACATTGACCATTCCACTTGTACAAAACTCACTAATAGTGAGTAACGTCACAACTCAAAACAATCTGGCACAGTTATAACCTCTCTTTACTTGACAAAAGTGGAAGTAAAGTTGAAGGTGGCTACTACTGTCACAGACATTCAATATACTGTTACACTTTACAAGCATTATATTTGTACATCAACACATCAGATCTACTTCACTTTTATACAATAATTTTGGGGAACCATTCTGCTTTTTTTTCTTACAATATTACTTAGTTATATACAATATTGTTCAGGTATTAATTAATTTCCATTCTAGACTATCAGTCACTCAGTTTTAACTTCATTTAACTTCATTTAAGTATAGTTAGGTACCTACATTTGTTGACTAAATTCATAGGTATTGACTGACATACATAAAAAGAAAAAGGTTTACCTTGCTTTTATAGTCAAAGTTGATACCTAGTAATAGATATATATTTGCTACCATTGCACATCAAATCTATTATAAATAATAAACATATACCTATTTTAATTTACTGACCTCACTTTGTTTAACTTATTTTTTAATATATATTTTTTTGTATTTCTTTTTTTGTGACAGGAATCACACTGACAACTTGTAATAAAATTTGATTATTGATCACTTATTGTATACTTGCAGTGATTGCGGATTGCAAGTTCCATCTAGCTCAATAACAACATGATGACCCGTAAGGCAACCGCAAAGGATGTGGAGATCAAGCTCAAACATGCACTAGAGGATTTGAAGGCAGCCAAAGAGCTTAATGACACCCTATTGCTGGAACGTGAAGACAGTGAACGCGAGATTCTTAAGACCATATCCCGGAACACTGTCCTCAAAAATGAGCTTGCCGAAGTTCATACAAAGTATTCTGAGATTGTAGATAAATACAACCAGATGCAAGTTTATATAGAAAAATTTAGAGAATGTAGTGACACTCATGAACAGGCATTGAGTCGCATTACCGACCTTGAAATTAGTTTGTCTCTTGCTCAAAAGACCATTTTAGAGTTAGAAAAAGAAAATAAAACCTTTGTAGAAGAGAAGCATTCTCAAAGCCTGTTTAGCGAGTTACAGCAATGTGATTCTGCAATATATTATGATAATTCAACCTTGGCATGTAATAACTATAATGACAAATCTGTTGTCATTAGAAATAATTGTCAACTTAATAGTGGAAAGAAAATCAAAAAATACATCCGCTTAAATAGATATATTAAGAAAACTCAAAGGTTGATAAAAAGGCAAAATTATTATAGCCAATTTTCAAAGCTGAGGAAAGAGCGTAAGCAATTATTAGGGCAATTAGATGTAATTAATAGGGCATCATGTAATAACAGTAAAGAATGTGAAAAGGTAAATAATCAATTAAGTGAAAAAATTGACAATTTGGAACTTTCACTAAGGGAAATGTACAATAATTTAAGTAATTTTTCTCGCAAACAGCTAAATTACCAAATGCTGGCTGCAAATGACATGATTGACATGTGTAATTATAATTCAGACCGTTTCGAATCCCTTGGCAAAAAACAGAATTGTAGCTGTTTGAACCACAATACTATTATAAGACAATGTCATGAAGTTCAGGATGTCCCAGAGCATTTACCTACCTACTCAGTGAGTGAGCCTGAAGTTTCTGATAATAACCCAAGTAACCTAATTACCCACTTAATATGTGAACCACCAGAGGTCTCATACACTTGCAATTCAATCAAATCTAATCCTTGTTCTGAAAATAACTGTTGCGAAACAATTATGTTTTGCGATGAGATGGGTAAGGATCTAGGCCAATTAATTCAGAAACACTCCAAGGAAAATATAATTAATTATTGTATGCCTGGGTCAACTATGGATGACATGATGAAAATTATTGTTAAAAAATCATTTAATGAAAACACTAATTTGATAATTTTAATAGGAAATAGGGGTAATGTGAACAAAAACCAATTGTTAGATTATTGTAATTCCTTATGCTCTCTAAAAGTGAGAAAAGTGATTTTGTTCACATTCCCATATAGCAAAAGTATGCCACAAATAGAAAATAATTTTAGGTATCAGTTGAACTTAACATTGAATACAGTGGCATTTCATAATAGTGAGCAGCTGCACATAATTGACATCAATAAATTATTCAATAGTTTTTACTTGACAAAAGATAAATTCTATCTGCCTAGTTCTTTTAAGAGACAAATAGCATTATCGCTATCTTTTTACTTTAAACATTTAGCCAATAATCTGGCTAGTAAAACAACTGCTTTTATTGAGCAGTCAACTTTTGACATTTGTCATTCAACTTTGGAATCTGTTCCAAATAAAAATAACATTTTACTTGATTCAAGTAATAATAATTGTTTACATTTAAATTACCGTTTAAGACAATAGAGGCGTCCTCTAGCCCTGACTTAACAATAGAAAAGCCTAACTGTTTAAGAATTGTACACCAGAATATGCAAGGCTTTTCTGGCAAAGATTTAGAAATAAGCTTATTCTTAAATTCTGAAGATATTGATGTGTTATGTGTTACTGAGCATTGGTTGAAAAAGCACGAATTAGTTTTAAGTTTGGATAATTACAAAGTTGCTAGCTCGTTTAATAGGAAATCTGCTATAAGAGGGGGGTCACTTATTATTCTACATGATAGTTTACAATATAAAGAACGCAAAGATGTAGTATCCCTCTCAATTGAACGAACCATTGAGCTGTCTTGTGTGGAACTTGATCAAATAATTATAGTATGCGTATACAGACCCCCCACCGCAAATTACTCTGAGTTTGAGTCCACTATGGAGGAAGTCTTAAAAATGACCTGTAGGAAGAATAAAAAAGTCGCGATTTGCGGAGATTTTAATGTCGACATCTTAGACCCTAAATTAGCCAAACTGTCGAGTAGGTTCATAAACTTATTTAAATCATTTAATTTGCTATATATTTTTAATGAACCAACGCGTATCACACCCACATCGGCAACCTGCTTAGATAATATTTTCTGTAACTGTAATGTCATTGAAAAATCAATTTTAAATTGTATTAAATCCGACCATAGTGGACAATTAGCCTCCATTGAGCACCATCATGTTCCACCTAAACGGGAAATAATGTGTAGGCCAATAAAAAAACACTGTATTGAAAAATTCAGAATCAATGTCACAAGTAAAATTGAAACATTACCAGAACCAAATTTTGAAGCCAATAACCTATATAATCATTTATTTAGCATAGTTCAAACTGAATTTAGTGAAACTTTTAAACAAAAAGTGATCAAATGTAATGATAGTACGAAATTTAGTGACTGGGCCACACCCGGTATATATAAGAGCAGAAGGAAGTTATACGAACTTTATGCAGAGAAAGCTACTTCTTGTGATCCTAACTTCATTGAATTTGTCAAGAAGTATTCACAAACATTCAGAGAAGTTTGTATCTTAGCAAAGTCCAAGTACTTTTCAAATAAAATTAAATTAGCTGACAATAAAATTAAGGCTACTTGGAATATTATTAATAAAGAAACGGGCAAATCAAAATCCAATATAAATTCCTTCTGTTTAAAAACTGGTGATCAAACTTTTGAATCTGACAATGAGGTCGCTAAAGTTTTTGAAGATTTCTTTGCTAGAATACCTGCAGAAACTACCAGTACTCTTAGTGCTTGTCAGTAATTCCACATCGCTGTCTCCCTTCTGGAGTCTAGTGTTGATAAGTGCAATGAAAGTTTTTCCTTTAAATATATAAATAGTGCAGATATCATTAAAGCTTTTAAAACAATTAATGTTAAAAAAACAGAAGATCTTTGGGGCATGTCAACAAGCATTATTAAATCAATAATCGATATACTAGCCCCTTACTTGGCTTTTATTTTTAACAAATGTATTGACGAAGGGGTCTTTCCTGATCTAATGAAAAATAGTAAATTGATTCCTCTTTTTAAATCTGGGGATAAAAGTGACCCAGCTAACTTTAGGCCAATATCTATACTACCAGCACTTAGTAAAATATTTGAAAAAATTATATATTCCCAATTATTAGATTACTTCACATACAATAATATACTTCATAAAAATCAGTTTGGATTTTCCAAGGGTAAAAGTACTACTGATGCTGGAATTGCACTTCTCAAACATATTCTTGACGCTTGGGAAGAAAAGCAAGATGTAATTGGCATTTTCTGTGACCTTTCTAAGGCATTCGATTGTGTTGATCATCAAACACTATTAAAGAAGCTAGAACATTATGGTGTCTCTGAAAAATCAGTTAGTCTTATGAAATCGTATTTGTACAATAGAACTCAGAAAGTAGTGATTAATAGAACTGAATCTACCGGAGCCCCCATCAATATGGGTGTGCCACAGGGATCAATATTGGGCCCATTGTTGTTTCTAATTTATATAAATGACCTTCCCAACTACGCGAATAATTTATGTGAGACAGTACTATTTGCGGATGATACTTCTTTAGTTTTTAAAGTAAACAGAGGTAATAACTGTTCGGACGAAGTAAATAGTGCCCTCTCTAAAGTTTCATACTGGTTTAATAGTAATAATTTAGCACTTAACCCCAAAAAAACTAAATGTGTTAAATTCTCATTACCTAATGTTGAGCAGACAAAATTAAATATTAATTTGAATGACGATGAAGTCGAGTTTATTGAGAGTGCAAAATTTCTAGGTATCACACTAGATTCTCGACTGCAATGGGATCCACATATTGAGGCCTTGTCAAGTAGACTTAGTTCAGCGGCATTCGCTGTTAAGAAAATAAGGCTTTTAACTGATATTGAAACGGCAAGGTTAGTATACTTTAGTTATTTTCATAGTGTAATGTCATATGGACTGCTATTGTGGGGCTCAGCTGCCAGTATTGAAAATATTTTTGTACTCCAAAAAAGAGCTGTTCGCGCCATATACAATCTACGGCGAAGAGATACCTTGAGAGAATTGTTCAAAGAAATAAATATTTTAACTTTGGCAGGCCAATACATTTATGAAAATTTAGTTTATGTAAGGAAACACTATGATTCATTTGCTAAGAACAGTAATATTCACCAGTTTAATACAAGAAATAAAGATAAACTTGCCGTTCCAAGATTTAGGCTTGCAAAAACTAGAGGTTCATTTATGGGGAAAGGCATAGCCTTTATTAATAAAGTTCCACAACAAGTGATTGATCTTCCTTTGCATGAATTTAAAAACCATGTTAAAAAAACGCTCATGGGTAAAGGTTATTATAAAGTAGACGATTATCTTAAAGATCAAAATGCGTGGAAATGATGTAACACATAACTTGCTACTATAAGTACTTTGTTGAAGTAATATAATGTAATAAGTCTATGTTGTTGCCAATAATCCTGTCACCCTGTTGTAATTATTTGGTAACGATATATTAAAGTTTGTAAATATCGTTACTTATGGCTGTTACAGCTGATAAGTTTCTTGCGCCCGTTCTTCTTGTCAGCTAAAAAAGTCTGGAACGGGTGGTAGGAAAATATAGACGATTCAAAAGTACTTAATAATTAAGTTTATTTGAATAAAGCTTATTTGACTTTGACTTTGACTTTGACTTTGATTAACATTGTAGGAAGTTTTAAAACATTAATTACATTATGTATAATTGCTGAAAAGCTTGCTTAATTTTTTTATTTTTTGTTCTATTGAGTGACGAGAAGTGTAATGGTAACATACCGGAGATTTAAACAAAGGTCTCAACATTGTTATGTATTTTCAATCTTGGGTTTTGGTTATCAGTTAAAAGAAATGAAAGGAAAATGAAAATATTTTATTTTATAAACTTAAAAAAATCCTTTATCGTCTAGCTTTTTCCGTACAGTTCCATTCAAGACGTCTTTTTACTGACAAGAAGAAAGGACACAAGAAACTTAAATCAGCAACAATGAATATAAGGTTCTTGGCAACAAAATAAAAATATAAGTTTCTGTTTGACAGAACACTATTATGAAGACAATTATTATAAATTAAAGTACGCTTATACACAATAAAAATAATATGACAAAACAGTAAGATAAAGCAGAAACAGACTTTTGTCTTATTTGGAAAATAATCCTGAGAGAATCAGTTAAAGTAAGTTACGTCAGGTGTACTTAAATTAAACTTACTTTTCTTACAGGTCCAGATAATTGTGTGACCCCATTAACCTCCAGGACTAATCCACTCCTCGGCAAATTGAATTATTCCCTAAGCGCAGAGCTTATTGGCTATATCTATTAATTTCTGGTCGTCCGCTCTATTTTAAAACAGATTATATTCTAAGCTGAAGGGAAAACCGTGTCTTATCTACGTAATTTTTGAGGAAAATCCTGCAGCTTAGATTAAGGAAAAGGGGGAATAAATACTTAAACAATATTAAAAAAGGGTAAATCATCAGCGTCGAAGCTAGGGTCATGAGCGCCCCTGCCAAAATTTGAATTTTGCGCCCCAAGGTTTATGGACTTTTTCTAGCTATGGGTCACCAAAGTGCGCCCCTGAGGGTTGCGCCCCATGGCAGCCGCCCACCTTGCCAGCAGGGGCTGCTGAGTTGCGACGCCGTAAAGCATGATATATTCTTTATATGAATGTTATTTTAACTATATCGATTGCATCAACATTAGCGTCCCCGCTGACGGGCGATTAATCGCTGAACGATTTTTTGTCGCTGAGAATAGAACATACGGAGTTCTATACGTAAATGCCCACGAGCTACTTTTTGTAGCTGCGATAAACGCGACGATAATCGCGGCGCTTTTTTGTCGCTGGCTAAGTAAAACCTATGCCGTGTCATTTCGCGGGCGAATATCGCCACGATTATCGCAGCTACTAAAAGTCGCCCGTGCGCGGTTACGCTTAGTTTAAAATTATTCGAAAACAAAAACAAAGCGTAAAGCGAGATAGCAATGAGAAAAAGACACGACGATTCGGCAGATTTGGCAAAAAATCAATTGTAATAAATAACTATAGCGATTAAAGAGAAATGCTTCTAAACGATTCTGAAACGGCGGTATTAATGATACAAATTATTTAAAGCGATTACAACTTAAATACCTAACGTTGTTTCTAAATAATTTATATTTTAAGAATTTTTCAAAGGTATTTTCGAATTAAAATGCATCGAGCCAAAATCACTGAATCGTGTTTCTAGTTCTATTCGTATCTGGAGAAAAATATTTTAAACTATAGTTATCTTAATTTCAGATCTCTTGGATCTTTCCGCGACCTATGCCATTACATCAAAAAGCTTAGAGTATCGCCGGCTTCGTCCCGAAGAAGCCTGCGTTGGGAAAATCTATGACTATTTTTAATTAGGTACCGTAATACAATTAACCCGTAATGCAATTTAATTCCAAAAGCTTTTTCTTAATCTATTTTTTTAAGTTAATTAATAATTGATGAAACTGGGGATACGGTGTATTTCAAGTTTGAAAAGCTTTTTCAGTATTCATTATTTTTTCAAAAGTGTATTAATAATTAATGTACTGGGGTTGTATTTCCAAATTTGTTTTACATTAATTTAGGATTAATTAATTACAGGATTATTCATATCATTAATATATATTTATATCTTAAATATTACTTAAAAAATTCAGGAACCCAGTTACAGGCAGAGAAATCCTTCTAACACGAGAACAATCCAAGGCCAAAGTAATTGATTTAACATACAAATTACTCTGTCGTAACGCTTCCACAGTATTATAAAGCACCCGTTTATGCTGGCTGTAACTAGGGTTGCCACCTTTTTTAGTTACAAATAAAGTACATTGGTTATTATATGTACGAAAAAAAAGTTCATAGTATCAAAATAAAGTACAATTTATTTTTCTTTATTATTATATTTTAAAACATTTTTTTATTGCTTTTTGCAGTTTCTATCAAATTAGGATCTCGACTAAACAATTACACAGCATCTTTACAATATATATTTAAATTAAAATAAATAAGTAATTAATTTTTTATCAAATTCAGAGACGCTTTGTTTCCGCTAACTGCACTGCACACTGACTGCTTTCGGGACCACATTGTATAACATGTTACCTGTAACACCCTGACTCGTAGTGCAACAGCGAAGGGGTAAATGTGCAGTCCAGACGCGAGCGTCGCCTCCACGTCCTCGCCTTTAGAGGCTCCGCCAACTGCACTGCACACCGACTACTTTCGGGACCACATTGTGTAACATGTAACCTGTAACACCCATGACTCGTAGTGCAACAGCGAAGGGGTAAATGTGCAGTCCAGACGCGAGCGTCGCCTCCACGTCCTCGCCTTTAGAGGCTCCGCCAACTGCACTGCACACCGACTACTTTCGGGACCACATTGTGTAACATGTAACCTGTAACACCCTGACTCGCAGTGTAACAGCGAAGGGGTATATGTGCAGTCCAGATGCGAGCGTCGCCTCCACGCCCTCGCCTTTAGAGGCTCCGCCAACTGCACTGCACACCGACTACTTTCGGGACCACATTGTGTAACATGTAACCTGTAACACCCTGACTCGCAGTGTAACAGCGAAGGGGTATATGTGCAGTCCAGATGCGAGCGGCACCTCCACGTCCTCGCCTTTAGAGGCTCCGCCAACTGCACTGCACACCGACTGCTTTCGGGACCACATTGTGTAACATGTAACCTGTAACATCCTTACTCGCAGTGTAACAGCGAAGGGGTATATGTGCAGTCCAGATGCGAGCGGCGCCTCCACGTCCTCGCCTTTAGAGGCTCCGCTAACTGCACTGCACACCAACTGCTTTCACTACCACATTGTATAACATGTTACCTGTAACACCCTGACTCGTAGTGCAACAGCGAAGGGGTAAATGTGCAGTCCAGACGCGAGCGGCGCCTCCACGTCCTCGCCTTTAGAGGCTCCGCCAACTGCACTGCACACCGACTGCTTTCGGGCCCACATTGTGTAACATGTCACCTGTAACACCCATGACTCGTAGTGCAACAGCGAAGGGGTAAATGTGCAGTCCAGACGCGAGCAGCGCCTCCACGTCCTCGCCTTTAGAGGCTCCGCCAACTGCACTGCACACCGACTGCTTTCGGGACCACCTTGTGTAACATGTAACCTGTAACACCCATGACTCGTAGTGCAACAGCGAAGGGGTAAATGTGCAGTCCAGACGCGAGCGTCGCCTCCACGTCCTCGCCTTTAGAGGCTCCGCCAACTGCACTGCACACCGACTACTTTCGGGACCACATTGTGTAACATGTAACCTGTAACACCCTGACTCGCAGTGTAACAGCGAAGGGATATATGTGCAGTCCAGATGCGAGCGGCGCCTCCACGTCCTCGCCTTTAGAGGCTCCGCCAACTGCACTGCACACCGACTGCTTTCGGGATCACATTGTGTAACATGTAACCTGTAACATCCTTACTCGCAGTGTAACAGCGAAGGGGTATATGTGCAGTCCAGATGCGAGCGGCGCCTCCACGTCCTCGCCTTTAGAGGCTCCGCTAACTGCACTGCACACTGACTGCTTTCGGGACCACATTGTATAACATGTTACCTGTAACACCCTGACTCGTAGTGCAACAGCGAAGGGGTATATGTGCAGTCCAGCCGCGAGCGGCGCCTCCGCGTCATCCCCTTTAGAGGCTCCACTAACTGCACTGCACACTGACTGCTTTCGGGACCACATCGCTGATTTGGCGTAGATCACTGCAGAAGACAAACAATATGTTTCTATCATGTAGGTATTATAATAGTGATGTGAATCTTGAGAAACTCAACGAGGGACATGAAAGTAGAAGTAGAAATGGTCATTTTGTAATATACAAAGCGACATGGAGACGCATACCTACTATGAAGTTAGTACAAATTTTATCTACACAATCATGGTATTTTTTCGCTTATCACAATATGTAAAATGGTGTACCATGACAACGCAAAATTTATAAATTGATAATCTACACTAAAACACCTTTCTTTCATTCAAATAGTAATCTTTAGAGAGTTGACCACTAAAGGCGCTGGCTTCTCGTTTCAGTAAGTATAAATAACTTAAAATATTCTGTACACGCCCTCCGCACATAAATCAGAGAACCGTATACTTCTTTAGGATAAATTCCGACAACACCAGGAAAAGAAATTCGGTTACGCAATGTGTCGCTTACTTAACTTAAAAAATCACCCGGGATAACGAAAGTGGCGTTGCTTCAGTATGTTTCACGTCTTTCAAGTAACCCCACGATGCTTACATTAGTTTGTTAAGACGTTAACATGCGTCAAATCCCAATATTCAAACCAAAATATTGATTTGAAAACATTTATAAAAATGTTAACACCCTTGATGTAAAAAAATATCCCGTGGACCTCGTTTTTGGGTTTATTTGCAAAACTTCTCGGAAACAGAACATTCGTTTATGTTAGAACGTGGTTAAAACCAACGCATAAAAATCTGCTATGTTAATTCCTTCAATCTTTATTGAACAGTTTTTTTAACTATAATTTGCAAGCGAAGAACAGTAATAAAAACATGTAAAAATGGAGGATTCGGCGCTTGACCACTACGCAACCGCCGGCCGCGTTGGACCGCGCACTGATTTGAACCCAAAGCTTGTTAGTTGTTACGATCTCACTCTACCACAAATCGACCCGCTCGGATTGATGCATGTTAAGGCCTTAAGGCGCTATATAAAGCGAGATAGCAATGAGAAAATGTCGTGCGCGAAACGAGACCGATTTGGCAGATTAGGCGAGTGTGATCCGCACCCTGATTATCTAAAAAGAAACTATTTAGCGACCGGTTTCATTCCACATACATTGCTACTTTTCTTTGGTATGTTTTTTTTAATCCAAAAAGAAGTAGCAATGGATCACTATCATCTATGAACTGCAACCGGTCGCTAGGTGGTTTCTAATTAGATAATCAGCCCGCAGGAAGGGAAAAAATCACGAAATCAATTCCGAGTAAATAACGATAGCAATTAAAGAGAAATTCTTCTACACGATTGTGAATATTGATGATACAAACAAAGCAATTTCGACTTGAATACCTAATAAAAAAATATAGCTTAACTTCAGATCCGTAAGATTTTTCAGCAACCATGCATGGCATTACATCAAAAAGTGATAATTTTCTTTAAAGATCGCCTTAACATTATTGATTGATATCAGGCGCGGTCCGAGGGGGGGGTCACAGGGGACATGACCCCCCCCCCCCCAAATCGTACACGTCACATAGAAAAAGCTTCTAAAAATTTACAGAAAAGCAATTATTATTATTAGTGACCCCCCCCCCCCCCAAATTTCAGGCTGCGACCGCGCCTGATTGATATAAGATTGATACCCAAATGTTGGTATTTTAAAACGCTGATATAAAGGGACAGAAAAGCCCTTCTTCAGCATATCTCGAAGCCTGAAATATTTTCGCTCCTATACGAGTTTTAATAAACGAGATCGGAAAACTCGACACGGCGAGTTTCACCGATAAATTGTATCATTGAATCAGCCGACAATTGCAGAATGTTCAAATTTAATTTAGTCTGAATTTTCATTCTGCTCACTGAATAATTTTCAATGTATAGTATGCCTTCTTTAGAATATTTTTTTTAAGATAGGTACATACAACAAAGTAGGTACATCCTTACTCTAAAATGATGGGAAAATATAGCTTACTCTTAATTTCCGATTGTTCCACAGCTCTGGTTAAGGGGATACGTCTAAAAATTGTCACTTTTTGATGTAATGAAAAATCTGAAATTATGATATATATTTCTATATATCTTTTTCCAGACACGTATAGAATCTGGTTTGAGATTGTTTCTGGAAACAAGATGCAGTGATTGTGGCTCGATACATTTTAATTTCGAAAATACCTCTTAAAAATTCTTAAAATCGAAATTATTTAGAAACAACATTAGATATTCAAGTCAAAACTGCTACAATTTGTATCATCAATATATAGAATGGTGTAAAAGCAATAGTTATTTACTACGAATTGATTTAGTGATTTTTGCGCCCAATCTGCCCCATCATCGGTCTCGATCCCACGCGCGTCGTTTTCTCATTGCTATCACGCTTTACGGTTTATTTTGACATAGCCTCTTAAGTATCCAATATACTGGTAATATCGTTCACCCAGATAAAGTACCCATCAACGGTGTAGTTAGTATGACGCTCCCGTTACGCTCCGGTTACACAATGACGTAGATACTCGCGATATGGCGTAATTGGCACTGCAGGAATTATTAAAACACGATAAATATAGTGAGCGTGACGTTGTAACTCTGGAAGTTCTCCATACTAAGCAAATTATATGTATAAGTCGAAGACTTGTACTATTATGTATTCTGTGGTCGAAGTAACAATAGGTACTACCTACAATAATTATCATACTTGAAAGTACTACCTTTCGTTTTCACGGTCGAAACGCTGAAGCAGTTTTGGAGAATTTCGGCATAAAGATACTTAGATTCCACACGGACGAATTCGTAAGCTTGTTTTATTGTCAGTTAAAATAACTAACTGTTTATTCTTAATGATACCTGAATACATTTTTATTAGAAAAAATATAAATATTTTTTAATTTAATGTGATTCATGTCTTTTATTTATTTTCGTGACGACTAGAATAATAATCTAAAATGGAGTGCACGAATGGTCTTGAATGTTTAAAAGTTGGCTAAACCAATTTGCCGGACATCCCCATCAGTCAATCCCTCAAGCTAAACTTTCTGATTGTCAGACTAATTTCAGTTTAGATTGCTGCGGCTTATCAGCCAAACTTCGTCATGAATCTAAGGGTCTATTTCGATAACGAATTATATTCGTTATCGAAACGACGACATTCGTCGCCTCGAAAACGCAATGCGATGGTTGCGTACGGTTTCCCGTTATTTGTGATCTTTTTATTTTAAAACTTCAGGCACTAATCTTGATATCAGTATGGATCTTATAATGTCGAAGTATAGTTTTAAGAACGAAATAAAATAGAAGAATATAGAAAATCAAAAGTTATTTATATTTAGATTTTTGCGATTTTTGCATTCACAATAATTGTAGTCACAATTAATGTTTTATTATTTTTTGTATCTGGATGTGCCAAGCATTATTTTCGTTAATCTAACCAATTCAATCCTTAGGGTGCTTCTACACGGTGCATGTAGCTTGCGCATTGAGGCGCGGGTTACTTGCGCACGTTGAGGCACGGGTTACTTGAGCGGGGGTATAATGCTATGGAGCTGAACCCGCTTACGTGTTTCCACGGAGCATGTAACCTGCGCGAGTGCCCAACTTGCGCGGGCTACTTGCACCACCGTGTAGAAGCACCCTTACTATACAATACACTTATATACGGTGGTACCAAATTATCTAATGATACTTAAACAGGTGATAGTGTTGCTTAAACTGAACAACTTTCTCTATAGAACATAGTTCGAAAAACGTTTTTTTTTTCGCCATTCCATAGTAAGTTGGTCAGCGGACCAGTACTTTTTGTATAGGAGTATGAATTTTTTTTTTCGTTTTTCGACCTATGTTCCTTGGAGAAAGTTATTCAGTTTAAGCAACACTATCACCTGTTTAAGTATCATCAGATCATTTGGTACCACTTTATATAAGGTCCTTCTTAAATAGTGCACATAATTTTAAGGGGTCATTATACTCATGCATACAAACAACTTTTACTATGGTACCAACGCAACATTGAAATCGCGAATAAAATCAGCTGTTCCATAGAAAATTTAATATCGAATAGATCAAAATGTATGGAACAGCTGATTTTTTTTCGCGATTTCAATGTTAGTCCCATAGTAAAAAGTTGTTTGTATGCATGAGTACATTGACTCTAAAATTTCATGCACTATTTAAGAAGGACCCTAAATATGCGAAAGTCCCTTTGTTTGTTTGTTTGTTACGCCTTCACGTCTAAACTATTCAACCGATCATTTTGCATACACGATGTCAGGAGTACAGAAATGGACATAAGATACTTTTCACCCAGAAAAAATAACAATTCCACAGGGATAGCAAAAAACTGTCCACGCAGACGAAGTTGCGGGCGGGCACTAGTTAATAATAATCTCACAATCACAATGAATATCAAATGTTCTGGTTTTTGTAACGATACTGGATGGAACACCTGTATTGTAATGATGATATTATTGTTATAGCTGTGTGTGGAAACCTATTGGTATTGGTATATTTAAGATTCATAATATGAAGGTAATAAATTAAAAACTCAATCTGTACCTAATATAGCTGTTGGTTTTCTAAGTAAATAAATATACATTAAATTAAAAATAACATCAAATAGTTGTATTTTAATAGTAAAATCTGAAAATTTAATAACACATTCCTAACAGTAATCGACAATCAATTAATTTTTTACCATCGGCACTCGCAAAAATGCGTTTAATTCAACCATAAGAAAGAATAGAACGCGATTTTATTCACCGGACGAATAAACATATTTTGAACTTGGAACAAGCGCGCACCATAATCTTCTTCTTCTTATTTTTGTTATGGCAATCTACTTACCTCTTGGAAGTAATTTTTGCCAGTGTCATATTTTGAATAGTTCCGTATTTTTAGATTTTCTAGTAGATTGTTTCAATTTACATTAAAATGCAGGTGCATCACATTCCAATGCTGCTTGGAGCATTTGGCAGCAAGTATATCAAGACAGTTTACTCGGTAAGTTTTGCCGAGGTAGCGACCACTACAATAAAAGTCTCAGCTTCACTCAACCAAGATCGCGCCTATTTCCATTATCCCACATATTGTTCAGTTGCGTAGACACTTGTACCACAAAACTGCACCAATTTTAAGACACAATATCCACTATGAATCAATTTGCGAATAATTAAAATAGTCACCGAACTAAACTCGACAAAATCCCGCCAAAAACTCCCACCATAATCTTATAACAAAAAATAAAACGTGTTGAACCTACTGATAAAACGTAGTGATTATTTCCTCTATGGTTACACAATTAAGCTCTTTTTAGTGTCATATCTTTGGGTTCTTTTCTGTTTTTAATTAGAGAGAGATTAGATGACGGTCAGTCTAGCATCATTCCATTCCATCAGTCTGGTACGATCTTCAGTCTGGAAAAATTCAAAGTCCATACAAACTGATGAAATGGATTGATGCCAGACTGATAATATAATTCTCCTCTTAGCGCGGTTGTTTTATGTCATTGGAAAATTTCTAATTTCACTATTTTCTAATATAATTAAATATTACCTACCTAAATAAAAAATGTCATAACTATAAATACTATAGGTATAAGTACTGCTACTGCTACAGTTGACTGCGAGAAAATAATACTGCTATTTATTTTCTCGCAGTCAATAGTAAAAAGTAGAGTGCAAACTCGTGAAAAAAGAATTAATCTCGGTTCTTTGTATCCCTTGCTTCGCTCAGGATTCTACTTTTGAATCCCGTTATAATAATAATACTGTATAACACAAATATACAGGGTGCATTTGAAATCACCCTCCAAATTTTAAGGATGTATTCAGTCCATGAAACTGAACAACTTTCTCTAAGAAACATAGGGTCAAATATGTAAAAAAAAAATTTGACTTTTCATACAAAACAAAGAGAGTATGGAACGATGAACATCATAAATGCAAGGTACTAAATATGGCGTCCTGATTACCGTGCGAACCAAAAAAAAAACAATGACCAAACAATTTTTTGGTGATTTTTGTTGGCATTTTGATGATCCCATATTTCGGAAATATCAATTTCGCGGCACTAGATTTTTTTGTAAAGCCATTTTATCATCACATGCTTCAAAAATCAGCGAATTGACGTTTCGAAAGGGTCCGTCCCCGTACGCGTCCGAGTGTGTATTACGACTTTTTTCGTAATCCTCTCTGATCAGATCGTCTGAAAGCGCTGTCTAACTTTTATTGATAAGGATTAAAGTTTTCAATAAAACGCAGCTTTTATAACTTCTTTTTTCTGTTATATTGCTCCTTTTTTGGGGGTTCCGTAGCCTAATAGTACAAAACGGAATCCATAGGTATAGCTTCATGATGTCTGTCTGTCTGTTTTTCCGTCCGACCGTATGTCACAGCACAGACCGATCGGGATAAGTTTTTAGGTTTCAAAAATATTAAAGTTTGTTTTTTTTCGTATACGAGTATAGTTTCTACACCATTCACTTAGCCTAATACATGAAATTGTGTCATTTTGATTGGATGCATAAGTAACAATTTAGGTTTTCGTCTTTTTTAACGCTATCGGACGAAAAGAAAATTAAAGTTAAAAGTTTTACTTTCATGATGATTACGAAGTTGTAACCGATGTACATGAGCTTTTTGTGTCACATCTGTCCATGGGAAAACTGTTATTTGACTATTACCTAAACGTTGCCTTAGTACCTCCAAAAGAATATTACAAGTGTTAAATGTTTTAGATCAATAGTATCTGTTGTACAAAACGTTTTGTGCCAAATTCATCAATGGCAATTGCAGCTATTTTATTTTTTATTTACATCACCCTGTAAACTCTAATAATTCTAATATTTTTTATAAGCATTAATAGCTTGAACAAACAAAAAATTTGAAAATATTAAAAGTCCATGCCTTAATTTGGCACAAATTTATTTCAAAGGGATTTTTAAGTGATCTGAGGTATATGGTTACCTACTTGTTTTTCAAATTGTAATATTTTTTTGACAATGTTATTAATGTACGGGTCCCACGTCTGTTTCCATGGACGAAAATGACACAAATTAGGTTTGTACACTACGCAGGCTATCTTAAATGCAATACTATTGATTTTTTTAACTTTAAATTAATTTCGACATTTTTGAGTTCAATTATTTATAACCACCACAAATAATCGAATTTCTCAAGATGCATCGGCTAGATGTGACACAAAACGCAAAATTATACTTAATATATGCCAATGTATCGACAGGCAAGAATTCATAAACTTTAGAATTCTTGAAGGTACCCTCAAAATAACTTATCCCGATCGGCCATTTTATTCCGAAACTATTAAGATTACATAGTTGAAACTTGGAAGCTAGATGTATTCTGTAAACCACTTAACGATATTTACACTAAAATAAAAAAATAAAGATAAAGATTAAATTCGCGCGAACTTGCGATGATCGCGTGGTTGCGTTCTATTAGGACGATCCCTTACTCTTCTAAATACACATATCAACTTTGTTTAGGGATACAGGTGCTATTTTCATACAAACGAGGTAACTTTGAAGCCTTGGTTTCCTGCCAGGGATGTGCTGTGCTGTGATCTGATGATGGCTATTTAGGGAGTGAATGTAGGAGATTCTGATCGCTATACACACCCAACTGATCTGACCAGCATTCTAATCCCTTCATGCGATTAGTCCCATGAAGGGATGACATATAAATTAGCATCTTGCAAATGCTATTACATATTTATTAATTTATTTTATGTACTTTAATCAAAGGAAACACTTAAACAGTTCAGTCAGAGTTCACTGAATGTACACATATAAAGGTACTCATTATAAATGGAAGGTATAGTAAGCCTTATAAATAATTCTAAGGAATCTCCAAATACATTTACGCTTTGCTTTATTAAGAAAATTCACTTTGAATACGAAGGTTCGCAATAAAAATTTTATACGACAGCCAGTGGCAGTTTATACAGTTAAGGGGCCTTACAACGTCAAATACACATTTGAACAAAGATTTCACACAGTATTACTTGATTAATCGGCCCAAAAAATAATGTAGAAGGTAGATTATAGTAGGTAGTCAATTATATGATTGACAGAAACCATGATAGCTAAAACTTTTATCTATAAAAAAAATCGCAAATAATCCAAATTCCAATTTTGTCGTTTTTAACTTACGTGGCAAGCAATAATTAACCAATAATCTAGAAATTATATAATAAAAAGAAACCTCAACTAGCTCTTTAGTTTTGTGATTGACAGTTTTCCAAAATAAGAAAAAGTTTATTAGTTATTCATTAGAAATAATAATGTTGTCAATTTAATTTCGATAATTTTTACTATGAAAATTGTTTCCAGCATTGTACGCCCCCTTAAGTTCACTATTATAAGGATTGCAATAGAATGTTGTATGTTCAATACGTATGTTAACATACATAGTTTTAAGGAATATTTTATACTTATTCGCAAAATGATTATAAGGCTCCGGCGAACAGTGAGCTTCCCATACAAACGCAATACTGATAATCGGATTTAAACAGTATTTGTCTAGGTTTCTACTAAATAAAAAATCCAAAAAACTAAACCAATTAAAAAATTATAGATTTTTTTAATTTTAGGCATTCACAATGCTATTAATATTTCAAGATAATTAATATTATTAGAAAATATACTGGAAAAAATTAACTTACCCGTAGCAACTCAGACGAGATGCTAATACCGAAAAAAAATATTGCGATTTACAGTTTAGTATGAAATAATGTAATTGAGATTTATTTTGAATATTGTATTTAAAAAAAAAAGAACCCTAGACAAATACTAACATCACATGAAGAGTTAATTATGCTCAAATTGCAAATCATTTTGTATTACATTTGTATGGGAAGCTCACGGTTCGCCGGACTCTTAATAGAATTTTTATACGTTTATATGTTTAATAGTCTTTAGTTTAACCTTGCCAATTTTGAAGAAGTTGTCGAAAGTAAAATTAATTAGTCCGCCTACGTACCGAAACAGGTATGCACCTGTTTCGGTACGTAGGCGGACTAATTAATTTTACTTTCTATGATCTATAAATCTATGCAGATTAGCGCCTAGATCCTAGATATGTATCAAAGTAAAACGAACATTCACGAATGTTCGCAACCGGCCGCACTGCGCGCTACGCGCCTTGCTTCGCCTACGATAACATGCAGGCAAATACCTTAGGCGTGAAATACACAGAAGCGACGCGGCGCGGATACGGCGGCGATACGGTGCAGATGTGAGACTTTCGGATGCTTTCAGCCAATCAAATGCACGTATCGCCGGCATCGCCGCCGTATCTGCGCCTTATCTCTTCTGTGTATTTCACGCCTTAGGCGGTGGTGTGCAACAAACGTAGGTTGCGTCCGGCGGCGTCGTAAAGATATGTATATTTTATTTTAATATATGAAATATTATTTTGTCATAAGTCTTTTCTTTATAAGTTATGTTGCGAAGATGGGTGCCATTTGTGGTAATTTTTCGTGATTCGAACTGTAACCACGAATTTTAGAGTGGTCTCTCTCACACGTGCGCCGCCTCCGTAGGTCGTACGCCGCCTACGCAGTCATCACAAAACAAGATTTACTCCTAGTCATTTTGGAGCATTCTGGCGTACGGGACGTCGCGTTTTTGTCGCACGGTCTAGTTGAAAATGGTGAACTAAAATACGAAAGTATTCTTTGAACTTGACATCGTTAGTATATAAATGTTTTTTATCAACGTATTGAAACAACCCTCGGCTTCTCTATTCACGAACAGATCGTGACACCTTTTTCTTCTCTCCAATTTAATAACATTTGTATAATGTCATCATCATCCTCCTCCTCTTCGAGTAAAAGAACACTTAAAATTGTATGTTCATCCATTATTTAATCACTCACGTCTGTTTACATTGAGCGTATGCGAGAAACTAAATCAGTTCCGAGTGACCACCGCAGTGACCGGCGTCTGGGACGCTGGACGCGGCTTGGCGTGAAATACACAGAAGAGATGCGGCGGAGATAAGGCGCAGATACGGCGGCGATGCCGGCGATACGTGTATTTGATTGGCTGAAAGCATCCGAAAGTCTCACATCTGCACCGTATCGCCGCCGTATCCGCGCCGCGTCGCTTTTGTGTATTTCACGCCTAGCGTCGCTACCGGCGTTTCTTGCAGACCACCGCCTAATATGACTGTATCGTAGATGCGAGGCTTACAACCAAAGACTATGAGACCAAAGCTCCTATCCTAGCGACCCACCTTCCAGTGAGGTCACCGTGTATCCTAGGAAGTAACAATCTGGTTATTTGGTATAAAGGCACTAATCTAGGCACCTATCGGTGCGTAGGCAGCTTTATTGATTTCGTCTTGTTTTCATGAAATATGTGACGCAGATGCTACTTGCAAGAGAGCGCATATTCGAAAAGTTTTATTAAAATTGCCTCGGCTAGACTTCAGACTAAATTCATTCAGTTTTATAGTATTTTTGCTAAAGTAACATTAAAGCCATAAATAATTGAATCTGTGTTTTCGAGTACTTATAGATTATCTGTAAACCCCGTCTTGGCTCTCGGGCTACATTGGGAACAAGAGCAAAACCTATTAAAAATATAATAATAATCATCAAGTACTAAAAATGTTTATGAATTCATACAGAACGCTTCGTGTTGTTTTCGCAAAATAAAACATAACTTAAAGTTCTATTATATTATGAGATAAGTAAAATAACAGCGCCAAGGTTTTCACAGAGGGATCGCATCACAATTCTTTACTTTTGTGCTTCATAAATAACGCTTTGTCGACGAAGGGATGTTACTTCAGGCGAAATGAAACCCCTGTCTTGGTCTGCCTTGTATTTGGAAAAGGGTCAAATTGCCAGTAGTGTTCTACGATGTGTAATGTGCTCTGTTAATAAATATTTTATACCACTATAGGTTATCTAGTTGTTTCATCAAAATTGTGTTTTTATAATATTTTTTTTATTTAATCCATTCACATTACCCAAAGTTTGAATTGTAACAACTTACATAAATACATATTTTATGTTTTATGTGGTCGCTACCAAATATGGATGCCGTGTATGAGTTTAGTTTGTTTAGCTTTATCTACATAAATATGAAATAAATCAATAAAAATCTGATTTTGTACAAAATAAGTTAAGAGTAAAAAGTTCTAGAGAAAGAAAAACAGGAACAAATACAATGTGGCTTATTGGAGTAGATATTGTTAAGCAAAAGTACGAACTACGGACCAATATTGTGTTGTGTATGAATTGGAGACTGAACAGTCCAGTACTGTTCAGAACTAAGCCTGAAACTTCAGAGTATGCTAAGTAATTAATGTTTGAAGTTCTTAGTAGAGAGAGAACGTATTTAATTTTAAAATTTAATACGTTTCCCAGAAGGCTTGGGAAGTTTAATAAATAATTGAATTAATTTCAGATTTCTAATGAGTCTTGAATTAACATCTAAACTATGGATTGTATTTCCACTGCAAGTGACATTTTTGTTAAGGAAAAATATTCTTAACTAACTAGATTAGTTTAAGAGAAGTTACTATAATTATTTCAAGCAAGGTTCGGTAATAGAAAATTAGTATTATCATAATTTGATTATTACAATTTGGGTCAAATTAAAAGCTAATCATTAATAAACTTTTAGCTAATTAACACGAGATATATTTAAGTACATATATATCAAACAGCGAGCGTAGAGAGTTGAAATGCCCATCGATCAGTATCGTATCGACTAGCGTTTCTTTGTTATCAGTGATCGTTTACTATTAAATAATCTGTGGTGTGGGTGGTTCTATTTATTTGTCACTCAGTGTTTTTTACATACACTTCATCCAAGCATACACCCCTTCAGAAAGGGGACCAACTGTAACGGGTCCGTAATCCGAACTTTTTCAGCCTCAATCGATTTCAGTGAATCAACGAAATAAGATAAATCGACTCTATCGAATTGCCTTGTTTCACTAACCATCTGTTCGTGTCACAAAATCGAGTTACATATATATTTTTTTTGCTGTCTGGTCTTTTCTTATCCCCTTGGAGGATATTACGTTTTTAATCTTTTTGACATACAAATAATATAATCGAAATGCCATAATGTAGTAATCTGCGTGATAAATCATATTTTTTTTCGTCAATGTGGTAATTTTCAGGGTTTACAATAATTTTCCGAGGATGTATCCATGATACCCTATCTACCATATTTGGCGTCATAAAGCCCATTTCCAAACACCGTATATACAGGATGTTTGGTAATCACTACATAGTATAAAACAAAGTCGCTTTCTCTATCCCTATATTCCTATGTATGCTTAAATCTTTAAAACTACGCAACGGATTTTGATGCGGTTTTTTTTAATAGATAGAGTGGTTCAAGAGGAAGGTTTATATGTATTATACATGGTGTCAAATTCCACACTACACCGAAGCGGAGCGAGGGCAGGTTGCTTAGCCTTATAAAGCCGAATAAGGTAGATAGGGTCCATCAAAGTGAACCAGTTTTACTATGGGACCAACTCTGAAATTGCGAAAAAAATTCTGATGTTTCATACATTTTCATATTTTCGCTATTCATTTTTGTACGAAACAGCAGATTTTTTTCTCGATTTCAAAGTTGGTCCCATAGTAAAAATTATTCAGTTTGATGGTCCCTATCTTAGAGCAACGCGGCTTCCGTACCGGATGGAAGCCGCGTTGCTCGCTCTAAGGTCCCTATCTACCATATTCGACTTTATAAGATACTCACTCTCTATAACAATTTTATATCTTGTTATTTTAAATTTTGAACCATATCATATACCATCAAGGATCATATTTTTATGGAATTAATGACTTGACTTAAAATATCATTTTCGTTATCATAGAATAGTATAAGATATGACTTCATTTTTCAATGCACAAGAAAGAGCAATATTTTCAAAAGACATTTTCCAAAGCGGATACTTACGGGGCATCGGATTTACAGTCATAGAAATTCACGTCACATTCATAATCACTTATTGAAAGTACCACTCAGTAAAACAAAAGCACATCAAATTGATTGTTCAATAAACAATTGAAGACTGAAAAATTTCGCGCGTTTATCAAAACTTACTAAGAACGGAATTACACGTCCGCTCTGTAAGAAGTCTCAAATGATACTGAAGGAAAGGAAGGGAAGAAATTCCCTTTGAATTTCAGTGGGTTAGTGTTAAAATATTAACTGTGTATATGGATGTTTTTATTGGACATGGGTTTGCTTGTAAGCGGCAGCTAAATTGAATAAGGGCTTGGATCGTGTTAAAATAAAAGAGAAAATGTGAAACAGTCGCTTTGCATGTTTATTCGTTTTAAAAGCTGTTAGTAATTAAAGGCGGCTTTGTAGAGAAGGGTTTGTCTGATCTATGTTATTTTAAGGAGTTGCTTTTAGGCTGTGTCAAAGGATCTGTAATGATAATGACATAAAGATTACTTACCTACTTTAAATGTAATTATTTTCCATCAATTTTCGTACAAGTACAAAATTTCAGCTTTATGACTCTGTGGTGTTTTATTTACATCACTCAAACATGGTTTATTGATTTTTATCGTATTTCAAACTATTCTGATACCAACGAAGTTGCAAAAATATTAAATATTTGCACAAAAATTTTAGATTGACTGTGTACACCAGTCAACAGATATTTATTTCTGCAATAATTGCTGCAATAAATTGGTAAATTTTATTGTTTGTATTTCATCCATTTTAGTTTGATTGCACGTTTTCCTACATAAATAATAAGTTTGTGTGAATCGAATTTCATTTTGCTTCCCTTCCAGGATCCGTGACAAGGGGATCTTTCCAAGAAAATATTACTTAAGACCTCAGAATATAGAAGAATTCAAATTAACTATTGCTTATATTATGCAACTAATTGGCGATTATCGGAGACGAGTGATTCTAATCGTCTCTCATTATATTAGATTTAGACAACATCAATACGTTTCTGTGAACTTAACCCTTAAATGTAGTGATGAAAAATAGACACACTTTTATTGTGGTCGGCAAACGAAACTCGCCTACCTATAACAACTTTAAGTTTACATTGAAACATTAACAATAGTAGTAACAAAATCAACAATAGAAACTTTTATTCTTATATATAATGGCACTTCTTTTAGTTATTTACTTAACTAAAAAGATGCTTTCGAAAAAAAAGGAAAAACACAAAAAATACTAAATAATAATAAATAATAAAAAATAATAAAAGTATTTTTTTAAAGAGTAAAAAAAACTATAAAACTTAGTTCGAAAAAAATCACATCTCTGATGTGATGTTCTACGGACCAGCGCCCAAACCAAGCACCTTAGAAGCGAGCGGAGTCGAAATGGACCAGGAGCTGGAAGCACTGGGGGACACGCCATGTTTTTACACGCGTTCAAAGATTGAACATGGGTCCACTGGACCCAGGACTATAGTTAAGGGTTAATGTAAGTAGCTTTAGAAATCAGAAACTACGAAGGTACCACAAACACCTAGACCCGAGACAATCAGAAAAGTTTGTGGGCTGGAAATCGAAATGTGTCGTCGTCTTAATCTATTATACTTCCCTTAGCTCTAGAAATATCAATTTTAAATGGATATTTAAACTATTGATTTATCTTCGTGGATTATAGAGTTATTCGCGTATAATAATAATATTTCTTCCAGTTGGAGAGCTTCCAGAAAATTTAGGCCATTTCTGGCTTTGAGAGATTTAAGTTCTTGTGGGCTGATAACGTCGACTGTCGCAAGCGATTTCTACGTTTGTGGAATTTAGGGTCATGATTTTGGGGTGTTTTTGGGGTTAAATACTTAGGTACGTCAATATCACTCTGGGATTTCGTACATATGAATACTGTATCATATTTAAACTCAACAAATATTTTTTTACTGATTTTTTTTTTGTAATTCTTACTAATATTATAAATGCGAAAGTCCGTTTGTTTGTTTGTTACGCCTTCACGTCTTAACTACTAAACCGATCATCATGAATTTTTGCATACACGTTGTCAGGGTTACAGAGAAGGACAAAGGGTACCTTTCATCCCGAAAAAAGGATTGTTCCCGAGGGATATCAAAAAAACTTTCCGCGCAGATGAAGTCGCGGGCGGTCGCTAGTAACTAATATAGAGATTTTGAAAAGGGAAAACTAAGTATTTTTTTGATTAACTGCAGGAACCGGGTTTATCAAACCTTGTGCCGAGAATCTCGTTTTGGAAAAACAAACATTTTCTTCAAAAAAGGTTGAATTTTAAGGCCAAAATATTTGCTAAAAACTGGTCGGTTTTCAGCGGCGAGATGTATTTGCGAAGCTTTACCTTTACCAAAACGGAACAGATTTCATCCTGAAACTGAAATTAAAATTTGTCTTCACAGATTTTCTTTTTCAGCAGTACCTACATAATGACGAAAATGAGACTTCTTGAGGAGGTTTTATTAAATTTACAATTATGTGACTTTTTGCCGATTCATCAACGCCCGTTTCAAATGTAATTTTCTGTTTACTAACAGAAAATGCTTTTTCGGTGGGTTTGTTTCAGAATAGACCTCGAGAATAGACAACCTTTACATCTTTCTTTCTTTGTATTTAATCGCGTGTTTTTTGGTTACGTCGGTAATAGGTTTACTCGCTAAAACAATATCAACTTTCTTTTGTTATTATTAGTACTCGTATTTTATTGTTTTTGGAAAACTTTGTATTCACCCTTTCAATATTCAATAAAAGAGTAGGAAACTAAAGCGAGTACCTATATAAATCTTTAATCTGTGTGTCAAGTCAACCGGCATTTATTGCGACTCGGGCACAAAATAATTACCCGAGCGAGCACGAAGTGCGAACGAAGCTTCTCTGCTTCAGTTTGGGCAAAAATTCTTTCGTATGTACCGGCTGTTTGTTTTCCTCTAAACGTCACATTTCTCAAATTTTGTGAGCAGGTTCGAAAATAATAAAGATTTTTTTATCACGCCAGTTTTTTGAAATTTTTAAAATGGCGGAGATATGTAAAAAAACACATTTCAGTCCGGCTTACCAGCACTGTCTGTTCCCTTCTGCAGGTCGCATTTTTCAACCGATTCTCGTGAAATTTTGAGGGCAGGATCAAAAATTATAAAGAATGTATTTTTCACGCCAGGTTTTGGATTTTTTTCTAAATGGTGGAGATAGTGAACAAATTGTATTTTAGTCCGGCTTTCTGGCGCTGGATGTTCTCCTCTACAGGTCGCATTTCTCAACCGATTCTAATGAAATTTTCTGAGCAGGTTCGAAAATTGTATAGATTTTTTATCACGCCAGTTATTTGAAATTTTCCAAAATGGCGGAGATTGTAAAAAACCGGTCAAGTGCGAGTCGGACTCGCGCACGAAGGGTTCTGTACCAAAAAATGGCAAAAAAACACGTTTGTTGTATGGGAGCCCCCCTTAAATATGAATTTTATTATGGTTTTAGTATTTGTTGTTATAGCGGCAATAGAAATACATCATCTGTGAAAATTTTAACTGTCTACCTGTTGTCGTTATTAATATCGAGCAAAAAACGGCAAAAAAATCACGTTTGTTGTATGGGAGCCCCCTTTAAATGTTTATTTTATTCTGTTTTTAGTATTTGTTATTATAGCGGCAACAGAAATACATCATTTGTGAAAATTTCAGTTGTCGAGCTATCACGGTTCATGAGATACAGCCTGGTGACAGACAGACAGACAGACAGACAGACAGACGGACAGACAGACAGACGGACAGCGGAGTCTCAGTAATAGGGTCCCGTTTTTACCCTATGGTTACGGAACCCTAAAAACATATTTCAGTCCGACTTTCCAGCTGTAAAACATTCCTCTACAAGTTGCATTTCTCAACGAATTCTTGTGAAATTTTGTGTGATATACATGATGGAAATATCATCTATAATATTATCAATATTAATTTTGTATTTCTGCACTAATGTTTTATGTCTTAGTTACACTAGTAGCCAGATTGAATCCCAGGGACATCCCAAGAATTCGCAAAAACGATGTTACGACGTTAATTGTGCGAAACGTTTGCAATATGAAGTCAACAATCACAAAATACTATTAACATATTTTAGAATCAAAGTAATATTATGTCAAGTTGTCAAAATTTTATTAAAACATTCTACTTTCTTGTAACAGTTAGATCGAGATTAGATGGAACTCGTCAGATTTTTCCACATCCCCTTTGCGGCGCTGAATTCGACCCCTTTTAGAGTCCGGTACTCCGGTGTCGATATAATCAAATGGCTCACTTTTCCGTCCACCGATAATACTCTTTATACCTACGATACGATTAAATGACAAAAAAAAACTGGTTGCACTCCGGGAGTGCCGGCAGAAGTGAAAACTTGAATATTAACGTTGTGCATTTTGGATATTTTGGAATAGTTAGGGCATAATTTTGCACGAATTGCTTTAATTATCAGTATAAAAGTACTATCATTTATCAGGTAGAATTCAATATTTATTTATTGCGCTATCGTACACAAACATAATAATTTATATTACATTAAAAAGTTTATCTTTCAGAAAAATCAACCCGCCAAACGCCAAAATGACGCGCCGCTATTTTCGCCGCGCCCCGTAGAAAGAGAGAGGGATACTTCCGCCGGCTGTCTACGCTACATCCGTCTTACGAATTTTCGATCAGGGTCACGTGACCCTGACTGACGCGAGTTTAACATTTTTTCCCCATTACAAAAAAAGTGTACAACGCCGCTAAAGAAGTTTTCACTTCAAAAATTTACTAAAATAAAAAAGCCAAGAATAGCAGATGACAAATGACCATTTACAAGGTTTTCCGAGTTGTGAAAATTCACACAGCTGAATTGCAATTTTTTTTCTTATTGTTATTTCTAACTGCAATCAGTTTCCACACTTTTTTACGGGGTAAGATAGAAAAATTAGAGTGTCCCTAGAGATTTAGTACACAGATAGAAGGGGTGTTTACAAGCGACGTTTAAAACGGCAAAACCTTGTCTTTGTGACAATAAACTTTTTGACATTTTATCACTGCTGCGCATAGGCCATCCCAAATTTACATTTAGGAGTCGTGTCTTCTTTTAGTTCTTCATAACTTTTATTTAGGGCAAACACAACAATAAAGAAATGTAAGTACCTACCAACTAACTAAATGAATAAATTAGTGTATACATCATGTATCAAAAAACCTTGTCAGATCCTGAAAAAGGTGTTGCTGAAACTGAACAACATTGTCCATGGAACAGAGGTCGAAAAACGAAAAAAAAAATCATACTCTCATACAAAATGTATTAATACATTTTGTATGAGAGTATGATTTTTTTTTTCGTTTTTCGACCCCTGTTTATATATATAGTGTTGCTAAAACTGAACAACATTCTCCAATACATTTTGTATGAGAGTATGATTTTTTTTTTCGTTTTTCGACCCCTGTTTCAGGATCTGACCGGGTTTTTTGATACATGATGTATACACTTATTTATTTATTTAGTTAGTTGGTAGGTGCATTTCTTTATTGTGGTGTTGCTCTAAATAAAAATTATGAAGAACTGAAAGAAGACACGACTCCTAAATCTAAATTTGGGATGGCCTATGCGCAGCAGTGATAAAATGTCAAAAAGTTTATTGTCATAAAAACAAGGTTTTGCCAACATTCCGTTTTAAACGTCGCTTGTAAACACCCTTCTATCTGTGTACTAAATCTCTAGGGACACTGTACCCAGCAAATGGCCCGTTCGCAATTCGAGATGAATCCAGACGAAACGGCACGCCTCCGGATATCTGTGTTGTAACGGACCTCGGGTTTAACAATGCTATCCCCAAGATGCGCTTTTATGTTGAGCATGAAAACGAGCAAATGTTATGTGAGATTTCTCACATACGAATACTTACAGTACAGTTACCTATTTAAATTCTATACTTAGGTTCTTTTAAAGTCCTGTTACCTATTCCTATTTTCATTTTTATTTCAGAGCTTATTCTACTAAGTGTTTTTAACATTGAAAGTGTTTATGTTTTCGTGATGGAATAGATGTCAAAATGTGCGTCTGCCGGAGGGCTTCAAAATACAATTTGAATTCCTAAAATCAGTCGATAACTATTGGAAATTTGCCAAAATTTATCAAATTTTCTAAATCGTTTCGTCGACTTGTATCGAGAATTTCCCAATAACTTTTTTTGAGCTCGCTATTCCAGAAACGGCAGAATTGGATTTCGGTTTTGAATTAAGCTACAGTATGAGCCATGCGGGCGGACATAAACTGTAGGCTGTAGCGGGTCCGTAACGCGCGAGGTCAGTCTGCGCTCCGTTCACTTTATCGTCAGTACGATAAAGAATGAATTCCTATTTGTCGTGTGCTTTATTTCTAAAATAAATTACTTTTTAATGCCTTTGATAGTCGCGTGTAGTGTGAGATCTGTAGATTTTTTTCAGATAATTGCATTGTAATGTAACTGACCTCGGGTTTCAATGCCATACCCAAGATGCGCTTTATGTTGAACATAAGATCTGACGAATCTTATGTGAGAAATAATACTAAGACCTGATTCACAGGTTTCAGATAGTACCATCTTCTGGTTTTATTTATCCTGTGAAACTGACCCTTAGATATTAAAAGTACCTACACACATTTTTAAAAAACTTATACTGATTCTATTATACAGATAGTTAAGGGCTATTTTCTGGATATCTGTTTTTATAGCTTACGTCGGGCTCAAAGTGTACGTCGGGCTTAAATTACTAATTTCCAAGATATCCTATCGCCCCGTGAATATGCGATTTGCAAACATTTCATAAGTAGGTAGTTGAAATAATTTTATTTATTTATATGGTAAAGGACACTTAGGTATCTTATAAAAATGCATCATGCACAGGGAATTTTTTCGCGACGCGAATATAGAAGAATTTAATGCTTTTTTGTTCAATAATTAATTTTTGGTTTCGCAATCAGAGTTACATAACGGAACCTCATAGTTTTATATTTTAAAGATTATATTTAAAAGCTCTTGGAAAACTAGTAACTCATGCTTTTCTATTTTTAACTGACCCAATGCCGTTGCAATAAGGGCGGGTTTGTGTATATGGACGACGCCATCTCGTTCAATTTATGAGGCACAGCAAACGCTCATGTATAGCTAAACCTCGCTTAAAGTAGGATTAAATAATCTGCAATAAGTTTTTAACATTACATATGAACTCAAATTAGAATATGATAACCAACTAGGTATTTGCATTAATTATTTCCTCTAAAATACAACCTAAAACAACTGGAACCTAAAATCCCTAACGGAGAAGAGACAAAACGTCTTTGGGATAAGTCTTAAGGTAGGATTCCGCGGCACGCGGCAGACGGCAGGCGGCAACAGCCGATGACGACGGCATGTACCGCAACGGCAGACGGCACTACTTTGTAGTATTAATTTGTATGAGACCGATTCCGACATACGACTGCAACTGTGACGTCCTGTCGCGCGGCAGTTGCAGTCGTATATCGGTATCGGTCTCATACAAATTAATACTACAAAGTAGTGCCGTCTACCGTTGCGGCACATGCCGTCGTCATCTGCTGTTGCCGCCTGCCGTCTGCCGCGTCCCGCGGAATCCTACCTTAAGATACCTCACGAGTAGACCCTGTAGACCTCGCGTTAAAAAGTAGCTCAAATTGTATGTTTTTTGAAAACAAATAACAGAGAATAGATTTTAGTTTTAAGAGTTCCGTACCTCAAAAGGAAAAAACGAACCATTACAGGATCACTTTGTTGTCCGTCTGTTTGTCTGTCTGTCAAGACCGTTTATCTTGAGAACGCGTGAAGGTCGAGTTGAAATTAAAACCATATACTTTAGTCTACGGTTCCTTGAAGCTGTAAAAAAATAAAACTTCTAAGTTTATGTAAAAAAAATACATCCGTTTATGCCGTAAAAAGCATATTCCTACACTCAGGGGAATCAAAATTCATAGGGTAATTCCAGTTGACCTAGAACTATGAAATTTGGCAATATCGTTTAGTAATATCGTCTTATACTACAAGTACAGGACAAAATCTGAAAGCAATACATTTGTAATTAAATCATAAAAAAATAATAGTCTTCATGTCATCGAACGGTGGGCGAGTCCGACTCACACTTGTCCAGTTTTTTTCAACTAATAAGAAGGGCCCAGATGCAGAAGTCCCTTAGTCCAAAACTCTCTCTAAAGCAAAATAATAGTTCATTTGGGGGCAGGTAATGGCAGCCCCAACGGATTTTTCTTACGTTTGTAATTTATGAATAGGTAGATAAATATGTATAGTACCTACACCTACATTACTTTTAGTCGGGGGATTTTCGTAAAACTTATTTTATTCTTTTTAAATTAAGAGTAACAATTTTAGCCGTCGTGGGTATTTTCAAAATTTTTAATTTTTCAAATTTCGAATATTGACCAGAAATGTTTTGATTGATGCACTTTTGAGTCTTCTAAAAATAAATAGAAAATTTATTTTGTACCGCTAACAAAAAAGTTTTGTTATATTTTTGATCATTTTTGGAAACTGTTGAAATATGTCTATTTTTACATATCTCCGCCATTTCAAAAAATTTCGAAAAACTGACCTGAATGAAAAATTTTATATAACTATTAAACCTGCTCAAAAAATTTTACGAGAATCGGTTGAGAAATGCGACCTGTAGAGAAGAACTAACGGACAGCCGGAAGAACATAAGAAATAATTTTTGCCCAAGCTAATGTGTTTTGCCGATGACATGAAGATATTCATGAACATCTCGTCTTCTTCAGACATGGATTCTCTCCAAGCAGATCTATCGCGCCTGGAAGACTACTGCCGTATCAATAAACTCGATCTCAACCCTTCTAAGTGCGCAGTGGTTACGTTTACTAGGAAACATAATGTTATCCCTACTGTTTATACACTAGGTGGCCAAGTTCTCTCGAGGAAAGATTCCATTCGTGACCTCGGAGTCCACCATGACTCAAAGTTATTATTTGACGTTCATGTCGATGAAGTAGTAAAAAAGCATCACGAGCGCTTGGCTTTATTATGCGGATTTCTAAACAGTTTAACATGATCAAAACTATTAAAATACTATACTGTTCATTTGTTAGAAGCCACCTGGAATATGCGTCTCAAGTGTGGAACCCCTGCTACGATAGATATATTGACCGTATAGAGAGCATACAAAGGCGATTTATCAGGTATATATGCTACCGTTCCAAAACTAAATATCACTCTGCCAACTATCACAATCTTTGCAGAAAATTTCACCTCCTACCACTAAAAATTAGACGTGATATCTCCGACTGTATCTTTCTGACAAAAGTCCTCAATAACGAAATCGACTGCCCCGATCTATTATGTAAATTTTCACTTAAAATACCACCAGCGTCTCTAAGGTTTAATCAGCCAATATCTATACCATCCGCATCGACAAATTATAGACAGAATACGTATGTATTGCGAGCGAGTAGACTGGTGAATGAGGCGTGCAAGGAACATGACTTGGATCTATTTACAAGTGGCGTGTCTAAGACTAAGCAGTGTCTAACCTGTAAGTTTTTCGAATAGATTTTGATATTTGATTTTTTGTGTTAACAACTCCATAATTAAGCTGTAACATACATATTGTTCACACCCCTATTGTATTAATTAATTGCTATAAGTGAAAACCTGTAATTGGCTTTCTGTTTAACATATTGTAGCTTATAATATTATTGTTGCTGTTGGTTTTCCAATAAAATAAACAAAAAAAAATAAACAAAAAATAAAGCAGAGACTCTTCGCTCGTGATTCGCGCTCGCTCGGTCAACAAAATTAACGACGTATTGAACAAACTGAAAAAACACATAAGGAAACTAATTGTCCAGAGAACAAAGAGTGACGTTCCGTCTCCTACTTCGATAAACAACCTTTTAGCTAGCCCATAAAAAAGCAGTTAAAGCTGTGCTTGTGTAAAATTACACCTTTCTTTCCAAACTACATCAGGTTAATGCACCACAGAACAATGAAAAAGTTCGATGGCAAATGATTTTCTGGTTTACATAGTCTCATTGACCTGCATATATTTACACTGGACAGGCTTATGTCAAACTGTTTTTGTGCCTATTTGATTACCGCCATGTTGGCGCTGTAGGACGTAGCGTGAGCATAGCGTGCGTACATGGTACTAAAGTTTGAAGTCTGGAAAGACCATCATGTCAACCATTTTCATATTGTACGTCAAAATTAGTTCTTTAGACGCACGCTAGTGGCGTTTCAAATAGGCACAAGAACTTTGCTGTCAAATCATACAGACAGCCTGTCCAGTTAAATAAAAAAAATTTTTTTCATGTCAGTGCATAGTCTACACAAACGTGGAGCGAATATTTTTGCTCTGTGTATAACGCAACCTAAATGTCATTGACCTGCATCTATAAGAAAAAAAAAATCATGTCAGTGCTAAATGTCATATCTATGGTCTTATATCAGGCCAAAATAAAAAAGTGCATGTTTGTAATCTCTTTGTTTGTTTCTTTCAAATTATGCTGTCAACATGATATTGACAACCAGCGCGTTTTTAATTAAAATGTTAATACTTTAATGTTCTAAATAAAATAATGGCACCGAAACGTGATAGTACTATAAATAGAGAAGATGGAATGAAGATGGGATCAAAAGGACCAGCTCCCCCGGTCCGGCCTACGATACCCACTACTTCTAAGGACCCTTCAAACCATCATGAAGTGCAGCTACCTAGATGGAAAAAATGTTGTAGGTTCATTTACAATAAGGAGACAAAAAAAATCTTAGGCAGAACTGCGTGGAGCTGGTTCTACATAGTAACATATTCTTCAGTCTATTTATTGTTCCTTATGACGTATATGTTGCTCTTTCTTTTTGCAATATTAATGGCTTATAAAAATCTAGATTATGAACATATCGATAAAACTGCTCTTTTGACATATTCCGATCGAGGAGTTGGTCTTTCGGCGACACCGACGTCAGAATACAGTTACCCTATGATTTGGTACAAAATGGGAAATGAGAATGATTACCAGAAGTACATAAGCGCAATTGATAGATTATTATCAAGTAGAAGAAATGCTAACTTGGATTACTCAGACTTAGGTCCCTGTTCGAAACCCCCATACGGTTACGGTAGTACACCTTGTATTATACTAAGGATCAATCGTCAGTTGAAATGGGCAGGCAAACCATTACGGAATAACTCAACCACAACTATGAATGCACCCAAAGAAGTGAAGGAATGGATGAGTTCAAGCGAGAAGCTGTGGCTTCATTGCGATGGTTACCATGCATATGATAAAGAGCATATTGGTAAAGTAAGCTATTTTCCACACCCTCCAGGATTTGATCCGAATTTATTTCCTTTGGATGTCCGAAATCAGTCTCCGTTGGTTGCTATACAGGTTTCTGGATTCGCGCAAGGTGTTTCGTTGGCAATACAGTGCAACCTTTGGTACGAAGATGGACCAGCATCAATAGAATTCATGTTATATGTCGATCCCCAAATGTCTGTAAAAAATAGTACGAGTAAATACAATGATAAAACAATAACTAACTGAAAAAGATTTGGAATAGACGCATGTGAATGTATATGGATGAGCTTGTTTTGCCTTTTTTATAAACGTTTTTATTTTTTTATTTGCGTGCTTTTCACAACTACGATATATCTACGTAGGTGCCTTAAGTGACTTGACGTTCAAGTGCAGTATAAAATAGTTCATCATCAAAATAGTATTACAATGAGATTTCTCATACATACCTAGCTAGCTTAGCTACTTACTCTCTCTTAAAAAGATCATTTTCTATCACATCACATCACATAAAGTACTTCCACCAGTGGACAATTGAAATTATTTTGGCCGTCAAAAGCATACAAAACATCAATTATCTCAAACAGTATGGATTCAACATTTGTGTTTATTTGTAATTAATGATTAAGTAAATAAATTATTCTCGAAATCTGTTTATTTATCATTTCTACCTATTCTATTAGATAGGTATCTGGTATGTATGACATTTAAATCAAATGAAAACAAAAGCAAAATAATAATTATGTCAGTCTCTAATTATATATTTCTGAATTGCGGTTATCGGTAAAAACTTTTTGAAATTGATAAATGTAACATCTGCTACGTCGGCGTCGGTCGTAGCAGCTACGAGAATATTAAAAAGAAGCGGAAATGTGAGATTATAAAAAAATCTTCCCAGTTTGAGGATCTCTACGTGAGTATATTGGATATTCGTATAACAGAGGATCAAGAGTGCTGTATTTGCTAAAAAATCAAGTTAGCTTTAAATATTGTATACCTTCAAATCCTGTACCTTAGTTTATTAAATTCTCCATACTTGATTCAATGTAAATAATATAATATTATCATTATAAAAATGCATTTTATTGCCTGTATTTTATGTTAACCCTGTACATGGTAACTGTTAAAACAGATAAAAACAACTTATAGCCGCCAAAAGATATTTTCTGATTAACAAAAGTCGCGTCACGCTTCGCAAGCTGTCGCTAAGAAATTGTCGTTCGTCTTTAAGTTCCATGTTTTTAGGGTTCCGTACCCAAAGGGTAAAAACGGGACCCTATTACTAAGACTCCGCTGTCCGTCTATCTGTCTGTCTGTCACCAGGCTGTATCTCATGAACTGAGATAGCTAGAATGTTAAAATTTACACAGATGATGTATTTCTGTTACCGCTACAACAACAAATACTAAAAACAGAATAAAATAAATATTTAAGGAGGGCTCCCATACAACAAACGTGTTTTTTTTTTGCCATTTTTTGCTCGATATTAATAACAACAACAGGTAGACAGTTGAAAATTTCACAGATGATGTATTTTTGATGCCGCTATAATAATAAATACTAAAATTAGAATAAAATAAATATTTATCGGGGCTCCCATACAACAAACGTGATTTTTTTGCCGTTTTTTGGTACGGAACCCTTCGTGCGCGAGTCCGACTCGCACTTGGCCGGTTTTTTCTTTTCATATACACCCCAGGATACTTGCAGAGCTAACACGAAAACTTCATTAGTTTCCCTGAAACAACGCTGGCGCTAAGCTAATATCCGATTCACACTATTCCAGTAAGCATGCAATCCAGCGATCGAATCCAGCGCTGAAATAGTGAGTACCGACAATGGCAATAGGATTGAAATGTACCCATTCAGTGAGATCTAGTCAAGCACTGGACTGGATTGACTCGCTGGAAAACTGTACTGGAATAATGTGAACCAGACATAAACGTGTGAGGTTAAAACAATACAGCAATAATGAAAACTCGTTTCCCAACTTTATTATTATTTGTATTCTAAAACGTAACTTTATAAAAACGACTTTAATTTTAAACTCAGATTTAGATTTAGTCCATGTGGGAGAATGCACGTCTTTTCTAAGCAAATAAATAAAAAACTATGCAAATAGTAGATTTTTATTACAATTAATATAATTGTTACAAATAATTAGTTTATTCAATGTAATTTATAAATAAAAGTCACTAAGCGACTCGTAAAACAACTGTGTGCACGTGCGCCTCCCCACTGCGCCATCACGCCACATCACGCCACCGAGCTTGTTTGCGCACGTGTATAAAAGCGGCTTGCGCAGGTGTCGATAGCTCAGACGTTGTTCAACTGTCGGACACGGCACTCTGTCGGATCGGTGCTCTGAACTATCTGGTAATGTAGTTAAGTATTACTCCTTTTATGATAGTAATAATAGTGTAATAAAATTACAGTACTACACATTACACATAACTTATTCGATAACTTAGTCATAACCACGACATTGAAATAAATTAATAAATATCTCACATTGCCATCCTTTTCTTTTATTTTCTCTCACATCAGAAGTGAGATCTAACCTAGTTGGATTACATATACTCTGCCTTCGAATTTTTATGTTTCAGGAATATCAAAATGCTTGCTGTAGAATCCGCCACGTTGGCGACTTTGTGTTGAAGATCAAGTCGCGTAACCAATTGTGGATCTGAGTCATCAATCCTGGGTGGTTGCAAATATCTGAACAATGGAATGAAGCATGAAAAATTGCGACAGTTCCCGTTTGATCGACGAATTGCTGATAAGTACCCATAGATTTTACATTTTTGTAAGATACCCGTAGATTTTACTAAATTATTATCATTTGGTCAATCCAAGTGTGCAAGGATCGTAGCAGGTGGCGATCCATAGTCTCTGCCTACCCCCATGGGAAACAGGCGCTGTAAACAGTTTAAGTATGTATGGTCAATCCACAACTATAATTTTCAAAGTCAAAAAGAATGACGTTCCTTGTGATATTATAAAAAAAAAAATCAAGTAGAATTTGGCGTAGAAAATGATAACGCAAATGCTGCGTAAAGAGTGCTATATGTTTCGTAAAATTAGTGGAGGTTGATTGATACAAAGATTCTGGGTTCGAATCCTGGTATACATAATTTTGTGATGCGTAGTTAGTCACAGATTTTTAAATTCTTCTTTATTTTTACCCGTTATTTAGTAACCACAGTACAAGTTTTGCAAGCTTGGAACTGGAACTAAATGATTGGTGTGAATTGTCTAGACTAGAATATATAATTTTCCATGTGCCTTGCACGAGTGTGCGAGTGTACCACCAAGTGGCCATGATTTTGCAACTTCTTCTTATCGAATGAGGATTGGTGGCCACCTCTGGTGTTAGAGTTTGTCAAGCCGCCCGTAAGGCCTCTAACTTGGCTTAACGACTGTTATCAAATGACAACAGCCGGGACCGACGATTGAGCGTGCCCTCCGAAGCACGGAAGCGCTCAGTTGTAATGCCACTTAACGGTCACCCATCCGACACCTGGCCGAACCGAGCGTTGCTTAACAAACGCGATCGGGTACGATCAGTCTGTCAAGTTCCGCCATGCGCGCTTTATTTTGCAACTGTGACTACGGATTACTTATATGAAATATCTGCTGGCTGATGTTCGAAGTATGGTATTTAATAGTGAGATTCAAAACGTAGCATTAATCATAACATTACTGATATAAGAAAGAATTTTAGCTTTTCGTAGAAAAAATGCTCAGCTTGAATTTGGTCTTAAAATATAGTAAATAAGCCAATGAGACCTTTCCCTTCCTTTTTGATCAGTGAAAGGACAATTTTATGATATCATGTACATATTGTGACATCACAACCTAGTAGCATTGTAAATTGAAAATGTAACACAGTAAGTGCTAAAGCCAAACTGTAACTTCAGTGAATTATTTAAGTTTCAAAGATGATTTTATATGCTGAGAGATATTTTAATGTGAATTAAGCTGTGCCCTTTACAGTTTACAATTTTATTCTTCGTATCAAATCATAGCACTAATGAGAAAAAGTCTTATTACTTCATTGGAAGTACTGCCCAGTAGAACTAGTGGGAATAAATCTTTCTTTTCTGGTTAAAATCGTGTGTACAGAACCTATAATAAAATAAATGAAACATCTGACAAATAACCAACTGATATTTATTATTCATTTACAACAGAGATAACTTGACGTTGTTGTTACCTATAGATTGAACATTCAAACAATTTTTGTGTATGCAGTTATTGCAGATGTCAATTGTGCCTTAAACATTATGTAGATTAAGTAAGAAAAATCTTTTTATAGGCACTTTTAATTGAAATAGTTTTCCTCGGCAAACAGGAACTCTTTTGGTCTTTGGAAACAAAGGTTCTCTTCTTGTGCAGCAATTATTCTTATCGGGACTGCTGTGGTGCATTATCCTGTGCTTAAATAGATCCAAACAAGGGTAGGATCACTTACAAACCCTAGATTTTACTAGATCTTTTAAATAATTTATTTTAGTTCATTGTTGTTTGATGCCATACTTACTGCACTGTATTTGTTTTGATCCCTGGTGGATACAAACTATTTTAATAGGGATGTTTTTCAATAGAATTTCTGCAATAAAGCATTGTTGCAGAGGACTGTGTACATACAATATACAGTTGAAAATTACAAGAACTTGTAACAACGGTCTTCCTATATTTATTTTTAATATTCAAGAGAAAGTTAATTTAAATTATGAATTATTATTATGATACAGACATGAGTTTTGAATAGAAATCGATTCATTCCCTCAATTTATTACATGCATTTCCTAAATTTTGTTTCTGGTGTTAATACAGAGTGTGGGTAGACTAAAGTGAAAAAAAAACGCAACATTCGTAATCGCTCCTCATTATACATAGTAGTAAATTATTAAGATTTGAATATTTTGCTGTGCTTAACTGTACTTTTACTGTGCATTTGTACTTTACCGTACTATTGTGGCAGCAGATCTTACCAAATAGGTAGTGATTCTAATTAAAAAGAAAAGTGAGTATGATTTTCTAAGTGATATGATGATACTTAAAGATTTCGTAATTAATTTAAGTTTCACGTTGATGTTTTAGTTTTTCGTAAACAAGATAAACTTAAAGTTAATACTAGTTGTTTTTATGTTGTACAAAAAAGGTGATAATTACATCAATATAAAATGAAATTGGTAATGGTATTCTTGAATATCTTTTCTCAACCAATTTTGTCATTTTTTGACACAAAGATGCAGGTGTTCGCTCTCCCAAGTTGAATGTTTTAGTTTGCGAATTACTCAAACTTAGTCTTCACTTACTTCTACGAGTTTTAGATGTTGTAATGTTTTGAGAATGATGCCCATTCGTGGCAGTAGTGTTTTTGACTATATTGATGTTTCGTCACTCTTCAAATATCACTATGATATTTATTTTTATGACTAAACTATAACGTATAATAATAATCGGATGTGTTGGATGTGTTGCGAACTGTGGTTCGTGATAATTTTAGGTCACTCCCCTGTAATAGAAGGCGAGGTGACAAAATCGTTGGAGACAGACTAATCTCCTTAACCTGGTTATCTTATTTCTCTTTATACACTGACTCCTGGCCAGATGTTCACTGTATACTGAGCAATAAAGAATATTACCAGTTGGCCGTGCGTGCTATTGATGCGATTTTTACCAAGGTCGCGAGATTCTAATGAATGCTGTGCCATATGAACTTTGTAATGGTTTTTTACCTAGGTACTACTAAGTAAAAAAATAAATAATATTTTTAAGTTCGCCGTGCCCATGTGGCTTATGTTATTACTGAGGTAGTACTATATAATTTACAAGTAATGAATAATATTGCAAGTTTGCCGTGCCTTCGTGTCTTATTTTTACCGAAGCAATTACTACTATCTGAGCAATATAGAACATTGGATCGAAAGTTCTCCATGCTCTCGTGGTAGTAGTCTGACCAAAGCTCTGTTACTATTTTATATTATAATACCCACACGACACATGCACTTACTCACATACAACAACACACCCCTACACACACTATTTGAAAAATAAAAAGTTTATGTTTTTAGAAGACTTAAAATGTTCAATTGTTACAGTGTCTGCTGATTGATGTCCATGATTATCCAGATGACGTATACCTGGAGCTCTGATGATCCTGAATTGTAGGCGTTTGCGTGTCTCGGACACTGGTCTGCACCAGTACAATGTAACATCTACGATTACAAAGATTCTTATTATAAATACGAGTGATTTGTAATAAGTCCTTACTATACATTTAAGGTTTTTAAAATTTGTTGTTTTGTTTACCAATGGAGATTATTGTTATGTAGTTTTTTTTTTATAAAAAAAAGGGTTATCTCCCATTGAAGGTTTCACTGTGATAAAAGTGAATTGGGTCATGTGATTTGACCATAATTAGAAGCTATGTGATTTAGCTTGGTGGTCATGTGATTTGACCATAATTAGAAGCTATGTGATTTAGCTTGTCTGTCATGTCATTTGACCATAATCAGTTGCTATGTGATTTAGCTTCACGGTCATGTGATTTGACCATAGTTAGTTGCTAGGTGATTTAGCTTTACGGTCATGTGATTTGACCATAGTTAGTTGCTATGTTGTTTAGCTTTACGGTCATTAATTTGACCATGATTAGTTGCTATATTATTTAGCGTTAGAGTCATGTAATTTGGCGATTTGATGATGATGATGTTGTGTGATTCAATAATAATGATTTATTTTTCAGACAACAAATATCCATGTTTGTTAATTTGAGAGTTAATCAACTATGTTTTTATTTATGTTTGAAAAAAAATTTACATAATATTGTTTGATTGATATATTTAACATTGTTATTGGAGGTCGGCATAACCTCTCAGAGTTTTCTTTCGGCAGTTCTTTCTCGAGAGGCCTCCTTTACGAACTGCTGGTAGATTCAGTAGTTAAAACAATTTTAATCCAATAAATTCAATAAAAATAATGCAATATTAGAATATTTATATAAATACAGATTGATATTACTTGAAGCGAGTAGACTGATAAATTAAGGCAGTGAATTTAATTATTCATCCGTTGACGAAATGTTACATTTCCTATACTGGAAGTTTCAATACAATTTGGTGCTTTATTGCTATTCCACAAATTGGAAATATAGTTACTAAACATAATGTAGTTTCGAATAAAGATTTTAATGATTCATGATTTGTGAAAAATAAAGTGTAAATTGTTTTGTTCGCGAGCCAAGTGGCTGCTCGTCAGAATGGCCGTGTGGGAGAATGCACGTCTTTTCTAAGCAAATAAATAAAAAACTATGCAAATAGTAGATTTTTATTACAATTAATATAATTGTTACAAATAATTAGTTTATTCAATGTAATTTATAAATAAAAGTCACTAAGCGACTCGTAAAACAACTGTGTGCACGTGTGCCTCCCCACTGCGCCATCACGCCACATCACGCCACCGAGCTTGTTTGCGCACGTGTATAAAAGCGGCTTGCGCAGGTGTCGATAGCTCAGACGTTGTTCAACTGTCGGACACGGCACTCTGTCGGATCGGTGCTCTGAACTATCTGGTAATGTAGTTAGTAGTTAGTAAGTATTACTCCTTTTATGATAGTAATAATAGTGTAATAAAATTACAATATTTCATGCAATGTTAAAGCTAATAAATCTAAGACATGTGATAAATTTAGAATCAATAACTTATTCGATAACTTAGTCATAACCACGACATTGAAATAAATTAATAAATATCTCACATTGCCATCCTTTTCTTTTATTTTCTCTCACATCCACATTTTCTTATTAGGGATTTAAAAGTCTTTCTTAGTTTCTACTTTAATGCGGTTATATGACCGGAAGTGGCGCCGCGGTGATTTTATTTAATATTGTAATTCTAATACACAATTTTAATAAAGCTTTACGTGACATTTTAGGACAGTCTAGTATTTTTAAACGGCATCATACATTCCCTCGTAGTCACTGCTAGAAGTAGATAGCAAAACTGCTAAACGTGGCCGTTTGTGTCATTTGCTATCTACTTCTACGAATGACTACGAGGGAATAAAGTGATATCTTCTAAAAATACTAGACCAGGGGCCCTAAAAATGCCACGTAAAGTTTTATTATAATCATTTTATATTAACAACTTATATAAAAACTTCTGAGGCGCCACTTTAGGTGGTATAACCACCTTAAACTAAATGCTGCAAGTCAACTTTCGAGGCTAGGCT
Organism: Agriphila geniculea; assembly: GCA_943789525.1. Taxonomy (NCBI): domain Eukaryota; kingdom Metazoa; phylum Arthropoda; class Insecta; order Lepidoptera; family Crambidae; genus Agriphila; species Agriphila geniculea. Next base: position 5,593,467 of record OX038880.1, read on the forward strand.
TAACCCTCAACAGGCCGAGTAAATATTTGCCCCCACAAAAAATTGAACCCTCAGTGCTAAGTCTGCGACGACACGATAAGCAGGTAATTTTGAGGACGCCATTATCTGCTCGGGTGACGTTAATTCCCCCATCAATCCCATAGACTGTGGTAATATCGTAAATAAGTGTGTGTGTGGGGTACTCGTAAATTGTCTTAGAAGAGGATATTTTGGCATTCAATTTTTTCTCGCAAGAACCTATTTACAAGACAATTCGATTCACAATTTTGTGTTTTTAATAAGATGAATCATAGATGGGTAATTTGTTTTGATTAAAATTTTGACTTTATTCTCAAAATGAAATCGTATTTAGTACTCACAGGAGCATTTAGAGAAGAGTTTCTTTTGTGATTAATGTAACGCCAAAATTTTACTAGGCAAGTATTTTACTAATAAGCGAAAAAAAATTATATCAGCTATTTCATTCAAAAGGTACCTACTCGAAGTAGCTACATTTAACGACAGACGTGTGCTGGTAAAGACAAGCGTAATTTCAGAATTTGATGTAGTTTCAGTAATCCGTAGATTCGCTTGCAATAAAATATTGTTCTTAACTAGTTACTCATTTTCATCAAATAACAAACGTGCATATCTCTCTATGTCATGCATGGCTATTTCCATGGGCGTACCCACGTTGGGGCAAGGTGGGGCGCCTGCCCCACCCTCCACCCTGACTTTAAGTAATTTAAGCAAGATGTTTACAAAAAATATCTATTCATTAATTTCTTTAAAAAACAAAAATACCGCGTTACAGAAACTTCTTGTGTTTTCTATACGAAGCTTTCAATCATTGATTGTAATGATTTTGTCCAAACCAAAATCACCGCACGGCCCGGAGCGCGTGGCGTGCGAACGCAACTAGGCTTTTGCATAAGTGGGTAGGATACGAGCCCACTTGTGTGTGTATAATTTAACAAAATCTAAGCTGGGTTGGCTGGGCGGGGAGGAGTTAAAATTTTTTTGGCACAGTATAATTTTGAAAATGAAATTTGAACGAAATTTTGCCAGAATCCTTGCAAGTTATTATTGATATAAGGTCAGTTTGGTTTCAAAGTATTTTAAATTGGTAGGTATTTATTGAATTTCCTTACTTTTGCCCCACCCCTAAGTAGATGCTGGGTACGCCCATGGCTATTTCAGTCGCATTATGTTGCAGCACGACATGCTCTCAAAACAACAAACATTGGCATCGGGCGTTCTATTCTGCGCGCAGCGGGTTACTTCGTTCAATTACAACCGTCGGACTTTTGCGGGTTATTAGATGGTACCTATTTGGATGAAATACCCGGTAATAAGGTCACTGTTATTGCCGGATAAACAGTTGTTTTTCTGTTATTTATTTATTCTTTTGGAAAAGTTCTTTGGACTGCATTCTGAATATCACTAGCAAAGAAATTAAAGCGGTTCGACAATGTGAGTTATTTATGAGATGGTATTAGGATAAAACCGGCCAAGTGCGAGTCGGACTCGCGCACGAAGGGTTCCTTACCAAAAAACGGCAAAAAAATACGTTTGTTGTATGGGAGCCCCCCTTAAATATTAATTTTATTCTGTTTTTAGTATTTGTTGTTATAGCGGCAACAAAAATACATCATCTGTAAAAATTTCAACTGTCTACCTGTTGTTGTTATTAATATCGAGCAAAAAACAGCAAAAAGATCACGTTTGTTGTATGGGAGCCCCCCTTAAATATAAATTTTATACTGTTTTTAGTATTTGTTGTTATAGCGGCAACAGAAATACATCATCTGTAAAAATTTCAATTTTCTAGCTATCACGGTTCATGAGATACAGCCTGGTGATAGACTGACATACAGACAGACGGACAGCGGAGTCTTAGTAATAGGATCCCGTTTTTACCCTTTGGGTACGGAACCCTAAAAATTAAAAACCTTTGAAAAACCCGGTATTAATGTACTGCCGTCCGGATAAGAGGTTTGTTTGCTCCGTCATTTGTTTATCATTGCGAACCTTTTGGAATAACTGTTTTTGTTTGGACTGTATTTTTATTATCATGAACCGCTCTCAACGTTGAGAGCGGTTTATAAATAAAGGTCCAGAATTCCAAAGAACTTCTTAACTTTTATTCGATCTGATCGATCCAATCTATCTTGTATTTACATTGTACATTCTGATGGAAAGAATAAATGAATAAATAAATGCTTGGACTCTTCCATACAGCGCCATCTAGCCCCAATAAGCTTGTAATATAAGGTGCTAGACAACTGATATACTATGTACTTTTTAAATTATACCTACGTACTTACTTTTTACGAGTATATTGGTTAATTCAGATGTTATTTTAGAATTATTTAGTTTTGGCCACTGGAAAGGTGTCGAATCGTCGGGAAACCCAAAAAACCAACAAATCAAAAATAAATAATTCTAAAATAACATCTGAATTAACCATTATACGCGTTGTAATGCGTAAAAAGTTTTATTTTCTAATTAACTGTACGCGCGGAAGGTCTAGAAGTGTCTATAGATATACTTGCTTATACTTCATCATTTCAATTTCTGTCCGGCCGGGAATCGAACCCGGGACCTCTTGCGTGGTAAATGGCAGTTGACCACTACACCACACAGGAAAGAGGAAATAAAGAAACTGTTGATCAGTGTTGCCAGCAGGGTATTGTCGAAAATTACCTAAAATATATAAAAAAGTAACCTTTTAGTGAAAAAAATTACCTTTCATATTTTTTTTTGGGAAAATGTATTCAAAGTTGATTAGATGTTAATTGTATTAACTTACAAAAACAAAAAATAAAAAAATAAAACATTTTCAGATTTGGTATCATTATATATTTTGCTTGTTATACTTTCTACAATATACAAGAATATTATCGACTGCCGCAAAAAAAAAAAACAAATGCACCACTCGCCCATACCAATTGGTCATTTTCTTTTATAGCTCTTTCTTTTCACACAAAACAAAATACTATAAAATAGAATTACAACAGGATAGGTAACTACCAAACGATTCAAACAAAATTACTTCCTATGTAAAATCTGTCTGCGACTCATTGAACTGACAAACAAACTGACATTGACAATGACAAGTGATGGCGGCGGGCGGGGGGCGGGCGACACGGCATGAAAAAAAACATAAAGAGCACTCCATTTCAAGTTAGTTTTTAAAAAATGTTTTAAAAAACAAAAAACAGACTTCAAAACCCCACTCTAGCTCTAAAAAGCAATAAATAATATTGAAATCACTAGATACGCATTATCATTGTAATAAAACACGTCTTTTGAAGTCGGGGGGGGGGGGGGGGGGGCTGTTAGAATAAAAAAAGTAAAAAAGTTGTCCTCCAGCCCCACCCGACTTCAATAGATGTGTTTTATTACAAAATGATAATGCGTATCTAGTGAAATGTATTTATTTGCACCAAGCATGCACACAAAATTAAATTAAAATCAAACAGCATTACAAAGTGTGGGGTTTTGAAGTCGGTTTTTTGTTTTTTAAAACATTTTTTATTTTCCTCTTTTTAGTGTAAGTACTTCTGTATAAGATATTTTATCTAGATAAATAGAAAAATAGGTTTGGCCAAACGTGAGATAATCGCGGACAACCATGCATACGGGTCAAATTTAGAAGAGAACCTCTTTTTTGAAGTCAGTTTAAATACCAAAATCTTGTCCTAAGTATAACAAATACTTTTCTGAAAACCGCAACAAAATCGGTTTAGTCAAACGCGAGATAATCGCGGACAAACATACATACATACATACAGGTCAAACTGAGAACTTCCTTTTTTTTGTTTTTTGAAGTCGGTTAAAAATAAGAATTAATATTGAACTTCCGAAAAATTACCTAAAAGTTACCTTTTGAGTAGTGTAACCTAGAAGTAACCAGACAGATTCTAAAATCACCAAAAAGGTTACTAAAGTAACCTGCTGGCAACGCTGCAGTGTTGATACTCGCACGTAATAAAACAACAAAATGTATTTAATAATTTATTGATACGCTAATAATTCAATGATTATTTATCTATTTATTTTCACACTATTTCAGTAGACTTGTTTAAAATAGTGAAGACAAAATTGTCTTACTACCCATTTAAAGGAATTTACAGATACCAACTTGCTTAATTAAATAATTTTGTTCACATTTCTTATAATATTTACAGTTTTATCACTTTATTTTGAAAACATCGTTACTTTTGAACATAGGAGAGATTCTATGCAGATCTTTAAGCTTAGATTTTTTCTCAATATTTCTCTGACACTATTATATAAATATTCTATTTTAAAAGTATTTTTTTAGTTAACACATAAATATTTTTTTTTGGTACTTCAAAAGGTACACAATCGGAACCAGTTTCAATACTTGTCAATTAACAATCAATGGAATTTGAAAATATCTACTATAACAAAACATTATGTTTGTTGAATAAATGGTCTCGGTTTTATTTAAAATTCACATATAATAAATTATATATTATTGCATATTTTAACAATAGGGTTCTATCTTTTCTTGGCACTATATATATTTTATCACATGGGACCTTGCAGATGAATAAAACATCTTTTTCTTTCACATAACATTTGTTATTTGAAAAGAGTGAGATATGAACTGAAAATTGGTGACACGTTATGTTGTCGCATGGAAAGTCGTATATCTTTTTTCCTGTAGCTATAATATAGAAAATGAAGACACCGATTTGTATGAGATTTTCACATCTATTTATGGCATAGTAACCATTCATATAATAACATTATGTCATCGTCTGCTTCTCCATCAAGCTCCTCTGGCATAAAAATATAAGTTTTAATACAGGGCGTTTTTTAACAGGGCACAAATTTTGTGGTGTCGCTTAGACCTTTATAAATTTAGAAATTTAACTTTGTCTATGGGACCAACTTAATCAGGGGCCTATTGCATAACAAAATACAAGCTAATATTATTAGTGATTTTCCATAGATAAATACAAATAATATTAGCTTGTAATTTGTTATGCAATAGACCCCAGAGCAAAAAAATAATCAGCTTCATAGAAAACGTCAATATCTACTTGATCAAAATGTATGGAACAGCGGATTATTATTTTGCTCTGATTAAGTTGGTCCCATCCCATCGACAAAGTTATTCAGTTTGATGGTCTAAAAGTCACACCACAAAATTTGTGCACTGTTCAAAAATCACTCTGTATACTGTCCTTCTTTTTATAGCATGTATTTACCACCTTTTAGTACAAATCAGTGTCCCCAATTTTCTTGTCAAAATAAACATTAATTACAAAACTATTTTTTCGTAAATTATACGGTTGTCGTATTTACCTTTGTTGTCTTACGTATTCGATTAATCACTAATTGTAACATTATTATTTCGTATATTGTGTTTTAATAGAAACAATACTTTAACATAATAACTTTAAATAACTGTTTATTATTATCTGTAAGTATTTTAAGCTACGACTCTACAGAGCTATTATTTGAAAAAACTGTTAGCTATTTAATGGAAAATTGTATTAACAATAATTACACATTTTACAAATGGTCTTTTTGTTGTATTCAGTTAAAATGCTAGTAGGGATAGTTACGAGTATTTGATAAAACTATACATACTTTTGATGTATTTTTTAAGTTTTGTTTCTTTATGTTCACAGTAATATTTTAAATATTCGTTATTATTTTACCATTAGTTTACCATGGTAACAATTTTAAGCTTCAAAGTTATTGATGACATGAAAACGATCATACAAGCATTTTAACCGAATCGTAGGTATGTTAATCTATTTTTTATGATTTTACAATTGACTTTGCGATTCTGTAAGCTACGCAAGCAGTAAAGTTTAATGATATATCTGCTACTATTCACTACCTAGCTCGCCTAGTATGTGTAACACGACACCACAGAATAACTAATACGACACATTTTTGTATTTTGTCGACATTTTTCCCGCGTTAGCGCCATGTCTGTCCCGATATCGCGTGACGAATATCGACAAAATAGAGTCTGTCTAAAAAGTCAGTTTACATGAGAAATTATTAAATTATTTATATAAACTAATACTGGTAACCCTGTTGGTACTGTCAAAATTGTAATGGGGTTGGCAACGCAAAGCTAATTGTAGATCTCGCTGCGTACGCTTGTTCCTAAGGCAGTAGACGTTCAGAACAGAATGTAAGGGAAAATAAGTATTTATTTTGTAGTATTTTTTTACCGAAAAAGACCCATTGACCCAAAATGGATATAAAAGACTATTCTACAATGCAAATGCCGGAATTGAAAGCCAAATTAAAACGTTTTTATTCTTACAGAATTTATAATTTTTTTCTATATCCAGATTATTCGGAAATTTGTAAGTGCCAACATTTTTAAAGCCCACACAGAATTTAATAATTTTAAAGCTTAAAAAAACGTTTTTTTGTAAGTAAATGTCCTTTGTTTTCATAGCTCTCGTGGAATAAGCATACGCAGCGCCATTTTGACAGTTGCCTTCCCCATTGTAAACGTAGCTTTACTCAATTTTAGTTAGATGGGTATTGGTGGTGGTTGGGGATTTAGGTAGGTATTAAAATTACCTTTGAAATTATCCATGTAAACTGACTTTTTAGACAGACTCTAGTCGTGTATTAGAGGGCGGCAGATCAGCAATACTTATCGTCGGCTTTATCAAAAATAGAAGGATTAGAGTAATATATATATCACAAAATATATTCATTGTTTCAACGAGATCCCTTTGTTTTCAATGCCAAAGTCCAACCAACAAAGAACGAGTTGAACGATGTATACAATATCCATATTGTATACATCGTATCGTATTTGTGATGGGAAAATAAACAAACATTTTATTATTATTTATTTATATTCTAATTGAAAAAAATTAGTACTTATTTTATATTATAAAAGAGTTGTTTTTTTATAACTAAACAATATCGAAATGACTTGATTGTTTGTTGAAGAAAATTAAAAAATATCTAACTTACATTGATACCAAATTTTTTTTGCCTAATTGGCATTGAAAACAAAAGCAAAGAACAGGCCTGATACAACATACGAACTGGACCACTGAAGTAGAGGTATTCAGTTGAATTAACTCCTTAGAAAATTTAATGTAAACATCAAGCTAACATGCGTTTTGTTTCGAAGGAAATCCAATCATAAATCTACTATTGCTAGCGTGGAAAACTTACTGTATTAAAAACTTGCATAATATAAATAAATTCGTCAAAACCATTTTCAAAATCATAGATAAAACAACTTTGAAATAAGCCACTTTGGACACCATATAGACAACTTTTCTTACTTTAAACCAGCGATATAGCTTTGAAATACTTAAATTCAGTCGATAAAATCCTAATATTTATTTATATGTACGTACAATGACATAATATGTATATGTTACAACATGCTTTGTAGATAGAAACAGCTACTGACACGTACGCAGATATATTTAATAAAATATTATTTAACGAGTTAACCAGATAGAATTTGTAAATAGCTAAACAATGCAAATATTAAATAGATTCTAAATACAGTTATAGGATCAAGCGTTTTATATAAGATAATTCAATCTGAATTCAAAGATACGACTTTGTTGAAAATTTGTTTGTACAAAGATTTGTAAATTGAAACTGTAAATATAGCTACGTATGTAGAAGAATATGATAGGAATTCAACCATCGCTATTAAAGGAGATGATTAATCTGGAACACTTATTGAGAATTGGAAAGTAAATAATAAGTTAAATATAAAACTATTTAAGAGTAAAAATGATGTCATATATTTATCCCTACACTTTGCTAATAGACAAACGAACACGCCTATGAATAACATCGTTAATCTTAATAATGGACGAACACATATCATTCGAGCGAATGCAGTCTACTTAGACGATAATAATAATTATTAAGTCATTGCTTTCGTGTGAACTTATCTTATAAACCGACGTAAATGCAACATCTAAAACACATTGATTACACTTCCACACTCTGGGTGATCATGAATAAAAGAGACAATTCGTCAAATAAGCTATCTTTGTAATTATAAAACTGAGAAATTGTATAAATATAAATATTTGAAAAGGTAGTGCACGTAATGTGTGTTTGCGGAAAATAAACCTTAAATCTATACACTCAAAACAACATCTCTTAATAAACATACAAAATATAATTATGACATCAATGGTAACGTCCCTACAATCAATCCCTTGAGATCACACTCAACCATTTTACAAAGTAAATCACATTTTAGTAGGCTTCACTAGTTTACCGTCGCAACAGGACCACTTGCGAGTATAAAACATGAACATTGTCACTTGCGTTTTCGTCGCGTTCACTTGAGCCTTGAAAAACAACTCTTTTGATGTCACTACCACTATTTGGAATTTGGATTCGATCCATTTTAAGATTTCTGGATGCAGAATTAGGCCACATAAGCAGGTACGTCACTCTAAATCCTTCAATTAACTCATTCGTCATCAACTCATCAAACTTAATTTTATCCGATGGGATTCTCTTGACTGGTTCTATATACATCTTCTTTTTTACACGCCATCTCTTAAACCTACCTAAAACAAGCTCTTACCAATTTCCCGACTCATTTCATATGTGAAATCGCTTTTTGGTGAAAATCATATTAAAATTCATAAACTCTCGACAAAATTCGATAGAACTCTTCATAAACCCCGAGCATCCAGAACAAACCTCAAATGTAGAGGTATGTTAACAATGACATTCCCAAAATTATGTATAAGTTCGGAGATGTTAAGATTCCTTTACTCCAACTGCAGTCTAAGTCTTTTGATAAAACCTGAAAATATTACTGAAGTTAGATGACAGTTTCTCCCGATTTTAATGATTTATCATCATACTTTATACAATGTTACTTACGTCACTTAGAGTTCGATTATAATTTAGCGGACATCTCGCAAATCTGACGTCATCGCGAGTACTATCACAATCGAGTGGATTCCGACAAAGATACTGTCTTCTTTTTCTATCCCAAGATTCGATCCATCTGTAAATATATCGCAAATTTTAGTTTTCAGATGTTTTACTTAGGGAATTAAAACAAAAATAAAAGAAATAACGTCTCATTTAAGTGAGAGCGTGAGCAATCAGCTCTTTCAAAAACACACTTAAGGAAGTCCGACATTCATGTAGAAAATTTTGTTTTTATTTATTTTACACTATTAGTAGGTAGGTACTTATTATATTTTATGATTATACCATAATATATTTTATTGTATTTTGGGATCAAATATTTATATTTATTTTATTGTTCATGCCTAAAATGTTGTCAATTATGATTAAATTAACCCTATGTAGATTGAACTCAAACGCATGACAGAATTCAGTTAACAAAACATTGTAAGAATTAAAGTGTTTCTTACCCAATACCACAATCGCATACTAATGGATTGTCAGCAACATAAATATCGTGGAGGAACAAATTATTTGGGACTCCTGGCCACTCCTTGAGTCCCGGGTTGGCCACTCTCATGATATAGTTGTGCCTGACGTCTAAAGTCAGGTTTCTTACTCGGCCTGGCTTCCAGAACACTTCACTCCCTATTTCCTCTATACTTGTATTAAAAACAGTCAGCCTTAATTCTTTCGAATGAACACCCTGTAAAGATGGAGGTTTGACATTATGAAATTGTAGGTAGTCACAGAGACATCGATCGGTACGGATTGAATCTGACAAAAAACGTAGCACAAAAAACAATTGACAGTAGAAATATTTTACTTTTTGTATAGATACTTACAATTAGTAGATAAGGCGAAAGGTATTTAAGTGCCCTTCCAGATATGGTAATATTGTTGAGTTTACAAGGCAACTGAGCACTCATTTCTTTGCCAAACTCTTGGTAGTAGTCGACATCAATAAACAGATTCTTTAAAGCAGCGTTGTATGTGAGCATCCTTGGAATGTTGAATTCCCTTGTTTCTGGATAAGTCGATATTTTGAGAGTTCTCAAAGAATACATTTTACCAAAAACTCCTTGCTGAAAATAACATAGAAAATATTTTGTTAAACTAAAAAAAAACATTTTCTTGGAGTTTCTTAGTCTTGCCTTTATTTAGAATAGGCCTACCTACATTGAAACTATTTAAAAAACCATATCCAACCAAACCTTTATGTTTGAATACATTTAAAATATAAACCTCAAAAATTAAAATATCGGACCAGCCTACTTATTGTCTATTTTTCAAAATCTATCGCAATCGTTTTCATTTGACAGATGGATGTGACACATTGCTGCATTTCCTTGGCAAATTTTTATTTGTGCCAAAAAGAAGCACCATTGTATCCCATCCTGAAAGCGATTGCCGATAGATTTTGAAATAAGACAATTAGCCCCCCTGGGTTTACCTCTAAAATCCTCAAGCGAAGTTTCGTCACGTCGAGATACTCGAGGCGAGGTGATGCCCCATACAAACTGTTGTTCATCAAAGCAGTAACAGGATTTCCCGACAATGACAGCCAGCGAAGATGGTCCAGAGATTGAATAGCCTAAAATATATAACTTATTAATGTGGCTAAACAACCTATTACAACATTGGATGCAAATCCAAATGAAGGGCACACCGGAAGAAGGGGCTCATCGACATTTTTGATCAATTTGAACTAACAATTGCAGCCTATGAATAGGTCTTTCAAATTATATATTAAAAAAAAACTAAAAGGAGCCCATTTTTCGTTAAATCGTCTCAGTAAAAATAGAGTAGGTAAGTAATAAAATCTTTAATTAGCTATTTTCTTATATTTTGCTAATTGTTCATTTCAAACTAACAATGCATTCGATGGCATTGGCATACTCAAAACAAACTATGGTCCATTACATATTCAAAACAAACTAAAACTTTAAACAGCCATTTTCTCAAATATTGCTAAATGTCGATGATGAACTGTGTATCACCTTAAAACAATAATATCATTTAAATACTTACCATCGGCACTGTTGATAGATCGTTGAAAGAAAGATCCAACTTTCTTATACGAGTCAAATTTGACGTCATCTCAATTGGAATTGAAGGTAAATTATTGTATGATAAATCTAAACTCTTCAATTTTGGTAAAGGTATGGAAGGCACCTAAAAGAAAAATAAACAATTTAGCTACAATTCTGTTAACAACTGCCTAATTGAACCACAATTAAAAATAAAACGGAAGGTAGTAAAAAAAAATGAAAATGAAAAAAATACTATCGACAAAATATTTCAAATGAACATGGACTTACAGTCATCATGCTAACATTCTTGAGTCCCAAATGGAAGAGTCTTCTCTCCAGTCCCTTGAACACTGTAGTACCTCTTTCGCCACCATTGAACGGTGAATTATTGCTAAGGTCCAACCATCTCAACCTCGGGAGAGCCGCAAAGGTTCCGCCTTCAATACGGACCAGATGATTGTCCGAGAGATCCAAGCTCATCAAAGACTGAAAATAGATGCAACTGTTAAACATACAGAGGATTACAAAAAAGAGGTACGATAGGACGTTACAAGTTTGATAATAAAGAAAAGATATCTAGGAATTAAGTAAGAATCTATAAAATAGAAATCAAAGAATGTAATATAATTCTTAAGTACAGACAATTCTTAAGAACATAAAATTAAGTGTATACTACGATAAAACACCAACCAAACAAGATGCAAAAAAAAAAACTAAATGATAATGCAAAGGCTAGCTACGCTACGGGGGAGGACATGCAAGTTGCAATGGATTCTAAGTTCTAACAACAAATGAAGTGGAAGTCTAGAAGAAAATAAATGCCAATCATAAAAAAAATTGCTATCAACAAAAAAGTAGGTGCTAAGAATTTCATCTGCAGTTTCGTTTTTTTACTGCTCAAGTATATGGCTTCTAATTTTAACAGATTTCTAGAAAACGGTTTCTGATAAAAGGTCCTTCGACTTCATTTATAATATCAACTATAACTACCTTGTACAGGATATTTTGCGGGTATTGTTTTTTTTGGTGGAACACTCTGGTGTGGTCTCTCCTAGCCGTGTGGTACATATACTCGTCGCTGTAGTCCGGCTCCTCGGGCCAGGAGTCAGCCTGCTCTGGGTTCTGGACATGCAGGGAGTTGACACCACGTTAGCTTAACTACCACACACTGGCCAACTCTACACTTGTTAGTACGGTATATCCAATTTTGGCTTCTGAGCGTTAGAAGCTCCGCAGCGATTGGTTGTTGCAAGAATTTTTTTACCGTATTGAATTTGACTTAGGAAAGTTTTTTAATTAATAAGTAAGTAAAATCGTTGTCAACTTTTAAAGATTCAATAGCAACTACTGATGATTTTACCATGATTAATGAGATGTTCAATATACAGAAACTTTAACAGAATTTAATAGCCTGATAAATGAAATCCAGTTTTGTAACAATGTGCATACGTGTTGAAATAGTTAGATCTAACAAAAAATCTTGCAACAAATCATCAAATAAAATTCAAATCGAGCTGTTAGTGATAATAACCAAACTCATCATAATTATAGTAAAGCACAAAATCACAAAATCTCAATCAGGACAAAACGACAGACAAACTCACCCTAAACCGTTGAACAAAATCGGCCATAGATACGGCGGGTATGGTATTCCCACTCAAATCCAGTTCGATAAGGCTCGCTGCAGATGCTTGGGATAGGCAATTTGTTGGCACTCTCGATAAGTAATTGTTAGATAAGTCCAATCTGTGGATGTAATGACTCTGTTAAAATAAAATAATCAGAAAAAATAATTATGTAAGGTAGAATTTAATCTACGGGTAACATAAAGGCTATACGGATAGTGAATACCATAGCTATAGCTGTTGTCTTAAGAATAAAATACCTAATAAAAGACATCAAATGCCAACTATAGTTGGAAATGGAAAATATTTATGCTATGTGCTAACTAAATTGGTTTTGCCTTTTTTATACCTACAGTTTATAATGATAGAGTTTAGTTATCTCGAAATTAAATAAAAAGGACCAAACGTCTAACGAACTACTAAAGTATTTTAATGCATCTTAATGCTTTTTTTTATTTTTACTACCTACGTATTGAGCTCAATTCTTCCAATCTAAAGAGGATAAAGAGAGATACCTGATTATAAGAGATGAGATATTTATTTACGAACCTTTCCAGAAGTGGAGATACGATTAGGTTATCGGCGAGGTTCCTGATGCGATTGTTGGACAGATCCAGCGATATCAGCGGCTGCATCTCCCGGAACACTTCCACTGGTAGCTCGGTGATGAAGTTGTGGGAGAAATCGATTATCTGTGGGTTTCATGGTTAATGAGTAGATGTCTACAATAAACATGAGAAAGTAAGTTCAAGCAAGTGAAAATAGAAATAGAAATAGAAATAGAAATAGAAATAGAAATAGAAATAGAAATAGAAATAGAAATAGAAATAGAAATAGAAATAGAAATAGAAATAGAAATAGAAATAGAAATAGAAATAGAAATAGAAATAGAAATAGAAATAGAAATAGAAATAGAAATAGAAATAGAAATAGAAATAGAAATAGAAATAGAAATAGAAATAGAAATAGAAATAGAAATAGAAATAGAAATAGAAATAGAAATAGAAATAGAAATAGAAATAGAAATAGAAATAGAAATATTTTTTATTTAAATAGACTTATTTAAAAGTACTTTTAAATCGTCCAGTTTTTTTTGCCCTACCACCCATTCGGGACGTCTTTTTGCTGACAAGAAGAATGGGCGCAAGAAACTTATCAGCCTCATCAAAAGTAACGATATTTACAATTTATTATATCGTTACCTACTAAACACAATCAATATAAAAAAAAAACAGATTTCAAAGTAAACATATTAAATACAAAAGCAATTTACTCCCATGCTTTTTTGTCGTCTAAATAATCAACAATTTTGTAATAGCCCTTGCTCATAAGAACAGATTTAACAGAATCTTTAAATTTTTCTAATGGTAATTCTGTAATATTACTTGGAATCTTATTAAATGATTGGAAGAGTCTAAGCGTAATAAGTAAGTTCTAAGCAGATGAGGTATTGTTTATTAGAAGACGGCCAGATTTTATATGTTTTTCAGATGTAAGAATACAAACACTCGACAATTAAGAACCTGCGGCTTTAAATCTAAATCAAGAGTCTAGCAACTCTAAATCGTCTACATTCTGGCAAAATAGTAGAAAATAATGAGGGAGCCACTTTCTTTCTCATTAATGTTATTGTGTAGCAACACTCGACTACTTTTGTACTAAAACTGTGTTGCTAGCAACTGCATGGCAATACTCAAGCATGTATACAAAAACCACGTGTTGCTAGTAAAAATAATTTTAGATACGTTTCAAGACTTGACCTAATTGCACTTACTTGTAATGCCTTAGCTCTTGCAAAGCAGTCATATTCCAAGTGGAAGATCAAATTATGCGACAAATCCAGATACTGTAATGCCGCCAGAGATCCAAATACTTCTCTGGTGATATTTCTGATCAAGTTGTGGGATAAGTATAATTCCGCCAAGGTGAAATCTGCATGTCTGTAAAGATTTTTTTCTCTTAAAATTCTGTAAATTTTATTCTACTTTCAAGACAAAATAAAGTAAAGATAAGTTTATAAATTATTCATTATTAAATAACTGAATCTAATCAGGTTCAAAAATAATATTATTACCTAAAGTAATACGGTGCTATGTATGTGATATTGTTGTGAGAGAAATCCAATACTCTGATGTTAACAGATACGGTGCCGAGGCCTGAAATAAAAATCAAATATTTAGAATAGGTTGCAATACGTAATATTTTAAGAATTTCTAGAGAACAAACTGGCATAAGATAAATTTAATAAGTTTTTAGCTTAAATGTATAATATAAATACTAAATACATTTCTAAAGAAGGTCAGTACTTGGAACTTGGAAAGAAAAAAATATATACTTAAATAATAGCGCGATTCGCATACATCGCGATCGGATTTCCTTATCCTTAAATATAAGGATAAGGAAATCCTCGTCAATATTTTCAAGAATTGCTACAACAGACACAAAACATGAAGAGATGACAATTGTACATTTAAAACGTACGGACAATATGAAACAGTTAAATCACCTTCTTCAAATGGTATATTTTCTTCAGATGATTCTGAGTCTGCATGGATGAAATAAGAAGAATAAAAATAAAAGAAAGAAATAGAAGAGGTCAACACAATAAAGAAAATGAAGCATAGTTTACCTTCTATCGTAGGATTGCCTTGTTTGGAATTAAATCCTAAGCAGAAGCAAAAAGGAAAGAAAAGAATACGTAAAACATTATGAAACGGATAAAATCAAATTTTACCACATGCAACATGCAATTTACTATCTATTTAAAAATAATCTACAATGAGAACCAAGAACCCAAAGAAATCATTAGAAAAAAACAGTAAAGATAGGAGCTGTGTAGGCCATTTACTGTAATTTAATTTCGCGCGCGTTTTTTCATGATATGGCTCCATATTTTCCCCTTCCTATTAACTTGTATCGAGAGTAGATACTCTGCTATTCAATATCTATCTTAGCTTTTCCAAAATTATCTGGTCATTCGAAAAATTAAATTCATTTAAGGAACATATCTTTCTATCATCCTATCTGGTGTTGAAAATCATATCTACATGATCCTAAAGTCATATATGCGATCAAGTCTAACTTTACGATTTTAGGAATTCGTTTCTTACAATAATTCTAAAAAAACTAAATGTAAATCAAAAGGTTTTCTTACTCTGAGGTTTCGGCTGGTAGAAATTGGCTGAGAAGAAACTGAGTGCATTGGAATCGGTCAGGGAAGTCATCATGTTGTAAGAAACGTTGACCTTCAATGCCGTGGCGGAGCCCACCTGGTCGAAGATGGAGAACTTGAAGGTGTTCAGCTGGTTGAACGATATGTCTAACCTGAAACGAGAGTCAGTTAATTAGGTAAAAGTTTTAATAATAGCAAAGACTACATTTTAACATCAAAACAAAAAATGGTTGATTGAAGATTATGTACCTATCAATTCGAAATAGATAAATGCAAAATAAGTCTTAGGTAGTAAAGCTTTGCAAGACTTTACAATAACAAAAAAAACTGAAGTAAAGAAAGTTGGAGTCGTCTCGTCGATCTTAAACCTTATGCAGATTGAATCTTCGAACTTTTTCTATTTTTAAATTATAAAACCAATAAATTACAAAAAGGAACACAACCGATTGCGATACCTTTAAACAATATTAACAATCATAAAGGTACTAAAATTTATCCTCACTCTTTAAGTGCAGGTATATTCTGGAAAGCTTCTTCAGAGATCTCGTAAATTCGGTTCCCTTTCATTTTTATGACCTTCAAATTGTCAAGATTGGTAAAGGCTCTTCTCTGTATCGTTTCTATGAGGTTGTCCTCTATCAGGATTTCTTGTAGTTCCCTTAGTTCAACGAATGTGTGTTGTACTATTTGCTGCATGGAGTTGTGTGAGAGGCAAACGCTTTGAAGTTGACTATGGATGTCACCCTGCAAAGAAAAATAGATGTTTCAATACTTCTTATAAATAATAGTTACATATTTTGTAATTGTTACGTAACTAAATTAAAGAGAAGGGAAAGAGGAGAAAAAGAGGATGAAACACAAGAGAGAGATCACAATCGATTTCGTATGTATAGTAGGTATTTTTTAAATTGAATTAAACCAATATGACGTGACTAATGAGATGTGGTGCAAGCAATTTCGGAGCGTAAGTGAAGTCGGGTGGGTCAAGTAGCTCGCATGGATCGAGGACGATAGGCGAGAAGGATCCTTGAATGGAGACTACGGACAAACAAAATACCACGAGGCCGCCCTCCAAAACGATGGGTTGTCGACATCAGAGGGCAACCAGGACACAACTGGATGACGAAGGCGCAAAACCGGACCCAGTGGAAGAATTTGGGAGTGGCCTATGTCCAGAAATGGACCCAAAAAGGTTTATGATGATGATGATGAAACCAATATGTCGCTGAATATTAAAGCCTTACCTGCAAAGTTCCTTTAGAGAAATGATCAATAGCGTTGTCTTGTAAATTGAGATACTTCAATTTGTACAAGAAGTGGAAGGATGTATCTGGAACATTCTTCAGTTTGTTGTTGCTGAGGTCCAAATACTGTAACTCTATTAGAGCTTTCAGTGGCTCGAACGGGAGGATTCTCACTTCATCCGCTAAGCCGTTGATAATTTTCAACGTTGTTAGGCTGTGTAACTGAAAAATTGCATCTTAAGATTAATTATGATTTACCAGTTACGTTTCTCATGGATTAAACAAAATTCACGTCGTAAAGTATGTTGAATGGATGGAGTGTAAAAGATCGCAAAAACTTTCAAGAAAATAAAATGAAATACAATATTTGTTGATCGTTACAAATTTCGTCGAAATTTACCTTGCATATTATTGAAATGGTCTTGTATTTTAATTTCAGAAGAAAAGTACATGTCTTTTGATAAGTGGTTAGTTTAGGACTTCAAAATTGGGTATAACATTTCTTTTTCATCCTTACCTCAGCAAAAGCAAAGGGATCAATGAAGTCGATGTCGTTTTCTGATAGGTCCAACGTCTTTATCGTCCTGACGTGCTGGAAGGCGCTCGACTCTATCCTAGTGATGGTGCTGCCGTATATCTTCAGGTCTTCCAGGTCTACTCCAAACTCTAGGAAGTCTTCGGCTCGTATACTCTTCCTTATTAGCTTGCCGACTGCTAGATAACGGAGGGAGCGCATTCTGGAAAGTAGAACCAAAAATTGTAGCTATGGCAAAACCTACCAACAAAGATTAGATACAATAAACCGTACGCTGGTCTACTTTGGCAGGGTTATCAAAGTCAATCTATTTTATACTTAAATGCGAAGACATTAAGGTTCAAAATGATTTTCAGGATTTTGACTGTTTTGTATAGCCTGACGTGTTGCTGACTGACTACCTATAACATAATATTTTGATTAATTTATTTAGATGATCTTAACAAAATTTCTATAGAATATGATGAACGCTGATTTCTTTAAACTATTTTTTAGGCTTTTGATAATTAATAATCAAAGGCTTTAACAAATGAAACTCACCTTCTAACATCTTGCAGACCCATTTCGATCGAACTCGCACCACTTACGTCTAAATAGAACAACTTGTATTGGAAGTTATTATAGGCAGTCATTGCGTAATCTGATGGAGTATTCGTTGCTAGCAAGTTGATGTCCACCTACAAAACAAAATAAAGATAAATTAATGTCAAAATATAATAATTGAACAATGAATAAAAAAAGAACCTAACCCTCGGTATCTTGGGGGCTAGCATGACCACCGAAACACGATACATTTCACGGGATATAGCGTTTTATCGACACTCAACTGTCAAAATCCGTTGTATTTTGACAGTTAAACGTGATAAACCGCTAACTACATACATATATCATTATCGCGTTTGGGTGGTCATGCTAGGGGGCAGAGGTTTATCGGAGGTTTAACTTTATCGGAGGGGTCCACATTATCTGGTTTACTGTTAATATTATTACTTTATACCAAAAAATGTGGACTCCTCCGATAAAGTTCCTCAGAAACTGGTAAATTATTCCATACTTTTAAACGACGTTTACATGGAACTTTGCAATAGGACAGACAGACAAACAGACAGACGGACAACAAAATGATCCTATAAGGGTTCTATTTTTTCCTTTTGAGGTACAGAACCCTAAAAAAGAGCAGAGGGATTCAATCTAGCTTAAAACTCACCTTATTCTCCTTCAAGTATAAGAACCTAAGTGAGTCGAGTTTGTTGAGCATGAACTTGGAGATCATGGTCAGGTTGTTCTCTGAGAGGTCGAGGCTCTGCAGGCTGTTTTCGAGCCCGGCGAAAGACGCGGGGGACAGATCCATGATGCTGCAGTCTCGGAGCGATAGGGTTTTGATCTTGGCGTGACGAAAAGCGTCTTCCTGTAAATGAAGTTTAGTTTTTATATAAATTCATTTGTCTACCCCCCTAGCATGACCACCGAAACACGATATGATATGCCACGATGCGATTTGCCACGTTCAATTGTCAAAAGACAATGGATTTTGACAGTTGGGTGTCGATAAAACGCTATATCACGCGATATATATTATCGTGTTTCGTCGGTCATGCTCGGGGGGCTGGTATATACGGAGTTAGTCCAGCGCTGACTTGCTATTGCTACTGGGCTTGTGTAGAAACTAGGTTCAATCCATTCCAGTGCTTACTTCTCGCACGCAAGTCAGTCCAGCTGCTACAAATCAGCTAAGCTGTTGCTCCCTGCATTTACAGTCGTTAACACCCACCAACCCGCTTTGGGCCTGCGTGGTGGGCTATGGCCCATTCTTCTTATTTACCCATACGGTGCTCCAGCAGTGGAGACATTAAAAAATTCTGATGTGGAAACTCGATATTTTGAAGAATAGTTAACTTTCGTGCACAAAAGTCATTGACTTTAAAATTTTACCAAAAAATATTTAATTTTTTATTCAGATAAATTCATTACGAGCACCTGTGATGTGATTAATAAAAAGTTAGACCGATGATTCGCAATTGAATGAATCTTATACCTATTTAATCTATACTTAAACTGGAAAAGTAGAACCATATGAGTAAGTAGAAGTGAATAAGTTTCCTCGTGGCCAAATTAGTTTGGCATTTTAGTTTGGTCACGGGGCAACAGGGGTATTAATTACTGTATTTAAATAATTTTAACTGTGTTTTCTTCGATAGGTACTAAAAACATTTTATCCTTTTTGCATTCGAGTAAAAAAAATGAAACTTCAAAAAAAGTTGAAATAACCTTATCTTACCCGTATTGTAAAAATGGGATTTCCATCTAAAATAGTGGTGTTCAAAATGTTGAAGAATTTGAATGAACTGGGATGCAAGGCTCTGATAACGTTGTTGTCCAACCTGAAAACAATAAGTCAGTTAGTCACGATCATAACATGGGATGACTTGGCCGTGCGCCAAGCCGCCTCCAGAAAAACAATGCAAATAATGAAAATTACGACATAACTCCGAAGGAATAAGTATGGGGCTGGATCTCAATAACACTTCGGAGGTTTGATTGAGTTTCTTTCTTGTTATGAATGGACTATTGGGCAACTAATTGGGGTCAATATTTGGAAGCTGCTTTTGGTCTAAAAATCTGTGTACAGTTTAGAACTTTTTCACTTTGTTGTATTTCTGTTCAAAAAGTAATAGCTTTTAGAGTGATAAAGTTTTAAACTGTATAGATATTTATAGATATTATAGACGTGACTATACCCTATTGAATAACGAAGACTATTGTAACAACAGTTTACTCTTTTAAAATTGGATAAAATTGATTTTAGCTTACACTCTTCTAGATTGCAAGGACTATGTATGTCCTACTTATTTCTAGTTTAAATCAATATCAATTATACTACTTAATTCTTCTTTTTTTCTACGGTATTTTATTTATTATTATTTGACTGTTAGGGGCTCTGCAGCTCTGATAGAGTTGTAGTCACTGCGACCTAAAAGATCTATTGTGACCACCTAATTATATAACTCTTTAAGCCCTACCGCTGGCGTCCAGGAAGTTCTTCTAGGGTATCTCTACTACTGAATCTTAATTGTCTTCGCATATACTGCTTCGCATATAGCTATCTACTGGTTTTCAGTTCACACTCTGTTTGGCATTTATCCTTTTATCCTTTTTGCATTCGAGTAAAAAAACCGTTAGCGTAAAACCATATTCTAATTTCTAATGAATAAGTGTTCATTGTAAGTACTTACTTCAGTAAATCCAACGACAGTCTGATCCCGTTCAGCTCATGCACGGGAGGCACTTGTTTGATCACGTTGTTTGACAGGTCCAGGACTCGGAGCTGCCGCAGTGGGGAAATCTCCTCGTATGGAATGAGGGTTAGCTTGTTATCGCCCAAAAGGAGCTGAAAAATTGAAATGATTGATAAGTTTCAATAATATTACGATTACAAACTACACGTAACAATACAAATAATTTAATATTTTTTTTTTTAATAATTTATATATTTATTGGCGTATTTTAGGATGTAACTTCTTTACATAAAGCTACTTATTTCTTTATTTCTTGTTCACGCCGGACATACGAAAATAGACCGTCATATCAGGATATTTTGAATGGAGAGGAAAATTTCTGTCTGAGCGCTTATATGCTTCTATAGGGCAAAGATTACTTACCCTATTCAGCCTGCTCATGCCATCTCTAAAGACGCCACTTTCAAGTACAGTCAAGTGATTGCCATGAAGATCGAGCGTCTCTAGCATTTCCAACCCCGAGAATGCATCCAGCGGTAGGTTGGCAATGGAGTTGTCAGCCAGGATCAACGTCTGCAGAGTACTCTCCAAGTTCCTCCAATCGTCACCGGATACATCAGTTATTTCGTTGCCTGTGAAAAAGTCCAACGTTTTGAGATTATCATCGACAAGTTTAGCAACGTTGCAGTCCAAGATGCCCAGATTCTACAATGGTATAAAAATCTTCGGATATTTTTAAGACCCATGTTTGCAAGCATCTTTAAATGACAAAAATATCAAATATAAGTATTTAGTGTTAAAAGTTGTGTTATGATTAATAATATTTATTTGTACTTTTGACTTCACAATTTAGTCAAGTGCGTGTGCATTTTGTAAAACTATAGGGGAAGGAGTTGTTTTGGTATTAGTTCCTCCAGTTGCAAGGGTTAAAATATAGCGAACGTAAGCCACAAAAATGTTATGATCTGTATAGTGAATTTGGTGGGGTGATATGTCTAAAACGTAAACCGATAGGAATCGGCTTGTATTAGACCTTGCACCGTTCCTCGCTGCTACTGTTCGGCTTAAAATCAAAAGACGCCAAGGTTTCCATGCTTACCTGACAAATCCAACAGTCTGAGCCTCTGTAGATTCCTCAGTGAGGGACTGGGCACTGCTATCAGTTTGTCCTCTCGAAGTTCTAATTCCCATAATGACTTCTCTAAGCCATAGAAAGCTTCTTCATGGATTGTCTCCAATGGGTTCTGGTTTATAGCTAATCTGTATATTCCTGGAATAGAGTGAAAATATGATGGTTTTCATGTTTATTCGAACAAGTGTATACCTACTAGCTAGGTAGATATTTTTGTGCAATATTTCCATTTGTGCCGGCCATCGATGTTTTATTTTATTTATTGATTCACCAACGTTTGTGTACATTTAAACAATAACACAACACATCAATGTTTTCACTTGGTTTTTTATTTTTATCAATGAATGTATTAAATCAAGTAATTGAGCGGTAGTTGAAAGCAATATTTAAAGAGTGACCTAAAAAAGGAAGGACTTTTTATTATCGCCGATAGCAGTAAAAAAAATAAAAAAAAATGTAATAATATCTCGTGCTGCTTTTAACCATTCTTTTCAAACCAACTAAATTGTTTTCTGCCTTACCAGTAGCTTGAAAGAACTGAGGTTCCAGCTCCTTAATATGGTTGCCAGTGAGCTGGAGCGTGAAGACCTTACTGCTGTTCAGTATGGTGGGTACCCTCAGCAGGGGTACGTTGTTGCAGGTCACGATGCCCAGGTCTCCTGCGGGCTTGGAACAGGTGCAGAGGGCTTGGAATAGGCATGACGGATGCCCTGTGTCTACGTGGATCTGGAAGAGAATGGAGATATTGGAGACGTGTTTTATTAAAGAATCTTGATTAAGAGTTATATTCAGAGGACTAGAGGTTTTTACTTAATACCTACTGTACGTAAGTCTTCAAGAGGGGTGTATAGAATGTTTATGTGAGGACATTGTATCATAATGTCTTTGTTTTGCACAGTATCAGTTAGTAAATATTCTCCCTAGTCTATAGTTATCCTTGAATACTAACAGAACGAGTCCCAAAACTGTAGAATAAAGTACGTTAGCTAAATTTTATATAAGTTTAGTACATACGATATCCCAATTCAAGTAATGGTTTCCTACTTTTTGCACAGCAATCGATTTTTGCGTGAGCATTAAATTAAAAACTTGTGGTCTAGCGATCATAAAAATCAGATTATTATTGATCTCGTTTATACTAAATAAAAACACAGAGTTTCTTGTAATGCAGGTAAATATATATTCAAATGTTTGAAATTTATTGAAAATATTTCCATTTAATTCAATAAAAAGACCCGGGTAAGTGCAAAACGAGCGCCGAGAGATCCCCACTACAAATATCCCACCTGCCTGACCGTAATAAAGTCTGTTAACCGCGAAATTAAGTTTATTGGTTATGGGATTACGAATAATCCCAGGCAAGGAGACTTTGAAATGTTTTCCATTTAAATATCAAACATTAATATCTGGAATACATTTTTGGATCAAGTTTTTTAAAACGTGTATGCTTGAGTAATCTCAAAGCTATTGTTTCCGCTGGTGTCCATTCTGGACCATTTTTTATTTAATACTGCTTAGGTTCTTGATGGTTGTAGTGTCACCATCAAATCAAAATATCTTTATACTTTCCTTCCTTTTGTCTTTCTGATAATAAGATTTGAATTCTACATAGCACAAACATATAAAAAATCTTATATAACATTATTTGGGTACCTAGTACCTATAGAATTCTTAATTCCACACGAAAATATTTCTTAGCGAGGTTCGATAAGTGCCATTAAAATGTTCGTGCTCAGAATGTTCAGGAGACAATCTTCATGCGTTTGCGAGACGAACTTCTTGACTAATAATTATTGTAGATTAGGCTTCGGATTACATTACATTATGTGTGTGTACCTTTATAAGGTATACGGGATTATTTTTTAAAAAGAATAAGAAAAATATCATCATTATAATATGGAAAATGTACGATATATACGATATATTTTGATCATGGATCACAAAATCCTAACTTTTTCCATTCTCTTTCATTATCTACCTACTCCTCCATCCTCGACATCTACGCTACACTGCTTTTTAAGGGCCTGTCATGAACTTCTAAAACAGTAGAAGTTCTGTCCTTAACTAAAGTTGTATTATGCTCATCTCTCACTTACGCTTACTTATTTTCACAACTGCAATACAACTTATAACATTAATATTTTAAAACTTAATAATAAGTCTCGTAAAAAGCTCAAGCATACTAGCCTGATGTTTTTGCTACTTAACTTATTAGTACCAAAAAACTTTTAAATCCTACTACTTAGTACCCGAATCAAATCGTATCGCTAAAAACAAAAGCGCTGAATAACTTAGGCATACTGTGATATTCAGAATTTCAGCAGCCATAGCAAAGAGTAGCGTGCTTAGATTTCATAAAGACCTTGAACATTTTAGCATAATATTATGCAAACTGGAGTCTAGCCAAAGTATATGTTTGAGAACTAATTTCATAATCAACGAAATTTAACCAGATTCATAACTTAAATTCATTTACGAATAGAAATGCTTCAATTTCAGCCAAATGGCCTAAAATAATCGCATTGTAATGATAACTTCGACCTAAGCTAAATTACATGTTTGCACATTTCAAATTGTGTTTTTATATTTTCCGTTTTGAACACCAGGGGGCTATTGCATAACAAATTACAAGCTAATATTATTAGCGATTTTTCATACAAATTCACTAATAATATTAGCTTGTAATTTGTTATGCAATAGGCCCCAGATTATTATATTATACCACAGATAATATAATACTATTAGTTACAGAGCTAGTAACAAAATACTGCAAGAGGTATCTCAAGGCCCATCATTCAATATGATATAGTGTTTAGGGTGTGCATGAGTCAGCACCTACTAGCAAGGCCAGGAAGTGAAACACCTGGCGTCAGCACGCTTTCAAGTATGTAAAATTTCAAACTGCTCAAGACAAGAGCTATCTCAAGGTTCAAAATTGGCAGTAGGCTAGAGAATAGTCCAAAAAATAAGAAGGTAGTAAGACCGTATTATTATGGAACATGCCGAGTCAGCTCGCCATGTAAGTTGTCACAGTTCCGAGGTCGGTACAAGAGCTTTCTCAAGGCTGAAAATTCGTTATTATGCATGGTTTATAAAAAAACAGTCACACCACAGATTCATAGAACCTAGGCAGTCAGTTGTCGCTTAAAGCGCTTGAAATCGTGCTGACGCCTTTGTTCCACTTCCCGGCCTTACGAGTAGGTGTTGACTCTTGTACACCCTAAACACTATATTGAATGATGGGCCTGGAGATACCTCTTGCAGTATTTTGTCACTAGCTCTGTAACTATATACACTATGCCAACAGTCCATAAGGTTGGTGCTTGGATGAAAGGGTTGGTGAGGTTGGTGTGTATGTGTGTGTTGGTGACGCACACCAACCCTTATAGAGAATATTAGCCATTACATTTTAAATTAAAGATTTCCATTATTTTTGATTGCACAATAATACATAAAAGAAATATAAATATAATAATATAACCTTGGACGATTAATTCGTCCAAGAATATAACAGGAAAGTGAAAAAACTCTTCAGACGGAAAGTATGTTAGGATCATCAGTGTTTAAATGTAAAGAAAGTTTAATCTTTCTGAAAATTAAAGAGAAACTGTGAGTGTTTACTTCCAGCTAATGGATTAACAAAGACCGAAAAAAACAAAGAAGAAAAGTGATCCACCATAATGGACGTTGAGATGTCTCGAAACGCCTGTGACCTAATTTATCGGAAAAGAAATATAGTACCGAACTAAACAATAGGCTGTAAACACTTAATTGTTTACATAGCAAATTGTTTTTGTAACTATATTCTTTAGGGAATTTTTCGTAGATTGAAATCAAGCGCTTGCTACTAGGACCTTGTATCACAGGTTCCATACTGCTTCTGGTTTGATAAGAACGGAATAAGTGTACTTTTTATAAAAAAAAATATCTTTCAGATAAGTTAACTGGAACATGATTTTGCAACCTAAAAAACTAGCCCTAAAAGTTTATGCAAACCAACAGAACATTTTCGCGATAAATAAACGTAACTTACTTTTTAGGAATTCACAAAGTCACAAAATAAAGAGAGGTGTTTTGAGATTCCGTATAAGTGAGAGGTGTCTATTTGTCGGGAGAAATTGAAGTCGAGAACTACTCAAATGTTACTTTATGCCATACATGCAAAGCTTCCTCAAAAGTGCTAAAATTGGCCACTTTTTGCACTTTTACCTACTACTACCCACTACAGAGGTAAATAAAATATAGTTCGTTCGTTCTTTATTTACAAATATTATTTGTTAATAAACGATACAACCTTAGTTAGCTTCAATATCAACGTTTGAATTATCGATACACTATCGATGCACTTAGCGAGCATAAGATGAGGGTAGTGCTCATCTTCAATTTCTCAATTCAGATGTGTGCTTTGCTCGAGAGAGTAACGTACTAGTACCACAGCCGAGAGATATATCTCTCGGCTGTGGTACTAGTACTAAGGTAGTGCTGTGCTCTCTTTTTTGTGTCAAGGTCTTTGTACTTACTTCTAATGCTCTCGACAGTGATGCCCATATCATGAGCAGGAGCGTGACCACGACTAGGGCGTAGCCGAACTTGATAATCGCCATCAAACTCTGTAAAGAATACAAAATACGTTTAGTTTCTAAAGTTAAATAGGCAACACCAAAAACACTTGATTTTATCATCATTGAGAATTGTCTATTTTCATCTTGAGAGCAGACGAAGTTTTAGAAAAGAATATCTAGTTCTATTATTGTTAATTGAAATGACCTACCCCTTATCAAACAATATGCAATTAAATCACGTGTCTCACGATATTTAATATTAATGTTATGAATGGGGAATGTCCGAAAAAAATCAAATTGGCTGAATATTTTTTCATAGGTAGGAATAAGCTCCCCTAGTAATAGAAAAAAAATCGGCCAAGTGCGAGTCGGACTCGCGCACGAAGGGTTCCGTACCAAAAAACGGAAAAAAATACATTTGTTGTATGGGAGCCCCCCTTAAATATTAATTTTATTCTGTTTTTAGTATTTGTTGTTATAGCGGCAACAGAAATACATCATCTGTGACAATTTCAACTTTCTAGCTATCGTGGTTCATAAGATACAGCCTGGTGACAGACAGACAGACAGACAGACAGACGGACAGCGGAATCTTAGTAATAGGGTCCCGTTTTTACCCTTTGGGTACGGAACCCTAAAAAAAATCAGATTTTCGGTTGCGTGAAAATAAAAAAAGTCTTTTCGACTTCACAAATGTAGGAAAGTAACATCAGAATGGAGATTATAACCTTTGCCAACACCTGCCACTATGACAACAAGAATAAAAAAAAAATTTTTGACATTTTGTGTTGAAATATTTTTTTAATACCATGTTGTGGTTGTGGCAGGTGATGGCAAAGGTATAATCTCCATTCTGCTGTTACTTACGTATATTTGTGAAGTCAAAGAGACTTTATTTTTTTTTAATTTTTCACGCAACCGAAAATTCTGAATTTTTTCCTATTACTAAGGGAGCTTATTCCTACCTATAAAAATATATTCAGCCAATTTGATTTTTTTTCGGACATTCCCCATTATTTTGATATAAATTATTTAATTAAGTATCTATTTAATTTAGTAGCTCGGTGAGCTGTAGACCTCGCGTTTTTCACTGTCACTTTAAGCAGAGTATTTCAATCAGGGCTCAAGTGAATTAATAATTGTTCTGCTATAATTACTTTAGGTATATATGTGGAAAACCTTTTACAGGTATTGAAGAACATTGGCCTTTTAATAGAAGCATTGCCTTTTAGTAACCTTATCAGTTCAGTGGTCTTAGAGCTACTATCCATATGAACTTAATGGCGGTGTAGAGGCAATCTATATCGGTTTTGAGAGAGACAGCTGAAAACGGAATTTTCCGCTCAAATTGGAATTGACTGACTCAATCTTTTGGTTGTGTGAATTTAGGACTAAAATCATGTAAGGTTTAGCCTTGGTTAACCTGTGACGTTACCATTTCGTTTATTTGAGTCCTTCGGCTGGCGACGAGCGCTCTTTACTACCCATTTTCATTCGTCATAGCCAAAATCCGTATTTTTGAATCGCTCGCTGGCCAGTAGTTCTCATTGTAGTATACAGTTCGTTATGTTGCATGTGACAAAGTCACACGAATGAATCAAAAAAGGTCCCCAGGATGAAAATCGCAATTATTTTTGTCATCTAACAGTCTTAATAATTAATCTTGCGCCGAATTTCTTTCCAACTTTGGAATACATGTTATCTAAAAGTCACCTAAAGACAAAATGGAATTGCAACTTATTAACCCAGATATACTCGTAAATGGAAAGAAAAAAGCGAGTGTTGCGTGATGTTTATGGTAAATTAAATTTCCTGTATGATAACGTCGTCGACATTCATTTTACGGGTTACGGGAAAATGAACGGACTATTTTTTTCCGATGAGAATTTCAGGGAAAAACCTTGTGTTTCTTAGATCGTATCACAGTTAGGTACTTATTTCTATAATAAGCTGCAAGAAAATATCACGCTGTAATGATAATTATAATGAAATGCTCGCGCTGTTTATTGGGACCACTAATACAGATTTTTTTTTTATCTTAAATGGGTTTGCTCTTGACCCGAGTCTAGCCCAAAAGCAAAGACAGGGCCTACGATGGAGCGAGCTTGCCCAGAAAGTGCTTATTCACTCTGGCCTTGAATAGAGTCAGGTTTTATGCGCTGACAGATGACTATAATTACTTTTCCTTTTAGATAGTTTTAGTATTAGTACTCTATAATATTTTAGTACATTTTAAGTCTCCATGGTCACTGGAAGACTAGGATGTCTGAAGTCCAAGGATAGATTCTCGGGCAGATGATTAGTGTCTACATAACTTAGAACCGAATCAATTATGCTAGTTAACTTGGCCGAATACACCAAGGCTTTTCAGCTAAAATCTTTGTTAAGCCTCCGTTATGCGAAATCATTTGTCTCTGTTTTTTTAACGTGTAAACAGTATATGGAAAATTACCTCACTAATACACTTTTTCGATGTTTTTTCATAATTATCTTGAGCACAATTATCTTTCTTGAAAAAAAGTTATTGGAGCAACTGCTCAGTACCTTAAAAGTGTATTTTGATGTAGAATTCAATACGTTTCCGCTATTATTTACGCCAAAAATATGGCCCGCGACAAGCGCTTTTGATGATAATCTGATTTTTTTACAATCATCTGTGAGGTTTATACGCAATTTAAAACTTGTAGCTACTAGATAATCCCTTTAGCTTGTCGTATGTTTTTTTTTGTCAACAACTTTACGTTTTCTATATAAAAATATGGCCCACGCAAACCATGTTTTCCTATTATGGCACTTTAAGGTCTCCTTCACTCAATAATTTTATAGTGTCATAGAATATGAATATAAAATTTTTTCCTACACTTTAAGGAAGTAGCTGTCAGTTTCATAGAGTTTCTGTCAAATCTCACAACTTTTTTTGAATTTAAGGCGGCCTTAACTTTAAGTATCGTTTGAGTATTTGGCCGTAACAAAATATTGCTTCGCTTCGGTTCTATTACACACAGATTTTGTAACATTTAAAAAAAGTCGACGTAATAAACAGATTTAACTGGAACGCCTGACGCTCTGAATGAGCAAACTATGGCGTGTTTAAGTTTGCCTCCCAAACTCAGCTGTGCTTTCGAATTCTAGAAATTGAATTACGAGCTACGTTTCGACTAATTAAAACAAAGCTTGAGAATCGCATTTGTAAGAGGCAAAGCATGGAAATATAGGTAAAGTATAATTTTACTAACAAAGTTTTTTTATCATAATTTTTTTAGAATGATCTGGGTGGGGACATTAAGAGCCCATTAGTCACTAGGAAATATCAAGAGTAACTGTACCAAATCTTTAAAGAAAAATTAATAAAAATATTTATTTTAAATCATTTTACTGAGAAAAATAGGATAGCCTTTTTTAACTAAAAAGTCTTACTTATTTATAGATATTTTCATAGGATAAGTTTCTATGGAATATTTGCATTATCGTGGATCAATGAAAATAGCTTTCTGTACAAAGAATGTATAGTATTTTTCTCAAAAAATGCGAGGAAATCAAATTTTCTTACCAGTGCGGGAAGTACGAAGTGTGCGGGAAGTAAGTAGGTATTGAAATTCATTTCAGCACTGTTTACTAGACCGCCATGTAAATATAGAACTTCCAGCATCCTTATTTCAAATGTAATGCTATTTAAGAGCATAAGTGCGTAAAATAATTTCATAGTAAGCTTTTATGTCCTATAGCTGTCGCAAATCGAAGTGTAAACCAACATTTGCGCTATTAACGCTTACCCATTAATCTGGAAGTAAACTTCTATATTCCATCACCAATTTTAATTGCATGCAATTTCGCGTTCATTTGCCGCGTTATTTCCGTCAACGGATATTCAGTCACATGTGTATGAAATAACAATTTTCAACCCTACACATCAATATTTAAGGTGAAAAATCCGTTACTTTTTCCAACCGCTATAGTTTGCTTGGAAAATTCAAGCTGTGGCTGTAATATTTTGCACTTCCCTAGGGCTTCCATGAGGCAGCAAACGTATTTTAGCTCGTACATGTTGGGAATAGTAGTCCACAAAATAGGTAAGCTACATTTTACAATACGAGAATCGATCTAGTCAGCTTATAGATACAACAGGGTATTGGAAATGAAATGAAATTATCGCAAGAAAATCTTAAAACCACATTGGTTTTTTTACTATAGATAAATATAAAATTATGCATTTTACACACAACAAATAGTAATGACATCACAGTAATAGGCGAATCTTGTAGGTTCTTCAGAAACGCGAAACATTTTGCTCGTTCAATCTCGAGAATTCGTTTCTTTTAATACCTAGCAAAAAAAGATTGAAAGAATCTAATCCTGATTCAAAAGAAATGTTTTACGTATCACAAAAAAATGTTTTTGTCGATAATGCGTGGTAATACCCCTTTTAACACATTTTTTTGAAGCATCCACTTTTATGTATTTTCTGTCTTCTTTGTCAACTTATGAGATTGAATCCGATTACTGACCTATATTATGAAATAATGTATAGCTTTTACTTAAACTCATATTTGCTCTATCTTAGATACAATTCACTGGTAATATTTTATTCACTAAAATAATTTGGTTGCCATATAAGAATACCAATCGATTTTCATACAAACGAAGTAATATTGAAACCTTGCCTGGTTTTCCGCCAGGGATTAATCGAGCTGTAATCTGATGATGGCTATCCAGGGAGTCAATGGAGAAGATTCAGATCGCTATACACGTTAACTGACCATTGATTACGTAAGTCCGTTGCTAACAATTCTCGATTGAAATCGATTGAAAGCGCAGTTGCATTGCTGCTTTAGTTAAGATAGTTGTCACATTGGTTCTTACTAAAGCAGCGATGTAAGTGCGATTTCTGTCAGAGTTGATTGCAACAAAGTTACGTAATTACCCCCCTCATCTAATCAGTATTTTAAGGCCGTATATATAAACCGCTCTCAACGTTGAGAGCTATCTTAAGATCATTCCTGAGATGCTGTTTCGATAAAGATAGGGTTACCACATCTAATAATAAGATTTCCGGACTTTATCCCTGACTTTTCAGAAAATTTCATGACATTTTGTACACTTACATCTACATTCTTAATTTAGTTGACGTTTGATAATTTTTTCCCACCAAAATGATTAACAAGTTATCTGTTTTTACCGACTTCAAAAGGAGGGAGGTACTCAATTCGACCCGTTTTTTTTTGTATGTACACCGATTACTCGAAGACGGCTGAACCGATTGAAATGATTCAAACGTTATTGCTTTTAGAATAAAAAAAAGGAATTTGTACTCCAGCCCCACCCGACTTCAATAGACGTGTTTTTATTATTACGAACATTATTTCTTGCTTTTTAGAGGTAGGTTTTTTTGAAGTCGGTTTTTTGTTTTTTAAACCATTTTTTATATACTTTTTGGGATTTCAAAAATCCCTAACAAATACAGTTTTTCCTTGTTTTCCTGAGAGATGCCTTAAATTCCTGACATGTCAGGAAAATTCCTGTCATTTGGTAACCCTAGATAAGGAGAGCATCTCAAGATAGTTTTTAGGGTTCCGTACCAAAATGGTAAAAAAGGAACCCTTATGTTGTGACTCAGTCTGTCTGTCTGTCTGTCACAGCTGGATATCTCAATTACTAATAATGGTATCAACTTGAAATTCGGAATAGTTTAAGATGACATTTGCCCAACTATGTTGCAAATAAGAAATGAATAAAAAAAACGTGGAAAGAGGTCTTAAAATTTTGAAGTGGGGCTACTAGGGCTTGTGGGGTATCATATGAAAGAGCTCTGTTTGCACGTTTTTAATCATTTTTCTTTTTTCTTTAGGCCGCATAGTTTTCGACTTATGACGAAAAATGTAAAAAAAATACCGTTCCCCCCTTATCTCCAAAGTTTGCAAAGAGAAAAATCTGAAATAATTTTATGTGATAGCAGTTTATATAAAGATTACAGGAAAAATAAAACGATGTCTCAATATAGCACACTTTTTTAGAAATCATCAAATTTCTAAAAGAGTTAACATTAGTTCCACTATCGGTCGAGAGAAAGCGCTGACCTAAAACTGCAAAACTAATTTTATTATTCTACTCTGCAGTGTGGTTTAATGGTGCAAATATGTGGTACTTAACTCTCGGTGCGCGAGTCCGACTCGCTCTTGACCGGTTTTATTTAATGTTGAGAACGGTTTATAAATACGGGCCTATGAGATGTAAGGATCAGAGTTTCAGATTTTTTTGTCTTTTATCTAGGCTTAATAAAACAAAGGCTACTCTTCGTATGATTATGAAAGCTCCGTGTTGAAGTTACGTGATTTGTGCCTCCAAAACAACGTTGCGACATTCATATCGTGTTTATGGGCCGAGAAGTGTACGATATCGTCCCATGCGGGCCGTACCCGAACCAAGGAGACGGTAATTCCACCACTGATTTATGTACACTTAACTGAGTTTTATGTTTATCGGTACGATCATGTCACTTGTTTGTGTTTTCTAGTAGGAATCGAATATGCTTAATTTTTAAGCTTTTCTAGGTTTTGGGACGTGAAATTAGCCTAATTCTAGAACGTTTTTCTTTATTTAAATCAATTTAAACGATTGTCTTAACAGATTTTTATACAATATTAGCGACCGCCCGACTTCGTCTGCGTGGACAGTTTTTTTGCTACCCCTCAGGAACTGTATGTTTTTTATTGATGAAAAGTACCCTATGTCCTTCTATGTATCCCTGGCAACGTGTATGTAAAATTTCATGATGATTGGTTCAGTAGTTAAGACGTGAAGGCGTAACAAACAAACAAACGGAATTTCGCATTTATAATATTGTGACGCCATAAAGGAAATAAAATGAAAGTATTTCAACTTTGTCTTACTGAATGTACTGTTTACTGTACACATACTGTACGTTACTTTGACTATGGTCTAAACTAGAAAACATTATTAAGGGTTTCATAAATTATTAAACATTGACACCACTTGTAAACTTATGCAGAAAATATTCAAAAGTGGTAATAAAAATGTTAATAAATAAGAGTATTTGTGACACAAATGGCTGATCGTAAAAGGAGTTCTTGGGTTAAACAGGCCTTTATCTCACAGAACCAAACTTGACAAGTGCAATCTTAGCATTTCTAATGGCTTTGAATTCGTGGAAAGAACGGTGGGAAACAACGGGATGATAAGAAGGAAGGAGGGATGATAAGTGCAAGGGCGAAGGCGGGGTTTGGCTCGGGACTGCAAGTTAGGCCATGGAACTGGGTGGTTGTGATGTAGAGTTGGGTAAATTTCTTGATTTTTGAGTGTTGAAACAGATGTCATGAGAATCATGATTATGATTAGTGATTAGTCTTGGTGAAGTGTGGTAATTATTAGATTGCCATTCGGTAAGTTTCATTTCATTATTTATATTAATCTACTTTAATGACCTGCCTGTTGTTAATACTGGCATTGAGATGTGTCAACTAGACTAGCAATCTCTCAGCCTAGGATTATCGTAGGGTAATCGACCAGTGGTCGGCTCTTTCATTCGAAGTCTAGGGAACTTAGGGACTAAATCTAGGTACATTGCACAATAACACTAGGTTTGAAAACAAATGGTTTTGCATTCACCACACGGACTAAACAGAGACACATACTTGATGTTGGATTGATAATAGAGAGATCATTGTGGTAGCTGTCCCTTTGAAATTCCTCTTTTAGTAATATTAATAAATATTATAAATTTTCTTTTAATTGTATTATGTCAGCTGGAGGTCTGTCCAGTCAGGTGTCGAGGACCACAATATGACGCGGTATCTAGGAATCTAGGTGATATCTAGATTTTTAGTTGGAGGGGCGTCATTTCTTCCCCCCACTTTTCACATTTCACAAGGGGGGGAGGCTGATTATAATACAGTAAATAAAATCTTAAAATCACAAACAACAACGTTTTCGAACCTAGGAGGTAAACAGTCACAATTTGGTGCATGTGACCAAGGATCCCGTCATTAAATGTTTCAATAGCAATTGAAACAACGGGAGTAAAACAAAAAAAAAATCGTAGGGTCCATAACGTAACGATCACTCTCTAATTTATTAAATGTTCAATATCCTCTTTAACATACAATGACAATTCACAGTTTTTGAAATACTTTTAAGATCAATAATTGTTGTACGAATTAGTTAAGATTCTAACATTGAAGATACAAAGAACAATAACCACTTCCTATACATGTGTTGACTTGCTTATATTTCAGTAGTTGCTATGACCATAGAGCACCGGTATTTATAAAATTTTGATTTGACAATCAGAAAAATGTGTAATAGTAAAGTCAATATGTTCTGGTCTTAACTAAACCTAATGAATTTTCTCTATTTTTGTACTGCCGATTTTGTTCCAGTTGGCAATTTATAAGTAATAACGAAATGCAATTTTATGAGCTACTACCTTTTCATAAACGATAATTGATTAAATCAATATTTTGATAGGTCATAAATAGACACTATTTATTAAAAACCTAACTCATCTTGAAAAAAAATATAACAGTCAGCCAGACGTTTACTTGATAGATAGTTCAGCAATAATCACAAACCTTGTTTTCGTTTTTTTTTTAAAGGGTCACTTTTTATACAGAAGGTTGGTCTTGACATCAAACGGACACTGGGTGAAATATAATCCATCAACGTATGGGCATTGAACGCTAAAGATATGCCTACCTAAGTGAGATGACAAAAAAAAATGATATTCTATTCATTGAGAGCGTGTGCATATAATGTGTTTAACAGTTTCAGTTAACTAATACTTTATTATTTGGTAAAAGCTATTGCAATGAAATGAAATACGTTTTAATCTAATTTACATAAGTTTAAATTTCTTGATAGTAGTTGAATTATGGCAATTATATTTATTTTGCTAAAGTACTTATACAATGCCAATGCCTTATCATTAAGTAAGTTTAACATATTTCGCTAAACAACTTCGAATGCCAAACACAAAGATCATTTTAAAATTATTAAATAAAAAAATCCAGTCCAAGTGTTGTTAAAATATTCCATACAAAGTTCTCAAATATGCATTATAAAATATAACCACGCTGCTTGGGTGTCAGTCCATAGAATTTCTATTTAAAAGGTCTCTTCCAAGTGTTTAGCAGATGTGCACTAAGTATCCTACACAAAAAAAATGGCTTGGCCAAGCGTAGCGAACTGTGTAAGATACAAAAGCTTTATTGTCTCTAACAAGACAGAATTCTCGATACAAAATACTTTCTAAGGTTGTACTTGGGTACAGATTTACAACTGTATTTATATATTAAATATATTAAAATCTAAAATAAATTCATAGAAATAATAGTTTAACATCATGAGATTTGAAGAAATTACAGTAATCACACAATTGATTGCTTGATAAGAAAGGAAAATGCGAGGGTTTCAAATTCAAACTAGCTTATTGTCTGACAAAATTAAAATTAATTTGAGTGCCAATGTTTGAGGGGGGCTTAAATAATATTATTTCAAAGCTGTTTTTCTAGGTCTTTGTCGAAAAGTCTAACCTAATAAGATGATCGATCCTTTTTTTTATAACCTACCAAAGTACCTAATTTCATTATCAACAATCATGACATTGTTTTTTTTTATTACCTATTCCATATTATACATCTGCAAAACGTGGAGCATATGTCACCTGTTTCCTGATCGTGGTGATAACTTCGCTTCAGTTCATATCGTAGCAACTACAACAGCAGGCTTCGGAGATGAGCAGTGTCAGAGCGAAGAAAAAAAAAATAAGTTAAGTGTTTAGTATCTTTAATTATGATACAAACTTGAGTTTAAAGTCCAAGATTTTTACAATATTGTTCTGGAATAACGATTGAGCATTTTTTATAATCACGTTACATCTAATGTGAAGCACTCATTAAATAGTGAGTCATATTGCCTATCGTTAAACAACGACCGGTAAGTGCCATTACGGCAAATTAGCTACGGGAGTTAGCAGGTTCGATCGAGTCCCAAGTGAGAGTGTATAATTGCATTAAAAAAAAAAACTTTAAAGCATCAGAATATGTTCAAAGCATACGCATACTATTATAACTCTAGATACCTAGACGGCATTAAGTAAATACAGTCAACAAAGTTATGACCTTATCAGTTGAAAATAAATCGCTTGCAAGGATGGGATGACTAAAAGTTCGTCTTTTACCTGCCTCCATAGTCTTTATACAAAATATGTTTTTGTGACTTTTGGGTAAATGCAAGACAATGCAAACTACTCAATATAGAAATGAACCTTAAGGTGTTCAGCTCATAGCTTTGTTGATGACCAATATTATTTACAACTATGAATGCATCAAATTATTAATAAGATATTAACATGGTTTTGATTGAGTAAATGTATATAAATAAATAATAGGTTAAGTAACATAAAAATTGATGAAAGATTGATGAATTAATGTAGAAGAATAATTATTCTGGCATTTACAATACAGCAGTTGTAGGTATTGTGGTTATTATAATTTCTCAGTTAGTCTATATAACAATTCCAGCCGTACGAGTTCCGGGACAAAAATTATGGCAGTCCGTCTCCGTTCGCAGAGCAACAGCTGATTAGTACAGCTCCTGAGGCGGATTGCATCTCCATTTAGAGCGCAGATAAGTTTTGCATGAGATTCATTATTAATTATAGTTCCAGGACTAGTCCCTTCAATGGAATGTCTGTTAGGAAGTTGTGGCACGAGTCAATTGAATAGTTTAGAAATTCAAAATCTTTAAGTCCAAATTACAAAAAAATCTTAAAAAAAAAAAAAAAAAAAAAAAAATTGACAAAACCTTATTATACAATTATGAATAAGTACAATAGATACACTTGCATAGATTGATGAAAACGTTAAAGTTTAATCTTTAGGGTATCTAAACCTAATACTGAATCTTGTAAACGAAGGAAAAGTATATAATACGTTTGTTCAGACATTTTAATTTTATAATTAAAGAGAGAGATATGAGTGCATTTAATGAACACAAAACTGGACGTTTAAAATGTCAATCTTCAAAACTTCTAAAGTGACAATAGAATAGTTACTGAAAGAAAGAACTTTAGAATCTTGGCATCATTTAATTTATGACCTTGATAATAAAATACTGTGCTTCAGGTGCTAACGACACCTTTGTTTATAATATTAAACTACAATATAAACTATTTTGCTTACAGAGTAATATGACTTATCGACGATCACAGGTGGAGATTGTGGGTACCAAGTAGCCAATTATTTTCGATTCCACAAATTAAAATATCAAAAGGTTTCATGATGCATTCAATGCGTTGGTAGACGCAATAATAATAATTATGAATAACTAATTACGGTAAACCTTACAAAATGCAACGAGATAACATTTCTCAAAACTTGCTCGATTCATAAGGGAGATAAGACAAAAAAAAAAGTAACACACTAGAAATCAAAAATCTATTATTCACTCATACTTAATCAAAAATAATAATCTAAGCAGAGTAAATACTATCCGGGATTACGGTATCATTATGGATGAAAAATTTTCATTTAATGACCAACTTTGACAAGGTAGTTGAAAGGTCATTAAAACTATAAGGTTTAATAATAGAGTTAAACAAGAATTTAGGAATTCAGAAATAATGGGTTTGCAGATAATGTTAATGAACTTTGGTTATCAGTATTTAAACTTATGGGAATACTATTATTCAGTACACCCATTTCACTCATTAAATGCTTTAAATACATAGTTATTTTTACAAGCTTCTGTTAGCGCCATGTACTTGGCTACGGTTTTTAGAAATGCTACAGTTCTTAGCTTTTAGAATCATTACTTATTACACACCTTGACAGATAAAAGTTATAACCTGTATATAACTTCCTATCCGTAGTACATGCCGTCCTAACAGCATCAACATAACCATGCAAATTACAGTCACTTTTATTATAAACTAGACCATATTATTTGTTTTGTATGTATTTTAACAAAATTTTAAGTATTTCCAATGAGTTTCATTAAGAGTATTCAGTACAATACATTAACATGTATTGTACTTACTCAAATAACTAACGTTATAAGACATACCTGGTTTGGTCAATACAGATAGGTAAATCAAACTTCCTATTAATTGCTGATAAGGAAAAGTTTCATTTTTCTGATCATTTAAACTTCTTTGGGATTTTAAATTAGTTACCATAGGAATATTTGAAGCTTTACATTGACTCATAGGAAATCTAGCCAAAATATTGTTAACAAATTGCTTTTGGTCAATAGTAATACAATCCTTTTAACTATTACATTCATACCGATGCATTGGGATGATTGACCTAAACCCTTTATTTTAGGAGTAGAAGTAGTAGTACTTACGTGAATATCATTGTATACGCATAATACATGAACATTAAATTAGGTTAAACGATATACTAAAACAAAATCTACACATTATTTATACCATAATGTACTGAACCAAGTTATAAAGTTGTGGTCACTTAGGAAGAGGTATTAGACCTAGATTAATACCTAGCCTTTTATAAAATGCAATGTCTAGACTAGTCTGTTTAGTTGTTTTATATAAATTAGCAGTGGCGTATAAACATCTGATTAAGTTATTATATTATTATTTGACAAGAGGATAATTCTAAAGCAATTATTTAAACTACTAAAGCAGTTATATATTTTGACCTAATATATTAACGAAACCGTTCTGTAAACAATAAGCAGTGGCTTGTGACACTCTTATGATAAAATAATTATCGTTAACTATATTATTAGACAAGTTAATAATTATGTTGGAGATATTACATATGATTTGATCTTCCTTAAAGCAAAATGAGAATAGTCTGATAAAGTTAGAAATTCGTAATATCGAAAGGCTATCTATAGGGAAGATGACTAAAGCATATTTTAAATAATTTCAAACATTAATTATTAACTAATGTTTAAAATATGTATTATACCTCTGTTTGTTCTCATTATAAAATCAAGGATAATTTTATTGTGAGATAATTAATATTGATATACTCTTCAGTTACAGTGTATTCAGTAAAATATAGTTTACTGGAGAACCACCTGATAAATTAAAAGTTTTAACTAAAGAAAAGCAAAATATTCTACTTGTTGTATAACAATTTTGTTAAATATTTACAACTACCGTGTAATTGTACGACAAGATAATAATTTTAAGTTCTGAGAAATCATAACCAAAGGGAAAAATAAATTGTAAATCTGTTGAGATTGTATGTTACATAGAATGGATGTAGTGATTAGCACTTCTATATCAAAAAAAAAAAACTATAACCATTGAGTGAATCTACTAATAAATCTATAATAATACCATTATGGAAAATACTTTTAAAAGAAAAGATGATTCAAATGACTACTTATAAGATACGTATTTCCAAAAATAAAAAAAAAATGCGTAGCGTCCGACAGCAAAACGCAGTTTGAGAACGGGCAACGCCACCTACTTGATTAGTAACAAAACAAGCATAACACGCTTGTATCGCCATTTTTTTAGCGATGCAGCACTACTTTCACTAAATGCTTTTTACCTTACCTAACCTCTTTTGTGATGAAAAATATCGTTTACTGATTGAAGATGCATCAATAGATATTTAATATGAAAATATATTATATTATCAATCAATTCAGCTAAAAGAATTCAAAGCCATGGTAAAAACATGTATATGTAGGTTTTACTGATTCCCAATTCTAATTAGATGACAAGCGTATCTAAGAGAATAAGACGAGAGAGTAGGATTAATAAACTGTACTTGCCTAGACGAGACCTATTGTGAAAATCAATCGCTTCATTCTTATGCGTCTTATTTTCAGAGGGGGGAATGTGACGCCATAAAGGAAATAAAATGAAAGTATTTCAACTTTGTCTTACTGAATGTACTGTTTACTGTACACATACTGTACGTTACTTTGACTATGGTCTAAACTAGAAAACATTATTAAGGGTTTCATAAATTATTAAACATTGACACCACTTGTAAACTTATGCAGAAAATATTCAAAAGTGGTAATAAAAATGTTAATAAATAAGAGTATTTGTGACACAAATGGCTGATCGTAAAAGGAGTTCTTGGGTTAAACAGGCCTTTATCTCACAGAACCAAACTTGACAAGTGCAATCTTAGCATTTCTAATGGCTTTGAATTCGTGGAAAGAACGGTGGGAAACAACGGGATGATAAGAAGGAAGGAGGGATGATAAGTGCAAGGGCGAAGGCGGGGTTTGGCTCGGGACTGCAAGTTAGGCCATGGAACTGGGTGGTTGTGATGTAGAGTTGGGTAAATTTCTTGATTTTTGAGTGTTGAAACAGATGTCATGAGAATCATGATTATGATTAGTGATTAGTCTTGGTGAAGTGTGGTAATTATTAGATTGCCATTCGGTAAGTTTCATTTCATTATTTATATTAATCTACTTTAATGACCTGCCTGTTGTTAATACTGGCATTGAGATGTGTCAACTAGACTAGCAATCTCTCAGCCTAGGATTATCGTAGGGTAATCGACCAGTGGTCGGCTCTTTCATTCGAAGTCTAGGGAACTTAGGGACTAAATCTAGGTACATTGCACAATAACACTAGGTTTGAAAACAAATGGTTTTGCATTCACCACACGGACTAAACAGAGACACATACTTGATGTTGGATTGATAATAGAGAGATCATTGTGGTAGCTGTCCCTTTGAAATTCCTCTTTTAGTAATATTAATAAATATTATAAATTTTCTTTTAATTGTATTATGTCAGCTGGAGGTCTGTCCAGTCAGGTGTCGAGGACCACAATATGACGCGGTATCTAGGAATCTAGGTGATATCTAGATTTTTAGTTGGAGGGGCGTCATTTCTTCCCCCCACTTTTCACATTTCACAAGGGGGGGAGGCTGATTATAATACAGTAAATAAAATCTTAAAATCACAAACAACAACGTTTTCGAACCTAGGAGGTAAACAGTCACAATATTAGTAAGGACTAGTAAGGATACGTGTTCAGAATTCGAAAAGAAAATTCGGAATTTTATGACAATGTGTGTCTATACAAATATAAATGGGTTTCTAATGCATTTAGTTTCAATAAGGAACCAAAAAATATGCATAAGTAATTCATAATGTTCACTTCATAAGTTGCATGCTTACTATGTGATTATAACATATCGGTTTGTACTTGTAACACAATTATCATTTTTATATAAGTCTTTTTTTAGAAATTTAATAATTTCTAAAAAAGTGTGCTATATTGAGATATCGTTTTATTGTTCCTGTAATCTTTATATAAACTGCTATATAGAATTATTTCAGATTTTTCTCTTAGCAAACTTCGGAGATAAGGGGGGGGGGGGGACGGTATTTTTTTACATTTTTCATTATAAATCGAAAACTATGCGGCCTAAAACAAAAAGAAAAGATTGAAAACGTGCAAACGACGATCTTTCATATGATACCCCACATTCCCTAGTAGCTCCACTTCAAATTTTTAAGACCCCTTTTCAGTCCCTGTTGTAAAAAAGATATTAATTTCGTTATTTCTTTCTTATTTGCAAAATAGTTGGGCAAATGTCATCTCATATTTTAATTTCAAGTTGATACCATTCGTAGTTCTCGAGATATCCAGCTGTGACAGACAGACAGACAGACTGAGTCACACCATAAGGGTTCCTTCGAATTCGGCATATTTGGCACATAAAGTTAATATACCTACCTGACGGAAAGGTAGGTATGTCAACTTTATGATTTGGCATCGAAGGTTTTTCAAAAATTCATATGAAGCC
Organism: Agriphila geniculea; assembly: GCA_943789525.1. Taxonomy (NCBI): domain Eukaryota; kingdom Metazoa; phylum Arthropoda; class Insecta; order Lepidoptera; family Crambidae; genus Agriphila; species Agriphila geniculea. The sequence continues at coordinate 5,635,696 of OX038880.1, forward strand.
AATAATTCGTAGCTTTATTGAAACTAGACATGATACCTATTGTATTTCCGTGCGTTAAAATCTTCACCAAAAGGTCATTCAACAAACTATTTCGTCGTGATTACTTGAACTTCATTAAACTTCTTACTTATTCAACAAGAACGTTGAACTTTGGTATATTAATTCCTTTCTAGGAAATCGACCCTACTAAATTATTCTTTTACCTTTTTTAATTTAACTACAGAAAGCTGTAATACGTCTTTCTAACTCTGTATTTTTATCCAAGTTCAGTTTTTATTATATAAAATGATGAAATTCACGCCGTGTCAAAATATGATGCATTAAAACAAGTAATGTGGTAGTAAATAAGTAAAGATTTAAATTTTTAAAACATTTCTTTTATGAAAAAATATTTTTTGGTTTCTACATAATTATATAAATCTATATATAATAAAACACCTCGATAGCTGGTAGCTGGTTCATATATTATTGTTAATTCCTTGAAAATATAAAATTATCCTTTACAAATATTTTGCACAACAGTTTTCAATGACAACCATTATGATAGTCAATTGTTTATACACGCTGAAATTTTAATCATTTGGTTCCCGCCGTGTGGTGGTTCCACTCATGATTACAAGCAACTTTTACTATGGGGCCAACTCTCCTGCTCGCAAAAAAAACAGCTGTTCCATACATTAAGGTTGAGTAAGTACTGCACTTTTGTATGAAACAGCTGATTTTCTTTTGCGAGCAGGAGAGTTGGCCCCATAGTAAAAGTTGCTTGTAATCATGAGTGGAACCACCCCACGGCGGGAACCAAATGATTAAAATTTCAGCGTGTATATTTTCTTTTCACATACTTTAAACGTATGGAACACACAAAAGAGTTTTTAATATTCCACGGTTTGCATACAACCTCATGTAGTTAAATTGACTTATACTATAATAAGGATAAAGAAACACATGCTAATAAAATTATATAAAAATTTAAGGTTTCGCATCTTTAATTTATCTTCGGCAAAAATAAACACATACTTCTGAGTTTGGAATTGGAGAAGTTTAGAGCAAATAGCTGTTTCTAAGAAATTTCTTAATCTTCATGATCACTTTAATACACTTGCGTGAACGATATTTAAGATCTCTTTGGAAATTTTAATCTCAGTTATAGGAATTCATATTGGTAAGTTTTTAGAAAATTCCGACCAACCTATATTTCGAAAGAAAATCAGAAACCTTTCAAAAGAAATTCATTTTTGTACCTACAACTTTTATCTTTCCCTATCTGCCATTGGTTGTATTTAGTGACCGAAAGTGGCGCCGCCGTGAATTTTATTTAATATTGTAATACACTATTTAAATAAAACTTCTCGTGGAATTTTTAGGGCCCATAGTCTAGTATTTTTAGACGGTATCATTACATTCCCTCGTAGTCACTGCTAAAAGTAGGTAGCAAAACTGCTAAAATGGCCGTTTTTGACACATTTTATAGTATTAAGTATGCCATCTGTAATGCGAGAGAATGTAGTGATATCTTCTAAAAATACTAGACTATGAGCACTTAAAATTCCACGATAAGTTTTATTAAAATCCTTTTCTATTAACAACTTATTAAATAAAAACCTCTGGGGGCACTACTTTCGGTCCGGGAATCGCCTTAACAGAGTCAGCAATTTCGGCCAAAGCTTTATTTATTTATAAGTCGACCAAAGTTATTCCCTTTTCATAAAATTCGTTTTCCTTACTAGCCCGTCTGGACATCGCATGCGGGACTTAAGAGACTTAAACCAGATGTGCAGCCACAGCCACTCGACTATACAGCCCCCCTACTCAAATGGCCAACATTCTATGCGTTTGAACGCTACGCTTACTAACTAAGCAGTAAACTATAAAATTACGTGCCGTGATCTTGTCGATTCCATACAATACATCAAAGTCTGTGATTTACATAAGTTTGCGACATTTTTATCATCTATTGCTCATAATAAAGTAAGCATAGCGTTCAAACGTATAGAATGTTGGCCATTTCATTAGGGGGCAGGTCAAATTGCGCCTGTGTAGTCTGCCATTTTAATTAGGTTGTAAGTATAAAGGATTTTTTTCATTCCGGTCTCTGAAAGAAAGTTTTACGGCTACCCCAGAGTGCCCCGGACGAAACGGCACTTAACCTATTTTCATTTCGGCATTTCTAGGTACGTATAATGGATTATTTTGTTGCACAGCATTGATTTTATTAGGTAACACATTATCACTTTACTATTTCGTAGTCGTATTTGAGTGGCTATCTATAAATTTCACAGGATGTCAGGGCGTTTCTGATACAAAAATGCATTAGTTTGTCAAGATTGTTATTGAATCTAAGTCAAGCATGATGGGTGGGTATACTAAAATATCTGCATACTGGACTTTGATACTCATTGGTTTCTTTTACTCTTTGGTATTTATTTTAATAATGTAGGACTCTGATAAGTAAGGCACTATAAGTAGAGTCACAAAATCAAGTAAGTACTAAACTCTGTCAGTAAATTACATGTCGGTCAATTTAATACGTAATTACGAAGTATTATAATAATAAAAGCACCTGAAGATTTTGAAAAGAAGTTTGAGCTCAAGATTATTGTCTGTCTCTAAGTATTTATATTTATTAGTCTTTACAAAAACACTACAACCAGCTTGAACTATTAATGAACAAACTCTCCAAGTTTTTGTCTGTCATCTTAGCGCCATTAATCGTTCCATTTTAAGTTCTCTGAATCTTTTTTGCACTATTATTCTTGCTTTATTTACATTACAATTTTTTCCAACATTACGAAAGAGCTTGTATTTAATTTCCATTCAGCAAAACTCCTTTTCATACCACGACATGTCACATTGTATGATTTGGAAAAATAAAAACAAAATATAAAATGCAAAAGGTTTGGCAACCCTGTTTGGTGGAACATAACAGCCATTGGTAATGGTTATCTCCAAAAAAATTAACAAGTGGGAGAAGTGGGAGAACTTGTATTTTATCTAGATTCAACTCCTTTTCAGGCTAAGCTAAGACACATCAAATTGTATAACATGGAAAAAAGAAAAGATACAAAATGCAAAAGGTTTACCAGCCCTGCTCAGTGGTTCAATTCAACAGGTAGTTAACAAGTAATAGACTCACCATGGTAATGGTTCCGCAGAGTGCACTCGCTTATAAGCTGACCACATCTGGGTCATCCGCGTACCACCGATCGCCGATTGTGGAACTGTCTGAAAAACAACACTGTGATTCATATGCAATGTAGTAACAAGTTATCACTATTTAAATATGACTAGCGACTGGCCGCGACTTCGTTTGCGTTGACAGTTCTTCTATGTTGACAGTTGTTTTCCGGATGCAAGGTAACCTACGTCCTTTTCTGTACCCTTGACAATGAAAATTCTAACTTTGAAACTAACGGACTTTCATACAAACTTACGTCCCCCATTTTTCCCCTAAGGGGTGAAATTTCCAAAACTCCTTTCTTAGTAGATGCCTACGCTTTCTAAAGTAATCTATGTGAAAACTTTCAAGTCTCTAGGTACAGCGATTTGGGCTGTGTGCTATCAATAGTCAGTTTACCATTTTATACAATACTACTTTCCACCCGTGACTTCGTCCGCGTAGACGTTCTTGGGCAGCTCGCTTGGTGGGACTCGCCTAATCACATAAAAACAGCGTAAAAACGGCCGATCGGATTTTGATCCCGGTTATAGGTCCCTTAAGGATTTTCTCGAATTTCCACGAGAACGAAGTCGCGGGCTGAAGCAAGTTTTTAATATTAAGAATTTAGTCGATCCAGAAATAGGTATTAGTATCGGTTTGCGTTTCAGTTTCCGTTTCCATCCCAGTTCCCATTCCACCGCTATAGGGTTTTATCTATTCTACGAAGTTTCAAGTCAAAATTTCTATTTTTCCATACTAAATTTGAACCCTATAAGGGTTGTATCGTGTCCACTATGTTGGACTTCAAAATAAATGCTATTTTTGCAACCAACACAACATAAAACCGCAATAACGACATCCATATTGATTTTTAGGTTTATTTACCCCATTTACTCCTTAAGGGTTTGATTTTCGGAAAATTATGAAAAATGTGTTATAGTTTAGTTTCCAACCATAAGGTTGGAAACTAAGACAGTATAGCTTATTTATATAAGTCTACATAATAAGTTTAGTGATTTTTATTTTGAAAATGAAGGATTTTCCATATACAACTTCATCCTCCTTCTCACTCGTTCTGGGGTGGAATTATCAAAAACGCTGAGACACGTCGATATTTATTTTCAATCATCAGCTTAAACACAAACTTTGTAAATCCTAACTTCGAAACTGACGGACTTTCATAGAAATTTTGATAATTTTGATCCCTTATTTTACCCCGTCAGGGGTGGAATTTCCAAAAATTCTTCTTTAGTGGATGCCTACACTGTATGAAGTATCTATGTAGGTACAAAATTTCAACCTAGGTCCAGTTGTTTGGGCCGTGCGTTGGTATATGTGCTTTGTTATTGTTATAACAAAGGTATACCTAGTGATAGATGACCTATTGACTTTATGGATATCACTTGTAATTCTATAACTGTACATACTTTGGGTAAATACATACTATTATATTTAAACATGATATTTAACATATTAATTATATTTTCTACAATGTTCACAATGTAATCGGTGACCTTGTAGGTAAACATAATAAATCACTGAGTGTTGATGATCGATGCGTTTTTTTATTTTACAAAATAAACACTTCGTGTCAATACTATTGACTTTAATTTGTATTCAGTTTGTCAACCTTTAGATTTAAATTACTTTTAAAGAAATGCAAAAATCCTGGTTCTTTTTCCTCATTTTAATGTACAAACATTTGATATGAGTTTTCCTTTAAGCAAAACTGTTCGCTTTTCTGTTTGCATAATATACTTTATCCATCTCAATGTTAATATAACAAGTTGGATGAACTTCCAAAGTTATGCCAGGATAGACCTTTCGAGAGTAGGTATAGCAAGCGAAACTGCAATAAGGACATTATGTAAATCCATGATTTGCTCCCATTTTGAATATCTGCCAATTTCGGATCTCTTTCTCCGGAGCAATTCATAAAATCAATGGATTTTATGAATTTCCCCTATAAAAGACGGACTCTGGAGTGCCTTATTACGTAGGGTCAGCTTATTGAATGGTTATTTATCTAAGTTTTTTTATGCACAACGGGATCGTCCTTGGCCTCCACCTCACCTGATGTTAAGTGACGATAAGGCCGAAGGTGGAAGCGCACTGCACCCGGAATCCTCATCACTGAGGAACTGGCTATCTTACCTCTAACTGCCGAAACACATATTTTTAAATTGTTGTTATGGCGGCTGTCTTAGGTAAGATGGTGGTAGCTAGCCAGAAGGACTTGAAATAAGCCCTACCACCAACCAAACCGAGTACAAATTGTACTCTCCTTATGGGAATCGAACCCGGGACCCCTGCATCTTACACGGGTGGGCGAACCACTAGACCACAGAGGCACTTAAGTTTTTTGATTGTGTGTTATATCGACCCGTCAGTTTACACCAGGGAATGTTAACGTTATTTTTGAATATAACGTGATTTCTTACTTTTTTACCGTTAATTTTGAATAACGTATATAAATAACGTTTATTTTAACGTTCATTTGAGAAATAACGTTAAATTTAATGTTATTTACTGGAATAACTTTAATTTTAACGTTATTTCTTCCTTTTTTTACCGTTACTTTAAAATTAACGTTATTTTTACCGGTAAATTTACCGATAAAAATGTTTTAACGGTATTTTTAACGTTATTTTTTTATATCGTTATTTTTTTAACGGTATTTCAATCCTTGGTTTACACCTTTTGAGTTAGTAATTTTTACTGCAAGAATGCAGTAAAAATTGTATATCGTAATCCGCAAACCAGCCAACTCCATTTTATGCAAAATACTTTTTTGATGCAGTCTTCGGCCTATATTCCTGACGGATGATTTAAAAAAGCAACAACTCCATTTTTATCCCTACTTTTTAAATAAATTGCTATGCGACTACCAGCTAACTCCACGCGTAACGAAACGACACGGATTTTGACAAGCCAACTCCCGGAGATCGGGCCATCTTGTATGGCGTCACAGAGAACCATATGCGTGCTGCTCCGGTTTTTCGAAGATAAAACAAAAACAAACGTCGCGAAGATATCAAATGCTATTTAATTAGTTCTCTATTTATTCATGGTATGTTTATTTTTCATTTGTTTAGCATAAAATCCAGTTTTTCGAAGGTATTATTGGGATGCTATGGAGTTAGCCATTTTTCTTAAAAATTTTAACGTAACTTTTATTGACCATACTTTTATTTCCTACTAAGGAAAAGCGGATAACTCAAAAAAGCGTCTATATTTTAGTGACGATAATATTTTAAATAAAACAAATAATGAAATTTATTAGCTGCTAACATAATGCACCAACGGGGTTTTATTTTTTTTAAATTTCTTATTATTATTAAAATTAGAAAGTTTTAACTGTCTCCTGTAAAATTTTGATATTTGGATTTGGCTGGTTTGCGGGTTAAGGTATCGTATATAAACATAGAAATGTAGCAAATTAATAAGATCTAAAGTATTGCGTCTGTTAATATTGTTAAATGTTAAATGTAATGATCGTGGTTATTCTAAATACGATGTCCAAGACTGGCAATTAAAAGTTATCTAAAATTTTAACGAAGGTATTTTAAGCTTGTCTTATAATCACCTTAATTATAAAGTTGTCAACAATTCCACGACGCTAATAACTCAGTTTTACGTCATTAGTGTTTGCACCGTATACCGAGAATATAAATAACAGGTTTGTTTTGTTGCAAAACGTACCTTAATGCAATTAGATTAAGTGCATCAATCGGCCTATTATCTGTAGAACTCAGGAATTTTAATGAAATGCCACGATTTAAATGTTACGTAGCATGGCTTATGATTATGAATGAATGGATCTGATTTCCATAAATCAATATTATCTGAAGCTAAGGAACTTGGAATTACATATTGCTACGGTGATTTTCCCAGACATTCATAAAATGAATTATAATTCAGAAAAGATCAAGCAGTGAGTACTAAAGTCAATAAAGACCTAAGCTTCTTTCCATTCCAAATAAAACATGGGTTGAATTAAATAAAAATGATCAGTATTTACCTTACTGACTTCCGATGCGTAGATACCTACTAATAAAGTCATAAGCAGAGATTTTGTTTAAGGGTCCATAATAGGAAAACGTGGTTTGCGGGTGTCAAATATAGATAACGTAAAATTGTAGCCACAAAATAAACAATACGACTCTCTTCTTTCTCTAGTAGCTACAAGTATTAAATTGTGTATAAACCTTACAGATGATTGTAAAAAAAACAGAATATCATCAAAAGCCGTTTGCGTAGGGCCATATTTATGGCGTAAATAATAGCGGAAACGTATTGAATTCTACTTCAAAATACACTTTGACGTAGTGTGAAGTAGCTCCAATAACTTTTTTCAAGAAAGTGCTAAAGATAATGATGAAGAAATAACGAAAAACATCGAAAAAGTGCAGAAGTGACGTTATTTTCCTAGCCGGTATGTATTTGCATGAAACTGTAATCCCTTCTGATTACACTACGTTATTGACACTCAAGCTGAATAGAATAATTTGGTAGGAGGAGGTGGAGACTTGAAATTTTGCACAAAGATCAGAACTGGAAAAGTATATACTATAATGGTGTCATTGAGCTGATTTGATGATGGAACCGGAAGAAAGCCACAGCAACTCTAAAATAAAACCATACAACCCTATCGAGAATGGGCTCGTTAGAATCGTCTTGACAAGTACTCTGATGGGAGACGAGGTCATGGGTCTGATAATGAAGCCGGAAGAAGGCCAAAGGAACTCGGTATTGAAACTATGCAACCCCATCGAGTTTGGGCTCGTTTGATTTGTCTTGACTAGTACTCTGATGGGAGATGTTTTCCAGGGTCTGATAATGGAGACAGAAAAAGGCCACAGGAATTCTGTAATAAAACTATACAAACTCATTGAGTTTGGGCTCGTTTGATTCGTCTTGACGAGTACTCTGATGGGAGACGTGGGGATTCCAGGGTCCCGAACTTGGCTGGCACCCTGCCGTGCGTGTTAAAAAAAACTTTAGTTAGGTACTGGAAGTAAAATGTCATTTCGACTTTAAATAATTATTTAATGACTGATGTCTCTAAAATGTAAGTAGGTACCTAGTATTAGTATTTGACGCCGCCTGCACGCCGACAAAGAGAAATACTTAGACTACTGTAGGTACCTAACACTGGCGTTTTACACAAAATAGGTACGTAGTTACCATTACCACTCACCGCCGCACCGTTAAGTAGGTTTACTTTGTGTACCAGCGAACGATAAGTTAAAGAAAAACAAATCAAGCCCATTTCTGCTGCTAAGTACCTACTTGTTGTTTGAATATGTAGGTAGGTACCTTATGAAATGAATGATTGGTCGGATGATCATTTTTTACTCAGTAAGCCAGTGCTTCGGGGAGCTGGGGGCTAATTGTGTAATTTTAAAAATCTATCGCAATCGCTTTCGTTTGACAGATGGATGTGACACATTGCTGCATTTACCTTACTGACTTCCGATGCGTAGATACCTACTAATAAAGTCATAAGCAGAGATTTTGTTTAAGGGTCCATAATAGGAAAACGTGGTTTGCGGGTGTCAAATATAGATAACGTAAAATTGTAGCCACAAAATAAACAATACGACTCTCTTCTTTCTCTAGTAGCTACAAGTATTAAATTGTGTATAAACCTTACAGATGATTGTAAAAAAAACAGAATATCATCAAAAGCCGTTTGCGTAGGGCCATATTTATGGCGTAAATAATAGCGGAAACGTATTGAATTCTACTTCAAAATACACTTTGACGTAGTGTGAAGTAGCTCCAATAACTTTTTTCAAGAAAGTGCTAAAGATAATGATGAAGAAATAACGAAAAACATCGAAAAAGTGCAGAAGTGACGTTATTTTCCTAGCCGGTATGTATTTGCATGAAACTGTAATCCCTTCTGATTACACTACGTTATTGACACTCAAGCTGAATAGAATAATTTGGTAAACGTAACCGAAAAACTTTTCTTCGTTCCCACTAGTGCACCCGACTAGTTCAACCGTTGAACTAGTGCAACTTTTTTGTCTCAGTAGTTCACCTATCCATAAATCCTTTAATGAGTTGAACTACTGAGACTATTCGCTCCCATGATCGTCAATCAAAACTAAGCTCGCTGGTTTTATGATTACAGTCACGAGCAATAATATATACACAATTTAGAACTATGTCACATTCAAACAATATATCTCAGTGTGATAATGTTATACCTAGGTTATTCAAAACGTAATGTGACAAAGTTCTATGGTGTGTACATCTTTTCGCTCGTGACTGTACCATCACTGGTTGTAGATTTATTTCTTCGATTATTACAACCAGTGTAACAACATAAAATATCTATCTTAACAATTGTTACTTCCAATAAAGACTGTTTACGTTGCTGTAAAATGTTATTTATGAGAGCCTGCCAAATAAACTTCGGAATAAGAGCCTTTAAGCATTCTGGATTATGCAGGGTCAAACCTTAAGAAGAGAGTTCCAGGCATTAAAGAACTCAGGTGTGAGCAAATATGTATTCTATTACTAGGTAACACAGCTTATAATTACATTTCACTTTCACGTTTCAGGAAGTCAAGCTGAAATAAACGTTATCTTGAGTAGATAGGGTTTTATATCATGCAGTAGGTAACAGGGTAGATGACCTTTTGTAGAATTTGTAAGCGTTGTAATTAAACGTTATGAAAGCAAAGATTTTCAATTGATGAAAAACTGTAAATCCTCCAATATGAGTATGTCTAAGTAGCAATTCAAAACTAACTCAGAGCTCAGTAAGTTACTATCAAGTTTGGGTTTGTTTAGGTCGTTGAAATGTTTTCTATGGATGATATCGGTCCCTTTTGAAAACAAAATAGATGCCATAGAATTAGGTTACGGCTGACAAGAACAAGATTTTTTTATATCCGTAAAGAAGTCAAAAGATTATTTATACGATGTTGATCAAAAGTTTCAAATTTATTTTCAGTACTGTTTAAGTCAAGGTTTTCCCCATTTTCGGGGAAAATGGGGAATCGGTATATCGGTCCCTTTTGAAAACAAAATAGATGCCATAGAATTAGGTTACGGCTGACAAGAACAAGATTTTTTTATATCCGTAAAGAAGTCAAAAGATTATTTATACGATGTTGATCAAAAGTTTCAAATTTATTTTCAGTACTGTTTAAGTCAAGGTTTTCCCCATTTTCGGTTTGAATACTTTTCTTCAGAACGTCCAGCAAAAGCAAATTAAAAAAGAAACGACAAGGATGATATCTTTACATTTTTTTATAAAACGAAGTCTTGACTTGCTTCTCCAGGTTTTTAAAAATGCAACTTTGTGATGGTAAAAAGGAGAAAATGTTGAAATAAATTGAGGCTTTGGGACGAAACGTCGTCGCCACTGGCTTCGGTAAAACATGGATCCAATATTTATTCAGCAATCGCGTCGTAACTTACGTCTACGTGCTGTAAGAAAAACCTTTTTACAGTGTACCGTTTATACCACAGAACAGTGTTTTTTTCTTTTCTGTGGTCTATACCACAAAATATAGAATTTACAGAAGGACCACTCCCGCCTTCCGCGAAAATTGTTACCTAAAGTTGCTGGACTCACTAGGGTTGCTACTATATTGATTCTGAATGAGTGAGGGAGGCCCTTGGTATCTCAAAATGTAAAATAATTACAATATTCGACACTATTTTTAAAACAAGAAAGTGTCTTTTAACACGTTTTAATTAGTTCGCTTTCTTGTTTGTTTCTTTATTTTTTGTTCGCAAAAGCAAAAGATTTTATACTAGCTTCCCGATGAGCTAGAGACTTGAAATTTTGCACAAAGATCAGAACTGGAAAAGTATATACTATAATGGTGTCATTGAGCTGATTTGATGATGGAACCGGAAGAAAGCCACAGCAACTCTAAAATAAAACCATACAACCCTATCGAGAATGGGCTCGTTAGAATCGTCTTGACAAGTACTCTGATGGGAGACGAGGTCATGGGTCTGATAATGAAGCCGGAAGAAGGCCAAAGGAACTCGGTATTGAAACTATGCAACCCCATCGAGTTTGGGCTCGTTTGATTTGTCTTGACTAGTACTCTGATGGGAGATGTTTTCCAGGGTCTGATAATGGAGACAGAAAAAGGCCACAGGAATTCTGTAATAAAACTATACAAACTCATTGAGTTTGGGCTCGTTTGATTCGTCTTGACGAGTACTCTGATGGGAGACGTGGGGATTCCAGGGTCCCGAACTTGGCTGGCACCCTGCCGTGCGTGTTAAAAAAAACTTTAGTTAGGTACTGGAAGTAAAATGTCATTTCGACTTTAAATAATTATTTAATGACTGATGTCTCTAAAATGTAAGTAGGTACCTAGTATTAGTATTTGACGCCGCCTGCACGCCGACAAAGAGAAATACTTAGACTACTGTAGGTACCTAACACTGGCGTTTTACACAAAATAGGTACGTAGTTACCATTACCACTCACCGCCGCACCGTTAAGTAGGTTTACTTTGTGTACCAGCGAACGATAAGTTAAAGAAAAACAAATCAAGCCCATTTCTGCTGCTAAGTACCTACTTGTTGTTTGAATATGTAGGTAGGTACCTTATGAAATGAATGATTGGTCGGATGATCATTTTTTACTCAGTAAGCCAGTGCTTCGGGGAGCTGGGGGCTAATTGTGTAATTTTAAAAATCTATCGCAATCGCTTTCGTTTGACAGATGGATGTGACACATTGCTGCATTTGTTTGGTAAGTTTTTATTTGTGCCATAAAGAAACTTCAATGGATTACATCCTGAAAGCGATTGCGATAGTTTTTTAAGTTAGACAATAGAAAGTCTGGTCTGAGTCTCCGACGCCTCATGTGTCACTTAACACTTTATCTTCCTGTGTTCGATAACCCACCCCAATTGGTCGTTACTTACAAGCTAGTTCCAAAAAGTACCTACCGATGCCTACAAACTCAAGAAAACCAAGTTTTACCTAATTACCTTTCTATATCGTTTGGAAATTTGAAGAACGAGTACCTAAGCTGAGCCTGTTTTTTGTTGCGTTTAAGCAACCAAACACACTGTAAGCATAATAACAACGATTATTATAGTGTTTGTATTAACAAATTTAATACAAACACTTGACTACAAATTCGCTGCAACTTACGTAAATACGAGACAAACGCCCGCGCTAGCGCTCGCGACAGTCACGACTGAGTACTGTCTAAAACTGCCTGAGAATCTCTGTAAACTCGTAATGTCAATATGTGCGTGCGACATGGCGCTTTGTTCTGAGTGGGCTCTCTGTCTGGCGGATCGCCGCCACTATTTACTTTGTGTCTATACCTTTTTTATCGAAGTACCTAACGGGTGTAACAATAGACCCTCAACTAAGCCGAAGTCTACGTATTCTGCCCATCGATCGACAGGATCATTTCTGTTCAAAATTACAGCTGGGAAACGATTTTAATTTTTAGTGTTAAAAAAGCATTGCATACATTACCACGCAATGTAACGCGTACAATAGACCGCGCCTGCGAGTGTATGCTACACAGCTGCGTGTGGCCGAGTTGAAAAGCAGCGTTTATGTGCGTGCTCATGAGATACATTGAGTGTTGACGTTTTGAAGCCAATATAATATTATTTTTGAAAGAAAGATAACAATATATCGGGTCATTCTGAACTTACCATCCAAATTTAAAGGATGTGTCATGTCCATAAAACTAAACAACTTTCTTTAGGAAACATGTGTTGAATTTTGCCTCAGAATTTTGGTCATCCCATACTAAATTGATCACGTGATCTCTTTGATTTGTATGGACAGTTGATTTTTAGGGTTCCGTACCCAAAGGGTAAAAACGGGACCCTATTACTAAGACTCCGCTGTCCGTCTGTCTGTTTGTCTGTCTATCACCAGGCTGTATCTCATGAATTGTGACAGCTAGACAGTTCAAATTTTCACAAATGATGTATTCCTGTTGCCGCTATAACAACAAATACTAAAAACAAAACAAAATAAATATTTAAGGGGGGCTCCCATACAACAAACGTGATATTTTTGCCGTTTTTTGGTACGGAACCCTTCGTGCGCGAGTGCGACTCGCACTTGGCTGGTTTTTTTACATATTTAGCCACGTGTTCCTTAGATAAAGTTGTTCAGTTTCATGGACTAAACACATCCTCAAAATTTGGATGGTGAATACAAAATGACCTTGTATATTACTGTTAAGGGGTTTGTAACGAGAACAGTTGTTAAAACTACAGCTCTTCGCTTAACAGACCATTAAGGCATTACGAGATACTTGATGGTACCATCGAAAAATATAAAAGCGCTTTTCGCGTTCAAAGAGAAACTGTACTACGATAAAAGACTGTATATTTGCTTTAAACGCTTTCCTACAAATAGAAGATATCAACTGTTGGAAATATGCTAAAAGCTTTGTTCAATTTGTATCAAAACAATTAGTACGAGTTGGATATTTTTTTTACGTCACTCAACATGGCTTGCCCTTTTTGAAATCCCGTAAAACTTTGGAACCAGTTTTTCTTTCTCATGCTCTGAAAATAATCATTATAAAAAAGTATGCTGGAGGAGACTAAATTTAAAATTCAGTTCAGGGAATGATCTTAATCAATACTTACTTACCGAACATATACCTATTCCAAATTCTAAACTAAACGGTAGAACTAACCATCACATTTTTTGAGAAAAGCAGCCTTGTGCGGGAAGCAATTTACGTAGCCTCGAATGATTAAAGCCCTCGCCTACTAATTAATAATGTAAATGTTAACTTCACGTGGTCACCTGTAATTGGTTTTTCGAAGTTCTGAAAACAAAATCATGTCACAAAACAAATGAATACTCAACCCAACTATGTTGCAGTAAACTCTTTGGTTATTACTATTTATTGTAATATGGTGGTGTTTAGGTGATAATCTACATTGTTATCTCAAACATCAACTACATTTTTTAAACTTGTCTAATAACAATAAAAATTAAATATATATATATATATATATATATATATATATATATATATATATATATATATATATATATATATATATATATATATAAACTTGAACATATAAAAAAAAGGAGTCACCGAGCGGGATTCGAACCCGTAACACTGGTTTTTTGCCGTCCGCGTCTTAACCCACTGGACCAGACGAACAGTGGCCGGCCGGACGAAATTAGCGACCATATTCTGCATCGAAAGAAATACGCATGAAAACTTGAAAACACGCGTTTTCCCAAACATAAGACTAATCTAGATCGATTGTTTACCCTCGAAAACCCCCATATACCAAATTTCAGCAAAATCGTTAGAGCCTTTTCCGAGATCACAAAAAAAATATATAGGTACATGTACAATAAATACATACAAATAAATATACACGAATTGCTCGTTTAAAGGTATAAGATATTAAAGGGTGTCCCAAAACTTTTCCAAATGGAGAAATTTTACTGAAAGAAGCCTTTGTTTCGTTTTAAAAAATAATGCAAACTGCATTCAAGGATTTTTAAAAAAAATCGCGTTCCTTCCTATACAAATTGATACAATACGTAATAATTAAAATTTAAATGTCTTCCTTTTGTTTAATTTGCTGTGTTACTTTACAAAAATAAAAGATTGTTTTTTTTTTCTAATTTGGTGGGTTGGATTCCTGGTTAAGGCACGCGATTTTTCGAAAAACTTTAAATGCAGTTCCAATTATTTTAAAAATCAAAATGAAGTCTTCATTCATTAAAATTTTCCATCTTCAATATATAAGGTACTTTCCCCCGTTTTTACCTTTTTTAACACCCGTTACAAAAGGTAAAAACGGGACCCTATTACTAAGACTCCGCTGTCCGTCTGTCTGTCTGTCTGTCACCAGGCTGTATCTCATGAACCGTGATAGCTAGAAAGTTGAATTTTATACAGATGATGTATTTTTGTTGTTGTTAACAACAAATACTAAAAACAGAATAAAATTAATATTTAATGGGGGCTCCCATACAAAAAACGTTTTTTTTTTTTTTTTTTTTTTGCCGTTTTTTGGTACGGAACCCTTCGTGCGTGAGTCCGACTCGCACTTGGCCGTTTTTTAATAATATCAGCTTCAAAAAGTAATTCAATTCGCGGACATAATGTTTTGTGATAAGCAATGAAAATGGCAAAATGGTTGACAGATTATCATTGTAGGGAACTGTGATTGTAGTGGAAGTCCTAGAGTCATTGTGGAAGCAGCGGCGAAGGGTCCATACAAGCCGATTCCCGTCGGCTTACCTTTTAGAAATCCTACCCCACCGATCCACTATGCAAATCATAAGATTTTTTTAGAACGGCTTACTTTCGCGATAATTTCACCCCTCGCCACTGTGTGGAAGCCCCCCCATCATGTACAAGTTAACTACGTGACATTTGCGGAATTGTGCATAGACCACAGAGCACGCCATTCAAGCAGTGGAATCACAGAATACATAATAGTACGTGGAGTGTAAATCAAGTGAGGAGTGCAATAAGATATAATCGAAATAGGAACAACTAATTAATAAACAGAAGAAATCACAGGCTTTTTCGCAGCCACCTCTTTGCATTAATAGGATGTGCCGATACAAATCCTATGTTAGTCTGTGGATCGGCTGCAGTTTCCAAGTAGGCCACTTGAGTGCAGGCTGCGGTCCCCGGACTATCGCACTATCGCATTGTAGCTTCCCCTGTGGCGAAACTATTTAGCGATCCACTACTATGAGTTCTTGTAAGTCCTAGTTATAATAGTCCTAAATCTATTTCTAAAATATAGGGATTCAAAAGAAATTTTAACTTATAAATTTTTTAAAAGTTATACCTAAGTGTGTTTTCAAAATTGATTGCAAGAATATACAGGATCAACCTATATTCACCATCACACAAAATTTTGGTCATCCCATACTAAACTGATCACGTGATCTCTTTGATTTGTATGAACAGTAGTTTTTTTACATATTTGACTCTATCACACTCTATTTTCCTTAGAGAAAGTTGATCAGTTTCATGGACTGAACACATCCTCAAAATTTGGTTGGTGAATTTGGAATGACCTGTATATTATGTGGTAATTAATACTTATGCAATTATAAGCACTAGTTTGTGTGTTATTTATGGACTTGATATGATATATGATAAATCATACTTTAAGTTATAAATGATTTTAATTAATAGTAAGTAGAAAAAATATATTATACTAATATAATAGTTGTCAGATTTTGTCAGATGTAATAGTTTGTCAGATTTTCTTTGACTGTGTAATGTAGTTTGCAATATCATGGTAGAATAGAAGAACTACAAATGGTGATGGAAATGTGGCATTAATCTTCATTAGTGAACCCTCTGAGCTATCTCACTGAAGATAATACAAAGTGAAACGGATTTGTAGCTATTAGACTGATAAACCTTTCAATTTATTTATCCTCCGCGCTATATAACCCATTAAAAAGTGTTAAACTTTTCCAATCTCATTGTAAAACTTTCTCAGAGGAAATAAGTTAGTACACGTGAGTTTCAAACATGTTTATCTGCTGTTAAAATGATATCACAGGCGGCCTTTTTCAATAATACTAACTTGATTATTACTTAATTTAAGGCAACAGAAAAATTACGTAAATTAACGATTTCTATTTAACCTTTATTGACTTTTAAACATTTGAAGATGTAAGTCTTCGAAAAGTACCGGAGTCCATAAATTAGATTTTAGGCGCAAATTCAAATGGCCGAAGTCTTTGTCAGTACAAAGTTGTTGTATTTAACATTACAATACTACTCTACTTAAAATGCCGTTAGGTCGTTTTCCCCTCATTTTTTGTTCAAAGCAGAGCAATTATTCCGTAGCAGCTCTTGGGCTCCGGCCTTGACCTACAAGTTTCAAGGTGACTGAGCCCAGATTTTCAGTTAGTGAGTTCAGCGCACGTATCTGCCTACACACTTGAGACTCTTCACGTATCTGCCTACCCACGAGTCTTTTCACGTCCGACTTGCGGAGATTAGGTTGGATTGAGAATGCTTTTACGAATAGGCAACACTGCAGTATGGTGCGAGATGATCTATACTAAAATTGTTTTAATATTATTTTGTTTTAATAAGCAACGGCTTTTTGATCTTTAATACCTACTTTTTTGTTTTTTTTTTGCTACTAAATTGGATGGAAAAGTTATGACAGATCTAGCGCATTTTTTAGTTACAGGCTTTTTAAAGCTAAAGTAATAAAGTTGCTAGAAAAGCTAATAAACAAGAGTAGTCGTAATTTCTGCCAACCCAAAAGCTTGTAATGCACTGAATTTAGTTGCATGTTTTATTTCTAGTACACCAGCCAAATGACATTGCATAACTGAAACGGGTCATGGCCCACCGTAATGTAGGCTTTGCAACCTTTTTGCTTCAAATTCTCCAAATAGATGTTTTTGATTGAAACGTCTGTAACAAACGAGGGGAAACCCGCTCAATTATAATTTGACTCGGCTGCGGCAAGGAAATGATGAATCAATTTGATTGTGTTAATAGATGAATGGTTGACAAAGCTGTATTTTATCAAAACGTTGCAGTCACGTTGTAGGAAATATATTTTTATTAGTTGTTGAGTGGATATTCCAGGTTGAATAGTATAAAATACTGAGAACTGTGCAAATATAACACAAATAAAATAAGTTTTACCGGAAAAAGCTTGATCCTAGTATCACACTACATACTATTCTGAAACAAAGGTAGGTAAATGGATTTGGACAACATTTAACAATGTGGTTAACAATGCGTTTTGGTATAAAATGTAAATTATTTTTAATACCTTCACATAAATATATTTTAAAATTACTTTACATAACTGCATAAACGTGTTACATACACGACTCTTCCAAAGAGAAATCAAAAATAATTGGAAACAGTGTAAGGGTTTATGTCACCCATTTCCTTTCATGCGAACATTGAAAAGCGCGATATTTCCAACGAGAATAATTATAGCGGGAAAATGAGAATTGGCAACGCCAGGGGACCTGTTTTCGGGTGCTGAGCAATTATATTTCACATTAGGATCGTGTTTAGAAGTAATCGAGGTTTGCCGTAACGTAACGTTACAGTTCGGGAAATGTTTTGCTGATTCTGGAAAAGGAAATTTTAATTGAAATTATGAGTTGTAGATATTCTCGGGTGAGATAAATATTTACTCAATTTCACTCTCGGAAAATAGTTCTCCTTGTGTATCATACACATATCACATTTAACCTTTTGACTAAACTATCCTAATCTAAATAAAAAAAAACATTACATCTTCTTTGTTCTACAATAAAATTAAGCTGTGATATAGAAAGGCGAAAATTCCACCTTTCATACCTGAAGAGAGGTTTCCACTACGTGGCTCAGTAGAGCTCACAGTAGAAAACTTTTGAAAAGGTTATTTCTACGTAGTTTTATTTACAGTCTCAACACTTCTTTTTCCAGTCTACTCCAGTAGGAACCTGACTTAAACCAAAATCTTTTATTCGGCGAAGAAAATCTCATAAGGCAGCGACAGGCTTCGTTTCGGGTACGTATCAGAATGTCTAAAGTTAGAATGTCTAAACTTAAAATGGCAAAGTTCAAAATGTCAAAAAATAAAATTCAAATGGTTTAAAATGTCGAAAATCATTATGTCTAACTTCAAAATAGCAAAATTCAAAGTATCAAACGTATCAAATACTTGATGAGTTAAAATATCAATGGTCATTAAGTCGTTCACAATGATTTATTTGAATTGGGTTGGACCTTAAAACGAATCGCCTTCTTTGAGGTTAATTGAGTTTGTGGAGGTGACTTTGGGCTTCGCCTGAAATGCTTTATAGTAAATTTAGCTGCCGGAAATGAGTCTAAACTAGTATACTGGGACTTAGAAACCGTAAACCGTAGGTCACGAGATAGGTGCGAGGAGCGTAGCGACGAGCATGTTAGGTTGACATGAACCCAGCGCGCGAGCCGAGCGAGCGAAGCAAGCGTGTCGCGGCAGCGGCCGGCGAAGCGCCAGAAAAAATCTATTTCAAACTCAATTGGTGGATTTTGTTCGCCAGCTACTAAATCATTGACTGGCACCGGCTACCGAATCAGGGAGCGGTGCGGCTTTAGTGATGTGCGGCGGAGGCACAGAGGTTGACACGCAATTATTTAACCTAATTAATAAGGTATCTAAATGAAAGAAAATAAGTAAATTCTATACGTCATTATGTATTTGGACTATTAGACATTTTAAGTTTGGATCATTTAAACTTAGACATTTTTATTTAGGACTATCTGACCGTTTGACATTTTCGTTTTTGACATTTTGAACTTTTTATATTTTAATCGTTAGACATTCAAATTTTTGACATTTTGAACTTTGCCATTTTAAGTTTAGACATTCTAACTTTAGACATTCTGATACGTACCCTTCGTTTCATGCTGAGTAGTGGTGACGGAGCTCAAACAAAGTAACTCCAATCAGTACTTCAGCTCTCACATTGTTCGGAAGTTTAGTCATTGTTTTTCACTAAAGCCCTTTATTTTGATTGTGTAGTTCGCGTGCTTTATCGCGTTAAATAATTAGTCTGACAAAGTGGAACAAATCACTCCTGGCTTTATTAATATAGTCATTAAATTGCAAGAAATATTTAGCAACTTATTAATTATTTACATAGTATTTTCTATGGCAATAAGGTTCAATTGGGTAAATAAGTTCTACATTTTAAATACAGGTGTACAAAATGCCAGTTTACGTTTAAGATTTACAAAATCAGCGTTAGTTATGTTACCTACGGAAAAGAATTCAATCATTATTAAATAACAAAAATCAATCTGAATAGATTCAGATTAACAGCAAAAACTGTAACGAACGTGTCACTAATGAGCGAAGATCCGATTGAAATGCGATTCGTACAGACAGATACAATACAAATACAAAAATACAAAATTATTTATTTCCGTAAAAACATATTCTAATACAATAATCCGTGTTTGAGGTTCCCTTTTAAGCAAATATTTTGCTTGTGTTAGGTGGCCCCGCTCTTCCTTAGCATAATTACAGATAGAATAGTTAAAACCGCCTTATTATTTATAAAATATCATTATCTAAATTAACTGAGCTTTCTTAAATACAGAGTACATTTTTTATTGATATTAACTAAAAAGTGGTTTAATATAGGTTTATAAAAATAATTTTAATATATATTTGTGATGACAGAGACATAAAACTTACAGCAATATCTACGAGTATTTTCTCTGCTTTTAATTTACTGCGAATTTGTTCGTATTGTAGGAAGTTGTGTTGGCAACTTGACCTGAGTGGTGCAGTGGTCAACATGCCGGTCTGGTCTACCCAGGCAGTGATCCTACGCAGAGGGTTCGATTCCGCGCCCGGGCAGAAACGCTAGTTTTTTTACATCCTCATTGGGGCAGAAATTGAAATGATGAATTTTAATTTCTGTAACGGGTCTGGGTGCTACCATGTTTATATTTAAAGTATCAGTTGTCTAGCATCCATATTACAAGTTTTGCTTACTTTGGGGCTAGATGGCGCAGTGTGAAATTGTCCAAGCATTATACTTGAATCATACAAAGTTACGTTACGACACAGTGTTGATCACATACCTAAGTTGTGGTGTTGAGTTGACACTGAATCGTCATCAAACTTTTAATGCGTGTGTCGTGTAACCTTAACACATGAGTCATTTTTCCTCATTATTGATTGGCGTTTTATTTATTCTACTTATTACCAATTTTAACATTCCAAACCGGTTAGTTACTCATGTTGTAGAGATCGTCACACTTATGTAGCAATCATTAATTGGTCTCAAAATTCTACAATTTATTCTATGAGTAATATTTACCGATGTGAAAAGAATTGTAATTGGATAGGGATTTTATTAAGAGATTTAATAAAATATGAGTCATTAAATCGTCTTATCTAAACACACGAAGGAAAATTAAATTTTCCGTTAGACCCGTCAATCTTGCTACGTACCTTTTATTTTTTAGCTTAATGAAAAGGAAATAGTTTGAAGATCTATTAAATAACAATGATATAATTAGGTACTGTGTCTACCTACTATTATACACACATCAACTTTGTCTAGGGATACAGGTGCTATTTTCATACAAACGAGGTAAATTTGAAGCCTTGGTTTCCTGCCAGGGATGTACCGTGCTGTGATCTGATGATGGCTATCTAGGGAGTGAATGGTGGAGATTCAGATCGCTATACACACCCAACTGATCTGACCAGCATTCTAAAAACGTAATGGACATGTTTAAAAAAACCGCGAAAATAGCATGAAAATGTATGGAAATCCTCAAACTGAGAACTCTGACCCATTACGTTTTTAGAATGCTGATCAGATCAGTTGGGTGTGTATGGCGATCTGAATCTACTCCATTCACTCCCTGGATGGCCATCATCAGATTACAGCTCGGTACATCCCTGGCAAAAAACCAAGGCTTCAAAATTACCTCGTTTGTATGAAAATAGCACCTGTATCCCTAGACAAAGTTGATGTGTATACCCTAAATTTTTGTATTATAATAACCGTCACGAACAAAATAATGTTTGTAGGTAAACATTTTGTAGTAATAGAACGTGATAACCGCCTGAGTAATATGTTTAAATTACGTCTCATTTTGTACTTCGCCCCAAAAATACATTTAACGACTTTTGTAATATTCAAATTAAGTGAAATGGTGAAAAGACCGAAGTATTCTTTAACGACCGAAGGAGGGACGGTTAAAGTGATTTATATTCAAGTGTAATTAGCGAAGAAGTTACTGAAATAACAGTGCTATCATTATTGCTCTTGAAACTTGGAAAAATTTTGGAAATTTCGGTGATAGACTAGGAGGCCATAACAAATTTGGTAACGATCGCGTAAGTGGCTGACTCTGGGTTTATAGGATGGAGAGGCACTCTCTGATGCTAAATATGTCAGTCTGTTTGCGTGAAGTGGTTGCGTTCTTTTTATATGCAGGCTGAAAAAAGGCTATAATTTTTTTTGAAAATAAATTATAGCCCATGTTACTCGCTGATAATGTAGCTTTCTATAGGTGAAAAAATTTTCAAAATCGGATCAGTGCTTTTTGAGTTTATACATTACAAACAAACAAAAAGTTAATCGCTTATACCTACGAAACGCAACCGAATTTTGGTCAGTCCTTACACAGTTCACGTGAGTACAATTAGTACTTACTTGCTGTACTATTGTCAGCCATTTACCTTAACGTTTTTTTCTAGTAACGATAACACATTTTTCACCCTGCATATAAAAAGAACGCCACCACTTCACGCAAACAGACTGACATATTTAGCATCAGAGAGTGCCTCTCCATCCTGTGAACCCAGAGTCAGCCACTTACGCGATCGTTACCAAATTTGTTATGACCTCCTAATATATGAGGTAGATTTTGATCAACGCTCGAGCCGTTGCCGGCGTCCGGACTACAATAGAAAATCTATTGTGTCTCGTTTTCCGGGCGTTGACTATGATATAAATTATTGTAAATCTGTAGAAGCCTGACATACATAGTAGGCATATTACTTTTACGACTAATTGACAAGGAATATCCTGTGATATTTATCCTGGAAAAATATTACAGGGTCGTTTGGATAGCGAGAATCATAAAAAACAGAAAACACATCGATAATACAATTAGCATCATGTGGTAGCATTAGAAGATAATTATAATTAAGTTTTTTTTGGTGTATAGTATAAGTATAAAATTGCCAATTTGTACTTTGTACTAAAAACATAGTTTTTTTTCCAAAATATAACATTTTTATTTAATCAAAATATTTACCCTCACTATCTATACATTATCGCTATCTAATCGGATTTGCGATAAAACTCTGAGTATCTAGATTTAACCAACCGTGCGAAAGCATTTTGTACAGCCTCTTGGGACGAAAATTTTATACCACGTAAATATAATCACGAAAAAAATGGTAGTCCGGTCGAGCAAGATCTGGCGAGTACGGAGGATGACGTATGGTTTCTAACTGCAGCTCCTGTAGAGTTATAAGGGGTTTAAGAATAAAAATTGCCGTTTTTTATAAGAAATTTAAAAAAAAGTGCATTTTCCATACTAGCACCATGAACGCTAATGTTTCAAAACTTTTATGTTATTATTATATTAAAACTAATCCTACAATTGTGTTAAGAAAATAAATATCAGCTAAGTTACAACTAATTAAGTGGTCATTTTTGCTAACAAAAAAAGGAGTCAATTTTAAAAGGCTTTTTTTACATTCAGCAAAATAAACCTGAAATATTTTTATTGCTGAAAGTGCCGTTACGATCATTATTCGAAATAAATAACCGAAGCCTCTTCAACATCATAGAAGATATGAGAGCCTATCTGTGTGTGAGAAAAAATCGTCAATTTCATACTTCATCCCCTATTATAACGAGGCTCGTATTTTTCTAGCTGACATTGAATTCTTTGCAATAAGAAGCAGCAGCAAAATTTAACCCGAAAAGCAGTTAAAAGGATAATAGGTAGTCAGTTCACATACTGTTGAAGTACCTAACGATATTTGACATGGGTCGAGTAAAGTTGTGCTTATTTACCTTATACATAGAGGTTTCAATCATCTTGAAGGTTTATTATACGGACGGTTTTTTTTTAGTTTAAACAATTTTTTATGTGAATGTAACTCCTGAACAGGAAACGAAATATCAAAAATCATTATTGTAAACAGAAAACTTATTTGAAAACTAGTTGGTTTAATATACAGGGTGTTTGGAAATAGCCTTATAAAGCCGAATATAGTAGACAGAGTACTATACTTACAACGCCGAAAAATTATTATAAACCCTGAAAATCATCACTGAAAAAAACACTTAGCAATTTTCCATACATTTGAAAAACAAAATCTATCAGCCGTCTGATGGTTTTCAGGGTTTAAGTATTAGTTATTTTCCGGGTTCGTATCATGGTACTCTGTCTACCATATTCGGTTTTAAAACAACCTGTATATCCTGTTCTCCTTATTTTAATGAATAAAGCATGCGGATGTTTACGAAGTAGATAAGACTGTGGTTTCTCTGGAAGTGTCACTTCAATAGACGGTTACAATGGAATGATGCTATAATATTCATTTATCACTTCCTGGCCACACAATACTTGGAATTAGTGAGAAGTGAAGTACTTATCATCATCATCTACTCAACACTGAACCACTGCTACATGAGACATGCCTCAATTATGTATGAAAACACCTTAGGGACGACGGACGGACCATACCCAATCTTGTATGATTGTTGGTCAAAACCGATATCTAACTATATTTGCTCAATCCTAAAGGCAATTTTTTGTTTGTAATTGTATAGGTAGGTAGGTACTGAGAAAAAGAAATATTATAGGCATTATATATGTTACGGCTTATACCCGAAGTGCGGCTAAACCTATTAGTTTTAGCCGGCTAAAACTAGGTGTAACCGATAGCTGTTGGCTAAAACTAGGTGTAGTCGATTTGCTCGCGGCTAATACTAGGTGTAGCCGGCTAAAACTAGGTGTAGCATGGGGTATTAAGAAAGTTATTTCTGTTGTCTGTTAAAAAAATGGCTAAAACTAGGTGTAGCATGGGGTATTAAAAAAGTTATTTCTGTTGTCTGTTAAAAAAATAACCTCGAAATTTAAGGCTCACGCTACGCTGCGCTTCGCGCTCGCCTTAAATTTCTAAAGATTTCTATATACGGGACCTACAGGGGTAAAGCAGATCGGTTCACCTAGTTTTAGCCAATAGCTATCGGCTACACCTAGTTTTAGCCGGCTAAAACTAGGTTTAGCCGCACTTCGGGTATTAGCCGTAACATACATATATACGCTAATAATTATGCATATGCTAAAAAGTTACTCAAATGAAAGTTATCAGTTAAAGTTAAACGCATACTATGTGGGGTACATGCTTATTAATTGTGGTATTATGTGGTTGGTTTATAAAATAAGTGAAGTGAATGTGTTTAAAATTATTGTATATTACTCCGTGCCGGCAAGTATGTGTGTGTGAATTACAGACTTATTAAAGTTGGCTGATCTTATTTTTTGTGCTGCGAACTTTTTTACATTACCTATTATCTAAGCTAGGTTGAATATGAATAACCTAAATCACTTTAAAAGGAACTTTGACCATTTTATTATTAATTATGTAACAAGTTCATGAAATTTTATAAAACCTGAAACTCATAATGAAGGAAATACTCAACACAAATATATGTACAAAATGTCTGCACACGTAATTATCTTTTAATCCTATTGTTAAGCACAAAGTATATCCTTGGCAACTCACTACACAGTAGATTGGAGTAAACAGTAACCAAAATATTAGACTTAATGAGAATCTGCAAACTTTTGAAATTATCTCGGACTGTGTAAGTGTGTACAAGTTTGTTTTGACTTATGGAACGAAAAAATAAACATATATAAAAAAAAACAGTCTATCAATTGATTTCTACACATCACCTTTTAAAGTAAACGTTTTATTGAGACTTTTTTAACGAATTTCAATTCACAAACTCATAGAAGTGGGAGATAAGAGATAATACTTGGTTTTTGGGATATATTTGGTATCTGATTTTCTTATTCTGCTTGCGGACAAACATGTAAAAGACATCAACGATTCTTCTGCAACATTTGGCGTTCCAAAATATTATTTGTTACATTACTGTTAATTATACCTACTGTGTAAAAGTTCTTAGTGCGCGACCCAAGCATGAAATTTACGAGGCTAATTCCGCTCGACAATACTTAGAATATTATAACCTGAAATAAAACCGCCCTAATGCGCCGTTTTTACTTCTAAGGGGTGATTTCACGTAAAATTATTGGTTCTGTTTTGGAAGTTTCAATGAAAAATTTGAGAGAGAAAAATGGCGTAAAGAATTCAATAATTGAACCATGTACCTATATGTTACTGTAAAACCCTGAACTTATGTAAATCCTAAGATTTTTAGCAAAACCTAAGATTTACCAACTCTAAATGGTAAAAGTTCGAAATGTTCTGTAATCATCGTTTTTACTAATATAAGTACGGGCTTTTACAGTAACATAACATATATAAAACAGTGATTTCACCATTTATATCATTGTTATGTGTTGGGCTCTACAATTTGAAGCGAGTTTTGAAATTTAGTTTATAAGTGAATGGAGCTACCCTAAACTACATTCTCATCACAGAATTTAACTAAATACAAATAATAATAATAAATAAAAATTAACAGTCTTCTTCCATGAAAAGAGTTGGAATGGCATTTAAATAATAAAACAGGCAATAGTGCGTTTTTATTTTTTTTCCTGTGTTAGTTAGATTTTTGCATTTTCTAATGTTTTCAACTTCACGGAATTATTTTATATGCACCCGTTATTGATTATTTAATCATGACCCTAAAAATCTAAGTTGTGTAGAAAAAGACGCTGTTAAATCCTTAAGTTTTACTTCAAAGAATGTTAGATGCCGAATACTAGTGGATACTATAACATTACAATAATATCACACTGGACGAAGCACAGACAAATAACGAACTAAAAAGTTAAATAACAAATGTCATTGCAGTCGGGGCATAAGAATAAATAAAACTTTTATTCTTATGGTCGGGGGACCATTTTGTGGTACAGTTTTTAATCAAAAAGGTCCCCCGACTGCTATGACACTTGTTATTAACTTTTAAGGTAGTTCGTTTTTGGCAGGGCAGTATTTTTTTTATTTATTTATTTTTATTTCACACATTTTAGGACAAAATATATATTTTTGAAATTTTATGCCCATATTGTAATAAAGAAAAAAAATTTTATTACATTTCAAAAAGGTCATCGTACTGTCGCCATATTGACTTTTTCCAATTGTCAGTGTCACTCGGAATGATGTAAGGATTCTAAATACATCCAAATACGTTGAGCCGTTTAGAAGTTATGGTGGAATAAAGAAACTCACATACCCACAAACACATGAACCCTGAACACATATACACTCCTTTTGGGCAGTCGTGTAAAAAGGAGGTGACAATCAAAAGTAACTTGTAACTTCTCAACAAGCTGCTATTCCCATGTTATTGGAACAGGACAGTTTAACCTTTACCTCTGACCCTCATTTTACGACTGTCATAAATTGACCTTAATTCTAACGTGACTTGTCTGATGAAGCCGTTTCGTCGATATTGCCGTATCAGACGGCCTTTATATTTACTCGATACTGATCCCTTTAAATTGAGTTGTTACAGATGAGAACACAACCTGATTGCTACGCAAAAATAACACTAAACGAGGGCTAATAAGATTACTTTCAGGGTTGAACTCAGAAAATATTTTTAGTAATGAACGCTATATTTTATTTTGTAGTATTTAATTTGGGAAATTAGGCTTTGAAACTGACGAGTATTCGCTTAATTTCTCTTCAGAATCAAATGAAGATTGATTCTGATTAATTGTTTCTAAAAAGAGTTAGTTTAGTTAGTTGATTAAAAACAAAGTTCTTTTTAAATATGGATTATGTTTTTATTTTTTGCTTTCGTTATTCAGATTTACGTACAAAATGACATTAAAACAATAAAAATGTATGAATTTTCCGTATTGAGTACCTATACACGCTGAAATTTCAATCATTTGGTTATCGCTGTGATGGTTCCACTCACGATTACAAGAAACTTTTACTGTGGGGCCAACTCTCACTCTAATAAAAAAAAATCTGCTGTTCCATACAAAAGCGCAATACCTACCTACTCGACCTTAATGTATGGAACAGATGATATTTTTTACGCGATTTCAGAGTTGCTTGTAATCATGAGTGGAACCACCCCATTGCGGGAACCAAATGATTAAAAATTCACGCTGTATACATACATACATAAAAGAACCTTTATTATTATTATACACCAGTAGGTATAGGTACCTGAATATAAGTTTGACGTTATAAAGTGCCTACAGCAACAAACCTAATGGAAAATTTAGTTAATTATTTAAGCTCGATATACGTACAGCATAAAAATATTCATGATACTTATAATACCTACGTCATCGAACAAAGCAGTTTTTGTTCAAGTTTGATAGAAAAAATACGACGTAATAAATGTGCAAGAATATTGCACGTGATTGGAACCTGTTTCACGACTGTGAGTCAGACTCCTGGTGCACTGGCATATTGGTATTGATTGACACATCTGATACAATTGGCTACGTATTTGCTTAATAGCATTTTGCCACACACCATTGTACCAAATTTCACTGTTCCCAAAAAGAGATTACGTCTAACTTTCCCTGAAAGAACTTGAATAACAATAGGTAGGTACATGCCTAGTAGATAATTAATGTGCAAGATTCTTATTCGCTGTAGTTACATTACTACAAAGTCTCTATTTTGTGACATTCATTACACAATGCAAGCCTGTGCATGAGAAATAGCCAAACACTTTAGTATCATGTCGCGCCAATTATCACATTTATAAAGTACCTAGTGTTGCTAACTGAACAACCTTTTTGAGTTATTCTAACAAAGTACCTACCTACTAAGCTGTTTATCTACTTCTGAGGCCAACATACAGCAGTTGTGAATGATAGACGTATTTGTCGGCAACTGTTTATTTATGGTACTTTACAATGAAATATAAAAAGGTATAAAGGTTTAAAAAAAAGGTTGGCTTGATCGCCAACATGGCCCCCGACGGTGTGGACACTGAATTAGGAGGCGATCAATAGTGCGAGCTTCCTAACCGGTCGACGCAGGACACCCCCTTTCGTTGCCACATCGACAACCCTGACTATGCCATCTTTACCGGGATAGGTTGCAACAATTCGTCCTCTAGGCCAGCAACGCCTGGGTAGAGTCCCGTCCGCTATGCACACCACATCTCCAATTTTAAGTGCCCGGGGTTCTGGAGAAGCACGGCGTGGCACTAACGTTGGCAGGTACTCTGCGACAAATCGTTGCCAAAAATGATCCGCCAACCGTTGGGACTTCTTCCATTGGGCTCGGCTAGACAGGTCGGTGTCGTCAAACGTCCGGCTCTGTATGTCGTTCGAGGATGAGCCAATCAAAAACGTGAAAGGCGTTAACGCCGTCTCAGAGTCTGGGTCTACCGACACATGAGTCAGCGGCCTGGAGTTAACAATAGCCTCAGCCTCGGATAGTAAGGTCGCTAATACTTCTTCCCTAGGTGCTTTCTCTGCGAGAGTGACGACGAGAGCGCTCTTTATATTCCTCACCAGCCTCTCCCAGCATCCGCCCATGAATGGAGCCGAGGGAGGAATAAACTTCCATCGAATTTCTCTGGTATTAGCAAACTCGTAGATTTCGGGCAGGATTTTAGCGGCGCCAACAAACGCAGTCCCATTGTCTGAGTAGATACAAGTAGGGCAACCACGTCGAGCGATGAAACGGCGCAAGGCCATAATGGCAGAGTCGGAGGATAGGCTTTCGACGATTTCAAGATGGACTGCCCTAACTGTAAGGCAGGTAAACAATGCGATCCACCTCTTGGCTGTCCTTCTACCAATAGTGACATTAATCGGGCCAAAATAATCGAGCCCCACGTAGGTGAATGGTCGCTCATTGTGGGCCATCCGCACATCAGGTAGATCTCCGGTAGGCGGTGTAACAGGCTTCGCTTTCCGTACTCGACACGCTTGGCACCTCGTAGCAACCTGTTTGACGGTCGGCCTTAATCCGACGACGTGAAATCTCTGCCGTAATTCGTTTACAACGAGCTCATGGTTGGCGTGTGCGAACCTGGTGTGGTAAGAATGAATCAGCAGCTTGGTGATTTGGTGTTTACCATCCAGGACGATGGGACGAGACTCTATTACGCTGGATGCAGAGGTGCGACCAGATAACCGTAGGAGACCATCCTCGTCGATGAGAAGAGACAAGTTCTTAAGCCTACTGTGGCTCGGAACGAGGCGTCCTGCGTTCACACACTTGAGTTCGTCAGAAAAGGAATCAAGTTGGACTCTCTTGAAGAGATTGACTTCCGCAAAATGCAGTTCATCGTGAGATAAAAGGAAATAATTACGATTGCAACAATGCGAATTTAAAAACAAATGGGAATTTTGAGGTAAAAGAGACCGAAACAATTTGGCTGCCTGGTAGACGCGAGCTGTTGCTCTTAGCAAACGTAACCAATTACTAAACCGATGGTAGTCAACAACAGGCGGTAAAGAAGTAGGAACGTCTACCAACAATACCACAGCTTCGGCAGCATTTTTACATTCGTTCAATACGGGCTGGACGATAGAAGTTGGTTCGCTGGGCCATGAATCCTCAGATTCGAGTAAAAAGGATGGTCCAGTGAACCAACGCGACTGAGCAGAGAACTCTCCAGTGTCACGCGTAGCGTCGTCTGCAACGTTTAAGCCCGTGGGAACATATCTCCAATTTTTTATATCTGAGAGTTCCGAAATTTCCCCGACACGAAAGGAAACAAAGGCCTTAAAAGAACAAGCGTCGCTACGCAGCCACTTGAGCACCGTTATGGAGTCGGACCACATAAATATTTTGTCGGGTTTTCTCCGATGAGCCTCAGAAACATATGAAGCAAAACGAGCCGCGATGAGAGCTGCCTGCAACTCTAATCGCGGTGTAGTTGATGGTTTCAGAGGTGCGAGCCTGGCCTTGCCTCCAATTAAAGCTAGCTGCACCAAACCATCAGCGTAAGTAAAACGCCAGTAGGCGGCACAGGCGTAGGCCAACTCGCTAGCATCCGCAAAGACATGCAGTTGAACTTCTGAAATAACCTTCGGTGCGGAATAGCATCTGGGAATCGAACACTCGGCCAAACTCTTAAGTTCATGAAACCAGGACTTCCACTTACTAGACAGTACCTCAGGTAAACTTTGGTCCCAGTCTAGTCCTAACTTCCAAGTCTTCTGAAAAATAATGCGGCCCTTTATTACTAGAGGAGTCATTAGACCGAGGGGATCATACACTGACATAAGAAAGGACAAGACAGAGCGTTTAGTGAATATTTCAGGGAGACTTGGAATGGATTTTATAAAGCGCAATGAATCGTCATTGACTAACCAGGTTAGTCCTAAAACGCGGGTTTGAGAAGGTGACGACGGTCCTAAGCCTACCTCGGCAGCATCAGAGGCGCAAAGGTCAGGAGGTATTAAAGCCAAGGCATCAGGTTTGTTAGAGACCCACGAGCGCATTTCAAACCCTCCTGCTTTATGGATAGTAACGATTTCCATGGCTAGACGCGCTGCTTCCTCTGTACTATTGACGCTGCCGAGGTAGTCATCCATATAATGATCTTGTACTACAGCTTGTGCGGCCTCAGGATAAAGATGCTGAAAATCTGAAGCATTTTTGTTTTTGAGAAAGAGTGCCGTGCATGGACTTGATGACGCTCCAAAAATCATGGAGGACATTCGATATTCCTGGAGAGGATGCTGAGGGCCGTCTCGCCAGAAAAAACGCTGGGCATCTCGATCCTGGGCTCTTATTTTTACTTGAGGGAACATTTCCCTAATATCTCCTGTAAGCGCGACCTGACCTTCCCTAAACCTCATTACTATAGCGAGCAAAGGCTGAAGTAGATCTGGACCTGATAGAAGCATTGAGTTCAGACTTACACCGTTGCACTTGGCAGCCGCGTCGTGGACGACGCGTAGTTTCTTTTTGTGCGGGTGGACTACTTTGGTCCAGTTAACGTGACTGGAATGACCTTAAGAAGGGGCTTGGAAACGTCACTTGGTGCGGCGCTGTGTGCTACAGTAGCGGACTGACATGCGGTCGGGTGGACGGCCTGTGAGGCGGCGAGTTCACCGACTTGATCGGAGATTGTTTGGACTTCAACCAGCGCTTCCGGTCGCGGTCTATGTAAAAGCGTATGATGCCGCCGATCGGATGCACAGGTTTCGGCCTTACACCTTTTTTTGCAGTTCTTATACTGATGCGAACCTTTCATTAAACATCTACGACATACCTTATTGTCCAACACCCACTGCCAACGATCGTCCAAAGAGAGCGATTGAAAGTCTCCGCAGTCACTTATTTCGTGTCCGGATTTCGAACAATATTTGCATGATAAAATCGAACTCTTTGGTTTGACAGGTGAGTCTGACAATGAGTACGGAAAAACTTTGTCTTTGAAAGGTGTGACAGGTTGACATTGCATTTTGACCGGCTGACTTTTGGTGACAGGTGTTGACTCTGACGTAATAATTCCAAATTGAATTTGTAAACACGCTTCGTGTTCGAGAAAATCGGCCAAAGTTTCTAATTTATATTTGCCAGAGCCAACCCTTGCGGATGCAAAGTCAGCCCATCTGGACCTTAAAAGAGGAGTCAACTTGCCTAGGATGGAGTTAGCAAGCTCGGGAGATGCAAGATACTCTGGCTGGTTCAGAAGACGAATGACTTCCACGCAGTTGCGGATTCGGCAAGCGAAGATGTTCAGTTCACGGGTCGTTTCGTGTGTACCTAATTTAGGAAGAGCCCTTACGAGCGAAAGTTGATGCAGCACGATGACCTCCGGCTGAGCGAACCTATTCTCCAAGGCCTGCACGATCTGCTCCGGGTCGTCCGCCGCCACCAGTCTGATGGAGACTGCCTCACGAGCGGCGCCATGTAGCGCTGCGCTAAGCCTAGCTATATTATCGCTAGAAGAAAAGTGCGCTTTGGATTGGTCGTAAGATTTTTTGAAGAGGAGCCAATCCGCGGCGCGTCCGTCGAACTTCGAAATATCACAAACCTTTGTTGTCTTCTTACCCAAGCTTGTAATTGCGTTGGCCAGCTGAATAAATGGTGTACCTACATCTTCACTATGGCTTTTATTTTTGTAGCAACAACAATCATTATCTTTACGTGTGCCTAAGCCTATTCCCTGTGCGTGTGGTGCATATTCAGCTGGAGGGGGTGAGCCAGTAGGAAGCGGGCCCGTCGTACAAGCAGGGGCCGGGCGTGCGCGCGGCCCTGCGGCGGCGTCGCCGTCGCCGTATTGAATCGCCGTGGCGGGTGCCGACCGTGGCGCCTCGTAATTAAGCCACGGTTGATTTTTCTCCCTATGAACCAACGAAAATGCTTTATTGTCTTGTATAGAGCGAGCGGTGATATTATTAGAGTGTGTGTGCTAACCATTTTTCCACGCGCTGAGATCCTGAGCTGCTGTGCCTAGATCCGACTTCTATGGCAGCTAACTCCGCCTGAAGCTCCAGGTCAGCCACAGCACGCTCCCGCTCTGCCGCAGCACGATCCCGTTCAGTTGCCTCACGGTCGCGTACAGCTTGAGCCTCTGCGAGGCGGCGAGCGTGTTCAGCTTTGGCTTTGGCTATTTGGGCTTTAATTGTTTCACAAGATGAGTGAGCACTTTTTGTTGCGGAGCTCATGGAAGTCACACTCTCCGGAGCAGAAACCCTCTCTTTATAATGTGGCAGGGCGCTGGACGGAGCCGACGCGAGCGCGCCGTACATAGTGGCACCGTCTTCGGAAGCACCAAAGATTTGAGGATCTCTAGCTGGCACTAAAGCTGCAGTAGATTTACTGTGCGATCTTGTGATAGGCATCTTGTCGCATGGGTTACCTATTTACCCTATTTTTCTATAATTTTAATTTTTCACTCTGACACCAACATGTGAATGATAGACGTATTTGTCGGCAACTGTTTATTTATGGTACTTTACAATGAAATATAAAAAGGTATAAAGGTTTAAAAAAAAGGTTGGCTTGATCGCCAACAGCAGTATTTTTCATTTTTCACACTTCCTGAGTCAGTCTCCTGATGCATTGGCATCAATTTCTGCCACATCTGAGTTAGATATGATTGGCTCTGATTTGGCTTACTAACACTGCAACATATCTAGTGTACTCAATTTCATTCTTACAGCATAATAAAGGCGCAAGCTTCTCGTTCGCTTGACATTTACATTGTAGCGGTATAGGTACCTACCTTAGTTCCATGTCGCATTAGTATAGTAGAGTTCATCACTGAACAAGCATTTTAGTAAAGCTGACAAAGTACAAACACGATGTGAGTCAGTCTCCTGATGCATCGGCATTGATTGCTGTCATATCTGGGCCAGATATAATTGGGGCTCTGTGTTGGCTCAATAGCACAGTAATGGTATAGCTTACGTCCTATCAAATAGGTATAACCTACGTCCTTCTCATTCGCCTGAAAAGTGTTATTTTCTTTTACTGTTTGTACTTTCATTGCAGGCCTGTGAATCCTGTGATAGTTCATGAAAGAGGTTCTAATGAGAAATGGCTTGGACATTACCTGTATTTGTACTGATAATTACTTTTAACTATCTCATTTAAAATATTTTTATGTAAAAATTTGCCAAGTCTCGTGACTCACCCGTAATAATATATGAGATATAAGAGTGGAGCGAAGTCTGGCACTACTTTATTTCATTTCATTAAAGATATTTTGCTGACTTGGCAATAATTTACATTGACACAAAATACATTTCTTGATTATTTTATTTACATCCTGATATCAAATCGGCAAAGTTAAGAAGCCAGAAAATAATTCTGCAGAAATATTTTTGCAGTTTCTATTTCAGGTTAGACACAAAGCACCTGTAGCCTTCCAATAACTTAATAGTTATAAAGTTATATCTAGCTTTAGTACCTACCTGTTATAAGTTATAATGACTGCATTCCACATAGCTACGTTCCCTTTTGGGTTCAAGGTTTATAATTATTTGCCGCACCTTAGTGCACATAACGTGAGCTAGCTGTGCATAAAATTGCATTGCCGGTTACATCACGCTATCTGCTCTAGGGAAATCTTGGACTAATAGAATATCAATTTTATTATTCATAAAAAGTTTTTGTTTTGAAGCTTTTAGTTCAATAAATGTCTTTTTCTGTATTTTAATTCATCAATGCCCGCGCGGACGCCGGCGTCCGGACAAGAATAGAAAAACTATTGTGTCTCATTTTCCGGGCTTTGATGCGTTAAAGTTTCTATTATTAACACATATTTTTTCCCATCAAGATTCAAACAGTCAATAACTAAAAAAGTAAACAGTATTCCAATTGAGAAAAAAATACTATTTTTGAGTTTTATTATGGAGTAAGTATTTAAAACTAACTGGTATTCAAAGTAGTACCCACAGATTTCTGGAAGTTTAAACAACATACCTGCTCAAATATTATATTCCAACGATGTTTTAAGCAAACTTTCAAAAAAAACTTAAACGGCTACGCGCCCAACCAAACATGTCTGAGCATCGAGCATTCAATATCATTATTATATAACCGGACGTAAGCTGGAGGCATCTTCCTGATGTTGATGGGGGAACTTATTTTACAGGTGTTAAGGTTTAAAATCGTGTGAAAGTGTTCCTTTTGCTTCGCTGCTTCAAGTACTGATTCGCCGCGTCATTACGCATTTAAATGTTGGCCCGGTAGAAAGTGAATGTGGTTTCGCGGGAATTTGAGTTGTCGGTGCGACTAAAGTAAAGACTTTTGTCCAGTATAGGTACCTAATGGATAATTTTTGATACGTAGGGGTTTATGGCTAGTTCCAATCCGGCTCGGAGGACCAATATTTTGTTACATTGGCATGTTTTTGGACTTGTTATATAAAAATAAATTTGTGAATAATAAAAATATTTTCATAGTTTTTTAAGAAAATTGATATTCGTTCATAATAGATAATGGAGTCATACTCCGTTTTTCAGACAAATAACGTAAAAAACATCAGTTGAATTTAATTAATTGCAAAAAAGAATTAACCCTCATTGGTCCATGACACTGCAAAATTAAATGGAACGTCAAATTCAACATATTTTGCAATTTGCAACGCATTTGCAATTTATCATCATATTGTAGCTTGTTTGTAGCTGTCTGTAGCTGTTTACTTACATAAGGCATGGAAAAGCTTGTTTTTATAAGGGACACAATAAGGCTTGCGGTTTTCCAAATTAACCAGGTACCTACGAGCTACTGTTCACAAATTCACAAACAATGAGTGACAGAAAACCGTTAACTGATAGACGTCACAGGCGATGCCGCAAGTGCACCTACTATCAACCTAATATGACACACAAAGCCTCTCAGAATTCCTAACCTACTAACTGACTCACGTAAACATCGAAAACACCGTCACGTACAAACAATACAATACAATTTTCAACCTTAATATCTTTACAGGAAAGGCTACAAATGACACATCGGAGTTTAATATCTCATATCTCACGTTTCATTCTGGACCTTATGCGGTCGTGATAAGGTACGATCCGTTTTCCCGTAGATCCGGTCGACCTTTCTTATGTAATAGCTATTGAGGCTACACTCGTATTATGCTGTTTTTCTGACGGTGCATCGGAGGTTTGTTATTTCAATGCTTCAAGTTTCATGCTTCCGAAATTTTGTGATTTAAAGTCGGCAGCAGTTGAGGGTTAGTATTTTACTGCGTTTCACAATGCTCTTTTGTATTGCACTTCCACGCAAACCTATTTCACATCCAGAGAAAATGTAGAGCGTTAATTGAGGGTACCTATATCACCTTCAGCAAGGTTTATTAATCCCACTAATACTATACCTACCGGCTACCTTTATTTACTAACTTTAATAATCATATATATAAATGAAAATTTAATTTATCAACACCTGAGAGCGGCCCGATTGGGCCGTACAGCAATGGAAAATCTATTGTGTCTCATTTTCCTGGGCTTGAAGGATAGGTTCATTCATATTAGTTATGTTATTAGCGATATGTTATGTATAGTTTATTATTTCTGTTTGTTGCAAAGTTCAAAAGTTCTTTTTCACATTCGTTTCATTCCTGCAATTTTATTAAAATCCTTACTAATATTATAAATGCGAAAGTCCGTTTGTTTGTTTGTTTATTTATTTGTTTGTTTGTTACGCCTTCACGTCTTAACTACTTAAGCGATCATCATGAAATTTTGCATACACATTGTAAGGGGTACAGAGAAGGACATAGGGTACTTTTCATCCCGAAAAAAAGTATTGTTCCCGAGGGATAGCAAAAAAACCTTTTCACGCAGACGAAGTCGCGGGCGGCGGCTAGTAAGTAATAATTCGGTTTTCAGTTAAAGTTCATATTATAACAAAGCAAAAAAAATATTACATTCGATATTCCACAGCCACTGCGTGTAACTTATTTTCACTTGTTAAAGGAACAATACAAATGCACAGAGCTTTCTCTCATTAATTAGAACGGACGTCCATATCCACATATTACATGCACAGAACGTTCGGAATCCAATCATTTAGCAAACAAAGACGTTCATAAATAAAACTAAGAAAAGAGTCCACATCTAATCAGATTGACTTAATCACGAGGGTCATGGCCTCATGGGACAATCAGCTTTCTTTCCTTATACCAATTAAAGGATTGAGGCGATAATTGCTTGAATTGTCGTGTGCGCGAGCAGGTGTGGTGTGGTGTGGCCCATTAGGAAATTGTGACCTCCTTAATTGTTAGGTCTCCGACCAGCTGCTTGATTCAGTAATGTTAACGTAATAATCATGTCACAATGGTGTTTCAATATTTTTGCTTTTTGTATTTAGTAACCAGCGAACTAAAATCCATGGAAGTGTGATTGCAAACAAATATTGCTTAAAAATTGCACCACTGTGCACGAAGCCAAAAAATTACAACTCGCACGGCATTTAGTCGGGCCAGTGTCGTGTCTGGTGACAGACGTTAGCGTTATTTACAGTAATTGCAGTTTGTATTTTAAAGAAAAGAGAGAGTTTATTAGAAATGACGTCCTGTGTAGTACACAAATGGTGTAATCGACGCAAAAAGGCAGTAAAAAGATGCAGAGATAACGTATTGATTGATTGAGTATACATTTATGGTCGCTAGTGTTCAGTCGCTTTGTGCTGCATAACTAAATGCCAGCATTTTTTATCCCCGCCCACTTGGTTGTAATTTTGAGCGGTGCCATTTTTTGAGCGAAATGCTTGTTCCATTAGATTTTAGTTCGCTGTTAGTAACAAGAGCTGTGACAAAAAGCAATACTATTGAAACGCGATTGTTACATTATATTAATACTTCGATCATTTATTCCTGAATGATGATGATGAATGAATGATCGGAGGTTAAGACAAAAGCAGGACACAGCTCCTGTGACGCGTGGACGATACAGCAGTTATTTGTTTCTAGAAATTTGCCTGTCAATACCGTATTGAATTTCAGTATTTTTACAGACATAGAAAAATTTCGCTACGCTCAAGTAGACGGACAATGATGCGAGTGAGAAACCGATTCTTACGGCTTATTCGATGTGCGAGAAAGAGTTAAAAGAAAATGACAGCAGAACCTAGTTTGACTTCATTTATCGTCTGTTATCATCTTGGTGAAAAGCGTCCACACGCTTATTTTGTAATTTTGACTGCGATCTGATCGGTTTGGCTCATAAAGCTATATAAATCAATAATGGTGTCGTGTTCTGTACTGAATTGTAATGTTACTTACGACAACAACCCAAATAAACACTCATTTCACAGGTAAATAAGATTGTACAAGTACCATTTTCATATTTCATATTTTAGTTGAATATATTCCTAAACACACTAAGTAATACACTAATATCATGCTATTAACCGCCTATTTTCTAAATAAAGGCTGATTTCTAAACATTATGTGTTAGATAAAAAGATATTATATCCGTGAATTTGAGAAAATAAGGCGTAGAGATTGATAAAAAATTATTATACTATCGATACTCATGTCGATGATTTCCAATATAACCTTATTTGTCTTTGTGAACACTGATAGCTTTATCTAAAGCTGCTTTTAACCGACAGTTTTCAAATGGTAAATTATACCTACTTAAGTACTAATTTAACAATATTTCCAGGTTTCCTGTAAATCCAGTGATTAAGTTACTGGATGTCAAGGTGAGATGAGACAATATCTGTCAACAAGGTCACAGCATCCTCGCTCGATTTTCCCTTTTGGAAGCCAAACTGTTTTACCGATATAAGACTGTTTGACTCCAGAAAACTAACCAATCTCTTATTTACAATGCGCTCCAGTAACTTTGAGATGTTATTCAAGAGAGAGATGGGACGATAGTTGCCAGGATCGCCCTTAGGGCCACCTTTATGTATGGGAATAACGACTGCTGTTTTCCATGCCTTGGGGAAGGTTCCTGTTTCAATACTGAGGTTGAAAATATCTGAAAGAGGTTGTGCTATTGTTGGTCCTATCGCTTTGAGTAACCGGTTACCAATGTTATCTATACCTGGAGAGCTGTTCCCGTCCGACTGCTGTATGAATTATTTAAATAAAATTGTTCAAAATCTTGTTTGTGTTTTATTTATTAGAGCAATAATACATTATGGTTATCGACAATCTAAAATGGACTTCAGGGCATCTCTAAAGTTCACGCACACGTTAACAAATTTTCACACACTGGCTCATGTCACTTTTGGTGTCGCAGCCAAGCGAACTCTGTTCCTCTATTCCAGTGGAATATTAACTTTATGGTATTTTTATGTCTGAAATGGATTTGAAATGAATAAGGTAACTATATGAAAATGTTACAAACAAATATTTTCATTTGGTTTGTCTACATCGTTAAGTAAACAAATTTTTGAAACAGGATTAAAAAAATACTGCTCCATTATACCAAAATATTTTTGTTAAAATTCAACAATATCATCTCCCAATTTGCTAAATTAAAACTCCGAGTTTCCTCTTCACTTCTGTTTTTGTAATTCCACTAGAAGAAATTCGTCGAATAAATCAACATAATACCTATTATAACGATGCTCAAAACACGTCCTTTGATTTTGCGAATGACCGTTTCGACCGTTGGAGTCAAAGTCACGGCCACCAACTGCTAAACCAAAACCGGATATTTTTTAACAACTCAAACTAATAAAGTGGATTCTTGCATGCCAACTAGAGTCTAATAATAATAATAAAGATACTATCTTTCTTTTACTTGCAAATGATGATATAATGGGGTAGTTAGTTACAACTAGCTGAAAAAATTTATTTGCTGTGGAATAGTGAACAAATCTTTATTCTATGTATTATTTTTAATATAAAGATTGCGTGTTTTACGATAAAATATATTGTAATTTCTATTACTCGATTCTTATATGTAAACATAATCAGACGAAATAGCCACCGTATTATTATTAATGCTTTGAGTTTTGTTACAACTTGCAAATCTTACAAGAGAGTGCAAAATTGTAACTGTCGTACTTACCTATAATAAAGTTTCATGATAGTAATAAGTCAGTTAAGTATGTCATACCTACGTCACAGGATTCAAAATAGTGATTTGACTTAAAGGTTAGTAGCATCTATTCGTTAACGTTTTGTACTACCTAAAAGTTTTTCATAGGCTGTGTGTAGCGGGCATCACTTTCAAATTCAAATTAACGCGATTGGCCCCCATTTTCTATTTACAAACGTGTGCTAACTGACCCCGAATTTGGATTCAATCCATTGAATAGTCTGTGCGGCAATGAACGTAACGAACGCACACAAAGGAGTCGCTGATCCGTGAACAAGCAAAAAGTTCCAGTGCAGTATTTACCATACAAAAGACAGTTTTGTGTCATAAAAGGTACTGTTATTTTTTTGTAATTTCAATCAAATATTGAGCACAAAAACAGCTGGTAAAGTGTGAACGTATTTGGATACTTTTCCGGTTAAATGTTGCTTTTTCCGTAACAAATTACCTACTAGATGTTTGTTGATTTCTGAGAACCATCTCAAACAAATTCTCAATATCTACGAGTAGGTATGTCTGATCTGACTAATATAATGAAAATACCGGTTTGGCGACGATCCGTTTAGGAAACTTGCTCTTCTAAGCAACATTGGTATTTGAGGAAAAGTTCGGGTCGAAAAACTATCACTGATTAAAAAGGACTGTCTGTGTCAACCTTCTTGGTCGAATACTTTAGCTACGATAGTTACATTATACACTTCTCCGCACGTACAGTTCACTAGAAATAAACACTTAAAATCCGTAAAAAGTGTACGCTAGTTATGTTCAGTGGGGTTTTTTTTTTATTTATTTAGATTTACGAACGTTTGTTTACATTAATTCTAATAATAAATACAATACTATTAATTAATATCTAAAGTTAAATGTAACAAACACTTATAGGTAAATTCAACATGCATTTAAAAGTACCTAACTATTATTTATCTAAAAGACTGAAGAACAAAGCAAAAAAATTAATGATTATTAAAAGAAAGGATGATCAAAATAAAAAAAAAACCTAGGTATTATACTAGATACTACCAAGCGAGTCAAAATTAAAGTCAACCATGTCACTGAAGTTGTTCACAAGCCTGCAGAATCGGGGAATGGGAGAATTGGACCCGTAAACTGTCCTTCACAACGGTGCGGAAAGGGGAGTTATTCTGTGTCTTGGATATCTTCTAGGCACACGTAGGTTTAACATAGCTACAAGTGAAGGGCTATCTATGCAGTGATTTTGTATTTTCCATACAAAAGAAGCATCCGCTAGCTCGAAACGTTTAGATAAGGAGATCATTTTAAATCGAGCTAAACGTTCATTGTACGGTATTCTCCACTTTTTCTTAGAAATTCCGTTGGAAAATGCGAGATGCCAAAGGAACCTCTTTTGTACACGCTCTAGTCGAAGGCTGTGTACAGCAAAGTGTGGTCTCCAAACAACACATCCA
Organism: Agriphila geniculea; assembly: GCA_943789525.1. Taxonomy (NCBI): domain Eukaryota; kingdom Metazoa; phylum Arthropoda; class Insecta; order Lepidoptera; family Crambidae; genus Agriphila; species Agriphila geniculea. The sequence goes on from OX038880.1 coordinate 5,677,433, forward strand.
TACTCTAGCAGACTTCGAACTAAGCAGTTAAACAGTTGGATCTTAACTTTATTACTGTGAAAAACTTTAGCATTTCTGATTACAAATCCTAACATTCTGTATGACCTCTTTACGATACTGTCTATGTGAGGTATGAAGGTAACTTTAGCGTTAAAAAATAATTCCTAGGTCCCTAATCTGTTCCACTTGTTGTATTTTACTCCGACTAATGAAATAATCCATTTGCAACGTATTATGTTTGCGAGTATACTTGACATGATAGCATTTTGATATATGAAGGTCCATTTTATTCTGATGACACCAGTTCGATAGCTCATTTATATCTTTTTGACGTTTAATGCAATCCTCTATTGAATCGATCACTCTGCAAAACTTTAGGTCATCTGCATATAAATATGATTCCGAGTACTGTAAAAGTTGTGGGATATCGTTAATAAATATATTAAATAGTATGGGCCCCAGATGAGAACCCTGTGGCACACCTGATTTGACATTTGCACATTCAGATCGATATCCATTAACCACCACGAAAAATGACCTATTTTTTAGATAGGATCCTATCCAGTTGAGTGCTGTACCGGAAACCCCATAAGCAGACAACTTTTGCAATAAAATATTGTGTGAAACTCGGTCAAAGGCCTTACTAAAATCTGTGTGGGTTGCCCCTATACCCAATCTCCTAAAGCAATCCTATGTCTCTGGGATAGCGATACCTATTTCAGTGGTATAGTTATTCCCGACAACTTACATTTGCAAAAGCGATAACAAATTTCACCGTTTTTCACGTTTTAAAACGCTAATATTAGTCTAGCTAACGTTAGTGATGACCTGGCCAACAACACAAAGACCTGTGTGTATTTAACATTAACAAGAAATGCGGTTTGCACACTACATGTTTCCATACAGTATCCCCTAACCAATCGAACTTCACCAAGTCAATTTCAAAACACTAATATTCTACGGTTAGTGAAAACTGAAAACTTAGGTCAATCCCGTCGATTACATTGACAAATGTAACTTGGTCTACATACAGGGCTTCATTTCGCGTTTCGATTCCCAATTGGCAGGGTCAATGTCGAAAAGAAAACTGTTTCTTTTTAGTTCTGGAAACGTAAAATACCCTGAAAAGTATGTTAAAACTGTGTTTTGTAGTAAACGTTTGATTAACATAATACTCTAGAATCTAGATGATTATCTAATTTGAACCGTACCGAAATGTAGCTATTGCAACTGTATTTATTCCGACTTCAAAGGAAACCGCACGTAGGATTGTGGGTCTGATCTCCAGCCAAGATCTGACATAGTTGGACCTTGTGGGATTTGCTTTTACATTACTACATTTTAGAAGCATTTACATTACAGGTATGATTGTTGTAGATTGCATGGTTATATCGATTCCACAGTGAATTGCGAACGAAGAAAACTATAGAAATCAACACTTCCAAATTTTGAATTTCAGGTTTTCTACACCAACATTATAAAGAGGTAAGATATGGTATTATTACAAAAGTTTTTAAACATCTTTTTGACTTGAGACACTTTTTAAGTGTGATGCTGTACTGACAGCTCTTTCAAACAGTATTGTCAAAAAAGTGACAGCATCACTTTTAAACAATATCTAAGTTAAACAGGTGTTTAAAAATCTTTGTAATAACACATTGTGACTGTAAGTTAGGATCTAGGAGATTATCTTCGAAACTACTCATCCGATTGCAAAATTTTACTTATTTCATTAACAGAAAGCCATATAGTACCTACCCTAGAATAGGCTATAATTTTACTGAAATTCTTAAGAGAAAAGTTTCGAAACCATTATTAAAAAGTAAGCACTTCATAGGTTCGCAAAATCTTGTTATATTTTCCCTCTATCGTAAAGATTCTAATAAAATAAGGCGTTAAAGTGAATTTTGATTTACGATACATCGACCAGAGAAAATATGCTTCCAATACGATAGAACCCATTTGTTACCTTCAAAGAATGAGTTTTGGTATCATGGTCATCTATTAAGTAACCCGTTGTTGTTTTAAATATTGTTACACAGATATTCAAACAAGCTCTTTGTTTACTATTAGCATTTTACCAACTGTGTCACTGTCAGACGATTTGTAGTCACTAGTGTTAAGATTTACTATGAAAAATGATGCTAGTCTATCTTTTATTTTTTTTAGAAACGAACAGCCTAGCTAGGCAGTCTTTAAATTTAACGGTTATGTATTGAATTATATTTACAATCCGTGCCTTAACTGGAATGCCTTTGGTGCCGTTCGGGAGGTGCCGTTCAAATTGGTGCCGTGACTGGAATACTACCTTCTATTTTATATGATAACCGTTAAATGGCGTAAAAAAACGCTAGCTTAAGGACAAGGTAACATTAGTACCTATTAGATAAGTTAAACAGTCTTCTGTCACTAAATAGTTTGTCTTCTGTGACCTTGAGAGCTTAGCGGTCAGAAAATTCGTCCGGATAGCGAAGGATGTGGATTCGATTTTTGCCTGAGCAGAGATTAAATTTTATTCCTATACCTAAATTGTATTTTTTTTCAATACATAATTCATTATAAGAACGGCAAATAAGACTGTACAAAGTACAAATATTACTACATTACTAGTTTAAATAAAAAATTTTTGAATTGAACGTAATATTATTACTTACTCTATATACAGGATTCCCTTCAACCATTTACATAATATGAGCTTGTTATGTTAATATAGGTATGTGTACGTGCGTCATGTGTTCAGGCTTAAATTCAGGGAAGATTAATGTTGAGTTAACAATTAACATGTGTAGGTGACTGAATGGTTGCCTGAATAACATAAAATCATCTGATGAATATGAAAATTTTCAGGTACTGACAACAGTTAATATTGAAGATCAATAAACCACCTACAAAATATGTGGTCAGTAAAACGGTAAAATCACAGTAAGTTAATTATTCAAATAAAAACTGACTCATGATAGAAGTACTTATTTAAAACGATTTCCCTCAAATAGTGAAGATTTAATTACCTAAACTATTAGCATTCAAGTTTTTTTATATGATAAAGCAAAAGGTTCCAGTTACTTTCACTGACAATGGTTTAACAATAAAGCACACGTTAAATCTAAATACAATGTTAAGCGTTCTCTTCAACAATAGAAAATGCGCATTAACAACATGAAAGCAGTTTTTATAGGTCATTAAAAAAATATATATTCACGACTATAGTATATATTATTCAACCTAATCGGCAAATGAAATTCTATTAGTTTTAAAGTGAAAATAATGAGTGAAATATATAACAAAAGTATTCACTAAGCTAGTTCTTTACGTAAACTGTATCTAAAATTGTATCAGAAAGTTGTTAACAAGTGCACTCTTAATCTATTTATCCATGTCAGCAACAGCCAAGAAAAAGTTCTTAAACACTTTCCCTATCTTTTAACCTACTTCGTCCATATTGTTACACATTGGAATCTTCCAAGTTATTCTCACGAAGTCCTATGGGCTTCCACCATAGAGGTAGAACCACTCCCACTCTGGCTTCGGCTGACAATGTCAACACAACTTACGCAACGGACCTCCACAGAAAAATCTACGTTTCTAAAACCAGTTTGGAACACTCCAATACACTTTACACAGTAGAAAATAGAGTCCGAATTCCCTTGACCCTTTCGAACACCAGTTTGAATTTAACACAATTTAATTTTGTTTTTAAACACGTAGTAGATAGAGTTGCTTGTTACTCAGCAAGTTGGAACGCGAGTCCAACTTTTTGAGGTTGCACTGCTAATAACATTTCGACACTCGCAAGCATGGGAGTTGCGCTTAGCATAACATAGTAGATATTTTACGAGGTGTAGTAAAAGAAAATACTGAAGTCTGCAGAATAAAATGCGAACAAAGACCTTTGGAAGAACTGTTTTAAAAAAAAACAGACAAAATGGATTATGTTTTTGTAACTCATGTTTTTTTTAAGTCAGTATTAAAATGACTTGATGAATTGAATAATAAATTACTTACAAATTCTACTCTACGTGACCTTATTATCTTTAATGTTTAATGTTTGTCTAAGGTGTGGATACCAAATGAGAAAGATTTCTAGACACTTTTGCTTAGCATTATGCTTACATGGTGCCTTCATTCTCAGCGACTCTACAATTACTAATTGTAGAATACTTACCTATTTAATCTGGTCAAACCATTTTGATTGTAGAGTATGTAAGTATAAAAAATTCCTATGGTTATATTTTTTTATACAGATCTTTTTTACTTACCAAGATTAGCATGCTATCGGACTTAAAAAAAATGCAAAGAAATAAAACTATGCAAACTTAATCAGTAACTTAAAGGTGTTTGAAGCTAGAATTATAACGTATAATTATTGCAGTAGCATTCTCGTAGTGAGTCATGTATAATGATCAAATTAACTAGCTAATAAAAGGTTATAAAGTCCCTTGGGCATTGTCCTACTCCTACACACTATTACTGGGAACTTAATTCTAGACTGGAACGTAATAAGAAAAACAATTACTTGCTGGCATTGAGAAACTTAATTATAAGACGAAGTGTATTTTGTAGAAAAACGATTACTGAAATCTACCTATTTGAAAAGCCAAATGTTAAAATATAGCGTTATGAAAAACAAGCTACAAGTTTCAGAAGAAATTTTACTTTATTATTATAATAATCAAACTTTTGTTACTTTAGTTATCACGTGTATTGTCTTTGCTCTCGGCTAACATAAAAGAAAGTATTTTCAAGTACGAGTATGTTTATCAATAAAAAAAAAATTGACCTTGATTTATCAAGCATATACCATTTATGCTAGTAATCCGTAGTAATAAAAATCAAAAAGCCCAGTACAATAAACCTGTATTCCCTAAAGGGTTCAGAAGGCATCTGTCTAATCACGCATTCTGAACCCTCATCTCGAACGATCGAAAAGTAACTTTTCACCGACGACGTGATAAAAAGAAACTCTTCCTTCTTTTATGTATCAACGGAGGAAGCCTTTTCTTTTGTTCGTTTAAAAAAACAAAATTATAATATTAACAAAATAAATGACGACATCCAATTTCAAAATATTTCCGTGTATTCTACTGATACTACGACGATTAAAAAAAGTGTTTAAACCCTACTGAATGGTTTGGAAAAGTTGTATTTTATTTATACTATTAAATAACAATATGTACTTGTATTTGCTTATTAAAATTACTTTATCGAGTATTTTCAGTCTAGATAATTTCGCGCCCTTTATGTACTTGGTAATATATCGTTTGTTGACAAATAGTCGTTAGGTTGAACGTCTGAGCTAGCGTAGATAATGACAGTCAAGATTGCTCTATTGTATTCAAATCTAAATCGGTAAAGAAAATGTAGCAATACTGTTCAAGTTAACAAATTGTTAGGGATCAGATACACAGTTACAATTTTAGCCCTTGCTAAAAAAATAAACTAGGTACCTACTACTAGCATTAAAATTATAAAGAATTTTATTTTATTTATTTGGAAACCCAACAGCTAATTTTTACAAAAACATCGAGTTTATTAATTCGCGATACGTTTTTGATTTTAGGTACATGATTTTATTTTGTTATTTAATTTTATTATAAGTTTCTTAAAAATAAGTTACTTACGGATGGTAGAGCATCATCTGGAATAGTTACTTCTGATTAAATTCAACACCCAGTGGTAAAGAATAAATACATTGAAGATTTTGACAATTCTCCTAGTAGATTTTTACGTAAAATAAAATTCAACTTATCGTTGAAAAACTGATAAAAGCATGTAAAGAAAAAAATATCAGAAATATAGGATATAAATATAACAAATATACATCGTGTTACAAAATAACCCCTAATGCCGAATATGGTAGATAGGGACCATCAAACTGAATAACTTTTACTATAAGACCAACTCTGAAATCGCGAAAAAAAACAGCTGTTGCATAGATTTTGATATTTTCGTTATTAATTTTTGTATGAAACAGCAGATTTTTTTTCGCGATTTCTGAGTTGGTCCCATAGTAAAAGTTGTTCAGTTTGATGGTCCCTATCCACCATATTCGGTATTAGGGGTTATTTTGTAACACGTTGTATAGGTAATTACTTAAGTGTAGTATTATCTTTTATTTTAAATACATGTATTAGGATTGTAACAAATAACCAAGTAACGACACCTAAGGCCTTGGTCACGACACGAATCCCAATGCAAATACCACTATAGTGCAAATTGGTTTGGCTTAACGATAATAGAGGCTTATTATCTTTATATTTTGCAGACATTATACTTACTGCAAAAATACCCTCTCGTCATGGGCCATAGGAGTATATATGTAAGTATTTGTAGTTTTTAATAGAAAAAATACACGAACAACCTTTTCTTTCACTATGTACAGGTATTAATACTGTAAAGAAGTTTTTTAAAACTACTTGCGAGGAAATGAAGTTTTTAGTTTGAAATTCAATCAATTATGGAAATTATACTAAGTAATATTCGTAAAGTTCCTCCGCATGACCGATTTTCCAACTATAAGTCCTTCAAGTTTAATACATACATAGATAGATACCAACCTACTTTATCTACCTACCTACGTGATAGAATTCGTAGTATGCAAATTAGGGGATGATAGGGCTGTGACAAATGAGGCATATGAATGGACGGAAATGGAACAGTATTAAGTTCCATAATGACCCAATATTGAAGCCGTCTGTGGTCTGAAATATTTGTCTATGAGCAGAGTGAAATCACTGCCATTTAAAAAAAAAGTCTGATATTATTAATAACTATTATTCATATTAATAAAGGATAATGTGGAACAAGCAATTCTGAGAAGTAGAGCTCCTTTTATACAAACTAACAGATTTGTGATTTTACCACAAAATAAGGATAAATATAGACAAAATCTATTTAAACTTCCTCTTACCTATCTTCGTAACAGGTTTAAGAAATATTGTTATTGACTGTTCAGTTCCAAAGGGCATTAATATCCTATCTTTTTATTTTCTGCGATGACGTCAAGGTAAAGACGTTTTAGCTGACACAAAAAGTTGGGTCAGCTAAAACCTGATTTGAATTTGTGATTCAGCTCAATATCGATTAATACCTATAATTATCGTTTAATAATAGATATTTAATTGAGTAACCACATTGTTATTATTTGATAAATACATGTCATAATAGAAAACTATTAATTATAATTTTATCTCTATAAAAATATTTCATTTTTTTTATTTACTCACCTTTTTCTATGACACCATGTAGAGTAGATGCAATTTCGGACCAACGCTATTACAATAGCGACCGAAAACTATTCCTTATCGAACGAAAATGCACCGTCCGTGAACTTGACGTCATTCGTTGCTATAGCAATACTCCCGGGGAAAACGACCCTCGGTGAATCCGCACTTGCAAATCCAAATAATTCAAAACAAGATCACACTTTGAAAATAAAACAAAAACAACAAAACTCCTTTGTTAAAAAAAAACAAAATTTTCCAGCTGTCAATGTCAGTGATTTTCAAATTTCGAACTGTATTTTCTTTTCTCTTTTTCGATGGCGCGTGTTAGGCGCGCGTCTACGCGGCAGCACGGGGCGCACTACGTAAATGTCAGCGCAATCGGCACATGTGCGGGGCGGTGGTAAAGCCGAGTCTTGATTGGCAACATTTTTCCGGCGGCACAGTTGATCGTTTCTTTTGTACTGCTAAATTTAAAGTTGCATGAATATTGTTAGTTATACCTCTACTTAGGTACCTATTTTAGTTAAGACTGAAACTGGTGTTTTATATCGATCTTGAAAATAATATTACTAGTGGCTCCGTGAGCTTAGACCTTGCGTTAAAGAGTAGCTCAAATTGTATGTTTATTAAAAACAAATGAATAGATATTAGTTTTTTCAACTAATAAGATCTATTCTGTGCTTGTGACTGTGCTGTCACAAAATTTTAACCTTTTTTATTTTTAAATTTCGAATATTCTCCAGAAATATTTTGATTAATAAACTTTTGAGTCTTCTAAAAATAAAAAAACAAAATTCACTTTCCACCGCTAACAAAAAAGTTTTTGTTACTATTTTGATCATTTTTCGAAACTGTTGAAATACCGTCTTTTTTATCATATCTCCGCCATTTCAAAAAAATACATCAATACAAATCTACTTAGGTACTATGGGCAACAGCGTCGCTTAACCAGTTTGCAACAAAATTCGTGTGCGCGCGTATCGCCCTTGCACGAACTAAACGTATGTGACAGCGGGCGCGGCTTGCAAGCGATTTTAACCTTAGCAGTGGTTAAGCGACGCTGTTGCCTATTTTAGTTCAGACTGAGTGAGACTGGCGTTTTATATCAATCTTAAAAATAATAATATTAAAACCAGTTACTTATCACATTTTAGCTATTTATAGCTGATATCTTAGAACAAAAGCTGATACCTGATACCTTAGAACTAAATGTGATTGCAAAATAAGATTTTTTGTTTCATTACAAATTTTCCGTATTTAGCGGAATATCTTTGTGATGGATCTCTTTTTTCTTTCGATTTCTTGTTTGTAAGAATATTCACGGACCGCAGATGCGTGAATTTTCTTACAAACAAGAAAGTCGCAAGAAAATCTCAATCCACAGTGGACACGGCCCAAGGTGCGAGCGAGAGGTCTCGGAGCCTGGCGGCACATCCGCTTTTCTCCTCATTACGTAAGCTCCGGCGGGAGCCTGCCCGGCTCGCCCCTGCCAGCCCTTCGGTACACACGACACGGAGTCGCCACTTGCATTCGAATACGGAACTATCGAATGCTGTCATTGCCTTCAATCGAAATTTTGTTTTTCTTTTGTATACAGGCATAAGTACACCGTGTATCAAAAAACCCTGTCAGATCCTGAAAAAGGTGATAGTGTTACTGAAACTGAACAACATTCTCCAAGGAACAGAGATCGAAAAACGATTTTTTTTTCGCCTTTCCATAGTAAGTCGGTCAGCTGACCAATACATTTTGTATGGGAGTATGAATTTTTTCTCGTTTTTCGTGTTCAGTTTCAGCAACATTTCTATGACCTTTTTCAGGATCTGAAAGGGTTTTTTGATACACGATGTATAAAACAAAGAAGTATTCATATCTTTTTTTTTATTTAGAAAGAGAAAAGCAAGATACGACTATATTTAAAGTAACCTTAGAAATATTAACACAGGTTTCATTTGGAGGTTATAAACTAAATTGGGTTGAATCATAAAAGTGTCCAGCTAGCTATAAAAACTTCTCTAAAGCTCAAACATACTTTGATAACATTAAAATATTCTTCTCAAATCAAGTATTAACTTTATAATATATTTCGTGGTCTCTGCAAAAGTAAGTTATTTTACTTGAGTCAATCACGAAGTTCAATCTCAAAGGGTTGAAAAGAATTATAATTATTTTAAGCGAAAAATTTCCTTACCTTTCGAATAAGGAATCGAATATAAAAGCCAAGTCGTTGTTTCCTCCTCCTCCATCAGTGCAAAACCCGATTTCACACAAAACGCTTCTATGAATCGGCAAAGTACTGAGATTGCCAGTTTCATTCGTTCTGTCAGAACTGGGTTACCTAAGTTCAGTGCTACAGGTTTCATCTAAAAAATTTAGACTTAAGACAATATGACCTAGACGTATAATGAATTAGGCTAGGTCATTGAGTCGTAAATTATAAAATACTCAAGTAAGCTGACAATGTGTACAAATGCAAAAGTGTATTGTTGATTTTACATATTTTTCCTAAAATTACCTTACGTAAGTATGAAACTATAAAAATAGTACGATTCAGTTAAAAAATTAAATATACCTAAGTAGTTGTTCACCAGTATCATGTTTTAATAAAATAGAATCTAGTAGATAAAGTTATTCAACTTAAGGGGCGGTAATAGGAAAACAGGGTTTGCGCGGGCCATATCTTTATATAGAAAACGTAAACTTGTAGCCACCAAAAAAATCATACGACAAGCTAAAGAGTTTACCTAGTTGCTACAAACATTAAATTGCGTATTAACTTCACAGATGATTGTAAAAAAAAATCTGAATATCATCAAAAGCGCTTGTCGCGGGCCATATTTTTGGCGTAAATAATAGCGTAAACGTATTGAATTCTACATCAAAATACATTTTAACGTACTGTGCAGTTGCTCCAATAATTTTTTTCAAGAAAGATAATTGTGCTAAAGATAATGATGAAAAAACAACGAAAAACATCGAAAAAGTGCAGAAGTGAGGTTATTTTCCATACTCTTTACACGTAAAGAAAAAGACAGAGACAAATGATTTCGCGTAACGGAGCCTTAATAGCTTAACTAGATTAAAGCTGCTACGCAATATGCAAATTTGTAACTTATTAAGTTTTGTACTCGTACTATTCACCTTGCGCTTCCATTCACTTTGCATCTTAGTACTTATAGTACTTACCTGTTATTTATTGCTGTTAGTCAACTCTAGAAACACTGCAGCAGGCTTAAACTACCAGTTTTGATAATTTTAAGTCTGTACTAATACCTGTTTGATCATTAATGTAGTAATTCGAGAATAGAATTAAAAGCACACTTCATCGTTAAACTTAAGCCAAAAACAATTAGTTTCAACAACAATTTTCTATACGTTTCAACGCAAGCTTTAAGCTTAATAAAAATAAGCTAAAGACGATTAAAATACAATGTCACAAGCTTATCGATTGCACGATTCCACGTATGCTTTGATTTGACCATCAACCATTTTTAACGTCCCCACTGCTGGGGCACAGGCCTTCCTTATAGGTGGATAAGGAGGATGGACCATAACCCACCACGCGGGCCCAATGCGGACTGGTGAGTGTTAACCAATGCAAATGCAGCCGGGACAAACGGCTTTACGTACCTTCTGAAGCACGGAGAAGCTCGAGATAATATATTTTTGGTCACCCATCCCATGACCGACCCTTTCAAAAGTTGCTTTACCTCTGCAATCACTGGGCCAGGCGCTAAACCACTGCGCCATCGAGCTCCTCATTTATTTCATTTAATTTTTTGAAAGCATACACTACACTATAATTATGTATTCTAGGCATATACAGGGTCACTGGAAATATGACGTATTCCTGCTAGGGGGTTATAGATGAGGTCAAAACAAATATTTTTTGTCAAATAACTTTTTCTCAAAAAATTAATAGTTTTTGAGTTAATTGAAATTAAGTATTTTTTTTACCAAAAGTACTTTTTCAGACACAATCATGTAAAATAAAAGATAACTACTCATTTGATTCCGGATTTTTTATCATTTTAAGATAGAAAACAATCTGAGTGTTGATAATAAATTTTTTTTTTCATAAAATACAGATGTTAATAAAAATTCTATCCTTAAATGCATTTTATTTTTTATTTTTTTAGATTTTTTAGAAATGGCATCAAATATCTTTAAAAAGATCCTAGTAACTAAGCGTGCATAATATTTTAAAAACATCACTATCTATTCAGCTTTCAGTTGAGGTATAAAATTTAATAATAACTTAAATCAAAAATGAGAAATGAAGACTTAACTAAATAGCAGTCCCATTTCATGTAACAAAAATTTCCTACTTCGAGCGCTTCGGAGATGGTCGTATTATCCTACTTATTCCATAAATATGAAAGTTTGCTTGTTTGGATGATTGTTAATCAATCACGCAAAACGGCTGAATGGTTTTGGATGAAATTTGGCACACAGATAGTTTATAAGCTGGATTAAAACATAGGGGGATACTATTATCTCGGTTAAAGGTTCCCTAGGGGTTTTCTCGAATGTAAATGCGAATAAAGTCGCGGGCGGAAGCTAGTTTACCATAAAGGGTCGTACTTACTAAAAATAGTTTCGTCCGAGTGAGTTTGATACAGGATTATTTTCCACCGATGAGTCAAAATTGTATACAAACTATCACAAATAACCATGCATATCAGCCATTTTAAATGCCCCGCTGCTGGGGAACTGGCCTTCTTTTTGGCTTGTGGATGGATAAAGCGGACGGGCCATACCCCCCACGTGGACCCAATGTGGATTGGTCAGTGTTAACGACTGTAAATGCAGCTAGAACCAAGGGCTCAATGTAAGGTACATTGAGTTAACACCGACCAATCCGCATTAGGCCCACGAGGTGGGTTATGGCCCATCCGCTTTATCCCAAAAGGAAAGGAAGGCCTGTTCCCCAGGATCAGGTCATTAAAAAAGGCTGATATGCATGGTTATTTTTGATGCTGTCTGTATAAAATTTTGACTCATCGGCGGAAAATAATCCTGTTTCAAACTCACTCGGACGAAAGAATTTTTAGTAAGCACGATCATTTATGACAAACTAGCTTCCACCCGCGACTTCATCCGCATTTACATTCGAGAAAATCCCTAGGGAACCTTCAACCAAGATAATAGTACCCTCTTGTTTTAATCCGGCTTATAAACTATCTGTGTGCCAAATTTCATCCAAATTCGTTCAGCCGTTTTGCGTGATTGATTAACAATCATCCAAACAAGCAAACTTTCAAATTTATGGAATAAGTTGGATAATACGGCCACCTCCGAAGCGCTTGAAGTAGGAAATTTTGGCTACATGAAATGGGACTGCTATTTAGTTAAGTCTTAATTTCTCATTTTTTATTTAAGTTATTATTAAGTTTTACACCTCAACTGAAAGCTGAATAGATGATGAGGTTTTTAAAATATTATGCACGCTTAGTTACTAGGATTTTTTTAAAGATATTTGGCGCTATTTCTAAAAAATCTGAAAAAATAAAAATATTAAATGCATTTAAGGATTGAACTTTTTATAAACACCTGTATTTTATGAAAAAAATTTTATTCATTATCAACACTCAGATTGTTTTCTATCTTAAAATGATAAAAAATCCGGAATCGAATACATTTTCTGAGAAAAAGTTATTTTACAAAAAATATTTGTTTTGACCTCATCTATAACCCCTTAGCAGGAATACGTCATATTTCCAGTGACCCTGTATACAGGGGTATACTGCTAAGGGGTTATAGATGAGGTCAAAACAAATATTTTTTGTCATATAACTTTTTCTCAAAAAATTAATAGTTTTCGAGTTAATTGAAATTAAGTATTTTTTACCAAAAGTACGTTTTCAGACACAAAAATTTAAAATAAAAGATAACTACTTATTAGATTCCGGATTTTTCATTATTTTGGGATAGAAAACAATCTATGTGTTTATAATGAATAAAAAAAATACAAAAAGTACAGGTGTTGATAAAAAAAATAATCCTCAAATGCATTTACTTTTTTATTTTTTTCAGATTTTTTAGAAATAGCATCAAATATCTTAAAAAAAATCCTAGTAACTAAGCGTGCATAATATTTTAAAAACATCACCATCTATTCAGCTTTCAGTTGAGGTATAAAACTTAATAATAACTTAAATAAAAAATGAGAAATTAAGACTTAACTAAATAGCAGTCCCATTTTATGTAGCGAAAATTTCCTACTTCAAGCGCTCCGAAGGTGGCCGTATTATCCTACTTATATCATAAATGTGAAAGTTTGCTTGTTTGGATGATTTTTAATCAATCACGCAAAACGACTGAACGGATTTGGATGAAATTTGGCACACACACAGTTTATAAACAGGATTAAAACATATGAGGATACTATTATCTTGGTTAAAGGTTCCCTAGGGATTTTCTCGAATGTAATTGCGGAAAAAGTCGCAGGCGGAAGCTAGTTTGCCATAAATGATCGTGCTTACTAAGAATACTTTCATCCGAGTGAGTTTGAAACAGAATTATTTTCCGCCGATGAGTCAAAATTTTATACAGATAGCATCAAAAATAACCTTGCATATCAGCCATTTTTAATGACCCGCTGCTGGGGAATAGGCCTTCCTTTCCTTTTGGAATAAAGCGGACGGGCCATAACCCACCACGTGGGCCCAATGCGGATTGGTCGGTGTTAACTCAATGTACCTCACATTGAGCCCTTGGTTCTGGCTGCATTTACAGTCGTTAACACTGACCAATCCACATTGGGTCCACGTGGTGGGTATGGCCCGTCCGCTTTATAAATCCACAAGTCAAAAGGTAGGCCAGTTCCCCAGCAGCGGGGCATTAAAATAGCTGATATGCGTGGTTATTTGTGACACAGTTTGTATAAAATTTTGACTCATCGGCGGAAAATAATCCTGTCTCAAACTCACTCGGATGAAAGTATTTTTAGTAAGTACGACCATTTATGGCAAACTAGTTTCCGCCCGCGACTGCATTCATATTTACATTCGAGAAAATCCCTAGGGAACCCTTAACCAAGATAATAGTATCCTCATATGTTTTAATCCGGCTTATAAACTATCTGTGTGCCAAATGTCATCCAAATCCGTTCAGCCGTTTTGCGTGATTGATTAACAATCATCCATACAAGCAAACTTTCACATTTATGGAATAAGCAGGATAATACGGCCACCTCCGAAGCGCTTGAAGTAGGAAACTTTTGCTACATGAAATGGGACTGCTATTTAGTTAAGTCTTAATTTCTCATTTTTTATATAAGTTGTTATTAAGTTTTATACCTCAACTGAAAGCTGAATAGATGGTGATGTTTTTAAAATATAATGCACGCTTAGTTACTAGGATTTTTTTAAAGATATTTGACGCTATTTCTAAAAAATCTGAAAAAAATAAAAAAATAAATGCATTTAAGGATTGATTTTTTATAAACACCTGTACTTTTTGTAATTTTTTTTATTCATTATCAACACATAGATTGTTTTCTATCCCAAAATAATGAAAAATCCGGAATCCAATGAGTAGTTATCTTTTATTTTAAATTTTTGTGTCTGAAAACGTACTTTTGGTAAAAAAATACTTAATTTCAATTAACTAGAAAACTATTAATTTTTTGAGAAAAAGTTATATGACAAAAAATATTTGTTTTGACCTCATCTATAACCCCTTAGCAGGAATACGTCATATTTCCAGTGACCGTGAATATAGTGTAGACTATATGTATTCCAGGCTTTGGAAATAACGTTCCGTTCATCCCGACTCATTACTAAGTCATTAACAGACACCTTCTTCAGTGGGCCCCTATTCCCTATGGTGTTTTCAGGCACAAGCCTTGATTGAGGTGTAATAAGCTGATAATGATGTAGATGACATAAAGTCTTCTCTTCTCTGTATTCAATTTGTGGTTTGGTGGTTTTGGTAGTACTACCTACCTAGAGCGATGGTACTATTATATCGGGTCATTTTGAACATACCATCCAAATTTTGAGGATGTGTTCAGTCCATGAAACTAAACAACTTTCTATAAGGAACACATGGTCAAATATGTAAAATAAAAATCTACTTTCCATACAAATCAAAGAGATCACGTGATCAATTTAGTATGGGATGACCAAAATTTTGTGGCGAAATTTGACACATGTTTCTTATAGAAAGTTGTTTGGTTTTATGGACTGGACACATTCTTAAAATTTGGATGGTAAGTTCAAAATGACCCTGTATATTCTGTGCTATAGCTATGATTTTTGAGAACCAATTGTAGTATTTTATATTTATTTGTGCCCCGCTTTATAGTAAAGCTACTGGTTCTGGGACCCAATTGCCATAATTTATTGATTAGAATTCGACTCACGCAGATAGCGGGTGACGTTATGCGAAATTGCAAATCGTGAAATGTACATTATACATTAGCGGTACATTTAATGTACCGCTAATGTATAATGCGACATAACTGTATTTCGACGCCAATAGTTTCACAGGTTTTTAGTATGTTTCAGACACCAAATCTGATAGATAATTTAATACAATTTTCGTTTTAAGTATTATAAATTTTATTATGCCACAAATTAAGATTATCAATTACAATAGGTGCTATCTAGAACCTGCCAAATAGATCTTTCTAAGTTTAATTGAATTGGGCTATACTACGTATTAGTTAAATTCTAGACCCCTTGGAAGAGCTGTAAATCAATCATATTACATACCTTGTACAGTACCTTGGACCAGTAGAATTCAAGAATACTCAACATCATATAATTAATAAAAAGTGTAACACAGTTGCAGTGCAGCACTTAAAGTACTTAAGTCACTAATTTCGTGTCCTCCTTCCCCCAAGAACATGACAAGAATATAAATTGCTCGCACTCAAGTTATGCAGCCGGTGCAAACAATACTATGGGGGAGTCACAACTTGAATTTAATTAAAACTTTGGCCGCTTAACGGCGACTTACCTTTTGTTTCTTCGCTCGTCTAGTTAAAATAAAGTAACTTGACGCGAGACACTAGTAAGGTTTTATTGCGTTTTGGAATATAAGAATAATTGAACTTGAACTAAACTAACTTAACTTGATAAGAAGGAATCCTCAACTGTTGAATCTAATAAAATAGATGAGATAACATGATCTGGCCACTTTTGTGAGTTCGATCCATTCGAGTCTGCTCTTGTAGAAGAATTTTATAAAATATTATCGGTACTTCTTTTAAAACTTTCCCGATTTTTTTTATACAGACGATATAGACACAAGAAACCTTTAAAAAGCTAATATTAGGGTGACCTGGCTGCAAGTAGATTTGGTTCAGAGTGGCCTCGATTTGTCGGTCAGCCATAATTACCCTTGAGAGAATCCAGATTAGCTAGAGCTGATTAGAATAATCCCATAGAGTCACATTGATCTATCCACTTATAAAATAAGCTGTCTGTAGATCAGGCAAAAAGTGAAAAAAAAAAACCGGCCAAGTGCGAGTCGGACTCGCGCACGAAGGGTTCCGTACCAAAAACGGCAAAAAAATTAAGTTTGTTGTATGGGAGCCCCCCTTAAATATTCATTTTATTCTGTTTTTAGTATTTGTTGTTATAGCGGCAACAGAAATACATCATCTGTAAAAATTTCAACTTTCTAGCTATCACGGTTCATGAGATACAGCCTGGTGACAGACAGACAAACAGACAGACAGACAGACGGACAGCGGAGTCTTAGTAATAGGGTCCCCTTTGGGAACGGAACCCTAAAAAAAGGAACAAAAATGAAAAGAAAAGTTTGGTAATAAAATCATACAAAATTTGCCATCAAACATATATTAATACCAATTAATGTTTATTTAGTTAAAATAGTTTATCAGGAGCTATCAATTTTCCTCCTAATGGACACGTAAGTAACCTGATTCATACAATAGTATTATTATTTATTGGAGGAAAATAATGTTATTTTTCTTCTTGCTACTTGAGTGTGATTTAATGAAGGACTTGTTAAGTAATTAACTGCATGATGTAAGTAATAACAGAACGGAATATACCGCTAAGGTGAAAGACATTAACTGAGATATTTCTCATTATGTAACGACAAACAAGTCCTCATAGCTCAGCTATGTATGGAGACTTGATCAAGATTCATACTAATAAGGAAGTGACGATTAACTTCATTTAGCAACTACGACCATCTCTTAAGGTTTGAATTCGCAGCATTTGATCTTAATAAATGAAGATGGGAAAGTATTTTGACCTTACAGCTAGAAGAACAGGATGAAGCTTATATATAGGGTGTCCTAAAACTTTAAATATTTAAAATATAGGTAATTTTACTGAAAAAAGATTTCGTTTTGATTTTAAAAATAATGTCACTGTTTTCAAAGTTTCTTTTCAATCCCATACGATACGGCAATTGAACATTTAAGTTTAATTATTTTATGTATGTAAAATAATTAAATTAAATTATGTTATTTATATTAAACTTAAATGTTTAATTTCATGGTCTTTTTTTGTTCAAGATGCTATAATCCTATTAATGCAATATAATAAGTCTATGTATTAATGATTAACCCTTTCAATCAGTATCGTAATAATAAAAGATTGTTTTTTTTTTTCTTGTAAGGGTAAGCGCTTATTCAAAAATCTTTGAATGCAGTGCCAATTATTTTTTATATCGGAATGAAGTCTTCTTTGAATAAAATTTCCTACTTTCTTAATTTCCTATTAAGGATACTTTCCCTTCGTGTGGCAAAATTTTATGACACTATGTACTTATACCTCTAGATGAGAAATACCTATCTGCTATAAGCACTGAAAACAATTAGGTTCAAAGAATTTGTTTTTCATAAAACATAGCATATTATTTTCACCTTTTCACTTTTTCTAATATTCAATATCTTAATACGTTTGAAATTCAGTCAAACTACTAGGTACTTCATATGACTCTATCTGTTTAGAAATTAATGAATCAAAGCTTCAAAATTCCTTTCTTCTAAAATCTAACACTCATCTCGTCTCTATTCAAAACTGATGCTTAGAAAGTACTAGCTGCAAATTAATCTAGAATGACGAGGAAGAACTAAATATATTTGGGATTTGTGCTAAAAGGCTTTTTTTCATTAAATGGTGATGATTTCATTGAATGTAATGCTGATTTGATGGTGGAAATTAAATCAAAAACAAATTACATCAAGTTTTGTAAGTTTTCCAATTTTTCCTAATTCTTTTATTTATCACCTCTTTGCCCAATGATTACGATGACGCATTTAGCTCTTTCCACCCTTACATTAAGTAAGTATTGGTTTACGTTAGACAAAATCAATAAATTAGGGCAAAATCACTGAACACGTAATTTCATCAACGAACCATGTTTCATCTGAGCTCTACGACACATCTCATAAAAATACACGAGTGTATGATGAAAATTGGATGCTAAAACGAGGTCCTTTTTAGGGTTCCGTAGCCTAAATGGCAAAAAACGGAACCCTTATAGATTCGTCATGTCTGTCTGTCTGTCTGTCTGTCTGTCTGTCCGTATGTCACAGCCACTTTATTCCGAAAGTATTAAGACTACACAGTTGAAACTTGGTAGGTAGATGTATTCTCTTAACCGCTTAACGAATTTAATACAAAAATAAGAAAAATAAAAGATTAAGGGGGGGCTCCCCATACATAGAACTGAAACTGAAAAATTTTTTTTTCTTCAAACCAACACGTGTTGCGTGTCTATAGATAGGTCTTTAAAAATGACATTAAGGTTTCTAAGACAACTTTTTATCAAAGTCAACCGTTTGAAAGATATTCACCGCCAAAGTGTTAAAATGTGTGTCCCCCCCCCCCCTTTAACTTTTGAAATAAGAGAGTGAAAAATCTAAAAAAAATATATGCTGTAGATCTTAATAAACACTTTCAACCAAAATTGGTTTGAACGAGATATAGTAATTAGTTTTTGAGATATAGCACATTTTCCAAAACCGCAAATATAACTTTGTCATTCATACCAACACTGTGAAAAACAAAGTTATTTTTGCATACGAAAAATGATAGGTGGTATTAAATATGGTATGGTATAAGGTAACTACGGAACCCTATGGCGCGTGGCCCGACACGCACTTGGCCGGTTTTTAATTTATTCTGACCGTCAAGCTTGTGATATTTGGGTAGAGTTTTATGAAGCGCCTAAGGGTTTGAATTGGCACTTATCATTCCAGAAATGCTTGAGTGTATTCTCATATTAACAAAATTATATTTCATTAGCTTAATTAGTTTTGATTGGTATGCACTCACTCAACATTAATTAATCACACTATTATGTAGGATATAGTTTCGTATATTATGTACTAAATAACTTGTTAAGTTTTATAGCAGATTATGATAAATAAACTAACTATCATTATGTTCTGGAAATATCTATTGGCAATACTTTTATAAAAAGCTATAGCTTTTTTCTATTCTGATCCTTTCCACATCCACCCGTAATTACTTTAAAAGCAAATTGTCTGAAAATTTACTTGACAATTTACCTTGGTAAATGAGATGGAAAACCGTCTGCCAGTAAAAGCCATTCTAAATATACGTTTATGCATGGAAATATGAAATCAATAACCTACGAAAGACTTTGTTACTTCAATATAGCGCAGTTAAAAAAAATGTTTACAAATACATTCTTGTAATACATACTTATTTACTTTGAAAAAGAAAAGTTGATTGATAAAACGTACCTACCACGAAACAAACCAAATAAAAATTCAATATAACTTAACTAGTTTTTATACATACTTAAATCAATAACTGTTTTCATAATCTGGGGCCGTACCGGCTAACGAATCGAACTTCGAAAAGTTTACCGGGTTTTAAATTAAAACAGATAAATCGAGCCCCATTTGGGTCAAAAATGGCGAACCCTAATTTATGAGGTCACACAAAATCCATATCTACCAAATAACTTCAACAAATAGTACAATACGAAATTCCTTACTTCAATTCATCTTTTTTAATTTGAAACTCGGTAAATATTCCGTAGTTCGATTCGTTAGCCGGTACGGCCCTTGTCTTTCAGTATTTTACCACCGGATGGGTCTGCAAAGTTAATTAATAAAAATGATGGTTCTCCATATTTAAAAATGTCCGCAAACAATTTCTAACTTCCCTTCAATTAGTATCATAGAGTTAGGTAGGATAGTAGAATAAGCACAACCTTTGGAGGTTTACTTATAATTTAATTGCGACTCCAATGCAATTTCGTAACTTAACAGATACTATGCACCAACTTAAATCGGCGGTTGGTGTAAATTCTTGGCAGTGGTGCCAACTTGTATCAAGTGTTCTTATACAAATTATCAGATAGTTAAAAAAACTATAAATAGCTTGAATATTGGTCATATTAAGTATGTATTGCGTTTATGAGTTTATTTGTTTATTTAAAGGTTCACCAACATATGTAACAGTAAACAAAATTTATAAAAAACTGAACCATAAAAGATAAGCATTTCATAATGTTGTAATGAATATGTTTTAATATAATTTTCTACGTTTAGTTAGATAAATACAATACTATAGGAATACATAATTTTAAAAAAACTCTGGCCGAAAGTTAACTCACAAGGGATAAATTAACGCTTTTACTACAGAAGTTTTTTGAGATTTATCAAACAAAAGAGAATAACTAGAGCTATATCTTTGAATAACTAAGTATCTTATTTTTTCTAAAATGATAGAAGCCTTCAGAAAATTGAGGGCTACCAAATTCTTTCATTTTCGCCAAGGACAGCTAAGGTAAAAATTACTTTAATATTCAAGTTTGACCCGTCGAAGTATCTATCATGATTAAGATAACATCACTGTAATAGAGATATTATAGATTAGACACGCGGAGTGTAGTGGCATGAATCATTTTACTGTGACCTTAGCTATTCAATATTCACCGTAAATTGCAATTACATTTATTCTTAAAAGCCTCTATTTTTGAAGTGAAAACTTCTTTAGCGGCGTTGTGCGCTTTTTTGTATGGGGAAAAAATGCTAAACTCGCGTCAGGAATCACGTGGCTGATCGAAAATGCGGAAGACGGATGTGACGGATGGAGAGAAGACAGCTGACGGCGGAAGTATCCCCCTCTCTTTCTACGGGGTGCGTTGAAAATGGCGGCCGTCATTTTAAGACGTCATGTAAACACTGTGTCACCAGCAACGCGCTGATTTTGAAAATGGAACTAATAGCAGCGATCTCTTCGGTGAAATCCAAGTGAAATCATAGACTTATTTATACTCTGTGACTATATGTAAGTTTAAATCGTAGAATGCGTGCATGTAGAAATAAAAAAGGCCACTGGCGCGAAATCTTTAGAACTTTTCTTTATTACAAACTGATTGAATTGTATGACTGTATAGTAATAGGAAAAAAAATATTTTAATCCTTTGCCGCTAATTACAAAATATCAAAAATGCACAAAGTTAATATGTATTCAAGTTTTCACTTCTGCCGGCACTCCCGGAGTGCCAACCGATTTTTTTTCCTCTATTCACAAAGTATGAAATCGGGACCTATTTTGTGAAGTAGCCAATCATCAACTCGTCAGAACTTCGTCATTACCTCTGTCTGTCTTAAATATTAAGTAGGTATCAAGGTGTGACTATTTGCGAGTTCTATTAATTTTCGCTATTAGTAGTTCTAAGTTTATGACTCAGGTGCAAAAGACGGCTTCTACTCTATTATGGCAGTTTTACTAGTAAGCTAAAAGTTTAAAATGTCCGAAGTTTTTAACACTTTAAAATATATCATGTTGTTTTAAAAAAGGAATAGTTAATTTATTGTGTTGTTTTTGTGAAAAAACAAAAAAAACAAGAATTACCTATGAAATTTTTCAATAATTATTATTATAAAATATTTGAAGTCTGTTCAAAAAGTGTCTGGTCAAATGAACTTTAAAATTTAACTTTGGCAGTGATACTTTGCTACAGACACGTAGGTAAAAAAATTCGGGTTGCACTCCGGGAGTGCCGGCAGAAGTGAAACTTGAATAATAACGTTGTGCATTTTTGTTATTTTGGAATGGTTAGGGAATAATTTTGCGCGAATTGCCGTCTTACAAATTTACTCTGCATTTGAATTTACAACTTTGCATTTGAATTTACGAATACAAAACAGTAGGTATTATACGAAAGTCTTATCCATAGCTTGACAGAAAATCTAGAATTTTGACATTAAATTAAAAAATTTGCACGTTGCTATGGTGACACAAATGTTTAGGTCTTGAAATGACGTGCCACCATTTTCAAGAGAGGGGGATACTTCCGCCGCCGGCTGTCTATTCTCCATCCGTCACATCCGTCTTACGAATTTTCGATCAGGGTCTCGTGATCCTGACTGACGCGAGTTTAAGATTTTTTTCCCCATTACAAAAAAGCGTACAACGCCGCTAAAGAAGTTTTCACTTCAACAAGTATTTTTGATAACAACATAAGAAGATAACCGTAACTGAAGTTATGTTCGATTGTCAATAGCTTTTAGTTATACATATTTGTTGTTATCTGTATGTATATAAGCTGTTAGCTGTCCAAAAACGATAAATAAAATAAATAAAAAAATAAATAAGTACTAATTTTCCCTGGGGGGAAACCCATAAGAAACCAGTTACATCTCGTCTTATGCGATACTAGTTACTTTGTATCTTAATCAGCTTGTGTTCACACGTATGTGAGTTATCGATCATTATTACACCTGCATAAGTATAGCAGCCCCTTTCCAAAGAAGCCTTAGTACTTTGTTCGCAGGAACTCGCAAATCGAGTTAGTAGGAAGCCTCACT
Source organism: Agriphila geniculea (assembly GCA_943789525.1). Lineage (NCBI taxonomy): Eukaryota > Metazoa > Arthropoda > Insecta > Lepidoptera > Crambidae > Agriphila > Agriphila geniculea. The sequence continues at coordinate 5,700,443 of OX038880.1, forward strand.
TATGTCACGGAAGTACTATAGACGTCTAAGTACTTAAATTTTATGGAAGCGTCGACTATCTTTAAGAATATGTCTAAACATAAAAAGATCTTTTACAGAGAATCCTTATTCGGCAACTATTGCGAACTTTATGGAGGTCACACCTATGATTTTTAGGGTTCCGTACCAAAATGGTAAAAAAGGAACCCTTATGGTGTGACTCAGTCTGTCTGTCTGTCACAGTTGGATATCTCGAGAACTACTTATGGCATCAACTTGAAATTTGGAATAGTTTAAGATGACATTTGCCCAACTATTTTGCAAATAAGAAATAAATCAAAAAATAAATATATTTTTTACAACGGGGACTGAAAAGGGGTCTTAAAAATTTGAAGTGGAGCTACTAGGGCATGTGGGGTATCATATGAAAGAGCGCCGTTTGCACGTTTTTAATATTTTTTTCTTTTTTTAAGGCCGCATAGTTTTCGACTTATGATTAAAAATGTAAAAAAATGACCGTTCCCCCCCCCCCCCTTATCTCCGAAGTTTGCAAAGAGAAAAATATTAAATAATTCTATGTGATAGCAGTTTATATAAAGATTAGGGAAGAGTTGGGTATTACCGAGCCCCTAAGGAAATTTAAATATAACTAACCTTAGGTTGGGTTAAAATAAAAACTAAATATGACTATAGGTGGAGAATTTATCTAGCTACGCTAACGAACCTTCAAAATCATCAAAATAAAACACAAAACAAAAATAGGAGTAAATAACAAAAAAATGGGAAAACGCGATATTATCAAACTGGTCTGAAAATATCGTGCCCCTAGGTCGGTAACTTTGTGCTGGGTCTGATAAAACCGCGCCACTAATTAAAATTGTCAATAAACTGATAACTATCACTACAGCGTATGGGAAAAATGAAAATCATGTTTATTTATTTCTTTTTATATTCATTATTCAACTCAGTCTCAAAATTATAAACTTATAAGTTTCCATATTTAACGATTTAGAAAGACATCTTTTCTTTGCTTCACAAAAGATGTCTTTTTGCTTCGAAAACTAATTAAGTAATCTTAAATAAAAATTGGGGCGCGAAATTATCAAACAAGGTAATTTTAATTTGTAACCTCACAAACCAAAACAAACTTAAAGAATTAATTTAAAATCATTCTGCACACAAATTCTACATCATTTTTACGTTATAAATGAATGTAGTTTATTACTCATTAAGTAATATTGACTGACTCAGCTCTTATTAAATTATTAGAACGTGGAAAAACTAAAAGCGCGCGGCCTTCCACTCTGGTTGTTTGGCGGAAATTGACGGTGTGCGGGTGAGGTTAGAGGTGTTTAGAGCTAAGATTTGACTGTTATTGCAGGTGCATAGAGTTGATAGTTTTCGAGAAACCAAGGGGCATGAAATTATTAACCGCGCGGTAATACCCTACTCTCCCCTACAGGAAAAATAAAACGATGTCTCAAAATAGCACACTTCTTTAGAAATTATCAAATTTCTAAAAAAGTTAACATTAGTTCCACTATCGGTCAAGAGATGGCGCTGACCTAAAACTGCAATCATAATTTTATTATTCTACTCTGCTGTGTATTTATTATGATGGTAATCATCCTCGGTGCGCAAGTCCAACTCGCTCTTGACCGGTTTTCATTTAAGCATAGAATGGTAGTGAGTGTCATTATTCGCTTCGCTAATGAGGTTTTATTTTATCTGAGGTACCTAGAATATTCGAAGATTCATTTTCTTTGATTAATTATGCGCTCTACTTACGTTTGTTTTAATAATTTTCTGCTTTTACATGTTTACACTAAAAGCATCAGTTTTTGTCAGAGAAAAGGCAGCAACTTAGCGCATTATTTAACTTAAATCGGCGAATGAAATGTTTAATAATAGTTATTTATGCAACTGTACTATAATGAGGGGTATTAAAACACGAATGTGGGTTTATCACATGAATGTTTTAATACCTAATTATGTACAGTTGCATACTTATAGACTTTATCTGCACCCATTTTTTTATTTTTATTTGGGAAACAAACTATATTTTAAAACATATATATGGATTAAAAACACCCATGATATTTATCTGCACCCATGATATGTGTCCTCTATAAAGGTTTTGACTTTGACTTTGTTATTGACTTTAACTTTCCTCCCCCTCCTCATTATGTTATCCGCAAGTGTTATAATGTTGTACTGAATTTCATAATGCAACGCTCGCGCGTGGGCGCGCGGCGCAGCAGGCCCAGCTATCGCTCGGGATATTGTAATGATGGCAGTAAGCTGTTTCAGAACCCTTTACAGAGGATTTAAAGCATGGTTGTAGATAAAAATATTTTATTTTGTGTGTGTTAGTAGAACGAATTGGTTAACATTTTTATCATACATCTGTCTTATAGGAGCAAAATGTTTTAAGCGTTACATTCACGTTTTCTTAGTCAGGTAATCGTTTCTGTGTCGTTTTCCGCTATCATCTTTTTTACGATAGTTTTACACTCAAATGTCTCTTCCAGAAAGCATATAAATAGTTACCAGACAAAGTACAGATTTATTTGAACACAGAAAGAAGTCTGCCCGCTTATGTATCAATTGCGCAACGACAGACAAAACAATAGGATAGGTATCATACCGTTATGCAACGTCGATTTGAGGTGCGTTCCGTGCGTTGCATCCAAGGTAATTATATCGTCTTGGCTAATGGGAACATGGGCTTTGTTTTATGTTAATACGTATTGAATATGCAGAAAAAAATACGTTTATCAAGACTTTTTGGTATGGGTGGAGTGGGGATGTCGCTTTACTTTTTGTTACTTAAATACACCCAGTTTTCACTTTCTTGTGGTTTGATTGTATTACTATGGTGGTAACTACTTAAAATTGGTCCCATTCTTCATAAGTATATCCGTGTTTCGTGAAATCAAAAATGCCAAAGTTACCTGTAATACTTCAAAAAGTATTCTTATTTCAGAATTCCTGAATACTTTAAAAACGGAAACATTCCGAAGTTTTCACCACTACTCGACTCTATAGCGCCCCGCCGTGTCTTACGTAGACGGCCAGCTGATCAATAAATTATTATAGAAGTATTCCTGAACACTTCCAAAATTTCGGAAATATTCTGAAGTTTTTACCACTATTCGACTCTAGCGCCGTCGTACCCAGACGGCCAGCTGATCAATAAATTATTGAAGAAGTATTCCTGAATACTTCCAAAATTTCGGAAACATTCTGAAGTTTTCACGACTATTCGACTCTAGCGCCGTCGTACCCAGACGGCCAGCTGATCAATAAATTAGTCGAGTCAACAGTCACAGTTCCTTCCTCCATCCCATTACGTTATTAACCACTTGGGCCACAATTAAGAGGTCGAAGGTTAGTGTTACTCATCGCTAGCCACACTGATGCGAGTCATTGATGCACTCGGATGCGGATGTAAGCCAACTATGATTGAGGAGTTGATAACTTTTGGTTGGTTTTTTACTTGATTTACTTTCGACCTCAGACATTTTTAATGTCCCCACTCTGCTGGGGCACAGAACTTTCTTATTGGTGGATAAGGAGGGTGGGCCATAATCGACCAAGTAGGCCCAATGCGGAATGGTGTATGTTAACGACTGCAAATGTAACTGGAACCAACGGCTTAACGTGCCTTCCGAAGCACGGAGGTCAAAAATTTTTGGTCACTCATCCCATGACCGACCCTAGCGAAAGTTGTTTAAACTCCGCAATCGCAGGGCCAGGCGCTAAACCACTGCGCCACCAAGCTCCTAATTTACTTTTATGTGTAGATAAATTGTTGGGCCACAAATGCCACAAGGTACCATGTTACTCATCGATTATAAAATCAGTCAAAGTGTCTTTATTCAAATAAACTTAATAATTAAGCACTTTTGAATCGTCTATACTTTCCTACCACCCGTTCCAGACTTTTTTAACTGACAAGAAGAACGGGCGCAAGAAACGGTTTTGACGCAGATCGGCGATGTCAATGATTGGCGATTTAAGAGTTTCTTGTATTGTTTTAGATTTTATTGATGATGAATATTTGTTTCTTATTATTACCCTATTTGGTTGTTAGAATTTCGTTTAATGTACAGTAGACAGCGGTGGTTGTTAGAATTTCGTTTAATGTACAGTATATTTTCTTCTTCTTCTTATTTTTGTTATGGCAATCTACATTCCTCTTGGAAGTAATTTTTGCCAGTGTCATGTTTTGAATAGTTCAGTATTTCTAGATTTTCTAGTAGATTGTTTCAGTTTACATTAAAATGCGGGTGCATCACATTCCAATGCTGCTTGGAGCATTTGGCAGCAAGTATATCAAGACAGTTTACTCGATAAGTGTAAACTTAGCAGGTGCAGGGGATCAGCGACGTCGGGTAGAAGAATTAAAACTCCAGCTTTTTTTTACTATTTGTATTTTCAAACCATAGTAGGTATATATTGAACTGAACTGAACTGAACAATTTTCATACAAAACAGCCTTATTTAAGTACAAAACGTTTACTCGCACTTAGTGGCTAGTTAGTTTTCTACAATATAGCTATTAGCCAATTACAACGCATACAGTTTGCACACGGCACTAATTTTTGCACACGGCACCAATCTTTCCTGTCTCTTTCCAACATTATAGTGCTATCTCTTTCTAACGGTGCAAACAAAATCGCTAATAGTATCTATACAAGAAAGATAAATAACAAATCAAAGGTCTTAATTCCTATCTTAATTTCTACATGTAAAATATACTAGATAAACATAATTTAGTGTTCAAATAAGAGAAAATAATGTGATAAAACAAAGTAATTCTACAAAATATCAAAATTTAAACTATCTTAACTATATTTACATATTTTACAATCGTTCTGCCGTCAACATTCCACCCCCTGGTTGCGGATTTACTCCCAACCATCATGCCTCTGTAGGCAGAACTACCACTTTAACTGCAGGGCGGCGTAATGTCCCACGGCAAGTCCTTATGTCTACTATCCTAACTTGGCCATCCGCTCCAGGGTAAACCTTTACTATCACACCTCGGGGCCAGACGTTTCTGGGCAGAGTGGGGTCGACGATTAACACTAAGTCCCCAACTTTCAACGGTGCCACATCCTTCGTCCACTTCGATCGCTTTTGAAGTGTCGGCAGATACTCTGACACCCAGCGGCGCCAAAATATGTCGGCCAATGCTTGCGCAGCTTTCCATTGTTTCTTCGTTGTCAGGTCTTCTTCCGAAAAATGTCCAAGTCTGGTGGTCGTTGACGCGGTACCCAAGAGTAGATGGTTCGGAGTTAACGTTACTGGGTCGTTCGGATCCACAGAGACGTGGGTCAGTGGTCTACTATTGATCGTAGCTTCCACCTCAGCCAGCAGCGTTAGTAACACTTCTTCTTTCGGCGCTCTCGCATTCAGGGTTACTCTCAATGCGGTCTTCGTGGAGCGTACTAAACGCTCCCAACATCCTCCCATGTGTGGCGAGGCGGGCGAGATGAATTTCCATTTGATTCCAAGTGTGGTAGCTGCATCTTCCAGCTGATGGATTTCCAGGTTCTTCCACGCGTTCCTTAGTTCTTTATCAGCTCCTATGAAATTCGTGCCCTGGTCGCTGTAAAGTGTTTCAGGCTGACCGCGGCGCGCAATGAAACGTCGGAGGGCCATGATGGCCGAATCAGCGCTAAGAGAGGAAGCGACTTCCAGGTGGATTGCTCTTGACGTCAAACAGGTCAAGACGATTCCCCAGCGTTTCTCATGACGACGTCCAATGGTCACTTCCATGGGTCCAAAATAATCAATTCCACAGTGAGTGAATGCACGACGATGATGGGCTAATCTGGCGGAGGGCAAGTCCCCCATCTTCGGTGGTTTCGGAAGTGTTTTTCTTATCACACACATGGGACAGCTTCTCGCGACTTTCTTGACAGCTGGTCTTATCTTCAGTATCCAGTACTTTTCGCGGAGCATGTTCACAACTGCTTCATTATTAGCGTGATGAGCTAATCGGTGGTAATGCAGAATTATCAACTCAGTCAGTCGTTCCTTTGCATCCAGGATAATAGGATGTCGTTCCTCAAAGGGTACATCGGCTGTCTGGATCCTTCCTCTCACTCTCAAAAGTCCATCCTCCATTATCATTGGATCGAGAGCTTTCAGACGACTTTGTTTCGGTAAATCCTTGCCTGCTTTCATATTTTCTATGTCTACTTCAAACGCAGTTTTCTGAGACTGAAGGATCAATATCTTCTCAGCTTCTCGGATCAAGTCTCCAGTGACCTCGGGCCGTTCTTTCAGCCTTAGGCGCTTGATGTAGGCCAGCACACGAGCCATTGTTCTCACCGCCCGAATCCAGGACGAAAAACGCTGGACTTCCAATATAGTGGGCGGGGCTTCCGTGATGGTGTGAACTCGATTCGGGCGTAGTTCACTGGTCTCTTCATCGGTGGCATTCGATAAGCCTTCTTTCGGCCACTCATCCTCATTTTCCTTAAGAAAGTCTGGGCCTGAGAACCATATCGACTTTTCTGGCGTCCAACCCTTTCTTGTTGCTTCGTCAGCTGGGTTTTGTGCTGTCGGAACCCATCTCCATTCATCGCTTCTGGATCTCTCATCTATTTCAGCTAAGCGATGTGCCACGAACGGCTTGAAATCCCTCGGGTCCGATCTAATCCAGTGCAAAACTGTTTTGGAGTCTGTCCAAAATACTCTTCTTTTTATCTTGAAGCTATGTTCTTTCTCCACCATGTTTGCCAGGCGGCAGGCTAGCACGGCTGCTTGCAGTTCAAGCCGTGGCATCGAGACCATCTTCATGGGTGTCACTTTGGCTTTTCCTGAGATGAGCGCCACTTCCCTTTTCTGGTCAACGAAGTACGCGACGGTGGCATAAGCTTGCTCGCTCGCATCGCCGAAGATATGAAGTTCAACTTCTTCTTCCTCGATCCCATAATGTCTCGGTATTTTCAGTTCTCTAAGCACATGAAGACTTCTTATCCATTCTTTCCATTCTTCATGACATTCTTCGTTTATTTTCTCGTCCCATTTGACGCCGGTCTTCCATATCCGTTGCATTAAGATCCTTGAGCTGATTGTCACTGGGCATATCAAGCCTAGTGGATCAAACAGACTCATTATGAGTTTGAGGAACTCTCTCTTTGTGGGCACTTCCTCGCCACTCGCAACTTCTTTCTTGATTTTCTTGAATGACACGTCGAAACTCAGGGTGTCATCACTCGTTTGCCATACCAGACCCAACGTTCGTTCTGTTTCTCCACCAAGCTTTGACAAATTCACGCTTTGCGGCGTCACGTACGGAAGCTTTTCACGGAGCTCAGGATGGTTGGTCGTCCACCCCCTGATGTTGAAGTTCCCTTGAGCGTGAATGTCACTTATTTCTTTAATCATCTTGATGGCGTCTTCCACATTTTCTACACTATCTATGTAATCGTCCATATAGTGTCGTTTCTTAAAAACCTCGACCGCTTCTGGGAACTCTTCTTTAAACCTCTCAGCGTTTCTGTTTAACACGAAGATTGCCGATGTTGGAGAAGATGTTGCTCCAAATATCATCGATTCCATTACATATATCTCAGGGTCTTCATGTTTGTTCGCACCTCTCCACAGAAACAGCTGTGCTCCTTGGTCTTCTTTCCTTATCTTTACTCTAAGGAACATATCCTCGATGTCCGCGGTGATTGCGATCGGCTTCTGGCGAAACTTAAATAGTATTCCTAAAAGGGAGTTCAGTAAATCTGGGCCGCTCAATAGCTGGTCATTCAATGACGTCCCTTTATATGTCGCAGCTGCATCGAACACCAAGCGCAACTTTCCTGGTTTATTGACGTTTGTCACGCCAAAATGCGGGAGAAACCAAGTGTGTTCGGAAGGTATCGGTTCTTCCACACGTTTCGCGTATCCTTTTTCAATTAATCTGCTTATCTGGGCGCAGTAGGCAATCGCGAAGTCCGGGTTTCTGTCCATTTTGCGCTCGATTCCTCTTAGGCGTTTCTCAGCGTCGTTAAAATTATCTGGCAGCTGGACGTTATCTTTTCTCCAGAGTAGTCCCACCTCCCAACCTTCATTGGTAAGGCGCGCAGTCTCATTGAGTATGGTCTCAGCTCTCTGTTCTTCAAAGTTCACTCTCTTTTTGGCGACGATCCCCATATTTTCAATGTCAAACTGCTGTTTGACGAGATCGTTCAGCTCCGCCATGCAGTTTACGGTGTCGGGCTCGTCGCTCTTTGTACTTACCGGGCCATGAATTACCCAACCTAGCTTGGTCAGGGAGGCCACCGGTCTTCCCGATTTCCCTCGCCTTATGTCGCCGCCCACTATTGTTTCCCAATTGTCTTGTCCTATGAGGACTAGTGGGACAGCGTCTCTCATTTCTTCAATTCCCAATCCTTTCAAATGATCACTATTTTCGATCACACTCTTTGGCACAGTCTGCGGCGGCAGGTTCATCTCCCTGATGGTCCTCATCTTCAGAATGCGGGGTTCTTCATTTGGTCCCCATAAAGTCACACTTACTAACCTTGATGAGTCATCTTCAATCGAGTGTCCGCCGGCACTGAGGATCTGGATCGGTGATCTCGGACCTCGCAATTCCGTGGCAAGAGTCTCGTCTATCAACGAAATAGTGGCACCGTCGTCAAGCAGAGCGTAAGTGTCAATCAGACGACCCCCGTTTTTCACTTGTACAGGCACTACCTTCAGGAGTGACTTCACACAACGTCTGTCCCCGAGGTTAGTGACACGCTCAGTCTGAGTAGAAATATCAAAAGGTTGGTTACCTGGTTTATCCACGTGCAGGAGCGTGTGATGGCCATAATTACACTTAGCACATTTCCTATATTTACACCTTAATCGACTATGATTGCCACTTAGACACTTAAAACATAACTTATTGTCTTTAACAAAGTCCCAACGTTCATTTACACTTTTGTCACGAAAACTGTCACACGAAGCTAACCGATGATCATTTTCACATAGCACGCACTTTATTTCACTGTTGTTATGCACGTTCACTTTATGCACATTTTTCACATTGGCACGGTTACTCACAGTTTGATTCCGTGGTGTCACCTGCCTTTGCGCAGCCGCAGGTCTGCTCCCGATGATGTCGGCAGGAAGCACGAAAGCTGCGGTGTCGGCGAGTTCCTCCAAGAAGTCCACGAATATGATGAGGGTTGGCGACACACGCAGATCGACTCCACCGGCGATGGCTTGACTCCGTGCAAACTTGGAGTACTCGTGGCGCTGGGTCGGTGTTAGTTTCTCCAGCAGCTCACTCACAAGTTGTGGGTTGTTAATGAAGCCATCCGCCTTGATGTTTCTGAGTGTGGAGATGCAGGAGCGGACGGTGGCACTGAAGACACGAAGGCCATCGCTGTCATTGTCGGCGGTCTTGGGTAGTGCTCGAATCTTCCCGATAGCGCTCTTCAATAGGAGGTTTGGATCCCCGTAGGTGCGCTCTAAGCATCTCAGGATCTCGCCAGGATCGGAGCTGGTGCGGAGAAGGTCTTCAACCAGTTGCTTCGCCTTGCCATGTATCGCTGATTGTAGTCTCGCAAGGTTTTCTGATGGCCGGAACTCGTACTGGGCAGTGGAATCTTCATATTTCTTCTTAAAGGCAAGCCAGTCAGCTGGATCCCCACTGAAGTTAGGCAACTCGTAGAAAGCTCGCGGCATAGGGCGTGGTTTGGCCATGTCTCGTAGGGTTTCGGCCAACTCTTCGATCGCCTTCCCGGGCTGTCGACGTCCCCTTGATGAATCACGTCCATCTCGGCCAGAGTGCGGGGTCTTCTCACGAGCGGGCTCAAAAGGTGACTTCTGGATCCAGTCCTGGATGCGATCTTCTTTAGGTGGTTCTATTCTCGCTAAGGCCTCTTCCTCTTCTTCCTCCTCTGCGTCTAGTTCCGCCAGTTGCATTGCCTTCTTTTTCTCGGCGAGACGCTGTTGTGCTGCGCACATTTCAAGTTCTGCTTCGTATTCGATTCTCTTTCGTGTCGCTTCTCTATGTGCGCGACTGGAACGGGACGACGTGACACTTGGAGCTTTTCGGGGCGCTCGTACGGTGCTCACGGTCGGCGTTGCTTCATGATCTGGATCTCTGGTCGTGAAATCCACCACTCTTCCACCAATGCCGGAAGACGGAATCTCTGGGATGTATATTTCACCAGGTATCCCTTGGTTAACCGTCGACGGCGATCGGAGTGGGCGGACGAACGTAGCTACCCCGGAGTCTGCGGGTTCCGTATGTGCAGGATCGCTCTGGGTCGTTGACGTTCCGCCTCTCTCCTTTGCCTTGCTCCTCGTCGGGTACGACATGGTTGCTTCTTCAAATATCCCAGGAATTCTTCAAGTCCCAGACTGAATGATCCAAAAATATTCTAAGTCTTGGGAATTTTTCTTCAAATTTTCTAAGTCCTGGGTGCTGGCAGCGAAATCTTCTAAGTCCCCGGCGTATCCGGCTCGAAGGACCACTTGTAAACTTAGCAGGTGCAGGGGATCAGCGACGTCGGGTAGAAGAATTAAAACTCCAGCTTTTTTTTACTATTTGTATTTTCAAACCATAGTAGGTATATATTGAACTGAACTGAACTGAACAATTTTCATCAGTAGTAGTCTCACGCGCGCCGCAGGCGCGCGGTAATGCTGGTTTTGGCTTGCGCCACTTCAGCTGTTGCGGGTTCGCAGCTCGCCGCAGCGGGCTGGTCAGTGGGGTCCTCCCTTTGTGATTTCACACACCGTCCTCGGCGCGGTCAAGCCCTGCCAGGTGAGACCCCCCGAGGGGGGAGGCCTAGCGAGCGACCTGCGAGCGGACGGCGGACTGTCACAGAGGGGACCGCATCTAAATGAGAGAAATGGATAATCGATATGTTTTTTTTTTTTTTTTTTAATTTTTTTTATGTTTTTCTTTTCTTTTTTTTGATAGATATTTTTAAATGTATTAATATATATATATATATATTTTTTTATTTTTTTTATATTTTTTTTTTTGCTACTTTAACTTCACAGTTAGTCGGGTGCGGGCTGGATCTGAGGCGGCGGCCGCAGGAGGGAGCCACTTGCGGTGAGAGGCGGAGTGGGGGCAGCGGGCGGCGACACAGCGATGTCTCGCGGGAGCGCGCGGGTGCGCCTTTCTTCGCGGCGCTCGTAAGTCGGGGCTATGTTGCGCAGATGTTCGTAATCCGATGCGTCGGCGCGCGCAAACATGTTGCGCGCGAGCCTGCTCACGAAGTCATCTAGGGGCTCGATTTTTAAATCCCTGTGGAGGGTAGTGTTGCGTACATACCGGGCAGCGTTCGTTATCATTCGGAGAGAGATGTTTTGCTGCGCGCGGAAGCGTCTGCGCTGGGGTTCCGTGGTGAGTGCGTACCAAGCTGGGGCGGCGTAAGTCAAGATAGAGCGGAGGTACGTCTTGTATATCCCCAGCTTGGTTTTGAGTGGTAGGCGGCTGATGAGGGCAGGGCGGAGCTTGGTGCGGGCGGCTTTCATCTTGCTTATGGCGCTCGTGATGTGGGGGCGCATGGTTAGGCGGCGGTCTAGTGTGACACCTAAGTAAGTGGCGGTCGGCGACCACTCTACCGTGACATTGTTGATGGTGAGAGGCGCTGGCTTGGCTTTGTGGCTTCCGAAAGTGATGGCCTGGGTCTTGGCTGCGTTGATGGCCATGCGCCATCTGTCCAGGTAGGGCGGCAGGGCGTCCAGGACTCTCTGCAGCTTGATAGTGGCGTGATGAGGGTTGATAGAGCTCGCTATGTACGCCGTGTCGTCGGCGTACAGAGCGAGCTTTACGTCGCCTATGACTGGAGCGTCGTTAGTAAAAGCTGTGTAGAGGGCCGGGGAAAGGCAGCTTCCTTGAGGCACGCCCGCGCGAGCGGGGCGGGGGGCGGATGTAGCGTCTTCCACGGCGACCACGAAGGCTCGGTCGCGCAGGAATGCGGCGACGACATGGAGCAACCGTAGTGGTAGAGCGGACTGGGAGAGCTTGTAGAGCAAGCCCTCGTGCCACACTCTATCAAACGCCTTCTCCATATCTAAGAAGACTGCCGCGGGGTGCTCGTGTTTGTTGAGGCAGGTCGCAATATGATGGAGCACTCGGGTTAGTTGCAGCGTCGTTGAATGTTGCGGACGGAAGCCAAATTGTTCTGGGCGCGGCTCTATGAACGGCATCAGCAGGGGCAGGAGCAGCTTTTCCAAAATTTTGGAGAGGGTGGCAAGGAGGGTGATGGGCCTATAGCTCTCTGGGCGTGAAGGGTTTTTCCCGGGCTTCGGTATCATAATCACCCTACCTTGTTTCCAGGCGGTCGGAAAATGGCCCGTGCGGCAGACGCCATTGTAGAGCCGCGCTATCGCGGCGACGGTCTTCGGCGGGAGATGGCGTAGGTGGTCGTTCGTAATCCCGTCAGGGCCCGGAGCCTTTCTGGGTTTTGACCTGGCGATTTCTCTCTGCACCTGACGGGGAGAGACGACGATGGGGTCGTCCTGTGGCGCTAGCGGCTTGGACAGACAGTTACTCACGTGCGCTTCCACCTCCGCTACGTGCTCGCTGTCTGTAGAGTCGTTGGGTGTGAACTGTCGCTCTAGGTGTTCTGCGAGCAGCTCCGCTCTATCTGTCGCTTGGTATCTCGGCCGGCCATCTGGGTGGATGAGGGGGCGGGGCGTCGATGGGGTGGTCTGATAGAGACGCTTACACAGGCGGTGGACCGAGGGGTACTCCTCGCTGGCGTCGTCTATGATTTTCTCCCACGAGCTGGCGGCGTGTTCGTCCAGGGCGCGTTTGACCTTGGCTGTGGTGTCATTCAGCCTTGTTTTGGTGGTGGGGCAGCGGGTCTGGTGCCAAAGTCGCTGCAGGTTGCGCTTTTCTGCAATAAGTGCCGCGATGTGGGACGGTAGAGTCTGGTTTCTTACCGTACCCGGTCGGGTGTGCGAGGCTGTTGTTAGCGCAGTCTGTATGGCGGACGTCAGCTCCGTCGCTGCCTCTTCGACGTCGGAGGCGGTGTTGATGGGCCGCGTCGGGGTGTGGGCGGTAAGCGCGGACTGAAAGAGGGCCCAGTCGACGCGCCTACGGGGGGCCGGTAATGTAGAACGTGTTGGTAGAGCATCTAGGGTGCAGATTACCGGTCTGTGATCCGACGGCAGGTCCATCATCACCTCTTGGTTTATCGTGGCCGGGACACCGCGGAGCACCAGGATGTCTAAGACGTCGTCCGTGCCGGTGGCGGCGTCGTGGTGGGTGGGCTCGTCTGGGCCCATGACGTCATAGTTGTGTAGCGTCGCATCGTTGTGAAGTATGCGGCCTGTGGGGTTGGTGGTCGTGGAGTTCCACATGGGGCTCTTGGCATTCAGGTCGCCAGCTACGATAGTGGGGAGGGGATGAAGTAACTCCCTCAGCTCCTTAGCGTCTAATCGCGACCCGGGGGGTCTGTATGTGGCGTAGATTCTAAGATTAGTACCTTGGATGTTGATGTCAACCCCGAGCGCGCGGAAGCTGCTGATTTGCGCTGTGGGTGCGGGTTGGTGCACAATCCGGCGGTGTACGAGCACCATCAGGCCTCTCACCGGGCGTCCGTCGACATCGGAGATCTCGTCCTGCCGGTACAAGGTATAATTATTAAAGCGCACTGAGGTAGAGGCGGCGAGTCGCGTTTCGCTCACAAGGGCCACGTCGATTTGGTACTCGCGCAGGAAATGTTGCAGCATCCGACGTTTCCCTGTGAGCGATTGTGCGTTCCAGTGAACGAATCTCAGTGGCAACAATTTTCATACAAAACAGCCTTATTTAAGTACAAAACGTTTACTCGCACTTAGTGGCTAGTTAGTTTTCTACAATATAGCTATTAGCCAATTGGCTTTGGTTAAAAAATAAAAGGTATTTTTTTTATATTTTTTTACTACAGATTAGGCCAATTTATGAAACTAATTTGAATATTTTAAGATTTGGTCCCGTATTTATTTTTTTATAAATTTATTTGTCGAGCGCATATGGTCAACCGGAATGACGTCATTAGTGGCATGAAAGTTTAAGAAGGAAAACCTTTGCCATCTACTTATAGAAAAAGAACGGCCAAGTGTCATTACCTGTCATAATGACTTTATGGTTGTTTGTAAACAAATAAGTTATAGTTAATATTTCTTCTATTTTATTCATTTAATCCAGTTGTGACGGTTCTAACCTACCTTCTTAATTTGCCGCAATAATTTTTGAGGTGGTAAAATTATAATAAAAATGCTTACCAGTGGAAACTCAGCTGAAAAACTTTGTAAAAATTGACACGCCCAATCTACCCAAATTGCGAAATGTATTGTATGTATTGTGTCTATTTTGGATGTAGGCTACATGGATGGAATTGTAACGATTGCTTGTGGACTGATAAATTTGCAGGATAACATAATAAACATTGTGAAAATATGTGCATACTTTATTTCTATTTACAAACATTTAATAGTAGGGATGTGGAAAAAATTACGAGATAAGTTCATCGATATACTATGATATATCGATAGATGTTTTTACAATAATTTTTCCAAAACATTTTTTTTGTAATTACGTATGGATTCTAATAGTCGACACTATTTTGTCACTGGAGCATTTTGATTTTTTCCTACTTTTGAGTCTTTAAAATCATCGTAAAATTCGTCAAATCGAGCCAAAATTTCGCGTAGGGGTTTATTTTGCTATTTTTTATGTTTTACAATACCTTAAAATTAGAATCCATTACTTAGTCATCATCCCATTTCGTCCCATTTTTTTCTTAGAAATATTACCTATATCGATATTTTTTCACTTCCACCTTCCACCATCCCTAATGCCAAGTTCATTGTCAAAATTGTCTTTGCACTTTTTTCATTTTTTTTATTATGGCTGGGGGGATCTGTATGTAATGACGTCATATGAAGGTCATTTGAAGGTTAAAGCTTTTTATTGAATATTATAAATATCTTTAAAAATATAGAATTATTTTTAAATTTAATTAGTAGACACTGTACCGAAAGCTTATTCCTCGAAATGGTTTTGAGATTTCCAGTCATGTTCAAAAAGTTATCATAGCCAATTACAACGCATACAGTTTGCACACGGCACTAATTTTTGCACACGGCACCAATCTTTCCTGTCTCTTTCCAACATTATAGTGCTATCTCTTTCTAACGGTGCAAACAAAATCGCTAATAGTATCTATACAAGAAAGATAAATAACAAATCAAAGGTCTTAATTCCTATCTTAATTTCTACATGTAAAATATACTAGATAAACATAATTTAGTGTTCAAATAAGAGAAAATAATGTGATAAAACAAAGTAATTCTACAAAATATCAAAATTTAAACTATCTTAACTATATTTACATATTTTACAATCGTTCTGCCGTCAACAATAAGATTTGCCGAGGTAGCGACCACTACAATAAAAGTCTTAGCTTCACACAACCAAGATCGCGCCTATTTCCATTATCCCACATATTGTTCAGTTGCGTAGACACTTGTGCCACAAAACTGCACCAATTTTAAGACACAATATCCACTATGAATCAATTTGCGAATAATTAAAATAGTCACCGAACTGAACTCGACAAAATCCCGCCAAAAACTCCCAGTATATATATATTTTTTTTTATGCCAAAATCACACTCGTCTGTACAAAGAATATATAGGAGAAAAAAAAAGAAAAAATGTAAAAGACATTCTGCGAAAGTGACCATTTGCGAAAGTGACCATTTGCGAAAGTGACCATTTGCGAAAGTGACCATTTGCGAAAGTGACCATTTGCGAAAGTGACCATTTGCGAAAGTGACCATTTGCGAAAGTGACCAAATTTATCGCGATGACCATTTGCGAAAGTGACGATCTGCGTCAAAACCCAAGAAGGTTACTTATCAGCTTTAACAGAAATAAGTAACGATGTAGTCGTATCGAGCAGCCCGATTGTCGTCATGGCGTCTCGTATTTCTTAGTAATTAGCAACAAAAACTTCTTGTTCAGTATTTGGTGTGTAACCAACAACAGTGGTATCACAAGAAGCCAGACAAGAGTCCGGCGGAAACAGGCTAAACCGAGTTTAACACGAATTTTGTCGCTGACACATCGTCATGTGTACACTTGGTCCTATAAGAACCTACTGACCAATTTAGAGTACAAAATATTGAAGTCTCTACTAGCCTCCACTGAAAATATTCTACTCGATTGTTTCTATAACCAACGAGTTAAGGAAATGAACTGGGAATGACTAAGACTAAATTACAATCAATCAACTAAAAATCGCCTAATTCACACACGAATTCAGTTATAAATTGAATGAATTTCATTTATACGAAAAGAAATCATTGGAAGAGACTTAAATGGTCAGTAGGGAGCAGCGTCACAAATTATAACATACAAATGGGGAATGTCCGAAAAAAATCAAATTAGCTGAATATTTTTTTATAGGTAGGAATAAGCTCCCTTAGTAATAGAAAAAAGTTTCAGAATTTTCGGTTCCGTAAAAAAAATTTAAAAAATGAAAGTCTCTGCGACTTCACAAATGTATGAAAATAACAGCAGAATGGAATTTATACCTTTGCCACCACCTGCCACAACCACAACACGGTATTAAAAAAAAGAAATGTCAAAACTTTTTTTTCTTAATACTTATTGTTGTTGTGGCAGGTGGTGGCAAAGGTATAATCTCCATTCTGCTGTTACTTTTGTACATTTGTGAAGTCGAAGAGACTTTCATTTTGTAAAGATTTTTTACGCAACCGAAAATTCTGAATCTTTTTTCTATTACTAAGGGAACTTATTCCTACCTATAAAAAAATATTCAGCTAATTTGATTTTTTTCGGACATTCCCCATTAGATAAATTAACCGGGTGCAATTGGAAGTAGAATTAGAATTTAGTTTTTTCACTGTATTCGCTTGTGATTATGACGAGAGGGCATTTCATTTGTTGCGAGTTAATTAAAAAGGAGAGTAGTGGTCAGTGATACTTATAGTAGAGTTGCAAAATTGTTGAATATTTCACAGAACGAGCTACCATCGGCCACGAGGGCGCGGGAAATGTATTCAGTCGTTTTAATTAGAGGAGAATTTGCGGTGCGAGCAGTCAGATATTTTGAATAAGTTATTGTAGCTTGTGAACTCATTATTGTTACAAAATACGCTAAAAGGGACTTATTTATTTAAATTATTATGGGCACAAGTGGAATAGGTAGATTATTTATATGTTTTTTTTAATCTTTAATTATTTAAGGAAGGGTTTTTCCTCATGGAAATGCCACCCTCATAGATCTAACAGGAAAAAATAAAAAAATTACAAATAAATTATAATTAAACAACTAACACCTGCGGTTGAAAGCTACCCTCACCAACCTATACAGTCTGACAACATTTTCAGAGCACGGCTCCACTGGAATACGAACCCTACTTCACCATTTAATTGGTTGATCATGAAGAACTGTAATCTTTCAGCTTCATTACGGACACACTCCATCACAATGTGGTACACATCTTCTACAACATCACATTCGGTGCCATTTGGGGACGGGCTTATTCTCATAAGATGTGCAAACTTATTCAATGGCATGTGTCCGGAACGAAATCTGAGAGCTGTGACAATATCGCTCCTACTCATATTGGCATCTTCGAACAATGGCAATTTTCTCATTCCCGGTTGTATGGTATTAAACCATATTCCTCTTGTCTTTTATGCTTCTAATGGGGTATTTACATGGAGCGACTTGGTTATCGCTTTTTATCGGCAATCGCTTGTAAAATCTAATCGCACAATTTCAATGAGATGGCGATTCGATTTTACAAGCGATTGTTGATAAAAAAATGACTAAAGTCGCATGTCAAGTTGCCTGGGGGTCAAGTCTGCTAATGTTTTCGTCAAAATCGTAGTTCATAATGCTTTTTGACACAGTTCTTGTTTCTTAAACCCAAAATCAAGACACAATATGTTTCCGTATTGGGTTTAAGAAACACAATGTGTTTCAGTTTTGGGTTTAAGAAACAAGAACTGTGTCAAAATGCATTACCATTCAAACACCATTGAACTACGATTTTGACGAAAACATTAGCAGTCTTGACCCCCTGCCCAGTCACCCCGTGTAAATACACCAAAACTTGGATAGAGCTGAAACTAAATAAAATTGTTGTTACATAAATAATTAACAATAGGAACTAGGTATTCTATGATGCAACAATGATTTGTGTGAGAAATGATCGTTTTTATCTAATTGCTTAAGAACATAGCATGATGAAGCGATTGTTCGTAAAGTGATTATTCTTATGTAATGGTATGACGAATTGACGATCAAAGCAAGTGTTCTCTCTGTCTAAAAAAACCGGTCAAGAGCGAGTCGGACTCGCAAACCGAGGATTCCGTACAATCATAAATATATTTGGATATGTTACTTTAGTACAGTCTTTAAAAAAGTAGGATAAACGGCAGACAGGTGGAAGGGCGAACAGGCGGACAGTTAATTTACAAATCTTAACCACAGCTGCTTATGGTGACTGAAAAACGTTTCAGCCACTCCACATTGCAAACTGTTTATATTACTAGTCCATCAGCCATTTTAATGTCCACACTGCTGGAGCACAGGCCTTCCTTATGGGTGGATGAGGAGGACGGGCCATAACCCACCACGGATGCGGATGCGGATGCAATGCGGATTGGTGGGTGTTAACGACTGCAAATGCAGCCGGGACCAACGGCTTAAAGTGCCTTCCGAAGCACGGAGGAGCTCGAGAAAATAAATTTTTGGTCACCCATCCCATGACCGACCCTTGCGAAAATTGCTTAACTTCCATAATCGCAGGGCCAGGCGCTAAACCACTGCGCCACCGAGCTCCTCGTTATTATTATATTACTTTTATGTTTATTTCTAAAAAAGTGTGTTATATTGAGACATCGTTTTATTTTTCCTGTAATCTTTACATAAACTACTATCACATAGAATTATTTCAGATTTTTCTCCTTGCAAACTTCGGAAATAAGGGGGGGAACGGTTTTTTTTTTTTACATTTTTCATCATAAGTCGAAATCTATGCGGCCTAAGAAAAAAGGAAAAATTGTTTTAAAATGTGCAAACAACGCTCTTTCATATGATACCCCACATGCCCCAGTCACGTCACTTAAAATTTTTAAGACCCCTTTCAGTCCCTGTTGTAAAAAAAATATTTTTTTATTTCTTTCTTATTTGCAAAATAGTTGGGCAAATGTCATCTTAAACTATTCCAAATTTCAAGTTGATACCATTAGTAGTTCTCGAGATATCCAGCTGTGACAGACAGACAGAGTCACACCATAAGGGTTCCTTTTTTACCATTTTGGTACGGAACCCTAAAAAAGGTGACGAAATCACTGAATTTAATAATTTAGTAACGAAAATAGTCTCCTTTCAACCGAAACACGAAAATAGTGGCTTAGATTATTTAATCTAAGAATAGTGGTTAGGGTGTAGGGTAAATGCAAATCAATCGTTAATTTGACTAATAATGTTATCCTTATCTAACGATACCAATTAAAATTTGTTTAGTATGAGGAGCCGGGAAAAGTTTCATGTGAAACAAAATTACAATATATTATTATGCTCAAACTTCTTCGACAATTTAATTAGGTATACAATGTAATTAAATAAAAACTAATTTCATTAGTATTAGCAATCCACTTAAGAGTAAACATTAGCACGTGCCTCGCAATGTCGGCACTTAACGTGGTTTCCCAGGATTTTAGATTTTACACAATGTATTTTAGCGTGTCCCGCACAAGTCAAAACTAACGGCAAATTGTTAATATGAATTATGCTTGGACGAATTAACCTCTGGACACGAAACGTAAGAAAATGTATGAAATCACGATCGACCAATTTTGCGGGGTGAGGGGGGATTACACTTGTCAAATAATGACAATGTTATACATACTTTGTTTACATACCAAATTTTATTTATTTTACGTAAAAATAGCTACTGTAATAGGTTGAAATTGTGCTTACGCGTGAAAAGAAACATTTCTTGATTGCCCGCAATTTGTTTTGCTGAAAAATACGGAGCATTTTGCCCATTTTTGTACCAATGTTTCGCCACGAGCTCTAGCATCACACTGACAACGCGATATCGTTTACTGAGGTTATTGGTCACAGTAAGTGGCAGAGGGGTAAAGGCGAATATGGCTGTCATTTCGCGTCCAGTGGTTGATTCGTCCAAGGAATTATGTTATCAAAGCAAAATTATCTCATTTAATGCAATATGTTTGTAGTAATTGTCGAATACAACTTCAGTGTGTACAAATAAAGCATGTTCCAGACGGATTAAATCACGCCTCCCAACAGAGGTGACCTTGCTTGATTTAATCCATCTAGACGGCAGATTTAATCCAAATTTCTCCAACCAATCCAAATGACCTTCAACGTCCTTGGTGGAAGGGCGCGAGTTCCAACACAAGCACGGTAATGATATTTATCAGTACTCCAACTTCATATACTGCCCGGCATTTATATTGGCAAGATAAAAACGAGACAAAAGATGTGCAGCGCCACAAATTTTAGTGTTTGTGGCTATTGCGCATCTTTTGTCTCATCTTTCTCTTGCCAATTTATATGCCAGCATCTGTACAAATAGTCGAAAAGCGAGTCGTACGTACCTACGCGCCTCGGCCCTCGAGTTCAGTCTGCAGTCTGCACTCGGTACACAAACAGTCGCGAATGCGCCGCAGTGATGAACGAAAGATGTACGTAGGTCAGGTACTATTGAGGTAATAAATATAATAGAAAAAAATACTATAAAATATCGACTCAGCCGTCGCAGTTCAGACGGGCTCAAATGGCTCGGCTGCTACGGGTTACGGGTGAGTCGATTTTTTCTAGTATTTTTAGGGTTCCGTAGCCTAAATGGCAAAAAACGGAACCCTTATAGATTCGTCATGTCTGTCTGTCTGTCTGTCTGTCTGTCCGTCCGTATGTCACAGCCATTTTATTCCAAACGTATTAAAATTACACAATTGAAACTTGGTTGGTAGATGTATTCTGTTAACCGCTCAACGATTTTAACACAAAAATAACAAAAATAAAGAGAGATGGAGAGCCCCCCAGGTATGGGGGGCTCTCCATACCTGGAACTGAAACTGCGAACGTGTGGGGTGTCATGTCAATAGATAGGTCTTTAAAATTGACATTGAGGTTTTTAAGACAATTTTTTCTCAAAGTCTACCGTTTGAAAGATATACTCCGCCAAAGTGGTAAAATGTTTATCCTCCCCCCCCCCCCCCTTTAACTTTTGAAATAAGAAAGTGAAAAATCTAAAAAACATATATGTATATGTAACATGTAGATAACATATATTATATAACATATATGTAACATGTAGATCTTAATAATTGCTTTCAATGAAAATTGGTTTGAACGAGATATAGTAATTAGTTTTTGAGATATAGCACATTTTCCATAACCGCAAATATTACTTTGTCATTCATACCAACACTGTGAAAAACAAAGTTATTTTTGCAGACGAAAAATGATAATGGTATTAAATATGGTGTGGTATAAGGTATCTACGGAACCGTACGGCGCGTTGCCCAAAACGCACTTGGCCGGGTTTTTTCTATTATATTTATTACCTTAATATAAAAATAACATTCTGAATGCCAAAAGTCTAAAAATTCAATAGGTACTATTGATTGAAATACAAGTTCTTACTATTGCAAAGTGCAGATTGTGCTGTTTTTATTATAAATATAATTAACTAATAATCCAGACTCAAGAGATAACATTTTGAAATACCTGGAAAGTCCGAAAACTATGATTAAGTATACTTAAAATATTATATAATACGTAGGTATTGTACTAAGGATTATTAAATAACTTGTTTCTCCCATCAATAATGTATTTTTTTTTATTTTTGTAAGGGTGGGTACTCACTTAGGTTCGCGAACCTCCGCGCTCCGCAAACATGCACCGAAAAAATCGTTTATCCTCTGCTGGAACAGGGCGCCCAGGTGTGTACGTGAGCGAACACGTATGCGAACTTGGTTCGCACAGGTACACACTGTAGCCAAAGTAAAAATATTTGTTTTTGCTATGGATCACTGTTCGAGGTTCGCGGAGCGCGGAGGTTCGCGAACCTAAGTGGGTATCCACCCTAACACAACATAATATTTTATAAACATGAATAACCGCATCATTGAACTAAACATTTGTCTCCCATATATATAGTTCCTAATGTGGTAACTAGATGGCGCTGTAGCGTTCTGAACCGCGGTATCGAGTTTGTTACGCAGTCCTATAAGTCCTCTGCGAATATTTTGTTTTGTATCGAATCCAGTAGGTAGCTACTATAGCGGTGGTCCACTTCTGGGTGTAGTGTAGTACAAAGTTCAGGATCCGTTAACCTGTTCGGTGTCTCACCTCAATCCGCCCTGTAGTAGTCACTTCATCATATCGGTCAAAATTTATGGTTTCTGTACTGCTACTTATCATCAGTACCCAATAAACCTCTTCTCATTTACCCATCGTCGTCTTTCTTCACTCCCCGTACGTCGCCCCGTTACATCTGGCGCCTCAACGAGTGGCCACCTGGAGGTCACCATCACACCACCTGGAGGACCTGGACGTGTACCTGTTGGATCTGGAAACTTACCTTAGGATTCTGCGACATCTGACGCTCTTTCAAGTCACCACCTGGAGGAGCTGGACGAGCAGCTGCAAGACCTGCAAATCAATTTCCGGGCTCAACGGATTCACCCACGTCTCCACACACTCCTGGCAAAGTGGCGGGACGTTCCAGCGTGAATCCCACCCCAAAATTCGTTGTGACGAAGTTTGGTCGGCAAACTACTGTGAAGAAAAGTACGAGTACTTCCGCAAGAATGACGAACTTTTCTACAGAGCAATTCAAGGAGCTCTTGACTACAATTGGCACGGGTAGGCGCAGCTCCTTGGCGTTCTGTCAAGCTTCGTATGATGGCAGAAAAGACGTAGAGGCTCTCGAAGCATTTTTAGCAGCTGTAAAGACGTTCAAAGATATTGAACACATCACCGACAGTGAAGCACTCGCCGGTCTACCCTTGTTGCTTAAAGATGAGGCTGCGAAGTGGTGGCAAGGTATTAAGCATAAGGTCACTACTTGGTCGGACTTTGAGGATAGGATGCGCAACAGTTTTGCCCCAAAGAAACCAGGGTCCCTGGTCTTATATGAGATCACTTCTGTGAAGCAACTCCCTACGATCACCACAGAAGAGTTCATCAGGGAAAAGAGGATGCAGTTTGCCTCATACTCCCGTATGGAGTTCCCAGAAGAAGTGCAGCTGGACCTCATTTATTATCTCCTGCATCTCAACATAAGGGAAAAACTGCCACGCACTGCTTTCACCACCTTTGACCAACTTCTCAATGCAGCAAGAGATATTGAACAAATTTTGAATGAGAAGCGTCAAGATTTGGCCAAGACTAAATCGCACCCAAAAGCGGAAGGTTACGAAAATGAGCGTAAAGGGTTCAAGTTACGATGCAACTACTGTAAATCTTTTGGTCATACCATTGCTAACTGTAACAAGAAATCCAAAAAACCGAAACCACCACCAATTGATAAGACCAACTATGCTGAAACGGAAACTCAGTTTCCGTCGCCGTCTCAGCCGAAGGTTTCGTGTTATGGTTGCGGAGCGCCTGGCTTTGTAAGAACCAATTGCCCGACTTGCGCTCAGAAAACAGTCAAAGTAGAACAGGTTGATTTTTGTTCGACGTACGCTCAACCCTTTGTACATCCGAGACCTGTCATCTCCATCGCTATCGAAGATTTACATGGTAAGTCAAGTGTAGCTTCGTACTCGCTGTATACAGCATTGATGCAAAAGGGGTACCAGTTTACGAAGCAGGTTATGAACATTGCACTTGCGGATGGTATCACCAAACAACAAACTACCTCACTTATCACTGTTCCTGTCACTCTGTGTGGACGAATAATTCCCACAACTTTCATTGTTTTGCCAGAGGCACGAGACAATAAGACTCTGTTGGGGATCGGATTTTTGGCTGCTGCAGGGATGATTCTAGAACCTCCTCAATTCACTTGGCACTTTAATGATGACGTCGACACAACGTACGAATTATATGACGAAGATTTCTTGGTTCCGAAATCTCAAGCTCCAGTACCGATATCGCAGATTGGACCATCGCAAGGTATGACCAAGGATGCTAATGTCCCTCGTATGGAATCGGCGAAGACCTGGGAAGTGCCGATAAAACCAACTATAGCTGCCTTGCCTGAGGAGAGTGCTTGCTCCTATTATAAGTTGGTTCCTTTTGAGTCCGCTCGCGGGAAGAAAAGAGCACAGCCCGAAGATAGTATTTTTGAGGGGTACTCTCCATTCATGGATTACATGATGCGTGATGCACAGCTCACCATTCACAATACTGAGGTGGAATTGTCTCCTCATTCTAAGGATTTATTCCCTGGCACTGACTCTTTTACTCCAGAAGACGTAAGCCTCAACTCAGTAGAAGTCGATTTGTCTTTGTCCAATAGCGTCTTTTCTGATACCCAGCGTAAAGATTTAAATAAAATTTTGCTCCAGTATAAGGACGTTTTTATTGATAATGGTAACCCGGAACCACCTAATGAGCCAGTAGGGACGTATCATGCTTCCGCTCTTGTACCTTTTATCACCAAAGAGTCTAATCTGCCCGTGCCAATACAACCTATAAAGAAAAGGGGAAGACCGAAGAAAACTCCAAGCCAAGACTGTGCCCAACAACCCACTAAGCGCAGGGGAAGACCAAAGAAGAATTGACTGACCATCTTCCTCGTCGGGACGACATCGGAACCTGAAGGGGGGGACTGTAACACAACATAATATTTTATAAACATGAATAACCGCATCATTGAACTAAACATTTGTCTCCCATATATATAGTTCCTAATGTGGTAACTAGATGGCGCTGTAGCGTTCTGAACCGCGGTATCGAGTTTGTTACGCAGTCCTATAAGTCCTCTGCGAATATTTTGTTTTGTATCGAATCCAGTAGGTAACTACTATAGCGGTGGTCCACTTCTGGGTGTAGTGTAGTACAAAGTTCAGGATCCGTTAACCTGTTCGGTGTCTCACCTCAATCCGCCCTGTAGTAGTCACTTCATCATATCGGTCAAAATTTATGGTTTCTGTACTGCTACTTATCATCAGTACCCAATAAACCTCTTCTCATTTACCCATCGTCGTCTTTCTTCACTCCCCGTACGTCGCCCCGTTACATTTTTATTTTACCATTAGTTTTGTTAATCTAGTTATATTATTGCCTTGAAATTAATTGATTGAACCAGCGCGGGTTTATTTAGGTAATTATTTCAAGGACAGGGCCGAGTTACAGTACTGATAGATATCATTACCGTGGAATGGGAAAGAGTGTCGGCGCTAGGGTTGCCAACATGTCTAAGGCGAAATATAGTATTTTTCAAATAAGGCTAAAAAAAATTAGTACACTTTAAAATAATATAGTATTTTATGGAAAAGGCAAAAATTAGGCAAATATATTATTATATTTTACTTTTTTAATTTTTATAAAACCTACATTTTTTGAACTTTTTGCATTTTTGAACAATGTTTTGGTCAAAATCATAAACCATAAATAAAACAATCATGAATCAAAATAAAAGTCTCATATTATTTTCTACAATCGATATTAATTAAATATAAGTAAATTAAAAACTCATTTTTAACTTACTTACGATTGTATCAGTATTACTGATTAAGTTAAGACATGAAAGAAATTCGTCCATTGTTAAGATTAAGATATATTTCGACCATGGATTAAGATTTAATTAAGTTGTCAATTTTATATTGACAAGTTTGGAACGCAATAAGACAGATAGATACGTTCAGAATTCAGATACAATACACTATACACATAGTATTTGTTATATGGTGTGACTGACTATACACTACACGCTATCGAATCAGTCAAAATGCACGATCACAAATAAAAAAAAAAACATTTGTTTCTTGGCGATCGATGTTGAAAATATAGTATTTTTGCGTGCTATATATTTCTTCAACAGTATATAGCACGCAGACCCGAAACATAGTATAATACTACATATTATTATAGTATGGTTGGCAGCCCTAGTTTCGGCGCTTGGATGTAAACTCGTGTAGCCGCAACACAATCCACGGATGGAAACCACGCCCCCATCAAGCTTCCACCAAGGTGACCTTGGTTGGGAGGCGTGATTTAATCCGTCTGGAACGTGCTTAAGTGTATACACTAAAGTTGTATTCGGCAAATATTACAAAATTGCATTTAATGAGATAATTTTGCTTGGATAACATAACTGTGTTATGTTAAAAATTATGACCCTATAGTGAACGATTGCCGTTAGTTGTCGAAACACGTTAAAATATATAGTGTAAAAGCTAAAATCCAGGGATACCACGTTATGTGCTTACAATAGCGAGTCACGTGCTAATGTTTAACTTTAACTTCAAAGTTCTCGGGCAACATCCAGTAACTATCAGCTAAAATCTAGTCACTCAACTAGGTCCCTAATAGACTTTATATAGACTGGGAGAGTTTCAACCCTTGTTAGGCGTGCCCTCATCAAACTCAGCCTTGACACGTCATTACGGAGACAGTAGACACGTAATATTTTACTCGAATACAGATCATCCGCTGAATTGGCTATGTCGGAACTTATGCAGCCGTACAAATATCATGTTTTAATTACCCTAGCAGCTAGCATCACACGATATGTTTTGGCGTGCCTGAAAAATATTTTGTTGTGTATTTGGATCTTTCTGTGAGTTATATTTAAGTTTCAGAAATGCCAGTTTTACCCTACCACATTTATCAGAAAACTATTTCTGGAGGTTAACTACACACACAGGCTTTATTTTTGTATTTTTTACAGTGAGTAGGTAGGTACTTGAATTAAAAAAAAAAGTACTTAAACTAAAAAAAAATAGGGTATGATATTATATTTCACAAGATTTCCAAGACGGTTTTTTTACAATATCTAAAAAATAAGTAAGCAATAAGTATACATTTCTAATTAAGTTTTATTCCGATGAGGAGTCTACTGTCATAACCTTTCGATCAGGGGGTCAAATCTGCTAATGTTTTCGTCAAAATCATAGTTCAATGGTGTTCTAATGGTAATGCTTTTTGACACAGTTCTTGTTTCTTAAACCCAAAATCAAGACACAATTATGTTTCCGTTTTGGGTTTAAGAAACACAATGTGTTTCAGTTTTGGGCTTAAGATAGGGTTGCCAGATCGGAAGTCCAAAATATCTAGAGAAATTTTGAAAATGTAGGGATTTTACGGTTGTTGTCGGGAGAAATAATTATTAAAAATAAAAATGTAACTTAAATTCCTGTATATGGTAAGAAAACGGCCGCGCAGTGCAATTTTTAGTCAGTTTTATCCAATAATCTTGTAATTTGTAGTTTAATCCGTGAAAATTATTGCTTTTTAGAGAACTTTCGGAACAGCTGATTTTCCGGGAGATTTTTAGATTTATCGGGAGTCGGGAGATCACTTGAAATTCCGGGAGAATCCAGGCAAATCCCGACCATCTGGCAACCCTAGTTTAAGATACAAGAACTGTGTCAAAAAGCATCACCATTCAAACACTACGATTTTGATGAAAACATTAGCAGACTTGACCTCCTGGATCATTGCAGAACTTTTTCAGCTGCGCGAACAGTGTATATGTCACTGTTAAAGTGCGAAAAATTATTTTATTTCGTATTTTAAAGGTTATCTGCAAGATTCCCTAGCTAATCTGCAGATTAACGACCAAGGATCACACAAAAGCGGGGGGACGCGGGGGCGGGCGCAGCCCCCGAGTCCATGGAAAAAGTCTTACAGTGTTCATTAGGTTAGGTTAGGTTAGTATTGCGACCAAAAACGCGCGAGCCGTGCAAGCGGAGCGAGCGTGCCGCTGCCGCGGGAGCGGCCGGCGAAGCGCCAGAAATGAAGTTTTTGTAAAACAAACTTTCAATGTTCTTTTACTTAAATTTCCTGAAGCCGCACTTTAACTAGTTAAACTAGTTTATCTGCAGATTAACTGATTCCGTACTTTAACGGTAACATATACAACGTGAAATTTTAATCATTTTGTTCACACAGTAGGGTGGTTCCACTAATACATATAAGTAACTTTTACTATGGGGCCAACTCTGATATCGGGAAAAAAAACAGCTATTCCGTATTGCGCTTTTGTATGGAACAGCTGATTTTTCCCGATATCAGAATTGACCCCATCGTAAAATTTGCTTGTAATCAGCGAATTAAAATCTATGGAACAAGCATAGCGCTCTAATAATGGCAC
The DNA here is from genome assembly GCA_943789525.1 of Agriphila geniculea. Lineage (NCBI taxonomy): Eukaryota > Metazoa > Arthropoda > Insecta > Lepidoptera > Crambidae > Agriphila > Agriphila geniculea. The sequence goes on from OX038880.1 coordinate 5,728,732, forward strand.
CACACGAAAAGTACAACTAAGTGGATGGAGCTAAAAATGCTGGCATTTAATTATGCAGGAGCAGGACAAAGCATCTGAACACTGGTTGCTTATTATTATTAGCGACCATAATTTTTGTATATACGCTTAGATATTTTCTATACTTAAACGAAAAAATATGATACGTTATTTCTGCATATTTTTATTGCCTTCTTTGCGTCTTTTACACCATACAGGACGTCATTTCTAATAAATTCTCACTTTCTCTCTTTTCTCTACAATACAAAAAAGTGCCGAAAAAGTGCGGGTTGTACTTTTTCGGCCCCGTGGTGCCATTTTTTAAGCAATATTTGTTTGCAATTACACTTCCATAGATTTCAGTTCGCTGCTAATAATCATGAGTGAACCAAATGATTAAAATTTCAGTGTATATATTTAGATAAATATTCCTAATATTTCTAAAGTAACATAGCTATTATGCAACGGCACAGCATAAAGATTTTTTTCCTTACAGTAGGCCGACGCCTTTATTGTTGGGCGATACCGCCGCCTGTAGGGTATTTACGCAAATACGGAAGGGTTGTCACAAATTTACAATTTGGAAGGTGGATTTCTTTTACGACCCCCGGGTACATAAAAGTATTGCGAAATTATATAAAACTAGCGGCCCGCCCCGGCTTCGCACGGGTGCAATGTAGTTACTAACCCCCTTACTAATAAAGATTGAATAACAGATGTTTAGTTACACAATGGTTACTCTCTGTCAAACTATTTGAATTTGACATTAAAAAGAAAGTGACAAAACACTGTGTAACTATGCAGCTGCTATACAATCTTTATTAGTAAGGGGGTAAATGTAAAACTGTGCTAATGTGGTGTCAGTGTAAAGTTATTAGATTATACTACAGGATACATATACCTAGGAGGACGACATATACCTATACGACGTACGCAAGGGGTGTTATAATATAATTGACGTGTGTGTGTCTGTCTGTCTGAGGCAACCAACCTAGCTCCCAAACTTATGGATCGATTTTAATGAGGTTTTTATGCATAGTTTAAGAGAAGCGTGTAGACGGCGGGAAGCGACTTTGTTTTATACTATGTATAGCTTTTGCCCGTGGCTCCGCCCGCGTGGCAGTCGGTAATCGTTGTAAGTCTTCCCTTGGAAACCAATGATCGGGATGAAAAGAAGCCTGTGTTAAGTATTCCAGACTTAATCTATATCTGTGCCAAATTTCTCCTAAATCCGTTTACCCGTTCAGACGTGATTGAGTATGATATGATTGAGTAGGTACCTAACAGAACAACATCCAAACATCAAAACTTTCACATTTATACAATTTTGTGATTATATAGGTAATAGCTGCACCCCGCGGTTTTACCCGCGCAGTCTGTCGATTCTGTAACCAAACTCGCATCTCACTTCACTTCGCGTGAATTTGTTATTAGACATTTGTTTACTAAATGAGCTATTTTACTGATTGTAAAAAAATTGGTAGCCTGCGTAGCTATATAAAATCTTTTGTGATAAAAAAATTTTCTTATCGTTATCTTATTTATGATTTAAAATTCCCGTGCAGTGAAGTGAGATTCGAAGTGGGGTTCGAGTTTGGTTACAGAATCGACGCCCTGTTAACGATTCTGTATTAGTTAGGTAGGTACTTAATAAAATTTATTAGCGGTAATTTAACAAAATAAGTATAATAATATTATGTTACATTTAATACTTACCTTATAGTTAAAAATTCTAATATCTTTGCTTAATAGTTATCTTCTTTATAAATAAAAATCGATGTATGTGTATTTGTTTCCTTTGCACTCCTAAACCATTCATCCACATCCGATTATGATGAAACTTTGGTGAATGTTTGGTGAATTGTTCTGCTTACTACTGAAAAGGTTTCTGGCTAAAAAAAACGTGACATTGCAACGCATGCCGGGCAAAGATTTATGCCGGGTGCAACAAATGTTGTGCATTATTATCAGGCTCTCCATCGAAACACTTCTCTAAATACCACATTCCTTGTCACGTTATCTGATATTTGCCAGATGTTGCCGTTTTATTTGACTAATATTTCGTAAAGTAGTGAAAATAGGGATAAAATCTTATACAACATTATAAGAATCAAAGCTTGTCTTGAAAATCGGGAAAATTAGAGATTAAACGTCAGCCCGTGCAGTGACAACTGACATTTATTTTTCTTAATCATTCAAATGCACTAAGAAGTTTTGATTCCGATATCGAAGTCAACCACCCTAAAAATAGCTTTCTACCCCTTTTCAACCCTGTTAAGGGATACATTTCAAAAAAATACGAAACACGTGTTCAATTAATTTTGTAAAAGAATGTCTATGACAAATTTCAAGTCAATCGGGCCAAGGAATCGCGTTCTCCCATACAAACTTTGCCACCCTGTTTCACCCTCTTAGGGATTGAATTTCGCAAAATCCCGTCTTAGTGAGCACCTACACCCTAAAAGGGACCCCCATGCAAAATTTGAGACTCCTAGCACTTGTAGTTTCTGAGATTTCGTGATGAGTCAGTGAGTGATTTACGCTTATATATATATAGATAATGAATTAGGGGTGACACATTATTAAATAAAGGTTTTATAACATAAAGGTTTCAAACGGTTTTCTTTATACCACGAGTGAGTGCGGCAAGCTGCCAATGCTGCCGCACTCGCTCGTAGTTTCACGAAACTTACTTGATGGCCACTGTCGCACGCAGGGTTCGGAAACCAGATTAATATTATAAAAAATCCAAGATGGCGGCCAACTTTTTTTTTTTTTGCCGATTTCGATGAAACTCGGTTTTTTGTACTATTTTGACAAGAAAACACCAACGCAATTTTAAAAATATGGAAAATTCAAGATGGCGGCCAACTTTTTTGTTTGTGGGTCGATTTCGATTAAACTCGGTTTTTAGTACTATTTTGACAAGAAAACATCAACGCATTATTAAAAATATGAAAAATCTAAGATGGCGGCCAACTTTTTTCAACTGAGTTACATCGAAATCAACCTAAAAACAAAGTCGGCAGCGATCTTGACTATTGTCGTTTTTTTACAATTCGTAACTGTTTTCTTGTCAAAATAGTGCCCCAAACCAAGTTTCATCGAAATCGGTCCACAAACAAAAAAGTTGGCCACCATCTTGGATTTTTTATATTTTTAAAATTGCGTTGCTGTTTTCTTGTCTAAATAGTACTAAAAACCGAGTTTCATTGAAATCGGCCCACAAACAAAAAAGTTGGCCACCATCTTAGATTTTTTTTATTTTTAAATTGCGTTGCTGTTTTCTTGTCTAAATAGTATTAAAAACCGAGTTTCATTGAAATCGGCCCACAAACAAAAAAGTTGGCCGCCATTTTGGATTTTTGACATTTTTAACATTGCGTTGCTGTTTTTCTGTTAAAATAGTACCAAAAACCGAGTTTCAATGAAATCGGCCCACAAATAATTTTTTATTTGTCAAAAATCCAATCCAAGATCTTGGATTTTTGACATTTTTAACATTATTTTGCTGTTTTTTTTGTCGAAATAGTATAAAAAACCGAGTTTCAATGAAATCGGTCCACAAACAAAAAAGTTGGCCGCCATCTTGGTTTTTTTTACATTTTTAACATTGCGTTGCTGTTTTTTTGTCAAAATAGTAGCAAAAACCGAGTTTCATCGAAATCGACCCACAAACAAGAAAGTTGGCCGCCATCTTGAATTTTTTATATTTTTAACATTGCGTTGCTGTTTTCTTGTCAAAATAGAACAAAAAACCGAGATTCATCGAAATCGAATTATTAATTTAATAGGAAATCAAAACGGTAAAGACGCGATAGCCCTAGAAGACGTGTCCCGAGCTACATAGAACGGCGAAGTATGCAGCTCGGGCTCATCCGACTCACCTCTCCCCCCTCACGCCCCGCACGATTGCCCTGTCTAGACGTCTCTGTCGGCCTACTGTAAGAAATTATTTATGCTGTGGCAACGGTCTCAGCAACAAAGGAGGATGACCCAACTGGATACGCCGGAAATAGCAACAATAACCCGTATGATTGAGTAATAAGACGCTAATTAGCACGTGGCCCCTCGGTAAACAAATACCGATAAACATCGCTTCGGTACGGGGTACAGACGCACACAGACTTGTAAATTTACTAAAAAAAACACTCTACTCTAACTTTAGGACATAGTTGAATATTTATAGTGCCATTTTTACTGGGTTGTAATTTTAAGTGTTGAATTTTTTGTTAGCCAAAAAAAGAGGTTGATAGCCAGCATGATGTCCTTTGACAAGTCTGACGTGACAAATAGGTAGCATTATCATTTGACGATAACTTTAACTTTGACAGCGTTTTGGTGCAACTCACAGTGTCTAGTCTAGGCTGTATTAACAAGCAAGCAAGTACTTGTGAAGGTCAGTGAAACAAAGTAGCCATCGGTTCGGTAATCCAATTAAGAAACTCGTCAAGGGTGTTTTTAGGGCTCCGTAGCCTAATGGCAAAAAACGGAACCCTTATATATCATGTATCAAAAATCATACTCCCATACAAAATGTATTGGTCAGCTGACCGATATACTATGGAAAGGTGAAAAAAAAATAGTTTTTCGACCTATGTTCCTTGGAAAATGTTGTTCAGTTTTAGCAACACTATCACCTGTTTCAGGATCTGAAAGGGTTTTTTGACACATGATTCGTCTTGTCTGTGTGTCTGTCTGTCCGTCAGTCCTTATGTCATAGCCACTTTTATTCCGAAACTATTAGGATTGAAACTTGGTAGGTAGATGTATTATGAAAACCGCTTTACGATTTTTACACAAAAAAAGTATTAAGGGGTCGCCATACATGGAACTAAAACTTGCAAAAAACATAAATACATTCATCAAACCTATACTTGCGGGGAGTGTAATAGTAATTATCTATAGATAGAATAGATAGGTCTTTAAAAATGACATTGAGGTTCCTATACACTTACAAAGTGGTAAAATGTGTGTTTTTATCCCGATTTTTTGGTACAATGCGATTAATTTGACATTCCCTAGTGAAGTTGCCGCGGATCACTGTCTATTGTCAATTTAATCGTATTGTACTGAGTCGTCAAACTGAAAATTTTCTTTAGTATCTTTAATTATGAGGTTATTTCCATCATAATCATAAATCAATGTTTGAGTACCTAGGTACTTTACAACATTGAGATTTATTTAGTAAACCTTTGACAAAATGTCTCTGTCATTGCTTGCTGGCTTGATTACGTGCGAAATCGCATGGATCTCACGAGGGTAGAGCAGACCTTTGATAACAAGGTTAAGATCAAAACTAAGTAAGTAGTTCTATCGTTTTAGATCCGAACCACTGAACCACAGTACATAATATATTATTGTTGGTTGTAATTTAGTGCCCGTATTTATGAGTTTGCACATTTACGTTTACTATACTCGATAGCGAAGCGACTGAAATAAGCAATGTTGTATGCAAATTGGCTTCTGTAACTAGGTATACTAACTAAAAGTTGTCATACAAAATACCAACTGCAGTGGATAGCGAGTATAGAGGCGTAAACTCATAAGACGTCTACAGTACTTAAAAACTACCTAATTAGTAAGTGAAATTTGGTTAAAACTGACATTAATTTATTAGGACTTACACCAGTCTTATTCCTTTGATGATAGGTACTGATTGTGCCACAAGCGACTGTCCTAAAATCGTTTGATTGGTTGTTTCAAATGTCAAATGTCATTTCCGACGTATTTTAACCAATCAAAATCATTGACCACCATCTGCGATAAGCTTTACGTGTGGATACTGCTTTTTATATAAAAATAATTAAATGGCAATACATTTTCAACCCACCTGTACATTTATCAAGATAATGTTATTCAGCAATCCATCATACATATTTGGAGAAATGGATTAAGAGGGCACAGGATGTTTTTACAGGGCAGTGTTTTACGGTCTCGGTGTTTATGATTTACCTTCAATCCGAGTCTGCCGCTAACACGTGGCTTGCCGATTGAGATAAAAATGAAACTTTTCGTAGTATGTTGTACAGTTGTATGTAGATATTTTGCGTGTGATATGATAACGATTTTGGAACATACCGTCCCCGTCGTGTCAAAATTAAATAACTGACACTTTTGGCAAAATTCACTTTTTCAGTTTTTTGTAAAGTAGAAAGTGTTAGCTATATTTTGGTCTTTATCACGTTGCGATATGATTGATATCTACAAAGATATCTTCAGTTTAGTGAAACTATTGACCATTTATTACAACAGTGTTTGTTGTAGAATTAACGTGGAAAAACTGAATAACTTTTAAATGAATTCAATAACTACAGCCAAGTGCGTCGCTTATACCGGGTAGCAAGTTACCGGAATTGAGGATTATCGAGTCCTCCTCCCTCTCTTCGGACTTCAGATAACCTAAAGACGTCCCAGTGTAACTTGCTTATAACTTCTTCCAATTCGACTCTTCTTGTCGGTCCTCAGTGTGCGCGGGTTATAGGTTGCCAGGTGCAGTTTTCGTGATTGGTGGTAGCTGAGCCGCACCTGGGGATTCTTAGCACCCCCTGCCCCGCTGTTACCATAGCCGCTACTGCAGCTGGGAATGGCGGGGCTGCCGGGGACTGGGGGCCGATTTAAATTAAGCTATTTATATAGTTAGTAAATCCTTACTAATATTATAAATGCGAAAGTCCGTTTGTTTGTTTGTTTGTTACGCCTTTACGTCTTAACTACTGAACCGATCAACATGAAATTTTGCATACACGTTGTCAGGGGTACAGAGAAGGACATAGGGTACCTTTCATCCCGAAAAAAATTGTTGTTCCCGAGGGATAGCAAAAAAACCTTTCCACGCAGACGAAGTCGCGGGCGGCCGCTAGTAATAAATAAATATAAATATAGCTAGCAAATATTAAATGAAGCTATTTATTTCAATTTAATTTTAGTTATGTGGAAACCATACTTACCCATAAGTTTTATTTGCGTTTAATAAACATTTATAAGTACATTCTAGTATTATTAAACTTAATTTCTTGGTTGTGGCAAAACTTACTAAGTGACATACAAAAGCATTATAACTGCAACTTGGTTGTAAAATACGTTTGTGGCAAAACTAAATAATTACTTTTTTATTTTTTGATATAAAATAACACAAAATAACATAATTGCAAAATATTAAATAAATAAAGATAAGTCTGTTGTATAACATATCAAAAGACCGGCTGTAAATTTTCTTCACCTCAAAAAGTTATCGCCATTTTTAACGAAAAAAAACAGAAAAACGTGAATATCTCGAAACTTTGGTTTTGTTAGTTATTTAATTTTGACACAACGGGGACGACCTTTCTTTTATAAGTAGGTAGGTACGTCATTTTCATTTTTCAGTGTATAAAGGATCATTTTTATCCTCATTAAACACTTTATCTGCCTCTGTGGTCTATTGGTAATAAAATTGAATGGCTACCAGTGACAGATCAGGGGCTAATTGTCTTATTTTAAAATCTATCGCAATCGATTTCATTTGACAGATGGAGGTGACTGATTGCTGCATTTCTTTGGTAATTTTTATATTTGTGCCAAAATGATGTATCAATGCTCTGTCAAAAGAAACCGATTGCGTTGCGATAGATTTTGAAATAAGACAATTAGCGCTATCGCACACGGGCAACTTAGTCGCCTTGCAACTGTTTTGTCTCTGTCTCAAGTCCACGGGTTTATATGGAAGCGCGCACACGAAGCGACGCGGTCGTCTGCAACTTTTCATACAAACCATGTGAGAGACAAAATAGTTGCGGAGACAAAAGTCTCCCGTGTGCGATGGCAGGGTGTGATAAATATACTAGTAAGTCAGATGACTAGTTCTTCAATGGTCATGGGTTTTGAGATGAGATATTCTTTTAGCGGCGTTTTGTAACGTCACAAATAAAGAAAAGCGCGCCTGTCGTGGAATTAAATAGAAATGCTACTAGGCATGACTGCATGAATAATTAAGGGGCTCAATTCCCATTTTCCCCCTAGGCACTACCGTTTGGCACTATCAGTAGTGACTTGGGTGAATTTTCTATCCCGTGACACTATTGTCGAAATAGCTTTTTGTGTAAAAAATTACATTATACAATACCATTAAATCACCATTGAGACACGATTGTTAGGTTAATATTAGCAGTTTCGAGACCTAGGTAATACTACCTACTCATTTCATTTCCTTTAATTGCGTCTTGATTGAAAATTCTATTTTTAGTAGCAATATTGTATAGGCGGATAACTGCCTAATAAAAGCTGGATACACTATAAGCGAAATCAGTTTCAGTCGATATATTTTATATTTCTTGCGAACCGTATAACGGCCCGTTTTATAGCCACGGGATCAAACAGCCGTATTCTCGTTTTGTTTATTTATACAAAACTCTACCCTTTCTTGTTACCGACCTGTATATTTTGTTACTGATAAAACATTTGTGTAATTCTTTGAAAGGTTAAATTGGACATTGCTACTGGGGATTGCAGAGTTTTGAAAGAATGAAATATAATCCGTACCAGTACTAAATGTTACTAACTAACCAATTCTAAGTGTCTTTAGATTAAGAACACTGGTATTAAACACGTTAAAACTAAACATAGGTGTTTAAACACCTACCTTTTCCCGACCTAACATTTTCGTTTTAGTTTAAACGCGTTTAGTACTTATGATCACGCGGAAGTTTAGAAGTGTATGTAAAAGTGTCTATCTGTCTGTCTGTTCTGTAGGTACCTTTTCACACCTAGGGTTACCATATCTCAGGATTTGTCCTGAGATCTCAGGATTTTTGGACTCTTCTCAGGATTCCGGATTTTGCAAATCTCAGGAAATCTCAGGATTTTTAGAATTTTCAATAAATACAGTGCATTTTAAAGATCTTTTTAATAAATGGTTAAACTAAAAATGATATTTCTAAATTTGGTAATCAATTGCACAAAAATAATAAATATCAACAAAGAACTGATCAAGTACTAATAGAAGGATAAATAAGCTTTTTATTAGTACTTAATCGACGACCACTGGTCGTGGCGAGCGGCGCCTCCGACCCCTCACCCTGCCCCTCCGCCACACCTCATTCTCAAACTGCTACAAATCTCAAGATTTTTAAAAGGTAATCGGGCCTTTTCTTCGAACTTTTGATTTTTTCGTCTGGTAACCCTATTCACACCTGAAATACTGAAGTAATTTTGATGAATTTTAGCACTTATAAAGATTGGAAAGACGTAGGCTGTTGTGACTTCGTAATATGCAGGTCATCCCTACAACGAGATAGTGCTTAGCTTTCACCTCACCTGATGCTGAGTGACGATAAGGCCCAAGTGTAAGCGCACTACACCGGAATTCTCATCACTGAGGAATTGGCTATCTAACCTCTAACTTCCGGAACACAAAAAATTGTAAATTATTAGGTAAGATAGTGGTAGCTTAGCTATCCAGACGGGCTTGAAATAAGCCCTACCACCAACCAAGCCGACTACCTACAAAATTGTCCCCTTCTCCTGAAAATCGAACTCGGGACCCCTGCGTCTCACGTGACTTCGTAATAATTCGCACCTTTGCAACGACAACGTGACATTCCTGAAACAGCAATATTCCAAAAGGCTTTCTCCAAATAATAAAGAAGAACGCTTTTAGTGAGATGTTACGTTGTCAACGCAAAGAAGCCACGTCTCTTTGCGATGACAACGTGACATCTCTTTGAAAAGGTTTTTTCACCATTTGGAAGTAGCCTCTTGGAAGGTTGCGGTTTTAAAAATGTCACGTTGTCGTAGCAATGCTTGGCCTTCACCTCCCTGATGTTGACTGACGATAAGGCCGAAAGTGTAAGCGCACTACACCCGGAATCCTGGCTATCTTGCCTCTAACTGCCGGAACAAAACAATTTATATTTTTTTGTTATGGCTTCAGACTTAAGTAAGATAAAGATAGTGGGAGCTAGCCAGGCGGACTTGAAATAAGCCAAGCCGAGTGCTTACAAATTGTATCCCCCTTCTGGGAATCGAACCCGTGCCCATTATACACGTGTAGGCTACTACTTGACCACAGAGGCGGCTATTTAATGCATTTGTTTAAGTATCATTCATATTATTGACAAAACGATATTTCATCATGTTTAATGACTATAGGAAAGGAATTATATTGGAAAGGTCATCCTATCTAAATAAGAAAGTGAATACTTGATTTATAGTGACTAAATAGTTTTAGTGATAATAAAATAAGTATATTTTCCTACAACTTCGTTGCTAAGGATGTGTATTATTGACAAACCGATACTTTGTCGTGTTTAATGACTATAGGAAAGGAATTTCATTGGAATGGTCATCCTATCTAAATAAGAAAGTGAATACTAAAAAAACGTATATTTACAAAAATAAAATAAAAAACTATGATAAAGTAATTTTTCCTACAACTTCGTTGCTAAGGTATGTGTATTTTGTGTTGTGATATTTGAGCTCCTCACCCATAGTAGTTATCTCTGCTGCGTCTTCTATGGTAGGTTCTAGAAAAAAAAAAAACATTTCATTAGTTTGATCATTACTTAACATTTTTCGAAAGACCTAGCTGAAACATTTTTTTTTCGAAAAAATTCGTAAAACTGAATTGACTTAAAAATCTATATACTCGTAATTGAAGAGTGATATTCCAAAATGTGCTAAGTTCTCATGATACAGTTAGTGGGGAATCAATAAAAACAGAATTGTGTTTATTCTCTCACATAATGCATTGTAATTTTAGGTTATTGCACAAAATATAACTTGTGACAAAAAGTGTTATTTAGAGATATAAAATATATAAATTTGTTACATTTAAGACGAACAAAGTAGTAAAACCATTCACTATTAAAAAAATGACTTAGTACGTTTTCGAATATCACTTTTCAATTATTATTATCGAACCTGTTTACAAAGTTGCACAAAAATCGGTTGAAAAAGGCGACCTGTAGGGGAAAACAGTCAGACAGACATTTTTAGGGATGATGACTAATTAATAAAATAAAGAAATACTAATAAAAATCGTAAACATATTAAACTTTTAGTTAGAGTAGATTGTATACCTCTTGGTTTTATATATTGCGTATTATTTGTTTTATGAGCCTTCAAAGTTGGGTGGACAAGTTCATTTAAAAAGTATAAAATTTATTAAAATAATTAATACCTTTAATCAGTCCGTAAAATGTACAGCAAAGTCTAAGAAACCATTTTGATAAACAGTATTATTTAATATAGCTGCCGAACAAATTTCCTACGCGTTGCATACAAAATACTTAAACGTGACGTCATAACTAAGTAGCCGTTAGTATGGAGCGTTTCTGGGTGAGTCCAACTGTGTGCATTTCAAACTGTGATATCTCGGGAAGTTTTCATGCTAGCGAAATAATTAATTTACCAATGTTTCTTTTTTTGAGAGGTAATTTATGTAACATAAAAAAATGTCATCATGCCTATTCGAGAAAATTTAATATATTGAAGTTCAAGTTGAATATAAAAAAGTGTTTTTGTTTTATTTATTTAATTTACCTAAGTTCTGCCACACTGATGGCGGGAAGACGGGTTGTTGTGAAAACACGTAGACCACCTTCGAGTCCCGTTTGATGCCCAATTCCTTGGCGCTGTCTCGTCTAGCTAGCTCTAGTCGGTACCAGAATGCGGGTTTCCTGTGTACAACAGTGTTGGCTTAATTAGAAGACACTCAAGCAAGTGCAAAATAGTACCTTAAGGTAAATTACCACACCGAAAGTGGCGCCCTCAGAAGTTTTTATTAATAAGTTGTTAATAGAAAAAGATTTTAATAAACCTTTTCGTGGAATTATTAGGGCTCATAGTCTAGTATTTTTAGAAGGTATTACTACATTCTCTCGTAGTCATTCGTAGAAGTAGATAGCAAATGTGTCAAAAACGGCCACTTTTAGCAGTTTTGCTATCTACTTCTAGCAGTGACTATGAGGGAATGTAAAGACACCGTCTAAAAATACTAGACCATGGGCCCTAAAAATTCCACGGGAAGTTTTATTAAAAATTGTGTATTAGATTTACAATATTAAATAAAATTCAGCTCGGCGCCACTTTCGGTCAGGAAAGCGCCTTAAGTCCATTTCACGATGCGAGCTCTTAAGAAAATCAGTCCGTGTGCGCATATTGGAACCTTCAATAGCCTAAAACGTTTTTAACCTATAGCATAGCTCTACGCTCCATGCTCCACGCTTATTGACTAATGAGCTACGAGTATTTTGTTCGCTAGGAGTTCGAATCGTAGAACGGAGTATAGATATTTAGTTTTTTTTAATACTCGTACAAATCCGAATGTGCTAGATACCATGTGTGCTAGGTACCATACGTACAACCCTGGAAAATTAATATAAAGCCTGAAATAGAGCACATAGGTACTGTAAAGCACTTGCCAGAAAAATGTTACTTTTTGTGAAAAACTACATAGGTAGCAGTGGCGAAGGGTCCATACAAGCAGATTCCCATCGGCTTACCTTTTAGAAATCCTACCCCATTGATCCACTATGCGGATCATAATATTTTTGTAGACCGGCTTACCTTCTGTATAATTTCACCGCTCGCCACTGATAGGTAGTCGCACAGCGCTAATTTCCTCTAATACCCTGCAGTTATATTCACCTTGCCTCTCTTTCTATCACATAATCACATATCGACAAACGACGTTTAGGCACAGAACAGATATATAAGTACTACAGTACAGAACGGACACTCCGCCCCGCCCCAGAATCAATTACCTCTACCCACCCCGCGAGTTCGTGTGCCGAATCGTGTGCTCATATTAGTCGTGTTTGTCGACGTCAACTTATTTTAATATTCAAAGCAATGCGTCGTAACTTTTAGTCGTGTTTGTCAACTGTCAACTTATTTTGATATTCAAAGCAATGCGTCGTTTGAATGATGAATTGTGAATTGAACGCCGCTCATACAGTACAATGCACGGTAGCCCTAGAGGCCTAGACTTACAGAGACAGTTGCGCGTGTACAAAAACATCCTCTGGCGTCATCTGTTTATAATGGCGTGGTTGTATGGAGTATACGGGGTGTGGTTTAGGGTGGTCTTCTTTTAAATGAACTGTGTAACATATAATAAAAGGAAGGCGATTACGGTTTAAAAAAAACATACAAAAGTAATGGAAATATCTTATGCGATAAAAGTACGACGCGTGCGATCATACGCGACGCGGCGAGCACATGAGTGACTATCGAACTATCGTCACAGAACAGATATAAGTACTACCGTACAGAAAGGAAACTCCCCGCCCCGCCCCACAATCAATTACCTCACCCCACCGGCGCCCTACGCGCGAGTTCCGTGTCGATCCGTGTGCTCATTCAATATCTCGCACACAGTTGCGCGTGTGCAAAAACGTCACTGTGTAGCGTCTGTGTAATAGGTAGTTGAAACGCAGCGTTTGTATGTAGTAATGGAACGGATCTCTGTTTCTGTTTCCGCAAGTGCGGAAGTTCCGCGCGATTTACAACATCTGTTTCTGCTTCTGTTTCTGCAACTACTACACTACTAAATTTTGAATATTAATAAAATGTTCAGTTGCAAAGTTGCAATATTGTTTTTCATAATTGATTGGAAAAGAAAAAAAAATGATACTTAATAAAGAATTATATTTGTAAATTTGTTCTTTTTTTATATTATTTACACTTCCGTTTCTGCATCCGTTTCCGTTTCTGCTAAAATTAACTTTTGACATCTGTTTCCGTTTCTGGTTCCGCTAAGACACTTCCGTTGCATCACCTACCTTATTCCCTTTAGTACATAAGTAATAGATAGTTCATAAAATGTAAAAGTATTAGTTATACTAAAATAAGTAAATAGCAGTTTAAAATAAATAACTACTACTATATAACACACGTAAAATACACGTATGTGCACATACGTTATACGTAGTTAACCCACAAAACTATATTATTTTAGAATATCCTATAATGTTCTAATCACCTCACAGATAACAAACTGTAATAACTACGTAGACTGTTGCAATATAATGTATATCCGGAGAGCCTGGAGATCTGTAGCACAGGTTCGTCCTATTTCGGACTCCAGACTCTCACAAGGATAAGAAAAATACGTACTAAATTATTATGAAATGTAAAAATTCTAAAAACCTTGTGAGAAGTGAATAAATTTCTTTATTATTATTTATTATTATTATCACTATTTGTATGGAGTGCCCGGGGTGTGCTATCGTGCTCGCGTTTGGCGCGCGGCAGCCCTCTGACATTGGCCCGACCGCGTACTTATAACTTCACACCTAATGTGCGGAGTATCACTAGCCTGCCTGTTGTTTAAAATGTTAATATTATAGTTCAGAACTAACTTCAAGTGATCCTGCACGATGTTGTTGGCGATGGGCATAGATATTTTCTGAACCGGATCGCTCATCAGCTGACCGATAGTTCTGATAGGGGACTTTTCCGATACGTAGTGTTCTAGCAGGCGGGATGCTATCGGCTTCAAGTTAGCTGTGGGCAAAAAGATTTCATGATGATCAATATATTTTGTCCCATTTCCACAACTTTACCCTATCTAGATATCTACCTAGATATCTAAGAGGATACTGTTTAGATGCTAAAAGTGTATTTTGCAGGAACAAAAGGGAACTTTAACTTTTTAGATTTTTTGCATTCACAATGCTATTTTTTTATATTAAATTGATTAATATAATGAAAATATTAGAAAAAATCGGCTCACCCGTAGCAACTCAGACGGGACTCGAACTCGCACCCTTAGGATTCCGGCCCAATGCACTACCAGTTATGCATTGGGCCGGAATTAGTGGCTCGGTAGCATAACTGGTAGTGCCTAAGGGTTCGAGTCCCGTCTGAGTTGCTACGGGTGAGCCGATTTTTTCTAATATTTTCATTATATTAATCATCTTAAAGGGAACTTTTTTCAAGTGTCTACAAGAAAAATGTATCAAAGAATAATTGCATTGAAGAGACAGATAACTTCCTTTTGTTTGGAATCTAAGGCCTGTATTTATAAATCGCTCTCAACGTTGAGAGCTATCTTGAGTCCATTCCTGAGATGCTGTTCCAGTAAGAAGATGCAAGGAGGCGACCAGGAGACGTGTTAATAAAAGATCTGACTGCGATTAATGACTGATTTATTATGCACTACATGTGCTTTTATATGAGGAGAGATGCGTGTGTGCATATACGTTAGTACACACACTACAAAGAGCATTTAAAGTATAATCTCAAGAGCAGTTTATAAATACGGGCCTAAGAGTAGGTAAGGAGCGTCGTTACTACAACACATAAACAGCATAGGAAGGCAATCTTGTTACTTTATTTATAAAAGGATATTTACGAAAGTCGGAAATGTATTGAAGTTGTTGTCGAGTTAGTTAACACCTGTCAACTTTATTGAAGTGAAAAGTAGATATGACGTGACAAACTGGGACGGACATACAGGATTAAACTATGTTGGAGCACTCGGCTCTTCGTCTTTTCGCGTGCGTGTGGTTTGAGGGCCACTTCATCGAAAGTCAATAAAAATATACTGATGATTTAGTAAACATTATAAAAGAAATGTGCAACTTGGAATCGATTTTGTGAAAGTCATCTTCACCGAGTTATTAGCTGAAGAGTCGGGCCCTCAGTTCTCACATGGAGGATTGAGGGCCCAGCTGTTGCGAACAAACTATTAACATTATAGTAAAAGTTTTAATGCCAAAGTCTAAGTTAATCCCGAACAAAAATTGTGGAAGTAAGATTTATCGCAAAACGCTTTTCTACTTTGTGTAATCTTAGTTCAAAATGGGCCCTCAATCCTCCAACTTACAAAAATTCATTACGCATTTTTTTTTTTATTATGGGATTACGGCTGTTGTAAGTTGTCCAGTGGGGTACGTAATAAAATGTGAAAAAATGTGAAACAAATAGCTGGCTTCAACTCCTCCTAGTTTTACAGTTATTACCTTCTGAATATTCGGGCCCTCAATCCTCCACATTTTCTACTTCTTGATTTATTACGCACAAAGTATGGAATGTAAAATTAACATGAAGTTATCTGTTTATGTGAAAAAAAATGTGCAACAAGTTGGTATTATTTATTATTAATAAGAATTGGAATAAAAGTATAAATTAAAAAAAAACCGAAATCGACTAGTTTTTTCACCTTGTACGTACGTAGGGTAACCATTATTTTTTTTATTTCTCATACTCGGAAAGTCGATGGAAATCACTGCTTTACACCCTAGGGCGGAAAATAATAATTAAAATAAATGAGATATGTACAGTCAGCAACGAATGTCGTTTAACATTGAAGTACTTTTTCGACACGCTTTTTTGACGAATGCCACAGTTTGAAATATTAATCAAAAATATTGCTTTGACAAAGTGTAAAGCTACTTTCGTTGCTAACCGTACTAGAAAAATATCTCGCATGAAAATTGCTCTCTTTTGACCCTTGCTTTTTGTTGTGTGATGTTTTAATAACTGGCTGTTCTTGCCGTTTGCAAAATTTTCGTAGCTCACTAGTAATATAAAGTCCTGATCACAGCCACACCACATTACATGTCATGAAAGTCGCCTGATCAAATATGACATTTACTCAACGTAAGCACACACAGTATAGGTAAGTATATATTAGCTTTTACTAACTTGTACTGTGGGATACGCGTGGTACTCGCTGCCGTGTCGTGTGTGTCATAGAGGATTAAAAAAAATGCCGTGCCCGAGATGAACGCAGGGGCTCCCAAACTATTTTAGACAAGAGACCCTTTTTATGCCAATGGACGGGTAGTACGTACGTTATAACACAACAAATAACTGATCATACGACTATTGTTATGTACATTAAATAATGTTGATTAATAAAAAAGTTGACTTGCAAAAGTAAGTTTAACGTAATTCTTTTTTCATCAAATTGTTGGTTTCGGGGCCGAAAGTTCGGTTTTGGCTGGAATTCCAGTTTCGGCCGGACACTAGCTTTCGTTTATGTCGACCCTTGAGAAACCGATTTCGACCCCAGGGGGTCGATATCGACCACTTTGGGAATCCCTGCTTTAACGCAAAGAGAAAATTTGATTTTACGTTTGTAAGAAAATCCGGAAAATCTATTGTGATTTTACTAGGGAAATTGCAGTTTTTCCCAGCGAAGCGGTCCTTTTTCTTAGAAATATTTTAATTCACTATTTGTGATGACCTATAATTGGCTTTCTGATACTATGTAAGTTATTTTATCTGTTTAATATAGCTGTTGGTCGTCCGAAAATAAATAAATAAATAAATACATAAATTCATTTGAGTTCCGAAACTATGAAAAAGCTTTTGTTTCGATTCGATCCGAGAGACCTGGGCGGTGCTGCAGTCTCTCCAGAGGTGCCAAGTGGAGGTATATCGAGATGGTGCTGAGATACTCATATGAAAATGCCGCCATATCGGTCCAAGTACCGAAAACTTGAACACAATGCTCGAAGATCTCCTTTGTACTTCCTCCAAATATAAACAATATTTTTTTTACAGATATCCGTAATCGATCATGACAAGAGGACGCGTACCATCTGTTCCGATTGAAGAACAGATATTATTATTTAAAAAATATAGTAACGTACTGCAGGTTGGTGATATTAAATACAATCACCCCATATTTTCTGAAATATCTCAAGAAATCAACAGTAAAATGTCCTCAAAAAAACAAAAAGGAGGTTCTCAGTTTGACCTGTATGTATGTATGTATGTTTGTCCGCGATTATCTCGCGTTTGGCCGAATCAATTTTGATGCGGTTTTCAGAAAAGTATTGGTCACACTTAGGAGAAGGTTTTAGTATTTTAACCGACTTCAAAAAAAAAGGAAGGTTCTGAGTTTCACTCGTATATATGTAGGTATGTTTGTCCACGATTATCTCGCGTTTGGCTCAACCGATTTTGATATGGTTTTCAGAAAAGTATTTGTTATACTTAGGAGAAGGTTTTAGTGTTTTAACCGACTTCAAAAAAAGAAAGTTATGAGTTTGACTCGTATGTATGTATGTTTGTCCGCGATTCTCTCGCGTTTAGCTGAACCAATTTTGATGCGGATTTCAGAAAAGTATTTGTTACACTTAGGACAACGTTTTGGTATTTTAACCGACTTCAAAAAAGGAGGTTCTCTTCTTAGTTTGACCCGTATGCATGGTTGCCCGCGATTATCTCACGTTTGGCCAAATCGATTTTTCTATCTACCTAGATAATATATCTAATACAAAAGATACTTACACTAAAAAAAAAAGAAACAATTGTTTTAAAAAACAAAAAACGGACTTCAAATCCCCACTCTAACTCTAAAAAGCAATAAATAATATTGAAATCACTAGATACGCATTTTCATTGCAATAAAACACGTCTATTGAAGTCGGGTGGGGCTGTTAGAATAAAAAAAAGTTCTCCTCCAGTCCCACCCGACTTGACTAGACGTGTTTTATTGCAATGAAAATGCGTATCTAGTGATTTCAATATTATTTATTGCTTTTTAGAGGTAGAGTGGGGTTTTTGAAGTCGGTTTTTTGTTTTTTAAAACAATTTTTTACCCCTGAAAACCCCAATATACCAAATTTTAGCGAAATCGTTAGAGCCGTTTCCGAGATCACAGAAATAAATTTATAAACATACATATTAATAAATATACAAGAATTGCTCGTTTAAAGGTTTAAAGGATTTAAAAGCCCAATCTAAAATTTTCAATTATTTAATTAAATAAAAATTAATAGGCACAAAGGGATATATGTATTTCGAAAGCGCCTGGGTTTTCCCTATTCCTCATAAGTATTGGATAAAAAACGTGGTCACCCTATTTCATACTTTAATGGGATAAAAATAAAATTGATATTCTTCTTAATAAATGGGTCTTTTATTTTTCCTTTGATATCAACTTATTGCACATTTTTTTTCACATAAACAGATAACTTCATGTTAATCTTACATTCCATACTTTGTGCGTAAAAATCAAGAAGAAGAAAATGTGGAGGATTGAGGGCCCGAATATTCAGAAGGTGATTACTGTAAAACTAGGTGGAGCTGAAGCCAGCTACTTATTTCACATTTTTTCACATTTTATTACGTACCCCACTGGACAACTTACAACAGCCGTAAATCCACAGTTTAAAATAAAATGCGTAATGAAATTTTGGAAGTTGGAGAATTGAGGGCCCATTTTGAACTAAGATTATATAAAGTAGGAAAGCGTTTTGCGATTAAATCTTACTTCCACAATTTTTATTCGGGATTAACTTAGATTTTGGCATTAAAACTTTTACTATAATGTTAATAGTTTGTTCGCAACAGCTGGGCCCTCAATCCTCCATGTGAGAACTGAGGGCCCGACTCTTCAGCTAATAACCCGGTGAAGATGACTTTCACAAAATCGATTCCAAGTTGCACATTTCTTTTATAATGTTTACTAAATCATCAGTATATTTTTATTGACTTTCGATGAAGTGGCCCTCAAACCACACGCACGCGTCTTTTCTGCACCGCTGAGACACAACCATAAGAATAAATAAAACTTACTAGAACGGACACTCCCGCTCCGAATGGGCTCAAAGTCACGATACTAGCCTACTTGTTAAACAAGAAACTCAGTCGGGCTGTTACGGCCGGCGTCGCCGCACGTGCGTTTGCCTGTTTGTGCGTTCCGTACGATCTTGGAAACAAATAACAATGGCGACAAGTTATTGTGGTGTGTACAACCGCCTTAAAGTATAATACATAGAGTATCAGTCATACCCAGCTTTATACAATACTAGCTTCCGCCCGCGACTTCGTCCGCGTGGATATTAGAGAAAATCTTTAGGGGGATCCGACCAGCCAGCCGTTTTTACGCGATTAGGCGGGTCACCACCAAGCGCGCTGCCTCGCGAGGCAAAACGTTTGCCAAGACGCAAGACGCAAGGCGTTTGTCGCACGAGGCTCGCTCGCTCGGTGGGGACCCGCCTAATCGCGTAAAAACAACTGATCGTTCCCATTCCCGTTCCCGTTTCGTCCCGTTCTCGTTCCCGTTACCGTCCCGTTCCGTTGTCGTCCCATCCCGTTGCGCCCCGTCCCGTTCCCGTCCCGACCCGTCCCGTTTCCATTCCCATTCCCGTTCCCATCCCCGTCCCGTCCCGTTCCGTTCTCGTCCCCGCTCTCATTCCGTTCCCGTCCCATTCCATCCCGTTCCGTTCCCGTTCCCGCTCTCGTTCTCGCTCCCGTTGCCGTCCCGTCCCGTCCCCGTTCCCGTTCCCATTGCCGCCCCGTCCCATTCCCGTTCCCGTTCTCTTCCGCTCCGTCCAGTTCCCGTTCCTGTTCCCTTTCTCCCCGTCCCCTGGGGCTGAATCATGCATGTCCACCGAGTTGGACTTCAAACTGAATGTCATTTTCGCAATCACCATCCCATAAAACCTCAAGAACGTCATCCATATATAGTATTTTATGATTACTTACCCCATTTACCACATAAGGGGTTGATTTTCAAAATCACAAAATATATGTTTGCCTATTTATTTTAAGACGTGCTCCTATGAAGTTTAAAGTTATAATGTCTATTTTATATTATTTTTCCATAAGTTTTCCATACGAAATTTGAACCCCATTTTCACCCTTTTAGGGGTTAAATCATGTATATCGTGTTGGACTTTAAAATAAATGTGATTTTCGCAATCACCATCCCATAAAACCTCAAGAACGACATCCATATCGATTTTTATGTTTACTTACCCCATTTACCCCCTAAGGGGTTGATTTTCAAAACCACAAAATATATGTTTGACTATTTATTTTTAGACGTACTCCTACGAAGTTTAAAATTGTAATGTCTGTTTTATATTCTTTTTCCATACAAAATTTGAACCCCATTTTCACCCTTTTAGGGGTTAAATCATATACATAGTGTTGGACTTTAAAATAAATGTCATTTTCGCAATCACCATCCCATAAAACCTCAAGAACGATATCCATATCGATTTTTATGTTTACATACCCCATTTACCTTTAAGGGGTTGATTTTCAAAATTACCCAATATATGTTTGCCAATTTATTTTTAGACGCGCTCCTACGAAGTTTAAAGTTGTAATGCCTATTTTATATTCTTTATCCATACAAAATTTGAAACCTATTTTCACCCCTTTAGGGGGTTAAATCATGTCCACCGTGTTGGAATTCAAAATAAATGTCATTTTCGCAATCGTTATACCAGAAAATCCCAATAACGACATCCATCTCTATTTTTAGGTTTATTTACACATTTCACCCCTATTTCATCGCCATAGGGGTTGAAGTACTGACAATATCAATATACGTTGCGTTAGATTTTCTTTCATAAGCCTTTACTATAAATTAAGTGATTTTTACTTCGAAAATGAAGGATTTTTTTCTATACACAACTTCATACCCCTTTTCACCCCTTCGGGGGTAGAATTTTGAAAAACGCTGAGACCTGTATTTATTAATTTTCAATCTTCAGCCTAAACACAAAATTTGAAAATCCTAGCTTCAAAACTGAGGGACTTTCATACAAACTTTCATCCCTTATTTCACCCCCTTAGGGATAGAATTTTCAAAAATCCTTCCTTAGTGGATGCCTACACTGTATGAGGTATCTGTGTGCAAAATTTCAAGTCTTTAGGTCCAGCGGTTTGGGCTGTGCGTTGATAGATCAGTCAGTCAGTCATTCATTCAGTCAGTCATTCAGTTTACGATTTTATATATTATAAGACTATTTCGTATCTATTCTGTGATTTCGTTACGTGATGAAAGTTGAAACATAACGAAACAGTGAGAGGATTAAAACCTAAAATGTTTCAGAAGTAGGTAGGTACATTTTTGTTCAAAATTTAATTTAATTTCCATACTAAATGTTTATTTACTTTATTTATAAAAACTCAGGAGTAGGTTAGTACTTACCCAGAAAAAGTGAATATTTTATTTTTGTATTTACTAACTAGACTAAAATAATGATTTCAAACTAAAGAAAAACTCATATTTTAGCGATATTATCTTTAAACGTAAGCAATATTTAACAGTAAGTAACCCT
This sequence comes from Agriphila geniculea, assembly GCA_943789525.1. Classification (NCBI taxonomy): domain Eukaryota; kingdom Metazoa; phylum Arthropoda; class Insecta; order Lepidoptera; family Crambidae; genus Agriphila; species Agriphila geniculea. Next base: position 5,750,748 of record OX038880.1, read on the forward strand.
GGCAACACGCCTGGACGTAAGCGGGGCGTAGCGACGTGAAGGGGGAAGTAGTTATATAAATGGCGGCATTTGGGACTCGGACAAAGAAGAGTCCGTTCTAGTAAGTTTTATTTATTCTTATGAGACAACCATCGTTCGAAAGAGCGAGAAAACTTCCGAAGAAAGAGGCCAGTATCGTTGACCCTAAAGGACTATTTTTATTTAACCCTTTAACCGCCAGATTCGGATTAATCCGACATTTTTTGTGTCTTTTTCGCCCGGGTCAGAAGTACGACAAAATGCTGCTGAAATGAACACGAAAACATTTGTCGGATAAATTCGACCCAGCAGTTAAGGATACGAAAATAAGTAAAGGGTCTCTTATTACACTAATTTCAATATCGTATTGTATCTCATTACGAACTTGTGCGGTAATGTAAAGTAAAACGCACGGTTTATCAAGATGTATAATATGTCTAAAACGAACGGTATTTTTTAAAATCTTAGCAAAGAGTTTTTATGTCAGAAAAAAGGTCAACATTTTATGAATAAAATTAACTTTGGGAGATAAAATATAATAAATAAACATTTAATTATTTTATTTAATTAATTTTGAGAATAAATTACAACCATTTATCTGTAACAAAAACACAAAAATATTAATTTACTTTATAAGTAATACTGGCCGTTTTTTATGCCTTTGCCTTAAAAGAAGCGCTGATGCGCGCGCATTGCTAATATTTTTTTGCTATATTATTTTTATTTGAAAATGTCATCAAGTGGTGATGAATTTATTAATTCAACACCGCCAGAAGTCTCAGAGGCCGCGAAAAAGGCAACTCTAAGCCTCTTGCCCGAAAAATTACCGATAAGATACTTACAAGCGTATCAAAATTTAATCATATGGAAAACAAGCAAAGGTGCAAAGTCCGAGTTTTATTTATTTCCTCGCAAATATCTTATAAAACGTCGTATGACATACGTGCGCTTGATAATTGGCTTTGATAACTTTTTGAACATGACTGGAAATCTCAAAACCATTTCGAGGAATAAGCTTTCGGTACAGTGTCTACTAATTAAATTTAAAAATAAGTCTATATTTTTAAAGATATTTATAATATTCAATAAAAAGCTTTAACCTTCAAATGACTTTCATATGACGTCATCACATACAGATCTCCCAGCCATAATAAAAAAAAGAAAAAAGTGCAAAGACAATTTTGACAATGAACTTGGCATTAGGGATGGTGGAAGGTGGAAGTGAAAAAATATCGATATAGGTAATATTTCTCAGAAAAAAAGGGGATGAAATGGGACGATGACTAAGTAGTGGATTCGAATTTTAAGGTATTGTAAAACATAAAAAATAGCAAAATAAACCCCTACGCGAAATTTTGGCTCGATTTGACGAATTTTACGATGATTTTTAAGACTCAAAGTTGAAAAAAATCAAAATGCTCCAGTGACAAAATAGTGTCGACTATTAGAATCCATACGTAATTACCAAAAAAATGTTTTGGAAAAATTATTGTAAAAACATCTATCGATATATCAGAGTATTTAATATCGCCCGAAAAATATCGATGAACTTATCTCGTAATTTTTTCCACATCCCTACTATTAAATGTTTGTAAATAGAAATAAAGTATGCACATATTTTCACAATGTTTATTATGTTATCCTGCAAATTTATCAGTCCACAAGCAATCGTTACAATTTCATCCATGTAGCCTACATCCAAAATAGACACAATACATACAATACATTTCGCAATTTGGGTAGATTGGGCGTGTCAGTTTTTACAAAGTTTTTCAGCAGAGTTTCCACTGGTAAGCATTTTTATTATAATTTTACCACCTCAAAAATTATTGCGGCAAATTAAGAAGGTAGGCTAGAACCGTCACAACTGGATTAAATGAATAAAATAGAAGAAATATTAACTATAACTTATTTGTTTACAAACAACCATAAAGTCATTATGACAGTTAATGACACTTGGCCTTTCTTTTTCTATAAGTAGATGGCAAAGGTTTTCTTCTTAAACTTTCATGCCACCAATGACGTCATTCCGGTTGACCATATCCGCTCGACAAATATATTTATAAAAAAATAAATACGGGACCAAATGTTAAAATATTCAAATTAGTTTCTTAAATTGGCCTAATCTGTAGTAAAAAAAAATAAAAAAAATACCTTTTATTTTTTAACCAAAGCCAATTACCGCACTTATATCATAATGTACTATTATCGCGAGGTCTACAGCTCACGGAGCCACTAGTTTTATACTTTAGGTAATAAATATAACTATGCTTAGAGTAATTTAAACACCAATATTTTTACCAAAGTCGACCCTAAGCCAGGTCTCGGCGCGGTACAAATGCTCGAGGCACACGTGCACTTGCGCGAACTTCATCAGGAGGTTCTTCCAAGGACTAATGTCGATTTCATCTGCTATTAGTGGCACCTGAAAAAGGGCTTATGTAAGGGTACGTTCAGGGGCCTATTGCATAACAAAATACAAGCTAATATAAAATTTGTGAGTTATCATCATCATAATAATACATCATCATAATTATGTTATATTGTATGTTGTAGTTGTACTAAGTGCGTCACTGACCCTGTCAGAATAACAGCGCCTCCGTGCTCATTCTGCCCAAATGAGATTGGCACAGAGGTAGGGTTTTTATGGGCCTCACACTAACAAATAACATTTTATTAATAAATAAATTAAAAAATTGAGTAATTATATTGTTTTTTTTATGTTTTAGTATAGATACCATGTTTTTCTTTTATGTTTGTACCTTTCTGTTGCTAATTGTATTATTATACCTAAATCCTTTTTTTATTTTATTTCAATGCAATGTTGTTTTTTTTTGTTTATTTCATTTCTTGTAATTTGTGTGAGTGTCAATAAATGTTTGTTCTTTCTATTATCAGCCGCACGACACCCACTGCTGGGTATAGGCCTCCCCCAAGGATCTCCACGACGATCGGTCCTGCGCTGCCCGCATCCAGCGGCTTCCCGCGACCTTCACCCTCCCGTCGGTCCCCCTTGTGGGGGCCTACCCACGGAGCGTCGTCCGGTGCGCGGTCGCCATTCCAGAACCGCCCCGCCCCAACCAACATCGGTTCTTCTCGCTATGTGGTCCCGCCTTAGTAATTAGTGATTATCCATTGAAATCACTAATAATATTGGCTTGTATTTTGTTATGCCATAGGCCCCAGATTTGAGGAATGCGCCGCTCGTGAGCAGTACGTGTGCAGCACGCACGCAGTTATAGCAACAGTTTGGTATATTTAGGCTGTATTTAGTTCTACAAGGACGGTCCGTAAGGACGCCCTCTGCCGTTGCCCGATAATTAGATTTTATTATAATTCTTTATTTCAGGCAGAGCCCATATTAGTGTTAGTAACAATTATATAAGGATTATATATGGCAGTAGTAATAGTTTCAAAAGCCGGGTGCCGCGTCGTCCGTATTTTTACTTAGGCCCGCCTTATACAGACGAAATTTTGATTTGGAATTCCGAAACGGAATAATTTCGAACGCAGGTAATCCATACAAATTTATGGACATACCACATACATGCAGTGAATTCCCATTCGAAATTTTCATATATTATCGATATTCTGTTTCGGAATTCAAGAACTGATAGCAATCACATAGCAAACAACAAAATGACAGGTCTACGTATACACTAGCGCCAAGTTAGCGCTATTACGTCGACTGGTGGATGATTTCTGAATTAGCCAATTTAGGCGCGGTGCATACTGTGCATAGATTGCGATGATTGATCTACATACAATGCGAAATTGACAATAGATAATGTTCCACTGCAACTTTACTCGAGAATATATGTTAAAGAGATAAAATATGTCGTTTTGTACCGCAAGCACTCTTGATCCTACCGCAGATCACCGTCTGCTGTCAATTTAATTGCACTGTACTCCGCTAGGAGTAAATTTTGTTCTGTAGCACTGTAATGCGAGCAAGCAGTTCGCAAACCTTACGCAAACGTGCGCATTCGCGGCGCATTTGTCAAATCTGGACGCACCTTTAGATGGAGAATGTTGTTTTATCCAATATTCTCTCCATGAATAAGGAAGATGGCACAATTTTATACTATTTACGTGGGCTCAGTGGATGGAATTCCTTTATAATCACTACATAGTATAAAACAAAGTCGCTTCCCGTTATCTCTCCCTATGAATGCTTAGATCTTTAAAACTACGCAACGGATTTTGATGCTGTTTTTTTAATAGATAGAGTTTTTCAAGAGGAAGGTTTATATGTATAATACATGGTGTCAAGTTCCACACTACACTGAAGCGAAGCGAGAGCGGCCTTTGTATTGTCTAATTTAAAAATCTATCACAATCGCTTTCAGGATGTATCACATTTAAGCTTCTTTCTGGGACAAAAAAAAATTACCAAAGAAATGCAGCAATGTGTCATATCCATCTGTCAAACGAAAGCGATTGCGATATATTTTTTGAATTAGACAATTAGCTAGTAAGCAATATGGCACAAATTTCATAACACAATCACGCATGGAATTCCTTTATAATAATTGTATAACTTAATATATAGTTTAAATGATCACCATACTAACGTAACTTAATCCAGAATTATCATTAATCAACCAAAATTAGTAAATGCTCACCAAATCTTCTTGGGCGCTTTAGGATTTGGTGAGCATTTACTAGTTTTGGAGAACAAAATGTTCTTTTTAACCGACTTCAAAAAACAAAAAAAAGAGGTTCTCAGTTTGACCTGTATATATGTATGTTTGTCCGCGATTATCTCGCGTTAGGCTGAACCGAATTTGATGCGGTTTTCAGAAAAGTATTTGTTACACTTAGGACAAGGTATTGGTATTTCAACCGACTTCAAAAAAGAAGGTTCTCCTCTCAGTTTAACCCGTATGCTGTTGTTACCTGTTAGATTAAATAAAAAAAAGTTGTCCTCCAGCCCCACCCGACTTCAATAGACGTGTTTTATTACAATGATAATGCGTATCTAGTGATTTCAATATTATTTATTGCTTTTTAGAGGTAGAGTGGAGTTTTGAAATCGGTTTTTTGTTTTTTAAAACAATTTTTGGTATTCAAAATATTAATTTCCATTTTATTACCTCATTCGCATCTTTTTTCTCTACAAGCCCATGTTTCTTCAGAGACGCGAAGTCATCGACAGTAAGTTCGTTCGCGTCGTCGACGCAGAACGACTCGCAATCTAAGCGGATGGAGTTCTCGCCGCTCGCTAAGTTGTCGAACGGGTTCAGCGTGAAGTCACCCCCCATAGTCATGTCTTGGATTGTTTGGTTTATCTGCTCTATTGACTCGTGGGTTCTGTGAATTAAGAATCAGTAATCTTACATTAACAAAGATGTATAGATCAAAAAGAAAAGAAATATCCAATCAATTGACATTTTTATAATATTTAAATCGAGATGTAAGTAACAAACTATCGTAAATCCGCTGTCGTCTGCACATTAATAAAGAAGCAGAGTTGCTTGAACTTAACCACAGTTTTAATACTACTAACAGCTGTCCGACTCATGTACTTGCGCGGGGCAACGATGGGGTACGCGGGGAAGTGAGCGGCAGAGTCGGCGAACGCAATCTCCTCTAGTTTGCGCTCTCTAACTTAAAGGGGTGTACGTTTTAAGAAGCGTTACGAAATTTCAAAATATCATAATGGTTTACAGGATTTGTTCCGTTTTTAATTGTAAATCTACGTCATGGTTTGATAGGGACCATCAAACTGAACAACTTTTACTATAGGATAAACTTTGAAATCGCGAAAAAACAATCAGTGGTTTCATGTTTGCTGTTTCAGTTTTGTGTGTTACAATGTTGTGCTTGAAAAGGCCTTTTTGACTATTTTTATTCTTTCGTTATTACAAATTCAAACTTTTATGTAATATATTTGAGTATTTTTGTTGTGACAACCCTGACCCCTGACGGAGTTTCTGTGCGTGGCGCGTGGCGTTTCTACACAGTGGCGGCATGCGTTTATCAACAAAAGAGTCGGTTTACTGGTAGTACTTCTTTATACTGTGACTTAACTGTTTCAAATGTAACTCTTCTCTACTTTAGCGAAATCGATTCCCTGAACGAAAGTAGCGCCCTCAGAGTTTTTTATTTAATAAGTTGTGATTTTAATAAAACTTTTCGTGGAATTTTTAGGGCTCATAGTCTAGTATTATTAGGAGGAATCAATACATTCCCTCGCAGTCATTCGTAGAAGTAGATAAGCAAATGTGTCAAAAATGGCAACTCTAGGAGTTTTTCAATCTACTTCTAGCAGTGACTACGAGGGAATGTAATGTTATGATACCGTCTAAAAATACTAGACTAGGCCCTAGGGCCCTAAAAATTCTACGAGAAGTTTTTTTCAATATGCAATAAATATGATAGTAAAAATAATATAGGAAAATGAATTTCTTCTCATATTATTAAAACAGGCCAGTCAAATAAAAGCAATTTTTAAACAGAGCCAAAAAATTTTAATGCCTTTCCTTGCCTACCTTGATTCCGTAGTCCAAATGCCAGCGATATAGTAAGAATGCTCCAATAAAGACATAATCTTCGTATATTCCCACATGGTTTTCTCAGTCCCTACTTGTGCAACTAAGGACAACGCTTGAGGCGGACTCGTTCTTAGGTTCTTGAGCACTTTCGTTGCTTGCGAATGTCCACGCGACAATTTTAATACAAGCTTGGCTAAGTAGGTTTTGTTGTTGGTGTCAATCTGAAAATTTAGTTTTAACCTCAGATCAAATAAAAAAGGAAGATGGAGCGTTGCGCAGTGGTTGCGAACAACTGAGGCCGGTTTTTGATGGTACATGTGTGCGTACTAGGGGGCGGGCGGGGGCCGGGCGGCAGGGTTCGATATGGAACGCCCAATGACGAACGAAAGCCAAGGCGTAGTTTCGTTACATATGTGTGCGTAAACTGTGTATGTACACAGCCAAGGCGTAGTTTTACTGGCCTCACCGCTTTGTCGGAAGACTCCGTTTTAACTTTTTTATTTGGTCTGAGGTTTTAACTAAGTCGTTAGTGATGGAGCTCGATGGCCCAGTGGTTTAACGCCTCGTCCAACGATTGCGGAGCTTAAGCAACATTCGTTCGGATGGGTGACCAAAAATGTATTATCTCGAGCTCCTCCTTGCTTCGGAAGGCACTTGTAGTCATAAACACCCACCAACACGCATTGGGCCTGTGTGGTGGGTTATGGGTGTGGTGTGGTGGGTGGGTTATCATCTTCCCCCACCCATAAGGAAGGCCTGAGCTCCAACAGTGGGGACAATAAAAATGGCTCATGGTCAAGTCATTAGTAGTGACGGAATCATGACTTTAGTTACTGAGTCTAAACTTTGTTAGCGAACTTTTAAAAATGTTGGATATTTAGGCTTTATATTTAAGAGTTTATATTTTGTGGTTAAGCCAGATTCGGCTACTTACACCATGTTTATTAATGTCAAAGTCATAATATCTTTATTCAAACAAACTTAAAAATTAAACGCTTTTGAATCGTAATATTTTCCTACCAAGCGTTCCAGATTTTTTTGGCTAACAAGAACGGGCGGCTGGGCGCAAGAAACTTATTATTAGTTTTTAACCGACTTCAAAAAAAGGAGGAAGTTCTCAAGTCGTCGGTATTTTTTTTTTATGTATGTTTTACCATAACTTCGTCAGTTGTTAACCAATTTATACAATTCTTTTTTTATCTTAAAGAACATAGTTCGTGTGTGGTCCCATAAAAAAATTACAGAAATCTGGCTGGTAGTTTTTTCATAATCCTGAAAAATGTCAATTATTTAGCTTACCATCACACATGTTTTTACGGATTTTCGAACATAACATTTTTTTTATGTACCGATTTAAGTGATTCTTTTTTTGTTTGAAAGGGTATACTTCAAGAGTGGTCACATTTTAATTTCATCGGTATTGGACTTTGAACTTCGAAGATACACAAGGGAACTCCTCAAATTCAAATAGTATATGTAAAGTGATTTGGATTTTGGTAGGTTTATGACAATCCAAAACAAACCAAATCATGGTCTGCAATACAAGGTTCTGGACTAGACTTGGACTACGAAGACACAATGGAACTCCTCAAAAACAAACAGCGTAAATTGGGAATTTGAGTTGTGGGCATTTTACCATTGAAAATATTTTATAAAGTTAAAAAATATTTACATGCTTACATACCTGCCACTAAAAAGTTAAAAATACAAAACTTTTTTAACAAAAAAGAAAAACCTCCTTCAAAAAACCTGAAACAAAAACAGATTCAAAATTAAATACCTCTAAAAAAGTGAGAAATAATATTCAAATCATTAGTTACGCATAACATTATTAATAAAACACGTCTAATGAAGTCGGGTGGGGCTTTCAGAAATATAAAAAAAAAATTACTTGTTTTCCAGCCCCACCCGATTTCAATAGACGTGTTTTATTAATAATGTTATGCGTAACTAATGATTTGAATATTATTTCTCGCTTTTTTAGAGATATTTAATTTTGAATCTGTTTTTGTTTCAGGTTTTTTGAAGGAGGTTTTTCTTTTTTGTTAAAAAAGTTTTAACAGAAATATTTGGGTTTATATGGTAACAAGCTTTCGTATGAAAGTGGGAGAACTCGATTTTGCAATTCCATATGTGACCTAAACGAGCGATATGGTGGAGAGATAGATAAAAAAAGAATCATGTAAATATGAGCAAATATGTGCAGGCGCCAATAGTTAGTGAGAATTACGAATTTGAATAAAAATAAGACTTACAAATGGACGTATTCTTCCAGATGATATGAATTTGAGCGCTTGTATTAATAGAGTTATTAGCTCTTCAGCTGTTTCACATTCTGTAATAAAAAAGTGGCCTTTAACACAATTTATAATGCGAGGTATAAGTGTTTATAAGTTGAGATTGAGAGTGCTAATCTTCTTCTTTTCGAGTCGACGGTGACCTCAAACACGGGCAGCCCAAAAAGCCGCAACCGTGACAGCTCGCTCGGAAGCCTTGTGCAGCTCTTCGTCCGTGCAGGTAGTCGGGCACGCAGGGCACCCAGTCATGTGCGCAATGGTCTGTCTCGGATGACCACAGATGCACTCCGTATCGTGTTCGGAGATATATCCCCACTTCGCAAGGTTTGCTTTAGACCTTCCAACCCCAGCCCTGAGACGGTTTAGCGACCTCCAGATGGGCCAGCTGAGATTGTGTCCTTCAGCCAGTTTCTCTTTTACGCCGATGTTCGGGTTTGCGATGTTTGGGCGCGACCGCCACATAGAGAGGCGCGCAGCTTCGGCGGGTTGGTTGAGAGGCTGCACAGAAGCTAGGAAACTTTTCCTAGAGCGCAACCTAGGCCGGGCCGGTTTGTGGTTGAAAAGTGGGTGACGTCTGTCCTGTGACTGCTTTGTCCTCTCAACCGAGCTAGAGATGGATCTTCGCACCTCCGGAGGTGCTATTCCTGCCAGCTGGTATAGTTTCTCGATCGGTGTTGGTTTTAAACAGCCCGTGATTAAGCGACAAGACTCATTCAGAGCCACGTCGACCACCTTTGCGTGAGCTGACCGTTCCCATACAGGGCAGGCATATTCTGCCGCAGAGTAACATAGTGCAAGGGCTGTGGTACGCAGGACGGTTGGTTTAGCTCCCCAGGATGTCGCGGTCAGCTTTTTCAGCAGATTATTGCGTGTGCTGACCTTTTGCTGGGTGTTTGCGCAGTGCTCCTTCATCGTCAGGCTGCGGTCAAGAGTGACGCCCAGGTACTTAGGAAATCTGTTATGGGACAGTTTTATATTTCGCCATATGATGTTAAGTTCCCTATTAGCGTCTTTATTGCGGAGATGATATGCGCAAACTTCTGTTTTATTTGGGTTTGGTTTCAGTCCGTTTGCAGTGTAATAGTCGCCTAGTTGGTTCAGGGAAGCGGTTAGCGTTTCCTCTACACTTGTAAAAGCATCCGATTGAGCCGCCAGTGCCAGATCATCTGCGTATATGAAACGTCTAGTATCCTGTGTCCTGGGCTGGTCGTTTGTGTAGATGTTGAACAGACTTGGCGCCAAGACACTACCCTGTGGCAATCCGTTACGCTGATTCCTCCAACGACTCTTTTGGTTCAGTAAGCCAACCTGAAATCGGCGGTTGCTCAGTAATTCCCTGACAATTTGGCAGAAAGCATAGTCACTCGTAATGTCATATAGCTTTTTCAATAACGCGCTGGTGTTTACAGTGTCGTAGGCTGCTGATAGATCTACATAAGCGATACCCGTAATTTTCCCCTTCTCAAAGCCATCTTCTATATGCTGAGTCAGGTTGAGAATTTGCGATGTGCAGGACTTACCGGGGCGAAAACCCGATTGTTCTGGGATGAGTTTTTCATCGATGTATGGGGTCAGTCGGCCCAGCAGGATCCTTTCAAACAGTTTGTATAAGTGGCAAAGTAGGGAAATTGGTCGAAAGTTTTTCGGATCATCAGCAGATTTACCAGGTTTAAGCAACGCGATGACACGGGCCTTACGCCAGACCTTTGGAATGTTTTTTGTCTCTATGCAGTTGTTAAAAAGCCTCAAAATCCAATCCAACGTCACAGGCCCGAGATGCCGTATTTGTTCGACTGTGAGATCGTCAAGTCCACATGCCTTCCCACTCTTCAGTTTCTTGAGTGCAGCTGTCATCTCGTCGGGGCTTATATTATTACTCAGGACATCAGTTTCTGTGGCCGGATTTCTGAGAATTTTTGTGGCGCCAGGAGGGGCTTTGGTTTTCCCATTTAGCAGCAGTTGGTGGGCGACCTGATTAGCGGTTACGTTGGTGTACTCTCCAGGTGAGTTTTGGGTGCCAGTTAGTTTTTTGATGGTTGACCAAGCTTTTTTACTGTTGTGGGTCATATCAACTGACTCAACCAGATCCTGCCACTTCTTTCTTCGGCCTTCTCAATTACGATGCTGGTACTCGTATTACCGAAGTTAAATGGGGCTCTGAAGTGAAACGGGCACTTAGGTGGTTTGTACACGGATGTTACAGTGGTGTCGGACAGCTCTATGGTTAGGATCTCGATGTTATTGTCATCTGTTAGATAGGCAGACTTTACATGTATATCGGGTCTAGTGTAGACTGCGCTGCCGTATTTGTGGTGAGGTCGCTCGATGATACGCTTCATGGTAGGTATTTCTGGCCTCGGGTTATCTGGGCCTCGATGCGTCTCTTGTACGCATACTACGTCAAACTTATTTTTATGGCACAGCTCAGCAAGTAGAGTTGCTTTGTCGGATGAAAAGCCCTCGATGTTGATAGAGAGCACTGTCAAGGCGGGCCCTAAAAAGGGCCGTTTGTAGCGAGCTTGGTTCTTAGAGGTAGCCATCGTGGTGAAAAGATTGGTCAGCCTACTGGTTGTTTTTTTTTGTGCAGTAGCTGCTTCCGGGGGACGCCAGGTGCTTAATAGGCACCATACGGGGAGGCTCTTTTCGTGTCCCCCAAAAGAGAGTGCTAATAGATACTACAAAAGCTTGGGGCACTAAAGTAGGGCCACTTTAATAGGTCACATTTGACATTTGTCAATTTTAGATTCATAGAAAATAAATCGTAAAGTAGAATTTTTCGGTAATTTTACAGTAAATATATATTAGTAATTGAAAAAAAATGAAGCAATGAGCAGTCCTAACATAGAAAAAATATATAATATTTTATGCCCGCCGCGCCGTTACAAGGTTACGTAAGGAATTTTGATAAGTGTCAAATGTGGCCTTTTAAAGTGGCCCTACTTTACAGTTTTAATTTGTTACTCAGTAAAATCAACACAGCTTAAGGCTCGGTTATGCCTTATAAACATTTGTCTCTGTCATTTTCTTTACATGTAAAGAGTATGGGAAATAACCTCAATTCAGCACTTTTTTGATGTTTTCCGTTGTTTTTTCATCATTATCGTAAACGCAATTATCTTTCTTGAATAAAAGTTGTTGGAGCTACTTCACTGTACGTTAGTGTATTTTGATAATTCAATACGTTTCCGCTATTATTTACGCCAAAAATATGAACATACGCAAGCGCTTTTGATGATATTCTGTGTTTTTTTACGATATCTGTGAAATTTATACGCAATTTAATACTTATAGCTACTAGAAAATCTCTTATTGTCGTATGTTTTTTTTTTGTGGCTACAACTTAATGTTTTCTATATAAAAATATGACCGCCGCAAACCATGATTTCATATGATCGACCCTTAAAAGATCAAAATATGTAGTAGTTTCTGAAATTGATGCATAAAGAGGGGTATTAAAACATTAGTGTGTGTTTAAAAATCGAGCCGAAGGCGAGGTTTTTAATAGTGTCACACGAGTGTTTTAATACCCAGTTATGTGCAGTTTCATACACTACTTTATCTACACTCACACAATTGGGTTAGAACCTATTAAATAAAAGATTAATTTTGTAAAAGAGAGAGAGACTTTGCTTGCGAGACATTTCCGTCGCTGCATCTAAAAATGAATAGTGGAGTCAAATTTTCTTTACATTCACCGCTATCAGACATTTTAATTAAAGCAAGAATAATTTTAAAAAAGCAAAATCTTCTTCAAAAACCTTAAAACAACAGATCTAAAAAAGCAAGAAATAATGTTCAAATCGATTAATTAAAACACTTTCCCCAAAAGAACTCAAACAACTTACCCCTAAGAATATCCCACAGTTTATATGTAAAGTCGTTACTTGACCCATGTGAGTTCATCACTCCCATGCATTGCTTGAGTGTCGTCGTGTCATCAGTAACACAGATACAACCGCCCACTGGGAACTCGGCAGTATAAGCGTAAGTTTCTGTCTCGTTTAAGAGATTACTTAGACGTTTGGAGTTGTTTGGCCGTTTCGCACCGAGGACTTGGGTTCTGAAAATTAGTTTGATCTAGGGTTAAATAATTTTTGAGGTACGGTTTATTGGAGGTTTGACTTTAATGAGGGGTAATTTAAGAGGGGTCTACAATATCTGGTTTAAAGTTAATTTTATTACTTTAAACCAGGGGGTTAATTGTTTAATTTCAAAATCTATCGCAAGAGCTTTCATTTGACAGATGGATGTGACATATTGGTAAGTTTTTATTGTATGCCAAATAGAAGCATCAATGTGTTACATCCTGAAAGCGTTTGCGATAGATTTTGAAATGAGACAATATATATTAGGAGGTCATAACAAATTTGGTAACGATCGCGTAAGTGGCTGACTCTGGGTTCACAGGATGAAGAGGCACTCTCTGATGCTAAATATGTCAGTCTGTTTGCGTGAAGTGGTTGCGTTCTTTTTATATGCAGGGTGAAAAATGTGTTATCGTTACCAGAAAAAAAAAACGATAAGGTAAATGGCTGACAATAGTACAGCAATTAAGTACTAGTTGTACTCACGTGAACTGTGTAAGGACTGACCAAAATTCGGTTGCGTTTCGTAGGTATAAGCGATTAGCTTTTTGTTTGTTTGTAATGTATAAACTCAAAAAGTACTGATCTGATTTTAAAATTTTTTTCACCTATAGAAAGCTACATTATTAGCGAGTAACATGGGCTATAATTTATTTTCAAAAAAATTATAGCCTTTTTTCAGCCTGCATATAAAAAGAACGCAACCACTTCACGCAAACAGACTGACATATTTAGCATCAGAGAGTGCCTCTCCATCCTATAAACCCAGAGTCAGCCACTTACGCGATCGTTACCAAATTCGTTATGGCCTCCTAGTCTAATATATACATGCTGAAATTTTAATCATTTGGTTCCCGCCGAGTGGTGGTTCCACTCATGATTACAAGCAACTTTTACTACGGGGCCGACTCTCCTGCTCGCAAAAAAAAATCAGCTGTTCCATACATTAAGTTCGAGTAGGTACTGCACTTTTGTATGGAACAGCTGATTTTTTTTTTGCGAGCAGGAGAGTTGGCCCCATTGTAATCATGAGTGGAACCACTACACGGCGGGAACCAAATGATTAAAATTTCAGCGTGTAGATAGGCAGATGTGGACCCCTCCGATTAAGTTACACCTCCAATTAAGTCAAACCTTTGATAAATTACCTCAAAAACGGGGGGCAAGATAAATGATAAATATCACTGTCTGTAGAGGTTTGTAATACTTATCAAAATAAAATAAACCATACTTTTATGTAGTACGTAACCAACTAGATTAATGAAACTTTTGATTAAGTTAACTAACTTTTTGAATATTGTATGGCAGTTTTTTTAAAAATTCAGTAATATCAACTTATTTGAAACTAATTGACATTTTAAATTTTAATATCGAGTAGTACTTCAAGAGATAATTTGTTTAATACCATCTCATTATAATGGAACTACATTTAAATACCTAAACATTTAGATGTGTTGTTTTCATATCAATGAGTGTTTGATAGCTATTAAATAGGTGGTCAATAAAACCTATCAGTAATACCTGACAACTGCAGTTTCCAAATTGACTGAGCTGCATCCCGCAGCGGTCATGTCCACCAACATCTGGTTTAAGTTGTGCAAAGCACATACAGACTTCCATATACTATTGCATGGACTTGCTAGGTGGCCTACAATCACTTCTTGTTCCTGAAAATATAAAACAGTGAACTTTAAATATCCTTTCACAATGGATGCTGTTACTGTCTATCTTAGAATAATTACACCTAGAAGCCGAGTGTGTGTAAAGTGAGGCAAAAAAAAGTTTTCAGATTTATATTATTGATATGTTACCTATTCATAAGTAAAATCCAATAAAATAGCAACAAATTCCCAAGCATACATGGGCGCAGCGAGGGCCCATAGGCAGGGAAGGGCAGTTACCCCCTAAGAAGAGCTGTCGTTCGCTGGTAAACTGTAATTCAGACAAGCTTCATAGCTTGCGACGCTTCTTATAAGACCTAAAAAACTAACAGGCTTGAAGGCTGGTTTGTGAAATCCAACAATACGGGGATATGATCTCTATATACTTAATCTAGGATTTTCAATGTCTGCCCCTCCCCATATACAATCCTGGCTACGCCCTTGAAAACATAATATGATATGAAGGATAAAAGTCTGAAAACTTTTTACCTCACTTTTGATAGTGCACTTTGTAGGGAACTATCGTTCTAGGTTGTTATTATTCCAAGCTGTCTATGTTTTGCATGCTTATGTGAATAAGCACACAATATTATTAATAAAATAGAGATCAATATTATTTCGTGTGATAGTGAAGCATAGGCATGTTGACTATTTTTTTTATTTTATGTTACATAAATTACCTCTCAAAAAAAAGAAACATTTGTATAATAATTATTTCGCTAGCATGAAAACTGCCCGAGATATCACAGTTTGAAATGCACAAAATTGGACTCACCCGAAAACGCTTCATACTAACGGCTACCAAGTTATGACGTCACGCCTTCCTACGTTGTATGCAACGCGTAGGAAATTTGTTCGGCAGCTATATTAAATATCCTTTTGTGTTTATCAAAATGGTTTCTTTGACAAATTTGCTATAAATTTTACGGACTAATTAAATGTATTATTTATTTTAACAAATTTTATACTTTTTAAATGGACTTGTCCACCCAACTTTGAAGGGTCATAAAACAAATAATACGCAATATATAAAACCAAGAGGTATACAAGCTACTCCAAAAGTTTGATATGTTTACGATTTTTATTAGTATTTCGTTATTTTATTCATAAGTCAACATCCCTATTGTAATTATGTATACTTAATTTATTTACAATATATAAAACCAAGAGGTATACAAGCTACTCCAAAAGTTTGATATGTTTACGATTTTTATTAGTATTTCGTTATTTTATTCATAAGTCAACATCCCTATTGTAATTATGTATACTTAATTTATTTACAATGTCTATCTTTCTTTTTTTGTACGATTGTGTTATAGAAGAGCGGGGCCTCCTGACACAGCCATTTTATAATGCCTACTGGGTTTGGTCCCAATCATTGTATAAAGTTTGAACCCGCGATAGACTGCAATAAATGATTTTTGATTTTTATTTTTGATACTTAAATAAGTATTTTGTTTTATTATTTAAAAAAATGAAAAAATATTTATCAGTATCTTTTAAATACATAACATATGTCTAGGGTCCCCTTTTAAGTATTATAGAACCTGAGTTAGAGGGCCCCACTCTTCCTTAAATTACAAAGATACGTTTGTTTCCCAATTCACATTAATTGTAGCTAAACTAAGTATTTAAATACAAACATTTTCTATTTAAAGTTGTACCGCCTTATTCATAAAAAAAAACTGGCCAAGTGCGTGTCGGGCCACGCGCAGTAGGGTTCCGTAGTTACATTATACCATACCATATTTTAATACCGCTATCATTTTTCACCTGAAAAAATAACTTTGTTTTTCACAGTGTTTGTATGAACAACAAAGTTATATTTGCGGTTTTGGAAAATGTACTATATTTCGAAAACTTATTACTGTATCTCGTTCAAACCAATTTTCGTTGAAGGTGTTTGTTAAGATCTATAGCATATATTTTTTTTAGATTTTTCACTCTCTTACTTTAAAAGTTAAAGGGGGGGGGGACACACATTTTACCACTTTGGCAGTATATATCTTTCAAACGGTTGACTTTGAGAAAAAATAGTCTTAGGAACCTCAATGTCATTTTTAAAGACCTATCTATAGACACCCCACAAGCATTGGTTTGATGAAAAAAAATCTTTTCTGTTTCAGTTCCATGTATGAGGAGCCCCCCCTTAATCTTTAATTTTTTTTATTTTTGTGAGAAAATCGTAAAGCGGTTCACAGAATACATCTACCTACCAAGTTTCAACTATGTAGTCTTAATACTTTTGGAATAAAGTGGCTGTGACATACGGACGGACAGACAGACAGACAGACAGACAGACAGACAGACATGACGAATCTATAAGGGTTCCGATTTTTGCCATTTTGGCTACGGAACCCTAACAAGCAAAGTTAAAAAATGTTAACAGTTTTGTTTCTTTTACTCTTTTGACAAACGATAATGATTAAACTTATTATAAAGGTGCAATATCTATTTTTTTTTTAAGTTTATGAATATGGCCGTTAGTCTATAGTTATAAACAAACAAAGAAATTGTGTGGAGTTAGTATTAGTTTGATTATACCTTTCAGACAGAATAACTAATACAAAATGAGTAGCCTTAAAGTTTCCAAAACTTACAAAGTGCACTTTACAGCTGATAAAAGGGATCTGCAGAGTTTTCCCCGGCCACTCGCATCGTAACTCAGTGCAGCCATTTTGTGGCGCATTGAGGAGTTCTTCTATGTTGTGAGAACAGCTGTATGAGATCCCTGACAAAAGCAGTTTGCAATCCACTAATGTTGTAATCTGAAATTAGACATGATATTTTTTTATTATTTTAGTATGCAACTGAACTATAACGAGGGGTATTAAAACACGAATGTGGGTTTATTACACGAGGCGAAGCCGAGTGTGATAATAGTATCACATGAGTGTTTTAATACCTAATTATCTACAGTTGCATACAAGACTTTATCTACACACATTTTTTTATTTATTTTTATTAGGGAAACAAACAATATTTTAATAGATATGGATTAAAAACACCCGTGATATTTATCTAAACCCATGATATGTATTCTCTATAAAGGTTTTGACTTTGACTTTGACTTTCCTCTCCCTCCTCGTCATTATGTCTTCCGTAAGAGTGTTATAATGTTGTACTGAATTTCACCAGGACCAGCTCTCGCTCGGGATATTGTAATGATGGCAGTAAGCTAACTGTTTCAGAACCCCTATCAGAGGATTTAAAGCATGGGTGTAGATAAAATACATTATGTTACATTTAAAAATAGTTAAATACTGATACATACAGTTTATTTATTACCATGGGGACTCACTGGGAACATCAGATGTCGCTTAGTTAGCAGGTACCACCATTTAGTGTCTAATTCCAACATTAGTTTAAATTTACTTCACTAGATAGCGGTACCTGCTTCGATTTGTTTTTGTAATATTCAAATACAGATAAATAAAAAACATGACACTTTTAAATTGTTTCTTAAAAAAAATCACCAAATGTGAAATTGATAATTTTTTGAAAATTTGGAAAAGTTTGTTGCTATCTGTGCTAGGCATGTTGCGATAAAATAGCGGCGCCATCTAGCATTCTACAAGAAAAACATTTTAAATCGCCCCGATAATCGCTTTACGACTGGCCATTTCTTTAGTATGGGACTATAGTATTATGTTGTTGTAGTCATTATTATTGGACTTAAAGCAATTTGAATTTATACCAGTATACGTTAATCATCATCATCATATCAGCCGCACGACAGCCACTTCTGGGCATAGGCGTACCCTAAGGATCTCCACAACGATCAGTCCTGTGCTGCCCGCATCCAGCGGCGCACCGCGACTTGCACCAGATCATCGGTTTACCTTGACAGGGACCTACCCATGGAGCGGCGTCCGGGGCGCAGTCGCCATTCAAGAACCTCTCCAGAAAGGTATACAAATATTGGAACAAATATTTAAATGTCATATAATCAATAATGTTTTCAGTTATTTTTTTTTATCTTTTATGCAATCAAAGCCAAATTAAACCCTCATTTGGATGATTGATAAAAAATATTTTTCTAACTAAATTAACTTGTCAACAGATAGAATAGATTTTCTATTGTTGTCCAGTCGCCGGCACTGCTCGGGGGTTGATGAATTAATAAACATAAGTTCAAAATATCAGGTAATAATAACTTACCATATCACTGCTTATTTGTTCCTGCTCAGCATATTCCTCAATCAAGTTTATTACATCAATATCTTCCAAAGGTACCAAACCTTGATATGAGACAATGCCTCTAGCAAAGTGGTGATCATCAGACTGAACTGTCAGGAGCAGTGGTTTACCTGGATCAGATGGGTTCGTGACAATCCACATTGACACTGCATGCTCTTGAGACAATGTACTTAAAATTTTATTATAGGTGTTTACAATTTGTCTGGAATATTAAAAATAATTATTTACATGAGTTTCGATCATGCAACTCATGGTTGGGTTAATTGTACTGCAGTGTGGTTATACCTTGATAAGTTTTCATATCAGTACAATATGTTTCCAGTTTATTAGTGGCTCGGAATCAGAACATCGCACGAGACGATGCACAGAACATAATTTCCATGAATTCCATGTAAGAGAACGAGAGAGGGGAGTGGTAGGGCACAGCTACGTGCATGGCGAACTTCACAGCCACCAATCAAAGTCAGACTCAAACTCAAAATAATTTAATATGTCTAGGCTGTTACAAGCACTTGTGAATGTCACAGTAGCTACGCCATCGGTTCGTAAACTATGGTTTACTACGTAGCTGTGCATGGCGAACTTCTTCTCCTGCTTATGAGCAGGAGACCTTGTAACGAGAAGAAAAGACGCATGATAGCAGTGTGAGAACCAACAAATTACTAATGTCAGTATGTGATGGTGCATTAAGTATAATCACAGTTCTATCTTAAAACTAACCTGGCCTTTTCAACACCTATTGGTTGGTGTAATGTTTCATCTTTATTCCAAATCTGCGGTTCATCAGATACAAGAGTGTCATCAAAGACGGCATGTAAGCTCAAATCTAACTTCAACGGTGATCCTGTTAGGTCAAGTTCCTCTGAAAATGTATAAAATTAAAATTGATAAGTGGTAATCTATCCAATCCATGACATTATTGAACAATAAGGATCAGAATACTTTGGGTGAAATGGTTTCAATCAAGGTGACTGATCACCCGCCCGGCTTCGCTGACGTCCCCCCTTCTAAATAATATTCAGAATGCTTCCTCTTTTGGATTAGACAGTTATTTGTTCCTACAGACTGATTTTTTATAAGGCGTATAGTGGAAAGTACAATTTCGAAGTGAGACTGTAATACTGAACTTACCAGTAACTTTATTATCTGTTTTGTTGTCAACATTAGCAGGATTTGCATGCTGTTTATTCTGAAAGTTTGTTGTACGAATGGTTTAGTTATTAGGTAGGTAAGTATTTCAATGAAACAGGAATGCTCGTAACAAAATTCTCACCTTCATGTAAACGAGAACTATTTCTCGCTTGGTTTTTGTGTAAATTTCAACGTAAGTCGGGCTCTTTTGTTTCTGAATGTATAAGTTAGGGAACATTTTTAACACTGACTGTAAAATACTATCTATTTCCATTATTAATTTCTTTGTTTTTCCTTTTTATAAAGAACAATTTGTAAATTTTGTAAAAGATCGTTCGAAATTCGAATTTTGTTTGATTGTCTGATTGAAAAAAAATAGGTATATCAAATTGTGATGTGAAGTGAACTGTCAGTGTCAATGTCATTATCATCAATTAATTCATTTGGGTCCGAAACGCAAAATTGATTGATGATTCTGTGGTGGAATGTAAGAAAAAACCCTATTAAAACGTTATAATAACATTTGTTTTCAATTTCATTATTACATTTTAGTAAATCATAAACATTAAGTAGGTAGTCTCAAAATATATTTTTTCTGTCTATAAAGACGTATTAGTTTCCACTACTATTGTAAATTATGCAAGTATAATTCGGAACATTACGTTTTAGGCCGGCCTCACACAGACGTAATCACGTAACGGAATTCCGAACGTAATTTCGACAATGTATGAAGATTCCGTACGGAAAAAACACGTTTGTGTGTGGCAGCCCATAGATTTTGTATGCAGCTGCTGCGTTCGGAATCACGTACGTACGGAATTCCGTTGCGTGATTCCGTCTGTGTGTGGCCGGCCTTAGCCGTCTCATTTCAGGCAGTAATATTCATTAAAAACAGAAGGGTGATAAAAGAGTTTTTTGGCGCCATTTGTCATGTTCGGTTCGGTGTCTATTTTAATTATTTGCAAATTGATTCATAGTGGATATTGTGTCTTAAAATTGGTGCAGTTTTGTGGTACAAGTGTCTACGCAACTGAACAATATGTGGGATAATTGAAATAAGCGCGATCTTGGTTGTGTGAAGCCGAGACTTTTACTGTAGTGGTGGCTACCTCGGCAGAACTTACCAAGTAAACTGTCTTGTTATACTTGCTGCCAAAAGCTCCAAGCAGCATTAGAATGCGATGCACCCGCATTTTAATGTAAACTGAAACAATCTATCACTGAAATATTCAACACTTGACACTGGCAAAAATTACTTCCAAGAGGAAAGTAGATTGCCAAAACAAAAATAAGAAGAAGAAGGGTGATAAAAAATAAAACAATTGCACGTATTTAGTTTTTAAATAAGTTTTCAAAACAATAATCCTAACTAGCTAGGTATATAAATATTTTTTTTTGTATTTAGGCACAGAAAGTTATTCCGTATAAACAACGCCATCTATCCATCATGAATGTAACATATATTACCATGGATGAATTTGGTGGAAAGATTTGTTTTTCTTTCTACTGGGTTGCGTTCAGAGGCTTAGAGTGCAGTTAAAAAACAACCAAACGGTTGTTTTTTAACTCACTCTAAGGTTAGGAACGACCAAGAACTTTAAATGTCAATGTCAATACAAAGTTTTCATTTTTCACTTGAAATAGGAATAATTTAAACTTTCCGTTATTCAAAATCAAATAAAAACTGTTTTTTTTGCGAAGCTACCATGATTTATTTGAAAATTAGACACAAAAACATCAAAATACAAAATAATGTCAAATGCAAAGAGTAAAATAATATATTGGGAAAAGAGCGCCCACTCGTGGCAATATTTTGAAACACTGATTTGAAAGGCCATCAGCGCCTCTGGAGGTTTGAGCGGAAATAATGAAAAGAAATTCGTGAAATTATAATTGCTGAAAATGTTTTTTCGTATATTTATTTTGTCATTTTTGTAATAACCTTAATATATAAAATCGTAAACTGAATGACTGAATGACTGACTGACTGACTGACTGACTGACTGATCTATCAACGCACAGCCCAAACCGCTGGACCTAAAGACTTGAAATTTTGCACATAGATACCTCATATAGTGTAGGCATCCACTAAGGAAGGATTTTTGAAAATTCCATCCCTAAGGGGGTGAAATAAGGGATGAAAGTTTGTATGAAAGTCCCTCAGTTTTGAAGCTAGGATCTTCAAATTTTGTGTATAGGCTGACGATTGAAAATTAATAAATACCGGTCTCAGCGTTTTCCAAAATTCTACCCTTGAAGGGGTGAAAAGGGGTATGAAGTTGTGTATAGAAGAAAATCCTTCATTTTCGAAGTAAAAATCACTTAATTTATAATATAGGCTTATGGAAGAAAATCTAACGCAACGTATATTGTAATTGTGAGTACTTCAACCCCTATGGCGATGAAATAGGGGTGAATGGGTAAATAAACATAAAAATAGATATGGATGTCGTTATTGGGGTTTTCTGGTATGATGATTGCGAAAATGACATTTATTTTGAAGTCTAACACGGTGGACATCATTTAACCCCCTGAAGGGTGAAAATGGGATTCAAATTTTGTATGGAAAAATAATATAAAATTGACATTACAACTTTAAACTTCGTAGGAGCACGTCTAAAAACAAATAGTCAAACATATATTTTGTGGTTTTGAAAATCAACCCCTTAGGGGGTAAATGGGGAAAGTAAACATAAAAATCGAAATGGATGTCGTTCTTGAGGTTTTTTGGAATGGTGATTGCGAAAATGACCTTTATTTGAAAGTCCAACATGATGTACATAATTTACCCCTAAAAGGGTGAAAATGGGGTTCAAATTTTGTATGGAAAAAGAATATAAAATAGACTTTATAACTTCAGACTTCATAGGAGCAGGTCTAAAAATAAATAGGCAAACATATATTTTGTGATTTTGAAAATCAACCCACTCAGGTGGTAAATGGGGTAAGTAATCATAAAAATCTATAAATGGATGTCGTTCTTGAGGTTTTATGGGATACTGATTGCGAAAATGACATTCATTTTGAAGTCCAACTCGGTGGACATGCATGATTCAGCCCCAGGGGTCGGAGAGAAAGGGAACGGGAACGGAAACTGGACGGGGCGGAAGAGAACGGGAACGGGAACGGGATGGGGCGGGAACGGGACGGGACGGGAACGGAATGGGATGGGAACGGGAACGGGAGCGGGACGGGAACAGAAACGGGAATGACCAGTCGTTTTTACGCGATTAGGCGGGTCCCCACTAAGCGAGCGAGCCTCGTGCGACAAATGCCTTGCAGCTTGCGTCTTGGCAAACGTCTTGCCTCGCGAGGCAACGCGCTTGGTGGGGACCCGCCTAATCACGTAAAAACGTCTGGTCGGATCCTGGTTGAAGGTTCCCTAAGGATTTTCTCTAATATCCACGCGGACGAAGTCGCGGGCGGACGCTAGTTTCTTTATATAAACAAAAATATTAATAAAAAAGAGTAAATCGAAACAAAAAACACAAAAAAGGATAATTGTGATCTTTGTGAGGATCGAACTCGGTACTTGTCGATCGATGGCGGTGTCTTGTATACATAGGTTGAGTAGATATCCGCTATGCTAGTGAGACATTACTTCACGTGTCGAATTTACTATTTATATTGGTACTGTCTTCTTAACTAATTTGTTTTATTTTGCATATTTTATAAGTCGGACTGCAGAGACATCTTTTGGCAATCTTGAAGACTTTTTTGTAAAAGTTGACGGTTAAAATTTAGAGATGACACTCCTTTTTCTTCCACTTGGGTTGTTCTAAGAGTGCCCCCCCTGGTCAAATGACATTGACAGTTTTTCTATAGACAAACGTCAGAGCGTTTTACAACCATCAATTTTGATGGTTGTTTGGTTGCAACGCTCTGACGTTTGGAACGGGAAGGTTGTAAGGTCAGGGTAAGGTTGCCAGATGGTCGGGATTCGCCTGAATTCTCCCGGAATTTCAAGTGATATCCCGACTCCCGAAAAATCTAAATATCTCCCGGAAAATCAGCAGTTCCGAAAGTCCTCCAAAAAACAATAATTTTGCCAGATGAAAGCACAGATTACAAGGTTATTGGATAAAACGACTAAAAATCTTCTGACATTTTGCAAACTTCTTCTTTCTTTTTTTGTATAGGCAAGTAAAAGTTAATAAAAGTATGTACAGCTTGACCATAAAGAGTTGAAATTAAATAAAATGGAACTAAAAATTTTCAGTACTAAATGTAGTCAGTGTTGCCAAATTATTCATGATTTTGACGTATTTACATAGAAAGTGGCGCCCTCAATTTATGTCAACTCTTTATAGTCAAGCTATACATAATGCTGTGAAGTATTTTTTTTATTTGTTGACTTTTCCAAATCAAATGTTTTTTATTTACTTATCATTTTTTATAACAATATAAATATTTTTATTCCAAAGTATCAAGATTGTACAAATAAACTATAATATTATTATTTGCTTGTATTGCTAGGGTGGGTATTAAAATTACCCTTGAAATTACCCATGTAAACTGACTTTTTAGACAGACAGGTATTATTGCTGTCGAAACACAAACCAAGTTTTCTTTTTAGGTAGGTACGTTCTCAGACAGCTCTCTCCCTTCGTTTCGTGTAGTATGAAATTTGACACCATGAGTAGGTAGGTACTATTATGTATATTCTGTGACCATGGGTTCCGGTAGGGTTACCAACTTTTTTTTGCATCAAATATAGTATTTTCAAGATTATTAGTGTAAAAATATAGAAGAGGGCGAAAAAGTCCAAAAAAATATAGTAGGTAAGTTGCCGTTTCGTATGGAGGATTTTAAAGAAGTTGCGTTTTTCATACGTATTAACATTTTCATAATTTATTCAACAACCATAAACACAAGTGTTTAATCACAAAAAATACTATGTGCATATAAGTAATATTTTTTGTTGCTTTTGTTAAATTTTTTTACTTGAAAATATATGAAATAAAACACTTTTTAACGGATACTAGCGCGGTTTTATTGAATGTACTTTGGTATTTAGTTGGTATTTGGTTTGATTTTTGGTTTTTCCCGACGTTTCGGCACCTTTGCAGCTGCCGTGGTCACGGGGGACTGAAGCTACCCGTGAGCCTACCCTCAAGCGATGAATTTTTTTTATACGTTCAGAAATTAAAATTTAACAAAATTTTTAATTATTTTATGTTGATTTATAATTTAATTTTATGAATTATTTAATGCTAAAAAGAGAGAGAAATCTACTGAAACTACCACCATTTCATAAAATTGGGAGGCCCCTCCAAGAAAGAAATGGCGAAAGAAAACTTGGAGAGGGAGCCGACCTCCGTCTTTTGTATTAATTTATTTATTTGCAAAAGGAACTAACCGTATCATTAGATCTTACAGTGTGTGTGACATAAAGTTAATATTCCACTGGAATAGAGGAACAGAGTTCGCTTGGCTGCGACACCAAAAGTGACATGAGCCAGTGTGTGAAAATTTGTAAACGTGTGCGTGAACTTTAGGGATGCCCTGAAGTCCATTTTAGATTGTCGATAACCATAATGTATTATTGCTCTAATAAATAAATCACAAACAAGATTTTGAACAATTTTATTTAAATAATTCATACAGCAGTCGGACGGGAACAGCTCTCCAGGTATAGATAACATTGGTAACCGGTTACTCAAAGCGATAGGACCAACAATAGCACAACCTCTTTCAGATATTTTCAACCTCAGTATTGAAACAGGAACCTTCCCCAAGGCATGGAAAACAGCAGTCGTTATTCCCATACATAAAGGTGGCCCTAAGGGCGATCCTGGCAACTATCGTCCCATCTCTCTCTTGAATAACATCTCAAAGTTACTGGAGCGCATTGTAAATAAGAGATTGGTTAGTTTTCTGGAGTCAAATAGTCTTATATCGGAAAAACAGTTCGGCTTCCAAAAGGGAAAATCGAGCGAGGATGCTGTGACCTTGTTGACAGATATTGTCTCCTCTCACCTTGACAACGGACGAGCCTGTGTTGGAGTGTTCTTGGACCTAGCCAAGGCATTCGACACAGTCTCAATCCCAATTCTCTTAAGGAAACTGCAAGCCTTCGGAGTACGTGGTATGGCGCTCAACTGGTTTACCAGTTACTTAGAAGACTGAATCCAGTCCACAAAGATCAGAAATTTCGTGAGTGCCTTAGCGCCTGTTACTTTTGGCGTGCCGCAGGGCAGTATTCTGGGGCCCACGCTTTTTGTTCTGTACATCAATGACATTACATCACTTCCCATACAAAATACTGACGTCTTGTGTTATGCTGATGACACAGCTATCATTTTCCACGACGAATCTTGGGAACAGGTCATACAAAAAACGGAAGGAGGCATGAGGCAGGTACTGCAGTGGTTAAACGGAAACATACTGACTCTCAACTCAACACAACCAAAACAAAATTCCTCTGTTTCCATAAGACAGCCGCCTCAGCGCCTAAGAACACGAGTAAAATCAAAATCCATAAGTGCGCTCTTCAGAATCCTACTCTCCCTTGCAACTGTGAGCATATTGCCAGAAGTGACTCTGTGAGGTATCTGGGGGTAGTAATCGACGAAAGACTGACTTTTCAAGAGCATTTAACGACCACGGCTTGCAGAGTGAGAAAAGTTATACACGTCATGAAAAATCTTCGGGAAGTGGTTGACGCAAAAACTCTAAAACTGGTCTACCTAGCTCTGTGCCAATCAATATTAAATTATTGCATCCTTGCCTGGGGAGGTGCTTCTAAAACCGCATTTCTTACTCTAGAAAGAGCCCAAAGGGGTGTTTTAAAGACGGCCCTTTTTAAATCTTACCGATTTCCCACTGCCGCGCTATATGACGAATAAGAGGTACTTAGTGTGAGAAAACTGTTTGTTTTTAGGGTTGTGGTCTCGACTCATCGGGCTGTAGTCGCATCCAGTGAATATATTTCCATGTTGGAAAAGAGAGTTTTCAAAGTTCCAATCCTTCCATCGAAAACCGCTTTGTCCACCGTTTCAGACCTCACCTTTTCCCCCACATATATAATAAGGTAGTAAACTGCTTCAAACTCAAAATCAAGTCTGTCCAGGAAATAAAAGCCATTTTGCCAGGATTGCTCTTAAAGCTTACTTATGAGGAAACAGAGAACTTGCTAAAATTGTCAAGTAACACACACCACACCATATTTCACTTCATCTACTACAGCGCTTCCTTTACGTAAATAAAATTGAAATAATTATTTGTTTGTAAAATAAATGTGCCGACATCAAAATGTGTAAATGGTAAACGACCCCTAACCTCCACAGGACAGGCTTAGCCTAGTGTGGAGGCTAGATAACTTATGCCTTGTAATTATGTTTTTTGGAAATAAATATATTTGTATTTGTGTATTTGTATATTTGTATAATTTCTTACAAGTCTCCTTGAGGCTCCCAGCCTATTCTATTTATGACATTTATCCAGTAACTTAATCACTGGATTTACAGGAAACCTGGAAATATTGTTAAATTATTACTTAAGTAGGTATAATTTACCATTTGAAAACTGTCGGTTAAAAGCAGCTTTAGATAAAGCTATCAGTGTTCACAAAGACAAATAAGGTTATATTGGAAATCATCGACATGAGTATCGATAATATAATAATTTTTGATCAATCTCTACGCCTTATTTTCTCAAATTCACGGATATAATATCTTTTTATCTAACACATAATGTTTAGAAATAAGCCTTTATTTAGAAAATAGGCGGTTAATAGCATGATATTAGTGTATTACTTAGTGTGTTTAGGAATATATTCAACCAAAATATGAAATATGAAAATGGTACTTGTACAATCTTATTTACCTGTGAAATGAGTGTTTATTTGGGTTGTTGTCGTAAGTAACATTACAATTCAGTACAGAACACGACGCCATTATTGATTTATATAGCTTTATGAGCCAAACCGATCAGATCGCAGTCAAAATTACAAAATAATCGTGTGGACGCTTTTCACCAAGATGATAACAGACGATAAATGAAGTCAAACTAGGTTCTGCTGTCATTTTCTTTTAACTCTTTCTCGCACATCGAATAAGCCGTAAGAATCGGTTTCTCACTCGCATCATTGTCCGTCTACTTGAGCGTAGCGAAATTTTTCTATGTCTATGGTGTGTGAGGGGCTTTAGCTTGTGAATGATGGGGTCCCAAGCTGGTGGAATTTTCCAACCATCATCTCTATTGAAATTAGGATATTTATTTATTTCGATAGCCTCGCGGAGCATTCTAGGGATGAATCTACGTTCCCTAGCAAGGATTTGGGGTTTGTCAAATCTAATATAATGGTTGGGCCCCTCAAAGGCGTGTTCACTCACTGCAGACTTGTTATCGCGCCTATGTTTCATGTCAGCTACATGCTCTTTGACGCGGGTCCCTATGCTTCTCTTTGTTTGCCCGATGTAGGAGAGTCCACAGTCACAATCTAGTTTGTAGACGCCTGCAGCTTGAAGGGGGATATTACACTTGACAGGTCGTAAGAATTGGTTGATCTTCTTCGGCGGCTTGAAGTAAGTTTTGATTGACGCTCGCTTCAGAATGTTTCCAATCTTGTCAGTGACACCCTTCAAGTATGGTAGGATGGCAGGTTGACGCTCTACTGTGGCTGGTTTGGCGCGTTTTCTGTGATTGAGGTGTGGTACTTGCAACTTGTTGTTACGCAGTACTTGTTGGACGTGCTGAAGCTCAGCAGTCAGGTGTTGTTTGTCACAGATTCCGCGGGCTCTCTGAAACAAAGATTTCCCTACGGTAGCTAACTGTATAGGATGATGGTGAGAGTCACCATTAAGGTATCTGTCTGTATGGGTTGCTTTACGATACACTGTGTGGCTCAAGGTTTGGTTCGGATTCCTGATAATGAGAATGTCTAGGAAAGCTAGTTTATTGTCTGCCTCTAACTCCATAGTAAATTGTATGTTGGGGTTTATGGTGTTAAGATGGTTAAGAAATGCAGGGACACTGTCTCTAGGTAGTATTGTGAAAGTGTCATCTACGTACCGTTTGTAGAACCGGGG